>JAYJMM010000114.1:1327500-2655000 GCA_037349105.1 Limnomonas spitsbergensis
CAGTCCATACCCGATCAATCTCATACTTTTATTCCTGATAATTTACTGGGTGCTACATACCGGTAGTGCGATCCCAGTCCATGCCTACTCATCTACGTAGTTTTATTTCTGATCATTTACAGGGTGCTTCATAGTGCTATCAGAGTCCTTTACTTGTCACTCACGGGATGACAGCCATAGTGGGTTTACTGTTGCCCAGCGCAACAATTTGCGGCGCGTTGGTACAGGAAGGGAGGTTTTCGATTGTTCACTCTATCGTCTTCTGTGGTGAAGACAGACGGCAGCGGTTTGCTTCGTGACAGCTGTGCTCCATGACAGCTGTGCTCTATGACAGCTGTGCTCCATTACAGCTGTGCTCTATGACAGCTGTGCTCCATGACGGCTGTGCTTCATGACAGCTGTGCTTCGTGACAGCTGTGCTTCACGACAGCTGTGCTACATGACAGCTGTGCTACATGACAGCTGTGCTATATGACAGTTGTGCTCCATGACAGCTGTGCTCCATGACAGCTGTGCTCCATGTCAGCTGTGCTACATGACAGCTGTGCTTTGTGACAGCTATGCTTCATGACCATGGCGGCCAGTGGCTTGAGCAATAGGGCTTGCTGCACCAGGCCCCACCCTGGCTGCAGGCCGTGATTTGGCTTAAGTGTAGACAGGTCACCCTGAAAACGTACAGCGCTGGGCTGGTGGTCCGACGTGTGCTGTACTGCTATGCGTGAGAGTGGATGGCATCAACCTGGAGACAAAATGCACCCTGTATTCCTGTCGTTCGTTTTCATATAAACTAGTCCCCCTGTGGTTACACAAGTATGAATTAACTAGTATAGAGTGGAATTATTAAAAATATAGTGAAACTACCGGTATATAAATGTAGCGAAACTTTTTAAAAGTTAAACTAGTATCAAGTGGAACTAGTATCAAGTGGAACTGGTATCAAGTGGAACTGGTATCAAGTGGAACTAGTATTCTTAACATTGAAACTAGTATAACGGTACGTTGTTCATATAAAAAAATGCACCCTGTATTCCTGTCTGTGTTTGCTTGTAGCTGAGAGCTGGTCAAGGCGCTGACGTGGCACCTGGGAAGATGCCTATCACTCTTGTCATTGCGCAAGTAAACAGTGACTCACTCTTTCATGATTACACCCAGGTGGGTGGGGGCACATGTTAAGGATCTCACAAATGGTGGCGGCCTGGGTGTCGCACCCCATGGTAGCACGATATGCCAAAATGATATGGCATGAGGCGGCACAGGTTCAGCCAGATTTTACAACCAAGGTAGCACAATATGGCATGATAAGGCACGGGTTCAGCCAGATTGTACCACCAAAGTAGCACGATACGGTCAATACGACACGAGATGGCATGATACGGCACAGATTCAAGCCAGATTGTACCACCAAGGTAGCACGATATGGAATGATACGGCACAGGTCCAGCCAAATGGTCCTACCATGTCACACCGGGATCACACGCATATTATTGAGAGGAAGGCTGCTGGATGAGTGACGGCTGGGGATGCCTGACATTTTATATCGGAATGAAACGCGGTCCTTTTCCACCTGGGCCTACTGAATTGCTTTCGCCGTCAAAAAAACAGCTTTCTTAATCAAATGCCATGTAGGCCTCTGCGGTGTTAAAAGGGGCTTTCTTAATTAAATATTATGAAGGCCTCTGCTGTGTTGAATCGATCTGACCTGTCTGCAACTTTGCTCACGCCATGATGATGCTTATCCAGTGATGATGCTTATCGAGTGATGAGGACGCCCATTCCTCATCCTTTTAGTGGGATGATACATTGACTGAATGTGTGTGGGTGCACCTGCACAGGGGTCAAGCTCCCCGATTTCCGGCCTCATCTCCATGTTGACTGCCATGTGGATCCTGTCAGTGACCAATGCAAGCCACACGTACAGCCGCCAGCTGGCCTTCCTTGCCCTGGCGGGTGAGTGGGTGCAGGGTGATGGTTGCCTCTTTTGATCGTTTAATCAATGCAAGCCACACGTACAGCCGCCAGCTGACCTTCCTCGCTCTGGCGGGTGAGTGGGTGGAGGGTGATGGCTGCCTTTTTATCGTTTGATCCATGCAAGCCACACAGAGCCGCTTAGCTGTACCGAGGATTCTGTGTAGAAAGAAAGAAAGAAAACCACGCCCCCCTTAAGGGCCTGTGGGTTAACGGAACAGCGCAGCTTGGGGCCGAAGCCAGAAATCCTGTGTGGGTTCAGGATCCTGAGTCAGTTCAGCGCAGCTCTGGGCCAAAGCCCAGGATCTGTGTGGGATGCAAGATTCGAGCAATGCAGGTGTTGCGTGTGAGGGTTTGATTCAAGCCATCATGTCGCGACCAGTGATCCGTCTGGTCAGTACTATTCACAACTGGTACTGAATCACAACATCCAAGAATTGAAGAGGCTTGGGAGTCGAGCGCAGTTGCTCAGCACTGAACATAGCCCCCAGACTGCCAAAGCATGCGAGAGCCTGAGAAGCTATGGAAATTTCGCGCCTGCGGCGCATGTTAAAGGGATTTTAAGACAGAGGAACTACTTGCCCAAACCACTAACATCATCACTGGTCTCCCCCTTGATCACAGGTCCTCCCTTAAACCCTGATCCCTGAACCCTTAGATTAGGAACACACCAGCTGATTCCTTGCGTCTCTCCCACACCTGTTCCCTCAGGACCAGAAGTGTAGCTTTACACCCCCGCAGCTCACCCCTGCAACCTGTGTGGCATGCTTCCTGTATCGGAATGCAGCTGAATGTGACATGCGTCCTGTAGCTGAATGTAGCTGAATGTGACTTGCGTCCTGTAGCGGAATATGTTCAGCCTGATGCGTTGAGCATACCCCCCCCCCCCTGCTTGTTGCTGGTGGTGTCAGGTGAGGACTGGGATTACATGGGCAGCAGGCGCCTGCTGCTGGATATGACATACGGGAACGCAACGGCCACCTCGGGGCTGGACCTGGCGCGCCTAGACCAGGTGGGAATCCTGCACCCTACGACCCTAACCTTTAGCCTACCATAAACCTTAAATCTGAACCCTTCACCGATTATGGTGCTGGGCATGGTGCTCACAGACCAGATGGGTATCCCGCACCCTAGCCCTGAGCCTACCGTAAACCCTTGACCCTGAACCCTTAAGCCACCATGGTGCTGGACCTGGCGCTCATAGACCAGGTGGGTATCCTGCGCCCTAAGACCATACACTACTGTTAACCCTTAACCCTAAACCCTGAACCCTTAAGCAACCATGGTGCTGGACCTGGCGTTCATAGACCAGGTGGGTATCCTGCACCCTATGACCATACACTACTGTTAACCCTTAACCCTAAACCCTGAATCCTTAAGCAACCATGGTGCTAGACCTGGCACTCATAAACCAAGTGGGTATCCTGCACCCTATTTCTAAGCCTACCCTTAACCCTAAACCCACCATGGTGCTGGAGCTGGCGTTCACATACTAGGTCGATATACTGCACCCTAACCCTAATCCTACCATAAACCCTAAACCGTTAAGCCACCATGTTGCTGGGCATGGTGCTCATAGACCAGAAAGGGTACCCTAAACCCTTAGCTCACCTCTGGGCTGGACCTGCCACTTCGCATGGGGCAGCATGCGCCATGCGGGGGATGGATTTCGGGGTTGCCACATGGGGCAGCATGCGCCATGCGGGAGATGGATTCCGGGGTTGCCACATGGGGCAGCATGCGCCATGCGGCGGATGGATTTCGGGGTTGCCACATGTGGCAGCATGCGCCATGCGGGGGATGCATTTTGGGGTTGCCACATGTGGCAGCATGCGCCATGCGGGGGATGCAATTTGGGGCTGCCACATGGGGCAGCATGCACCATGCGGGGGATGGGTTTCGGGGCTGCCACATGGGTTAGCATGCGCCATCCGGGATGGATTTCGGGGCTGCCACATAAGGCAGCATGCACCATGCCGAGGTTGGATTTTGGCGGGTCCTCCCTGTCTTCTCATGAGCGTCATGAGGTCCCCGTCCTCGCTCTCCCCAGGTGATTGAGCTGGGTGACCTGGAACCGGGCATCCTGCCCTCCTCCTGTCCTCTTTGACCTCCCTGACCTCCCTGACCTCTCTCATGAGCGTCCAGAGGTATCCGCCCTCTCTGTCCTCGCACTTTCCCCTGGTGATTCAGCTGGGCGACCTACCAGGGACCGGGCATCCCGCCCTCCTCTCTGTCTTGTCCGTCAACTTCCATGAGCGTCCTGACTTATCCTTCCTCCCTCTCCCCAGGTGATCGAGCTGGGTGACCTGGGACGAGGCATCCCGCCCTCCTCTGTCTTCTCCGTCCTCTCTCATGACGTATCCGTCCTCTCCTTCCTCCCTCTCCCCAGGTGATTGAGCTGGGTGACCTGGGGCGTGGCTATGACCTGAGCAAGAACACCAGCAGCTTGTACCTCCACGTCCAGAGGCCGGGCAAGACGCGGCAGCAGTACGGGGACCCCAACGAGCTGATGATCTCGCTCATGAACGCGACATCACAGACCAGCGAGACCGACGTGAGAAGGGTTGAGGGATTGGGGACCCCGCCTGGTTATTTGAAATTGAATCCCTGCTGGGTTTTGAAATTGATTTAGTAGATCTGTTGGCAGCTGACGCACATGTGGCGGCCTAGGAGGGCAGGAATCAGTGCTGTGCAATTGCGCTGTAATTCAGAAATCGTGGGAGTAATTACGGGCCCTTGTGGGTAAAAGTACCTGAATTTGCCCTGACATTATGGTGGATGAAACTCAGCTACGCAATTCAGCTACCGCAAGGACAGTAATCAGGACAGCACTGGCAGGCATGCTCCGGGCTGCTTTGTGGGTGCGGCCCTTTGTGAATGGAATAGGTGAACTCCTTTCAGCAGGAGATGAGGCAGGATCATGTTCCACACTTTGGTTAGAAGGCCAGGGAGTGATGTACTAGGCAGTGAGTCAAAGGCAAGGCTCAATTGTTTTGCCTCAAAGGGAACTGGCGGACACATCCTGACCCAGACCTACAACCCTAAACCCTGGCAGACCTTCAACATTTAACCCTTAACCTTATATGCCCCGGGGCGAGATCCACCGGATGGATCTGTGTGACTACCGATATAAATATTTTGATACCGGAACCTGAGGGAAACAAAAGCAAACCAGCCTCATCACCCCCATATCTGAGCCATTGGTGGTGGTTTGGGCTCTGATTTCGAAGCCATGATGCCTCAGGCCCCTGACTTTGCACCCCCCTGACCCTGTTGTCCCCCTACTTTAGATGCTTCTGTCTCAAGCCAGCACCAAGAACCCCGGCATCCCTCCCTCCTCCCTCATGAGCTTCTTGCGGCACAAGCCCAGCATACAGGTGTGGATATTGGGTGTGACTATGAAGTGTGAAGGGGTGTGAATGGCAGGCAACCCTCCCTCCTCCCTCGTGAGCTTTCTGCGGCACAAACCCAGCATACAGGTGTGGATATTGGGTGTGGCCAACCAGTGTGCAGGCGTGTGAACATCAGGCATCCCACCCTCCTCTTCCCTCTCGAGCTTACTGAGCCACTGACCAAGGATCCAGGTGGCAGTCCCCGATAGTCATGCGACTGGGGTACTGACATTGTCATGCTCACTGACATAGTCATGCGACTGGGGTACTGACATTGTCATGCTCATTAGTAAGAGCATAGTCACGCCACACGCACATTAGTTAGTGTGACATAGTCATGCTCACTGGGGCACTGCCTTAGTCTGAAGGGATAGAAAGGGAGGGCACGACATGCTCACATGCATGACTGGCCATGTCAATGGTGCTTGAGGCCGCAGCATGACCGGCTATGTCCAAAGTGCATGATTAGAGCTCACCTAACTGTACTGCCCAACCTTCACTGCCATGCTCTGCATGTACTGCATCAGGGCGTGATTATCACGGACTTCGACAGGAAGTACAGGAACCCGTACTACAAGAGCGAGCTAGATACCGGCGCCTACGTGCAGGTGTGTGGGGGGGGGGGGGTACATTTAGGGTAACATTAAAAAACAAAAACAAATCAAACATTAAAATACTGTGGATACATCTGTTCTACATATGTTGCCGATGTGATGATGCATGGGTGTGGATGCATGGGTGCTGATGCATGGGTGTGGATGCCTGGGTGCTGATACATGGATGTCGATGCATGGGTGCTGTTGCATAGGTGCTGATGCATGGGTACTGATGCATGGGTGCTGATGCATGGGTACTGATGCATGGGTGCTGATGCATGGGTGTGGATGCATGGGTGCTGATGCATGGGTGCTGATGCATGGGTACTGATGCATGGGTGCTGATGCATGGGTACTGATGCATGGATGTCGATGCATGGGTGCTGTTGCATGGGTGCTGATGCATGGGTGTGGATGCATGGATGTTGATGCCTGGGTGCTGATACATGGATGTCGATGCATGGGTGCTGTTGCATGGGTGCTGATGCATGGGTACTGATGCATGGGTGCTGATGCATGGGTACTGATGCATGGGTGCTGATGCATGGGTGCTGATGCATGGGTACTGATGCATGGGTGCTGATGCATGGGTACTGATGCATGGGTGCTGATGCATGAATTTTGAGGCATGGGTGCTGATGCATGGATGTTGATGCATGGGTGCTGATTTAAGTTGCTGATGTACGGGCTGCCTGAATTCCTGTTGCAGGTTCAGCCCATCGCAGCCGTGGCAGTGGTGCTGGCGCGCTCTCTTCACAACTCGGCATCGCCAGGTGGCGTTCCTCTCAAGGCATTGCAGGTGTGTGTTTGTGTGTTTAATTCAGTACATGTGTGCACTTGTGTGTGCACGGCAAGGGTGGGTGCAAGTTTGTGCGTGCTGGTGTGTGAGAAGATGTGTCCAAGTGAGTGTGTGTGTGAGTGTGTGTGTGTGATATTCATAAGCAAAGTTTAGAAACTCGTGTTTCTGTCTTGTCAATAAAATCATGTGCTCAAAATAGTGCTAACACTACTGAAATATGGAGCCAGATTCTTTGACAGACCCTCTTTGTGCACTTTGCGTAGGGCAGGGCACTGGCACGGAAAGCAGCCTTGGCCCAAATGTCCCTCAGTGCCCATGCCTATCACTAGTTAGCACGGGCGTCCACCACAGGGCCTCTTGGGATTCAACTTTGACCGGCCTATGGCCGGAGTCCCAAGCAAGAGGGCTTGCTGCATCCGGCCCTGTAGCCTGTGGGCCAGGTTTCTGCTGAAGTGTAGCTGAATCACCCTCCAAGAGACATAACTTGTCAGCAGGTGCTGAAGCCCTCTGACTGCCTGGACAACTATCAGGTCACGCTTGCCTTATCACCCTTGCACACCGGCCATGCCGACAGAGTTGTCGTGACAGCTGCTACGCATAATTATACGCATGCTTCCAACTGCCTTGCACAAAAGGGCCTGGCGGGCAATCACATGCGTACCTCCTCGGGTTTTGATATCACTTCGGTAAAGATAGCCATCTTGCCTACCACCCCACCTACACA
Organism: Limnomonas spitsbergensis; assembly: GCA_037349105.1. Lineage (NCBI taxonomy): Eukaryota > Viridiplantae > Chlorophyta > Chlorophyceae > Chlamydomonadales > Limnomonas > Limnomonas spitsbergensis. The sequence goes on from JAYJMM010000114.1 coordinate 1,334,977, forward strand.
GGCAGACACTGCAGCTCTGTCTCAGAACCCTTGCTTTCTGCTTTGGGGACAGGGTTGTCAACCCTAAACCCTTACCCACTGCAGCTCTGTCTCACAATCCTGTTTTCCCACGGCCTACCTAAATGATGTGTTTCACTCTCTTCTGGTTGGCGTACGGGCCTACCCATTGCTCACCCACTGTCTACCCCCAGTGCCAATCTAATACCCACCCACTTCCCACCAACTTTCGACCCACCACCCACCCGCTTCCCACCCACTTCCCACCCACTTCCCACCCACTTCCCATTTGCTTTCCACCCACTCCCTATTTGCTTTCCACCCACTTTCCACCCACTATCGACCTGCTGTCCACCTGCTGTTAGGTGAAGATGGGCGATGTGTACGGCCTGGTTGTCAACCTAGCCAGCTGCCTCATGATGGATACGGCAGCTCAGCCTGGAGAGTCCGCTGAGGGGCTCATGTGCAGCATAGTCAAGAAGTTCATTAATGTGAGTGAGGGGGGGCTGCTGAGGGGCTGATGAACATATTAGTAAAGCGGCCTGATCATTCGAGTGGTTGGGCTGCCCAGGGGCTGATGTGCAGCACAGTCCTTAGGCAAGCGGTATTTTTATGTGAGAGGGGTATGTTAGGTGCACTCTCAGTACTGCATGGGAACCCCATGGGAACTCCAGCTCAGTTGTGGCCCGGTTTCTTTGTCTGCATCCGAATGATTTGTTCTTGTTTCTCAGCTTATGTAGATCTGGATTGAATCTGGATCTGTGTCGGAGACAGAAGGCCATACGCACAACCGGATGTACGTTGGCGTACCTGGGGCCGCCGCATGGCGCAGCGCCCCTTCTCCTTCCCTTCCGCCCCGCCCCCCAAAGCATACAAGCGTTTTCAATCACTTTAATGGCTCCTTGTCTACCGTGCTTCTTTTTTCGGCTACAAGGCCACCCTCGGCGGGCCGCCCCTACACCCTAAACCCTAAACCCTGGTGGCCCAGGCAGCATGGCAGGCCACGCTTGAGCCGGTGGCTGACATGTAGCTGAGCTGCTGCGGAGAGCTGAGTGGTTACTGTTGGGAATAAAGCTGAGCAGCAGGCTGTAGCTTGAGCTGGCGGCTGACGTGTAGCTGAGTGGTAGCTGAGCGGTTGCTGTTGGGAATAAAGCTGAACGACAGGCTGTAGCTTGAGCTGGCGGCTGACGTGCAGCTGAGTGGTAGCTGAGCGGTTGCTGTTGGGAATAAAGCTGAGTGGCAGGCTGTAGCTTGAGCTGGCGGCTGACGTGTAGCTGAGTGGTAGCTGAGCAGTTGCTGTTGGGAATAAAGGTGAGCAGCAGGCTGTAGCTTGAGCTGGCGTCTGACGTGCAGCTGAGTTGTAGCTGAGCGGTTGCTGTTGGGAATAAAGGCTGAGCAGCAGGCTGTAGCTTGAGCTGGCGGCTGACGTGTAGCTGAGTGGTAGCTAGGCGGTTGCTGTTGGGAATAAAGCTGAGCAGCAGGCTGTAGCTTGAGCTGGCGGCTGACGTGTAGCTGAGTGGTAGCTAGGCGGTTGCTGTTGGGAATAAAGCTGAGTGGCAGGCTGTAGCTTGAGCTGGCGGCTGACGTGTAGCTGAGCGGTAGCTGAGCGGTTGCTGAGAGCTGTGCGGTTGCTGTTGGGAATAATCACTTGAGTGTCTACCGTGCCAGGTGAGCCCCTCGGACCGAAACGCCGAGAAGGAGAAGAAAAGCTCCTCCTGGCGCTACGTGGGCCTGGCGTCCCCTGACAACCCCAACCCGACAAACGTTACCGGGAAGAGGGAGATATTCAAGTACGTGTTGCGGGGTGTCTGGGAAGAGGAGAGTGTTCAAGTGCGTGTTGCTGCATGCAGCCTAGGCGTGGGGTAGCAGAATGTCTGAGAAGAGGAGATATTCCAGTGCCTGTTGCTGCCTGCAGCCTAAGCCTGGGGTTCTGGGGTTCTGGGCATTGCGCATCTTGGGCGGTGCTCAATTCCGATTTGCTGTATTTGATGATGCACCCCGCGTATTGTTTACAAGTTGCATGCCATGGGCAAGTCTGAGCGTTCCATTATGAGCATGCTTAGCAGGGGAACCGGTGCATGTGTAACATGCTGGTTTTCCTTCAATTCTCTAGGAGGAAACATAGAAAACAAATATACTTTTTCTCAGTGTTTTTTTTAGGCGATAAATGGCCTCGGGCGATAATCGGGCTTTTTTTTAATAATTATTTTTAGGGAAAAAGCCTGACTGAAACATTGGCCCAGGGGCTTTTCGCTGCTGCGCAGCGGCTGTACGCCTGTAGCTCGCTCCGGAGTCCCTCACAATCGCTGTTCGGTACCGCCTTTATCTCCGCATCATCGAAACACTGTCGACTCGTTTGAATTGCTTAATATGTCTACATCATCTACTGATTCTAGTCATTCTGGGCGGCCCGTGAAGCGTCGAAAGGATGAAATCGATCTCTCGAGGGCCACTTCTCCTCGCCAAGCAGGCATTCTATCTCAGCTTTCTTTCCGGCCATCAGTCACAACCCGTACTTCTTCATAGACATGGACACGGGGTGAAAAGGCCTGGGCGCCCTAGGGGGATTCCAAAGATTGCAGCAAGGCATTGGCCATCAGCGGTTGAGCCGGCGGGAGAGGCAGGGCCATCAGCGGGTGGGCCGGGAGAGGCAGGACCATCAGCGGGTGGGCCGGGAGAGGCAGGGCCACCAGCGGTTGGGCCGGGAGAGGCAGGGCAATTGACTGAATGGACTAATGGACTAACACAGTTAAATTACAACAGATTTGGGACAAGAATCTAGAGTTGAAACCACACACAGTTTCTGAACTTTGGGGGCTTCGCCCCCAACCCCCCACCCCCCGCACCCCCCCCGCGCGGCTTCGCCGCGCCGTCCACACTTTTTCACACCCTAGGCTTTTTTTAATTAATTGCATATTTTGAAGAAAAAAACACTGCAGTTTTTCTCTATGAAACCTATAGGAGGAAGAATGGGCCCTACGCCCCTACCTAGGTGGCAGCGTTTCTTTATTCGTGACTCAACTACATGTCAGCCACACTCAGGTCTCTGGCTGGAGGCCCCGTTTGTGGCCAGCCATGCTGCTCTGGCCACCAGTCGTAGGCTGGGCCAGGTTTGAGCCTAAATATGGCCTTTGGCGGCCGCATGTCGGCCCGTCGAAGGTGAACTCATAGCAGAAAAACAGAAACACTGCTAGTAGCTCTCCTCCTTCATTTCTTGGGCGTGAAGCCTCCCTGTCACGGTCTCTTCTGCGCAGCTTCCTTTTCAACTACATGGCTTCCATGACCCGCAACGAGGACACGGATGTGCCGTGTGATCCTTTTGTCAACCTGTGCTCCTCAGGAATGGTAAGTAGATGGGTGGGGAGGGTTTTAGGGTTTAGGTTAAGGTTTTGGATTTTTCAACCTGTGCCCCTCAGGAACGGCAAGAAGAAGATGGGTGGGAGAGTTTTAAGGTATAGGGTCAGGGTCAGGGTTAAGGGTTCGTCAACCTGTGCTCTTCAGGAATGGCAAGTAGAAGATGGGTGGAAGCTAGGAGCTGAGGGGTAGATGTTTGGATGTTGACTTTTTGAAGGTGGTTACGAGTGGTTTGTGTGCTTGAAGTGGGATAGGGAATGTCAATGACATAACACCTCTGGGCCCTGCTTAAAGGAGGAAGAAAGAAAGAAGTACGCCGGTACGGCCTTTGGAGGGCGTGAGAGTTGAGTAAACCGCGCAGCCTGGGCTGTAGCCACGTCTGAACTTTTCCTGTTATGCTGATGTAGCGATACGCCTCTTGCTGTGACCCCTGTTTCATTACAGTCCCTATCAAACCATCCAGGTCTGCATTGGCTGGAAGTCCGGACGGAACTTGAAGATTGACAAGCGCACCATGGGGCGCTGCTGCAACGCAACAGCCAGGTGGGTGGCGGGTGGTGGGTGGGTGTGTGGGCGGTGGCCGGTGGCCGGTGGGTGGATCGTTCACGGTAGAGGTGCGGATGTTGCTTCGGCCCAGGCTGTGTTGTTTCCATAACTCTCACGCCCTCTTGGGGCGTAGCTTCCTTTTTCGTTATTGTGGGTGAAGCCTGTAGATAGGGAGTCAGGGATGTAGACGAGGTTCTGATGGGGTGGAAGAGGGTGGGTCGTGCTGAGTAGCTGCCCAAATACTAGGCTTGAGCGAGGCATCACGAGGATAAAATGAGCGAGGTCGCGCGTCTGAAGGGATGACAAATCATGAGAGCTGGGAGAGGATTTAGATGGAGTAGCAAGCGTTGTTAAGGAACTTACCCCCACACACACACGCATAAGTTGTGTTGAGGCGGGTAAGTTCCTGAACATTCTTGACCCTGAGGCAATACTCGATAACAGAGCGACCATCTTGTTAGGTTTGTGCAGTTCTGAAACGGTGGCCTGGTCGTTGATGTAGCCTGGTGACGATTGGTGGTACTGAGCCCCGGCTCAGGGCTAGGATGAAAGATTCCCACCGCTTGGGTCTGAAATAATGCAACCTGGCATGAGCGCCTGCAGGTTTGTTCCGGCCACGTCAACCAGAATATCTTTTCAAGATGACGCCACGTGAGTGGGAATTGAGCTCATCACCATTCCTGACTCTTACCATCTCCGCATCCTTGTCTTGCAAGCAATGTCCCATTTGTAGAGCCTTTAGCAAGAGCATGCTCCACCTCCTCATGCACATTCCGTGTCGCAGTATTCTCATCCCTCTCTTACCATCCTCCATTTAAAAATGATGGAGGCAGGATTACTCATGCCTCTTCGTCTCCCTTGTCAGCCGCAGCATGACCGTTTTGCCCGAGCCCGCCGATTTCAACCAGCAGTACAACTGGCCGCCGGACCCCATGTGGACTGAATCTTCTTGGACCTATGAAAGCCCTGGGGTTCAGGTCTATCTGGCAGGAGAGCGGTACAGCATGCAGGTACAGTGTGGTACATGTTGGGAGAGCTGTATAGTGTGGACCAACAGTGCAGTGTGATGCATATCATGAGATGAGACAATTGTGGAACGACAGAACAGTGTGGAGCATGGCCGGCAACCTGAAAGTGTGGAACGACAGTACAGTTTGGTACATGTCAGAGATTACTACAGCGAGAAAGTACTGTGTTAGCTGTTCATGCAGCAGGGGAGCCTATTTCATATTTATGGCGTGCATGGTCGGCAGGACAGCGCTGGAGAACCCAGACTGCATTGCATTGAGGCAGCAGTCTGGGTGATCCAGCGCTAGGGTGAGCTGAGGACGGAACCTGCGCCACACCGGACTGTACGTGAGCCCGCGTGAGTGCATCTTTTCTTAGTCTGCATTGCATTGAGGCAGCAGTTTTGCCGCTCCAGGGCTGGGGTGAGCCACCAACTAAAACTGCTCCACACCGGAATGTATGGGATCCTGCATGAGTGTATGGTGAATGGGAACCAGACAACCTTTGGTAGGCCTCTGGGCAGAAACCACTAAGCTGATGAGGGCCAAGTACAAAGTGTTCTACATCATTAGCTCAGGGCTTAGGGTTTACCCTAAATCCTGAACCCTTGCCTGTTACTCCATTGGATGGCATGTACCCTCTGGCCTCCACACAAATAACCTTTTTGCCTCCTTGATTCGCTTAATTTTGCCTGGAGCAGGTGATGTTCGGATCTTGCATCATGCTGGCAATCGCGACGGGCTTAGCTGCATACTACATTCAGATGAATCTCGTGGGGAGCGGGTCTGGAGCGCAGCGGGTGCCATCTGCAGCCCCAGGGAAAACATCATCGACCTCTGACTCCCTACCACATCCAAGTTCAAAATGACCCACTTAAGCTTTGGCGGGGTCCTCTGGATGTAGCATGGAATGAAAGAGGTGACAAGTTGGTTACACTGCCAACGGAACTCGAGCTGAAGAGAATACCGCAGGCCTCAGCTGCTATTTGTTTTTGCTGCCAGGCTGTCAGCCTGAGATCTGCAGTGTCAGATTTAGTCGAAATAACAGCTGTCCTTCGGCCCGGTTTCAAACTGTATTCCCCCGGCATTTTTTTGCGAGTGGAAAAAACAATGAAAATGCTTGTCATTTCGAGAAGATAAGACAGACATTCGCCCGTAGACTGCGACAGGAGCATTTGACGGAATACCACAAATAAGAGCACTCGATTGACTTGCAGCTGACTCCAACCAAGCACGAAGAAACGTAGCTCGTGCGGTTGAGTCCGTCTCATTATCCTCTAATAAGGGGCATATTTTGAAATATGGGTCTCTTGAATCTCGGTTGCGGCGCGGTTGTTGGTTGTGTCCGAGTCAGCATCGTGCACACGCACGAGGGTGTGACGGGATCCATCAACCACCGAGAGGGACGGATGATGGGCGGTTTGGATGACTGTGTCGGTCATAAGAAATTGAGAACGGCATTTCGTCTGCTTCATGTGTTGAATACACACAGCACTTTTTATTTTAAAAAATGGTGACACCCCTCTCCTCGCCCTCTGCATCTGCGACATCAACTTTCTCCGGACAAGGACACGATGACGATGACGCGGCACATGAGATCCCCGTCTTGTCAGGCAAGAGCAGCAGCAGCATTGCTTCTTTCAAACCATACATGATTCATAGCATCCAGGAGGTTCACTCTACCTGCTCCCCCCGGTCGACCTGATCCGTCACACGATCTTGCGGTGGACAACGAACGGATGCACGGTTGCCTACTTATGCCCCCCAGGCCTGAAACAGCCAAGAAGCAGTGACGCAATGAAGCAGTAAATAATTTGAATAAGCTGACCCTCTCCACCTCGTGTGAACCCCGCAGACCCGTATCGAACCAGCAGCTTGACGGACGTGGCCTTCTGGGATTTTGGGCACCCGCCCAAGGGCTCGACCCTGTGGGAACGTTGGTTCTGCAGCCCTGCCGCATACCCAATGGAAGCCCCAGATGCCTACCCCCTCGCCCATCCAGCAAAGGCGACTGCGCCTGCAGTGCCGGCCACAAGTCCACCAATGAGCCCCGAGAAGGCAACAACAGGAATGGCTGCGGCAGCTAGGGTAGCAGCCACCGCTGCCGCGGGCAACATGACCACCACCTGGATGCAAAGGCGGACCTTTGGGAGGTAGCATCGCACATGACCGCAGTCTGCTGCCTCCATTAAAATCTGGCGCATATTTTGCTTGATGCCTCCAGGAGTAACAGGGGATTCTTAGGAGTAAGGGTTGCTGATCTGTGGATCTGTGGATGGGTCTGCTTCCATGAGTAAGGGTTGCTGATCTGTGGATCTGCCAGGTTATGAAGATCATGATGAGTACGGTAATGGAAAAGTCAGTTGGGTCTTTAACTGCTGAACTCCTATGCACTAGTATTGTGCAGTAGGGCAGGGCGAGCCTGCCAAGGAGCTAGAGTCATCCAGCCCTGTCTACTTCTGTCTGCACTCTGCCGGTGTTTCAAGCTTTCGCTTGGGAACCTTGGCTTCAGTAGCAGCTCTCAAGTTTGTTTGAATCAATGTGACGTTTTGTTAGGGGTTACCCTTGGTTACCCCTGGTGTTGTGTTGCTTTACTTGTTGAGCATTTTCTTACCGCACCAGCGCTAGCGGTACGACAAAAACATTGTGCAGTACATCAGCAGTTTGTTTCAACAGGTTTCAGCGTACCTAAGGCAGGTGCAGTATGTCATCTAGGTTTCCAGATGATGGTAGCTGTTAATTATGCACCCTTTTGCATAGTTTCGATACCCGCCTGCCAGCTGTTATGACCTATGAATGTCTGAGTGCACCGCACGTGTGGGCGTGCTGATCATGTTTTCCGGGTTCAGCTGGTCGACTGTCACAATAAGAATGCGTAGTTATGAGGTGCTTGGCTCTCTTCAGGCACTCTTCCTTTATCAATAGAGTGGATGGAAATCGTTCCATCCCTCGGACTAACACAGCCGCCCAGCTGGACCCCTCATCTTGATTGTTTCTGCGTGCATACACTTTTCTTGTGTGTCATAATGGTGCCGGTACTGCATTTCTACGTTTTGAACATGAGTGAGACTGATCAATGATCCCAACAGCTCATTTGACACGTTGGTGTAGTTCATATCACGGAAATTAATTACAGGTAGTCGCTGTGACCTCCTGTTCTCTCCTAGGCTAGTGTGTTCCTGGCTTAAGACCGTGCTTGCTCTATCTGGTCGCTAGGGTAATCTACCCCCAGTCTGGCCAACTTGATTGATCTCCTTTTTGTTGAGTCTGTTGAGTTTTAGCCTGTGCCGGTACGCCCCTACCATGTTGTTTGTGGAGACTTGTCTTTTATGGCAGGAGGGCAAGTCCATGTCACCGCTTTGATTGATGAGATTATGACCCTTAGTTGGTTCCTTGGCCAAGGTACTTTCCGTGGGATGCCAGGGCCAAGCTGTTTTCACAGGTTTTGTTAGGATTCTACCTGATTACCGTGTACCTGTGGTTGGCGGGTCCCAATTCCAGGTCCCGCGCGCTTTCCTGGCGCCCAGTGTAATAGATCTGGAATCCAGCACACTTCGCAAATGTGACTTGAAAAAAAGGCCTGTCCCTTCACTCTGGTTTTTAATTTTTGGCCTGGCTCATCATGGCTAGGGCATGCCATGCGGCTCTGGTAGGGCTCTGGCAGGGACACTGGGACACTTTTCCCGGAGTCTACATGAATCAGTACTGTGCATAGTAATATAATTTCGGCTGCTTCAGGGGCTTGATCAATGCATGCCAAGCTGTTCCCCACCCCAGTTCCTCTCATAAGTCGCATTGGGGTACCGGTATAAGCAGAGAATCGTTTCCTCGGTAGAACGGCCGTGCTTCAGAAGGCAAGAAACATCGAGGCTATAACTAATAAAAAAGAGATTCATAGGGAGACACGCTGTGTCGGCCAGGGCCGAGTTGCATCAACTGACACTTTCCGCAAGCCATAGATGGCCGACAGCCAACGGAAGTGCGTGGTGCTATGCATCTTCCCAGCGCAACAAGATCGAACCACGCCGACGACCGACGCCGCTCTGCTGACGCTGTCTCAAGCCGTCTTGAGCGTCGCAGTGCCCGAGCTGGATCTAAGGTGGCACCAGTTGACGTGCCGCAGGTGGGGCGAGCTCGAAACCGATGACGACGAAGTGCCACAGCGAGAGGAGGAGGAGGAGGAGGAGGAGCTGGGCACGAGCCTTGTTGGGGAGCCAGAAGTAGCTGCAGCAACAGCGGCTCTGGTTGTCTTGCAAGTGGCCGCGCCATCTGTCATGCTGGCGGGGGACTTGGTCCTGCTGGCTGTGTGCTCCGTGGCGTCGAGCGGCTTTGATGCCAAAGGTGGCGAACAGGCGCTGATTAATGCCGTCACGGTGACCCGCCAGCGTTCTGATGCCGCGGTGTGTGCTGTGCACACGGCCACAACTTCCCCGAACGGTGCTGGCCATGCGGCGCCATGCAGCAGCGCGCAGTGCGCTGCCTTGGGCGGCCGCCATGCTGAGCTGTGCAGCTGCCAGCGGCTTCCCGCACAGTGCAGCGGAGGCGGAGGTTCTGCCCCGAGTCTAGTAAGGGCCTGTGAGGCATGGTTGACGGCTCCGTGCCTCATCCCTATGGTGGCCAAGTCCCTCCTGTCACTGTCCTTCAGCGACCAGGGAGGAGGAACCGCCCAAGGTGGGCGATTGGATTCTCACTCTTGGCTGGGCGGGGCCTACTGCTTCACTTGACAGTGGGCACTTGCCTCCTGTTTTTACGTGCAAGCATCACTGCTTATTTAGGGCGCCTTAGCTACGCTTCAGCTACTACCCGGCCGGCGGCCGGCAGGGCTTGGTGCAGCAAGGCCTGGAGCCTGGGCCTCAAACCGTAGGCTGATGAAGAGTCGGTTCCCATCGGCCAAGAGGAAGCCGCTGGGCACAGCCCCCGAAATTAGTCTGATGCACACTTCAGTAAACTGAGATGCACAGGGCAGCTTGTGGTGTAATCCCCTACCCCGAGCTTTGACGTCTAGAACTCACACACTACCACGCACACTGCTGGAGTGTGGTGGCTGCCTCCAGCCAGGCATAACACACTTCAAGAAACGGCCTTCAGCTGCATACGGTACTTCACATGTGTACAATTCCTACAATGCAATCCTTACATGAATCTATCCTGCATTCACGCTGTGATGCGCGTTGCTGACAAAGCATTCCTGACCTTATGTGCCTGATGATGTGCTGACGAGGCGCTAATAGATTTAGGGTTTCGGTTAGCCGATTTGCCGAACTCTTAACCCTCAACCCTAAATCATGAATCCCTGATGATGATGCTCAGGCGTGGCGCTCATGCGTGAGTACGGCGTGGCTGTCATGTCGGATGCTGTAGGCCCTGATAAGGTGGGAGGGTGTTTTTGACCAGACAGGAGCAGGAGATGGGAGAGAGAGAGGGCGGCAGGAATGGAGATCGTGGCATGTCATAGATACCCTAGGGTAGCGTCTAGGGATCAGCCCTGTTCAAGGTTTAGTGTTTAGCCCTGTATATAGCTGAGGGTTCAGACCTGTTTAGGGTAAAGGGTTTAGCTCTGTAAACGGTTGAGGGTTAAGCCCTGTTTAGGCTTCAGGGTTTATGAAGCCCTGTCCAAAGAATTTTAATCTGTGTCAAAACAGGGCGTGCCAACAGTTGAATGGATCAGGGTGCGTGTCGACACCTCTGGCAACATACGCGGGGGTATGGCTCTTGGTGCTGACGATACATCCAGGATCGTGGACAGAGGTGATGGCTGTCGGACTCGAGGCCTTCAGGAAGAGGGCGGGAGAGGACAGGGTGTGAGGCCTCGGGGCAGACGGGGCTGGACGAAGTGAGAACCCACTAGATGATGAGGCTATGCATCTACCTGCCGTCTACCCCGAGGACTTGAACGGTTTTTTAGGTACTCCGACCGGACCATACTCGGGTTAGGGGGTCCTAACAAACGGGTAGGGGCTCCTCATCAGGTAGGGGTTCCTAACAAACATTCTGGGCCTGCCATCGGCTGTACGAACCAGCTTTGTTAGCGGCTGCAGCGCAGTTATTCTGCCCGTCTACCTGCCTGCCGCCGGCTTCGGCGGCTGTGTTCACCCCCTCCTCACCCACCGTTGGCCTCTGATGGCCGTCACCTGGAGGCCCCCACCTTCCCCCAGCTGCCATCCAGTGATTCTTTTTTCGGCTACGATTCCACATTCGGCAGGCCGCCCGGCGCGGCCGCCAAAGGCCTGATCGGGACCGAACCTGGACTGGCCTACGAGTGGTGGCCAGAGCTACATAGCTGGCCACAAATGGGGCTTACGGCCGGAAGCTGGACTTGAGAACGGTGCATACCCGCTGGGCCCTGCTGAACGCTCGGCCGTGTGGGGCTGCTAAGGAATGACTAAGCTCAATTCGAGCTACCATGCACAGCCAGGATCATGATGCAGCCATGCCGGAGGCAGGAGTGTAGCTGACATTTAGCTGAGTCACGAAAAAAGAAACACTGCTGCCGTTGAGGCATACACGCTGACCGCCAAGCTGAACAAGTCGCTTCAATTCAAGTGAATCTACCACACGCCCACCTGCTTGCCTGCCTGCATTTGTTCCTGCTGGGGCCCCACTCCTCACACCTTGGACTGCGCCCCTTCCACCCGATCTCACTCAACGTCTGCAGATCACTGATGAGCTTCAGTGGATGATCCAAGTCAATTTAGTGCCCGTCCATTGTCTTGCCCAGATCCTCCTGCTGGGCCCCACTGCTCACCTGCCTGCTGCACACTCCTGGCATTTGATCTTGATCCGTACGACTGTACGTACCACTGCAGGTGGCTGAGCTTCAGCAGATGGTCCAAGCGCGCATTCAGGAGGCTGAGCTGGCGGTGAAGCTAGTTGAACCAGGTGGGTCCCTCCCCCCTCTCAAGGGCTTCACATCCAGGTCTCGGACGCACGCCATGTTGCCGTGCAGCAGTCCAAGCTCAGCAGGGCAACAGGGCAGCATTTGAGCTGTCAGCATTGTGCTCCTCGGCATCTTGGGAACTAGCAGGCTGCAAGACAACGTCAGTGACGGCCAGTGCCCCCTTAGGCAGACTCCGCCTTCAGAGTTCTGGCCATACTGGACTGGAACCTGTGACCTCAGGCTCCGACCAAACATCACACAGCCCTCTGAGAAGGCTGTGTAATGCTAGGTCGGAGCCTGAGCCTGAGGTCCCTGCCCAGTCTTTCCTTTTTGGGGACTACGAGTCCACCATCGACAGGCCGCCCTGTGGCCGCCAAAGGCCCGTTTAGGCTCAAACCTGGACTGGTCTACGACTGGTGCCCAGAGCTGCACGGCTGGCCAAAATAGGGCCTCTGGCCAGAGGCCTGAGTGTAGCTGACATGCAGCGGAGTCGCAAAAAAAGGAAACACTTGCTCTCTCCCCATACATGACTAGTCAAGTACACCGTGCTGACTCACCAGCAATGTGCCCCAGGGCGCTTGTTAGCCAGGAGCCGGATCCAGTCCAGCCAGTGCTGTGTAATTGCGCCCTAATTCAGAAATCGTGCGAGTACTAACGGTCGCTTACCGGTAAAAGTGGCTGCATTTGCCTTGGAATTACGGTGACTGACACTCAGCTACATAATTTAGCCACCGTAAGGACCATAATCGGCTCAGCACTGATTCCAGCCTAAGCATTGGACCCGGCCGCTCTGTCAGCCATGAACCTTCAATTCGAAATTCCACCCCCCAAACAATGGCACGCACACCCAATTCCCTCCCTGCGAACCAACTTCCACTGTCTGATGCCCTGCTGGGATCCAGGTCTGCAGCTGGGGAAGGACCTCTTTGCGTTCTCTGAGTTTGCGTCCCGCGGCTGCCAGCGGTTCGACTTGCTGCTGGATGCTAAGGGAGGCGGACATGCGGCCTTTGAGCTTTCGAGGCAGGCACCTTGGGTACTGGTGGGTTTAGGTTTAAACCCTAAGGTCCCTACACCCTGCTCCCAAACCCTTCGAGCACTCAAGGCAGTTAGGATTTAGGGTTTAGGGTTTTAGGCGCCTTGGGTACCTAGAGAGGGGCTGCTGTCAGTGTACCGCAGTCGCAGACCACTCTGTGAATGTTAAAATCATTCCAAGTGCGCGACGAAATCAAGCGTAAAAAACGTGTTTAGTTGAAATGTTGTGTATACACCAGTACCTAGATAAAGAAGCACATTGGTTTCAAGCAAACTTTATGTGTTGAGACACCTGATCCCCCTCCGTCCCTCTTGCCTGATGTCGGGCACCATCGTCGTCAGGTGGTCGAGGCCCTGCTGGGCAATGAATGTGGCTGCATGGTGTCCATCGTCTATTCCAGGTACTGACTCGTTCGTGATACTCCCTGTTGGCATTGCGTGGTACTCTCTGGTGGCCTGTCGCGCGTGGTACTCTCTGGTGGCCTGGCTTGCCATCGAACTCGCAATGCTTTGTTGGCCTTGCACCAGACTGCATTTAGCAGACCTCTAGGCAGATACCACTAACCGATTGGAATCAATATTTGGCTGTTGGCCCAAGCGCTAGGGCTTGGTGCACCACGGCAGCAGCGCGGAGGTGGCTTCGGCCCAGGCTACGCTGTTTCCCTAATTCCTTAGTGACATTGCCTTCTTTCGTTTTCGCTGCATCAGGATCCCCCCCTCGTCCCCCCTGGGGTCTTTGGTGGATTGAAGCTGAAGCCCGCCCTCAAACAAACCATGTTGACTGCCCATGCGTCAAAGCCTTGGTCTCACATGTGATCCGTCCCATGCAAGTGGGCTTTCTATGTATGTATTTCTCCGGCTTGTCACAAGCCCAGTTGGATTTCTATTGGAGTTGGATTGGATGGAGTTGGAGTTCTATTGGAGTTCTATTGGAGTTGGATTGGATGGAGTTGGAGTTCTATTGGAGTTCTATTGGAGTTGGATTGGATGGAGTTGGAGTTCTATTGGAGTTCTATTGGAATTATATTGGAGTTGGATTTCTATGTATTTCTCCGGCTTGTCACAAGCCCAGTTGCATCAACATCGGAATTCTCTGTGCCTTGTTGAAGGCCGTTTTGTCACAAGCCCAGCAGCATCGTCATCGGAATTCTCTGTGCCTTGTTGAAGGGCGGATAACTTCTGGTACCGAATTGCCAGATTGCCAAATACCCGAGTGCCGTGTTGCCAGGTTTCCAGAGAGAGAAATGATAGATTGATCTGTTGTTTCCACCTGGACACTCGCACCGCCTCTTTCCTCATCCCTGCTCCCCTCACCCTCACCCCTGCTCCCCCCCCCTCACCCCTGCTCCCCTCCCCCTCACCCCTGCTCCCCTCCCCCTTGCCCCCCCCTGCAGACCTGGCTCCCAAGCCCAGGAGTGGCACACCGACGGAGCACACTTCGGCAAAGAGGCCGGCTGGGATGACCCACCTGATAAAGTGGGTCTTGCACCGAGGATTGTTTTACAATGATCCAGATCCAGATCCAGAGGCATCCCAGAGATGCGACACAACTATAGATGGTGCAAAGTGCCTCAAACAGTGTTCCAGAGCCCCTCCAGAGCGTTCCAGAGCCCTCCTGGGTGTCCAGAGTGTGCCAGAGCCCTCCCCAGAGTGCATCCAAGGTTTGGCCCCCCAGAGTGCCCTGCAGAGTGTGCCAGAGCCATGTCCAGAGTGCCCTTCAGAGTGCCCTTCAGAGTGCCCCCACAGTGCCTCCAGCGCGTGCTAAAGCCCTGCCCAGAGTGCCAGAGCCCTGCCCAGAGTGCCCCCAGAGCGCACTGTGGAGATTTAGGCCATTGCCTGAGCCTCCCGCTGGACTGCTGCGCCCGCTGTCCACTCCTCATGGCAGAGCAGCGGGCCGTCTCCCTCTCACCTCAATGGCTTCAATCATGCGAGATGGGCGGCTTCCTAAATCCATGTACTTGCTTGTGTTTCTATTTACGTATCTACGTGTTATATTTGTGTATCTACTTATATTGTGTATCTACTTATATTGTGTATCTACTTATTTATTGATTTATTTATCCTGGATGTGGTTGCTGCAGGTCCTCTCCTAGCATTGGTCGGTGCAGGGCATGGTCGTTTGCATCACCACCGCCCGCACTCCGCTGCTTGGATGCTCGGGGTCGCTTTTGCACGCTGACAGCTCTCCTGTATGCCCTCCTCCTCCTGCTGCCGCCCCGCGCAGGCCTCGGCGCCGTACGCTGTGTGCGTGTTCATGCCGTTGATCAATCTGGGGCAAGAAGTGGGCTTCACGCAATTCTGGTGGGAGGGAAGCAGGGTTGAGGATTCAGGGTAGCAAATTTGTACAGGATTGACGGTTAAGGGTTTAGGTTTAGGTTTAGGAGCATCCAAATCCAATAAGCAGCTATATTTGAGGGTTTAGGTTCGCCTGTGTTCATTTTACTGTGCCAGACCACCTTAAGGCGGCCGCCGGGCGGCCACGAGTGGTCCATTTGGGACACACAAGCTCGGCTCGAAAGTGGATTCCCTTTGTAGTTGCGCCAGGACGGTCAGCATCCGGGGTGTGAAGAGCCACCCGCAGAACAGTGTCCAGTGACTCAGCAACATGTCAGCTTCACTACGGCCTCTGCCCCGAGGTCCCAGGTGTAGCCTGCCATGCCGGTTGGGTTGCCGGCCCGCCCGCCCATACAAATCCGGCTGAATTTCTGTCCCAATCGGGCCCTTGACGGCCAAGGGGTGGGCTGACAATGGTGACCTCGTAGCCAAGAAAATAAACATTATTAATGTCAAGGTTCCTGCTGCTAGTCAATATCTGCAGTCAATACCAGACCTCAGTGCCGGTTGCATCGCACGACCCATTTGTCGCCTGAAGGCTGAAGCCCGTTTCGTTTCTTCTTTGGTTCCCGTGGCAGGCCCGGGTCGCATACGCGCGGTGGCCTCCTAGGGTTCGGGGGCGCGGCACCGGTGCTCGGATGTGCCTTGGATGCGGTGCTAGAGGTGAGGACTGGTGGCGATTGGAGATGGAGGCGCGTGACCTCTGCTCAATCGATGCAGGCTGGAGCCGGTCGAAGAGAGCCTCGCTGCCATCCACTTTCAGCATTGTGTGGGATAAGTGGCACCTGCTTGTGTAGGGAGATCAAGGAAGAAAGAAATGGATGGACATGACAATGGAGCAGTACTTTTAGTATGGGGCGGAGCAGCAGGGCTCCGCAGCGGTGGGATGGGGACCGCCGGGGTGACCTGCTGATGGATGCATCACAAATAATAATGGCGCATCATTCTCATGCGCATGATTGCAGCTTTCTAGGTTTGCCACCCAACTTCCCTGTCTTGATCCGTCTGCTGCCTTGCCTGATTGTACCCCATTTTCGTCCCGGATCAGGCGGGCGGCTGTGTGATGTACGACTACCGGCTGATGCACCGCGGGATGCCCAACAGTAGCCTCGACACGGAGAGGCCGCTCATTCAGGTGCTTGGAATATGCGCTGAAAGGACGGATTGAGTGGCATGGGCTGAATTGTAGGCCGTTGGCCGTTCTGAAATCAGTCACACACCAACATATACAAATGTTAGCAGGGTGATGTCCATCCTTCATTCAGAAGAAAGCTTCTGTGGTTTGGGTCATGAGTGACCAGACCTATTTAACCCCTGGCTAGATGGGTATCGTAACTTGCGATGCCTATTTTAGTGTGCACGAAACACCCTTCAGCAGGCCGCGGTGCATGCAGCCACCGTTGGGCCGATGGGGACCCAACCTTGACCTGGGCACACTCAGCCGGTGGCACCAGCAGCAGGCATGCTGGTTCAGTCCCCCCCATGGCTGTGGGCCACGATTTCATGAACTTGTAGCCGAACCATGCGTTAATAAGCATTGCCTCTTGTTTGTGTGCTCTCCTTTCCCAATGTGCACCCGATGCCCCTGCGATGCCCCGTATCCACAGTTCCTGTACCACAAGCGCTCGTATGTGGAATCCAAAAATTATGGTCTGAGGCACCTGTTCGCCTAATTGAAGACCCCGACGTCTTTCTTTTAGGTGGGGGCAGGTGAGTCGTATAGATCCCCTGCTCTCATCTGGGTGCAAGACACTGCCTCCTCGATAACGTGGCTGCATGGGGTGCAGTCTCTGAGAGGGAGTTTGCCTCACGCTAAAGCTACTCCTTATGTTACCGGTCGACTTGTGTCCAATACAAATATATAACGCGTGCTTAACAACAACATAAAATTTGTTAGAGGAGGACAGGTTTTCAGTGGTCAAGGGTTTTCAGTGACCATGAGCTTGTTCTTGTATGTGCAGGGTTCATGGTTTTCGGTGACCATCAGCTTGATCTTTTATGTTAAGGGTTTAGGGTTGTCGGTGACCATCCGCTTGATCATTTATTTTATAATCCGCCATGTCTCAGGCTGCAGCACGAGCTTGCATGTCAATGGATATTATGCATACGGTTCAGGCTTGTAGGCAGCAATGCCATGATTGCAAGACCTCCACTATTTCGACGCGTCCCCATGCGTGCGAGCGAAGGGCTGGTTTTATTTGACCCACCATGTTGTATTATGACCAAAATGGATCATGACCAAAATGGGTTATGATCAACATGGGTTATGACTTATGATCAACGTCTTTAGCTTCCGGTAGTTGGATTGGGAATTAGGACTTTTAGTTTTGTTTTTGAGGGGAGCTCTTTCATCTCTCTCTTTAGTTTCCAACCTTGCTGTTGGACGCCGACGCGGCCGAGCTTTGCTGCATGGCCCAGTGGTGTCACGTCATTGACTTATGATCAACATGTCAATGTAGGTACCTGCATTGGATGGGGATGTTTTTGGCATGTGGATAGATCTTGCCATGGTTGTTGAAATGTACCTGCTAGGTATAGGCTTCGTTTTTTTTTGTTCGACGTAGCTCGTCTGTGACTGTGTCTTGGTTGCTTGTCAATAGGGGGTCGCCAGTTCCTTGCTCCTTGTCCCCATTCATTTTTTGTGTGCTCAAACCATGGATCAAATGTGATGCTTCGCTGGACTGTATTAACTTACACGATTTCCGCTGGACCGTATTAAGTTACACATTTTCACATGATGTCAGGGATCAAAGTGATCCACAAATGCGTGCCTCCTTAATGAAGCTGCATATTTGCTCAAACAGACTCCTCCTTCCTGCTCTCTTTAAGCAGTGCCCATTCCCGACTGGATGGCATATCAGGGCCTTCAACTGTCACAACATTACAACACGCTACCTGATAAGCACGCGACACTCCTCCTGATCTCTTTCCTTCCTCTGAGACGCACGAGGTTGACCTTTCATGTTTTCGGGGTCCACTTGGTCCACAAGATCTACTAGATCCTCCTGAAAGCCATGCACAGGACAAATATATTACAGTAGGGGTCGTGTGTTGGAGGACCAGCACTTATATATCGCCAGCTTACACTTAACATGATGCATGACATGAAGCTCGATTTATTTCATCACCGCTATTTGATGCTACCGGAATGGTACAGGTTAAGGATGGGGCACACCCGCTAGGCGCTTGGCCGGATGGGGCTGGTAGGTATTGAGCAACCATCCACAGGTGGGACCATGGTCCAGCTATGCCACCCTCCTGTATGAGGGGACAGGAACATGGGACCCAGCAACCCCATCCAAGGTGCAGCCATACCCACACCATGTGCGATGGGGCATGAACTTGGAATCCGGTATTCTAGACAGAGGAGGAGGGAGGTACAGTTTGGTACAGGCACACAAGGAATTGATATACCTCGAGATAAATCAAACCTCTAAAACCAAATCAACGAAATATTGCACATTGCCTGCCAGGTTCACTCGAACCTGCCATGACAAAGAAACACACGCCAATATACGAGATACCATTCCACACATACGTTAAGGATGGCGCACGCCCATTCTACACGATGGTGTCCCCCCTCTCTAGCTTTGCAGCCATCTTCTTGAACGACGCCACAGCTCTGTCGCCGAACGTCATCCCGGCATCTGTGTGTCGCAGGACCTGCACAGGCTGCTGCTGCTGCCCAACATTCCACAGCGGCCGCGATGGCACCGATAGCTGTGGCTGGACAAACGTTATGAAGGTGTGGCGGCTGATGCCAGCAGCCTTGGGCCCACACGCGACGCGCACCATGTGGGGAGTGGCCTTGAGCACGCCTCCAGTGAGCTCCTGGGAATTGGCACACAAATGTGCACATGTTAAAGAGCAACGGCAGCAGGGTCCATGGTGGAAGAGTTGGTGGATTTAGAGGCCTGCATTTTATTTAAAATCCAGAGTCTAGACTGAAATACCTGTGGATGCACACCATACATAGCCAGAGTTTGGAAGTACCCCTCAGCTGGCCTGCATCAGCTGGCCTGCCCCAGCTGGCCTGCCCCAGCTGGCCTGCATCAGCTGGCCTGCCCCAGCTTGCCTGCCCCAGCTGGCCTGCATCAGCTGGCCTGCCCCAGCTGGCCTGCGCCAGCTGGCCTGCCCTAGCTGGCCTGCATCAGCTGGCCTGCCCCAGCTGGCCTGCATCAGCTGGCCTGCCCTAGCTGGCATTCCCACCAGCTGTTGCATGTTATCCACCCACCACCCTTTGCCAGCCCCATGCGTGTTCCCGGGGTCGGACAGGTGCTCTGATCTCCATGCAACCTACTGCATGCTCTCTCAGATAAATGCCAGGTAAGATAAATGTTCCCATGTTGAGGCCTTGGGACTTCAGGTGACTTGATGGCAGATCATTCGCAGCAGCAACAGCAGCAGCAGCAGCAGCAGCAGCAGGTGCTCCTGGCGCCCATGCCTTAATTGCCTTGCACCCCGTTGCACACACACCACCCTCCTGACTGCCCAGCCCCCACCTCCATGGTGTTGCCGAGGAAAAGCAGCACGGCATCGGGCGGGATGTTGGGCTTGACCTCCTGCCCGGAGCCAGGCTGGCGGAGGTATAGCCCCGCTTGGGGGTCTGGGCTGTCAACCTGATGAGGGTCATCCATCAGGCCATGAGGGAGAGAGTACCATGGGGCATGTGGTGTCTCTCTCTGAGGAGATAGTCCAATTTGGTGGTGTAGTGGACGGCACTGGGTGTAGGGTGTCAGCCCAAGTGACCGCTCACTGACATGTATGTCTCGGGAGGCAAAATGAAGAGAGAAAAGAACAATCTGGGGAACTGTCTGGACCGCCGACTACTCCCGGCCCAGCCCAACTACACAAGTATTGAAATTGGGCCCCAGACCCCAACGCTGCAGCACCGATGAATGATTCCCCAGCATTGATACCTCCATGCATCTATATCTGACCCTCGTATTGTTTTAGTCCATGTGGTGCCTCAAGGATCATGGAAGCTGTGTCCTGAACCATGACCCACCTCCTGAACATCTTGTGTGTCCCCGAGCTGCGCATGAAGGCAGCAATGCATGGGCCTTGTGACGAACGTGATGCCCGACAGGTCTGTGTGCCTGTCAGAGAGCATGAGGGATGCCAAGCTCAGTGTGTAGGAATGCTTCTCAATCTGTTCAGGGGATGAGAGCAGATTTTACTCAAGTGGGCTGGACAGCTCTTATTCGCCTCATCCGTCCTTGGAATAGCAAGACGCAGAACATTTCTTTGCCATCAGATTTCTGGGGATTGCAAAAACGCACGGAGGACAGTTTAGCTCCCCTGATCCTGCAAAGCTTGTCATTACACTCAAGAAGGGCAAAGGCAGTGGAGGGTGGCAGTAGTGGGCAGGGTAGGTTAGGTACTTGGGGAGTGGGTACCGTGGGTACAGAGATGCCGTGGGCAGGGTCACCCGAGCGCCCCCATGCAGCACTCACCAGTCCCTCCACAACATAATGTCTGCACTGTCCACTGGCTGCGCCGCGCCACCGGCCGACGTTTGCACCACGGGCAAGTAGTGAGCCAGCCTGGCCTTGTGCGTCTGGCTCCCCTGGAAGCAGGGTAGCAGGGGACCAGCGCCAGCACCATTACGCCTGGCACGGCAAACAGGAGGCCAGGCCGGGGGCGTGGACGGTGCGGGGGGATCTGTCCATCCCGCCGCGCCCTCTTGCGGGGTTTCGCTGCCTTGCGTCGGAACACTGATGCCAGGATTCATGCTGACGACCGCGTCATCCATGCGATCGTACATGCTGTTCATGTGCCGCTCAATGAGGCGGATGACGATCAGGCCGAGGTACACTTGCTGGCCACCCAGCTGCATGAAGGCAGCTTCCAGGCCCTGGACAGAAAATGGGGTATTGGCAGGGTTTAAGTTTCAGGGAGGGGGGAATATATCAGGGCTCCGAATGCACAAGGAAGTCACCAGGAGCAGTGGAGAAGTTGCATGGATAGGGAGGCAGAATATTCGTATCTTATATGGGTGCAAGCCCGAAACGGCCATGGGACGCTGCAAGCACCGCGCAATTCCGTAAGCATCAATCTTCTGCAGACATATTTCGAGCCAGGAAATGCTCAGACAGTCACACAATGCTTCACCTTCATGCCACACTGTTTCTTGGCCCTCACATGCTGGCTGGCTGTAACTGAAATATAGCTGGAGCGCACAAAATGTTGCTGCAGCTGAAATGCGGCTTAAATAAAGTAGCTGTGGAGTGTGGAGTGCAGAAGAAGAAACAGTGAGACATCTGCATGCATCACCTTGGGTTCAGCGGGCCAGAGGTTTGGATGAGTGAAGAAAGGTACGCTGCCGATGAGGTGCTGAGGTGTGGGTAGGTGAGCGTCCCGCGCCGGGTCGGCCACTGTGGGGTTGTTATAAATGGATTCCACAATGACCTGCTGGGCAGTGGGATACGAGAAAAGGGGGTAGCAGCATTGAGCGTGAGGAGGTATTAGCATTGCTGGCCTTACCGACATCATCGCAGGAGTATATATATCTGTATTCTGTATGCAACCTTGCACGACTAGAACCATGAGGCATCCTAGCTACCATCTCTGACTACCGTCAGCATAGCACTGGCCCGGTGCAAGCTCTGTCACAGACATGATGGTGCAGCCCCTGGGCATACGTCACCAGCACCTTGGGTGGCGCCTCTTGTCGCGGTGCACAGGCTGTGGTGACGCGTTCACTCGCAAGCTTCACTGCGCTTTGTCTGTCAGTTTTTTCGGTTGGGTTTGAAGCCTGTAGCCGGCTCCATCCTGAACGCACAAGGAACCGCAATGTATATCACAAACACAGCAGTCATCAAAAGCGGTGAACCGGTGGACCCTGAATAACCTCGCTTCAATCCCGATCGCAACCATTGAAATTCAAAACAAATGTAGCTCATTGTTACGCAGGATAGCCTGGATAGGGTCACACAATGCAAGGAAACAAGGCAACGTCAAGGGTCCAGGGTTTGGGTTTAGGGTTTGGATAAAGGTTTTAGGGTTTGTCTAGCCAGTCAGGATCACATACCCAGGTGGTAACCAGCCTCCGGGTCACACGCCTTCTCCTTCTCACAGATCGGCTGACGGGCCAGGAGCGCCGACTGTGCCAGCAGATCCTGGCGCTGGGCCGCGAAACTACTGCCGTCCAATACTGGAGCATGCTCATCACTCAGCGACTCCTCCTCAAAAGAGAAGTTCAGGCTGTCAGTGCTAAGTGCGGCGCTGCCGCTGCGGCTGGGACTGCTGCTGCTGCTGCCCACGTGGAGCTTCTGTTCTGCTGCCCTGCTGCCAGCAGTCCAGCGACAAGGTGCACACTGGGCACCTGATGTTCTATTGCCAGGTTGCCCAGGTACTGATGAACCGGGCCTCACAAGAGAGAAGCCGTGGTGTTGCAGTTCCTCGAACAGGCGTCGACCCAAGTCCTGGCTGGCGGGCAGGTCGGGGGTATGAACGGCATGCTCGAGGTCAGCCTGCTCGAATGTGGAAGGCTGATAATGCTCCTGCTTGGCTCCTCCTTGCCTCCTCATCACAGTCGATGTTCTCGATCAGGGACGATCCACGTTCCCCCACCTGATTTGATGCCTCGCTGCCCCGGGGAACGAATCAGAGGCAGGTGGACGCGATTCCTTTGCCGGTCTCTGTTCTCTTGCTTACTTTGCAGATCTCTACACATACATGTTTTAAAGGAGACCTGGTTTTGTTGGCATCGTTGATATCTTTCAGGAAATCGATGCTCATTGATATCGAGGCAGTTCCTTGGTTCGTGACGTGATGCCTCGAAACCACAACCGCCCGTCATGCTCATCCGTGCTACCCGTGCCCAGGCTGATAGATGGCACGTGTGACGTACGTGCTGAGAAACTGCGGTGGGCTGACAGGGATGGTAACCCTAGTCTGATACACCGCTCATTGGGAGCCACCCTACCAGTATACTGACACTATTTCGACGGCTTATTCAGATGCCGAGGCCAAAGCGGATTTCGAGACCCCACCGTGACCTGAAGGAACGCGGGTTAGGCATAGCGCAGCGAAGCGTGTGCTAAGCAGCAGACATGTGTACTGGATTACGCTGGTGGCATGATAGCAGCTGCAGAAAGAGCCACTGAGGCAGAAGAAACAGCAGCAATCACGTCAGCAACAGCCGCAACACCAGTGGTGGTAGCAGCAACAGCAGGAACAGCAGAATCGGCAGCAACAGCAACCACAGTAGCAGGGTTGGCAGCAGCAGAAGCAGGAGAAGCGACAGCTGTCAAGCATGGAAGGATGCATGGCCCAGTAGCTAAGCTGGGGACTAGGATCACAGGCAGCAGCAGGGACAGCGGCCCCATGCCAGCGATGGGCAGGGGTATGCCAGCCAGGGGCAGAAGTGCCGTTACAGCTGGCAGTGTGTGCCCGCCTCCCCCCACCCCCCCACCTCTACAAACGCAGCAGGTGGGGCGGGCGCCAGGCAGCTCTGGCTGGTCCCGGCCAGCGACGTTAAGGATCAGCGAAGCCAGCTGCACGGCCGCCTCCTCGGTGGCAGGGAAAGGAAATGCCGGAGGGCCGAAGCACTCCGCGGCGGTTGAGATAAGCACCCTAAACTGCAGTGGGTTGCGGAGTTCTGACACGAGCTGCAGTCCAGAGCTCCCCCACCCCAAAGGTAGACGCTCTACTCGGCTTGATTCGGCCAGCTCAAAGAGTGGCCCTACAAAAAAATAGATCTGCAGTGGCAATGAGGCTGCTCTACTGCTCCGTGCGTCGAAGCACCTCTGGCCACAAGGGACTGACTTGGCTCGACTGCAATGGATGACTCTTCAGCACTCCCACTCCAATATTCCCAGCCTTTATTCCCTGCCTCTGGTAGAGTGTGATCATGACGCTGGAGAGCATGATCCACATCTGGAGGAATGGCTGCAAGAGACGGAGCAGCGTAGCCACCAGGGCACTGGCATGTGGGTGCGTGTGAGACTTCAATGCGGACATGTGGTATTGCAGGGAGGTTTTTCCTGGTGGCGGTGCGGAGCATGCCTGTGCCGTTCAGCATGCACCAGAGCTGCACACGCACCAGGCGCTCTGCGGAGAGCCGCCCAGAATGCTCCAGCCACAGGCTCGGATTCTCTTCAACGCGGCCTAGTTTAGGGTTCAGGGTTTAGGGTTTAGGGTTAGGGTTCAGGGTGCGCCTAGGGTTGTCGACAGCGTGCTGCTGCTCACAGGTCGCGAGGGAGACGCAGGGGATGCAACCTTCCTAGAGGCTACTGGCCAGTCCTATACTCCTCTGTAGACTGCATTGTGGTGTACCCCAGCCTGTGGGGGTACTAGGTGGAGGCCAGCACGGTGCTGCCCACCGGGTTCCGATATCTCGGATCATCAACCGGTCGCGGCTGGCCTCCCGACTGGGAGACAGTGTTATTGTTATGGGCTTAAGTCAGCATGCAGCTAGCTAGCCGGCATGAAGCAGCAGGAGCATCCTAACCTATCGTGCTTTACTTACTAGATGTATGCCAGCATGCCCACAATCAGTACTGATTATTGGGTGTGCTTGCACGGGCGAATACCTCCAGGGCAGTTTGGAACTGAGCGGCGCCTAGATCCAGGCGCGGTAGCACGCTCCATGTTGCTTTCCTCACTCCTGTATCGCTAGTATCGCTTGTTGCCCTCCAATCGCCTGCTGCTCCTCTAATGAACTGCCTGCTGCCCAGAAATGTGCTTGCAATCTCCTACCCCGCTGTGCCTTTGTCATATCCTGACATGAAGAGTGGTGCTTGCTACCTGCAGTGGTGGCGTCGGCGGCCAAGAGGGGGGGGGAGCAGGTGGATGAAGGGTATGCCTGACGGGATTACGTACAGGAGGGGCAGATGGGTTTGAGCCTTTGAGGGAGTTGTGAACATTTAATGACGTTGCAATTCTGGGCCCTGCTTTGAACAAATTGTGAGGATTGTGATTCACTGGAGCCTGGCACACTATTTTACCGGACTTACACTTGCTGGATTACCTCCTAAGTAGCAGGTATCCCAGTATTCATCCCTGATGCCTCGCAGGCAGCACAATGGGGCAGCGGCGGGCTGGTATAGCACTATAGAAATTAGATGCTCAGCAGGTATGACCTTCTGGCCTTGGTCCTACCATCCATTGCCTTACCATAAGTACTGATCATGCGGCTTGCCTTGGTAGTTGGTCTTACCGGTACCACCCAGTGCCATTTCACCTAAAATTTATTTCCCCCCCCCACGTTTCGTGCCAGTCCTGCACTGTCAGTCCTGCACTGGTTTTTTTTACTGCGCCAGCAGCATTTAAGAAGAAATGTGCGAAGAGACGAACCCACTTCAATAGCGGAATGAGCGGAAGTTGAAGACGAAAGGTGAGTCGCTGGCCCTCGCAGGTCACGTCATGCATGGAAAGTTTGAAACATTAGAAATTAGGATACCAGAAAGTCACCTACCACTCATCATGTTTCTAAAAACTTACCAAAAAGCGCCCAGGCTATCTTGCTACCGTATGGCCGCGCAGTGCGACTGAAACGCCGGGTTGCGTTTGTCAGGACCGCGATGCGACGTATGGCGACTTTCTCCAAGGCCGACACGGTTCTAAGGTTTCAATCGCCATTTCCGCAACTTGGTCGCATACTTTACAGATGTTTATGCATCCTAGCAGTTTCGTCCGCATGTGCAACAGCAGCGGGTATCATGCCAGGGGTTGTCACCACCCCTCGTCAGTTGCCCCATCAGCTTCGACACCAGCAGCAAACCTGCGAAACGAAAACATGCTTCGTGACGCCGTGGCCTTATGGCGCTGTAGAGGGGCACCACATGCTGATACCGCTTGTGTTTAAAATGTCCGACCTCGCACCAGGCTCACGTGACCAGCACATGAGTTGGATATCGAGCAGCCTCACTGTCGATGACGGCTCGTCTACCATCAAGTCTTTTCCCGCGCCCAATGGATACGTGCAGCTGAATAATGGTCACATCGCCGGAAGCGCCTCCAGGCGCGAAGACGTCCCGTGCTTGTCGACTCTGCATAAAAGCAACCCAGCAACTGTCAGCAGCAGCAGCGAGCATGGCGACGGTTGGACCTCATCCCACGGCATGCTCATGACCCAAAACAGCAGCGACGACATCGGCGACAGCACTGATCTTGGAGTGAATGCGCTGCTTGCAGCTGCTGTCATCCTGATACCACACGGGGGTTTCTCAGGATCGGCGAAAGCAACATGGTGTGGCACCCTCAGGTCTCCGAGCAAGATCCAAATTCAGATCTCGGCTGCCATGTACCCAGCCAACCGCAGCTGCAGTCTCACAGACGACATTGCGGCTTGCGACGACGACAGCCTTATGAATATTCAAAATTACAGCAAGACCCAAAGAAGCGGCACCCCAAGGGACTGCATTTCAAGATCGATCTGCCCTGTCAGTGGAGGCTCAGGGCCAGGAGGCTGCCTTCACCCTGTGGGCTTGATCGGCTCCACAAGCCTACCATGCAACCAAGTTGTGCAGGATTTACCTCACTCTGAGCCTGCCCCACCCCATCCTCCCGAGCGGACCATGCCACCTAAAGCGTCGTCCGGCACAACAACGGCCGCCATGCCACTGTCCTCCTCGCTGCTACCATCCGCTCCTTTGTTGCTGTCGCCATTGTCCCCTTTGAGCACACCCTTGGCTCTGGGCAATGTATCCTCAGGAGGGACCCCAGCAAGCAGGACATCGTCGAGGACGCTCCTTGAACAAACGATTTCGCCCGCTAAATGCACCTGCTATGGTGCCCCGGGTAGGTCCATGTCGCCAGTCTGCAGTCTTATAGAGTTTTAGGCCTTATTTGCAGAGCTAGTATACCGGTAGTTGTTTCATGTACATTTCCCAAGTTCAGAAAAGCCTCATGGCACCACAACCATCACAAAATCTCAGCAGCACCTTAAATGAGGCACCTGCAGCATGCATGTATGTTTCAAATATTTACCCACCCCTTCAATTCTTGAGCTTCAGTTATTTACCCATGCTGGTCAATCATTGCATGCCAGGCAAATTCCCTCGCCACTTTCTTCTCATGATGACCCTCTGGCCGAACGGAGCCACGTTCCTGAATTTGACGACCCTCATGACCCTAAACCTGAGCCTAAAACATCAACCCAAAACCTTACCCCTAAGCCTGAACTCTGAACCCTGTAGATGACCACTCAGGGACTCACTCTCCCCATAGCTAGAGCCGTCGTCTTGATGCTAGTTATGCCCCATTCACCAAATGCAACAGTGTCAAAAGGAGCGTCAAAACGATTGCATGTTCCAATCAGAAGTTCCCCATGCTACAATATTTCATGGTGTTCATCAGATGTTTAGGGCCATGCAGAGCAAACCGGTTGGAATCATACAAGTAAAGGCTTGAAGGGAAATACAAAGAACAAATTGGCAAGCCAGCAGGCGAGGCAATCAAATGCATAACCAGAAAATCGAGTGGGGAAAGTGTGAACACCTAACCTGGGACAACACAGCCATGCATGAGGTAAACCGAGCCATGCTGAGCGCAAACCAGAAACAGCAAGGGAGACTCGTACCAGGGTACACAGAGCAAACGCTGAAATCATCTGAGGTCACACAAGTGACACACATGTGAAGGCAGGGCAGGCATGAGGGGAAGTGACATACAGGTTGTGAGTTCACCCCAAGAGCCAGTTTTTGTCACTAGGAGCCCTTTAACAGGCCAGGTTTCATGTTGCTTACCCACCTGCCTCTCTCTTATGCTGCAGCCGCTAATGGGACATGCAGCGGCGACATGGTCCCTATCACACTGACCACACAGTGAGTGACGTGGAGGAGACTGAGGGGACTGAGAGGGCTGAGAGGGCTGAGAGGGCTGAGAAGGCTAAGGGGACTGAGGGGACTGAGGGGACTGAGGGGACTGAGAGAGCTGAGAAGGCTGAGGGGACTGAGAGGACTGAGAGGGCTGAGAGGGCTGAGGGGACTGAGGGGACTGAGGGGGCTGAGAGGGCTGAGAGGGCTGAGGGACTGAGAGGGCTGAGAGGGCTGAGAGGGCTGAGGGGACTGAGGGGACTGAGAGGGCTGAGAGGGCTGAGAAGGCTGAGGGGACTGAGAGGGCTGAGAGGGCTGAGAGGGCTGAGGGGACTGAGGGGACTGAGAGGGCTGAGAGGGCTGAGAGGGCTGAGGGGGATGAGGGGACTGAGAGGGCTGAGAGGACTGAGGGGACTGAGAGGGCTGAGAGGGCTGAGAGGGCTGAGGGGGCTGAGGGGACTGAGAGGGCTGAGAGGGCTGAGGGGACTGAGGGGACTGAGAGGGCTGAGACGGCTGGGCAGGCTGAGGGGACTGAGGGGACTGAGAGGGCTAAGAGGGCTGAGAGGGCTGAGGGGGCTGAGGGGACTGAGAGGGCTGAGAGGGCTGAGGGAACTGAGGGGACTGAGAGGGCTGAGACGGCTGGGCAGGCTGAGGGGACTGAGGGGACTGAGAGGGCTGAGAGGGCTGAGAGGGCTGAGGGGGCTGAGGGGACTGAGAGGGCTGAGAGGGCTGAGGGGACTGAGGGGACTGAGAGGGCTGAGACGGCTGGGCAGGCTGAGGGGACTGAGGGGACTGAGAGGGCTGAGAGGGCTGAGAGGGCTGAGGGGGGTGAGGGGACTGAGAGGGCTGAGAGGGCTGAGGGGACTGAGGGGACTGAGAGGGCTGAGACGGCTGGGCAGGCTGAGGGGACTGAGGGGACTGAGAGGGCTGAGACGGCTGGGCAGGCTGAGGGGGCTGAGGGGACTGAGGGGACTGAGGGGACTGAGGGGACTGAGGGGACTGAGAGGGCTGAGACGGCTGGGCAGGCTGAGGGGACTGAGGGGACTGAGAGGGCTGAGACGGCTGGGCAGGCTGAGGGGGCTGAGGGGACTGAGGGGACTGAGGGGACTGAGGGGACTGAGGGGACTGAGAGGGCTGAGACGGCTGGGCAGGCTGAGGGGACTGAGGGGACTGAGGGGACTGAGAGGGCTGAGAGGGCTGAGGGGACTGAGGGGACTGAGAGGGCTGAGACGGCTGGGCAGGCTGAGGGGACTGAGGGGACTGAGAGGGCTGAGAGGGCTGAGAGGGCTGAGGGGGCTGAGGGGACTGAGAGGGCT
Source organism: Limnomonas spitsbergensis (assembly GCA_037349105.1). Lineage (NCBI taxonomy): Eukaryota > Viridiplantae > Chlorophyta > Chlorophyceae > Chlamydomonadales > Limnomonas > Limnomonas spitsbergensis. The sequence goes on from JAYJMM010000114.1 coordinate 1,364,204, forward strand.
GAGAGGGCTGAGGGGACTGAGGGGACTGAGAGGGCTGAGACGGCTGGGCAGGCTGAGGGGACTGAGGGGACTGAGAGGGCTGAGACGGCTGGGCAGGCTGAGGGGGCTGAGGGGACTGAGGGGACTGAGGGGACTGAGGGGACTGAGGAAACTAGGCAGGGGGGCACTAAGATTAGCACTCCTTGACAAAGGGTGTATGTGCTTGGTCGAATAAGGGCGTAAGTTTTGCCAGGGCATCACAATGTGGGCACCTGCCAGATATAACTGCCCGCAGCACTTGCCCGGACCTTAGCCCACTTGCATGTGCCATGGAGGGTACAGGGTTAAGGGTTAACCCCACAATCTTAACCCTGAGTTGTTAACCCTGAACCCTGAGATTTGGCGCGCTTGTGAGCGTTTTTGATGGACTCAATCTGCAGCAGACATGGAGCGGCAAAGCTGCTTGCTGGTATGGTGTGAGCCGCTGCATTCGGCAAGCCATGCACAGTTCTGAATTGGTTCTTTGGGGGGGGGTCACGGTGGCTGGTCACAGTTGCATTTAAACAATCCAACATGTACCGGCTGTTGGTGTCCACCTCAGTGCAATTTGAATTGTGAATTTTGAAATTCAAAAAAACTGAAATGTGGAACCTGCCTGTTGAAATCATGGCAGGCCCAGCCCTACATCGAATGCACTTTTAACGGATCAGATGTGCATCGTTCCAGCCAATTTCGACAATACGGTGAGGCGAGGGTGGCCTGTGCATCGTGTATTTGTTACCTCGAGGATGCAGCACCTTTTGTGGGGTGCTGACTAAACCAATCCGGCCGCTTTGAGCATGGTGTGCAAATGACAGAATCGTCCCTTAGCCCAACACATCATCCTGCCCAGGGTAGTGACCGGGGTCTGCCAGATGGCCGGTTTTTGCCGGGCTGGGGTATGTTTTTTGGCCGGCTGCGCCGGCCGGGGGGTCTGAAAATGGCCGGCAGTTGTGGACGATTTTACAGTTTGTTTGAAATGATTTCCTTACGACTACGCATTTCCGCCTTTCTGGATGTTGAATTGGCTTGTACGTTGTTTGGACGAGCCTGCCCTCGCTTGAAAATGCCCGTGGGATTTCCCCTCGACTGGATTCTGCAAGGCGCGGCACTCCCGCGGCCCGCGTGGCTTCTCGAAACTGAACCTTCGCATGTTAATCACACATTAAAAGACGCGCATTGGTAAGACCTATCCACAGCAATTTAGTTCGGTGCCAGGATTGGCCGCGTTGGCAAGTTAGAACATAAAGTCCGTCGCGGACTGGGCAGGTGAGTGAGTGCTGGGCTAGCTGGATGGGCAGCATCAGGGAGAAGTCCTCCCGCGGGAGGGGGGTCTGTCATCACTTCAGCGTCAGGCATAATCTGCTGATCGGTATCTGAGTCAATAGCCGCCATTTCACTTATGTCTTTAGCCGGGGAGAGTCGTGAGAATATGAGTAAACCCCCGGCTGACACCGGGGGCAGTCGGCCAAACCCCCATTTTCGCCGGGGTTTGCCGGGGAGGGCGTCGCAAGATGGCCCGATGCGCCGGCCCCGGCGGCGTCACAACCCTGATCCTGCCTCCTTATTTTTCCTTTGCTTAAATCCCCATCATCGTATCTCTTAATTTTGTTTTTCTTAAGCGTATCAGAGTCTTGTCTCCTTGCTGGTCCTTTGTTTGACTCCCCATCATCCTACCTCCTTGCTTTTGCTTGTCTTAAACATATCAGAATCCAGTCTCCTTGCTCGTACCTCGCTTAAGAACCCATCATCCTACCTCCACGTCTTTTCATCCCCTTAAACTTATCCTAATCCCGCCTCCTTGCTTGTCTTTCCCTACAACTCTATCTGCAGGCGGGAGTGCTGAACTTCGGTTTCTGTGAGTCTATGGGTTGCTGATATCCAGTGCATCTTTTGGGTGTCTCTACCTAAGTTCAGCTACAATCCAGCTACAGTTCAGCTACAATTCAGCTGCACTTAGGCTACAATTCAGCTATATTCCAGCTACAATCCAGCTACATTTCAGCTACAATCCAGCTAATGTTTAGCTGCAATCCAGCTACAGTTTAGCTACAACCAACCTACAGTTCAGCTACACTCCAGCTACTTCCTAGCCTCTGTCCAGGGGCCCGCATGGCGGGGTTAGCTACGCTGCTTATGCCTGGGAGGCCGGTCAAGGTTTGGCCCCGATTGGGCCAATGGCATCCGCAGGCCGACCTGCCAAGGGCAGGCTCAAAGCCGGAAAATAAGCAATTCATACCATCATGTGGCATGGCCTGCCTCAAAATCCAATTTTAGGGGGGCATCCATATCCCCCAAGGTTCCGAACAGGGCAGGTGCATGCTGCCCGTTGCCTCGCCCCCCTGCTGCTCCCTCTTGGCCCTGGCTGCCCCGGGAGTCCCGTTCCCGGAGCCTTCACCACCCTAAACTGAATCTTAAACCGTGTCTTCTGGGGTTTGTAGCTGAGTGATATGCATGTCTCCCTGGAGCCTTTGCCCCCCTTAACCCTTCACCTTGAATCCTGGGAGTGCAGCTGGGTGGTATGCATGTCTCCCTGGAGCATTTGACCCCTTTGACCCTGAACCCTGGTCTCTGGGGTTTGTAGGTTGGTGGTATGCATGTCTCCCTGGAGCCTTCGCCAACCGTTCGTTCAATGCCTCCATCGTTCTGGATCGCTACAACATCGCCCTGATGCCCGGTTCAAAGCCATTCGACACGTATGTGAAGGGTCCGCTGGTGAGTCTCACGGTAGCTTCGATGGACCAATAAGCCTATTGCGAATACAGGTATCTTAGGGTTGAGAGTTTAGTCAAGTTAAGTTAGTAATACGCAGCACCACGGTATCGGCCCTTGCCGAACTGTTTCCTGAACCCTCAGGCGGGGCGTGGTTTTCTTTCTTTCAACGCAGCACCACTGGGCCTCTGGGGTACAAACCATGATCACCTGCAACTATACCAGCACCCGTGCACAAACTTGCTACCCTAGACATAAACCCTCATTAACAGCCAGCTGCTGTTCGCACACACGCACGTGACCCGATGACGAACAACGGAACAACGCCATTCATTCCGCAGGCGGTCTCAGTTTCAGTCATCGGTCGTCCCAAGGTGGCCGGAGAGCCCACGACGCAGTTTGGGGGGTATGGTTACCAGCATATAGGCGACGTAGTGCTCCCGCCAAGTGGGGTACCTAACTTGATCTTTACTTGGACCATACCACCAGGTGCGATTACATCAAGGTGATATCAGGGATGAGATCAGGAGGGACATGAGTAATATCAGGCGTGGCATGAGTAAAATCAGGAGTGACATGAGTAATATCAGGAGTGACATGCATGATATCAGGAGTGGCGGGAGTAGAATCAGGAGTGACATGCATAACATCCGGAGTGGTGTGAGACCATGAGTAATATCAGGAGTGGCATGAGAGGCATCTAGATGAGGATGAGTAATAACATCAGCAACGCCATCAAAGCACTTACCTTGTCCTCTAAGTGCTATTTGTATTATTTAGTCACACATCCTCTTTCGACTTCCTTCCCGCAATTGATCTCTGATATTCCCCTTCATACATGCACAACCACAGGTAATGACGACGTTTCGGTTTCAGTAGAAATGAAAACATACCCCAATCCCCCACCCTCACCTTCACCCCCTCTTCCTCCCTCACCCTCCCCACCGTCTCCAAGACCTCCCTCCCCATCCCCTCCTTCGCCCCCTCCGTCACCCCCTCCCCCCTCCCCTTCCCCTCCCCCTCCCTCACCCCCTCCTCCTCCCCCTCCCTCACCCCCTCCTCCTCCCCATCCCTCACCCCCATCCCCTCCCCCTCCATCACCTCCTCCTCCTCCCTCTCCCTCACCCCCGCCCCCTTTCCCCCCCCCTCCCTCACCCCCGCCCCCTTTCCCCCCCCCTCCCTCACCCCCACCCCCTTTCCCACCCCCTCCCTCACCCCTGCCCCCTTCCCCCCCCCCTCCCCCACCCCTGCCACCTTCTCCCCCCCCTCCCTCGCCCCTGCCACCTTCTCCTCCCCCTCCATCACCTCCACCCCCTTCTCCTCCCCCTCCATCACCCCTGCCCCCTTCTCCTCCCCCTCCATCCCCCTCACCCCCTCCCCAACCCCCACCATCACCCTCACCCCCTTCCCCCCCCCCTCCATCACCCCCGCCCCCTCCCCCTCCCTCACCTTCTCCTCCATACCCACCCTCTCCCTCCCCACCCCCTCCATCATCCCCGCCTCCTTCACCTCCTCCACCATCGCCCTTGCCCGCTTCTCCACACCCTCCCTCAACCCCGCCCCCATCACCTCCCCCACCATCACCTTCTCCCCCATACCCTCCCTCTCCCTTCCCACCATCTCCATCACCCCCGCCCCCTTCTCCTTCTCCTCCCTCACCTTCTCCCCCATACCCTCCCTCTCCCTCCCCACCCTCTCCCTCACCCCCGCCCCCTTCTCCTTCTCCTCCCTCACCTTCTCCCCCACACCCTCCCTCTCCCTCCCCACCCTCTCCCCCACCCCCGCCCCCTTCTCCTTCTCCTCCCTCACCTTCTCCCCCATACCCTCCCTCTCCCTCCCCACCCTCTCCCTCACCCCCGCCCCCATCTCCTTCCCCTCCCTCACCTTCTCCCCCATACCCTCCCTCTCCCTCCCCACCCTCTCCTTCACCCCCGCCCCCTTCTCCTTCTCCTCCCTCACCTTCTCCCCCATACCCTCCCTCTCCCTCCCCACCCTCTCCCTCACCCCCTCCCCCTTCTCCTTCTCCTCCCTCACCTTCTCCCCCATACCCTCCTTCTCCCTCCCCACCCTCTCCCTCACCCCCGCCCCCTTCTCCTTCTCCTCCCTCACCTTCTCCCCCATACCCTCCCACTCCCTCCCCACCCTCTCCATCACCCCCTCCCCCTTCTCCTTCTCCTCCCTCACCTTCTCCCCCATACCCTCCCTCTCCCTCCCCACCCTCTCCCTCACCCCCGCCCCCTTCTCCTTCTCCTCCTTCACCTTCTCCCCCACACCCTCCCTCTCCCTCCCCACCCTCTCCCTCACCCCCGCCCCCTTCTCCTTCTCCTCCCTCACCTTCTCCCCCATACCCTCCCTCTCCCTCCCCACCCTCTCCATCACCCCCGCCCCCTTCTCCTTCCCCTCCCTCACCTTCTCCCCCATACCCTCCCTCTCCCTCCCCACCCTCTCCCTCACCCCTGCCCCCTTCTCCTTCTCCTCCCTCACCTTCTCCCCCATACCCTCCCTCTCCCTCCCCACCCTCTCCCTCACCCCCGCCCCCATCTCCTTCCCCTCCCTCACCTCCTTCCCCATACCCTCCCTCTCCCTCCCCACCCTCTCCCTCACCCCCTCCCCCATCTCCTTCCCCTCCCTCACCTTCTCCCCCATACCCTCCCTCTCCCTCCCCACCCTCTCCATCACCCCCGCCCCCTTCTCCTTCCCCTCCCTCACCTTCTCCCCCATACCCTCCCACTCCCTCCCCACCCTCTCCCTCACCCCCGCCCCCTTCTCCTTCTCCTCCCTCACCTTCTCCCCCATACCCTCCCTCTCCCTCCCCACCCTCTCCCTCACCCCCGCCCCCTTCTCCTTCTCCTCCCTCACCTTCTCCCCCATACCCTCCCTCTCCCTCCCCACCCTCTCCATCAACCCCGCCCCCTTCTCCTTCTCCACCCTCACCTTCTCCCCCATACCCTCCCTCTCCCTCCCCACCCTCTCCATCACCCCCGCCCCCTTCTCCTTCTCCTCCCTCACCTTCTCCCCCATACCCTCCCTCTCCCTCCCCACCCTCTCCCTCACCCCCGTCCCCTTCTCCTTCTCCTCCCTCACCTCCTCCCCAATACCCTCCCTCTCCCTCCCCACCCTCTCCCTCACCCCCTCCCCCTTCTCCTTCCCCTCCCTCACCTTCTCCCCCATACCCTCCCACTCCCTCCCCACCCTCTCCCTCACCCCCGCCCCCTTCTCCTTCTCCTCCCTCACCTTCTCCCCCATACCCTCCCTCTCCCTCCCCACCCTCTCCCTCACCCCCGCCCCCTTCTCCTTCTCCTCCCTCACCTTCTCCCCCATACCCTCCCTCTCCCTCCCCACCCTCTCCTTCACCCCCGCCCCCTTCTCCTTCTCCTCCCTCACCTTCTCCCCCATACCCTCCCTCTCCCTCCCCACCCTCTCCCTCACCCCCTCCCCCTTCTCCTTCTCCTCCCTCACCTTCTCCCCCATACCCTCCTTCTCCCTCCCCACCCTCTCCCTCACCCCCGCCCCCTTCTCCTTCTCCTCCCTCACCTTCTCCCCCATACCCTCCCACTCCCTCCCCACCCTCTCCATCACCCCCTCCCCCTTCTCCTTCTCCTCCCTCACCTTCTCCCCCATACCCTCCCTCTCCCTCCCCACCCTCTCCCTCACCCCCGCCCCCTTCTCCTTCTCCTCCTTCACCTTCTCCCCCACACCCTCCCTCTCCCTCCCCACCCTCTCCCTCACCCCCGCCCCCTTCTCCTTCTCCTCCCTCACCTTCTCCCCCATACCCTCCCTCTCCCTCCCCACCCTCTCCATCACCCCCGCCCCCTTCTCCTTCCCCTCCCTCACCTTCTCCCCCATACCCTCCCTCTCCCTCCCCACCCTCTCCCTCACCCCTGCCCCCTTCTCCTTCTCCTCCCTCACCTTCTCCCCCATACCCTCCCTCTCCCTCCCCACCCTCTCCCTCACCCCCGCCCCCATCTCCTTCCCCTCCCTCACCTCCTTCCCCATACCCTCCCTCTCCCTCCCCACCCTCTCCCTCACCCCCTCCCCCATCTCCTTCCCCTCCCTCACCTTCTCCCCCATACCCTCCCTCTCCCTCCCCACCCTCTCCATCACCCCCGCCCCCTTCTCCTTCCCCTCCCTCACCTTCTCCCCCATACCCTCCCACTCCCTCCCCACCCTCTCCCTCACCCCCGCCCCCTTCTCCTTCTCCTCCCTCACCTTCTCCCCCATACCCTCCCTCTCCCTCCCCACCCTCTCCCTCACCCCCGCCCCCTTCTCCTTCTCCTCCCTCACCTTCTCCCCCATACCCTCCCTCTCCCTCCCCACCCTCTCCATCAACCCCGCCCCCTTCTCCTTCTCCACCCTCACCTTCTCCCCCATACCCTCCCTCTCCCTCCCCACCCTCTCCCTCACCCCCGCCCCCTTCTCCTTCTCCTCCCTCACCTTCTCCCCCATACCCTCCCTCTCCCTCCCCACCCTCTCCCTCACCCCCGTCCCCTTCTCCTTCTCCTCCCTCACCTCCTCCCCCATACCCTCCCTCTCCCTCCCCACCCTCTCCCTCACCCCCTCCCCCTTCTCCTTCCCCTCCCTCACCTTCTCCCCCATACCCTCCCACTCCCTCCCCACCCTCTCCCTCACCCCCGCCCCCTTCTCCTTCTCCTCCCTCACCTTCTCCCCCATACCCTCCCTCTCCCTCCCCACCCTCTCCCTCACCCCCGCCCCCTTCTCCTTCTCCTCCCTCACCTTCTCCCCCATACCCTCCCTCTCCCTCCCCACCCTCTCCCTCACCCCCTCCCCCTTCTCCTTCTCCACCCTCACCTTCTCCCCCATACCCACCCTCTCCCTCCCCACCCTCTCCATCAACCCCGCCCCCATCTCCTTCTCCTCCCTCACCTTCTCCCCCATACCCTCCCTCTCCCTCCCCACCCTCTCCCTCACCCCCGCCCCCTTCTCCTTCTCCTCCCTCACCTTCTCCCCCATACCCTCCCTCTCCCTCCCCACCCTCTCCCTCACCCCCGCCCCCTTCTCCTTCTCCTCCCTCACCTTCTCCCCCATACCCTCCCTCTCCCTCCCCACCCTTTCCCTCACCCCCGCCCCCTTCTCCTTCTCCTCCCTCACCTTCTCCCCCATACCCTCCCTCTCCCTCCCCACCCTCTCCCTCACCCCCGCCCCCTTCTCCTTCTCCTCCCTCACCTTCTCCCCCATACCCTCCCTCTCCCTCCCCACCCTCTCCCTCACCCCCGCCCCCTTCTCCTTCCCCTCCCTCACCTTCTCCCCCATACCCTCCCTCTCCCTCCCCACCCTCTCCCTCACCCCCGCCCCCATCTCCTTCCCCTCCCCCACCTCCTCCCCCATACCCACCCTCTCCTTCCCCACCCTCTCCCTCACCCCCTCCCCCTTCTCCTTCCCCTCCCTCACCTTCTCCCCCATACCCTCCCTCTCCCTCCCCACCCTCTCCCTCACCCCCGCCCCCTTCTCCTTCTCCTCCCTCACCTTCTCCCCCATACCCTCCCTCTCCCTCCCCACCCTTTCCCTCACCCCCGCCCCCTTCTCCTTCTCCTCCCTCACCTTCTCCCCCATACCCTCCCTCTCCCTCCCCACCCTCTCCCTCACCCCCGCCCCCTTCTCCTTCTCCTCCCTCACCTTCTCCCCCATACCCTCCCTCTCCCTCCCCACCCTCTCCCTCACCCCCGCCCCCTTCTCCTTCCCCTCCCTCACCTTCTCCCCCATACCCTCCCTCTCCCTCCCCACCCTCTCCCTCACCCCCGCCCCCATCTCCTTCCCCTCCCCCACCTCCTCCCCCATACCCACCCTCTCCTTCCCCACCCTCTCCCTCACCCCCTCCCCCTTCTCCTTCCCCTCCCTCACCTTCTCCCCCATACCCTCCCTCTCCCTCCCCACCCTCTCCCTCACCCCCGTCCCCTTCTCCTTCTCCTCCCTCACCTTCTCCCCCATACCCTCCCTCTCCCTCCCCACCCTGTCCCTCACCCCCGCCCCCTTCTCCTTCTCCTCCCTCACCTTCTCCCCCACAGCCCCCCTCTCCCTCCCCACCCTCTCCCTCACCCCCGCCCCCTTCTCCTTCTCCTCCCTCACCTTCTCCCCCATACCCTCCCTCTCCCTCCCCACCCTCTCCCTCACCCCCGCCCCCTTCTCCTTCCCCTCCCTCACCTTCTCCCCCATACCCTCCCACTCCCTCCCCACCCTCTCCATCACCCCCGCCCCCTTCTCCTTCCCCTCCCTCACCTTCTCCCCCATACCCTCCCTCTCCCTCCCCACCCTCTCCCTCACCCCCGCCCCCTTCTCCTTCTCCTCCCTCACCTTCTCCCCCATACCCTCCCTCTCCCTCCCCACCCTCTCCCTCACCCCCGCCCCCTTCTCTTTCCCCTCCCTCACCTTCTCCCCCATACCCTCCCTCTCCCTCCCCACCCTCTCTCTCACCCCCGCCCCCATCTCCTTCCCCTCCCTCACCTTCTCCCCCATACCCTCCCTCTCCCTCCCCACCCTCTCCATCACCCCCGCCCCCATCTCCTTCCCCTCCCTCACCTCCTCCCCCATACCCACCCTCTCCCTCCCCACCCTCTCCCTCACCCCCTCCCGCTTCTCCTTCCCCTCCCTCACCTTCTCCCCCATACCCTCCCTCTCCCTCCCCACCCTCTCCCTCACCCCCGCCCCCTTCTCCTTCTCCTCCCTCAACTTCTCCCCCATACCCTCCCTCTCCCTCCCCACCCTCTCCCTCACCCCCTCCCCCTTCTCCTTCTCCACCCTCACCTTCTCCCCCATACCCTCCCTCTCCCTCCCCACCCTCTCCCTCACCCCCGTCCCCTTCTCCTTCTCCTCCCTCACCTTCTCCCCCATACCCTCCCTCTCCCTCCCCACCCTGTCCCTCACCCCCGCCCCCTTCTCCTTCTCCTCCCTCACCTTCTCCCCCACAGCCCCCCTCTCCCTCCCCACCCTCTCCCTCACCCCCGCCCCCTTCTCCTTCTCCTCCCTCACCTTCTCCCCCATACCCTCCCTCTCCCTCCCCACCCTCTCCCTCACCCCCGCCCCCTTCTCCTTCCCCTCCCTCACCTTCTCCCCCATACCCTCCCACTCCCTCCCCACCCTCTCCATCACCCCCGCCCCCTTCTCCTTCCCCTCCCTCACCTTCTCCCCCATACCCTCCCTCTCCCTCCCCACCCTCTCCCTCACCCCCGCCCCCTTCTCCTTCTCCTCCCTCACCTTCTCCCCCATACCCTCCCTCTCCCTCCCCACCCTCTCCCTCACCCCCGCCCCCTTCTCTTTCCCCTCCCTCACCTTCTCCCCCATACCCTCCCTCTCCCTCCCCACCCTCTCTCTCACCCCCGCCCCCATCTCCTTCCCCTCCCTCACCTTCTCCCCCATACCCTCCCTCTCCCTCCCCACCCTCTCCATCACCCCCGCCCCCATCTCCTTCCCCTCCCTCACCTCCTCCCCCATACCCACCCTCTCCCTCCCCACCCTCTCCCTCACCCCCTCCCGCTTCTCCTTCCCCTCCCTCACCTTCTCCCCCATACCCTCCCTCTCCCTCCCCACCCTCTCCCTCACCCCCGCCCCCTTCTCCTTCTCCTCCCTCACCTTCTCCCCCATACCCTCCCTCTCCCTCCCCACCCTCTCCCTCACCCCCTCCCCCTTCTCCTTCTCCACCCTCACCTTCTCCCCCATACCCTCCCTCTCCCTCCCCACCCTCTCCCTCACCCCCGCCCCCTTCTCTTTCCCCTCCCTCACCTTCTCCCCCATACCCTCCCTCTCCCTCCCCACCCTCTCCCTCACCCCCGCCCCCTTCTCCTTCCCCTCCCTCACCTTCTCCCCCATACCCTCCCACTCCCTCCCCACCCTCTCCATCACCCCCGCCCCCTTCTCCTTCCCCTCCCTCACCTTCTCCCCCATACCCTCCCTCTCCCTCCCCACCCTCTCCCTCACCCCCGCCCCCTTCTCCTTCTCCTCCCTCACCTTCTCCCCCATACCCTCCCTCTCCCTCCCCACCCTCTCCCTCACCCCCGCCCCCTTCTCTTTCCCCTCCCTCACCTTCTCCCCCATACCCTCCCTCTCCCTCCCCACCCTCTCTCTCACCCCCGCCCCCATCTCCTTCCCCTCCCTCACCTTCTCCCCCATACCCTCCCTCTCCCTCCCCACCCTCTCCATCACCCCCGCCCCCATCTCCTTCCCCTCCCTCACCTCCTCCCCCATACCCACCCTCTCCCTCCCCACCCTCTCCCTCACCCCCTCCCGCTTCTCCTTCCCCTCCCTCACCTTCTCCCCCATACCCTCCCTCTCCCTCCCCACCCTCTCCCTCACCCCCGCCCCCTTCTCCTTCTCCTCCCTCACCTTCTCCCCCATACCCTCCCTCTCCCTCCCCACCCTCTCCCTCACCCCCTCCCCCTTCTCCTTCTCCACCCTCACCTTCTCCCCCATACCCTCCCTCTCCCTCCCCACCCTCTCCCTCACCCCCGCCCCCTTCTCTTTCCCCTCCCTCACCTTCTCCCCCATACTCTCCCTCTCCCTCCCCACCCTCTCTCTCACCCCCGCCCCCATCTCCTTCCCCTCCCTCACCTTCTCCCCCATACCCTCCCTCTCCCTCCCCACCCTCTCCATCACCCCCGCCCCCATCTCCTTCCCCTCCCTCACCTCCTCCCCCATACCCACCCTCTCCTTCCCCACCCTCTCCCTCACCCCCTCCCCCTTCTCCTTCCCCTCCCTCACCTTCTCCCCCATACCCTCCCTCTCCCTCCCCACCCTCTCCCTCACCCCCGCCCCCTTCTCCTTCTCCTCCCTCACCTTCTCCCCCATACCCTCCCTCTCCCTCCCCACCCTCTCTCTCACCCCCTCCCCCTTCTCCTTCTCCACCCTCACCTTCTCCCCCATACCCTCCCTCTCCCTCCCCACCCTCTCCCTCACCCCCGTCCCCTTCTCCTTCTCCTCCCTCACCTTCTCCCCCATACCCTCCCTCTCCCTCCCCACCCTGTCCCTCACCCCCGCCCCCTTCTCCTTCTCCTCCCTCACCTTCTCCCCCACAGCCCCCCTCTCCCTCCCCACCCTCTCCCTCACCCCCGCCCCCTTCTCCTTCTCCTCCCTCACCTTCTCCCCCATACCCTCCCTCTCCCTCCCCACCCTCTCCCTCACCCCCGCCCCCTTCTCCTTCCCCTCCCTCACCTTCTCCCCCATACCCTCCCACTCCCTCCCCACCCTCTCCATCACCCCCGCCCCCTTCTCCTTCCCCTCCCTCACCTTCTCCCCCATACCCTCCCTCTCCCTCCCCACCCTCTCCCTCACCCCCGCCCCCTTCTCCTTCTCCTCCCTCACCTTCTCCCCCATACCCTCCCTCTCCCTCCCCACCCTCTCCCTCACCCCCGCCCCCTTCTCTTTCCCCTCCCTCACCTTCTCCCCCATACCCTCCCTCTCCCTCCCCACCCTCTCTCTCACCCCCGCCCCCATCTCCTTCCCCTCCCTCACCTTCTCCCCCATACCCTCCCTCTCCCTCCCCACCCTCTCCATCACCCCCGCCCCCATCTCCTTCCCCTCCCTCACCTCCTCCCCCATACCCACCCTCTCCCTCCCCACCCTCTCCCTCACCCCCTCCCGCTTCTCCTTCCCCTCCCTCACCTTCTCCCCCATACCCTCCCTCTCCCTCCCCACCCTCTCCCTCACCCCCGCCCCCTTCTCCTTCTCCTCCCTCACCTTCTCCCCCATACCCTCCCTCTCCCTCCCCACCCTCTCCCTCACCCCCTCCCCCTTCTCCTTCTCCACCCTCACCTTCTCCCCCATACCCTCCCTCTCCCTCCCCACCCTCTCCCTCACCCCCGCCCCCTTCTCTTTCCCCTCCCTCACCTTCTCCCCCATACCCTCCCTCTCCCTCCCCACCCTCTCCCTCACCCCCGCCCCCTTCTCCTTCCCCTCCCTCACCTTCTCCCCCATACCCTCCCACTCCCTCCCCACCCTCTCCATCACCCCCGCCCCCTTCTCCTTCCCCTCCCTCACCTTCTCCCCCATACCCTCCCTCTCCCTCCCCACCCTCTCCCTCACCCCCGCCCCCTTCTCCTTCTCCTCCCTCACCTTCTCCCCCATACCCTCCCTCTCCCTCCCCACCCTCTCCCTCACCCCCGCCCCCTTCTCTTTCCCCTCCCTCACCTTCTCCCCCATACCCTCCCTCTCCCTCCCCACCCTCTCTCTCACCCCCGCCCCCATCTCCTTCCCCTCCCTCACCTTCTCCCCCATACCCTCCCTCTCCCTCCCCACCCTCTCCATCACCCCCGCCCCCATCTCCTTCCCCTCCCTCACCTCCTCCCCCATACCCACCCTCTCCCTCCCCACCCTCTCCCTCACCCCCTCCCGCTTCTCCTTCCCCTCCCTCACCTTCTCCCCCATACCCTCCCTCTCCCTCCCCACCCTCTCCCTCACCCCCGCCCCCTTCTCCTTCTCCTCCCTCACCTTCTCCCCCATACCCTCCCTCTCCCTCCCCACCCTCTCCCTCACCCCCTCCCCCTTCTCCTTCTCCACCCTCACCTTCTCCCCCATACCCTCCCTCTCCCTCCCCACCCTCTCCCTCACCCCCGCCCCCTTCTCTTTCCCCTCCCTCACCTTCTCCCCCATACTCTCCCTCTCCCTCCCCACCCTCTCTCTCACCCCCGCCCCCATCTCCTTCCCCTCCCTCACCTTCTCCCCCATACCCTCCCTCTCCCTCCCCACCCTCTCCATCACCCCCGCCCCCATCTCCTTCCCCTCCCTCACCTCCTCCCCCATACCCACCCTCTCCTTCCCCACCCTCTCCCTCACCCCCTCCCCCTTCTCCTTCCCCTCCCTCACCTTCTCCCCCATACCCTCCCTCTCCCTCCCCACCCTCTCCCTCACCCCCGCCCCCTTCTCCTTCTCCTCCCTCACCTTCTCCCCCATACCCTCCCTCTCCCTCCCCACCCTCTCCCTCACCCCCTCCCCCTTCTCCTTCTCCACCCTCACCTTCTCCCCCATACCCTCCCACTCCCTCCCCACCCTCTCCATCACCCCCGCCCCCTTCTCCTTCTCCTCCCTCACCTTCTCCCCCATACCCTCCCTCTCCCTCCCCACCCTCTCCCTCACCCCCGCCCCCTTCTCTTTCCCCTCCCTCACCTTCTCCCCCATACCCTCCCTCTCCCTCCCCACCCTCTCCCTCACCCCCGCCCCCTTCTCCTTCTCCTCCCTCACCTTCTCCCCCATACCCTCCCTCTCCCTCCCCACCCTCTCCCTCACCCCCGCCCCCTTCTCCTTCCCCTCCCTCACCTTCTCCCCCATACCCACCCTCTCCCTCCCCACCCTCTCCCTCACCCCCGCCCCCATCTCTTTCCCCTCCTTCACCTTCTCCCCCATACCCTCCCTCTCCCTCCCCACCCTGTCCCTCACCCCCGCCCCCTTCTCCTTCTCCTCCCTCACCTCCTCCCCCATACCCTCCCTCTCCCTCCCCACCGTGTCCTTCACCCCTGCCCCCTTCTCCCTCCCTCCCTCCTTCCCCATACACTCCCTCTCCCTCCCCACCCTCTCCTTTACCCGCCCCTCCTCCTCTCTCACCCTCCCCTCTCCCGCCTTACCCTTCTCCTTCCCCTTCCCCCCCCTCCCTACCCTCTCCATCACCCTCATCCCCTCCTGCACCTTATCCATCAAGAAATTGTCCCTCACTTCCCAACGAATTGACCGGAAAATGTGATGGTGACATGGTTCGCATTACTTTCTCAAGCATTGAAGGCTTGAACCCTGCCACAACGACCTCGTCACTGTTCCATTCATTCTGCGTGCGACCGTTCAACGCCACCGCCGGCAATTCCTGGCGGTTTGACGCTTGCTGGGCCGCCTTTTGTTTTCTGCCGGGGCCGCTATCCTCCGGCGGGCCGATGTTTCTCACAGCCACCATTCCCACCGCTTATGTACCCGATGCTAAGCCGGACGGCAGCTCCTCGATTATGCTGTCAGTTTCCGGGCCGGCTTGCGCTGTCGTGACCGGCAACGCGACGACACAGGGAGGGCTCTTGGTTCCGCTGCGCGAAAGCACCGTCGGGGCTGGAGATGTCGTTCATCGCGCTCTGTCTCTTCCCGCCACCGGGATGGCGGAACTCTCGATTTCTGTCGCCATCTCGGCCAAGTGCGACAACCAGTGCGTCTCCGCCAGCCAGGCGGTCGTGTACTTGCCCGGGGTGAACTCCCCGCCGGCCGCAACGCCCTGTCCTTGTTGGGATGCGCCAGGTATGTCAATGACGTTACACCTCCGGGCCATGCTAAAAATAAGGCTCGGCCGCGTGGGCGCCGGACTGTCTGGTCGGGAGGAAAAAATTAGTAAAGGGTAGAGGAGACAGGAAAGAGTCGAATTGAAATTGAAAGAAAAAAATGAACTGAAATGGGGGGAATTGAAAGTGAAATTGAATGGAATTGAAATTTTGAAATTGAATTTACGATTTAAAAAGAGAATTTGTTTTGGAAACTAAAAGCATGATCATTACATAGATAAGTAATGAATTAGAAACAGACGGAAAAGGAGAGCGAGGGCAATGCCAGGGCTCCAGATATGTGAAGTTGTGTGGATTTTGTTACAGTCCAGCAGCGGAATATGGCATTACATTTGATGTGATGTGCCGATGACGGTCCATACGGTGGCTGAGTTGTGCAGCTAAATTTCAGTCTCTGTAATTTCGAGGCAAAGCCAGGTTCATTTCCCAGTAAGGGACGGTAATTACCTACACAATTTCTGAATTATGGCGCAATTGCACAGCACAGCATTGGATGCATGGGACTGCTGCAAGCAAGCCAGTGTGACGACGGTGCCTTCAGGGAACCCTAGCGCCTCTGGTTCCTAGGGTTGGGCGGCCGGTCTCACACCTTGTTAAGTCCCAGCAAAAGAAAAGGCAACGCCCGCACATGATTTATGAATCATGGCGCTATTGCCAATGAGTGTACAGCACTGCATTTGATTTATGGGACGGGTGCCCGGAAGCTGGTGTGACGAGGGTGCCTTCAGGCAACGCCCGCGGGGGCCACTGACCCCTGTTGACACGCTGCCCTCCACCTGCAACCTCAATTCTAGGACACACTTGAATCCTTCATGCACCTGCTGCTGCTGCTGAAGACAGTGCGGGACCCAGCACACACTGGCAAGCCTCATAACTAAATTTGTACATGCCACACCGGTATTTCCTTCATTTTTGTAAACATGTTTTAACGTTTTCTCTCGGTGCAGCACTTGAGGCAAACACGTACGAAGGTCACGAGGCCTCCCTAATGCAATTGGTTGCCATGCTGTATTTTTTGTGTGCTTCCCAGGACCCTCCCGATTGAATGTTAGCCATCCGCTATAAGTAGAAGTCACCATTCATTTTGTAAAAAGATTTGCTCCCATTCCGCTCTTGCTTTCCTCCCTTTCCCTCACAGCCCCGGATGGGAGCTGCAGCGACATCAAACTCCCCATCACGTTGACCACAGAGTGAGTGCCTCTCTGGCTCTCTGGACCTGGGACACACTTGTGCGCTCCTGCAACACAAGTTTGTGCGATTAAAACGTAGATTGTCAAACTAGATTGCTAAACCCTTAACCCTTAACCCTAAACCCTAAACCCTATGGGTGTGTGGTAGGTGTATGTTGGTTGTGTGTTGGTTGTCTGCCCAGGAGGTACACTGGTGTTTTGCTCGCTGTCCCAGTTTATTCCGTGAGTGTATCGGTGTGGAGGCACATGTTCCATGCATCAAATGTGATGCTCCGCTAGACTGTAAAATCTCCACAGGGACACGAGAATGCTGTTGCTGTTGTTAGAGTTTTGCAGTTGTTGCTGTTGTTGCAGTTGTTGCTGGTGTTACAGTTGTTGCAGTTGTTTCTGTTGTTGCAATTGTTGCAGTTGATGCTGTTGTTGCATCTTCCTGGCATGTACCGAATCTGTGTTGTTAGTTGCGGGGGTCGGTGTGTCATGTCGCTTATGTTGCCCTACTCTTAGCTGAGGGCCAGAATATTTGCATAATTTTGCAGAATTTGTGTCGCGTTATTCCGCAAAATATTGTGTACGTATTTTAAAAACTGGCCATCACACAGGTATGCCGCCAATAAAACGGCTCCATGCCGGCAAAGAAGCTGACTGAAGCAGCCACCATCACCTTGCGCTGAACCATCATGCAACATGCTCCTCGGGGGGGTGGGGGGGGTCATTTTCATGCCTCCATTCAGGGTGTCGGAGGAGGCGTGGATTAGGTTTGGGTGAACCTTAAACCCTAAACCCTAAAGCCTAAACCATTGGCATGCCCCACTTGGCCTCTTTCCACGACTGCTCTGACAAGATCCCTGACTGCCGTCATCACCTCGCCATCAAACCCTCGACCCGGAATGCGAAACCCTGAACCCGCCGCAGGCCTGATCCCGCGAGCCAGGCCGTCACCTCAGTGAAGCAGTGTATCAATCCGGCGAACTTTGACCCCGGGGTGAGGCATGCATTGGAAAGGACTGCAGGAGCTCCAGGGTGCCTTGGCACAGGTCTTACGGCACTCAGAGGTCGCAACACTCATATTAGTCATATAGGTCGCATCACTCATACATGCCACATAACTCATTTATGTCACATAACTCATGTACGTCACATTACTCATATAGACCTCGGTCACATCACTCAAATTTGTCACATTACTCATATATGTTACATTACTCATATAGGCACAGGTCACATCACTCATATAGGTCACACAACTCATATAGGTCACTGGTCACATCACTCATAGGTAGGCCGCAGCACATATAGGGTCGCACCCAACCTGGAGTCCCTAGAATGAGGTCAGGATGCGCAAAAGGTCGCCTGAACGATTGGTAAAACCTCTCGGCGTGAAATGCCGTAGCTGGTCGCGAGGGAAATCGCAAAAGATTTATAAATACCGTCGAGTGATTGATCCATAATCGCAATGACACGGCGGGGGAAGGATGCGCGTATCCTGTACGGGAAGGTCTGTCCCTCGAGATCGCCTATCTACACCTAGGGATTCGTTAACACGCACGAAGGATTGGAAACCATACGTAGTTCTTACTTCTTACTTGCGCAAAAGGTATCTTGAATACTTCCCTGATGGCCATCCCTCTCCTCGGTCAGCCATGTCCCATGCTTTGGCAAAAATGTGCGGCCTCCTTAATCCTTGCACTTGTTTGCGTACCGGTATGTATTTGTTGATCGATTTAGCCATCCCCCTCCCGAATCTAACACCCCCTCCCCCCTGTGCCCTGTTCAAACCCCGGACATCCTTTTCTGTCGCTCATCTCAACAGACGGGAGTGATGGCCATGACTTATTGTGAGTGCTCAGTGCTGGTTCCGGGACTCCGGCCCCAAGCTGCGTTGTTTCCTGAACCTCCACGCCCCTGTAGGGCCTAGCTTTCTTTCTTTCGTCCTGGTCCTGGGCATGTTGTGGTTCCCCAGAAATCCATGTGTTGTGAGCCGCTGACACTTGGTCATGAGCGTATGACCCCCTGCTGTG
This sequence comes from Limnomonas spitsbergensis, assembly GCA_037349105.1. Lineage (NCBI taxonomy): Eukaryota > Viridiplantae > Chlorophyta > Chlorophyceae > Chlamydomonadales > Limnomonas > Limnomonas spitsbergensis. The sequence goes on from JAYJMM010000114.1 coordinate 1,382,396, forward strand.
TACTTTAATATTCAAGAGCATTGGTTGTGACCTGCTGACACTTGGTCATGCGTGCATGACACCCCTCGTATCTATATTTCCCTCCATCACGTAGCCGGTATATATTCATGTCCATTGTCACCCCACCCTCCACGGCAGGTTGGCGCTACGCCTGCCTACCTCCCGCCTTTGCCAGCCAGCAGTTCAACGCCACCATCACGCTCCGGCGCTTCAACATCGCTTACCTGCCTGGCTCGGCCGTCTTGAACACCACCATCAGGGCCCCGGAGGTGAGTGGCGTGGACCGCGCGAAGCATCCAAGCTTTCCCCCCCAAAATCCCGGCTAATGGTGGTACTCCAGCTTATGGTGACAATTTAGCTGATGGTGGTAATTTAGCTGATGGTGATACTCCAGGTAATGGAGACAATTTAGCTTATGGTGATGATATAGCTAATCGTGGTAGTCCAGCTAAGCGTACCGCTTAGATACCAAATAAGGACCCGCGTTGATTTCACTATGGTGGTAATCCAGCTAAGCTTACAGCTACAGCTTACAAATACCCAATAAGGACCCGTATTGGTTATACTATGCACCAGGCCACTCTAGAGGAGCTGCTGTGTGATCTCCAAAGGGCCGATGAGGATCATTTTTTTTCTTTTTTAATTCAAGTAGTTAATCTGCAGCGATGAACAGCGATTTCCAAGACCCCCCCCTCTGCTAAATCGCTGCAAGACTGGGGACTGGACTCTGGCCAGTTGCCTACGGAGTAAGTAGCAGGGCCTGCTGAATCTACCCCCCCATGTCAAAGGGCCGTGAAGTCCCTGGATGGTCGTTGAGGCATCCTCCAACAATTGCTGCCGTGTATGCCCCCCCACGCATCTCTACCTGCTGTGATGTACCTGGATTTTCGCTGAAGCAACGTTAAATAATCACTGCCGTGTATGAACCCCCTTTTGTGGATCTATATCTGCCGGGATAGATGACCTCATTATCTGTTTGAGGTCCCCTGCCCCCCCCCTTGACTCCCTCGTTCCACTCTTTTGGCTTACTTGAGCTTAACCCTTCACCCTAAAGCCTCTGCTGTCTCTGTCCTGTTTGCCCTCACTGCCTAGCCCCTCCTAAAAGATTGATATGTGGAGGCTGTCTCACCAACCCCTGCTGCCCTGTGCAGGGCATGCTGTTCAGTGTGGTCGGTCCCTCGCCCAACGTGAGACCCTGAATCCCAAGGCCTAAAAGATTGATATGTGGAGGCTGTCACACCAACCCCTGCTGCCCTGTGCAGGGCGTGCTGTTCAGTGTGGTCAGTCCCTCGCCCAACCCGAGACCCTGAATCCCAAGGCCTAAAAGATTGATATGTGGAGGCTGTCACACCAACCCCTGCTGCCCTGTGCAGGGCATGCTGTTCAGTGTGGTCGGTCCCTTGCCCAACCCGAAACCCTGAATCCCAAGGCCTAAAAGATTGATATGTGGAGGCTGTCACACCAACCCCTGCTGCCCTGTGCAGGGCGTGCTGTTCAGTGTGGTCGGTCCCTCGTCCAACCCGAAACCCTGAATCCCAAGGCCTAAAATATTGATATGTGGAGGCTGTCACACCAACCCCTGCTGCCCTGTGCAGGGCGTGCTGTTCAGTGTGGTCGGTCCCTTCCCTAACCCGAGACCCTGAATCCCAAGGCCTAAAAGGTTGATATGTGGAGGCTGTCACACCAACCCCTGCTGCCCTGCGTAGGGCATGCTGTTCAGTGTGGTTGGTCCCTTCCCCAACCCGAAACCCTGAATCCCAAGGCCTAAAAGGTTGATATGTGGAGGCTGACACACCACCCCCTGCTGCCCTGTGCAGGGCATGCTGTTCAGTGTGGTCGGTCCCTCGCCCAACCCGAAACCCTGAATCCAAAGGCCTAAAAGGTTGATATGTGGAGGCTGTCACACCACCCCCTGTGCCCTGTGCAGGGCGTGCTGCTCCGTGTTGTCTGCCCCTCCCCTAACCCTAAATCCTGAATCCCAACGTGTAAGATGGATGTGTGGATGCTGTAACATCATCCCTGTTGCTCTGCGCAGGGCGTGTTGCTCTGTGTTTTCGGTCCCTCCCCTAACCCTCAACCCTGCTGCTCTCTGCAGGGCGTGCTGCTCAGTGTTGTGGGACCCTCCAAGGTGCTGGGTGGGCCGCCGATGCAATTCAGCGGCTACGGAGATGTGGACATTGGGAATGTGACCTTGCCTCCTAGCGGGATCTCCAGTGCCACTTTCACTTGGACAGTACCCGCAGGTAGGTTGAGAGGCAGGGAGTGGCAGGGAGTGGCAGGGAGTGGAAGGGAGTGGCAGGGAGTGGCAGGGAGTGGCATGGAGGGGCAGGGAGAGGCAGGGAGTGGCAGGGAGTGGCAGGGAGTGGCAGGGAGTGGCAGGGAGTGGCAGGGAGTGGCAGGGAGTGGCATGGCGTGGCAGGGACAGGCAGGGAGAGGCAGGGAGTGGCAGGGAGTGGCAGGGAGTGGCAGGGAGAGGCAGGGAGAGGCAGGGAGTGGCAGGGAGTGGCAGGGAGTGGCAGGGACAGGCAGGGAGAGGCAGGGAGTGGCAGGGAGTGGCAGGGAGTGGCAGGGAGAGGCAGGGAGTGGCAGGGAGTGTCAGGGAGAGGCAGGGAGTGGCAGGGAGAGGCAGGGAGTGGCAGGGAGTGGCAGGGAGTGGCAGGGAGAGGCAGGGAGTGGCAGGGAGAGGCAGGGAGAGGCAGGGAGAGGCAGGGAGAGGCAGGGAGAGGCAGGGAGAGGCAGGGAGAGGCAGGGAGAGGCAGGGAGAGGCAGGGAGAGGCCAAGGGAGGCAGAGGGAGACAGAGAGTGGCAGGGAGAGGCAGGGAGAAGCAGAGAGTGTTGGAGAAAGGCAGAGAAAGGTAGAGAGAGGCAGGGAGAGGCCAAGGGAGGCAGAGGGAGATAGAGAGTGGCGGAGAGAAACAGAGAGAGGCAGAGAGAGACAGAGAAAGCCAGAGAGAGGCAGGGAGAGGCAAAGGGAGACAGAGGGAGACAGAGGGTGGCGGAGAGAAGTAGAGAGAAGCAGAGAGTGTTCGAGAAAGGCAGAGAGTGGTGGAGATAGGCAGAGAGTGGCGGAGAAAGGCAGAGAAGAGGCAGAGGGAGGCAGAGAGAAAGACAGGGAGAGGCAGAGAGAGGCACTCCCCGCCGCTTTTCCCCACTTTTCACTTTTTTTCCCACTGACACAGGGCACGACGACCTCTCGGCCTCGGTGGAGATGCATGCCTGGCCTGGCCCCCTGCCCCCCTCACCACCACCGGCACCGCCCGGCGCTATCTGCCCCTGCCCACCCGTCCCCGACGCCAGCCGCACCTGCCCCAGCGGGAGCACCTCGGCTGCCTTGTACCTCGCCTCCAACCAATCGGTGACCTCCCTGCACTGCCTTCCATCTCCGAACTATGATGCGTACGCCGGCGTTTTCACCTTTTCCACGTGCCTCCGGTGGAGCTGCTTGCTACCAGCGTTTCAGGTGCAGTTCCAGGCTACTAGATTGAGGCCACGCAATTGAGGGATTCAAGAGGTTTAGCCTGGAGAAGGAGGTTTGGCCTGGAGAAGGAGGTTGTTTTTTGCCCGTGGTAGCAGAATCCGGCCTCAGCTGTGCTGTTTTGTACCGCACTGAGCTACCTTGGTAATACAATCCGGCTGAACCGGTGCCGTAGTCCACCGTATCGTGCCACTTCAGGGTAAAGGTTTGGGGTTTATGTGTGGGTTTTAGGTTTTGCGAGCTGTATCGTGCCATTTAGGGGCGGGGGTTTAGGGTTTAGGGTTTCAACATAACTTATCGCTGCCACAAGGTGTTGGAGCGGCAGTTTTTTTTTTGATGACTCAGCTACATGTCAGCTACACCCCGGCCTCTGGCCGGTGGTTCCAGGTGTGGCCAGCCATGCTGCTTGGGGCCGTCGACCGTAACCCGTTCAAGATGTACCCCAAATTGAGCCCGTGACGGCTGAGGGGCGGGCCGACAATGGTCACCTCATAGCCTAAAATATAAGCAGTAGTTGGTACTGCAGGCTCGACTGCATGAGGCTTGTTGCCAAGCCAGCCGAAGTGTCCTAGTCCACAGTGCTGAGTGCCAAGCAGCAGTTGGTTTGCCATCAATGCGGAGCATGCGCTGCAATTAGTGTTCTTTTGTGGATTGTGTATCCTGGACCAAGCTGCCTGTTGGCTTGGAGTGCATCTCTCCATAGCCCATGTGCCCATGCGTCCAGGCGTCCATGCGCCCATGCACCGATGCGCTCATGCGCCCATGCATGAACATGCTCGTGATGCCGCATTGCCTCCGGCCTCCAACAGGGGCAAGCCTACTACATCGGTGCCTTCAACATGACGAAAAACAATGTCGACAAGATGCCACCAGGAAGATACCACCTGAAGGTGAGTGAAGCTGGTGCAACGCCGGTTGCGTTAAGGGTTTAAAGTTGACCTCAAGGGTTCACCCTTAACCCTGAACCGTTAACGTCGGCACGATTCCACCGGGAGGATGTCGCCTGAAGGTGGATGGAGCTGGTGAGGCGTTTATCGTGGTTCGGGGTAAAAGGGTTCAGGGTTTGAGGTTGAATGAGGCTGGTGAAGCGCCGATCGCGTTGAGATGCAAGTTCGTCCCTGATTGATCCACCAGTGAAGGGTTTGGGATCAAGGGTCAAACCCTAACCCTAATGCGCCCCAGGTTTGCCATCAAATGAATGAGTGAAATCAATGAAATCAAATGAATGAACAGAGTAAATCAAACGAAGCACGGTAAATGAAATCAAAGGAATGAACGAAGTGAATAAAAACACGTTCGCCCCAGAGTGCGGATCCAGATATCCTCCCATTTTCGCCAAAGCATGGGACATGGCCACCCTCCCGTGCTGTCAGGTGGACGGCCTCAAGCCCCTGCGCGTTTTCATGGTGGTGGCCGCCCATCCCATGTCCAACGCCAGCTCCACGCTCGGACCCTGGACGTCAGACCAGGTGAGACCTTGAGCCTGTGGGTCGGGCATGCAAGCGCTGGTGGGCCCTAGCCTAGTTTAGGCTTTAGGGTGAGCCTGTGGGTCGGGTATGCAAGCGCTGGTTGGCCTTAAGGTGGGTCAGCCGTTGAAATCACACTTGCACGGCGATGTCTCAACCCGATGGCGGCAGGCCGGTGGTGGCTGTGGGGCGGCTCGCCAAAGCGGCCTCGGAACTGCACAACTGCACAATGGTGGTGGACAGCCTTAGCGCTCAATTCGGGTAGCCTCTGGTTTTCTGAGGGCTTTTAAAATTGGGTGGGTTTAAGCAGAGGGCTACTCAAATTGCGTGTGTTGTGGCAAAGCCCCCCTGTAACCCAGGGGGAGGGGGGGACCTGGGAATGTCACGGTTATACCAGGGGTCACCCCTGGTCCTACCCTGACCCTGGTCACCCCTGGTCCTACCCCGACCCTGGTCACCCCTGGTCACCCTGTTACCCTGGTCACCCCTGGTCCTACCCTGACCCTGGTCACCCCTGGTCCTACCCTGACCCTGGTCACCCCTGGTCCTACCCTGACCCTGGTCACCCCTGGTCCTACCCTGACCCTGGTCACCCCTGGTCCTACCCTGACCCTGGTCACCCCTGGTCACCCTGTTACCCTGGTCACCCCTGGTCCTACCCTGACCCTGGTCACCCCTGGTCACCCTGTGACCCTGGTCACCCCTGGTCACCCTGTGACCCTGGTCACCCTGTTACCCTGGTCACCCCTGGTCACCCTGTGACCCTGGTCACCCTGTGACCCTGGTCACCCCTGGTCACCCTGTGACCCTGGTCACCCCTGGTCACCCTGTGACCCTGGTCACCCTGTTACCCTGGTCACCCTGTGACCCTGGTCACCCTGTGACCCTGGTCACCCCTGGTCACCCTGTTACCCTGGTCACCCCTGGTCACCCTGTGACCCTGGTCACCCCTGGTCACCCTGTGACCCTGGTCACCCCTGGTCACCCTGTGACCCTGGTCACCCTGTTACCCTGGTCACCCTGTGACCCTGGTCACCCTGTGACCCTGGTCACCCCTGGTCACCCTGTGACCCTGGTCACCCCTGGTCACCCTGTGACCCTGGTCACCCCTGGTCACCCTGTGACCCTGGTCACCCCTGGTCACCCTGTGACCCTGGTCACTTCTGGTCACCCTGTGACCCTGGTCACCCCTGGTCACCCTGTGACCCTGGTCACCCCGGGTATGACCGTGTGACCCTGGTCACCCCTGGTCACCCTGTGACCCTGGTCACCCCTGGTCACCCTGTGACCCTGGTCACCTCTGGTCACCCTGTGACCCTGGTCACTTCTGGTCACCCTGTGACCCTGGTCACCCCTGGTCACCCTGTGACCCTGGTCACCCTGTGACCCTGGTCACCCTGGGTATGACCGTGTGACCCTGGTCACCCCTGGTGACCCTGTGACCCTGGTCACCCCTGGTCACCCTGTGACCCTGGTCACCCCTGGTCACCCTGTGACCCTGGTCACCCCTGGTCACCCTGTGACCCTGGGCACCCCTGGTCACCCTGTGACCCTGGTCACTTCTGGTCACCCTGTGACCCTGGTCACCCCTGGTCACCCTGTGACCCTGGTCACCTCTGGTCACCCTGTGACCCTGGTCACTTCTGGTCACCCTGTGACCCTGGTCACCCCTGGTCACCCTGTGACCCTGGTCACCCTGTGACCCTGGTCACCCCGGGTATGACCGTGTGACCCTGGTCACCCCTGGTCACCCTGTGACCCTGGTCACCCCTGGTCACCCTGTGACCCTGGTCACCCCTGGTCACCATGTGACCCTGGTCACCCCTGGTCACCCTGTGACCCTGGTCACCCCTGGTCACCCTGTGACCCTGGTCACCCCTGGTCACCCTGTGACCCTGGTCACCCCTGGTCACCCTGTGACCCTGGTCACCCCTGGTCACCCTGTGACCCTGGTCACCCCTGGTCACCCTGTGACCCTGGTCACCCTGTGACCCTGGTCACCCTGTGACCCTGGTCACCCTGTGACCCTGGTCACCCTGTGACCCTGGTCACCCTGTGACTCTGGTCACCCCTGGTATGACCGTGTGACCCCCTGACCCTGTGACACACCAAAAGCCTGGCCTGTGTCGCCTAGATTTCTAACGGCAGCTCATCAGCTGATACATGACACGTGAGACCCGTTGGCATCCCGGTCTTGCCTTCCCTGCTTCCCTCCTCCATCACAGGACATCTGGGTACCCCCTTCGGGCCTGTCCTCTATCGACGTCCTGGTGTATATCCCGGACCTGCCCTGGCTCGACGGGCAGACGGTGGCCATCCAGATGCAGCGGGGTGCCTCGCTGACGGCTCCGCCCCGCCCGCCCGGGCCCCCACCCCAGCCGCCCCGGCCGCCTCTGCCACCCGTCTCCCCGAATGCGAGCGTCATTGTGGCGTCTTTCGTGGTGCTGGAGGTACGTGAAGGGCTGAAAGGATGAGGGAGGGTGTGTCCTAGTCCTAGTGAGGGGGCTAGACTGGTCCCATACAGCTGAACGGGGATTTGACGGGAAATGACGGGGAAATTATATAAAAGTTACCTCCCCCATGTCCCAAGTTTGAATTGGTTGGTGGAATGACCTGTGCAGCCCTGGACTTCTTGGTCTTACTTACGCTCTGTGGTGACCTGCCTGTCAGGAGTGTATATTTTGTGCACTTAAGCTACACTTAAGCTACACTTAAGCTACACTTTAGGTACACTTTATCTAAACTTCAGCTATATCTTGGCCTGCGGACTTTGGGTCAGGGAGCAGCAGGTCCAGATGGTTGGGCCACCGGCAGTGTGCCAGATACGGCAATGACGTAATATGGCTCAGCTGTGGCCATCTGGTTACCTTACCCCAAAGCCTGGGTCGAAACAGCCACGCATTGTAGGCAGGAATAACAGAAATAACAGTCCTGCGAGATGGCTCAAGGATCTGAAGTCTGCCTGTCCTTGGACATTGCAATGATCCATCAGCCAGCAGGCAGTTTCAGGCATTCATGTTTCTATAAGCTCGGCACTGACATAAATAAATAGATTAAAAAAAAAACGTCCGGTGAAGTGGATTGAGGACATGGCGTGCTGGCTGAGTCCCTGTCCCTCTCCCTCTCAGCCCTTCACTGCTGCGCCTGTTCCCCGCACCCGACCTCGCAGCCAATCTTGAGCCAAGCCTCTGTGGACGCCCTCCTGACCGGCAGCGACACCGCCATCACGCTCAATAGGACGGGATACATGCTCATGATCCCAATACAAGTATCGGTGAGAAGGAAATGAGTCAATAAAGCTGTGTCATGAAAGGCTATTTATATATATATATATATGTACATGCTGGTCGGTGTTTCCTTTTTCCGCTAAATGGCCAGCATCAGCAGGCCGCCCCGCTGCCATCTGAGGCCCGATTAGGACAAAACCTGGACCGGCCTACCGCCAGCGGCCCACGCCACAGGGCTTGCCACACCTGGGGCCTCTGGCGGGAGGCCGGGTTGTAGCTGACATGTAGCTGAGTCACGACGAAAGAAGCCCTGATACTGGTACTGGTATCTCTGCTTGCTTTCCCTCTCAACGATCGGCACTGATTCAACGGCACACAGACCTGCACTCCGGGGCACCCTAGCAGCACTCGCCTTGCTCTGGCCGCAGATCCATGATCCTATTGCGCAGATCCATGATCCTATATTGCAGATCCATGATCCTATATTGCTGATCCATGATCCTATTGCGCAGATCCATGATCCTATATCGCAGAGGCCATGATCCTATCTCTGGGAGTTCTGGGAGTTCAAGTTAGGCTGCCCAGTGCAACTGCCCAGTGCATATGAGTGTGTGACCCCTCCAGTGGGAGGATGGCTTCGGCAGTCTGTAACAAATGACAGTCTGCGCCCCGCCTAGTCATCTGCCTGTTTATTTCAATCAAAACCCTGGTAGGCTGGTACACCCCGGCTCCAAAACAGTGTGGGTGACCTGTCTAGAATACCGGAGCATGCCAGGGTTTAGGGTTTCCCTTACCCTAAACCCTAAACAGTGAGTGCACATGATCCGTACAAACAATATCAGGGCAGGCCTCGGTGTTCAGGGTTCAGGCGCTTGCATAGCTTCAGCCTTGGCCTGCGTCCTTCCCTCCCCCCTCTTGACCACAGGGCGATGCAGCCCTCTGAGTTTCTAGCAGTTTCCCTGCACCACCCACTGAAGGCCGTACCCCCACATGCAAATGCTCGCCACGTTTTCTTTGTTTTGTTTGGCTAGTCTGGCCCTGATGTGGCACTGATGTGACATAAGGGCAGTGCCAGCCACCTCCCTCAGCCATCTGCATCCTGCCCCCTGCCCCCCTCTCGCCTTATCACGCAGGACCTCCTTTCGATAGCGGATTGCATGCCGTCCTCCCAGCTCGCCTTTACCTCCACCCTGTCAGCCGTGCTGGGCTTGCCAGTGACCGCCTTCAGGATCGCAGCATGCTCGCTAGTTTACCACGGGGACAGAGTCACAGAGGGCTCACAGAGGCGCCGAGGGCTCATGTCAGAGCAGGTGAGAGACTGAGAGGATGCACATACTGTCATGTAACAGTGGGTGAGATGGAGAGGTGGGTGGGTGAAGCTTAGGGGGATCATGTCACAGCAGGTGGGAAACAGGGGCACATGCAGTCATGTAACAGTGGGTGAGAGGACGGACATCAGATGTGGGGACAGCAAGAGGAGGACAATGATGGAACAGGGTTCTGGACCACATACATGGGCTGTTATTGCGGTGCCTGTATGGGCATGACACTCACATACGGGATTATGTATAATAGTAAATAAAAAAGGAAAGGCGGCACCCTGGGTAGTGCCAAAACAGTCTGAGCACCAAGCAACATGCACCGAGCATCAAGAAGAAGAAGAAGAAGTGTCGAAAGGTGATGCGATCATTCTGGTCCCCTCATTTATTTATTATTTATATCCTCTTCCTCCCTCTTCCTCCCAGGAGGCAACATGGCCGCTGCCTGCATTCGCCTTCCCTTGCGACAACCCGCCCGTCATCCAGCTCAGCGTCGGCATTGAGGTTGGCCCCCTCATGGTGGCTGCTGCCGGGGGTCTGGACGAGCTTGCTGTGGTCATCAAGGCGGCCATAATGCAGGCCTTGGGCGCAAACAGGATGTGCCTAGGAGAGTATATGAGCACGACTCTGGTGCAGGTGCGTGAAAGGAAGGAGCTTCTTCTTCTTCTTCTTCTTACTTGTTCTTACTTCTTCTTCCTGGGGTGAAGGGCATACTCAATTGCTGTACTGCTGAGCATGCAAAGTTTCTGAACTCAAAAGTGTCAGCCGTGAAGTGATTTCCAGGAGAACAGTCCTTTTATGTGCAGACGTTAAAAAACGAACCAAGAATAAAAATGAGGGAGAGAAGAATAAAACGACAGCCTATTGGACATGTTGGGGCGCCTCCTCGGCTGTGGCGCCACTCTTTCAGGTTAAGGAGTGGTGCCACAGCCGAGAAATAGTGACGGGCATAATGACCCAAATAATGGCATTGATACCTTCAGATTAGGCAGAGGGTCAGCTGACAGCCCACTCAGCTGTTTCCAGCTGCCCACGGAGTATGATGACAAAAATGTGTAAGTTTATGTTTTGGTTCCTGTTGCTGGTTCCCCCCCCCCGTTTTTTTTTCTTCCTGGCCCTCTCAAAAAAGGCTGCGGGTGGTCGCGTTTACTTTTTAACAGAAACAGAACAGGTTGCAAAGCGGGTCAGCCGACAGCCCACTCCACTTCGTCTGGATGCCCATAGAATGTGATATACCATTCATACCTTCAGGTTAGAAACAGGGTCGGCCGACAGCCCATTGAGCTGTACCAAGCTGCCCTCGCCACTCTGCCCTTTCGAAAAAGACTGTCGGTGGACTCGTTTACTTTGTAAAAACGACAGAACAAGTTGCAAAGAAGGTCAGCTGACGGCGCACTAGGCATTGTTCAGATGCCCACACTCACAACCTACCCTGCCCACACTCGCAATCAACCCTGCCCACGCTCACAACCCTGCCCACGTTCACCAGCTACCCTGCCCACACTCACAACTCTACCCACGCTCACAAACTACCCTGCCCACACTCACTAGCGACCCTGCCCACACTCACTAGCTACCCTGCCCACACTCTCAACCCTGCCCACACTCTCAACCCTGCCCACACTCACCAGCTACCCTGCCCACACTCACTAGCTACCCTGCCCACACTCACAACCCTGCCCACACCCACTAGCTACCGTGCCCACACTCACTAGCTACCCTGCCCACACTCCCAACCCTGCCCACACTCACCAGCTACCCTGCCCACACACACCTGCTACCCTGCCCACACTCACACCCCTGCCCACACTCACACCCCTGCCCACACTCACACCCCTGCCCATACTCACACCCCTGCCCCTTCCCTGGCATGTAGGTCCAGAGGCTCTTGCCCCCAAACGATGACGGTAGCTTGACGCCACCGCCGGCAGCAGCTGGAGATCCCGTCTCGGATGAGGAGTGCCGCCAGCTGGTGTCCCTGGTGGACATGTCAGCAGACATGGTAGGGATCTGGAGATCACGCCGAGGGAAGGCAAATCAATTATACAGTAATATAACCGTGACGGTTATTTACCGTAAAACTGATTTGCCTTCCCTCGGGTATGAAAAACAACATTTATTTAAATGCTCTGCCCTCAGGGCAAATAACCCAAACTCTTAATTTCTGACTGAAAGCTGGCGTCGACAATCGGTAATTAGTGCATTCACGGAACCTTGAAACCCAAACAATGCAAACTATGAGGGAAGGTAAACTAATATACGGTACAGCTATTTGAGGTCGTCTGACCTACCTGGCACTGCTGGTAGCATCCCACTTTGCATCAGGCCAAGTTACCGTATCTTGTTATCCATTTGGCAAATGCCCCTCACGGCCTACTGTTAAATCCAGCATGCAAAATATTACTCTCTGCCCTCCCCCCCCCCCTTGTGATCAAGTACCATGTGCTGATGCACATCACACTTTGCTCACAGAGGCCAAGTATCTTGTTATTCATTTGGCAAACGTACCGGATGATGTTATCCATTTGGCTAGCGCACCAAATCTTGCTATATATTTGCTAATGCCTCTCACGCGTTACTAAGGACTGCTGCCAGCTCACATGGGCGAAGCCCTAGACCCGCCATTTGACATTTGACCTACCTGGCACTGCTGATAGCATCCACTTTGCATCAGGCCAACATACTGGACATTGTGATCCATTTGCGTATAATGCTCCTCACGGCCTACTTAGGACCATTGCCAGCTCACTAATGCGGAGCCCTACACCCACCATATAACATTTCCGTCCTCTCCCACCCTGCAGAAAGTAGACGTCCATTGCTACGTCACCACGTACGGAGCGCTGGCAGGCCCCAGCGTCACCACCAGCGCAGCCACGTCCTCTCAGTTGGCCCTCCCCACCAACGACAGCAGTAATGCAGAGGAAAGTGATGTTGGCAATCGCAGTAAGGTGCGTGCATTTTGGTGGCACACACATGGCCTGGGGGTGATGTGGGGAGTGGGACGGAAGGACCTCCACTGTGCCAGGGTCTGTCAATCAGAGAATGCCAATCGGGCATTAGACAGCCATGCAAAGGAGGCTGCTGGAGTCACTGACAGGAGGGTGTTTGAGTGACTGTGTGACACGATCCTTGCGGTGGGGCATGCCGTGCCCATTAACCCAATCATGACTGGCCCTAAACCCTTCACCCAATCAGGATTGTTCCATAGCCACGTCATAACTGCTCACTGCCCCGTCATAATCTCTTAGCAACGCCATGATAACTGCCCACTCAGGTACCCCCCTCAAACCCTCAACCCTCACAACTGCTCACTAACTCAGCCTCAACTGCCCTGCCGACTGCATAGACGGAGGAACTCGCGACCATCGTGGGTTCTGCTGTGGCCGGCGTGGCCGCATTGTTCGCCCTGATCGCATTCCTAGTGGCTGCAAAGCGCCGCCGCTCAAAGGACAGCGAGGCGGACAAACAGCTGAAGCTGGCTGTCCCGCAACAGCAGCGGGTGAGTTTCACACTCGGGAGACACAGCAATCGAGTAAAGAACAAAACCGTACACCCTTAACACGGGAGAGAGACAGCAATAATGTAAAAAACTGCCAATATGAAAAACAAACAGGGGGAAAACTGTCGGCGGCATAAAAGGGTTCAGGGGAACAGCCTGGTAGGGGCCCAAGCTGTTCTGCGCAGTTACCGTCATGACACGCGAGTGGATGGACAAGGCTTGCTGCAAAGCGCCCCCTCGTCCACCTGGGATCAGCAGTGATATGCCCAAGCATATCCCCATGCTGCACCGCTCCTTTCTCAGCGGGACCCGAACACAACGCCCGCCTAAAACCCACGCATGTATCCTCGCGCTCTAGATGTCTCAAGTGCCGAGGCTTGCTGCTTCATGACCGATTCGGTTGTCAGACCTAACTTATACCAGTGGTGGCATTTGACGAGTCCTGAGCCCTGAGTTTTGTGCTGTCCTATATCCTAAACTGTTTACCCTAAACCCTCCTGAGCCCTGAGCTTTGTGCTGTCCTATATCCTAAACTGTTTACCCTAAACCCTCCTGAGCCCTGAGCTTTGTGCTGTCCTAAACCCTAAACCGTTTACCCTTAACCCTCCTGAGCCTGAGCTTTGTGCTATCCTTAACCCTAAACTGTTCACCCTAAACCCTCCTGAGCCCTGAGCTTTGTGCTATCCTTAACCCTAAACTGTTCACCCTAAACCCTCCTGAGCCCTGAGCTTTGTGCTGTCCTAAACCGTTTAAACTTTACCCTCCTGAGCCCTGAGCTTTGTGCTGTCCTGTTATTTTCCGACCCCTGATCAGGTACCATCCAACATCTTCATGATGCACAACCCCAGCTATGGCCTACGAGGCACATCTGAGTGTTCCGAGTCCCCCACAGCTGGGCTGGTGCCTGTATCCGCGCCCCGTCCCACCCCCACCGGAACTGCGCACACAACCCCCGTCCGCCGGCGCCAGGGCTCCACCCCGTCCACCCCCCACGCCTTGGACAAGATCCCGGAGGACGCGCAGGATGGAGCGTTTGCGGAGGCACGCCTGCGGTCCCGCCAGGGCTCCTCGTCTCAAGACCCCCCCCCCGGCAGCCACGCTCAGCCGCCCCCTCTGCAACTGTTCCTGCGTCATGGCATGGACATGCTTCGGATGATGAGCCTGGGGGAGAGCTCCGCGGCGGCGCTGTCCCGCAGCGGCAGCACAAATCCAGAGCCGCGGACCCCGCCGGCCGCCAGCGGCGGCGGTTCTGATGCGGGCAGCAGCTTCAGCACCGGCTTGTCCGCGTCGCCTCCAAAGGCGGGGCGGTCGCCCAGAAAGACTTCGGGCTCCATGCTCCGCTTCATGCTCCCCGCGCTGCGTCTGGTGCCGCCACAGAAGCCCGCCGGGCGCTCGACAACGGTCGTTGACAATGCGACCTTCTCGCCCATGGTGCATGTTAGCCTGGGGGGACCGGGCGCCGCCACGTCGCCTCAGGGTGGAGACGATGCGGACATGTCCCCGGTTCATTTTGAACCTCTCCCATCCTACTTGCAGCTCCCGCCGCTTCAGACCACCAGCAAGGGCTTGACAGAAAACCCTATCTATTCGCCCATGGCCCACACATCGGTATGGGGGGGGGCCGATCACCCGCCAGCCGCCTTCCACGCTGGCGGGTCCCGCTCTTTCCCTTCCTCGCAGCAGCTGCAACAGACGGCGGGGCCGGAGGCTGTACCCACGCCGGAATCTCCCCGCAGCAGGCACTTCCCCGCGGCCCGTGAGAAGCGGAAGACGCGCATTGCAGAGCTGGCGCGATTGGCCAGCCTTTCCCGCATGCACAGCATTGGGGAGAGCTCAGCGGCCGCGCTGTCCCGCAACGGCAGAGCCGTCCCGGGCTCGCCATGTGCAGCGTCAGGCCTGGCCGGTCATGCCGCCTCCGCCTCAGCAGCCGCCGGCGCAGGTGAAGCCACAGACTCCCCAGTCTCGATCTGTGGGAGTGATGGCTCGCTTCGATTTGGCACTCCCTTCCCTCCATCCTGCAGGCCAGCGGGGTATGCAGCAGCGGCAGCAGCAGTTGCACCTGGTGCGGGTGGCCGAGCACTGGAGATGGCGTCTGCCGACTCCCCCGCGTCCAGCTGTGGCAGTGATGGCTCGCTGGGATTTGGCACTCCCTTCCCACCATCCCGCAGGCAAGCTGGGCATGCAGCAGCAGCAGTTGCACCTGGTGCGGGTGGCCGAGCACTGGAGATGGCGTCTGCCGACTCCCCCGCGTCCAGCCATGGAAGTGATGGTTTGCTTGGATTTGGCACTCCATTCCCTCCTTCCCATAGGCCAGCGGGGCGCACAGCAGCAGCAGCAGCAGCAGCAGCTGGTGCGGGTGGCTATGACCTGGGAATGACGCATGACGATTCCCCCGCGTCCAGCTGTGGCAGCGACGGCTCCCACGGCTTTGGCACTCCATTCCCTCCGCTGCACCATCTGGCTCCGAATCGAAGATCGATGGGTGTACAGTCTCCTGTCACGGGGGATGCAGCAGGTAAGGAGGAGCTCACGGCATCCATGCTTTACAGCAGCACCGGCAGCGGCGGCTCTTTCGGATTCGGCTTTCCGCGCCCACCCTCACACCGGGGGGATCTACAGGGGCATGCCGCCTCATCAAGCTTCAGGGACGGCTCTTCCATGCAGATCTCGCCGAAGAGCTCCCCGGCAATGTCCACGCCCCGCAGCGACGACTCGCTCGGCTTCGGATGTGCCTTCCCTCCTTCGACGCTCCGCATCGCCCCGCAGCATCGGGGTGCAGGCTCCAGCATCGATGCGGCCGCCGTCACCGCCACCGGCTCCCCGGCATCCAGCTGCGGGAGCGAGGGATCTCTGGACTTCGGTGCGCCAATGCCCCCTGGGCTCCGCTCCTCGCTCGCCAAGGAGGCCCGAGGGGGTGAGAGGATGAGGATGGAGGGTGTCTCTTCCATGTCCCGCAACGGCAGCTGCGTTCCGGAGCTGCCCCTCCCACCCGCCTCCCAGCAAGACCGGAACAGTCCGGACCCCAGAGGTGCGCCGGGCAGAGGTTCCTCTCATCGGCATGAATCGAAGAAGACGCGCATGAGTGCCATCGGGAGGGTCGAAAGAGACAAAGCTGCTACAGCAGCTGCTGCTGCTGCTGCTGCTGCTGTACTGACCCACAGCCGCCCCGTCGGCCCAAAGCCTTCCTCCCTGACTGACACCCTCGGACAGGGGTCATCACAGAGAGCCCAGCGGAGCAGCAGCGGCAGCAGCAGCACTGTAGGAGCTAAGGGGGCGGAGGCTACGTCGTCGATGCTCCGTGGCTGGAGCGTCAACCCGGAGCTCCCGCTGCCTCCATCCCATCCTTCGGGGCAGCCGAACATTACAAGCCGGGCAAGCGGCCCGCTGGCCGATGATTTAGATGATGGCGCCTCCTACTCGCTGTCGCGCGGGAGCAGCAGCGCGGTCCCCGAGCTCCCGATGCCCCCGGCCTCGCGCGGCTTGGGACGAATCAAGACCAGCGCGCGAAACCGCAGCAGGGCTACAGCAGGGAGCAGCACCTTGTCGCCAGGAGTGAACACAGCTAGCAGCCACGGTAGCGCCGTCCCTGAGCTTTCCTTCCCACCTGCTTCTGCCTCAGACCAGCGCGGCCTGGGGGACAACGCGCCAGCAGACTCCAGCCGGCAGGGAGCAAGGGTAACAGGCAGACATGTTTTGGGGGGTGCCTCGAAGAAATTGATGTCTTCGAGCGGGAGCGAAGCCCTGCTCGAGTTGCCGCTGCCCCCTGCCACACGTCCTGGGCCGTCTCGGACCCACGGCATCCTGCTGTACAACCAGGCCTTCTCGCCACGAGCGTCCGCGACGGAAGAGGCGGAGCGCACCACGACAACGGTGGCGGCGGCAGCCAGCGGCTCAAACCTGCTCTCGGTGCCCGCGGCCGCCCGCAGCCGCCCCACATTCGTGTCGCGGATGTTTGGCATGTTCCACAGCACGCGGGCAGCAGCTCCTGCCCGCGAGCCGTCGGGGTCGTTGTCGTCGGGCCTCGTGCTCGATCCGACTCAGCCCTCATTCAGCATTCAAGCCGGGCCATC
The DNA here is from genome assembly GCA_037349105.1 of Limnomonas spitsbergensis. Classification (NCBI taxonomy): domain Eukaryota; kingdom Viridiplantae; phylum Chlorophyta; class Chlorophyceae; order Chlamydomonadales; genus Limnomonas; species Limnomonas spitsbergensis. Next base: position 1,399,455 of record JAYJMM010000114.1, read on the forward strand.
AGAGGCATCGATGACCCTGGCCCGCAGCTCTTGGTCGTTTCGCTTCCATTTCCCGTCCGCCATGCCGAATCCATCCCAAGTCGTGCTGCAGAGTCATCAGGGCATGCTTGTGGACAACCCAAGCTACTGTCCCTCCTCAGCCACCGGGGATCAGGAGGCAACACCTGGGCAGGTCTTATACTCGTCCGCATGACTCACACGCATCTTGAGCTGAACACGGCGCTGGCTCATCAACCGCACACGGAGCTTCCCCTAGGAATGCTCAGAGCTCAGCGATACGTACGGGGAAGCTTCACTGAAGGAGCCGCCTGCGCAGCCCCGACTGGAAGCATGATCTAATCATGTGTTCCTTGCATGCATGCAATGGCTGACTCGAGGAGTTTGAAGAGGACAAGGGTTGTTATGTCTGTCAGTCAGTTTATTGAACACAGAACATGTGAATAGAAAGGAACAACTTTTTTGCGGTGGTTGGTCCAGGATTGTGTTGGTTATTTACCCACTGTCTGCATGCGCTGCACTGGGCAGACATGGGCAGGAAGGGCGCCTGACTTTTGTTACTTACTGTCTGCATGCACTGCACTGGGCAGGCAGGAACGGGCGGCCCCGGCTTTTTTGGAGGATGTGGTTGCACTTGTTGAAGTCTACAGGGGCTGGCTTTCTTTCATTTTTGGGGGGGGGCATTTTCTGTCTGTTCACATTTTTGTTTCCTCTTTCCCTTTCTTTCTTTTAGTTTCCAATAAGACAGTCGGTCATCCATGCGCCCGGGCCATTGTTCGATCAGGGCCCAATAGTGAGGCGTCATGAACATGAGTTGTACTCGTACTCCGGTATACTTCAGAGCCAAGGTGGTATGGAGAGGCATCCTGTAGGAATGCAAAATTTGTGTTTGTCTTGGAATTTTGCAAGTGTGAAGACTGAAACACCTTAAAGTAACTAGTTCAAAAGATGGCGGTTGTCATTGCCATGCAAAGGAGAGAAGACCCCTGATTGGTCGTGAGTAATGCGGTTTCCATATTTGAAAGTTTTGTTACAGCATCGCCTCATCCAAACAATAGGCACGGCAGTGTACACATCAATTAGAGACTTCTGGTGCTCCTGAGGTATCATGAAAATAAATTAATAGAGCCGGTTTTCCCAGCCTTCAATGGAAAGTTCGAAAAGGCGCCTCCCTCGAAATTCGCCTTTTGCACATCATTATTGATTACAGTAATATTGAAGGAACAGGAGAATGCTTGGCTCTTTCAGGCAACCTGCATCCGTTCATGGTTTGTGGCGGTGTTGCCTAGTTTACAAGTGCCCAGAGCAGATACAGCAGGCCTGCTGGGCTCACTGACCGGGCTACGGTCAGCAAGTCGGGACGATAGATGCAGCGATGTTGCTCAACCTACAGACTAAATGATAGCTGAATGACCCTTAATGAAAAGTTTCCCTCATGCATAATACAGGCTCTGCATGGATAGGTGTGCCGCACGTTGGTGGTGTTTAAAAACACCGGTCAATTAGGTGGATGGGGAACGAGTGGCAGGGCATGAGAGGCTTAAGCCCTCTCGCCACGGATGCGCCTGGCAAGCTGGATGTCCTTCGGCATGATGGTGACACGCTTGGCATGGATGGCAGCCAGGTTGGTGTCCTCGAACAGGCCGACCAGGTAAGCCTCAGCTGCCTCCTGGAGTGCCAGTACGGCCGAAGACTGGAAACGCAGGTCGGTCTTGAAGTCCTGGGCGATTTCACGGACCAGGCGCTGGAATGGCAGCTTGCGGATGAGTAGCTCGGTTGACTTCTGGTACTTGCGGATCTCACGTAGGGCGACAGTACCAGGGCGGTAACGATGGGGCTTCTTCACGCCTCCGGTGGCAGGGGCGCTCTTGCGAGCTGCTTTTGTGGCCAGCTGTTTCCTGGGGGCCTTGCCTCCGGTCGACTTGCGGGCAGTCTGCTTGGTACGGGCCATTTCTGAAAATCGGCTGAAAGTATATTCAACGTATGTACCCTGTTGACTCTCCTTGCTTTATACGGGTTCGCACCTCGGGTTGCAGCACTGATCTGCTGATCCTGCCCAAGAGCCCGACCAGCCGGATCGACAGACAGCAGCTGTCGTGTCGATCTGTGAACCTATTTAGGCCATACCCGATAGGAACACTTACCAAACACCCCCCCCCCCTTTCCTTATCAACATTTTTCAAATACAATGTCTGGACGTGGCAAGGGAGGCAAGGGACTCGGCAAGGGAGGTGCCAAGCGCCACCGCAAGGTCCTCCGTGACAACATCCAAGGCATCACTAAGCCTGCGATTCGCCGCCTGGCTCGTCGTGGTGGCGTGAAGCGCATCAGCGGTCTCATCTACGAGGAGACCCGCGGAGTCCTCAAGGTGTTCCTCGAGAACGTCATCCGTGACGCAGTGACCTACACTGAGCACGCTCGCCGCAAGACTGTCACGGCTCTGGACGTTGTCTACGCCCTCAAGCGCCAGGGCAGGACTCTCTACGGATTCGGAGGCTAAACATCTCCCGGTCTTGGAGATCCACTACCAACCCGATGAAACCGACCAATATAACCGGTGTTTTTCAACACCACCATCCCAGAACAAAACGTCACGTCTGCAGCAGGATGCCTGCTGTATCCGGGCAGTAAAGACTTCAGAGCATGCAAACGGCCACATTCAGTAAGTGAACTCATGTTCTCCTAACTTCAGGCAATGATCTGTCCATGTGAACAAACATTCAGCCTTCGAAGACCAGTTCTGCACATGCATGGCCTAGGTCAGTGGCTACCATGTTCCACACCAGCTGCATGCACAGTCCAGATCAGTGTCATGCATGGTTCAGGTCAGCGGCATGCATGGTCCAGGTCAGCGTCGTGCATCATTCAGATTAGCAGCATGTATGGTCCAAGTCAGCGGCATGCATGGGCCAGGTGTGTCGTGCATGGGCCAAGTCAGGGACATGCATGAGCCAAGTCAGCGGCATGCATGTGCCAAGTCAGCGGCATGCATGGGCCAGGTCAGCGACATGCATGGGCCAAGTCAGGGGCATGCATGGGCCAAGTCAGCGGCATGCATGGGCCAGGTCAGCGGCATGCATGGGCCAAGTCAGGGGCATGCATGGGCCAAGTCAGCGGCATGCATGGGCCAGGTCAGCGGCATGCATGGGCCAAGTCAGGGGCATGCTTGGGCCAGGTCAGCGGCATGCATGGGCCAGGTCAGCGGCATGCATGGTCCAAGTCAGGGGTATGCATGGTCCAAGTCAGGGGCATGCATGGGCCGAATCTGCGGCAAGCATGGTCCAAGTCAGGGGCATGCATGGGCCAGGTCAGCGGCATGGATGGTCCAAGTCAGGGGCATGCATGGTCCAAGTCCGCGGTAAGCATGGTCCAAGTCAGGGGCACGCATGGGCCAGGTCGGCGGTCAGGGTCCCGAAGTATCACTGATTTCCTAACACAGGCTGCCTGAAAATCTTCAATCTTCTAGGACTGCTCGGCAATCGTGTAAATTATGGTTCTTGAAAAAGGGGATCCTTATCTTACAGGACTCCACAACTGTCACACTTACTAGATACCAGTCGTGAACATGAAAGGGTTGCTTTTCTTATTCTCCGGGCCATATGTGTTTGTTATGTGATTTTTGGCCCTCCAAGGTTTGCAATCCTGGATGGCTGCATGGATCCCAATGAAACCCTCATAAACCCATTGAATAAACAATGCAGTCTCTTAAAAGCATGGCATGAAGTCTCTTAAAAGCCCTGAATAAACACTTCATACCCCCCCCCCCCTCATAGTTGTGTTAATCATTTGTGTTTATAGAGCTGGGACACGCATCAGGGCCTTTTGTTAATCTTTCCAAGTAGACCGAGTGCCTAGCTTCCTGAACCTTTCAGAAGGCCCCAAACTCACACTGTTCACACCTGCCTGAGACACTTTGCTCTCACACTGTTCACAGTTCACACCTGTGTGAGACCCCCTCCCTGCCGCTCTGCTACTGCTGCTGCTGCTGCTGAGATCTCCTGCAGCCCACCCTCGCTGTTGCTTCTGCTGTTGCCCCCTTCCAGCTGCTGAGCCCTCCCCACCAACAATGCCATGCTGCTGCTGTATGTAGCTGCTGGCTGCTACTTGGTCCCCACAGTAAAACAAAATATAAACGCTGTTGTTCAGCGCAAGCATGCCAACATAGATTAAGGACCTCTGCTCCTGCTTCTTGAAGAAGGATCACAAGCCGGTCAACCTCATGAGCGTCGACAGGAATGTGCATGTGAGAACGTGCAAGGGATGAAAGCGAGGGATGAAAGCGAGTTTGGCCTGTGCAGGCGAACCCTCGTCATCACAGACACCTAGGCTGACACAACCAGGGTGACCCTTGACGCAAACAGCCTGACATTCCCCGTTTGGACGGACGGTGCATGTTGCAGCTTTGAGGGCGAGGGCGAGGGCCGCGGGCTGAGGGCCAGGGGAGGGGGCGAGGGGTGAGAGGGCGAGGCCTGTGGCTGAGTTTGAGTCTGCATGCAAGGTGCGGGTTGAGGTGCGGGTTTTGGCTACCGGGGCAAGCCCTCAGTTATTGCCCTTCGGACAAGCCTGGGATGTACCTAGTTTAAGAGAAAGTACGGTGATTAAGTACAGCAGGGGGAGGGATGATCGAACAGGGAAGATCTGCCCTTGAGGGATTTTGAGCGGAGGGCTGGATTTCCTGCAAGGCATTATTTTGTACCATGCCGAATTCATTCAGGGTGCCTTTGAGAGCTGAAGTGTCGGCGTCTAGTGAGGGCGCAACCACGCAAGAATGAGGTGCCCTGATCTGTACGTTCTGCCCATGTACTTCCCACATGCTGACCCAGTCTACCCCTGCAGTATCGGTGCATGCTGCCTCCACAGCGGCGTGCCTCAGAGCGCGTGAGAAGTCGCATTGGACGGCTTCAAAGAGGTTGAGACGGGTTGCCTTTGAACCCTACATTGTGTCCCGGCATCACTACGAGCAACCGCAAGTCTGCTGTATTATCTCTAATTTGGGGACAGAGTTAACCCTCAACCTTGCATGCCTCGCTGCCAAAGAGCTCTTAGGGCCACGCTCCTCATCTGCCCAAAGGCCGAATCCTGATCAATAAAAGAACAAGTAGTGGCGGTGAATAGGTGCTGTCACGACGTATGACTATTGACTGCACCATGCGATTGACTAGACCAACTATTTGTCGGTCTGTGTGTGAATTCCGAAATTTGTGTGACTACGAAGGACAAGCCCGGATGCATCCGATGTTTTTTTCTTTCTTACTACAGTCCACAGCCTTGAAAAGCAGGAGTCCTCTGCCCACTACAGCCCCTAAAACCTTAAAAAACTTGAATCCTAAGGCCTAACTTTCCTCCGCCCCCAGGTGAGTTCAACACCTTAGTGGCTGCAAGAGGACAGGACATTGCCAGCGTAGAGTACGTGGAGCTGGTAGTGATACTGGAAGCGCCGCCGCGAGGAGATGTACATTCATCGCAACAGACAAACGGGTCAAGTTGGTGAGAGCGGGGTGGTGGGGGTGAGGAGGCCTGCATGAGAACAAATCATTCTGAGCCTCTGAACCACACCTGTAGGACCGGGAGAGGTCAGTTTCTTCTATCCCAAACAGACAGTTGGGAGGCCATGCGGCTGAGCCTTTTTGAGCAGAGTCCGTCCCGGCTGAGAGGTGGAAAGGTATGGAATGGTCAGCATGGTTGGTCATGTATGGTGGTGTTGAGAAACACCGGTTTTGAGGAAGGAGGAGGAGGCATAGGTTTTTGGACGTTTAGACCTCAGCAGACTCTCCATCCTTCTTGCTCTTCTTGGGCAGCAGGACGGAGTGGATGTTGGGCAACACGCCACCAGATGCAATGGTGACGGTACCCAGCAGCTTGCTCAGCTCCTCATCGTTACGGATGGCCAGCTGGATGTGGCGGGGGATGATACGGTTCTTCTTGTTATCGCGGGCAGCGTTGCCAGCCAGCTCCAGCACCTCGGCAGCAATGTACTCAAGGACTGCGGCCAGGTAGACTGGGGCGCCAGCTCCAATGCGCTCAGCGTATTTGCCCTTCTTCAGGTAGCGGGCGACACGGCCCACGGGGAACTGGAGACCGGCCTTGGCGCTGCGCGACACGGCCTTCTTGCCTCCAGCGGCCTTGCCGCGACCACCGCCAGCGGATACTGTCTTGCCTGCCATGTTATCGAGGAGAAAAATGAGTGGTGAGTATGAAACGGGGCTTATGTTTTGGTCTATCGATGCGCTCTTTAATACACGACTTGAAGGTCGGATCAGCAGACCAGCCAGCTGTCCGTTCCTGCTGATCCGTTCGTCTGAATATTGAACACTACATAAACGTCTCGCAACATCCAATATAGTACCAATACATTAAACCACAATTCATATCTACATAATGGCACCCAAGACAATCGCTGAGAAGAAGCCCACTGCAGTGGCCACTGCCGAGAAGAAGATCGCGAAGAAGGTCGCAGTCAAGAACACCGATGGCAAGAAGAAGAAGAAATCCGGCAAGGCAGTCGAGTCTTACAAGATCTACCTATACAAGGTGCTCAAGCAGGTCCACCCCGACACTGGCGTCTCCTCCAAGGCCATGAGCATCCTCAACTCCCTCATGAACGACATGTTCGACAAGATCGCCACCGAAGCTGCCCGCCTGTCGCGCTACAGCAAGAAGCCCACAATGACCTCCCGTGAGATCCAAACCGCTGTGCGCCTGGTCCTGCCTGGAGAGCTGTCCAAGCATGCTGTCTCTGAAGGCACCAAGGCTGTCACCAAGTTCACCTCGGCCTAAACAGCTCACCCGCTGTTTCAAGGCTGTACCTCATCAGACCAAACCGGTGTTTTTCAACACCATCATCCCTGATACCACTATCAATGGTCTCAACCCGGCTCTTGCTTTGACGGAAATGTAAATTCACATATGGCTGCAGTCATTGTCGGGATCATACTATGGGTCCTCACTGCAGAGCATGCCTCGGTTTTAACGTAAATGATGGCCAAAAAGCTCCCACTGGCCAGAGCATTGAACCTCAGTGTTTGCGGTACACGCTGAGCCATTCGGGGGGGAACCATGATTGCTCCAGGGTATGGGATTCCTCCGGAATAAACGGGGGAGCTTGCGCTGTTGCAGAGCTGCATTGTATTGATTGGCTGCATGAATGCCTGTTGACCAAGAACCTTCCAGACCTCAAACAAGGGGTTTGACAGCGCAGCGAGTTCAGGCACTCTACGAATCGGGTTACTTAAAACATTATTGACCCTTAGTGGTCAAATCATCATTGCGTTCCATCCCCTCGAACATTTAAATTAAATAGTTTTGGGAGTGGTGCACGACCACCTGCAGTCCGCTTACGGACTATCTTTCTGTCCTTTGACGTGCAGATTTCAGTTGTTTCAGCTAATTCCATTTCAATTCCCATCTACACGCAACCTACTGTCCTGGTGCCGTAGGCCAGAGATACTGTTTTCGATTTTTGTTGTGAAATAGGATCCTCAACGTGTTATGTTTTTATTTGGCTGAAGCGTGCGTATCGGCGTACGGGATCGAGGGGGGGGGCAAAAATCAACTGGAACCCCCATCATCGAAAGTTGCTGAGCTTGACGAGAGCGTTCCATATCTGGCCTTAAAATTGTTTTTGTCTCAGGGGGCTGGGAGATATGGAGGGTCAAAGTGTGTGGGGGGGAGGGGGGTGAAATAAATGTTTTTGATTTTTTTCTTTTTTATAAATATCAGATTGAGATGAGAGCTACACCGTTTCATTCCTCATGGCATTTGCTACTGACATGCATCATAAATATTGTACACAGAAAACCAGACCCCTCGGCATACAAATTTGGCATGGGGGGATGTCATGGCTCCGTACCCACAAGCACTGTTGTGCATACGCCCATTATGGACTCAAACGGTGCATTGGTAGCATGGTAGGTGCTATGGATTAAGCAATGACAACCTGCTGTTGATCATGCTGCTGAGGCTTCTTCACCCGAAACCCCTCAACAGCAGCTCATATCCCCAGATGTAGCGACCCAAGCATGTCGTGTTCAAGGTGCCAGCCCACAAGGCCATCCCCTTTGTTATGTTAGCCTCCCCTTCTCCGGGTATCATTGCGATGTGCGAAGTGTCGACCCTTGACGTCATCTTCAGCTGCCTGCTAGCCCAGCTGGTGGGGGTCCCTGGTCAGCATCCACCAGCTTCAAGCCACAGCTTGAGCATCCCAGCCGAGTTCCCGTACAGAGGCGATGATGCCAAGCCCTGGCCACTTCGCGATGACCCCCCCCTGGAGTTTGAGGATCTTCAGTCAGAGTATGGACTACCAGTAGCTGGGGATGCGCCGACGGTGTGCAAGGTGCATGGCCGTGTGATGACCAAGCTATCAGCTGTGCAGTTGCACGTTGGAGCGCATGTCTTGCTGCGCCAATGTGGGGCAGCATGTAGCTTGGGGCCAAGTGGTTCTCAGGCATGCGGCGGCGAGTGGATGGACAAGGCTTGCTGCAAAGCGCCCCCTCGTCCACCTGGGATCAGCAGTGATATACCCAAGCATATCCCCATGCTGCACCGCTCCTTTCTCAGCGGGACCCGAACACAACGCCCGCCTAAAACCCACGCATGTATCCTCGCGCTCTAGATGTCTCAAGTGCCGAGGCTTGCTGCTTCATGACCGATTCGGTTGTCAGACCTAACTTATACCAGTGGTGGCATTTGACGAGTCCTGAGCCCTGAGTTTTGTGCTGTCCTATATCCTAAACGGTTTACCCTAAACCCTCCTGAGCCCTGAGCTTTGTGCTGTCCTAAACCCTAAACCATTTACCCTAAACCCTCCTGAGCCCTGAGCTTTGTGCTATCCTTAACCCTAAACGGTTCACCCTAAACCCTCCTGAGCCCTGAGCTTTGTGCTATCCTTAACCCTAAACTGTTCACCCTAAACCCTCCTGAGCCCTGAGCTTTGTGCTGTCCTAAACCGTTTAAACTTAACCCTCCTGAGCCCTGAGCTTTGTGCTGTCCTGTTATTTTCCGACCCCTGATCAGGTACCATCCAACATCTTCATGATGCACAACCCCAGCTATGGCCTACGAGGCACATCTGAGTGTTCCGAGTCCCCCACAGCTGGGCTGGTGCCTGTATCCGCGCCCCGTCCCACCCCCACCGGCACTGCGCACACAACCCCCGTCCGCCGGCGCCAGGGCTCCACCCCGTCCACCCCCCACGCCTTGGACAAGATCCCGGAGGACGCGCAGGATGGAGCGTTTGCGGAGGCACGCCTGCGATCCCGCCAGGGCTCCTCGTCTCAAGACCCCCCCCCCGGCAGCCACGCTCAGCCGCCCCCTCTGCAACTGTTCCTGCGTCATGGCATGGACATGCTTCGGATGATGAGCCTGGGGGAGAGCTCCGCGGCGGCGCTGTCCCGCAGTGGCAGCACAAATCCAGAGCCGCGGACCCCGCCGGCCGCCAGCGGCGGCGGTTCCGATGCGGGCAGCAGCTTCAGCACCGGCTTGTCCGCGTCGCCTCCAAAGGCGGGGCGGTCGCCCAGAAAGACTTCGGGCTCCATGCTCCGCTTCATGCTCCCGCGCTGCGTCTGGCGCCGCCACAGAAGCCCGCGGGGCGCTCGACAACGGTCGTTGACAATGCGACCTTCTCGCCCATGGTGCATGTTAGCCTGGGGGGACCGGGCGCCGCCACGTCGCCTCAGGGTGGAGACGATGCGGACATGTCCCCGGTTCATTTTGAACCTCTCCCATCCTACTTGCAGCTCCCGCCGCTTCAGACCACCAGCAAGGGCTTGACGGAAAGCCCTATCTATTCGCCCATGGCCCACACATCGGTATGGGGGGGGCCGATCACCCGCCAGCCGCCTTCCACGCTGGCGGGTCCCGCTCTTTCCCTCCCTCGCAGCAGCTGCAACAGACGGCGGGGCCGGAGGCTGTACCCACGCCGGAATCTCCCCGCAGCAGGCACTTCCCCGCGGCCCGTGAGAAGCGGAAGACGCGCATTGCAGAGCTGGCGCGATTGGCCAGCCTTTCCCGCATGCACAGCATTGGGGAGAGCTCAGCGGCCGCGCTGTCCCGCAACGGCAGCGCCGTCCCGGGCTCGCCATGTGCAGCGTCAGGCCTGGCCGGTCATGCCGCCTCCGCCTCAGCAGCCGCCGGCGCAGGTGAAGCCACAGACTCCCCAGTCTCGATCTGTGGGAGTGATGGCTCGCTTCGATTTGGCACTCCCTTCCCTCCATCCTGCAGGCCAGCGGGGTATGCAGCAGCGGCAGCAGCAGTTGCACCTGGTGCGGGTGGCCGAGCACTGGAGATGGCGTCTGCCGACTCCCCCGCGTCCAGCTGTGGCAGTGATGGCTCGCTGGGATTTGGCACTCCCTTCCCACCATCCCGCAGGCAAGCTGGGCATGCAGCAGCAGCAGTTGCACCTGGTGCGGGTGGCCGAGCACTGGAGATGGCGTCTGCCGACTCCCCCGCGTCCAGCCATGGAAGTGATGGTTTGCTTGGATTTGGCACTCCATTCCCTCCTTCCCATAGGCCAGCGGGGCGCACAGCAGCAGCAGCAGCAGCAGCAGCTGGTGCGGGTGGCTATGACCTGGGAATGACGCATGACGATTCCCCCGCGTCCAGCTGTGGCAGCGACGGCTCCCATGGCTTTGGCACTCCTTTCCCTCCGCTGCACCATCTGGCTCCGAATCGAAGATCGATGGGTGTACAGTCTCCTGTCACGGGGGATGCAGCAGGTAAGGAGGAGCTCACGGCATCCATGCTTTACAGCAGCACCGGCAGCGGCGGCTCTTTCGGATTCGGCTTTCCGCGCCCACCCTCACACCGGGGGGATCTACAGGGGCATGCCGCCTCATCAAGCTTCAGGGACGGCTCTTCCATGCAGATCTCGCCGAAGAGCTCCCCGGCAATGTCCACGCCCCGCAGCGACGACTCGCTCGGCTTCGGATGTGCCTTCCCTCCTTCGACGCTCCGCATCGCCCCGCAGCATCGGGGTGCAGGCTCCAGCATCGATGCGGCCGCCGTCACCGCCACCGGCTCCCCGGCATCCAGCTGCGGGAGCGAGGGATCTCTGGACTTCGGTGCGCCAATGCCCCCTGGGCTCCGCTCCTCGCTCGCCAAGGAGGCCCGAGGGGGTGAGAGGATGAGGATGGAGGGTGTCTCTTCCATGTCCCGCAACGGCAGCTGCGTTCCGGAGCTGCCCCTCCCACCCGCCTCCCAGCAAGACCGGAACAGTCCGGACCCCAGAGGTGCGCCGGGCAGAGGTTCCTCTCATCGGCATGAATCGAAGAAGACGCGCATGAGTGCCATCGGGAGGGTCGAAAGAGACAAAGCTGCTACAGCAGCTGCTGCTGCTGCTGCTGCTGCTGCTGTACTGACCCACAGCCGCCCCGTCGGCCCAAAGCCTTCCTCCCTGACTGACACCCTCGGACAGGGGTCATCACAGAGAGCCCAGCGGAGCGGCAGCGGCAGCAGCAGCACTGTAGGAGCTAAGGGGGCGGAGGCTACGTCGTCGATGCTCCGTGGCTGGAGCGTCAACCCGGAGCTCCCGCTGCCTCCATCCCATCCTTCGGGGCAGCCGAACATTACAAGCCGGGCAAGCGGCCCGCTGGCCGATGATTTAGATGATGGCGCCTCCTACTCGCTGTCGCGCGGGAGCAGCAGCGCGGTCCCCGAGCTCCCGATGCCCCCGGCCTCGCGCGGCTTGGGACGAATCAAGACCAGCGCACGAAACCGCAGCAGGGCTACAGCAGGGAGCAGCACCTTGTCGCCAGGAGTGAACACAGCTAGCAGCCACGGTAGCGCCGTCCCTGAGCTTTCCTTCCCACCTGCTTCTGCCTCAGACCAGCGCGGCCTGGGGGACAACGCGCCAGCAGACTCCAGCCGGCAGGGAGCAAGGGTAACAGGCAGACATGTTTTGGGGGGTGCCTCGAAGAAATTAATGTCTTCGAGCGGGAGCGAAGCCCTGCTCGAGTTGCCGCTGCCCCCTGCCACACGTCCTGGGCCGTCTCGGACCCACGGCATCCTGCTGTACAACCAGGCCTTCTCGCCAAGAGCGTCCGCGACGGAAGAGGCGGAGCGCACCACGACAACGGTGGCGGCGGCAGCCAGCGGCTCGAACCTGCTCTCGGTGCCCGCGGCCGCCCGCAGCCGCCCCACGTTCGTGTCGCGGATGTTTGGCATGTTCCACGGCGCGCGGGCAGCAGCTCCTGCCCGCGAGCCGTCGGGGTCGTTGTCGTCGGGCCTCGTGCTCGATCCGACTCAGCCCTCATTCAGCATTCAAGCCGGGCCATCAGAGGCATCGATGACCCTGGCCCGCAGCTCTTGGTCGTTTCGCTTCCATTTCCCGTCCGCCATGCCGAATCCATCCCAAGTCGTGCTGCAGAGTCATCAGGGCATGCTTGTGGACAACCCAAGCTACTGTCCCTCCTCAGCCACCGGGGATCAGGAGGCAACACCTGGGCAGGTCTTATACTCGTCCGCATGACTCACACGCATCTTGAGCTGAACACGGCGCTGGCTCATCAACCGCACACGGAGCTTCCCCTAGGAATGCTCAGAGCTCAGCGATACGTACGGGGAAGCTTCACTGAAGGAGCCGCCTGCGCAGCCCCGACTGGAAGCATGATCTAATCATGTGTTCCTTGCATGCATGCAATGGCTGACTCGAGGAGTTTGAAGAGGACAAGGGTTGTTATGTCTGTCAGTCAGTTTATTGAACACAGAACATGTGAATAGAAAGGAACAACTTTTTTGCGGTGGTTGGTCCAGGATTGTGTTGGTTATTTACCCACTGTCTGCATGCGCTGCACTGGGCAGACATGGGCAGGAAGGGCGCCTGACTTTTGTTACTTACTGTCTGCATGCACTGCACTGGGCAGGCAGGAACGGGCGGCCCCGGCTTTTTTGGAGGATGTGGTTGTACTTGTTGAAGTCTACAGGGGCTGGCTTTTCTTTCATTTTTGGGGGGGGGCATTTTCTGTCTGTTCACATTTTTGTTTCCTCTTTCCCTTTCTTTCTTTTAGTTTCCAATAAGACAGTCGGTCATCCATGCGCCCGGGCCATTGTTCGATCAGGGCCCAATAGTGAGGCGTCATGAACATGAGTTGTACTCGTACTCCGGTATACTTCAGAGCCAAGGTGGTATGGAGAGGCATCCTGTAGGAATGCAAAATTTGTGTTTGTCTTGGAATTTTGCAAGTGTGAAGACTGAAACACCTTAAAGTAACTAGTTCAAAAGATGGCGGTTGTCATTGCCATGCAAAGGAGAGAAGACCCCTGATTGGTCGTGAGTAATGCGGTTTCCATATTTGAAAGTTTTGTTACAGCATCGCCTCATCCAAACAATAGGCACGGCAGTGTACACATCAATTAGAGACTTCTGGTGCTCCTGAGGTATCATGAAAATAAATTAATAGAGCCGGTTTTCCCAGCCTTCAATGGAAAGTTCGAAAAGGCGCCTCCCTCGAAATTCGCCTTTTGCACATCATTATTGATTACAGTAATATTGAAGGAACAGGAGAATGCTTGGCTCTTTCAGGCAACCTGCATCCGTTCATGGTTTGTGGCGGTGTTGCCTAGTTTACAAGTGCCCAGAGCAGATACAGCAGGCCTGCTGGGCTCACTGACCGGGCTACGGTCAGCAAGTCGGGACGATAGATGCAGCGATGTTGCTCAACCTACAGACTAAATGATAGCTGAATGACCCTTAATGAAAAGTTTCCCTCATGCATAATACAGGCTCTGCATGGATAGGTGTGCCGTACGTTGGTGGTGTTTAAAAACACCGGTCAATTAGGTGGATGGGGAACGAGTGGCAGGGCATGAGAGGCTTAAGCCCTCTCGCCACGGATGCGCCTGGCAAGCTGGATGTCCTTCGGCATGATGGTGACACGCTTGGCATGGATGGCAGCCAGGTTGGTGTCCTCGAACAGGCCGACCAGGTAAGCCTCAGCTGCCTCCTGGAGTGCCAGTACGGCCGAAGACTGGAAACGCAGGTCGGTCTTGAAGTCCTGGGCGATTTCACGGACCAGGCGCTGGAATGGCAGCTTGCGGATGAGTAGCTCGGTGGACTTCTGGTACTTGCGGATCTCACGTAGGGCGACAGTACCAGGGCGGTAACGATGGGGCTTCTTCACGCCTCCGGTGGCAGGGGCGCTCTTGCGAGCTGCTTTTGTGGCCAGCTGTTTCCTGGGGGCCTTGCCTCCGGTCGACTTGCGGGCAGTCTGCTTGGTACGGGCCATTTCTGAAAATCGGCTGAAAGTATATTCAACGTATGTACCCTGTTGACTCTCCTTGCTTTATACGGGTTCGCACCTCGGGTTGCAGCACTGATCTGCTGATCCTGCCCAAGAGCCCGACCAGCCGGATCGACAGACAGCAGCTGTCGTGTCGATCTGTGAACCTATTTAGGCCATACCCGATAGGAACACTTACCAAACACCCCCCCCCCTTTCCTTATCAACATTTTTCAAATACAATGTCTGGACGTGGCAAGGGAGGCAAGGGACTCGGCAAGGGAGGTGCCAAGCGCCACCGCAAGGTCCTCCGTGACAACATCCAAGGCATCACTAAGCCTGCGATTCGCCGCCTGGCTCGTCGTGGTGGCGTGAAGCGCATCAGCGGTCTCATCTACGAGGAGACCCGCGGAGTCCTCAAGGTGTTCCTCGAGAACGTCATCCGTGACGCAGTGACCTACACTGAGCACGCTCGCCGCAAGACTGTCACGGCTCTGGACGTTGTCTACGCCCTCAAGCGCCAGGGCAGGACTCTCTACGGATTCGGAGGCTAAACATCTCCCGGTCTTGGAGATCCACTACCAACCCGATGAAACCGACCAATATAACCGGTGTTTTTCAACACCACCATCCCAGAACAAAACGTCACGTCTGCAGCAGGATGCCTGCTGTATCCGGGCAGTAAAGACTTCAGAGCATGCAAACGGCCACATTCAGTAAGTGAACTCATGTTCTCCTAACTTCAGGCAATGATCTGTCCATGTGAACAAACATTCAGCCTTCGAAGACCAGTTCTGCACATGCATGGCCTAGGTCAGTGGCTACCATGTTCCACACCAGCTGCATGCACAGTCCAGATCAGTGTCATGCATGGTTCAGGTCAACGGCATGCATGGTCCAGGTCAGCGTCGTGCATCATTCAGATTAGCAGCATGTATGGTCCAAGTCAGCGGCATGCATGGGCCAGGTGTGTCGTGCATGGGCCAAGTCAGGGACATGCATGAGCCAAGTCAGCGGCATGCATGGGCCAAGTCAGCGGCATGCATGGGCCAGGTCAGCGACATGCATGGGCCAAGTCAGGGGCGTGCATGGGCCGAGTCAGCGGCATGCATGGGCCAGGTCAGCGGCATGCATGGGCCAAGTCAGGGGCGTGCATGGGCCGAGTCAGCGGCATGCATGGGCCAGGTCAGCGGCATGCATGGGCCAAGTCAGGGGCATGCATGGGCCAAGTCAGCGGCATGCATGGGCCAGGTCAGCGGCATGCATGGGCCAAGTCAGGGGCATGCTTGGGCCAGGTCAGCGGCATGCATGGGCCAGGTCAGCGGCACGCATGGTCCAAGTCAGGGGCATGCATGGGCCAGGTCAGCGGCATGCATGGGCCAAGTCAGGGGCATGCATGGGCCAAGTCAGCGGCATGCATGGGCCAAGTCAGCGGCATGCATGGGCCAGGTCAGCGGCATGCATGGGCCAAGTCAGGGGCATGCTTGGGCCAGGTCAGCGGCATGCATGGGCCAGGTCAGCGGCATGCATGGTCCAAGTCAGGGGTATGCATGGTCCAAGTCAGGGGCATGCATGGGCCAAATCTGCGGCAAGCATGGTCCAAGTCAGGGGCATGCATGGGCCAGGTCAGCGGCATGGATGGTCCAAGTCAGGGGCATGCATGGTCCAAGTCCGCGGTAAGCATGGTCCAAGTCAGGGGCACGCATGGGCCAGGTCGGCGGTCAGGGTCCCGAAGTATCTCTGATTTCCTAACACAGGCTGCCTGAAAATCTTCAATCTTCTAGGACTGCTCGGCAATCGTGTAAATTATGGTTCTTGAAAAAGGGGATCCTTATCTTACAGGACTCCACAACTGTCACACTTACTAGATACCAGTCGTGAACATGAAAGGGTTGCTTTTCTTATTCTCCGGGCCATATGTGTTTGTTATGTGATTTTTGGCCCTCCAAGGTTTGTAATCCTGGATGGCTGCATGGATCCCAATGAAACCCTCATAAACCCATTGAATAAACAATGCAGTCTCTTAAAAGCATGGCATGAAGTCTCTTAAAAGCCCTGAATAAACACTTCATACCCCCCCCCCCCTCATAGTTGTGTTAATCATTTGTGTTTATAGAGCTGGGACACGCATCAGGGCCTCTTGTTAATCTTTCCAAGTAGACCGAGTGCCTAGCTTCCTGAACCTTTCAGAAGGCCCCAAACTCACACTGTTCACACCTGCCTGAGACACTTTGCTCTCACACTGTTCACTGTTCACACCTGTGTGAGACCCCCTCCCTGCCGCTCCGCTACTGCTGCTGCTGCTGCTGAGATCTCCTGCAGCCCACCCTCGCTGTTGCTTCTGCTGTTGCCCCCTTCCAGCTGCTGAGCCCTCCCCACCAACAATGCCATGCTGCTGCTGTATGTAGCTACTGGCTGCTACTTGGTCCCCACAGTAAAACAAAATATAAACGCTGTTGTTCAGCGCAAGCATGCCAACATAGATTAAGGACCTCTGCTCCTGCTTCTTGAAGAAGGATCACAAGCCGGTCAACCTCATGAGCGTCGACAGGAATGTGCATGTGAGAACGTGCAAGGGATGAAAGCGAACCTGGAGCCGAATCCTGGCAAATGCTGAATCCCGGCCTTTACCTTGGTATTTACCTTAACTCCTTAAGCTGCGCTTGGGCATTTTCTTCCTGTCCGTTTAGTGTTTCACCCTTAATCCTGTTATTTCGCCCTAAACCAAAGCATGAATCGCATGATCCCTTAAGCATTCATTGTGAAGTGTGAACCCTTATGGTGTCCTTTGGCTCATTCTTTGACCCGGGTGCCATCTAGGGTTTGTCTCACATCCCCTAAGTTCACGCCGGCTGCTCACTCACTGCCAAAGTCACGCCCAACCATCCACCCACCTAGTCACCTACCGGCACTTTCTCTCCTGTCCCTTGCATCAATTCTGGGATGCTCTGCTGAACCATCAAAACAACCCTGTCCTACAGGCCTCAGCCACCTCTGCGCGGCACCTGACGCTGCCCTTCCAACGCAGCTAGCAACGCATCACGCCCAGCCACCCACTGGATTTTGACCATTATTTCCTTTATCTATCTCCTCCAGGCCTCAGCCATCAAGGTGCGACACCTGATGCTGCCCTGCCACTACAGCCAGCGCCCCCAGCTGGTGCATGACCTAACCACGAGCTTTGGCTTGGGCACGCGCACGATAGTCTTCAAGGACGTCAAGGCTGATGCAAACAACCTGACAGTCACACTTTCGGGCGGCAGGTGCGTGCAGGATGCGGGATAGGGGTTTCGGGTTGTGGCCAGCTTTGGCCTGTGCAGGCGAACCCTCGTCTTCACAGACACCAAGGCTGACACAACCAGGGTGACCCTTGACGCAAACAGCCTGACATTCCCCGTTTGGACGGACGGTGCATGTTGCAGCTTTGAGGGCGAGGGCGAGGGCCGCGGGCTGAGGGCCAGGGGAGGGGGCGAGGGGTGAGAGGGCGAGGCCTGAGGCTGAGTTTGAGTCTGCATGCAAGGTGCGGGTTGAGGTGCGGGTTTTGGCTACCGGGGCAAGCCCTCAGTTATTGCCCTTCGGACAAGCCTGGGATGTACCTAGTTTAAGAGAAAGTACGGTGATTAAGTACAGCAGGGGGAGGGATGATCGAACAGGGAAGATCTGCCCTTGAGGGATTTTGAGCGGAGGGCTGGATTTCCTGCAAGGCATTATTTTGTACCATGCCGAATTCATTCAGGGTGCCTTTGAGAGCTGAAGTGTCGGCGTCTAGTGAGGGCGCAACCACGCAAGAATGAGGTGCCCTGATCTGTACGTTCTGCCCATGTACTTCCCACATGCTGACCCAGTCTACCCCTGCAGTATCGGTGCATGCTGCCTCCACAGCGGCGTGCCTCAGAGCGCGTGAGAAGTCGCATTGGATGGCTTCAAAAAGATTGGGACGGGTTGCCTTTGAACCCTACATTGTGTCCCGGCATCACTACGAGCAACCGCAAGTCTGCTGTATTATCTCTAATTTGGGGACAGAGTTAACCCTCAACCTTGCATGCCTCGCTGCCAAAGAGCTCTTAGGGCCACGCTCCTCATCTGCCCAAAGGCCGAATCCTGATCAATAAAAGAACAAGTAGTGGCGGTGAATAGGTGCTGTCACGACGTATGACTATTGACTGCACCATGCGATTGACTAGACCAACTATTTGTCGGTCTGTGTGTGAATTCCGAAATTTGTGTGACTACGAAGGACAAGCCCGGATGCATCCGATGTTTTTTTCTTTCTTACTGCAGTCCACAGCCTTGAAAAGCAGGAGTCCTCTGCCCACTACAGCCCCTAAAACCTTAAAAAACTTGAATCCTAAGGCCTAACTTTCCTCCGCCCCCAGGTGAGTTCAACACCTTAGTGGCTGCAAGAGGACAGGACATTGCCAGCGTAGAGTACGTGGAGCTGGTAGTGATACTGGAAGCGCCGCCGCGAGGAGATGTACATTCATCGCAACAGACAAACGGGTCAAGTTGGTGAGAGCGGGGTGGTGGGGGTGAGGAGGCCTGCATGAGAACAAATCATTCTGAGCCTCTGAACCACACCTGTAGGACCGGGAGAGGTCAGTTTCTTCTATCCCAAACAGACAGTTGGGAGGCCATGCGGCTGAGCCTTTTTGAGCAGAGTCCGTCCCGGCTGAGAGGTGGAAAGGTATGGAATGGTCAGCATGGTTGGTCATGTATGGTGGTGTTGAGAAACACCGGTTTTGAGGAAGGAGGAGGAGGCATAGGTTTTTGGACGTTTAGACCTCAGCAGACTCTCCATCCTTCTTGCTCTTCTTGGGCAGCAGGACGGAGTGGATGTTGGGCAACACGCCACCAGATGCAATGGTGACGGTACCCAGCAGCTTGCTCAGCTCCTCATCGTTACGGATGGCCAGCTGGATGTGGCGGGGGATGATACGGTTCTTCTTGTTATCGCGGGCAGCGTTGCCAGCCAGCTCCAGCACCTCGGCAGCAATGTACTCAAGGACTGCGGCCAGGTAGACTGGGGCGCCAGCTCCAATGCGCTCAGCGTATTTGCCCTTCTTCAGGTAGCGGGCGACACGGCCCACGGGGAACTGGAGACCGGCCTTGGCGCTGCGCGACACGGCCTTCTTGCCTCCAGCGGCCTTGCCGCGACCACCGCCAGCGGATACTGTCTTGCCTGCCATGTTATCGAGGAGAAAAATGAGTGGTGAGTATGAAACGGGGCTTATGTTTTGGTCTATCGATGCGCTCTTTAATACACGACTTGAAGGTCGGATCAGCAGACCAGCCAGCTGTCCGTTCCTGCTGATCCGTTCGTCTGAATATTGAACACTACATAAACGTCTCGCAACATCCAATATAGTACCAATACATTCAACCACAATTCATATCTACATAATGGCACCCAAGACAATCGCTGAGAAGAAGCCCACTGCAGTGGCCACTGCCGAGAAGAAGATCGCGAAGAAGGTCGCAGTCAAGAACACCGATGGCAAGAAGAAGAAGAAATCCGGCAAGGCAGTCGAGTCTTACAAGATCTACCTATACAAGGTGCTCAAGCAGGTCCACCCCGACACTGGCGTCTCCTCCAAGGCCATGAGCATCCTCAACTCCCTCATGAACGACATGTTCGACAAGATCGCCACCGAAGCTGCCCGCCTGTCGCGCTACAGCAAGAAGCCCACAATGACCTCCCGTGAGATCCAAACCGCTGTGCGCCTGGTCCTGCCTGGAGAGCTGTCCAAGCATGCTGTCTCTGAAGGCACCAAGGCTGTCACCAAGTTCACCTCGGCCTAAACAGCTCACCCGCTGTTTCAAGGCTGTACCTCATCAGACCAAACCGGTGTTTTTCAACACCATCATCCCTGATACCACTATCAATGGTCTCAACCCGGCTCTTGCTTTGACGGAAATGTAAATTCACATATGGCTGCAGTCATTGTCGGGATCATACTATGGGTCCTCACTGCAGAGCATGCCTCGGTTTTAACGTAAATGATGGCCAAAAAGCTCCCACTGGCCAGAGCATTGAACCTCAGTGTTTGCGGTACACGCTGAGCCATTCGGGGGGGAACCATGATTGCTCCAGGGTATGGGATTCCTCCGGAATAAACGGGGGAGCTTGCGCTGTTGCAGAGCTGCATTGTATTGATTGGCTGCATGAATGCCTGTTGACCAAGAACCTTCCAGACCTCAAACAAGGGGTTTGACAGCGCAGCGAGTTCAGGCACTCTACGAATCGGGTTACTTAAAACATTATTGACCCTTAGTGGTCAAATCATCATTGCGTTCCATCCCCTCGAACATTTAAATTAAATAGTTTTGGGAGTGGTGCACGACCACCTGCAGTCCGCTTACGGACTATCTTTCTGTCCTTTGACGTGCAGATTTCAGTTGTTTCAGCTAATTCCATTTCAATTCCCATCTACACGCAACCTACTGTCCTGGTGCCGTAGGCCAGAGATACTGTTTTCGATTTTTGTTGTGAAATAGGATCCTCAACGTGTTATGTTTTTATTTGGCTGAAGCGTGCGTATCGGCGTACGGGATCGAGGGGGGGGGCAAAAATCAACTGGAACCCCCATCATCGAAAGTTGCTGAGCTTGACGAGAGCGTTCCATATCTGGCCTTAAAATTGTTTTTGTCTCAGGGGGCTGGGAGATATGGAGGGTCAAAGTGTGTGGGGGGGAGGGGGGTGAAATAAATGTTTTTGATTTTTTTCTTTTTTATAAATATCAGATTGAGATGAGAGCTACACCGTTTCATTCCTCATGGCATTTGCTACTGACATGCATCATAAATATTGTACACAGAAAACCAGACCCCTCGGCATACAAATTTGGCATGGGGGGATGTCATGGCTCCGTACCCACAAGCACTGTTGTGCATACGCCCATTATGGACTCAAACGGTGCATTGGTAGCATGGTAGGTGCTATGGATTAAGCAATGACAACCTGCTGTTGATCATGCTGCTGAGGCTTCTTCACCCGAAACCCCTCAACAGCAGCTCATATCCCCAGATGTAGCGACCCAAGCATGTCGTGTTCAAGGTGCCAGCCCACAAGGCCATCCCCTTTGTTATGTTAGCCTCCCCTTCTCCGGGTATCATTGCGATGTGCGAAGTGTCGACCCTTGACGTCATCTTCAGCTGCCTGCTAGCCCAGCTGGTGGGGGTCCCTGGTCAGCATCCACCAGCTTCAAGCCACAGCTTGAGCATCCCAGCCGAGTTCCCGTACAGAGGCGATGATGCCAAGCCCTGGCCACTTCGCGATGACCCCCCCCTGGAGTTTGAGGATCTTCAGTCAGAGTATGGACTACCAGTAGCTGGGGATGCGCCGACGGTGTGCAAGGTGCATGGCCGTGTGATGACCAAGCTATCAGCTGTGCAGTTGCACGTTGGAGCGCATGTCTTGCTGCGCCAATGTGGGGCAGCATGTAGCTTGGGGCCAAGTGGTTCTCAGGCATGCGGCGGCGAGTGGATGGACAAGGCTTGCTGCAAAGCGCCCCCTCGTCCACCTGGGATCAGCAGTGATATACCCAAGCATATCCCCATGCTGCACCGCTCCTTTCTCAGCGGGACCCGAACACAACGCCCGCCTAAAACCCACGCATGTATCCTCGCGCTCTAGATGTCTCAAGTGCCGAGGCTTGCTGCTTCATGACCGATTCGGTTGTCAGACCTAACTTATACCAGTGGTGGCATTTGACGAGTCCTGAGCCCTGAGTTTTGTGCTGTCCTATATCCTAAACGGTTTACCCTAAACCCTCCTGAGCCCTGAGCTTTGTGCTGTCCTAAACCCTAAACCATTTACCCTAAACCCTCCTGAGCCCTGAGCTTTGTGCTATCCTTAACCCTAAACGGTTCACCCTAAACCCTCCTGAGCCCTGAGCTTTGTGCTATCCTTAACCCTAAACTGTTCACCCTAAACCCTCCTGAGCCCTGAGCTTTGTGCTGTCCTAAACCGTTTAAACTTAACCCTCCTGAGCCCTGAGCTTTGTGCTGTCCTGTTATTTTCCGACCCCTGATCAGGTACCATCCAACATCTTCATGATGCACAACCCCAGCTATGGCCTACGAGGCACATCTGAGTGTTCCGAGTCCCCCACAGCTGGGCTGGTGCCTGTATCCGCGCCCCGTCCCACCCCCACCGGCACTGCGCACACAACCCCCGTCCGCCGGCGCCAGGGCTCCACCCCGTCCACCCCCCACGCCTTGGACAAGATCCCGGAGGACGCGCAGGATGGAGCGTTTGCGGAGGCACGCCTGCGATCCCGCCAGGGCTCCTCGTCTCAAGACCCCCCCCCCCGGCAGCCACGCTCAGCCGCCCCCTCTGCAACTGTTCCTGCGTCATGGCATGGACATGCTTCGGATGATGAGCCTGGGGGAGAGCTCCGCGGCGGCGCTGTCCCGCAGTGGCAGCACAAATCCAGAGCCGCGGACCCCGCCGGCCGCCAGCGGCGGCGGTTCCGATGCGGGCAGCAGCTTCAGCACCGGCTTGTCCGCGTCGCCTCCAAAGGCGGGGCGGTCGCCCAGAAAGACTTCGGGCTCCATGCTCCGCTTCATGCTCCCGCGCTGCGTCTGGCGCCGCCACAGAAGCCCGCGGGGCGCTCGACAACGGTCGTTGACAATGCGACCTTCTCGCCCATGGTGCATGTTAGCCTGGGGGGACCGGGCGCCGCCACGTCGCCTCAGGGTGGAGACGATGCGGACATGTCCCCGGTTCATTTTGAACCTCTCCCATCCTACTTGCAGCTCCCGCCGCTTCAGACCAC
This sequence comes from Limnomonas spitsbergensis, assembly GCA_037349105.1. Classification (NCBI taxonomy): domain Eukaryota; kingdom Viridiplantae; phylum Chlorophyta; class Chlorophyceae; order Chlamydomonadales; genus Limnomonas; species Limnomonas spitsbergensis. The sequence continues at coordinate 1,422,442 of JAYJMM010000114.1, forward strand.
CAGCAAGGGCTTGACGGAAAGCCCTATCTATTCGCCCATGGCCCACACATCGGTATGGGGGGGGCCGATCACCCGCCAGCCGCCTTCCACGCTGGCGGGTCCCGCTCTTTCCCTCCCTCGCAGCAGCTGCAACAGACGGCGGGGCCGGAGGCTGTACCCACGCCGGAATCTCCCCGCAGCAGGCACTTCCCCGCGGCCCGTGAGAAGCGGAAGACGCGCATTGCAGAGCTGGCGCGATTGGCCAGCCTTTCCCGCATGCACAGCATTGGGGAGAGCTCAGCGGCCGCGCTGTCCCGCAACGGCAGCGCCGTCCCGGGCTCGCCATGTGCAGCGTCAGGCCTGGCCGGTCATGCCGCCTCCGCCTCAGCAGCCGCCGGCGCAGGTGAAGCCACAGACTCCCCAGTCTCGATCTGTGGGAGTGATGGCTCGCTTCGATTTGGCACTCCCTTCCCTCCATCCTGCAGGCCAGCGGGGTATGCAGCAGCGGCAGCAGCAGTTGCACCTGGTGCGGGTGGCCGAGCACTGGAGATGGCGTCTGCCGACTCCCCCGCGTCCAGCTGTGGCAGTGATGGCTCGCTGGGATTTGGCACTCCCTTCCCACCATCCCGCAGGCAAGCTGGGCATGCAGCAGCAGCAGTTGCACCTGGTGCGGGTGGCCGAGCACTGGAGATGGCGTCTGCCGACTCCCCCGCGTCCAGCCATGGAAGTGATGGTTTGCTTGGATTTGGCACTCCATTCCCTCCTTCCCATAGGCCAGCGGGGCGCACAGCAGCAGCAGCAGCAGCAGCAGCTGGTGCGGGTGGCTATGACCTGGGAATGACGCATGACGATTCCCCCGCGTCCAGCTGTGGCAGCGACGGCTCCCATGGCTTTGGCACTCCTTTCCCTCCGCTGCACCATCTGGCTCCGAATCGAAGATCGATGGGTGTACAGTCTCCTGTCACGGGGGATGCAGCAGGGGAGGAGGAGCTCACGGCATCCATGCTTTACAGCAGCACCGGCAGCGGCGGATCTTTCGGATTCGGCTTTCCGCGCCCACCCTCACACCGGGGGGATCTACAGGGGCATGCCGCCTCATCAAGCTTCAGGGACGGCTCTTCCATGCAGATCTCGCCGAAGAGCTCCCCGGCAATGTCCACGCCCCGCAGCGACGACTCGCTCGGCTTCGGATGTGCCTTCCCTCCTTCGACGCTCCGCATCGCCCCGCAGCATCGGGGTGCAGGCTCCAGCATCGATGCGGCCGCCGTCACCGCCACCGGCTCCCCGGCATCCAGCTGCGGGAGCGAGGGATCTCTGGACTTCGGTGCGCCAATGCCCCCTGGGCTCCGCTCCTCGCTCGCCAAGGAGGCCCGAGGGGGTGAGAGGATGAGGATGGAGGGTGTCTCTTCCATGTCCCGCAACGGCAGCTGCGTTCCGGAGCTGCCCCTCCCACCCGCCTCCCAGCAAGACCGGAACAGTCCGGACCCCAGAGGTGCGCCGGGCAGAGGTTCCTCTCATCGGCATGAATCGAAGAAGACGCGCATGAGTGCCATCGGGAGGGTCGAAAGAGACAAAGCTGCTACAGCAGCTGCTGCTGCTGCTGCTGCTGCTGTACTGACCCACAGCCGCCCCGTCGGCCCAAAGCCTTCCTCCCTGACTGACACCCTCGGACAGGTGTCATCACAGAGAGCCCAGCGGAGCGGCAGCGGCAGCAGCAGCACTGTAGGAGCTAAGGGGGCGGAGGCTACGTCGTCGATGCTCCGTGGCTGGAGCGTCAACCCGGAGCTCCCGCTGCCTCCATCCCATCCTTCGGGGCAGCCGAACATTACAAGCCGGGCAAGCGGCCCGCTGGCCGATGATTTAGATGATGGCGCCTCCTACTCGCTGTCGCGCGGGAGCAGCAGCGCGGTCCCCGAGCTCCCGATGCCCCCGGCCTCGCGCGGCTTGGGACGAATCAAGACCAGCGCGCGAAACCGCAGCAGGGCTACAGCAGGGAGCAGCACCTTGTCGCCAGGAGTGAACACAGCTAGCAGCCACGGTAGCGCCGTCCCTGAGCTTTCCTTCCCACCTGCTTCTGCCTCAGACCAGCGCGGCCTGGGGGACAACGCGCCAGCAGACTCCAGCCGGCAGGGAGCAAGGGTAACAGGCAGACATGTTTTGGGGGGTGCCTCGAAGAAATTGATGTCTTCGAGCGGGAGCGAAGCCCTGCTCGAGTTGCCGCTGCCCCCTGCCACACGTCCTGGGCCGTCTCGGACCCACGGCATCCTGCTGTACAACCAGGCCTTCTCGCCAAGAGCGTCCGCGACGGAAGAGGCGGAGCGCACCACGACAACGGTGGCGGCGGCAGCCAGCGGCTCGAACCTGCTCTCGGTGCCCGCGGCCGCCCGCAGCCGCCCCACGTTCGTGTCGCGGATGTTTGGCATGTTCCACGGCGCGCGGGCAGCAGCTCCTGCCCGCGAGCCGTCGGGGTCGTTGTCGTCGGGCCTCGTGCTCGATCCGACTCAGCCCTCATTCAGCATTCAAGCCGGGCCATCAGAGGCATCGATGACCCTGGCCCGCAGCTCTTGGTCGTTTCGCTTCCATTTCCCGTCCGCCATGCCGAATCCATCCCAAGTCGTGCTGCAGAGTCATCAGGGCATGCTTGTGGACAACCCAAGCTACTGTCCCTCCTCAGCCACCGGGGATCAGGAGGCAACACCTGGGCAGGTCTTATACTCGTCCGCATGACTCACACGCATCTTGAGCTGAACACGGCGCTGGCTCATCAACCGCACACGGAGCTTCCCCTAGGAATGCTCAGAGCTCAGCGATACGTACGGGGAAGCTTCACTGAAGGAGCCGCCTGCGCAGCCCCGACTGGAAGCATGATCTAATCATGTGTTCCTTGCATGCATGCAATGGCTGACTCGAGGAGTTTGAAGAGGACAAGGGTTGTTATGTCTGTCAGTCAGTTTATTGAACACAGAACATGTGAATAGAAAGGAACAACTTTTTTGCGGTGGTTGGTCCAGGATTGTGTTGGTTATTTACCCACTGTCTGCATGCGCTGCACTGGGCAGACATGGGCAGGAAGGGCGCCTGACTTTTGTTACTTACTGTCTCCATGCACTGCACTGGGCAGGCAGGAACGGGCGGCCCCGGCTTTTTTGGAGGATGTGGTTGTACTTGTTGAAGTCTACAGGGGCTGGCTTTTCTTTCATTTTGGGAGGGGGGCATTTTCTGTCTGTTCACATTTTTGTTTCCTCTTTCCCTTTCTTTCTTTTAGTTTCCAATAAGACAGTCGGTCATCCATGCGCCCGGGCCATTGTTCGATCAGGGCCCAATAGTGAGGCGTCATGAACATGAGTTGTACTCGTACTCCGGTGAAGTTTTTGTGAAGTTTTTACAGTCCAACGGGGCATCACATTTGATGCATGGGACTTGTGCCCGTAAACCGGTACAGGCACTAAATATGCTAGGACAGCGAGCGAAAACCGGTATACTTCAGAGCCAAGGTGGTATGGAGAGGCATCCTGTAGGAATGCAAAATTTGTGTTTGTCTTGGAATTTTGCAAGTGTGAAGACTGAAACACCTTAAAGTAACTAGTTCAAAAGATGGCGGTTGTCATTGCCATGCAAAGGAGAGAAGACCCCTGATTGGTCGTGAGTAATGCGGTTTCCATATTTGAAAGTTTTGTTACAGGATCGCCTCATCCAAACAATAGGCACGGCAGTGTACACATCAATTAGAGACTTCTGGTGCTCCTGAGGTATCATGAAAATAAATAAATAGAGCCGGTTTTCCCAGCCTTCAATGGAAAGTTCGAAAAGGCGCCTCCCTCGAAATTCGCCTTTTGCACATCATTATTGATTACAGTAATATTGAAGGAACAGGAGAATGCTTGGCTCTTTCAGGCAACCTGCATCCGTTCATGGTTTGTGGCGGTGTTGCCTAGTTTACAAGTGCCCAGAGCAGATACAGCAGGCCTGCTGGGCTCACTGACCGGGCTACGGTCAGCAAGTCGGGACGATAGATGCAGCGATGTTGCTCAACCTACAGACTAAATGATAGCTGAATGACCCTTAATGAAAAGTTTCCCTCATGCATAATACAGGCTCTGCATGGATAGGTGTGCCGTACGTTGGTGGTGTTTAAAAACACCGGTCAATTAGGTGGATGGGGAACGAGTGGCAGGGCATGAGAGGCTTAAGCCCTCTCGCCACGGATGCGCCTGGCAAGCTGGATGTCCTTCGGCATGATGGTGACACGCTTGGCATGGATGGCAGCCAGGTTGGTGTCCTCGAACAGGCCGACCAGGTAAGCCTCAGCTGCCTCCTGGAGTGCCAGTACGGCCGAAGACTGGAAACGCAGGTCGGTCTTGAAGTCCTGGGCGATTTCACGGACCAGGCGCTGGAATGGCAGCTTGCGGATGAGTAGCTCGGTGGACTTCTGGTACTTGCGGATCTCACGTAGGGCGACAGTACCAGGGCGGTAACGATGGGGCTTCTTCACGCCTCCGGTGGCAGGGGCGCTCTTGCGAGCTGCTTTTGTGGCCAGCTGTTTCCTGGGGGCCTTGCCTCCGGTCGACTTGCGGGCAGTCTGCTTGGTACGGGCCATTTCTGAAAATCGGCTGAAAGTATATTCAACGTATGTACCCTGTTGACTCTCCTTGCTTTATACGGGTTCGCACCTCGGGTTGCAGCACTGATCTGCTGATCCTGCCCAAGAGCCCGACCAGCCGGATCGACAGACAGCAGCTGTCGTGTCGATCTGTGAACCTATTTAGGCCATACCCGATAGGAACACTTACCAAACACCCCCCCCCCCTTTCCTTATCAACATTTTTTAAATACAATGTCTGGACGTGGCAAGGGAGGCAAGGGACTCGGCAAGGGAGGTGCCAAGCGCCACCGCAAGGTCCTCCGTGACAACATCCAAGGCATCACTAAGCCTGCGATTCGCCGCCTGGCTCGTCGTGGTGGCGTGAAGCGCATCAGCGGTCTCATCTACGAGGAGACCCGCGGAGTCCTCAAGGTGTTCCTCGAGAACGTCATCCGTGACGCAGTGACCTACACTGAGCACGCTCGCCGCAAGACTGTCACGGCTCTGGACGTTGTCTACGCCCTCAAGCGCCAGGGCAGGACTCTCTACGGATTCGGAGGCTAAACATCTCCCGGTCTTGGAGATCCACTACCAACCCGATGAAACCGACCAATATAACCGGTGTTTTTCAACACCACCATCCCAGAACAAAACGTCACGTCTGCAGCAGGATGCCTGCTGTATCCGGGCAGTAAAGACTTCAGAGCATGCAAACGGCCACATTCAGTAAGTGAACTCATGTTCTCCTAACTTCAGGCAATGATCTGTCCATGTGAACAAACATTCAGCCTTCGAAGACCAGTTCTGCACATGCATGGCCTAGGTCAGTGGCTACCATGTTCCACACCAGCTGCATGCACAGTCCAGATCAGTGTCATGCATGGTTCAGGTCGACGGCATGCATGGTCCAGGTCAGCGTCGTGCATCATTCAGATTAGCAGCATGTATGGTCCAAGTCAGCGGCATGCATGGGCCAGGTGTGTCGTGCATGGGTCAAGTCAGGGACATGCATGAGCCAAGTCAGCGGCATGCATGGGCCAAGTCAGCGGCATGCATGGGCCAGGTCAGCGGCATGCATGGGCCAAGTCAGGGGCGTGCATGGGCCAAGTCAGCGGCATGCATGGGCCAGGTCAGCGGCATGCATGGGCCAAGTCAGGGGCATGCATGGGCCAAGTCAGCGGCATGCATGGGCCACGCCAGCGGCATGCATGGGCCAAGTCAGGGGCATGCTTGGGCCAGGTCAGCGGCATGCATGGGCCAGGTCAGCGGCATGCATGGTCCAAGTCAGGGGTATGCATGGTCCAAGTCAGGGGCATGCATGGGCACTTCACTTTGTTGGGCACTTCACTTTGTTGGGCTGGTTTTCTGTCTACGATATTGATGACTCTGGGTATTGATTTATTGACTGCATCAGTCAATACCTCTTTGGATATTGAGGTCATTGTGAATTCAGCTAGGGATCAGTGGCTTTCCAAAATTTCCAGGGACATGCCACGTACGGCCCTGTCAGTACGTGCTACTCCTGACTCAGAACGCTCGGGGTTCAAATTGTTTACGTTCTCTAAGTGGTTCCAAATTAAGCGTGATGTGCAGGAGACTTTCTGGTACAATTTGAGTAAGCCTAATATTATTTTTGCTGTAGCCCGGTATCGGATGGGGTCGCATTGGCTGAATGTTGAGACGGGGCGCTTTGAGAAACCCTGTGTGCCTCGTAGCGAGAGGATTTGTAGATGTTGCAATCTTAAATGTCGGGAGGATGAGCTTCACATGATTTACTGCCCGTTCTATACAGACCTTCGTTTTCAGTTTAACCTTACTTTCCATAATTTCCTAGAGGACGAGGATGAGGCCATGAAACGGTACGCAAATGGAGTGTGGGGCAAACTTAATGCAGCGGATTCTGCATATGTGTTCTGGAAGAAATTTGGTTGTTTTATCTTTCAGTGTATGATGAAAAGAGAGAATCATCTCAAAACTCTGCCAAAATTCCTGTCTCCCCCCTAACTCTCTAGGCGGTGCTCAATCGAACTCTTTTGCACCCACGTCATGTTTTATGGCTGGGGCTTATCTTCTGCACTATGGGGTTCATTCCCACGCCACTGTCGTGGTTGTGTGCTAGTTGCTTGCCCAGGGGGGTCACTGGTTTTCGCTTTCTGTCCTAGTGTATCAAGTGCCTATACCGGTTTACGGGCACATGTCCCATGCATCAATTGTGATGCTCTGTTGGACTGTAAAAACTTCACTTCACTTCACATGGGCCAAATCTGCGGCAAGCATGGTCCAAGTCAGGGGCATGCATGGGCCAGGTCAGCGGCATGGATGGTCCAAGTCAGAGGCATGCATGGTCCAAGTCCGCGGTAAGCATGGTCCAAGTCAGGGGCACGCATGGGCCAGGTCGGCGGTCAGGGTCCCGAAGTATCACTGATTTCCTAACACAGGCTGCCTGAAAATCTTCAATCTTCTAGGACTGCTCGGCAATCGTGTAAATTATGGTTCTTGAAAAAGGGGATCCTTATCTTACAGGACTCCACAACTGTCACACTTACTAGATACCAGTCGTGAACATGAAAGGGTTGCTTTTCTTATTCTCCGGGCCATATGTGTTTGTTATGTGATTTTTGGCCCTCCAAGGTTTGCAATCCTGGATGGCTGCATGGATCCCAATGAAACCCTCATAAACCCATTGAATAAACAATGCAGTCTCTTAAAAGCATGGCATGAAGTCTCTTAAAAGCCCTGAATAAACACTTCATACCCCCCCCCCCTCATAGTTGTGTTAATCATTTGTGTTTATAGAGCTGGGACACGCATCAGGGCCTCTTGTTAATCTTTCCAAGTAGGCCGAGTGCCTGGCTTCCTGAACCTTTCAGAAGGCCCCAAACTCACACTGTTCACACCTGCCTGAGACACTTTGCTCTCACACTGTTCACAGTTCACACCTGTGTGAGACCCCCTCCCTGCCGCTCCGCTACTGCTGCTGCTGCTGCTGAGATCTCCTGCAGCCCACCCTCGCTGTTGCTTCTGCTGTTGCCCCCTTCCAGCTGCTGAGCCCTCCCCACCAACAATGCCATGCTGCTGCTGTATGTAGCTGCTGGCTGCTACTTGGTCCCCACAGTAAAACAAAATATAAACGCTGTTGTTCAGCGCAAGCATGCCAACATAGATTAAGGACCTCTGCTCCTGCTTCTTGAAGAAGGATCACAAGCCGGTCAACCTCATGAGCGTCGACAGGAATGTGCATGTGAGAACGTGCAAGGGATGAAAGCGAACCTGGAGCCGAATCCTGGCAAATGCTGAATCCCGGCCTTTACCTTGGTATTTACCTTAACTCCTTAAGCTGCGCTTGGGCATTTTCTTCCTGTCCGTTTAGTGTTTCACCCTTAATCCTGTTATTTCGCCCTAAACCAAAGCATGAATCGCATGATCCCTTAAGCATTCATTGTGAAGTGTGAACCCTTATGGTGTCCTTTGGCTCATTCTTTGACCCGGGTGCCATCTAGGGTTTGTCTCACATCCCCTAAGTTCACGCCGGCTACTTACTCACTGCCAAAGTCACGCCCAACCATCCACCCACCTAGTCACCTACCGGCACTTTCTCTCCTGTCCCTTGCATCAATTGTGGGATGCTCTGCTGAACCATCAAAACAACCCTGTCCTACAGGCCTCAGCCACCTCTGCGCGGCACCTGACGCTGCCCTTCCAACGCAGCTAGCAACGCATCACGCCCAGCCACCCACTGGATTTTGACCATTATTTCCTTTATCTATCTCCTCCAGGCCTCAGCCATCAAGGTGCGACACCTGATGCTGCCCTGCCACTACAGCCAGCGCCCCCAGCTGGTGCATGACCTAACCACGAGCTTTGGCTTGGGCACGCGCACGATAGTCTTCAAGGACGTCAAGGCTGATGCAAACAACCTGACAGTCACACTTTCGGGCGGCAGGTGCGTGCAGGATGCAGGATAGGGGTTTCGGGTTGTGGCCAGCTTTGGCTTGTGCAGGCGAACCCTCGTCTTCACAGACACCAAGGCTGACACAACCAGGGTGACCCTTGACGCAAACAGCCTGACATTCCCCGTTTGGACGGACGGTGCATGTTGCAGCTTTGAGGGCGAGGGCGAGGGCCGCGGGCTGAGGGCCAGGGGAGGGGGCGAGGGGTGAGAGGGCGAGGCCTGAGGCTGAGTTTGAGTCTGCATGCAAGGTGCGGGTTGAGGTGCGGGTTTTGGCTACCGGGGCAAGCCCTCAGTTATTGCCCTTCGGACAAGCCTGGGATGTACCTAGTTTAAGAGAAAGTACGGTGATTAAGTACAGCAGGGGGAGGGATGATCGAACAGGGAAGATCTGCCCTTGAGGGATTTTGAGCGGAGGGCTGGATTTCCTGCAAGGCATTATTTTGTACCATGCCGAATTCATTCAGGGTGCCTTTGAGAGCTGAAGTGTCGGCGTCTAGTGAGGGCGCAACCACGCAAGAATGAGGTGCCCTGATCTGTACGTTCTGCCCATGTACTTCCCACATGCTGACCCAGTCTACCCCTGCAGTATCGGTGCATGCTGCCTCCACAGCGGCGTGCCTCAGAGCGCGTGAGAAGTCGCATTGGATGGCTTCAAAAAGATTGGGACGGGTTGCCTTTGAACCCTACATTGTGTCCCGGTATCACTACGAGCAACCGCAAGTCTGCAGTATTATCTCTAATTTGGGGACAGAGTTAACCCTCAACCTTGCATGCCTCGCTGCCAAAGAGCTCTTAGGGCCACGCTCCTCATCTGCCCAAAGGCCGAATCCTGATCAATAAAAGAACAAGTAGTGGCGGTGAATAGGTGTTGTTACGACGTATGACTATTGACTGCACCATGCGATTGACTAGACCAACTATTTGTCGGTCTGTGTGTGAATTCCGAAATTTGTGTGACTACGAAGGACAAGCCCGGATGCATCCGATGTTTTTTTCTTTCTTACTGCAGTCCACAGCCTTGAAAAGCAGGAGTCCTCTGCCCACTACAGCCCCTAAACCTTAAAAAAACTTGAATCCTAAGGCCTAACTTTCCTCCGCCCCCAGGTGAGTTCAACACCTTAGTGGCTGCAAGAGGACAGGACATTGCCAGCGTAGAGTACGTGGAGCTGGTAGTGATACTGGAAGCGCCGTCGCGAGGAGATGTACATTCATCGCAACAGACAAACGGGTCAAGTTGGTGAGAGCGGGGTGGTGGGGGTGAGGAGGCCTGCATGAGAACAAATCATTCTGAGCCTCTGAACCACACCTGTAGGACCGGGAGAGGTCAGTTTTTCTATCCCAAACAGACAGTTGGGAGGCCATGCGGCTGAGCCTTTTTGAGCAGAGTCCGTCCCGGCTGAGAGGTGGAAAGGTATGGAATGGTCAGCATGGTTGGTCATGTATGGTGGTGTTGAAAAACACCGGTTTTGAGGAAGGAGGAGGAGGCATAGGTTTTTGGACGTTTAGACCTCAGCAGACTCTCCATCCTTCTTGCTCTTCTTGGGCAGCAGGACGGAGTGGATGTTGGGCAACACGCCACCAGATGCAATGGTGACGGTACCCAGCAGCTTGCTCAGCTCCTCATCGTTACGGATGGCCAGCTGGATGTGGCGGGGGATGATACGGTTCTTCTTGTTATCGCGGGCAGCGTTGCCAGCCAGCTCCAGCACCTCGGCAGCAATGTACTCAAGGACTGCGGCCAGGTAGACTGGGGCGCCAGCTCCAATGCGCTCAGCGTATTTGCCCTTCTTCAGGTAGCGGGCGACACGGCCCACGGGGAACTGGAGACCGGCCTTGGCGCTGCGCGACACGGCCTTCTTGCCCCCAGCGGCCTTGCCGCGACCACCGCCAGCGGATACTGTCTTGCCTGCCATGTTATCGAGGAGAAAAATGAGTGGTGAGTATGAAACGGGGCTTATGTTTTGGTCTATCGATGCGCTCTTTAATACACGACTTGAAGGTCGGATCAGCAGACCAGCCAGCTGTCCGTTCCTGCTGATCCGTTCGTCTGAATATTGAACACTACATAAACGTCTCGCGACATCCAATATAGTACCAATACATTAAACCACGATTCATACCTACATAATGGCACCCAAGACAATCGCTGAGAAGCAGCCCACTGCAGTGGCCACTGCCGAGAAGAAGATCGCGAAGAAGGTCGCAGTCAAGAACACCGATGGCAAGAAGAAGAAGAAATCCGGCAAGGCAGTCGAGTCTTACAAGATCTACCTATACAAGGTGCTCAAGCAGGTCCACCCCGACACTGGCGTCTCCTCCAAGGCCATGAGCATCCTCAACTCCCTCATGAACGACATGTTCGACAAGATCGCCACCGAAGCTGCCCGCCTGTCGCGCTACAGCAAGAAGCCCACAATGACCTCCCGTGAGATCCAAACCGCTGTGCGCCTGGTCCTGCCTGGAGAGCTGTCCAAGCATGCTGTCTCTGAAGGCACCAAGGCTGTCACCAAGTTCACCTCGGCCTAAGCAGCTCACCCGCTGTTTCAAGGCTGTACCTCATCAGACCAAACCGGTGTTTTTCAACACCATCATTCCTGATACCACTATCAATGGTCTCAACCCGGCTCTTGCTTTGACGGAAATGTAAATTCACATATGGCTGCAGTCATTGTCGGGATCATACTATGGGTCCTCACTGCAGAGCATGCCTCGGTTTTAACGTAAATGATGGCCAAAAAGCTCCCACTGGCCAGAGCATTGAACCTCAGTGTTTGCGGTACACGCTGAGCCATTCGGGGGGGAACCATGATTGCTCCAGGGTATGGGATTCCTCCGGAATAAACGGGGGAGCTTGCGCTGTTGCAGAGCTGCATTGTATTGATTGGCTGCATGAATGCCTGTTGACCAAGAACCTTCCAGACCTCAAACAAGGGGTTTGACAGCGCAGCGAGTTCAGGCACTCTACGAATCGGGTTACTTAAAACATTATTGACCCTTAGTGGTCAAATCATCATTGCGTTCCATCCCCTCGAACATTTAAATTAAATAGTTTTGGGAGTGGTGCACGACCACCTGCAGTCCGCTTACGGACTATCTTTCTGTCCTTTGACGTGCAAATTTCAGTTGTTTCAGCTAATTCCATTTCAATTCCCATCTACACGCAACCTACTGTCCTGGTGCCGTAGGCCAGAGATACTGTTTTCGATTTTTGTTGTGAAATAGGATCCTCAACGTGTTATGTTTTTATTTGGCTGAAGCGTGCGCATCGGCGTACGGGATCGAGGGGGGGGGGCAAAAATCAACTGGAACCCCCATCATCGAAAGTTGCTGAGCTTGACGAGAGCGTTCCATATCTGGCCTTAAAATTGTTTTTGTCTCAGGGGGCTGGGAGATATGGAGGGTCAAAGTGTGTGGGGGGGAGGGGGGTGAAATAAATGTTTTTATTTTTTTCTTTTTTATAAATATCAGATTGAGATGAGAGCTACACCGTTTCATTCCTCATGTCATTTGCTACTGACATGCATCATAAATATTGTACACAGAAAACCAGACCCCTCGGCATACAAATTTGGCATGGGGGGGTGTCATGGCTCCGTACCCACAAGCACTGTTGTGCATACGCCCATTATGGACTCAAACGGTGCATTGGTAGCATGGTAGGTGCTATGGATTAAGCAATGACAACCTGCTGTTGATCATGCTGCTGAGGCTTCTTCACCCGAAACCCCTCAACAGCAGCTCATATCCCCAGATGTAGCGACCCAAGCATGTCGTGTTCAAGGTGCCAGCCCACAAGGCCATCCCCTTTGTTATGTTAGCCTCCCCTTCTCCGGGTATCATTGCGATGTGCGAAGTGTCGACCCTTGACGTCATCTTCAGCTGCCTGCTAGCCCAGCTGGTGGGGGTCCCTGGTCAGCATCCACCAGCTTCAAGCCACAGCTTGAGCATCCCAGCCGAGTTCCCGTACAGAGGCGATGATGCCAAGCCCTGGCCACTTCGCGATGACCCCCCCCTGGAGTTTGAGGATCTTCAGTCAGAGTATGGACTACCAGTAGCTGGGGATGCGCCGACGGTGTGCAAGGTGCATGGCCGTGTGATGACCAAGCTATCAGCTGTGCAGTTGCACGTTGGAGCGCATGTCTTGCTGCGCCAATGTGGGGCAGCATGTAGCTTGGGGCCAAGTGGTTCTCAGGCATGCGGCGGCGAGTGGATGGACAAGGCTTGCTGCAAAGCGCCCCCTCGTCCACCTGGGATCAGCAGTGATATACCCAAGCATATCCCCATGCTGCACCGCTCCTTTCTCAGCGGGACCCGAACACAACGCCCGCCTAAAACCCACGCATGTATCCTCGCGCTCTAGATGTCTCAAGTGCCGAGGCTTGCTGCTTCATGACCGATTCGGTTGTCAGACCTAACTTATACCAGTGGTGGCATTTGACGAGTCCTGAGCCCTGAGTTTTGTGCTGTCCTATATCCTAAACGGTTTACCCTAAACCCTCCTGAGCCCTGAGCTTTGTGCTGTCCTAAACCCTAAACCATTTACCCTAAACCCTCCTGAGCCCTGAGCTTTGTGCTATCCTTAACCCTAAACGGTTCACCCTAAACCCTCCTGAGCCCTGAGCTTTGTGCTGTCCTAAACCGTTTAAACTAAACCCTCCTGAGCCCTGAGCTTTGTGCTGTCCTGTTATTTTCTGACCCCTGATCAGGTACCATCCAACATCTTCATGATGCACAACCCCAGCTATGGCCTACGAGGCACATCTGAGTGTTCCGAGTCCCCCACAGCTGGGCTGGTGCCTGTATCCGCGCCCCGTCCCACCCCCACCGGCTATCCGGCTCCACTCCGCGTGAAATTAATTATTTGGGGGGTGCGCGCTCAGCATGCACGGTATACGGTAAAAAACTCGAGAAATGCCGTTGCGCGGACTTGGTACCGTAGTCACAGGCCAAAAAGCTATTTGGGGGGACTCATTTCCGGTACCAAATATCAAAACCGGTTAATATTTGGTACCGGAAACTTCCAAACCAATACAATCAATACTGGTAGTCGGCATAGTGCTTACAGAAAGGTGTTGCCCTGCGCGAAGTTGTTTTTGTAGCTGCGCGGACCTGTATTAATAAGATTGTATTGGCTACGCGCCCAGAAAATAATTTTTTTTGTTCAAATTGGCTGCTGCGCGGTAAATGCGTTGCGCAGACTCTTTTCGTCTGCGCGGACGATTCGCTCAAATATCCCAATCCGGGGTGCGCGAACCCTATCCGGTTCTACGGTAAGTGGAGCCTTAGCTTGAGCATCATCAACGCTGTGCACCACGCCATGGCCAAAACCCTCAGCTGGAGTTGTAACCTGTAAAGGCGATCCGGTCACGAGTCTTCCACTCACATGGTATGTGGGCACAAATAATTATGTCGCCATCATGCCCTCCAACCCGATCAAATCGTTGACCTGCGCATTTTCAGCAAGCCGCTATGACCAACCGAGCTAGGAGGGCTGCCTAGCGTACTTTTATGAATGCAAAGTTCTGGTTACAGCGTGGTTGGCATCCTTTCATTGGTGTCCGAGGAAAGGGTGAGCAGGTGGCCTTGCAGCTCAACTTGCCGCCTGGGGTGACCTGGGTTAGTTGATTGAGGCCAGCCTCACACTTTGTTAAGTCCAAGCAAAAGGGAGAGGAGGTGAAGTGGGAGGATGTGGCGTGTGATCGGGCTTAGCTAGTGGGGTGGCAGGAGGGTCCAGATGAAGTGTGGAGCTAAGGGACGATGTGAGTGCAGCTGCACGTGCAGGCTTCGGGGCGGCACTGTCGCTCCTGCCACTGCTACTGCCAGGCCAGGGCTCACGACCACCCCGACTCGATGAACCCGACTTACATCCCTGCGCAGCAACAGTCTTGTCCTCAATTGAAGCTCATAAGCCCTCCGCATCATTGCGCATCGCTTCAACCCTTACTTTATAATACCTTTGCATATCGTTTTGCTCCCCATGCACTCCCAGTGTGTGCTCCGCCGTGGTCCCTGCGTGATGCGCTCGGCGGGCGTCGTCTCCTTTGTGAGGCCCTTAAGGCCGTCAGCTGCGCCCCAAGTTAGCGCAGCTCGGAGGGATCCCAACGGCCCAACCCTTATAACCTAAGCCCTAGCCGTCAACCACGAGCATCATGTTCAGCGAGATGTCCAGAGCGATGACTGAGTGCGTTAGCGCGCCGACTGATATGAACGTGACGCCCGTTGAAGCGATGGTGCGCACCTGAGATCGGGAGGTGTGGTGGTTTCAGGGCAGAGGGTGGCAGGGGACAAGCCACAGTGCCACACTGAGCCGGGCTAGGTAGTGATGTTCACACCTCTGCGCTTTGCACAAAGGGCTCAGCCGCAAGGGCGCCTAACTTACAGGGGCAGGAAGAAAAAGGAAAATAGAGAAATAAAGTGAAGGGTCTGACAGAAGGCTGGAATCGAAAGGCAAAGGAAGTTTCAGCTAGCCGGGCTAGGTAGTCATGTTCACACCTCTGTGCTTTGCTCGGCCACATGGTCGTCTGGTTGGAAACAGGAGGGAAGACGAGACAGAAAAGAGGGACAACAGAAAAAGGGAACGAAACAAGAGGAAGAGACTGAATCTGCTCGTGTGTAAATGTTGACCAGAGACGCGTGGCATTGTCAGCGGGGGGGCGTCTAGCTGCTGATGCTTGCATGGTGAAACCTGTAACATCTGTATCTGCATGGCTGGTGTAGAAAGCAAGTGAATGATGTTACACCTCTGGGCCATGCTAAAATGAAGCTCAGCCATGGCGGCAAACAAAAAGCTAGGAAAGCAAGTAGAAAGCAAGTAAGAAGTCAGGACTATGTGTGGTTTCTAATCCTTCGTGATGTTTCACGGATCCCTAGGTACGGGCGATTATACCTGTCCATTCGGGATACGTAGAAAGCAGTCAAAGCTCAGGTTTCAGATCAAAGGGATGGCCAGTGTCGCGCACTGAAATGGTTAGAAAAAGGCTTTTAAGCAGAAACGAGCCTCCCATCACTTCATTGTGTGGGGGGGGCTCTCCCCACCATGAAGGGATGTTCCACCCTGCACTGGATCCCTACTTGGGGTGGGCTAACACTTCCAAACAGGTCCATCATTATATCGTGTGACATTAGGCTTCCTGTGGGGCATGGGCTGTGGCTTGTGGAATGAGAGGCTGCATGCTGCGCCGCATTCATGCTGCCTTGGCATTACCATGCCGATAAATAATGTGAGTCGCTCGAGGAGTTACGCCGCGGCTTCTACACCTACGGTGGATGGCCGCAGGCGGACCTCAGGTGCCCCCAGGGCACCCGAGCAATTCACGAAACTATACTAAAACGCAGCTCGAAATTGAATACCGGTATTATTTTTATATTATGGTGTACAAGTAAAGCATCTTTATTTCTTCGTTTTTTTAATAGAGAGGAGAATGAGTACCGCATGTTTACATTCGCAGTCGCAAGCCAGTGGAGCAACACAGCTTGGGTCAACAGGTGCAACAGCCGCTGCGCAGAGCCGCGGGCGTCACCTATCAAACATGGATCCTGAAGGCGCTCACGTCATGGCCTTTGTGGCCAGAGCTGTCAGGGGTCCACTTTAAAACAGTGCCTCATCCAACGAAAAAATCTGCTGGGGAATCTTATCAGGGGCTAAGAAAGAGGGAAGAGGGGGGGACGAGGAGATTTTTGCAAAATATTTCAAACCAGCGTTTTTGTTGGGTAAAATCTTTGCTTGGGTCCCCAAACAAGTTATCTCGTGGACTGAGCCGGGTCTACAGCTGGAGTCCAGACAAAATCAGAACGTCTCCCATTAATGTTCCAGCAATCCCTTTCGACAATTTCCCCCGGTTTAAACTAAGAGATCTGAATCGTCTTATCCATTGGGTGAGCGGCCCCGCACCATGCGCGCAACCCCCTCTGGGAACTGCCATGCACATGCATGGGGGGCCAGTGGGAGGTGTCCCTACACTGCCCCCCACGGATGGGACCCAAACTGAGCGCTTGGGGCAAAACGTTCGTAAAATATTCAGTTCAGCGGGATCCACACTGGGGCAATTCGCTACGCGACTTTGCCATTTTTAACGAGGCCGGCGCAGTGGGGTACCTAAGCACCTTAAAACAGGAGGGTGTCATAGCATTTCCACTGAACTTACAGCCAATGCTTTAGGATGAAATAAGGTTTCATATGCAAGGGGTGCCAGTGAGAGGATCCCTAGAACCCTAAAACCCTAGAGGATCCCTAAAACCCTAGACCCTTAACCCTTAGGATCCCCCACCCCCCCACCCCCCACCGTTGCCAGCGTGACGTTCCCCGAGGCCTCCGTCTCCACGTCTCCATTGATGCTCACCACCGCCGCGCGCAGCATGGAGACGTTGACCTGAGGCAGTCAAGGCAGCGTCGTCTGAACGCTCATGCCTGAAAAAACTATGCATCAAGGCGCTGGCTATCGTTGGGTGTCCACAATCTCACATACCGGATGGATGCCTGCCTGGGTCATATGGCAAAGCCAGACCAAACAAGCAGTGCGCAGGATAGGCCTGACACCTTCCGGCTGTTGTGAAGCTGACATGTCAGTTTCAGAGCAACGAAGGAGACAACCCAATATCAGCACAATGGATCGGTGGCAATCCATGATCACCACATCATGATGATCTGGCTGGGAAGGTCCGTGGTGTTCAATATTTCCCTCACGATAAATCCCCTGGTGAAGAATAGGTCAGGCCAGGCGCATGCTCATGTGCCCAGTGCCATGCAGTCAAGTGCAAGCAGGCACTCACCCCTGCCTCCGCATCCGGGTCCTTCGGAGTCATGTTGTCCAGCATCACACGTGTGACGTTAGTCTTCCTGCCGGGCGTCCTGTACATGAAGGGCAGGGTTGGGATGTAGTCGTCCACACTGCCGGACACTTTTCAAACCCCCCGCCAGCCCAGCCCGGCCGAAAGAAATACCCTGCCCGGTAGAAATCGGCTACTTGGCTGCCCCCCTGGCCCTTCCCTGGGATGCACCAGTTTTCTTGAGTGCATGCCAGATAACCTCTGGTGACCCCCCCTGGGGCGATGGTGACCTAACCTTGACCGGCCTACAGCCAGGGGCCTAAGCAGCAAGGTTTGCAGCGCCTGGCCCCCTCTGTCCTAGGCTTTGTGTAGCTGAATTGTAGCTGAAGCCTGCTAAATTTGACATGGGAATGAACTCATCCATGGGGCCACAAACCTCAAGGTATTTTGCATTTCCCCCGGCTCAGGACCAAAGCATCCTTGCCCATGCTTTAAGCACACCCACATGTGACCGCAACCACATCGGCCAACAAAAACAATCAAAAGCTATGGCCAGGCCCCAGGGTGCAAGGATGGAAATCAACCACAAAGAGCCTCCTATTTCATGGTATAGGCTGGCTGGCTGCAACACAGCTCTGGACACACTATACACCGATTGTTTTTTCACAACTCAGCTACATGTCAGCTACACTCAGGCCTCTGGCCGGAGGCCCTGTTCGCGGCCAGCCATGCTGCTGGGGCGTCCCAGGTTTGGTCCCGATTGCGCCTTTGGCGGCTGCGGGGCGGCCTGCCGATGGTGAACTCGTAGCCGGAAAAAAAGAAACATAGTACAGAGACCAACTACGTGCCATTTCCACTGAAGCACCATCCTGGCTTAACGATCCAGACACAATCAAACGGACCAACAGGCTCTGTCGATCCAAATGCCAACTTTCATGTCCAAGGCATCCCAGGAGTGCCCACGATGCAAAGCACTGACAAGGCATCTCCTGTTAGGTGGACGTTTAATACGAAATCACTCTTTTAAATGTGATGTTACTCACCTTAAAGGAAAAAGGTACACAGTTGTGTGTGTGTGCCCTACACCTTATCTAGGGAGCCACCACTGGGCCGATGGGGACCAAGTCTTGACCGGCCCATGGCCGGTGGCCCTAGCAACCTGGCTTGCTGCACCAAGACCCCTCGGCTGTAGCTGAAGTGTAGCTGAAGTGTAGCGGAATTGTAGCAGATTTTTAGCTGAAGTGGGCTGAAAATAAGAGGGTTGCCTACCAACCTGAGGAAGCCGAGGATTTCGTCGACCTCCTCCAGCGAACTGGTTTCCACCTCTACCGGCATGCCCTGATAATAGAAGAAGTGGGGTGGGGGTGGGGGTGGGGGCGGATGGGTGTGTGGTGGTGTGTGTGGTGTGTGGGGAGTTTCGGCATCAACGTCAACGCCCACACCATTGCCGGGGTAGGGGGGGCGAGTAGTTTCATCGTCACCCCCCCACCTCTTCCCATTCATCCCCTCTTTCAGGCAACGGGTGCGATGCGAGGCCCTTATCCTTCTGCGCAGCAGCAACGCCATGTTTCGATCCTTCCAGTTCTTACACATGCTATTCGCTCTGACTTAATCTATCCCTGCCGATGTAGCCTTACAAGCACCAGCAGTAGTGCATGCAAAATTATTTGAATTTTTGAAAATTTGAGCAAATACAGATGGCTTGTCACATGTTTGTTTAGAAGAGTGCACACCCTGCTTGTCACCTGGAGTCCATGCTGCGCGATGTAGTCATCCGCGCGCTGCACCGCCTGTGTCAGACCGCCCGCCGCGGCGATGTGGTTGTCCTTGATCATCATCATGTCGTACAAGCCCATGCGGTGGTTGTGGCCGCCGCCTGTTGTGAGGAATGCAGGGAGCACGGTAGGGAGGGAGGGAGGACAGGGTGGGAGGGAGCATGGAAGAGAGGGAGGGAGCGAGGAAGGCAGGCAGGGATTCATAGGGCCAGGGAGGGAGGGAGGGAGGGAGGGCAACAGGCAGGCAGGCAGGCAGGCAGAGATCAGGAGGGCCAAAGAGGGAGGGAGGTAGGCCAGGGAGGGAGGCAGAGATCAGGAGGGCCAAAGAGGGAGGGAGGTAGGCCAGGGAGGGAGGCAGAGATCAGGAGGGCCAAAGAGGGAGGGAGGTAGGCCAGGGAGGGAGGCAGAGATCAGGAGGGCCAATGAGGGAGGGAGGTAGGCCAGGGAGGGAGGCAGAGATCAGGAGGGCCAAAGAGGGAGGGAGGGAGGCCAGGGAGGGAGGCCGACCTCAGTTGTGGGTGCAAAGGTGTGGTTACCTCGGCACCAATGTGCACAGCAGTCAAGAGCTGTAATTGAGCAGTCAAAGCATGTGCACTTGCAGAGCCACGGAGGTTTAGAGTTTAGTTGCAGTGGTTTATGGTGCAGGGTTTAGGGTGCAGGCTGGGCAAACAGAAAAGGTGAAACAGACGTTCGGGTTTTGTGAACCTACTTCTGTTTGTTTACTTTGGCGTTCCCCATACCGGTACTTTATGTTACTAAGGGATGAGGCACATGTTAAAATACAACCAGTGTTCATCGATTGTTGACGCCAGTGCAATGCAATGCATTATGGTGGCTTCACCTCAGTCGCAGGATTTGCCTGTTTAGGATGGTTTTGTACTTCGAGGGCAGCAACGAAGGTATGGGCATCAATTATTTGAAGATGCGACGCCCCTCGGGCAGTCGGGCCATGTGCCAGAAATTCATGGACACCCGACCAAACGTGATTCAGATCTACAACGGTAGACCTGAAGTAAGTAAATGGCCTCACGATATAAACAAAGCCACGGGCAACCAAGAGAGGCATGAGAGGAGACACAAGCAACTCAGGGCATCTACAGGGCATGGGCTAGTCCTGGGGGGGGAACTGTTCAACATTTGAAAGTGTTTCAACTTTGAAATCTGAGCACTTTCCCCAATACATTTGAATTTGAGGACATTCCCCCCCTCAAGGTACGAGCTCATCCTCCACCCCCGCCACGTCCAGTCCCTGCTCCAGCTCTCATCATGTGCCCAACAAGGCCGAAACCGCAACGAGAGGGAGACATGACTGGCGGCAAGGCGAGGCGTGAGGCTGCAGGCTGTGACGCAACCTGTGAAAAGCTGAGCAACAACGAGGGCCCCCCGGTGTGCAGGACCCCCCCGCTACCTGTGAAAAGCTGAGCAACAACGAGGGCCCCCCGGTGTGCAGGACCCCCCCGCTACCTGTGAAAAGCTGAGCAATAACGAGGGTCCCCCGGTGTGCAGGACCCCCCCGCTACCTGTGAAAAGCTGAGCAACAACGAGGGCCCCCCGGTGTGCAGGACCCCCCCGCTACCTGTGAAAAGCTGAGCAACAACGAGGGCCCCCCGGTGTGCAGGACCCCCCCGCTACCTGTGAAAAGCTGAGCAACAACGAGGGCCCCCCGGTGTGCAGGACCCCCCCGCTACCTGTGAAAAGCTGAGCAACAACGAGGGTCCCCCGGTGTGCAGGACCCCCCCGCTACCTGTGAAAAGCTGAGCAATAACGAGGGTCCCCCGGTGTGCAGGACCCCCCCGCTACCTGTGAAAAGCTGAGCAATAACGAGGGCCCCCCGGTGTGCAGGACCCCCCCGCTACCTGTGAAAAGCTGAGCAACAACGAGGGCCCCCCGGTGTGCAGGACCCCCCCGCTACCTGTGAAAAGCTGAGCAACAACGAGGGTCCCCCGGTGTGCAGGACCCCCCCGCTACCTGTGAAAAGCTGAGCAATAACGAGGGTCCCCCGGTGTGCAGGACCCCCCCGCTACCTGTGAAAAGCTGAGCAACAACGAGGGTCCCCCGGTGTGCAGGACCCCCCCGCTACCTGTGAAAAGCTGAGCAACAACGAGGGCCCCCCGGTGTGCAGGACCCCCCCGCTACCTGTGAAAAGCTGAGCAACAACGAGGGTCCCCCGGTGTGCAGGACCCCCCCGCTACCTGTGAAAAGCTGAGCAATAACGAGGGTCCCCCGGTGTGCAGGACCCCCCCGCTACCTGTGAAAAGCTGAGCAACAACGAGGGCCCCCCGGTGTGCAGGACCCCCCCGCTACCTGTGAAAAGCTGAGCAACAACGAGGGCCCCCCGGTGTGCAGGACCCCCCCGCTACCTGTGAAAAGCTGAGCAATAACGAGGGCCCCCCGGTGTGCAGGACCCCCCCGCTACCTGTGAAAAGCTGAGCAACAACGAGGGCCCCCCGGTGTGCAGGACCCCCCCGCTACCTGTGAAAAGCTGAGCAACAACGAGGGTCCCCCGGTGTGCAGGACCCCCCCGCTACCTGTGAAAAGCTGAGCAATAACGAGGGTCCCCCGGTGTGCAGGACCCCCCCGCTACCTGTGAAAAGCTGAGCAATAACGAGGGCCCCCCGGTGTGCAGGACCCCCCCGCTACCTGTGAAAAGCTGAGCAACAACGAGGGCCCCCCGGTGTGCAGGACCCCCCCGCTACCTGTGAAAAGCTGAGCAACAACGAGGGTCCCCCGGTGTGCAGGACCCCCCCGCTACCTGTGAAAAGCTGAGCAATAACGAGGGTCCCCCGGTGTGCAGGACCCCCCCGCTACCTGTGAAAAGCTGAGCAACAACGAGGGTCCCCCGGTGTGCAGGACCCCCCCGCTACCTGTGAAAAGCTGAGCAACAACGAGGGCCCCCCGGTGTGCAGGACCCCCCCGCTACCTGTGAAAAGCTGAGCAACAACGAGGGTCCCCCGGTGTGCAGGACCCCCCCGCTACCTGTGAAAAGCTGAGCAATAACGAGGGTCCCCCGGTGTGCAGGACCCCCCCGCTACCTGTGAAAAGCTGAGCAACAACGAGGGCCCCCCGGTGTGCAGGACCCCCCCGCTACCTGTGAAAAGCTGAGCAATAACGAGGGCCCCCCGGTGTGCAGGACCCCCCCGCTACCTGTGAAAAGCTGAGCAATAACGAGGGCCCCCCGGTGTGCAGGACCCCCCCGCTACCTGTGAAAAGCTGAGCAACAACGAGGGCCCCCCGGTGTGCAGGACCCCCCCGCTACCTGTGAAAAGCTGAGCAACAACGAGGGCCCCCCGGTGTGCAGGACCCCCCCGCTACCTGTGAAAAGCTGAGCAACAACGAGGGCCCCCCGGTGTGCAGGACCCCCCCGCTACCTGTGAAAAGCTGAGCAACAACGAGGGTCCCCCGGTGTGCAGGACCCCCCCGCTACCTGTGAAAAGCTGAGCAACAACGAGGGCCCCCCGGTGTGCAGGACCCCCCCGCTACCTGTGAAAAGCTGAGCAACAACGAGGGTCCCCCGGTGTGCAGGACCCCCCCGCTACCTGTGAAAAGCTGAGCAACAACGAGGGTCCCCCGGTGTGCAGGACCCCCCCGCTACCTGTGAAAAGCTGAGCAACAACGAGGGTCCCCCGGTGTGCAGGACCCCCTAGGTCGACAGGACGCAACCTGTCGAAAGCTCATCAAAAACCAGGACCCGGACTCGTAGGCCTGGCTGCTGCTGACAGGCAGCTGAAAGACCCTCAAAATGAAAGTGGCGGCCGTCCATTCATATCTTCCCAGACCCGCTTTACTGGTTTCAGGCTCTTCGCCTACCAATAAGCACAGCCCACTTGTCAATCAGCCTCAGCCCGGGGACCGTCTTCCTCGTCTCCAGGATCTTTGCGTCGCAACCGCTGGCCGCAGCGTTCTGCAGCAGAGCAGGACGGGGCGAGTTCGGGCGGCAGAGCTACAGTTTTTGGTTGTGGCACTGATCATTTCCCAAGCTCAGAAGATCATTATCCAAACCGTGGAACCACATAGGTTCGCTCATCATGGATTAATTATTGCCCTGCACGAACATGGCTGTGCCCTAATAATAATTCAAAATCGCCGCTGTGCAGAGTTAAATTCAAGTTCGAGTCGTAATTGCTGCGCAAAGTGTCAGTCAGGTGTCTGTTGTAACTGCTGCGCGGCATTACATTAAATTAAGTGCAAAAGAATTCGTCACTGCGCGACCATTTTGTAACTGTTTTTTTGCTGCAAGCCGAAACAAGAAGTTACATTATGTTTTGCTGTGCGGTCCCTATGTGGTTCTACGGTACGCTCCATATCACATCAACCATTCACCTGAACCATCAGATTTGTCGCCGTGGCAATTCCGCTCATGCGCTGCATGAAGTTGAGGACGACCCGTTCCGCCACCAGGATCGACCGTGCAGAGCCGAGGACCGTCCCAAACTCTTTTCCCTTCTCAACCACCTCGCCATCCCGCACGTTCCAGGACACCTGAAAGCAAACGATCCAGAACATGGGGTCAAAATCAGACAAAAGAGATGCCAGAGCCCTGTCATTTTGTTTAGCCTCTCACACTTGTGTGAGAGTCCAAAACAAGTTACAAAACCTGCGCCCTTAGGGCCTTTGGTGTGTGAGGCAGAAACAAAAGACCCAGAGCTCCCCTCGCACCCACCCACCCACATACATACCCCCTGTGCATGCTCAAACGGTTACCTAGTCAGCAGGCCTGCACTGATTGACAACAGGGGAGAACCTATGACACCAGCCCTAGTAATAACTAGAGGGGGGGGGGGGACGCCACGGTGCTACCTCTCCTCGCCTCAAGCGTCGAGGGGAGGGGGGTCACATTGCCAAGGTCATCCACCTCACCACGAGCGTCGAGCCTACGGTTTGTCGTCACTGTGAATGAAAGTCACGCCTCTCACCTCAAGCGAGGACTCCACGATATGCCATCTGAGAGCCACCACCAGGAACCCTCGATCGAGCATAAGACTTGGGGACTTAGGGTCCATACTTCATAAGATTAAACACAATCTTAAAGGGATTTCGAACCAACCAACCAGTCCATCATAGCCAAAAGCGCAAGCCACTGCAGCTGGACTCTCTTCTTGTTATGATGGTAACGGCGCGGACGAGGCCTCGGCTCATGCCGCGTTGTTTCCTTAATCCGCACGCCCTTGCGGGGCGTAGTTTTCTTTCTATCTCAGAGCCAAAAGGCCGTCTCCCTCACCACCCTCACCTCGCGTGTCGAGTCTACGATCGGGTATCCCTGTGCCGAAGCCTACACACCCTCGCCTCACCTCGAGTGTCGAGTCCACGATTTCGAAAATCATGTCAGCCAGCGCCAGCCCTGCGAGGATTCCGTCTGCCTTGGCCAGGAAGGAGGCCGCTCCTTGTGTGCCCTCTGGGATACTACAGACAGAGGGCAGCAAGCAGCAGAGGCCATCAGCAGGAGGGTGAAATCAGTTAGGAGAGGCCATCAGGAGGGGGGATTACATCAGTTAGTAGAGGCCATCAGCAGGGGGGTGAAATCAGTTAGGAGATGCCATCAGCAGAGGGATGAAATCAGTTAGGAGAGGCCATCAGCAGGGGAATGAGATCAGTTTGTAGAGGCCATCAGCAGAGGGATGAAATCAGTTAGGAGAGGCCATCAGCAGGGGGGTGAAATCAGTTAGGAGAGGCCATCAGGAGGGGGGTGAAATCAGTTAGGAGAGGCCATTAGCAGGGGGGTTAAATCAGTTAGGAGAGGCCATCAGCAGGGGGGTGAAATCAGCAGGGCATACAAATGGATAAGGGGCATGCACCGCCACCTTCCCGAAAGCAATTCCCAATGGACGGCAGCATGTTACCCCCGCATGGCATGGCAGGGGTTCCCCCCATGCCTCTTGGCCGGAGTGTGCCACATGCCTATCCAGGGAGGCTTCATTGCCCCACACAGGCCCGTACTTAATGGTTGCATGTGCAGGCATGGGTAGCGGTCTGAGCGTCACTGTGTGGCGTCAGCTCAGCACTGATGTTCAGCACTCTACATTCATTTTTATATTCCGAAATTGGAAGGTGTGCTTCCCCATCTATGGCATCGGAAGACAGTATATAAATATGCTGTGTTCTTCGTAACGTTTGTGACCACACTTGAATGGGAGATCAGGACTTACGTAGCCAGGGTTGTGACATCCCCGCGCTCCCCTGCATCTTCAGCCAGGGCCTCCCTGATGACCTGGTGAAGGATCCAGGTACAACAAAGCAGTACATCAATGCGGTACAGTGCAGCTCCTTCAGCCAGGGCCTCCCTGATGACCTGGTGAAGGATCCAGGTACAACAAAGCAGTACATCAAATGCGGTACGATGCGGTACCTTCAGCCAGGGCCTCCCTAGTGACCTGGTGAATGATGGTGCTAGTGCTGGTGTTGGTGGTGGTGGTGGAGGGATAGAGGTCACACAAATGAATCATGCAATCACAGGTCCAGGGCCTCTTTTAGCGCCTCTCTGCCACCATTCAGGAACATCGAGGTTTACAGGTCCGAGCAGCAGGGCTTGCTGCACCAGCCCAGGCTTGGTCCCACTTGGCCCCCCGGTGGCCCCCCAAAGGAGGTGTCCGGTGTGCCTCAAAATAAGCACTGACCAGATTTCAAACAAGCATGGAGTGCGCCAAAATAAAAATTGGTTGCCTTGGTTGCAAATAACAATCATGCAATCACAGCGCTGCCGTGAGCCCATGACTGATAGCGCTGCAGGCTTGCCCCAAGACAGAAAAGGCGTTGCGGCGTTCTTGCGCCAGGGATCCTCTGGCCTAGTGGAAGACCGGAGCAAGCAGGTCCTCTTACGAGACATGCTTGCGCATGCAGGTGGAGGCCTCATGTACAGTTGCATGGCCACATTTTCGATTGTGCGTCAGTGCAATCATTCCTGCATGGCTACATGCTTCTCCTGTGACCGCCGCGATGGCAATAATGGACTGCGATCAACGCCCAGGCTTTCGCAGCCCTCGGTAAGTCCTTGCATGCATCTAAATTCTCCCCATGCAGCACCTTTTGGATGTCGTACGTGGGATGGGCAGGAGGGGGGATCGCATCCTGAACGAGGCACCTGAGTGGCGATGGACAGGCAGTTAAGAAGAGATCGAGTGCGTGGACGGTGCCCTAAGATGCATGCGGCTTGAATCTGCAAAGTTCTGTGGCTACGCACTAGTGTCAGACCGATGGATGGTGATGACGATAGTCTCCTTGACCTACTTGACAGTGATGGGCTCCTCTTCCTCCTCTATCCCAGACCTCGAAGACTTGGCTAGTGGCCGCTTGGTGTCTTGCGACCTGTGAACGTCCTGCGACTTGCGAGCGTCCTCCGACATCCCGTCGTGGTAACAAGTACCGTATATGACTAGTTTCCTGCAACTATTTCAATTGCCTCGGAACGCTTGGATGCTGCGCAAGCCATTGTTGACGGAGCTGTTGGTAGCGCCGCGTCCAAGAATGGACGGTTAGATAAAACGGTCTGTGCGCACCAAAACGGATCTGCATAGTCCCGGCCCTCTGGTCCCGGCGCGCAAAAACACTAGACAATCCCTTCTGTTGATGAAATATACAATTTTTGGGATTAGCGCACCTGGCTCATCTACCTGGCCCACGCTTTTGAGAGAGGTTTGCTGGATTCGATACAGCCAATAAAACGCCGTAGCTTGAGGAATACGACTGTTAGACCCAATCCTTCGCATTTAACGCATCCCCGACTTCAACCATTCCTGATAGATCCAGCCCCTTGAACTGCCAGCATCCATCCGAAATCTGACTCGTCCAGCTGGCTCTGATGTCCGAGTCGATCGATCTATTTGTCAGCGGTCGTCTTTGCCTCTTTGGAGAGCATTCAGGTGCGCCGGATTGCAGCTTTCACCTCTCTCTATTTTCATACACATCATCTGTTGTCCCCCACACTCCCATGCGACTCACTGGCCATGAGGACCAAGCCTCCATGTGCCCACATCCACATGGCTCCTCCAAGGCCATGGCCACGCTCAGAATCACTCTCTTGGATCTCCCATGGATCTTGCATTGATCTCCCATGGATCCAATGCCGGAACATGATCTTAATGAACCCTACCCTCTGTCTCCTGTCCCCGCAGACTGGGCAGGGGAGTACAGACTGTGAGTGGCATGCCTGTCGGGCACATACCGTGAGAGGCTCTGCATGCTGAGCTGTCGACATGAAATACATGGCGCAGTAAAGCAGGATGCACAGCACATGGGCAGTTGGGTACCGCAGCATGTGGTGTTTGTTCCTTAAAACTGTACCTCCGAACAAAGGTGCATTGTGAATGGATTCCCTCCAGTACGTGAGGCCATGCCACGATCTCAACCTGATACTTCTTGCAGCTCCGCCAGCTCGAATTCTTGAATCAGCAGCTGAGGTCGTAACCCGCTGCATGGACAGGCACAACCCTGATATCGCCGCCGGGAAAACCATCGTGGTGGGCACTCAAGAGGGTCTCTACGCACGCGCACGTGCTGACGACCGCCAGGTGCAGGGGCCATGATGGAGACAAAAAGAACTGGGCGCGATGGGTCCTTGGAACACCGAGTTGAATGGATACAAAAAAATACACAAAAAAATCCATTTTGTTGAACAGGGGGGCAGCTGTAACCTTTACCTTTATGTTGTACAAGTGTGTACATCCATGGGGGAGTACCTCTTGGTAGACTCCAGAAGAGTCCATGTCCACGGGTTTAGGGTTTCGGCTTGGTCTGCAACATTCTGAACAGTTAGGGTTTAGGGTTAAGGCTGGGTCTGCTTCATTCTGAACACGACGCTGGTCCTCCTCCAGGTGCTCACCGTGAGTTCTGTCTCCCATGCCGGGGAGGCGCATGGTCCGAGGGAGTTCCAGCTGGACCAGGAGGCCTTGCTTAGAGGTGGGAGGACACCTGTCTTATGCCCTCACAGCTGGACCCCCCAATGACCGTTCCTTCGCTCTGGAAAATAAGCCACGCAGCATGGCCAAGTTAGTTATCATGCTTGCTCCTTTTTGATGTGAATGCTAGACTCGAGTCTTCGCTGCTCGGGTGTGGCCTGTGCAGATGTGGCCTGTGCAAATGTGGACTCGGCTCCAGGCAGCACTAACCCCCCGCACACTCAACTTGGGTGCCATCAAGTGGAGGACTACTGGAGGCGCTTTGAAACCTTACCAGATGGGACCCAAATTAAATGCTTGGGGGGGGGGGGGGTAAGGAAGCTATGCCCTGTGGGTATGTGTGTGATTTAGAAAGCAGCAGTTTCCAGACAGCAAAACCAGGTTCCAGACAGCAAAACCAGATTCCAGACAGCAAAACCAGGTTCCAGACAGCAAAACCAGATTCCAGACAGCAAAACCAGGTTCCAGACAGCAAAACCAGGTTCCAGACAGCAAAACCAGGCTCCAGACAGCAAAACCAGATTCCAGACAGCAAAACCAGGTTCCAGACAGCAAAACCAGGTTCCAGACAGCACCGCTCCCTTCATTTGCTACCCTCGCTAGCTATCTTCTGTCCTCCCCTCTGCTAACCCATGCGAATTTAGAGTGTTCTACACACTTCCTGCCTGCGCAGCTACATTGCGTCGGCCTGCCCATGCCTCCGATAGACCAATTAACCCTGAGCCCTGAACCTGTTTCAACGTGCCTAGCTGTCCGTCACCTGCATTGCCCCCCTCACCCCTCCGTCACCTGCATTGCCCCCCCCCCCCTCCATCACCTGCATTGCCCCCCCCCCCCTCCATCACCTGCATTGCCCCCCCCCCTCCATCACCTGCATTGCCCCCACCCCCTCCATCACCTGCATTGCCGCCACCCCTCCATCACCTGCATTGCCCCCACCCCCTCCATCACCTGCATTGCCCCCACCCCCTCCATCACCTGCATTGCCGCCACCCCTCCATCACCTGCACTGCCCCCACCCCCTCCATCACCTGCATTGCCCCCACCCCCTCCATCACCTGCATTGCCCCCACCCGTCCATCACCTGCATTGCCCCCACCCCCTCCATCACCTGCATTGCCCCCACCCCCTCCATCACCTGCATTGCCCCCACCCCCTCCATCACCTGCATTGCCCCCACCCCTCCATCACCTGCATTGCCCCCACCCCCTCCATCACCTGCATTGCCCCCACCCGTCCATCACCTGCATTGCCCCCACCCCCTCCATCACCTGCATTGCCCCCACCCCCTCCATCACCTGCATTGCCCCCACCCCCTCCATCACCTGCATTGCCCCCACCCCCTCCATCACCTGCATTGCCCCCACCCCCTTCATCACCTGCAATGCCCCCACCCCTCCGTCACCTGCATTGCCCCTACCCCCCCCCTCTGTCACGCTTTCCTCAGAGGCTCAGCTGGGAGGGTTCTGGAGCTATGTAGCGGGCACCATGTACCGCTTGTTGGTCGCGTTCCACATCCCCACGGGCTTGATTCTCGACAACCACCGGACGACACTGCCCATGGGCAAGGGCCTCTCCTCGTCTGCGGCTGTGTGTATTATGGTGAGGTGGCTTGGTGTCCTTGTTGCCCTTTCTTTGTGTGCGAGAAGACAAAATGCGAGGAAAACAGCCCTCTGCACCTGCCATATTTGACTGACAAAGTGGCCATGCAAACGGTGCGTACCATCAGGCTGACCAGCTGGTCGACTAACTAGCAGAAATCGGATGGCCTTTGCCACCCCTCTTGCCTGTATTGCCCCCTGCCCCCGTCTTACGAAGATGAACTTGCCAGGCATTTTGTTGTCACAATGTGCACGTTCCTGGCGGATCCTCTGGTTCCCAACACCGACATTCTAGCATGATTGCATTGAACTTGGGAACCAATGCCAGCTGCTTTGCACTGTTGCATTGTTGAATTGTTGCCTTGTTGCATACTTGCCTTGGACTCCTGGAACCCACTCTCTCTATTCTTGCATTTTTGCATCGGACTCGACTTTTGTATCCTAACGGCGTATGCAGGTGGCACGGGCCTTCAACAAAGTGTTTGACCTGAAGCTGACTACGCGAGGGGAGATGGAGGTGCGTGCTGGGAAACGTGGGCTGTGTGTGTGGGGTGTGTGGGTGCTGGGCAACATGTGTATAGGGGGGGTGCTGGGCAACTTGGGCTGTGTGTGTGGGGTGTGTGGGTGCTGGGCAACATGTGTATAGGGGGGGGGCTGGGCAACTTGGGCTGTGTGGGTGGGGTGTGTGGGTGCTGGGCAACATGTGTATAGGGGGGGGGCTGGGCAACTTGGGCTGTGTGGGTGGGGTGTGTGGGTGCTGGGCAACATGTGTATAGGGGGGGGGCTGGGCAACTTGGGCTGTGTGGGTGGGGTGTGTGGGTGCTGGGCAACATGTGTATAGGGGGGGGGCTGGGCAACTTGGGCTGTGTGGGTGGGGTGTGTGGGTGCTGGGCAACATGTGTATAGGGGGGGGGCTGGGCAACTTGGGCTGTGTGGGTGGGGTGTGTGGGTGCTGGGCAACATGTGTATAGGGGGGGGGGGCTGGGCAACTTGGGCTGTGTGGGTGGGGTGTGTGGGTGCTGGGCAACATGTGTATAGGGGGGGGGCTGGGCAACTTGGGCTGTGTGGGTGGGGTGTGTGGGTGCTGGGCAACATGTGTATAGGGGGGGGGCTGGGCAACTTGGGCTGTGTGGGTGGGGTGTGTGGGTGCTGGGCAACATGTGTATAGGGGGGGGGCTGGGCAACTTGGGCTGTGTGGGTGGGGTGTGTGGGTGCTGGGCAACATGTGTATAGGGGGGGGGCTGGGCAACTTGGGCTGTGTGGGTGTGTGTTTAGGGGGGGCTGCTATGTAACAGAGGCAGAATCTGAATATTAGGCTTTGAAAACAACGAAGACAGCCCCTGCTTGCACCCCGTGATGATGCCCGAGCAATGAGAACAAGGAGACAGCCCATGCCCTGTTGTTTGTACCTATTTGAAGGGTGAAGGGTTGCCATAGGGGAACATAGCAGCTGAGGCCTGAGGCCGCTGCGCCATGACCGTCGCAAGAGGAGGGCTGCGACATGTGATAATAGGGCGCCTCGTATTTCTCGATTGTGTACTTGTGTGTGTGGGCAGGGCTGCTGGGTCCCGCTGTGAACGGAGCTTTCTTCATAAGGTTTCTTCAGTGGATTCGGCAGTGATAAGGGAGGAACATCATTTCAAAAACAAATCATGGCAGGCAGTCCTCAAGACAGGTGGTGACAAGACAAGCGGTCAACAAGTGGTGAATGTCAAGCCGTTCAGACCGTATCTGTCGCAGGGCGTGTTCGACTGTTGCAGGATTCAAAAAAGTAACTCCACAAACAGCTGGAGGGGGCAATGGAGTCAGACTCTGTACAGCCTTTCTTTTTTCGTGACTCAGCTACATGTCAACTACACTCTGGCCGCCGGCCGGACACCCCAGGCTTGGCCAGCCATGTTGCTAAGGCCGGCCCAGGCTTGGTCCCGATCGGACCCTGGGAGGCCGCGGGGCGGCACGGCAGAGGTGGCCTTGCAGCCGAAAAAAGAAACAGTGACTGTGTAGCAGTGGACAGCCCTTTCACCACCGAGGGAGTAATTGCTCGCTTTGACTGTGAGGGAGTGGATGATGCATTGCTTAGGCTCAAGGGTTTACCTAGACCCTAAAACCTCTTTCTCTCTTTGGGGAAGAGTGGACGAAACATCGTTTAGGGTTTGCCTGAACCCAAGACCCTAAAACTTCTTTCTCTCTTAGGGAGGGAGTGGATGAAACCCTGTCAAGGATTCAAATGAACCCTGAAACCTAAAGCCTCTATCTCTCAAGAAAAGAAGAAGTGGGTGACAATGCATCGTTCCATGTGATGCTGCGCAGTTTGCTTACGTCGGGGAGATCACGACTCCGTCAAAGTGCGGTGAGGACCAAGCCATGGGGTGACCATTGTTTATTTACCGTAACTCAGCTACATGTCAGCTACGCTCTGGCCTCTGGATGGAGGCCCTGTTTTTGGCCTGCCATGCTGATTTGGCCACCTGTCGTAGGCCGTTCCAAGTCCAGGTTTTCAGCCACTTCGGCTGGCCACACGTCATAGGCCAGGTCCAGGTCCCAATGGAGCCTTAGTTTAGGGTTTAGGGTTTTAACCGACTAACCAACTGTGGGGCGGCCAGCACAAGGTGGACTGGTGGTCGAAAAATGAAACGCTGGGGGTGACGGCACTGAAGCGACTGCAGACCAGACACGCTGCACTGTTCTCTTAGCAGCCGCCTCCTCAGGCGGCCCAGCTTCACGGCTCTTTTTCTTAGCCTGAGGCTGCCTTGTACTGCCCTGCTTTTACATGAATTGTGTAATTCGACTGTTGTTGTCTGACCTTGTTTGTTACCCTTGAGAAAAAGAACAAGGGATGCTGTCCAACTCCTCCGTCCAAGCCTTAACCCTTGCCTGGTTAAGTGGTGACCGGTACACTGGATCAGCAATCTTGATGTGTCACTTACCCACATTTGTCTAGTTTAGGGCTTAGGATGTATGGCTGAGGGTGTATGGTGTAGGGTTTAGTGGTGACTGGCACACTGGATCAGCAATCTTGATGTGCCCCTTTGACCTAGTTTAGGGTTTAAGGATTAGGGTGTAGGGCTGAGGGTGTATGGTTAAGGGTTTAGTGGTGACTGGTACACTGGATCAGGCATCTTCATATGCCACTTGTGTCTATCATGCTCTGTTATTTCGGCTAATCACATCCAGCTATGCTGCAGTTGTGTATCGTTGGATTTGAGTCATTACCTCTTTTGAAACGACCTCGGGCCACGTGTGTGGCCCCAGCATCTGTTTCTCCTTTTATTATTATGATGATTTATCCACCATCCGTGAACCCTGCCCATTCCTCCATCCGTCAGGACTCAAGACCCTCCCCCTCTCCCACCAGAATCCCCTCCACCCTCCCCCTCTCCCTCCACCCTCCATTCCTCCACCCTAACCCTCTCCCTTCAGGATCTCCTGCCTCAGCCCCCCCCCCCCCCTCCCCCATCTCTCCCACCCCTTCAAGACTTACTGGGGAAATGGTCCAGTGGTACAACACTGGTGGCATCCAAACCCAAAGATTGAGGGATCAACCTTGCCACACGATCCTCTCTCTCCCCCCGCCTAAAGCGCCGGGTCCCATATTCCTGCTCCCTCTCATAGGAGGGTGGCATGGCTGCACCATGGTCCTGGCTGTGCATGGTAGCTGGAATTGAGCTTAGTCATTCCCTACCAGCCCCATGCAGCCGAGCGTTCAGCAGGGCCCTGTGGGTATGCACCGTTTTAAACCTGCCTCACACCCCCCCCTCTCTGCCCCCCCTCCCTGCTGGCGGGCAAGTTGCCCGGATGGACCAAGCTTGTGCGTTCAGCAGGGCCCAGTGGGTATGCACCGTTCTAAACCTGCCTCACCCCCCCCCCCCCTCTCTGCCCCCCCTCCCTGCTGGCAAGCAAGTTGCCCGGATGGACCAAGCTTGTGCGTTCAGCAGGGCCCAGTGGGTATGCACCGTTCTAAACCTGCCTCACCCCCCCCCCCCTCTCTGACCCCCCTCCCTGCTGGCGGGCAAGTAGCCCGGATGGACCAAGCTTGTGCGTTCAGCAGGGCCCAGTGGGTATGCACCGTTCTAAACCTGCCTCACCCCCCCCTCTCTCTGCCCCCCCTCTCTGCTGGCGGGCGAGTAGACGGGATGGACTAAGCTTGTGCGTTCGGCAGGGCCCAGCAGGTATGCACCGTTCTAAACCTGCCTCACCCTCTCACCCCCCCTAACTGCCCCCCCTCCCTGCTGGCGGGCGAGTAGGCCGGATGGACCAAGCTTGTGCTTACGGCTGCGTGCCAGTGCTCATGACGTTTGACGCGGACGTCCTCCACATCAACAAGATTATCCTCAAAGGCAAGCCGTCTGGGGTGTTCCTGGCTTCGTCAGTGTTGGCAAGGGGACAAAGCTCATGCGTGTGAGGGTACGAAATAAAAGAAAGGCGGTAACCGGTAGACTATGTCGACTCTTCTGGTGCTGCACCATGCCTGTTAAAATGGGGGTTTGAGGGGCCAAAATTACATAATGTGCCCCAGCTTATGGTCACACGAGGTATGTGCCTAGTTTAGGGTTTAGGGTCTCATGAGGTACGTGTGCGACAGCATGCGTATGTGTGCATGTGACGAGGGTACTGCGCCTGCTGACTACGACAGAATCTCCCTGAGCCTGCGCCGCACTGTCTCATTGTCACCTTCACCTCCCTCAAACCCTGGGATGCAGTTTGATCTGTTCCTTCCTAGAAGATGCAGCCTCTTCATGTGCCTCATTCTGCCCCTCCTCCCGCCCTGTCTGCCTCACCTTGCCCCTCACCCCGCCCCCTCACCTGCTCCTCACCCCGCCCCCTCAGTAAGGCCCTCACCTGCCCCTCACCCTGCCCCCTCCTCACTCTCCCAACCCTGTCCCCTAACCCTACCCCTTCAACCTACCCCTCACCCTGCCCCCGCCTCACTCTCCTCACCCTGCCCCCCCCACCCTATCCCTCGCCCTGTCCCCTCCTCTCTGTTGCCCTCGCAGGCAGCCTTTACCTGGTGGTTGTGGATCTCAAGGCCAGCAAGGACACCACTATCATACTGAAAAGTCTGCAGGCAGCGTACCCAACACCTAGAGATGTAGGTGCAACCAGGGGGTGCAACCTGATACCTCGAATTTATGGGCATCTATATCTGTTACGTGCACCTGGTTCCATCGTGCACCTTGTTCCATCGTGCACCTGGTTCCATCGTGCACCTTGTTCCATCGTGCACCTGGTTCCATCGTGCACCTTGTTCCATCGTGCACCTGGATCCATCGTGCACCTGGTTCCATCGTGCACCTTGTTCCATCGTGCACCTGGATCCATCGTGCACCTGGTTCCATTGGGCACCTGGTTCCATTGGGCACCTGGATCCATTGGGCACCTGGATCCATCGTGCACCTAGATCCATCCTGCACCTGGTTCCATTGGGCACCTGGATCCATTGGGCACCTGGATCCATTGGGCACCTGGATCCATCGTGCACCTAGATCTATCGTGCACCTGTTTCCATTGGGCACCTGGATCCATCGTGCACCTGGTTCCATTGGGCACCTGGATCCATTGTGCACCTGGATCCATCGTGCACCTAGATCTATCGTGCACCTGGTTCCATTGGGCACCTGGATCCATCGTGCACCTGGTTCCATTGGGCACCTGCATCCATTGGGCACCTGGATCCATCGTGCACCTGATTCCATTGGGCACCTGGATCCATTGTGCACCTGGTTCCATTGGGCACCTGGATCCATCGTGCACCTGATTCCATTGGGCACCTGGATCCATCGTGCACCTGGTTCCATTGGGCACCTGGATCCATCGTGCACCTGGATCCATCGTGCACCTGGTTCCATTGGGCACCTGGATCCATCGTGCACCTGGATCCATCGTGCACCTGATTCCATTGGGCACCTGGATCCATCGTGCACCTGGTTCCATTGGGCACCTGGATCCATCGTGCACCTGGATCCATTGGGCACCTGGATCCATTGGGCACCTGGATCCATCGTGCACCTGATTCCATTGGGCACCTGGATCCATCGTGCACCTGGTTCCATTGGGCACCTGGATCCATCGTGCACCTGGATCCATCGTGCACCTGATTCCATTGGGCACCTGGATCCATCGTGCATCTGGTTCCATTGGGCACCTGGATCCATCGTGCACCTGGATCCATTGGGCATCTGTATCTGTTATATGCACCTGGATCCATTGTGCTTATTCAAAATAATATGTGCTTCTGCTTGCAAGATGCCTCTGGATTGATTGGCATGAACGCAGTTCTTTTTTAACAATCTAGTTTTTCAGTCCTCTGTAAATTTGCTGCACCTGACCTCAGGGCATGATCCATGATGACCTTGATGGCGATTGTGTTGCCGTGCGCCTGACCTCGCGGGTGAAAGCCTGAAGGCTCAGGTGTTCTTTTGCACCTGACCTCATGTCGCAATGCCAGGAGGCTATTACGCTGTCCCCCAATGACCTCGAGACACTAAGCCTGGATACCCTGTTGACCCTGTTCTTGTTTTGCATTGTCGTCAATGTCGCGTTCCCAGGAGGCGGATCAGAGGCTGCAGGAGCTGCTGGGGGAGGTGAACCACGGCATTGTCGCAAGGGCGATGAAGGCGCTCACCTCGGGCGATGAGCAGGCACTGGGGTGAGAAACGCTTAACCCCTTAAACCACTGAACTCTTAACCTTAACTAGGCGATGAGCAGGCACTGGGATGAGAAACGCTGAATCCCTAAACCCATAAACTATAAACCCTAAACTAGGCGATGAGCAGGCACTGGGATGAGAAACGCTGAATCCCTAAACCCCTAACCTAGGTGATGAGCAGGCACTGGGGTAAGAAACGCATTACCCCTAAACCCCAACTAGGCGATGAGCAGGCACTGGGGTGAGAAAAAATTCACCTGTGAACCCTAACTAGGCGATGAGCAGGCGCTGGGTTGAGGTAGGCAGGGCGCTGCCCTTCCTTAGCGCATGGAGCGTGGGGTGGTTGTCCCTGAACCCTGAGGGAACTGACCAACTTCGTTTAACTCCCGGCACTGGGCAGGCGTCAGCCCCCATACATTGTCTTACGACGTTGCGCAGACCTGTGCTTTTGAAAAGCAATTGCGGGCATTGCCTGCTCAAGGCCGAGGCCACATACCACATTGTGGTGAACCTGTGGAGTCAGGGGGGTGCCTGGGGATGTGTGTGTCTGTGCGTGTGTGTGCGCGTGCGTGCATGTGCGTGTCTGTGCGTGCGTGCGCTTGCATGTCTGTGTGTCTGTGTGTGTGTGTGTGTGTGTGTGACAGACTTCATCACTCCATTACGTGAGACAGTTGATAGTAGGGTTATCTGACCATCACTCAACCCACTGACCGAGTGACGCAAGTGATGCGATAGTGTCTTCCAGGGGTATTTGAGCATGACTTGAGTACTCAAACTAGTGACAGGGTGATTTTGCCTTGTGACGTCATGCAGCCCGTCTAGCCCTGAAACGGGATGAGGCGGAGCCTTACAGCCAACACATGAGAAAGAAAGGAAGGAAGAAAGCTGTGCCCTATTGGGGAGTGGAGGTTAGGGAAGCAACGCAGCTTGGGGCCGTAACCATGAGGCAGCAAGCACAAAGCAACGTCCTCACGGTGCTTTTCTCTTATAGGTATGCTTTGTTGGCCCAGTGACAAGCTTTGCAGTGGACAAATTACTTCTGGTTTGGACCATGCTATACCAGAGTTTTGCTATTGCAAGAGCTTAAACCCTTACACTTCTGTGAGATTCCCTGCAATTCCTTGCCCTGTGGCCCATGTGACCCATGTGATGTATTGCCATGTGACCCATGTGACCCATGTGATGTATTGCCATGTGACCCATGTGACCCATGTGATGTATTGCCATATGACCCATGTGCTTTCTTGCCCTGTCACCTCTTCAGGGCGCTGATGAAGGAGGCCCAAGCGGAGTTTGATGCACGTGCCGGGCCGATGTGCCCATCGCAGCTGGTGGCGCCGATCCTGCACAAGGTGGGAGGCTCTAGAAGTAATTGCTATTTTTGTAGCTGTTAAGTAGTAGTACCAGCGGAAAGAAAGAAAAAAAGAAAGGAAGGAAGGCAGAAATAAATTTGGTTGTGGGCTTCTGGTCAATCATTAGCAAGCTATCGAGATTTTATTGAATGCTAAGGGTGCGATGAAGCCAGGCGTGATGAACCTGTTCGGCAAATTACAACACACAACATGCACATCAAGTTAAACAAGGTCATCTGTGCAGTCATCAACGCCAACCGCCCGTTGTTCCAAGGCTCCCTGATGCCTGTCTTCATTTCAGTGTGCACCAGATCGTCATTGGCGGGCCGCTGGGCAGCCACCACCGGGCCGGTGGGGACCAAACCTTGACCGGCCTTTGGCTGGCAGCCCAAGCAGCAGGGCCTGATGCACCAGGCCCGCCCCCCCCCCCACACACACACCGGCCGCAGGCCGTGATGTAGATGAATAGTAGCTGAAACACCCTGAAATAAACAGTGCTGGTGCCCCTGCCTGCTATCGCAAAGCAGGTCTTGCAGTACCCTGCAGTGCAAGCTCTGGTCTGGGGTGGCAAGGGCATTGGATCGCAAGGGGATGGCACTGCGCAGCTGCTGTGCAAAGGGGAGCAAGCGCAGCGACAGGTGAGCCACACTGGTCATGTTGTACTTACAGATGTGTGGATCTTCACCGGATTATTTCGGTCTGTTAGGCGAAGGCGCAAGATGGACCTAACGTTCGAATTGCCTGCACATTCACTTTTCAGCACTCTTCTCAAAACGAAATTAAGGAAAGAAGAAAACGGCCATGCAGGTTGGAAATAGAGATTCACCTCATGCTCTGGGTGGGTTCTGCTCTCAAGCTCGTCTCCAACCTAGGCAGGGTGCAGGGCATTTGCCATGGAAGCGTGGGCATGGGGCACCACTGCATGGGGCACCACCGCATGGGGCACCACCGCATGGGGCACACCGCATGGAACATCACTGCATGGGGCACCACCGCATGGGGCACACCGCATGGGGCACCACCGCATGGGACACACCGCATGGGGCACCACCGCATGGGGAACCACTGCATGGGGCACACCCCATGGGGCACCACTGCATGGGGCACACCGCATTGGGCACCACCGCATGGGGTACCACTGCATTGGGCACCACCGCATGGGGCACCACTGCATTGGGCACCACCGCATGGGGCACTACCGCATGGGGCACCACTGCATGGGGCCACCGGATATATGTCCAGAAGCTGGTTGAATGCAAAGCATTTAATTCTAATGCTTTTTTTCACCTGCTGGTCTCTTTTAGGCAGGCGGCCTGAGCTTTTTCGCATGTGTGTTTTCTTTGGCTTCTCTTGCCTTTCGTTTACTATCGCCATCCTTTTGGCTACTCTTGTCCTAGTTGCCTTCATTGGTTTCTGTTACATCTTATCGTGCCTTCCTGATGCCTTCCCGTGTCCTCTCTTCTGCCCCACCTTCCCTTCCATTTCAAGAATTTGCTGTTCCAGGTACATATCAATGCACAAATAATCTAGCAGATTTGCGATGTTTCCGCTGGAGATGTGAATTCGGGTCTCCCACTTGCCCAACCGCATGACATCCGCTGCCTTTCAATTTGACACAATCAGGTTTGCGACATCTTGGAGTCCGAGCTCGGGCTGAGCTGCATGCCCCTGACTGTCCATGGAGCCTGTTCGGGGAGAGCGTAGCACCTGTGTGGATGACATTGCACCTCTCATCTCTGGGCAAGGGTTTAGTGCCCCCCCCCTCACCTCTGGGCCCTGCTTAAAAGGCTCGGCCGCGGGAAGTTTGATCAACAGGAGAAGGGAAAGCGTAGCTCCAGAATGAACAGACAGAGGCCAAAACAGGGTTATCTTAGCAGTGCTCTGGTAAATAGCCTGACATGCTTCATTTGTACCTAATAGTCATCCTCCTATGCCTGAGTTTTAGTCAATCGGATGGGTTTAAGGATTTGGGGTGCTAGTTAATTACGGAGATCACAGGAGGCACCTTTGCTGTAGATGTGACTGCTGATGGGAAAGTGGTAGGCTTTGTGCTACTGGTTTGCGCAGTATTTGTACGTTGAGGTAAGGATATAGAGTGGGAGGATCTTAAGAGCAAATCAAATGCACTATGGACTGTGCCTTGTGTGTAGGTGAGCCTTTTTCCTTACCGGCATGTCATTTGCTACGTGGGGTATGGTGCCTCAAGCAGCGTTAAGTTTGCATAGTTGGTCTGGTTCCCTATTTGCCTAGTGTCCGGCCAGTTTTAATTATCCGATATGTGCCATTCTTCAGCTTTAGGGATTAAGGGGGTGACATAATGCATCCGACGATGTCAATGTCAACCCAGCTGTTCATAAGATACATCGGGTACAGCCTACCAGGATGGTCATGGCCGGGGGATGGGGGGAACTACTCCAGTAGTGGTTGCAGATCCGGTTACAAATCGTTTATATAAGGCTGGGTCCCAAACGTGCGAATAAATTTACACTCTAGATACATGGTTCTCTCTCATCGCTCAAATCAAATTTAGCACTGTAAACACTCTCATAAAACACAGAATAGAGAACCTGTCCGGATACTCAGAGTATTGGCAGTGACACCGTCACAGGGCATGTACAATGCAACAGTGTTGGCAAGCATGGCTCGTGCCCCTAAAGAAACTCAACATATAAAGTGGTGCCTGCAATGCTACAGGGGGCTACAAAACAGGGGCTTTCAACCCCAGCTCTCCCGCAAAAAGAATTAACAAGGGCCCTCGAAACAGGGCATATCATGATTAAACACAGTGTACAGTGAAAACATTCAGAGGCTCACCTAACTAGCAAACGTCCAGTACTGTTAGTCAAAGTTGATAGCCTTAAGGCTGCAACTGTGCACATAATTCCACAGACTCCAGAGATATACAAACCCCTCGAAACTGGGGGATCACATTCATGAAGACTGCCTGCACCCCCCAGACACAGGGTCAACCCATGCACCCTAAATTAGAGGCCTTAACAGCTGAAGCCCCCTCCGGATCAAAAGCCCAGAGTAAGCTTCTGGTGGGGGGGGTCTCCTGCCAGCCTGATGAAAGGCCAAGGGCTACACCAGCCACATTTGATGACACACTGCAGTCAGTGTGGGGAGCTTGTACAAATACACACGTGAGATAAACGTGAGGGTATGCGCCATCCTAAACATGTGAGGTCACCACTCGCAACTAGTTTCTCTCTCTCAGCCACAACTAGACACAAATCTTTCTCTCTCTCAGGCTGTGTTCAAGGACAAGCACTCATCTAATCGCAATAGTTTCTGGCCGCAGGGTGGTAACTAACGGCGCGGACGTGGCCTCAGCCCATGCCGCGCTGTTTGCTGTTTCCCTAACTCTCGCGCCCTAACTCTCCCTGTTGGGGCGTAGTTTTCTCTCTCTCCACTCAGCAGCACTCATGCCCGCTACTTAATTCACATTCTTTTCCTCCGGACGGTGAGCAAGAGGCAACCCCAAGGGCCCGTGGGGTCTTTCCCACAGTACTAGATGCAGAAGGTGACAACGATGACACTACACAGCCAGCGACCACCAGCAGGATGGGTTTTATTTTATGGGCTGCCAATGGAGCGTGCCATGCCGAACCATGGACAGAAGGCTCTCTGCGCAAGGTTGAGGGACGCCACTGTTGACTGCAGAGATGTGGATCCTACCTTGGGGTGGCGGCTGTGGCAACCCACACCATGCCCAGAAGCCGGCGAAATGGCCCCCTGCACCGCCTAATTATGTATGATAGCTCTGGCGTCCAGGACTGAAGATGCTTGTGTTGGTGGTGACGCGTCGGCAGTCAGCAGCTTGAAGGACCAGTGGTTACTCCTTGAAGGACCAGTGGTTACTCCTTGAAGGACCAGTGGTTACTCCTTGAAGAACCAGTGGTTACTCCTTGAAGGACCATTGGTTACTCCTTGAAGAACCTGTCCTTACGACTGCCCGTCAGGAACCTCTGCAGGGCAGACAGGAAACAACGTACAATGGGATATCAATTACCGCTGCCGCTGAAAAAGAAAAAGCCAGTGCCGCTCGCCGGCAGACCTCCTGGGCCATGCCCTGCTGTTGCCACCCCCCCCCACACACACCAGGGCCACCAGTGATCACACAACATGCATGTCTGCCTACATGAGACGTGCCTCCTAGCCTGGAACGATCAAATCTGCGAGATCCCTCTCTCACAGATTATCAGGCAGGGCATATGAGATAATCAGGCACCGCCCCGCAGTGTTTCCTGAAGTGGGCAGCAGACCACCTTAAAGGGGTCGCCCGGCGGCCACCAATGGGCGATTGGGACAAAAAAATTGCCTGGCTAATGGCTGGTGTCCCAAACAGCAGGACCTGCTGCACCAGCCACCTAGGGCCGTACGCCGTGATGTAGCTGAATTGTAGCTGAAGCGCGTTAAACGAAACACTGTCAGGCAAAGCATGTTTGCCACACTCCCACCCATGTCATGGACATACTTCCAATACAGATCTCTCTGGACTAATTAGGCAGGGCATCTCTGCCACGTTCCCACACACAAACCCATACGATGAACACACATTCCGTACACTTCCAGATACATGGACATAAAAGGCCGCCGGTGTATAGCATAAGATAAGCTGGATAACATAAGCTGGATATTATGTTCGGCGACCCTGAAGACGCACCAATATAATCTGCGAGAACGCCTTGGCTTTTGTGAGATACATGACGTACGAGGCGGCGATGGATCCAGTGAAGGGGCTGATGCTGTCCAGGGGCACACGGCGCACGCGGGGCACCAGATACGCCGCTACCTCCTCGGCAGTGTCCGCTGTGAGATATAGCAGCAGGTTGAGGGATCAGGTTTGTAAAAGCAGGTAGAGGTTTCAGGGTTCAGGTTTTTAGCAGAATAGGCTCGGGCTGCCTTGTAGGATTTTTGTTTACACGTAGTGTGCAGCATGGAGACCGTGCAGGGGGCAGCGTCCCTGAATAACATCAATTGAAAACAGGGTGGGGCAAAGAGCAGAATAGCTCCATACAGCCTACTACGTCTTGGAATCAGGCAGGACATCCAATTTATGTCCCCACTCCAGCACTCATACCGCCAGTTGTTAAGAAAAGGCTGCTATGCTCTGCTAAATAGAAAGCGAGGTGCTTCTGAGGCGTTTTTAATAATGCGACATTTCTAGCTCTCTTGATGTTTTATATTGATGATGGAGGCAGAGTTTCATGAGGGAGCACGGGGCACGGCTCTGGCCCCCACCCAATTAATATCATTCAACCCCCTCCGTATCCTGTGGGCGTTTTCAACCAGGCAGAGATTTCCCCCATTCCACCCCCATCAAGCAGGCTCAGACGGCCCAGTCAGTGGGCAGTACCGTTTCATCCCCCACCCTCGGCCATCAGGCGGGAGCTCTCACCTAGGCAATTAATGAAGAGCTTTGTGATTGCGGAGTGCGGACCCGCCATGAGCAGGT
Organism: Limnomonas spitsbergensis; assembly: GCA_037349105.1. Lineage (NCBI taxonomy): Eukaryota > Viridiplantae > Chlorophyta > Chlorophyceae > Chlamydomonadales > Limnomonas > Limnomonas spitsbergensis. The sequence goes on from JAYJMM010000114.1 coordinate 1,465,442, forward strand.
CCGTGTGGACCATGCCAGGGCTCAGGTTATGGATGCCAACGCTGCGGATGTTGGCCTGTGACACAGAAAGAGGAAAACATGGGCAAGGCGGCGGGCATGGAGGGAGGGAGGCGGGGGACAGGGGCGTGTCCTTTGAGATGAGGTCAGTCAATATTCCAGACCCACCTGGCGGCGGGTCACCGTCAGTAATACGTTTGAGAACGATGCCACTTAAAGAGGTTCATATCGTTATTTGTGGCTTGTAGGAAGAAATGAGGGTTCAGGCATAGAGGCGGGAACGGCAGCAGCAGGGCGCTCAAAGCTTCTGGAAATTTGGCAGATCCGGCCCCCGTGGCGTCCCCCCCCCCCTAGCAGCAGCAAGGCGCTTAGAGAAGGGCGACGCCTGAAACCGGGAAAGGGCCTCCAGCTTTCACCCGCGAGACGCGCTGCAGAGTTAAAAATGGCTAAAATCAGCCATCATGGCTTTCAAGCTATGCAGCTATTTCGTTGACCTCAAATAAACATCTTTCAGCACACACCTGTGCGAGCTCTGCCTCCAATGACTTCCCCAGCTGAGAGAGGCAGCGCTTCGTGGCGCCATAAGCAGCGAACTTCGGCGTTGCGTCGCCATCCGCACCTGCGCCGTCCATGTTGAAGATGTGCCCGCCGTTGTCCTGCTCTTTCATCACACGAACCGCCTGTGAGCAGCAGGATCACACTCAGGAGGGCGCAAGTGCGCGGCATGCTCACAAGGTTTTGTTATGGCCAGGGTGAAGATAGAATTTGAGTGTTATGTTATGCTCTATGTTGGCCATTGGGCATAGACCCAAGTTTCATGGACCGCAGCGAGTCTCCTTGATCTTGTGGAGCAGCCTGAGCCTGCGCTGTCCATGCTCTGACACCCATGCCCTGGACTTTTACTGATCAGCAATGTTTCTCAACATATATGTCATGCCTTCAGGCGTTCTAGGCCTATCTAAGGCCTAAATGCCAACAGGCATTCTAGGCTAAACTAAGCGTTTAGACCCATGCCTTGAAGACAATAACTCAGACGACTTGGTGAGCTAGGTAAGGGATCAGGCGTTTACAAACTTCGGTGGGTCTGACCTTTGTTGCTCGTCCGACCTTTGTCATGCGGTCATGCACAGGGAAAGTTATGCCAAGCGATCGTGTACAGGGAGCATGATGCTGTACTTTTCGACAGGGCCAATTCAATAGGAATCTCCCATATTCTGCACTGAAGCTCTCTACACTCCATTTTCAAGCAGCCGGTCACCCAGCCAGCCATAAGTTTTGGGAGCCGCTCAACGCTCATCACCCCTTCTGTTGAGCCTTCACCACCACCTGTCAGCCCCCGGTTCACACTTTGAAGGTCAAACCAGCGCCCAGTGGAGGAAGAGCAGTGCGGGAGACCTTGCGGATGGAAGGGTGGGGGGAAACGAATGCAAAGGATACATGCCGGAAGTCAAAAATAAAAACATGAATTGGTAAAAAGTATGACGCCCGCAAGTGGTCAGGAGCATACACAAATGACACTACCAGTCCAATCCTGGGCCATGCTCTCCAAATAAATCATTGGACACTGGCGTTTTATTCAAACTTGTGTTTTTCGACCCTGCCGCATCTGCGTCAGCCTCCCGGTGCCCACCAGCTTCCTCACCCCCACAGGTCCCTTCGACGCACCTCCCGGCAGCATAGCATGATGCCCAGGACGTTGGTCTTCACAATCTCTGAGAGGTCCTCATCAGAGCTCTCCGTGAGCGACGAGAACTTGTACGCATTGCTGCCAGCATTGTTGATCCTGAAGTGGGGATGGATGAGGGCATGTGGCGACTACTGAGTGACAGGGGGTAGAGGTTGAAGGCTGATATATTGAAGGTTGGCAACTTAAACATGGTCAGTGTCGAGGTTGGGGTTTAATTCGGATTTAAATCAAGGTGCAGCATCCAGCATGCATGGTGTGGGGGCCAGGACACTGTGACTGACACACTGCCCTCACATAATAATCCAATTGGTCCTAATACCGTTACCTTTCAGAGGCATAAAAAACACCCGCACTGCCTCTCTCACCCCAACTGCCCCTCTCACACTCAAAGTCTGGCATAGCATGCTGTATCACCCCACAAGTATCCACCCCTTCAGTGAAAGTCAGCACTCACCAAATATCTACGCTCCCCAGCTCAGAACTGGCGTAGTTAGCAAGCGCCCGGACTTCTGTTGCGCGACTGACATCACAGGGCAGCCCCTGTGGAGAACACGCATCACAGCAGCATGTCTATGAGCTGGGGAGCGCAGATATTTGGTGAGCCTGAGGTATCCGCCTGGCCGCATCTAGGTCTGCAAGCATCGCCTGCTCATTTTAAGGTTATCCGTGATACCACGCCAAGCAGTCTGTCCTGCCACACCAGGCCGCATATACTGCCTGACCAAGCTGCCCTGGCCAACACACCAAGCAGTAAATACTAAAACACCAGGCTGCATGCACTGCCTGACCAAGCTGCCCTTGCCAAAACACCAAGCAGTCTGTACTGCTGCCACACCAGGTAGCCCTTGCTACCAAACCAAGCAGCCTGTACTGCCATACCAGGCAGAATGCAGTTGATCAGCTCCTTTTAAGTGCAGTCACAAAATCGCGGTACACAAGCTACAGAGAGGTAGACACAGAATATACGGCAGTGCAGTCCCCCCTATAGAGAGGTAGACACAGAAAGTACGGCAATGCGGCATGCTCACTGAACGTCAAAGGTCGGGCGAGCGACACAGGTTGCAAGCGACGAAGGCTAGACCAAACAGAGGATATAAACGCCCGATCCCTTCTCTAGCTCACCAAGCATATTGCCACAACAAGCATCATGTACTGACGCAGCAGGCAATATGTCCTGCCACACCAGACGGCCTGTGCAGCCACACCATTCAGTCTGTGTTGCTGCACAGACAACCTGTACTGCTACTCTGTGCTGTGACACTAGACATGTACTGCTACTATGTACTGCCACACTAGACAACCTGTACTGCTACACCAGACATCTCATGACCATCTGTCCTGAGTGGCTGTGCCATGTTCACTTGGATTTTCTCAACCATTGTGCAATGTTGTAAAATCGTGTGTGTGGTCATCACTCTCCTTGCAGGCCATAGCTGCCGTTTATGTTCCTGACGCGGTGTGCATCGGGTGGCATATCACCAACCAATTACTTATGATCGTGCGGGGAGGAGCACCACATCAGGCTCTACACATTTGGGACAATCAGCGCTACTCCGCAGGTTGAAGCTTGTTCTGCTGTTGTTCAATTGTTCATACATGGTAAATCATTGCAGATGGACATCTGGCCACAAACCCTGCTGTGCAGTATCAGCATAGGCGCATAGGAAGTGAACAGCATCACCAGGCCGCCAGTTGTGCAGACTCTACTTACCTTGCGTGTCGCTTTTGTTCTACCTCCTACTTGTCCAGCTTCCATTTAGTCCTGCCTCCTGCCACTTGTTCTGCCTCCCACTTACCCTGACTTTGCTTTCGCCGTATATTGCCGCCAGCTCCAACACAGCTGCCTGCACCCTCGCCTCTGCATGTAATGAAGAAATTTGAGTGCAGATAATGAAGGAATATAGGGAGGCATTCTTCAAAACAAACAGGCACATGCTGATCACAGCTACAAGCTATGGCTGGAGCGGTGATGGCTTCAATGCTGGCATTTGTGACTTCAAGAAAACAGCGCATGGCCGGACACACACTAGTGTTTAAATCAGGGGATTAAATCAAGGCGGTGGGTCGAGATCTTGCCGCTATCTTCCATGGAATGTTTATCTTCGAACATTTATCCAACATCAGAGTCGGGTCTCAATTTCCCATCATGGTGTGCTCAAGTTAACGACCTACAGCTTCACTGCGGCTAAAATCTGGCGAATGGCTGCGCGGGGCCTGGTGCATCATGCCCTGCAGCTCCCAAGGCGACCAGCTGAAGGCCAGTCAAGGCCTGGTCCCTATTAACCCTCTGGTGGCCGCTTGGTGCCCCCTAACAGAGGCCTAACAGTTGTCCGACCAAACTTAGGCAAAAAGTCCAAACACTACCATACTACCTACCTGACCTCGAAGAGATGACCACAGAGTCCCCTTTCCGCAGGAATTCCTCAGCTAGCGCCCGACCAACACCTGCACATCAGAGGCAGGGGCACAGGCAACGCGTAACCATGCAGAACGTGGCGCGAGGCAGAGCTCCCAAGCCATAGGGTGCAGCTAGCATGCGGGCATGGGGTCGTCCATTGTGAGCCGCACCTTTGGTTGACCCTGTGATGAGCACATTGTATGGAGGGTTCATCCGCACCGCCCTCTTTACAGCGCGAGGGAAAATCTTTGGCGTGGGGAATGTCGCAGGCGTGGCCGCCACGCATCGCACGCCTGGTGTCAACGTCCGCCCGTGGCAGAGCCCTGCAGCTAGCGGGTTGGGCGTGTGAGGCCAGGGGTCTCATGGCGAGGCATGCTTCTAATGGCAAGGGTGACAGTTATCTTGTCGGATTTAAGAGAAAAACGATGCAGAGTTACAGAGGAATGAGGCGCCTCAGGGCGAAGGTTTGCGTTATCGGTACAGCTTTGTGCATGGCCATGCGAGGCGGTGAGGCCAGTGCTTGCCTGTGAAGGAACGAACAGCGGATTTGTGCATGCTCGCCATCTAGAGCTCTTAGTCAAATCCGGACACTCCGCGTTCGTATTGTATGAAGGTTCTACGGGATGTCGTCTTGCAATGGTGGATGGTGTCGGTTTTGATATTTGTTGTTTGAAGCAAATATCTGCGGATAGTCAATGTCTGGTGCAGTCGATGTCTATACCCTGCTCATTGATCGGCTTTTGGAGAGGCTCGACACGAGTGGCTGCCAATGGCCGAAACTGGGCGGATTGAAATCATGCAGATAAGGGTGTAGATCATGCAGTAAGCTCATCCACCGTAAGCTTTTAGATTCCTCCGAATCTTCAAAGCGACCACTTGTGCTTGCGCCACAAGCAATCTCCTTTTCAAACCTGTTCACGACTTTCTCTAGATCGTACGTGCGGCGCCCCTGAATAACCGTTAACGCCGTGCATGCACGCGTGCACATGCTAGGAAACATCAAGTCTGCTGCACAAGGCCTCATGAATGCTTAAGTCGCCAAGCATATCCTGGTACCCATTTCGAATGCCCACAAAGCTGCTGTGACGCTGCTACTGCTGCTGCTGCTGCTGCTCTGTCGACGGCGCTCTGCAGCGAGCTACTTCAAGACTTCAAGTCGAGGGCATCATATCAGCATTCCTGCTCCTTGCAGATTCTCCCTGGTCGTATGTTTTTATCATACCAGTACATACGGTATAACGGCCCGGTAGGTTAGGGAGGCTGTGCCTCCTTAGCATGGCATGTGTGCTCATGCAATGAAATGATGGAAGTACGGTACATCCTTCAACAACACCAGCGAACTCTCAATCCAGAGCTGAGCAGCTACTTCGACGCTGCGATGCTGCTCTGATCCATCATATGATGTGCAACATATATTCATACTGTAACTTCCAGTGTGAACGTGGGTTTCCTATGGGGTTTCCTTTTGTCCCAGCTACACAGTTGGGCGCCCATGCGGCCAAGCCTTTTTGAGCTACAGGGCCCAGCGCGCTAGGGGCCCGGTGGTGTGCAGTAGCGGTAGCAGCACTCCTTATTACGGAGCCAAGTCCCTAGCACGTACCGCCTGGTCGCTAGTCGCCCTCCTTGCGCTTGACTACCGGGCTGGCAGTGACCGGCCCCTGCCGTCTCCAGCCTGGCTCAGCAGGTTGCCAGGTTGGATGGGGGAAACGTGGTTCCGGAGGCCAATACGATAAAGCCTGAAATAGGAATGGCAGCCGTTGCATTAATCATATAAATAGCCAGCACATATACTTAACCCTGAACCCTGTCGCCCCCAGCCTGGCTCAAAAGATATGGCTGTATGAGGGAGACGTAGACCAGTCTGAGGTGCGATTTCCCCTCCAAAAAGTTAGCCCTAAACCCTCCCAGCTGAGCTCCCGGCCTCTTCTGCCTCAGTGCGTAGCTCTGTCTGCCTATTTCATGGTTTTAACATAGGTCCTGAGCCCTAAACTAGGCTTGCTTCTGCATGCAGCTTTGTTGGCGTTAGAATTACATCCTTTATCATAAAACCTAAACTAGGCTTGCCTCTGCATGCAGCTTTGTCAGCCTTAGGGTTTCATCCTTTATCATATAACCTAAACTAGGCTTGCCTTTGCATGTAGATTTGTTGGCCTTTGGGTTTCATCCCTTATCCTATGACCTAAACTAGGCGTGCCTCTGCATGCAGCTTTGTCCGCCGCTGAGCTGGCCAGCTGCCTGAGTGTGATGCCCACGACTTGACCCTGCTGGTGCTTGGGCTGGCGGTGCTGGGACCCACGACTTGACCCTGCTCGCACTTGGGCTGGTGGTGCTGGGACCCACGACTTGACCCTCCTCGCACTTGGGCTGGTGGTGCTGGGACCCACGCTGAGCCAAGGCTGGCTCAAAGCCTTCACTGTAGCGGGACAGAGGCAGCCCACCTCGTAGGACCTGCACGTCCAGGTGACCAAACATGCCTACAGATAAAAATGAAGGGGCAGGGAACGCCAGTAATGGAGATGTGCTAAGGGGCCTGTCACCTGAGGGGTCGGACCCATTCCCCAAAACAGGGGGGGCGGTGGCCTGGGGGTCGGTGACCCCCTAGGGGAGTAGGGGCCTTGAGCCCTTGATGTGCTTTGCCTTCCCACATAGTTAACATTGTTTGGATTTGAGGGATACATAGACACACTACTGATCAATCGTCCGCGCCAGTTTCCAGTCCATAATTAAAAGCTGACGTCATTTTTTCAGCCTGAGAGCAGCATGCAAATAATTAATCTAGCCATGCCTGAGGGAAGGCAAGTTTATATTATGGAGGTAATTGATCGTTGACGGCTGTGTTCAGACCGAAATCAAGAGCTTGGGTCCAAATTTTTGCTTTCAGGGCGGCAGTAACAGAAATAGCAAACTAAATTTGAGGGAGGGTAATTCAAATCTAAATCTACCATGCCGGTACCAGGCAAGAAAATTATACGCTCCGAGGCCTATCGGTAGAGCTGTTGTTGTAGCATACTGGAGAGCTTGCCCACCTCCTGGTCTATTTCAAACGAGCCAGACAGTGTTAACTAGGGGAGCAGTGAAAGAAGTCAATGACGCAACACCTCTGGGCCCTGCTTAAAAAGGCTCGGTCGCGTGGGTGCCTAACAAATATAAGCAGGAAAGAAAAAAAAAGGAAAAGGGGGAGATAAAGTGAAGGGACAGACAAAAGGCTGAAAAAGAAAGACAAGGGAAGTTCCAGCCTCTGAGGACGTCTACGCCTCAACGATATCTACCACGTCGTCCACACAAGTGACAGAAGTGCATAATGTTCCCTCAGCAGCCTGCAACCTGAATCCTTGAGTCACGTTAACCCTTGACCCTTCATCCTGAGCCAATAACCCTGCACCCACCCACCCCCGTCCCCCCCTGGCCAATATGATGTGGGCATGGGAGAATGCTGAGGGGCCGCGTGGAGCTGGGCCGCCCCAGCCAGGATCGCAGCCGAGAACTTTTGGAACGAGCACCTTGGACTCTTTGAGGCACCTGCGGACCATGGCCCGGCTACAGGGCAAGGCGGGAAGGTATGCGCGCCGGCAGCAGGGTGTGGACGGGGAGGGCGCCGGCCGGGCGGGAAAGGGGCAGGCTAAGGCCAGGTCTAGGCCAGGCCAAAATGTAGCGGCGGGCTACCGAGCCGGCGGGAGCAAAAAGTGTTTTTCATCGGGTTTTCCCGAATGACTCCTGCCTGCCGTTGTGCGGCGTGCATTGTGGCGGCTGCTGCTGCTGGGAAGCTGGTGTCCAGTCTTGCTTAGAGCCTCTCCTTTGAGCTGTTGAACTAAGGCCTGGTCGTGTGGATCATTCCTCCTAGATTCATGTCACCTTCCGTTGCAGAGTAAGCGTTGTCTTTCCCAGGTTTATCCTGGTCTTTAATGGGATTGTCCGCTTGCTATTTGTGGTCATACCGTATATCCCAGATTCCCAGTTGAGCGCCAAAGCAGCCGAGCCTTCCTGAGCAGCGCCCAGAGGTGTTTATGTTGTCGACAGGAACCATGCGCCTGTTAACGTCACATGGACGTACAAATAATGGGACTCAGGTTGTTCCGTTTCTGTCGGTCCATGTGCTCGCTTGTAGACTTGTCCCATGAGCGCATCGGCGCCCCGCAGAAAAGGGGCACTTGAATATGGGTAGGCTGTCATTGGAGGCTTACGCAGAATGTGTGGTGATGCCTTTTACATGCATGCCATGAGTGCGAAAAATCTGTGGCAGTGGAGTGTTGAAGCCCAAGGGGATTGAACCAAAAGGATTTGAAAAGGTGTCCAGCAGGAAACAGTTTGTCCAGCATTCCAAATGGTGATTCCACACACTGCAGAGTGCAGAGCATGCAAGTCAGCCCATGTAGGTCATGCATGTCAGCTCTCGCAACCCCTACAAATCATACAAGTCATGCAGTTCAGCCCAGACATGGTAAGCATGTCATCACATGCATGTTATGCATGTTCATTCATGCACCTCAGCCTCCTCGCCTTCTGCTCTCACCTGGTCCCTCCCCCAGATGGATCCATCCTATCCACCTTGTAAGCCCGCAGCCGCTCCATGAAAGCCTGAAACTTTCGCTCGGCCGACGTGAAGAGGATAGAAAAATACCCCGAAGCACATTCAGCGCAACCTAGAGGAGCCTCTTGCAGGTCTGCCATTGCAGTGTGTTGCTAGCCTATAGCTTGGTGCATAGTGCAGCCCCATTCAGGCAAGATGGCCAATCCCCAAGGCATAGAAATTGTGGAAGTTGGTCTGCAGCATGGCACGAAGTTTGCTCGGGGCAAACGTGTCTGGTCTGCCAGGTCGCGATCAGCGCGATTCAAAACATTGTAGATAAGTTGACCGCTCGAAATTTCGAGGTGCGTTTTCAGGAGCCAGCTGGTCGGAACGTGCTTTGCTGAATAAAGTCGCTCTTAGAGGGAGCGACGCGCTGGAGGTGAGGTGAGCGTGTGCGTGTGTCAGCGGGCGGGCGGTGTGACGTGTACGACAGCGATCGCCCTATCACCTCTTTAGGAGACCTGTAAGCTCGCCGTAGTACGGGATCACATCATGGGGATTTGGTCTAGTGGTATGATTCTTCCTTAGGGTGGAAGAGGTCGGGCGTTCGATTCGCCCAATCCCCCATTTTCATGAATTTAGTGTCCCCTTTTGGACACGTTTCCAACCAGACAGTATCCTATTAATTTCTAACAGTCTGCCACTCTTAGATTTAAATGATACGGGTGGTAGTGCTATTATCCCACGTACAATACCTTGTCATGATACACCCAATAAAATTGGGGCATCAACCATAGAAAGAGTTGGAAAGACGTGAGGCAAGAGATCCATCCCCTTAAAGAAAGGAATTGCAGCTGTGGTGACAAGACCTAGAAATTGCAGCTGTGGTGACAAGACCTAGACACTGAAAGAACGTGGGTATCACAAGGCCGCCCTACCCCATATACCGATAATCCAGTAAGCACCACCACGTTGGGTAAGAGCCAGCAACCAGCCCATATCAGCGTGTACGGCTCCGATAGGACAGTGCTGAAGCGTGTCCAAGAACTCAAGTTCTTGGGCATCATCCAGCACGAGAGCGGTAGCAAGAAGAAGGCCATGCAGGGAAGAGAGGCGCCTCTGGCTACTGCGCTGCAGCGTGTCCGCCGTATGACAGCCAAGGTGCGTATGGGGCATCATTTGCCAACAAAAACGGGATCAGGTCTGTCGATTTTTGAATTAATGTTAGCGCGCATCCATGTCTGTGCACCCTTATCATTACCGGTAATTAATTTGAGCAAAGTCTACTGCGTTTTACGGTACTCGCATCAGGCTAGCGGCCACATACGCAGCGCCTGCAGCCAACTACGTTGATGTGGTGAATGACGTTACACTTCTGGGCCACGCACAAGAAGGCTCAGCCGCGTTGGCGCCCAACTACCGTATTCTGATGGGAGAAAATGAAAACTAAAAGGAAGAGGGGACACAAAATAAAGAAACAAAGGGAGAAGCCGGGAAGGGAAACAAGTCCGACGGCATCTGAGCTCCTCTAGCAACCAGCCCTCAACAAAGTCTACAACAGCATCCACAAAAGCAAGTGCATCGCACCCCTGCCCGGCCTGGTACAGCTGGTGGAAGTTTGTGGCACCGTTCGGAGGACCTGCCCAGCCCCGCACATGTAACTGCTCCCTGACACTGGGGCATAGGAAGCAAGCATGTAGTGCATCCTCTACATGCTCGCCATCACCCCTCGACTAACTTCGTTGGCAGTAGCGTGCCTCTCGCCGCTGATCGTTGCACCGTCCTCTGGTGTCAACCGTGCTGATCGTGCCAAGCCGTAGTCGCAAATCTGTGTGAACACAAACACACTCCCTCGTGCTGGTGCGGCTCCTGGCTTGTGTCATCACGGCACCCGCCGTGGTCTGAAGCCAGCAGGCGCGGTAGCTAGGTCGCCTCAGACCTGTGCTCAGCGGTAGGGTCCCAGGGGTCCCCCCCGCCGCTTGCGTCCAGCTGCGCCTGCTCTTAGGCTGTGTCAATGAGAGCCAACACCTCTGTGACGGGTAAGCGCTTTAGGTCAGCTGCTGCCTCGCGCAATGTGGGGGCGGCAACCCCCGTTTCAGCCCACCTAGCAGATCAGAGCACCAAGTGCATCCTCCAGTGCCCTGGCTGACTGCCAGCTGCATATCTGCTGCCGTGGCGGCGTGGCCTCAGCCATTAGAGGGCTACCTTGCTGTGCTGCCGGTGTCTCCGTTGCATCGTAGAAGCGGAGGGTATGGGTCCACCAGTTTCGCTGTTAAGGCTGGATCTGCAGCTCTCTCATGCATGACCCCCCAGCTGGTGGCTGATGTGGGTAGCCCCGCAGCCCAGCGCAAGTGCTGCAGCAGGCTGGACTGCATCTTGTCGTGGAGACATTGCCCCGGCCGGAGGTGGCTGGTGGCCCACACCACGTCGCTGTATTTGGCCGCGAAAACAGCTGCCAACCTGATGCGTCTTGGTAGATGATGCGGTGCAACGCGGCAGCCAAAGGCATCTCTATACCTTGCATGGCTTTTTCAAGCATCCGCTTTCTTGCTGAATGACGCCCAAGAACTTGAAGTCTTGGACACGCTTCAGCGCGTCACGGTCAGGGCTGTACACGCACACATGGGCTGGCTGTCGGTGCATCGCTGCTAAGCGGCTGCCAATCTCCATGATCTCTGTCTTGCTGACGTTGACCTGGAGCTGTTTATCTGTCGCATACTCATGCAGGGCATCAAGCTTGCGCTGCAGCCCTGCTGGGGTGCGGGCTAGCAGGGAGAGGTCGTCCGCATACAGCAGGCAGCGCAGCTGTCGCCCCGCATGTAGCATAATACCCTCTGCATGGCACTTGGCTGCAAGCTTGGCCGGTAGGTCGCTGACTAAATAGCAGAGGGCTTAGAGGACAGCCCTGCTTGATGCCTCTGGTGCAAGGCACAGGACCAGTGCGCTTGTGGCCGCCTGTGAGTGTGTAAACTGCACCGGTATATAGCGCTTGCACAGCACGTAACAGACATGCAGGCATGTGAAGGTGCTCGCATAAATGGCGCCACAACTGCCCCTGCAGCACGCTGACGTAGGTCATGGTGAAGTCCAGAAAGGCCACATGCAGCTTGCCACGGCCTGCAGCTGCCCTTTGAGAATGGACTGCATGCCTGAGGAGGAATGCGGCCTGGAGCGTGCTACAGCGTCGTTGAAACCCAAACTGCTCAGGAGGGACGTGGCCGTGCAATCATGCCCACTCATCAGTGATGGCTGTGAGCATGCTAGCATACAGCCGGTAAAGCACGCTGGTGATGGCGATGGGCCGGTAATTATCGGGGTCCAGGGGGTCGCCCTTCAGCCAAGCATGCTGAATCCTAACTGGCCGCCAGGCATCAGGCAATAGACATATCCCCCCGCACTGCCATCGCATTCAACCAGTCTTGCAGCAGATCCCTCAGCACGTGCCATTGCTCCCCCTCTGAATCGTCCTCTACCACGGCCAGCTTGATAAAGGGTGCCGCCAGACCGTCTAGGCCCGCCACGGTGTGCACGCGCATGCGGGAGAAAGCCAGGTCGAAGCAAGAGGCAAGCTGTGCAGCTGACACGCCTAGGTCCTCCGGCTGAGAGGTGGTAGGGGGCAAGGTGCTCTGTGGCGCCGCTGGAGAGGGGGGCGTAGTGTCGGGGAATTCCTGCCGCAGGTGTGCCTCCCACCTCTGGGAGGAGACAGCCGTGGTGGGGCAGGTCTGCCTCCTCTCTTGGAGTTGCTCCCGGTAGAGGTTGTATTCGTGATGCTGTAGTCTGTCAGCTATAGCCGCTGCTATGTGGCGCGTGTAACAGCGGCGACGTCGTCGTGCTGTGGGCTTGCTTGTAGCGCTGCCTGGCTGTCTTGCGCTCTAGGCCCGGGTCACTGCAAAGCAACATCGCTCATAGCGCGACATAGGCGCTCTGAACCTCCACATCCCACCATGGGGGGCGCTGACGTTGTCCACGCTGGGCAAGGTGCCGCGGAGTACGCGTCATGCCAGCAGCTTCGGCCGCTGCAGACCAAGCTGCGGCCGTGGGCGTCGTTGCGGCTTCCTCATCATTACCTGCCGCAATGGCCAGGCTGAAGCGCTGTAGGCCCTGCTCATCGCAGGCCAGCGTGCCGCTATAAATATGTGCCTTATCAGCTCTCTATGGCAGGATGGTTCGGCTGGCTCTTGCTGGCTGGGCGGTGATGTGGTGTGGGCCACCCGACACCTCTGACTGCAACACTACCTCCACAAAAAACTACAGCCCAGCTTTTTACAGCACCTGTGCCAGGCAGCGGGGCTCCCAGCGTCTGCCGCCAGTCAAGGAGTCATGAGGGAGCTTCAGATCCAATCGTTACAACGAGGTTGTTGGCGCCATGTGCTTCGCTTCTACAATGCAGCGGTAACACCGGCAGCACATGAAGACAGCCCATTCATGGCGGCAGCCAAGGCGGCAAATATGCAGCTCGTGCTCAGTCAGACCACTGGAGGACGCAATTGGTGCAGTGAACTGCTAGGTGCCTTAGAGGAGCTAGAGCGGGGAGCAGCCGTCCCCAAACGTCAGGCAGCGGCTGACCTACAACTTCTCCCCGCCTCGCGCTAGTGGACGCTGCCTATGAGCGGGCGCACATTTATGGAGGTCGTCAACCGGGAAGACCCTACTAGGGACCCTGCGGCCACCAACACAGGTCTGCAGCCGCCTACCACGTCTGGTTTCAGCCTTCACACGGGCGCATGCCAGGAGCGGCACTAGTAAAATGGCGTGCGCCTGTGTGTGCACTAACTTAAGGCTGCAACTCGGAGCGGTCAGCACAGCTTATGATAGAGGACGGCTCAGCTATCAGCAGCGTGACACACGCTACTGCCAACAGTGCTGGGCTGAGGGACACGGCCAATATGTGGAGGATGCGCTGCATGTGTGCCTTCAGTGCCCTAGCGTGAACTAGAGGCTGAGGGCAAGAGGTTGGGCAGGCCCACCGGAGATCGTCACGGATTTTCAGCAGTTGTGCCAAGGCAGGCATGTGTGGGAGGGTCTGTCTTTTGTTGAGGACGTGGTAGGCTTTGTTGAGGGCTACTTTGTTTTGCCTTTTTGGGGACTGGCTACTTCCCTTTTTGTCTCTCTCTTTTAGGAGTGGGGACCGCCTTTCCGGCCGCCTTTCCGTTGCCTGGGAGAGGGGGGGGGGTCTTTGTCCTTTATGCTCCTCTCTGCGTTTCCTCTTGCCTTTAGTTCCTTTCCTTTTTTCTCCCTACGAGACAGGAACTAGGATAGCCCGCAGGCAGGAGTGAGAGGCCCTGGCTTTTGTGGAACATGTAGTCGCATTTTAAAGGGTAGTCTCTTCAGGGGCAGGGGATACGATTTGTCTGACCTTTTTGTTGTTTTTGTTTGGAAGGTGAACTAACTTGCTTTCCTTTATTTACTGTTGTGCCTTCTCCCTTGGATTTTCTAGCTGACTCAATGTTTGCCAACGTGGCCGAGCTTTATTTGAGCAGGGCCCAGAGGTGTTACGTCATTAACTGGGAAAGAGGGCGGGCATACTAATCATGTACCATAGGCGAACATAATTGTTTTTGAGTACTCTTATGATCCACATTGGAATGAGTAGTGGCACTTAAGGTAATGGTTTATGAAGTGGGGACAAACATCCAGACCTAGACTAGCAAGGCAGAAATGCACTCATTGGCAATGTGTACTACACATGCATGGAGTGACCCAGAGGTGTGACTTCATTAACATGATGTATTAGATGTATGTTGTTGGATGCTCAGGGAACAAAGCAAAGGCCGATGGACCCAACTTAACATACCGCAAAACGCTCTTGCCGGGTTCGTTGTGGGAGTGTGGGCACAAAATAAATAATCGACTCGTGTCGTCACGCTACCATCACAGCCAATCCAGAGAGAGAAATTCCATCCCATATATAACCTCTTGGCTCAAGCCAGCATACGCCCAAGCAATCGTCAATGCCTTCAACCTGAGATGCAAGGCTTTATGTAGGGTGCTTTAGCTACATCACTTAAGTCATGAAGGCATGGTGCCACAAGCCCCATACATGCTTGGACCACCATAGGAAAGGCTTTGATACCATCATTGTGTTTGTCTTTCGACTTACTGAAATGCTTCATCTTGCTCCTACTAAGTCCACCATTGACAGTGCGGGTACAGCTCAGCTCTTTGAGTACACAGTCTGGAAACTGTATGGCCTTCATTCCCCTTGACATGGTTTCGGATCGAGGCTCCGTATTTACGAACCAATGACATTACACTTCTGGACCCTGCCTAAAAAGCTCGGCCGCACTGGTGCCCAACTGTCCCGTTGGTAGAAAAGGAAAGGAATTGAAGGGAAGAGGGAAAAAGGAGAAGAAGGAGAAGAAGTCAAAGGAGAAAGAAAGAAATGCCCCCCCCAAAAAGGAAAAGGCAGCCCAAAGTATCCCCGACCCTCTCAAGCCTTCAACGAAAGAGAAACAAAAAGGGGGTAGAAAAACTTTTCCCCAAGAAGGCAAAGAAAAGCAACAAACTAGGCCTCATCAATATACGTTTTTGCGGGTTAATGCTGGACAGAGTTGCTTCGCATCATGGGTACCAGTCACAGCCGATCTACTGTATTTCACCCTCAAAGTGATGGTCTAGATGGTCAAACTGAAAGAGTCAATCGAGTGCTGGAAGATATGATCAGGCATTATGTCGGCCATCTCGAACATACAGAATGGGACATTCTTTTATGAACTGCAGAAGATGCAATCAACATTTCTTACCATGTATTGGTACTATTCCTTTTTGATAAAATCATGGACGTGATCCACGTCTCCCTCTTACGCTTCCGCCTGGAAGTACCAAGGTACCTACAGCTGCAGCATTTGCAGATAAAATGTCTGGTGGTCTATCTGAGGCTAAAATTTTTCTCGTTGCCGCTCAGCAGCATCAGAAGCTCTATTATGGCCAACAACACCGGGATTTTTGTACCTGAAATAAACGAATGCCAATGACTGGTTAATTATTAAAAGCCAATTAATCGTCCGGAAATTTGGTTTATTGCCTGAAAAAACCCTACCCAGAGCCTCAGCCCTGCAGCTAGTCCTGTCAGTCAGAAAGGAACCTGAAGCCGAAGTTGCTACAGGGTAATTATAATAAAATATGAATGCGGTACCGTACCGGCAGTGAGTGGCTATCGGACATGCTTCACCACTTACTGCCCCATATCCCCCTCAAATGCACGGACAAGAGGACTGTGGCTGCTGCGGCCCGCCTCTCCTGGTGCAGGTCCCAGAAACACCTCATCAACTAACCAAACTTTTGCAGCCCTTTCTACGTTCTTTGCCTTTGCTCTAGCGAACGACCCTTATAATCCGAACTCCCTCTTCATTCCAGGTTCAGGGTAGAAATGGGTCGCAGTGGGCGCATAATGGGAATGAAACAAGGCCTGCCCCTTCATTCCGGACTGCCTCTTCATTGTAGATAGAGATTGGTCGCAGTGGCGCAGAACGGGGAGGAAAAAGAGGGAGGAAACCCTGGTGGTAACTTTTTTTTTTTGGCTTTTCTCCTTGGTACCGAGTTGGTACCTGAAAATTAAAAATACAACCGGCGCTCATATGCTGCTTCTTGGGGGAGGTTAACAGTTCTCACCTCTCTTTGGCTGGCAGGTAGCTGAAATGCATTTCAGCCTGCCACTAGTTGATAGGGCCGCTGGGCAGGGTGAAGGAGTCGGGCAAGTGCGTTGGCATGTCAATTGTGTCACTCCTATTTCACGAGGCCCTCAACGGCGGTATAAATGCAGGTTAAGAAAGCCATGTGTGTACAAAGGTGGACTGGTGGAGTCATCGGCTACCGAATCAGCTACATCACAGCGTGCCGATCAACCCTCTTCCCGCAAGTCAACATGTGAGCTGGCCCCACCTACCCCACCTCCAAACTCTGAGCTGTTGTACAGATCTGTACAGCAGCCCAGACTGCTCCATGGCCTAAGTCCCCCCTCCCCCTTACCCCCACCCTCTCCTCCCCCGGGCCTCCTATAAAGGAGGCAGGGCAGGAAGCAGGGTAGGAGGCAGGACAGGAGGCAGGACAGGAGGCAGGGCAGCAGGCAGGGCAGGAGGCAGGACAAGAGGCAGGGCAGGAGGCAGGACAGGAGGCAGGGCAGGAGGCAGGGCAGGAGGCAGGGCAGGGGGCAGGACAGGAGGCAGGGAAGGAGGCAGGGCAGGAGGCAGGGCAAGAGGCAGGGCAGGAGGCAGGGCAGGATGCAAGACAAGAGACGGGGCAGGGCGCAGGGCAGGAGGCAGGGTTGGAGTCAAGGCAGGAGGCAGGGCAGCAGGCAGGGCAGGAGGCAGGGTAGGAGGCAGGACAGGAGGCAGGGCAGGAGGCAGGACAGGAGGCAGGGCAGGAGGCAGGGCAGGGGGCAGGGCAGGGGGCAGGGCAGGAGGCAGGGCAGGAGGCAGGGCAAGAGGCAGGGCAGGAGGCAGGGCAGGATGCAAGACAGGAGACAGGGCAGGACGCAGGGCAGGAGGAAGGTCAGGAGGAAGGACAGGAGGCAGGGCAGGAGGCAGGGCAGGAGGCAGGGCAGGAGGCAGGACAGGAGGCAGGGCAGGAGGCAGGACAAGAGGCAGGGCAGGAGGCAGGACAGGAGGCAGGGCAGGAGGCAGGGCAGGAGGCAAGACAGGAGGCAGAGCACGAGGCATGTCAAGGCAGGACAGGAGGCAGGGCAGGAGGCACGACAGCAGGCAGGACAGGAGGCAGGGTAGGAGGCAGGACAGGAGGAACGACAGGAGGCAGGGCAGGAGGCAGAACAGGAGGCAAGACAGGAGGCAGGGCAGGAGGCAGGACAGGAAGCAGGGCAGCAGGCAGGGCAGGAGGCAGGGCAGGAAGCAGGACAGGAGGCAGGGTAGGAGGCAGGACAGGAGGCAGGATAGGAGGCAGGACAGGGGGCAGGGCTGGAGGCAGGACAGGAGGCAAGACAAGAGGCAGGGCAGGAGGCAGGGCAGGAGGCAGGGCAGGAACCAGGACAGGAGGCAGGGTAGAAGGCAGGACAGGAGGCAGGGCAGGAGGCAGGGCAGGAGGCAGGGCAGGAGGCAGGGTATGCAAATGATTGGAATATTCAAATCACCCTTATGAGGCAGCTGCATGCTACCTGCTCCGTACATGGCCAAGCTTTTTATTGACTTTCCCGAGTTGGAAAGGCAGAGAAGCAGGTGAAGAAGCCCCATGACTAGTTAAGTTCATGCAAAGCGGGCACGGTCCTACAATTTTTAAGCTCTGCATGAGGCTTTCAAAAAAGCTGTTGCATCTGAACTGTTGGACAGGCAATGATTGCAATTGCCTTTCTTGACTGTCATTATGCTTAATTTACTCACAACAGACGGGACTGTTCTTCACCCGATGCTTGCGAGAGCTCCTCAAGCAGCCTGTGCATATGCTCCAAATACTGATGCATCCTGAATGGGGAGTGGGAGGTGGAGAGGCACAGGATGTCAGTGCGAGGATCATAATAAAGGCGGCAAACATCACCCTGACTATCAAGCAGATGTGAACAACTGCGCTGGTCCAGGTGGAGCAGCATGATGTTGAACACCTTGAGGCCCTCATGACTCGTGACCTTCAGGCCACATGATTTCAATGATGAGTGACTTGACTGCAGGGTACAAGTAGATTTGTGAACAAGTTGGCACCGTTTATCAAGCCCAGTGGTACATCATGTTATCAAGTCCACAGCTGGTGGTCTATCATCATGAATAGAATGAAGTGCCCCTTGGAGAGCCTCAAGAAGTACTGAGCATGGCCGGTCTAGGAACGGTCCACCTGGTCTGCTAGAGGGGTGGTGGCCAGGTCAACCGCCTCTCTCGCCTCGATCATCCTCACCAATGACACCATCAGGTCGGGGTCCATTGTTGCTTCAGTCTTTTGCACACGACATGCTGCCGTCCGGACCGCCCCGGCTGTGGCGCCGCACCTGGACATGCCATTGCTGAGCTTCTGCTCCACAGAGCGTCTGTCAGATGCGAGTCCCGAGCCCATGCTGGGCACCTAGCGCCCATGCTGGCCACAAGGTTGGCTGAGGCCGCCCCGCGCAGCTGCCTGTGGGGAGTGCTCTCTGCGCTGTGCATGCAGTCGTGCTTGAATAGGACACGCAAAACGTCCCTGCCCGGCATTCCCTCCCTCACGCGCATCACGATGAGCCTGCTGGGGCAATTGTTGGCCATCATAGAGCAGCTGTAGCAGCTGTGCCACTCAGCGCCACCTTGGACCCAGCCACCTCTAATCATGCCAGTCCTTGTCACGCGCCAGCTACTCTCTGCTGGCCTCTTAAGCTCACCTGCCTCTGGCCCTGCTGCTGCTGCAGGTGGTCCTGCCCTCTTGGTCATGTCGCTGACAGTCCTGACACCGGAATCAGCGCACTCCTCCCCCTCATCTGTCGTCCCGTCCCATTCCGTCACGTCTGGGGATGTCACAGGCGTGGGCGTGCCTGACACAGACAGATAGCCGCTGCCTGACACACGCGCTTCTTAGCCTTGCTGCTTCTGGGCTTTGCTAAGCTCATGCATGCACATCTGTGCGCAGGGAACAACCCATGTGCCGTGAGGGCAGCCTTCAGCGCATGATCAGACGAGCCCATGAACTTATCATCTTGGGGATTGAGTACCTGAGAGTCTATGAAGGTATTACATGGTACTGATCCCGCCCCCCCGGCCTGCATTGGAGGCTGCCATCCAATATTACACCTTGACGAGTCACTGTGGTTAGCCGCTCAAACAGCCCGTTTCTGATTGGTGGAGGAAACTAGTGTGGAGGAAATACGGAAGTTTTCAAAAGTTCCTCCGAAAGTTCCTCCACCCCTGTTCCACGAGGCGCGAGGCGTGAGATACCAAGTGACGACTTTCACGCGACTTTCAAAAATATTTTTATCCACCCTTAAAGTTTCAACGCATATTTATACTGCCATGTTGTTCCCAGATCTATCCAGGCCTGAACTCGGCAGGACCCACAGTTTCAAGCATTATTGGGCGCACGGTCACTGTTTCGGGTCTGAAAGCAGCTTCACACAACATTGCACCCCTCAGCATAGGGCACCGGCTTCTCAGGCCTCCCCTCCCTGTGGCTTTCTGAATCATCACCATGTCCCAGCGACTAGGGCCTGCTGCTGTACAACAGGAGCTGCCTTACACTGTCTCCTCCGGGGCTGCATGCGAGTACTGCACCGCTCCTAAGCAGCCCAGTAGCAGCAGGTACAGAGCAGCATGCTGCTTGAGCATAGTGGCCCCGCCGTCCCAGCCATCGCTTGAATTCCCCAGTGCCGAGTGCCGTCGCATGGCAGCTGCATGGCGCCTGCCCCACATGACAGCTGCATGGCACGCCTAACCTGCTCTCAGTCTGAGAAAGGGAGCCCTGGCTTTCTGCAGGGCACAGGTGTGAATCAGAGCATGCCAGAATTCTCCATCTCCCCCCGCGCATCGCACGGTCTGGAGCACCTGCCTCTCAACACACAAAACATAAAAGCCACGCGTTCCCCCCTAGCAGGTGCTCTGCGTGCCACCTGGCCTTGTACTGCAACCGGACGTGTCAGAGAGCTGCCTACAAGGATCACAAGCCGTGCTGTCTAACACTCAAACTGTGGGGCGAGGCCCAGCAACGGAACTTCGACAAGGACGCCAAGGACGCCCACGGTGCCATCCTGGCAGCTGACGGTGGCAGCAGCTCCAGAGCCCACCAGACAGCAGTCAAAAAGATCGCTGCCCGACGCTTTAGAACCATGCACCACCTCTTCGAGTCTCTCGGCAGGCCCCCCACGCAGAGCGAGACCGTGTTCATCGCGCACGAGCCGGCATGTGCGGTCTGCATGGCCACCAACCGGCAGCTGGCCCTGCGGGACCTGAAGCTCAAGGCGTGCAATGTCTGCCACAGCGGCTGGGCCTGCCCCGAACACAGCGCTGCTTACCTTGAGGATGTGCACGCTCAGAAGTGTGACCAGTTCATACAGCTGAATGCGGTGCAACACATCAGGCGACATTTTCTCGCAGACAACCCGGAGAACATACACGGTGAGGTTCGTTCCCTTTGTTTCCCTTTCAAACACTGTGTATTACTTGTTTCCAGTCCACAAGTTTCATTCATTCATCACGCCATTCAGCCGTTGTTGTTGGATTTTAGGAAGGAATTCAAAGCCATCATGTTCTAAAAAACACCATGCAAGTTAGGATGTGACCAAATTGTGTCCCCGAATCTACCATCATGGAGCCCATGCAATATAGATTCACGGCATGTAACCTTTCTTAGGGAAAGGTTTGATAACATGACTTGCAGGGGGGCGATGTGAGGGAGCTTGTGAGACATCTACTGCTGGCAGGGGCTGACCTGCTTGCCTCTGTTTGCCACTCTCATGTACGTCAGGGGCTCCTGTAGCGCTCTGCTATAACATTGAATATGGATTAGAGTGTCGTAGTGTACAGAGCCCCGCCTCACTCAGTACTGTCAGTGTCTCCTCAGCATATCCTCAATATACAATACACTGTCCATTATATAGATGTACAGCATGCTTAGGCTCAATAGCATCCAGGGACGCTGCAGATCCCCCGTCTTGGGAGGCATTTACTGCTGGTAGGGGCTGACCTCTATTTGATGCTCCCATGTCCGTCAGGGGACCCCCCGTCTTGGGCCCCCTGTCTCCAGAGGCCTCGCCTCGACCCTCTTCCGCCGGGAGGCTGGGAGGTGTACAAGCTCTGGCGGCCGGTGGAGATGAAATTCATTCCGGCTTTTTGGCAGGTGCTCACCCAGCGACTGTCGCAGCCGTTGACGGTGATGCTGGGGCTGCAGCGCCTGTACACCGCTCAGCGGCTGGGGGCGGTTGAGCTGTTGACGGTGCACGTGATCGATCCGAGCGGATTCGAGTTGCCGGCAATGGAGGTGAGGTAGCCCACCTAGTGCAGCGGCCGAATGGGTAACGTCCTTACTCCACGCCCCAGGGTGTATTGATTGATTTATTTATGAGTGGCCATCGGCATAACTTGCGTGCAGTGGTTTGGCAGCATGCCCTTGAGAACGCAATGCCAATGAAACCAAGCGCCGTCAAACGTATTTTTTCCTCTGGTCGTTTTCCTGTGGCGAGCGCAACCATGCACTTGCGCCATGCACCTTCACCATGCGCCATGCACCTGCACCATGCACCATGCAGGACTGGGAGGAGTTGATGCATCTCATGCCCCGGGTGAAGCAGCTCAGGGTGACCTTCGTCGGGCCATCTGTGTTTCAGCGCCTTCCTAGGCGAGTGGTGTGGAAATGCAGGCAGGCCATGTCAGGCAGGCAGCTAAGGTCTTGGTGGCAGGCAGGCAATGTCAGGCAGGCAGGCAGGGAATGGCAGGCAGGCAGGCAGCTAAGGTATTGGTGGCAGGCAGGCAGACAGGCAATGTCAGGCAGGCAGCTACTGTCTTGGTGGCAGGCAGGCAGGCAATGTCAGGCAGGCAGCTACTGTCTTGGTGGCAGACAGGCAGGCAATGTCCGACAGGCAGCTACAGTCTTGGTGGCAGGCAGGCAATGTCAGGCAGGCAGCTTAGGTCTTGGTGGCAGGCAGGCAGGCAATGTCAGGCAGGCAGCTACTGTCTTGGTGGCAGGCAGGCAATGTCAGGCAGGCAGCTAAGGTCTTGGTGGCAGGCAGGCAATGTCAGGCAGGCAGCTAAGGTCTTGGTGGCAGGCAGGCAGGCAATGCCAGGCAGGCAGCTACTGTCTTGGTGGCAGGCAGCCTGGCAATGCTAGGCAGGCAGCTGCGTTCTTGGTGGCAGGCAGGCAATGTCAGGCAGGCAGCTACTGTCTTGATGGCAGGCAGCCTGGCAATGCTAGGCAGGCAGCTGCGTTCTTGGTGGCAGGCAGGCAATGTCAGGCAGGCAGCTACTGTCTTGATGGCAGGCAGCCTGGCAATGCTAGGCAGGCAGCTGCGGTCTTGGTGGCAGGCAGGCAATGTCAGACAGGCAGCTAAGGTCTTGGTGGCAGGCAGGCAATGTCAGACAGGCAGCTAAGGTCTTGGTGGCAGGCTGGCAATGTCAGGCAGGCAGCTAAGGTCTTGTTGGCAGGCAGGCAGGCAAGCAATGCCAGGCAGGCAGCTAAGGTCTTGGCGGCAGGCAGGCAGGCATTGCCAGGCAGGCAGCTAAGGTCTTGGCGGCAGGCAGGCAGGCATTGCCAGGCAGGCAGCTAAGGTCTTGGTGGATTCCGGAGCTACAACGGCCTGCATAGCCTGTGGGAAACTGGCATCTTGATTGCTGGTTAAGTTTGTGAATTATTTACATTCCAGCAGAGCATCACGTTTGATGCATCCGATATTTGCCTGGAAATTTGTATAGGCACATCATGCACTGGGACAGCGAGCGCAAAAGAGAATTACTGCCCCGGGCAAGTGACCAACACACAACCAAAGAAGAGAAGCGTGGGGATGAAATCCATAGTGCAGAGGATAAGCCCCAATCATTAAATATGAGTATATGACGTGGGTGCAAAGGAGCTCACTTAAGGAGTTCAGGAGCAGTTACAAGGGCGCAGGTACAGGTAGAGGTGCAAGGGCGGCTTGGGCTCCACTGGGCTGTGTGGACCTAAGGAGAATATATGCATATGCAGTGAAAGAGGCAAAGCACGGTTGCCAACCAGGTGTGCCATCAATCTTTGCTTTCTGCCTCCGGGCGTACCGGTATCTTTTATTTATTTCATTCATTGCTTTCTGCTTGAATCTGCCTAGTGAGGCCAAAACTGGATTCCTGAGCATGGCCGTGTGCAAAGACCACTGCGCGCCACGCGGGAGGGAGCGCACCTATGGCTTTTTTGAAGAGGGGTATCCCGAGTACGTCGAGAGGCTCAAGGTGAGGCGCAGTTACGAGGTGAAACGGAGCCGCATGTGGCCTCATGTTGAATCTTAAATGCCAGGAGAGGTCGTGAAGATTCAGAAAGCCACGTGGCATGCCCAGCAAATCCTGTGCCTCTGTTCAGAGACTGAGCTACCGGTTTGAATAAGACGCAGGTGATGAGAGAGAGGCTGAAGCAGGAGCAGCATGTAGCGCACAGCTTATGCACGTTGGTTGTCCTCTGACAGAAGTGAGGGGAAAATACATCCACACCTTAAGTGTGGCCTTGGAAGGAAAGGAGCCAGTGTTTATTTCAAGGTTTTGGAGGAAGCTTCATTTTACCATGACTCCATTTTGGGGACTTTCTAAAAGCTTACTTTTACCATGAATCCGAAGCAAAGCCTCGGTGGGGGGGTGCGGGGGGGCGCCCAAGTCAAGGAACCGGCAGCTTACGACCTGTGATGAAATGCGATACTGCGGTACCCTGCAGTAGCAAAGTGCCCTGCAGTACCTGGCAGACTTATTTTGTACCTGTGATGAAATGTGATACTGTGGTACCCAGCAGACAGCGACTGGGTTCAGGGAGCGGCACAGGTCGGGGCTTAAGCCACATCGGCACTGCTACCATGACAGGCTATCAAACCGGTTAGGCCCTTCACCCTAAACCCAACCTAACGAGCCCATCTTTGCAATCCGCTGCCGCGGGGGCAGGAGTCGAAAGGAACGCCGAGGAGCGAGTCGCGGCCAACCCTAGCTGTCGCGTTCAACGTCGACCAAAAGGATGACGAGCATTGGCGGTCAACGGTGAGGCTGCTGGCCGCGGACAAGACGCCCGTGGTGATGACCATGACAAGCGCAGACTCTGCCGGGGATTGCGCCGCGCAGTGGGAGCGGGCTGGGGGGCTGCTCGCGTGGGGGCCGGCGGCCAACCCGTACAAGTCACTGGAGCCGCTGCGTGAGGCGTTCCTGCCAGACGCTTTCTACCACGAGAATGGCTACTTGCTAGTGGGGGGAAGGGCAGGGGTGTAGCAGGTTTTACCGCAGGGTGCTTCAGTTGCAGTTCAGTTACGTCACGGCTTGCGGCAGCGGGGGATTGGTGCAGCAAGCCCTGCTGCTTGGGCCACTGGCTGTGGGATGGTCTAGGTTTGGTCTCCATTGGCCCATTGGTGGCTGGGGGCGCCCAGAGGCCTGCCAAAGGTGGTATGGTTTTGCACGGTATGCACGAAATTGTGTGTGCATTGGTGTGGCCTCCTGCAGCAGGAGGAATGTGCCTTTCTTTCTGTGCAAAGACTTGTCGTATAGATACTCAGGTTTGGGTGGTAAGATTTCTTCATCCTCAAAATATGTTCCTTCACGCCCTGAGCGGTGGGGCAGCAGCAGGCAGGCAAGCCATTATGACTTATGAGGCATGTTTCTCATGACAGCTGAAATCGAGCTTGCTCATCCCCTACCAGCCCCACACGGCTAAGCGTTGAGCATGGCCTTTCGGGTATGCACCATCATACCCGCTGAGCTGAGCCGAAGCCAGACCGCTTCAGGCTGGACCGAGGTTGTTTGCACAGTTTTTTTGTGGGGTAGTCTTACCTGTCCAGGAGGTGGGTACCCTTGCCCTGAAAGAGAAAGACTTGCACATCCCAGAGGAAGGAAAGAGGTAGGGAAGAGACAAAGCCCCCACCCTGCAGTCGGCATGGTCCATGTCGCCATGATTCTTTGAATGGCAGGTTTATAGGCAGGCCCGCTACTCAGGGTGCATACCCGCTACTTGAATGGCAGGTTTTTAGGCAGGCCCGCTACTCAGGGTGCATACCCGCTAGGCCCTGTTTAATGCTCGATGGGGCATCATGGCTTCAGGGCTCACTTGTTGTCTTGTTGACTGCGTAGACGATTTCAGAGGCTGGGACTTCAATTGTCTTTCTTTCCAGCCCTTTGTCTGTCCCTTCGCTTTATTTCCCATTTTCCCTCCTTATTTTCCTGCCCCCTTGTGCTTGTTTTGTTCTTTCGTCCCAACCCTTCATTATAGTTAAGCACCCACTAACTTCCACCAGCTGCACCAGGCTGAGCAGGGGTGGGATGCACTTTGTGGACTGTGCTGTGAGCATTGTTGAGTCTTTCGGGATTCTGAGACGCCGGTGTCGTTTGCCTTTCCTGCCTTCTCTTTTGGTCCTTTTTTAAGTTGTTGTTTGCCCCCTTTTTAGTTTCTTCTCTTCTCCCTTCTGAACAGTTGGGCGCCCACGCGGCCGAGCTTTGAGCGGGCCCAGAGGTATAACGTTATTGACCCCCGCGGGGAGGGAATTGTGTGGGGCACTTCTGTTGGTTTGTAAGCACTACATACCAGCTGGTAGCCTTTCAAGGATGATACAAAGGCGAACAATAAACACCGTGATTTTCAGTTTATATATAAAGGCGGCTCAAACAGTTTGTACGGGGCCGTCTACGGACAGAACTTAAACATACCGGTACTATCAATCGGTACTATCAAGCGGGATCGGGTCTTTTTTAAATACTCCGTGACCTGCATGCTATTGCAGATAAGTACCCAAGCTCCTGTCACCTTACAGACCACTAGTGTTACCCAGGGCAGAGCCCTTGGCCCCTCAGCCTGGCGTTTGTCCCAGATAAGACCTCCTGAGACATCAGAACCTCTCGTGTACTGCTATTTAAACGAATTCGAGGGGGATACAAGAGGCTCCTTTGGCCACACTACGGCTTTGGACCCGCAAAGGTACAAAATCCAGGCCAGGCAAGATCAACAGCAGAAAAGTAGCCTTGCCTACTCCTGTTAATGGTCTTGACCGAGCCTCCAAGCACAGCCATTTGAAGCTATCTGGCCGCCCAAGACGGCCTGGAACTTTTTGGCCGCCCATCACGCAAGTTTAAAAAAAGGTTTGGATATCCTGGTTCAAACTAAATCGCGCGCCATCCTGGTAAATCACACTTTGAGGCAGAGCCCTCATCCCTCGAGGGCGTTAGAGAAGGCTGGCAACTGCCAATCTACCTCCGAACCGGCAGCTAGGTCCACCACCCTCCCACAGCATGCCACCACGGAAAACTCGAGAACTCAAGGGCCTCTAGTTTTAGGGTCTAGGGATTAGGGTCCTAAACCCTTCAGGTTCCCTCAACACGGAAGACGTGGACACACTATGTACATGGACACACACGGCAGCGGCTCGGCTTGGGCATCAGCTTCCCTTCACAGCACTTGCAAAACCGTTTTTTCTGGATGCCTCACGCAAGCAAGCTTCAGTAGTTGAAGAAGTAAAGCTTGAGGCCTATCCCCAGCCCGATGTGCAGCGCCGCTATAGTGCCTAGGAGCCAAATCGACCTTTTGGGACAAAACGGGAGGGAGGGGGGGCACAGCAAGGATGTTAAGGCGGCTCCAGAGCCGAGACAGTGCCAAGGAGCGAAATCAACTTTTCGGGACAAAATGTGAAGGGGGGGATGGGAAGGGATGCGGGCTCGTCAGTCCGCATAGCCAGGGAGAGGGGGCCAAGGGGGTCAGCACAGCGAGGCTTCGACAACAGCGCAAACTCACGGACAGCCTTGCTAAGACGAAAACAACATGGTGTAAATGATCTAAGCCTTTCTGCAGCTCTTTGGGCAGAGCCCTTGGCCAAACAGTCTGGCGTCTGTAGCCCCTCAGCCTGCATTTGTAGCCCCTTAACCTGGCGTTTGTAGCCTCTCAGCCTGGCGTTAATAGCCCCCCGGCCCCTCAGCCTGCGTTTGTAGCCCCTCAGCCTGCATTTGTAGCCCCTTATCCTGGCGTTTGTAGCCCCATGGCCCCTCAGCCTGCCTTTGTAGCCCCTCAACCTGGCCTTTGTAGCCCCTCAGCCTGGAGTTAATAGCCCCTTGGCCCCTCAGCCTGCCTTTGTAGCCCCTCAACCTGGCGTTAATAGCCCCTTGGCCCCTCAGCCTGCATTTGTAGCCCCTTAACCTGGCGTTTGTAGCCCCATGGCCCCTCAGCCTGCCTTTGTAGCCCCTCAACCTGGCCTTTGTAGCCCCTCAACCTGGCCTTTGTAGCCCCTTAACCTGGCCTTTGTAGCCCCTCAACCTGGCCTTTGTAGCCCCTCAACCTGGCGTTAATAGCCCCTGGCCCCTCAGCCTGCCTATGTAGCCCCTCAGCCTGGCCTTTGTAGCCCCTTAACCTGGCCTTTGTAGCCCCTCAGCCTGGCCTTTGTAGCCCCTCAACCTGGCCTTTGTAGCCTCTTAACCTGGCCTTTGTAGCCCCTCAGCCTGGCCTTTGTAGCCCCTCAACCTGGCCTTTGTAGCCCCTTAACCTGGCCTTTGTAGCCCCTCAACCTGGCCTTTGTAGCCCCTCAACCTGGCCTTTGTAGCCCCTTAACCTGGCCTTTGTAGCCCCTCAGCCTGGCCTTTGTAGCCCCTCAACCTGGCCTTTGTAGCCCCTCAACCTGGCCTTTGTAGCCCCTTAACCTGGCCTTTGTAGCCCCTCAGCCTGGCCTTTGTAGCCCCTTAACCTGGCCTGTGTAGCCCCTCAACCTGGCCTTTGTAGCCCCTCAACCTGGCCTTTGTAGCCCCTTAACCTGGCCTTTGTAGCCCCTTAACCTGGCCTGTGTAGCCCCTCAGCCTGGCCTTTGTAGCCCCTCAACCTGGCCTTTGTAGCCCCTTAACCTGGCCTTTGTAGCCCCTTAACCTGGCCTTTGTAGCCCCTTAACCTGGCCTGTGTAGCCCCTCAACCTGGCCTTTGTAGCCCCTTAACCTGGCCTTTGTAGCCCCTTAACCTGGCCTTTGTAGCCCCTTAACCTGGCCTGTGTAGCCCCTCAACCTGGCCTTTGTAGCCCCTTAACCTGGCCTTTGTAGCCCCTTAACCTGGCCTTTGTAGCCCCTCAACCTGGCCTTTGTAGCCCCTCAACCTGGCCTTTGTAGCCCCTTAACCTGGCGTTAATAGCCCCTTGGCCCCTCAGCCTGCCTTTGTAGCCCCTTAACCTGGCCTTTGTAGCCCCTCAACCTGGCCTTTGTAGTCCCTCAACCTGGCCTTTGTAGCCCCTTAACCTGGCCTTTGTAGCCCCTCAACCTGGCCTTTGTAGCCCCTCAACCTGGCCTTTGTAGCCCCTCAACCTGGCCTTTGTAGCCCCTTAACCTGGCCTTTGTAGCCCCTCAACCTGGCGTTAATAGCCCCTTGGCCCCTCAGCCTGCCTTTGTAGCCCCTCAACCTGGCCTTTGTAGCCCCTTAACCTGGCGTTAATAGCCCCTTGGCCCCTCAGCCTGCCTTTGTAGCCCCTTAACCTGGCCTTTGTAGCCCCTCAACCTGGCCTTTGTAGTCCCTCAACCTGGCCTTTGTAGCCCCTTAACCTGGCCTTTGTAGCCCCTCAACCTGGCCTTTGTAGCCCCTCAACCTGGCCTTTGTAGCCCCTTAACCTGGCCTTTGTAGCCCCTTAACCTGGCCTTTGTAGCCCCTCAACCTGGCCTTTGTAGCCCCTCAACCTGGCCTTTGTAGCCCCTCAACCTGGCGTTAATAGCCCCTTGGCCCCTCAGCCTGCCTTTGTAGCCCCTCAGCCTGCCTTTGTAGCCCCTTAACCTGGCGTTAATAGCCCCTTGGCCCCTCAGCCTGCCTTTGTAGCCCCTTAACCTGGCCTTTGTAGCCCCTCAACCTGGCCTTTGTAGTCCCTCAACCTGGCCTTTGTAGCCCCTTAACCTGGCCTTTGTAGCCCCTCAACCTGGCCTGTGTAGCCCCTCAACCTGGCCTTTGTAGTCCCTCAACCTGGCCTTTGTAGCCCCTTAACCTGGCCTTTGTAGCCCCTTAACCTGGCCTTTGTAGCCCCTTAATCTGGCCTTTGTAGCCCCTCAACCTGGCCTTTGTAGCCCCTTAACCTGGCGTTAATAGCCCCTTGGCCCCTCAGCCTGCCTTTGTAGCCCCTCAACCTGGCGTTAATAGCCCCTTGGCCCCTCAGCCTTGGCCCCCCAGGCCAGCTCCTGCCCATGCTCTCATGCTCTCACTTGATCGTGGCCACCTCACACATCTGCCTCCGCATGTTCATCACGAGGAACGCGCCACTGGTGCCAGTGGCCACCATGACCAGAACCCAGCGCACAATGTCGTTGGGGACCACGCACACGAGAGAAACGGGTATGAAGACGGTCAGTGCATACCCTGCACCACATCCAGGCAAGAAAGCACAGATATCTGTTTGAATCAGAGAAAAGGGTATGAAGACGGTCAGTGCACACCCTGCACCACATCCGGGCAACAAGATGCAAATTTGTTTGAATCAGAGAAACGGGTATGAAGACGGTCAGTGCGTACCCTGCACCACATCCGGGCAACAAGATGCAAATTTGTTTGATTCAGAGAAACGGGTATGAAGACGGTCAGTGCACACCCTGCACCACATCCAGGCAACAAAATGCAAATTTGTTTGAATAAGAGAAAGTAATCAATCACAGTTTTCGTAGCTGCGCTTCACCGCACGCGTTCCATCTCCTGCAAGCATATGCATGAGCCACAGATTTGAATCTGTACTCCTGCTTCAGCTTCTAGGCAGCCCTCAGAGGCGCCCCTCACTTAAGTTGCCCCAAGTCATCCTCGCCGCTCTCCCTGCCCTGTATGGACATGTGCGCAGCTCTCCAGATCCTCTCATGACACTCTGTATGGACCCTGCTGTCCACACCCCTGTCCACACCCTGCGATCCACACCCTGCTGTCCACACCTTGCTATCCACACCCTGATGTCCACACCCTGACGTCCACACCCTGACGTCCACACCCTGCTGTCAACTCCCTGTCTGGACCTATGGCCACACCCTGAAGCTTACCGTACACGCAGAACATGCTGACGAGCTTGACACTTCCCTTCAGGTACTTGACCCACAGCCAGAGCACAAGGCTGATGATAAAGATGTAGCCGTAGAAGATGCCGGCAGAGGTGCCCAGCTGGGAGGAGGGACGCAATGCAAGAGGGGCAGGGGGGGGCAGCAGTAAGACAGGGAGAGGGGCATGAGGGGCCAGTAGGGGAGAGAGGGAGCAGTGAGACAGTGAGCGGGGCATGAGGGGCAGAGAAGGGGGAGGATGCAGACGTTAAGCAGTGGGGCAGGGATAGGGGCATGAGGGGCAAGGGGGGGGCGCACACGCTAAGCAGTGAGACAGGGATAAGAACAGGAGGGGCAAGGGAGGGGGGGGCGGCAGCAGTGTGGGACAGAGATAGGGACAGGAGGGGCAAAGGAGGGCGTTGCAGTGAGACAGGTGGAGGGGCATGCCGCTAGAGGAGGATACACAGGAGCAAACAGGAGCGCTTACTGCCATGAGGATGCCGTACTGCCGTCCTGGCTATGTTACTTCATCTTACAACAGTCTCAAGTTCCCTGTGACGTTGTGCCCTTTCACCCTCATCCGCACCCACACCCGCACCTTTGTCGCATCTGCAAACCACTGCGCGTTGACAACGGCGCTGCTGCTGGGAGGGGGACTGCTGCTGGTGCTGTTCGACGAGGCGGGCGGTGGGGGGGATTGGTTCTCTGTTGCTGTGAGGAAGGCGAGGTAGCTGCTCAGGTTGCCTGCCGCTGCCGTGACAAAGATGAGTGTGGTTGCGATCCAGAAGGGGCCGTAGCTGCGCGGGTCGTGGGCGAGCAGCGACGGAAAGTCAACCATTTCCCCCCCCCAGTAATCATGGAAAGTCAAGATTCCATGATGGAATGCAAGAATATGCCATACGTCTCCCGAGTGGAACAGGGTCTGGCCTTCTAAGCACGAGAGCTCATGGGCGAGCAACGGAAAGTCAGGATTCCAGGATTGATTCCATAAATATGCCGTACATCTCATGAGTGGGACAGGTCTGGCTGTCCAAGCATGAGAGCCCATGGCCATGCTTTCACGAATTGAAACCAATCTGTCGGGTAAGATTTAAAAGAACATCACTGTTATGTTACCTAGGCAAAATTCTTTACTACTCCAAAGCCTTGACCCCCCACCATCACTGTTATGTTACCTAAGCAAAATTCTTTACTACTCCAAAGCCTTGACCCCCCACCAGCACTGTTATGTTACCTAGGCAAAGACCTTTACTACTCCAAAGCCTTGACCCCCCACCAGCACTGTTATGTTACCTAGGCAAAGACCTTTACTACTCCAAAGCCTTGACCCCCCACCAGCACTGTTATGTTACCTAGGCAAAGACCTTTACTACTCCAAAGCCTTGACCCCCCACCAGCACTGTTATGTTACCTAGGCAAAGACCTTTACTACTCCAAAGCCTTGACCCCCCACCATCACTGTTATGTTACCTAGGCAAAGACCTTTACTACTCCAAAGCCTTGACCCCCCACCAGCACTGTTATGTTACCTAGGCAAAGACCTTTACTACTCCAAAGCCTTGACCCCCCACCAGCACTGTTATGTTACCTAGGCAAAGACCTTTACTACTCCAAAGCCTTGACCCCCCACCAGCACTGTTATGTTACCTAGGCAAAGACCTTTACTACTCCAAAGCCTTGACCCCCCACCAGCACTGTTATGTTACCTAGGCAAAGACCTTTACTACTCCAAAGCCTTGACCCCCCACCAGCACTGTTACGTTACCTAGGCAAAGACCTTTACTACTCCAAAGCCTTGACCCCCCACCAGCACTGTTATGTTACCTAGGCAAAGACCTTTACTACTCCAAAGCCTTGACCCCCCACCAGCACTGTTATGTTACCTAAGCAAAGACCTTAACTACTCCAAAGCCTTGACCCCCCACCAGCACTGTTGTGTTACCTAAGCAAAGACCTTTACTACTCCAAAGCCTTGACCCCCCACCAGCACTGTTATGTTACCTAAGCAAAGACCTTTACTACTCCAAAGCCTTGACCCCCCACCAGCACTGTTATGTTACCTAAGCAAAGACCTTTACTACTCCAAAGCCTTGACCCCCCACCAGCACTGTTATGTTACCTAAGCAAAGACCTTTACTACTCCAAAGCCTTGACCCCCCACCAGCACTGTTATGTTACCTAGGCAAAGACCTTTACTACTCCAAAGCCTTGACCCCCCACCAGCACTGTTATGTTACCTAGGCAAAGACCTTTACTACTCCAAAGCCTTGACCCCCCACCAGCACTGTTATGTTACCTAAGCAAAGACCTTTACTACTCCAAAGCCTTGACCCCCCACCAGCACTGTTATGTTACCTAGGCAAAGACCTTTACTACTCCAAAGCCTTGACCCCCCACCAGCACTGTTATGTTACCTAAGCAAAGACCTTAACTACTCCAAAGCCTTGACCCCCCACCAGCACTGTTATGTTACCTAAGCAAAGACCTTTACTACTCCAAAGCCTTGACCCCCCACCAGCACTGTTATGTTACCTCGGCAAAGACCTTTACTACTCCAAAGCCTCCAGTCCCCTGCATCACTCACAGATCCGGCTGCTCATTCGTTATGTCCATGAAGTCCGGCTTGAATGCTCCTATAAAAGAGCTCAGAACTCGCCACCCAACCTCCTGAGTACAGGGGCATGCGGGCATTGCTCGGGCAAGCTATAGACAGATGGGAAATACCAGCAGTTGAGCTCACATCCCGTGGCCTGCACACACTCAAGCTTATCATGGCCTCAGGGCAACAGAGGCTTTGGCGTGCTTCTGTGTAGGCGTACACGCGGTTGATTTGCAAGCATTGCCATGGAGAGTAGATGGCAAGAGGACCACTTATGCATCATACCGTAGGCCGTAGCTACAGCAACGAATCTCCCTCTTCCGATCTGGCACACGCACCCTCGTGTCCACGTTAAAGTACGGACGGTACTTTCGAATGTTGTAAAAGGCGTACTTGGAGTAGTCCTCGGGAGGCTTGTCGCCCGCTCCTCCGACAGCCAGCAGCGGCCGCGTGTCGGAGGTAGACGCCGGGTGCTGCTGCTGGCCTGTCTGGTGTTGGCTTGCGGCGCCGAAGTTGCCGTCATCGCGTGCTGTGGTGCCTGGAGGGGGCTGGGTACCCCATGCGGCAGCAGCGGCACCCCAGCGGGGTGGGCCGCCCGTATTGGCCGCTGATCCCCAGGCACCCCCTGGAGCACTAGCTCCTGCTCAGCAAGGAGAACGTGGTTGGGGGCAGTGAGAGTAAAGAGGGAAAGACATGTAGAATGCATGCGCATGAAAGTGGCTATGAACATGGGAGTGGCCATGCGGGTATAGGCCAGTGCGCATGAGAGTGCGCCAGGCATCGGTGATGAGGCCACGTGAATGAAAAGTCCTTTAAGGTACTGAATTACTGACCAGGCGCTGACCCCAGATTCCCTGCGACCATTTGAGGGGCGGTGGAGCTTGTGAAGGCGAGGTTGGAGGCAGCAGTGGGAGGCACTGAGGGCACTCGCGCATCATTGGCCGAATGAGAGCCCTTAGTGGGAAAGGAGCCACTGTTGGAGCTGGGTGCAGGTGCTGGGGCTGCATGAGGCGCGTAGGTAGTGTCTAGGCTGGATGTGTGCTGTGAGGTAGGTACTGTTCCCCATGCCCCCGCCCCGCCCGAGGCAAATGGGTTTACAGGGGGCTGCGCCGATGCGTATGGATTCGACGGGGCCGCGAAGGCATCGAACGGGTTGATCGAGGACTGTGTCAACGGAAGGTAGAGGAAGATGAGCACATTTGAAGCACTCTTTAATTTGAAATTAGCATTATTCCTATACAAACCTGATTGTTGTTGTTAGCCATGGCGCAGCAGTTGCTAGCGGCGAGTCGTAAGATCAGCGCTATTAGAATATGCTGTCCGAACCTGTGTCCGTACCTTTCTTCTCAAATTTCCATGCAGGAAAACCACTTATAAACCACTTTGAGAGGGGTGTTATAAGGTTTGAGTAGTGCCAAGACGACTTTTGAATTGTCGACACTGTGTGAATCATTTCACCCCTTACGCGCTTCCTTTCATACCTTTGAGCCACTTTTATTTTGCTGTGACTTGATCCACGCTTATATAAAGTGGTTCATATTGTTCTTTATAAATGCCATAGCGGAGGAGCTATTTGAAGACGCCTTAGAGCTCAGGGGAGGATATCGGACTTGCGGCTGGCATCTCTGCGGCGAAGAAAGAAATCGACGCCATTGCGATGGAACAGTGCGGAGTACCTACAGACAAAACATCATGGAACAACACTAAGCAAAACCAACAGGGGCAAGAGCGAAGCCACCCACTGCGTATGCAGAAGCACTGCCTAGTGCCTACCCCAAGCTTGAGCTGCCTGCAGCACTGCATGCTGCACCACCGCACCCCTCTGACCCCTAGCAAGAACTGCCTGGATGCTGCACCACCGCACCCTTGCCCCCCTAATGCACTGCTTGCGTCCACACCCCTGCCCCCCTAAGGCACTGCTTGCACGCTGCACCACCCCCCCCCTGATGTGCCGCATGCATGCTATACCAGCCACCGCCCTCCTGCCCCCCCAATGCGCTGTTTGCGTGCTGCAACACCACCCATCTCTCCCCCCTAATCCCCCCCCAAGCTTCATAAGATTAAGTAAGAGTGCAGCTATTTTCCGTTTCATTCTCTTTTTCCAAGGTTTCCACTACCGGTACTGGACATTAAACCCATTCCATATGATGGGTGTTGCTGGTGTTTTCGGAGCTGCGCTATTATGTGCTATTCACGGTGCAACTAAAGAAAATACACTATTTGAAGATGGTGATGGTGCTAATACCTTCCGTGCCTTCAACCCTACTCAAGTGGAAGAAACGTACTCAATGGTTACTGCTAACCATTTCTGGTCACAAATTTTTGGTGTAGCTTTCTCTAACAAACGTTGCGCTGCTTGCATGCTACACCACCGCCTCCCTGCCCCCCAAATGTGCTGCTTGCATGCTACACCACCGCCCTCCTGCCCCCCTAATACGCTGCTTGCGTGCTACGCCACCGCCCCCCTGCTCCCGTAATGCACTGCTTGCATGCTAAACCCCCGCCCCCTTGCCCCCCTAATGCGCTGCTAGCATTCTGCACCACCGCGCCCCACCCTAAGGCGCTGCTTGCATGATGCACCACCGCGGCTCCCCCTTATGTGCTCCACCGCCCCCTTGCCCCCTAAGGCGCTGCTTGCATGCTGCACCACCGCGCCCCACCCTAAGGCGCTGCTCACATGCTACAGCACCGCCCCCCTGCCCCCCTAATGCGCTGATTGCATGTTGCACCACCGCCCCCTTGCCCCCCTAATGCGCTGTTTGGAATCTTCACCACCGCGCCCCACCCTAATGCGCTGCTTGCATGATGCACCACCGCGGCCCCCCCTAAGGTGCTGCTTGCATGCTATACCACCGCCCCCTTGCCCCCCTAATGCGCTGCTTGGATTCTGCACCACCGCACCCCACCCTAATGCGCTGCTTGCATGATGCACCACCGCAGCCCCCCCTAATGCGCTGCTTACATGCTACACCACTTCCCCCTTGCCCCCCTAATGCGCTGATTGCATGCTACACCACTTCCCCCTTGCCCCCCTAATGCGCTGCTTACATGCTACACCACTTCCCCCTTGCCCCCCTAACGCGCTGCTTGCATGCTACACCACCGCCCCCTTGCCCCCCTAATGTGCTGCTTACATGCTACACCACCGCGGCCCCCCTAAGGTGCTGCTTGCATGCTATACCACCGCCCCCTTGCCCCCCTTATGCGCTGCTTGGATTCTGCCGTATGCAGCGTCCCCCCGCAGCGCTCTCCCCGTATGCAGCGCTCCCCCTGTATGCAGCGCCCCCCCTGTATGCAGCGCTCCCCCCTGTATGCAGCGCTCTCCCCGTATGCAGAGCTCCCCCCGTATGCAGCGCTCCCCCCGTATGCAGCGCTCCTCCCTGTATGCAGCGCTCCCCCCTGTATGCAGCGCTCTCCCCGTATGCAGCGCTCCCCCCGTATGCAGCGCTCCCCCCGTATGCAGCGCTCTCCCCGTATGCAGCGCCCCCCCCCCCCGCATGTAGCGGTATTGGGCAGCAGCTAGGGATGATTAGTTTTTTTAATTGCACCTGGTTTCCCAGCCAAAGACCGCTGCCCATCCTGCAAATACCATCGGGCTATTAGGTACAAGGCCTGGACATCAAGTGAATCTTCTGAGGAAAGAAAGAAAGAAAGCTACGCTCTATTAGGGCGTGGAGGTTAAGGAAACAGCGCAGCTTGGGGCCGTAGCCACATCCGTGCCGTTACCATGAGGCAAAAAAGAAAGAAGCAACTTCCTCACGGTGGTTGTCTCTTATGGGCGTGCTTTATTGGCCCAGTGACAGGCTTCGTGGCGGGAAAATATTCGAGTCTGAGCCTGGTTTGTACTATGCTATGCAAGAGTTTTATCGAATGGACATGCATTTTCTGGGCGCATTTCTTGGCATGGAACGCGATGATCCCTAGTGACATCATGGCTTCAATTGTGTGCTTATTATAAATAGTACCCACTGTGCCGATCAAGATTGGAATACTTTTTATATTGTTTCGTTGGTGCCCGTTCAGGATCAGTTGCTCAACGAGGTCAGTGTGCTGGTTTAAGCACGCGTTTAACTGGTCCCCATGCCCAGTGTCTCTGCAATACTTAAATTCCCCAATGTGGACTGAGGAATAGTATCCAGGCGACATGTTTTTTATGAGGAAAGCTGACATTCAAGACAGCAAGGGCCGTTACCAATTGATGCCAGAAATTACCCATAAGAACTTCATCACCCAAGTGGCTGAGCAGTGCCACTCTAAGCTGCAACTTATGTGCACTCAAGTGGCAGACATGAGGCATCATGGCGCATGTCAAGTACTTCCTAGTGGTGTGCA
Organism: Limnomonas spitsbergensis; assembly: GCA_037349105.1. Classification (NCBI taxonomy): domain Eukaryota; kingdom Viridiplantae; phylum Chlorophyta; class Chlorophyceae; order Chlamydomonadales; genus Limnomonas; species Limnomonas spitsbergensis. Next base: position 1,502,516 of record JAYJMM010000114.1, read on the forward strand.
AGGAAGTACTTGATGCCAACACAGCTGATAATAGAGGACGGCGCGGCGGTCAGCAGCGTGACACATGACACTGCCAACGGTGCGGTGCTAAGGGACACGGCCAACATGTGGAGGCTGCGCTGCATGTGTGCTTTCAGTGCCCTAGCGTGAAATACAGGCTGAGTCTGACCTTTGTGTTCTTGTTGTTGGGTGGGTGAACTTGCTATCCATTCTTTCCTCTGATGCCTTCTCTCTTGACTTTCCTAGCTTACTTTTGGTTTGCCGACGAGGCCGAGCTGCATTTCAGCATGGCCCAGAGGTGTACTGTCATTAACTACAAAATCCTCAGGGACAAGCACCTTATCCGTATGGTGTAATATGTCAATTGCTTCACAGCAATTAGCAATGATCCCTAGTAGTGAACCAACATCTTGCATATGATTAATGCACTCCAGCTGTTGCGAGTTAAGCACGACCAAACATTCCTTGTTTGGGTGCCATTGTTTCGTTACACAGTCCGGACCCTGCTCAAAGCCCACCCGAGAGGACTGGCCGAGGCAAATCAGGCCACAGCTGGTCCACTAGATAGTATGAGACACAATCTATAGCACACGCAAGGCATCATGACTCAATTTTGAGCATCAGACTGTAAACAAATATGTCACCATGCCAGGTTTTGGTGTCCGGACCCTGCTCACCCCCTGGCTCAACGCCCCCCACCCGTGAGTCCACCAAATAGTCTGAAACTGAATCTACAGCACAAACAAGGCATCATGACAATTTCCAGCATTAAAATGATTGAAAAAGTCACCAGGCCAGATTTTGGTGTCCAGACCACGCTCAAAGCCCCCACCCGAGATGCTTAGGCGAGGCACATCAAGCCCAAAGTAGGTCCATCAAACAGTCTGAAACCAAGTCTACAGCACACACAAGGTATCATGACCCAATTTCCAGCATCAAAATGATCGAAAAAGTCACCAGGCCAGGTTTTGGTGTCCTGACCACGCTTGAAGCCCACCCGAGAGGCCTAGCCGAAGCACATTAAGCCCAAAGTAGGTCCACGAAATAGCCTGAAATTACATGTCCAGCACAAACTAGGCATCATGACCCATTTTCCAGCATCGAAATGATTGAATTAGTCACCAGGCCTGATTTTGATGTCCGGACCACGCTCAAAGCCCACCCGAGAGGCTTAGGCCAGGCACATCTAGCCCAAAGTAGGTCCACCAAATACTCTGAAATTAAATCTACAGCACACACAAGGTATCATGACCCAATTTCCAGCATCAAAATAATTAAAAAAAACAGGACAGGTTTTGGTGTCTGGACCACGCATTAAGCCCACCTGAGAGGCCTAGCCGAAGCACATCAGGCCAAAAGTAGGTCCAACCAGTTCTCTGAGCTTCAGCAGCTCTGCCTGGCCACCCCCTCCTGAGCAGCAGGTGCATGCTGCTCAGGTTGCCCAGTCCTCTGAGCTGCAGCAGCTGGCTGCCTGGCCACCCCCTCCTGGTCAGCAGGTGCAAGCTCCTGATAAGCACCTAGGGCAGGGGCTTCTTGATCAACTTGCAGCTCAAATGCTTCCTCCACTAAGCCCTCCCCTTGTGCCTGCAGGGATAAGTCATGACTCATGAGAGATATAAATGATGAATCCTTGAGATACGAGGAATATGAATCAATGACTTAGGGAGATACTCTTTTGATCACGAAGAGAAACAACTTCCACGCTTGCGGAGTTGTAGCTTCAGCAGAGTTGCTGACAGAGGCTAAAAAAACACAGAGAAGTATGGCTTCCTCTTAGGGTTCAAGGCAGACAGGGATTCTCTCTTAAATTACAGTGGGATGATGTCCTTCCAGGATGAAGGGATAGGGTATTCCTCTGCATTTCCTTTATCAGCCTCTCGTGACGCTCTCGAGTAGATGTAGCCAACAGTGGCATCCTCTGCACAAGCATGGAAATTGGGCAATAATCCAGGCTGGAGCTTTATCATCATGCATTGCTGTGATATGAGAATGACAGTGAACACTGTGAGTATGATTGTTGCTTGCATGGAGCATGACTGCTGCATGCATGGAGCATGATTGCTGCATGCATGGAGCAGCATGCAGATAAATTAATACACCTTGCATGCTGAAGTTTACCAGGCCATGTTAGGATACAGACGTCTTTGAGCATGTCTGCAACAAGCTTCAGGTCTTTGGTGTAGGCCCCTGTTTTCAGTGTCAGCACAGGCTGCGCCCCAATTTGTTTTGAGAGCGTCTTGCTACGTCGCTGGTGAAGAGCCTCGAAAACATTGCCGAATTCATGTAGGATTATCGGGTGCGTGCTTCCTCTTGAACTCGTCTAAAACCCAGGGGACGCCAACTCGGCTGATATCGCTGGGCTTGAGAGTGTTGTTTCCATCCTTGTGGCTGATTCCCGACAATATCAACAAATCACAGTATATGGCGGGGTTTTCAGCTCTCATGGCAGTAATCTGATCGATAGCTCTGTTGATGATACAAATTGATTTCTAAGCGAAACTCGTCGCTGGCACTACAACAGTGTTCCTACACATGCGCTTATCTGTAACTAGCTCGGGATCCGGCCCTATTTCATGTTCAAAGGTTTGATCATCGTCGGACATGGCGGCATGAATACAGAACAATACTAACCCCTTTAAGAGTGGCTCAAAGGTATGAAAGGAAGCGCGTAAGGGGTGAAATGATTCACGCAGTATCACGAAAGCCGTCTTGGCACTTCTCAAACCTCATAACACCCCTCGCAAAGTGGTTTATAAGTGGTTTAACTCCAAATTTCCGCCAAATCCCCCACATTTCTCACATTTATCCGACACATCCGTCAGGTGTCACACTTTATGAAATCCTAGTAACTGATGTCATTGCACCAATACCGTACCGTACAGAGTGACAATTTTGCTGAACAGAGACATTCCCTGAAACGAGCATCATGTTCGTGTCAGGCGAGGTGCACGCCATTTCCACCAGGAAAAACGTGTTCGATGTCCTGGTGTCGCAGTCGCAGTCGGTACAAACATTTGAGTCTAGGGGCCTCTCATTCCACCAGAGCCGTTTGCGACGCCTAATGGAATTAGGGCAGTGGGCGTCGCGCGTCCGATTCCACCGGGGCGCCAAAATTAATATTTGCGACGCCAAATGTGCCACGTAAGACTTCCCACCCCTGCTTGCTTAGTCAGACCTGGTCAGGCACGTTCTGATCTTCTCGATCTTGTCCTGTGTGTTGCATTTCATGTCGGGGAATTGTTTTCGCCATTGGTCTTTCTCAATGGCCTGGCTCACCCAACTCAGTCGTCGATCTGAGTGTGAACAGGGCGTGCATGGAATCCCTGAGCCACAAAGAGCGGTGGCTGATGCTTTGTCAATGCTGATTCCATTTGGAAACAGACGACAGAGTAGATACAAGCATAGGGAAGAGAGCTATGAAGAGATTCTGGGGCAAGGATTCAAACGACCCCACGGGTTTTGGGCGACGCCTACATTTTCTGGTGGAATACGACGCCAAAAATGAGCGACCTCAAAGGCGCGTGTCGACGCCGCCAAGATAGGATATAACTGATCAAAGCTCTATGGGATGGGTCATCAAAGGTGATGGTAACATGGGAGTATCCATCAGCGCCAAATCACGAGTTGTTAGCCTGCCCTACTGCTACCAACCTGTCAATCCACAACGACCTAGAAACCCGCTGAGGGCGCTAACCACCTTGAAGGCAACGTTGGCGCATGAGTTCGCGCACTCCTCCTGCATTGCTGCTGGGTACGGTGTCAAGCTGCGCAAGCAAGGCCTCTCGCTCTGCTGGACCAGCGTGACCTTCTCAGAGAAAGCCACCGTGTTCTTTGCATGCAGACCCGGTGAAGTGGGCTCTTTGGCTGGCAGCTGCAGTTTCATTCCTAGGGGATTGAGTGGTGTGCTTGGAGATGGGAGTACGCACGGCGCGCATGGGTCGTGATGGACACGCATGGCTGCTTGGCCAGCACTGAGGGTCCACCAGTCAAACACGGCATGGGATGGGAAGAACCATAGGATTTATGTTTCATTTCTTGAAGAGAATTTTCCGGTATGATGCCTCTGCAATCGGATATAGAAAGCACCGGCAGCGGTTTTCGGCCGATACGGCTTTTAGTCAATAGGAGGCTTCTCCCTTACCTGGTAGAGCAGGGGGATACCTGGTTTGCATGAGCAAGGGCCCTTGCCTTCCAGGACCTCGGTCTCCTCCTCAAGCTTGCTGCAGGAACCTCCTGAATAAAATACGGACAGATGCCTCTTTTCTCCCCACATGCACATCCTTAAACCGATGTCCTCTATAATAAAGGAAGCTTCGCGCTGCAACGGAATGTTCATTCGTTTCACATGCTTTCCTCAAAATGTACGTTTGAAGAGTGCTTGTTAAAAGGACATGCTCCGGTTCTTCCCTAAGTAGGGATTGCCGTGATGGGGAGGTATCGCCGATGCATCTTGCTTGTGCATGCACCTCCCTTCCCGCCACGCCCTCCATGTGGCTGCCGCTCAGCATCATTGCATGTTTTGTGCACATGCCGCCTCTGATGGGGTGTGTTCCCCGAATCCCCGGGCTAGGCTTTGCCCTTTGGCTCATTAGGGGGGGAGGGCGGAGGCGCCGAACTTGGCCAAACTCAGCCCTTCATGAGTGCATGCACGCAAGTATCTTGGTGTGCGTAAGATAACATGCAATTCCCAGTTGTACTACTCCTCATGAATTGCGGAAGCACTAGCCTTTGGGCATTTCTGAGAGTGAGTCTCTAACGTTGAAAACCGCACCTACCTACATCACAGGCGGCAAGCAGGGCCCCACGTGCATCTAAGGCGGCCAAGGGCCCTACCTGCATCAAAGGCGGCTAGGAGGGCCCCATCTTCGAAAGCGACCAAGGTCCCTACCAACATCAAAGGCAGCCAGCAGGGCCCCACCTTCAAACGTACTCGATCACCACGGTCCTGGCGGCGGCTGTCAGAGAGTCCTTGAACGGCAACGTGGGGGGGGGGCGCAACATGGCTTCGGAGCCCAAGGTTGGTTAGGGCCACAGGTGCCCTCAAGCACGTGTTGGAGTCATTTATCAACAATTGCAAGGCTCAAGCTCATGTCCTAGCCCTTTATAATAGACTTCATGGCCCAGGCCAGGCCCTAGTCTTTCATACTTTATTGCAAGGCGCAGGCGTATGCTCCAGTCCTTCGTAACCAATTGCAAGGCTCAAGCTCATGCGACAGCCCTTGATAATATATAATATATTGCAAGCATCAGGCCCATGCTCCAATCCTTCATACCTCATTGCAAACATCAGGCCCATGCTCCATTCCTTCATGCTTCATTGCAAGACTTGCGTCTCTGTCGGTCAGAAGTTCAGCTTAGACATCCTGGCAGCATTTAGAGGTTACTGTGCGGAAAATCAATTATGTAGATTTGTTTTGTCGGTACCAAGCAAAATCTACTTTTATGTATATGAGCCAGAGAGGTTTGAGGAGCATTGGCAGCCACAGCCCCACGCTCGCAACATTTTTTCCGCCTGGGATGGTAAAAGCATGTTTCATGGTCACACTGACAAGAGGCACCTTGGTTGGACATGTAGGTACCATGCTCTGTCAGTCTTTAAGGCGCTTTATCTGTGTGCACATGCAGGGGGGGAACCCCAACCAGGTCGTGGCGATAGGCGAGACTTTCCATTGTGGCATCAGTGGGCTGATGGATGCATCGTGCATGGTGCATGCATGTGCATGGTGCCTGCAACCCTGCATGCAGGTGCATGGTGCCTGCAACCCTGCATGCAGGTGCATGGTGCCTGCAACCCTGCATGCAGGTGCATGGTGCCTGCAATCCTGCCTGCAATTTTGCATGCATCGTGCATGATGCATGCATGTGCATGGTGCCTGCAACCCTGCATGCAGGTGCATGGTGCATGCAACCCTGCATGCATGTGAATGGTGCATGCAACCCTGCATGCAGGTGCATGGTGCCTGCAACCCTGCATGCATCGTGCATGGTGCCTGCAACCCTGCATGCATCGTGCATGGTGCCTGCAACCCTGCATGCAACGTGCATGGTGCCTGCAACCCTGCATGCATCGTGCATGGTGCCTGCAACCCTGCATGCAGGTGCATGGTGCATGCAACCCTGCATGCAGGTGCATGGTGCCTGCAACCCTGCATGCATCGTGCATGGTGCCTGTAATACTGCATGCATGTGCATGGTGCCTGCAACCCTGCATGCAGGTGCATGGTGCATGCAACCCTGCATGCAGGTGCATGGTGCCTGCAAACCTGCATGCAGGTGCATGGTGCCTGCAACCCTGCATGCAGGTGCATGGTGCCTGCAACCCTGCATGCAGGTGCATGGTGCCTGCAACCCTGCATGCAGGTGCATGGTGCCTGTAACCCTGCATGCAGGTGCATGGTGCCTGCAACCCTGCATGCAGGTGCATAGAGCCTGCAACCCGGTTTGGAGCACAAAAGGTAGGGAAGAGACAGAAGAAGTGGGACCCCTCCCCCCTGGGCTAGCTACCTGTACACAGCCACCAACCAGTGGCCTAGGGACGTTCAGCATACTGGCTCCAACATAAAAGACAGGAAATGTCCAGGCAGTGAATCTGGCCCTTGCGTAATCTTAACAGCCCTGCCTTACTCTGCCTTACCCTGCCTTACCTTGCCTTACCCTGCCTTACCTTGCCTTACCCTGCCTTACCCTGCCTTACCCTGCCTTCCCTTGCCTTACCCTGCCTTACCCTGCCTTCCCTTGCATTACCCTGCATTACCCTGCATTACCCTGCATTACCCTGCATTACCCTGCATTACCCTGCATTACCCTTGCCTTACCCTGCCTTACCCTGCATTACCCTGCACTACCCTGCATTACCCTGCATTACCCTGCATTACCCTGCACTACCCTGCATTACCCTGCATTACCCTGCATTACCCTGCCTTCCCCTGCCTTACCCTGCATTACCCTGCATTACCTTTGGAGCCTCTCCTCTCCTTTTATGCTATGCACGTGTCCCTTGCAGATTCGATTGGTCCTCGAGTACCGTGACAAAGGATGCCTGCGAGGCGCTCTGAAAGGGAAAGCCTTCATTGGCCAGCAGGGCGAGCTCAACTACCACGCCGTGCTCGACACCTGATTGGACATCACTAGAGCCATGCTCAACCTGCATATAGCGGGTGTGCTGCATGGAGATCTGAAGGTGGTGTGGAGTGGAGTGGACAGTGTGTGATAGGTCATGGTAGGTGGGAGGCGGTGCGGAGTGGACAGTGTGTGATAGGTTATGGTAGGTGGGAGGCGGTGTGGAGTGGACAGTGTGTGATAGGTCATGGTAGGTGGGAGGCGGTGTGGAGTGGACAGTGTGTGATAGGTCACGGTAAGTGTGAGGGGCGGTGTGGAGTGGACAGTGTGTGATAGGTCACGGTAGGTGGGAGGCGGTGTGGAGTGCACAGTGTGTGATAGGTCATGGCAGGTGGGAGGGGCAGCGTAGAGTGGACAGTGTGTGGTAGGCCATGGTATTGCATGCCGTAGACAGCGTGGCATGGTTTACCGTAGTGTAGTGCCTTGAGTTTAAACGTTTTCCGTACAGGTCGACTGCGGGGATGCAAACCTTGCTAAACACATAATGCGGGTTCCAGCGCATTCGACAGAAATCTGGATTTGTGGTTGAGTGATGGGGGGTCATGGGTTCAGATCCTTCACAGGCATGAACCCTAGACCCCGAAACCCAAATCCTACACCGTCTTAGGGTATTCGGCTAGGAATCCGTTCGGCGGCCGCCAAAGGCTTGATAGGGCCAAACCTTGACACATACCCATGCAGCAAGGCTGGTTGTGCATGAGGTCCCCGCCCGGCCGGAGGCTAGGAGGTAGTTACACTGTAGCTGACATGTAGCCAAGCCATGATAATTGCAATGCTGAAGAGCTGGGCTATTGCGGAGGGTCCAGGATGTGCACGAGGGAAATGTCCAGTGTTTCTTTTTCACGAAGAATCGTCCTGTGTTTAATTCATTAAGCTAAAATATACCATCGGCAGGCCGCCCCGCGGCCCCCAATGGCCCGATTGAGACAGAACCAGGACCAGCCTACGACTGGTGCGAAAGGCGGTTTGGCTGGCCACACCTGGGGCCTCTGGCCAGAGGCCAGAGTGTAGCTGACATGTAGCCGAGTCACAAAAAAATAGGCAATGGATATGTTCTGTGAGGGGGGCAAGCCGTCTGGCTTGCTCTTGTCTGCCATTCTGACGCATGAGCTGTTGCGCATAGTTTGGTGTAAAGGTTTCAGGTTCCTCGTGCCCCCCTCTCTTCTTTTCTTGTCTTCCTTTGCCCCCTGCACTTTTCTTTCCTCGCACGCCGTTCATGTTTTGGGGGGGACTCAGCATTGCAGGTGCTCTAGCTGCTTTGAAGGCGAGGGAGATCAGCACCGAGGCTTTTGCCCCCCAAATCCGCCCCAGAACCACTGGTTGCCCCCTTTCCCTGCTTTTGCCTGCCCGCAGGCCGCCAACGTGATGCTCAAGAGCAGTGGTAACCAGGGGCGAGGAGCCATTGCCAAGGTAGGGATCCATGTCCACTTGTGTGCAGGGGTGGGGTGAGGGGGGCCTGGTGCCGGATAACCCCTCTGAATGGCATGAGGGCCCTAGGGTCAGCATTCCCAGCCTCCCTGTTCACTTCTGCTAGGGCTGTGCCAGGCTTCCTTTCCCTTGATGCAAATCACTTGCACCGCACTTTGCCCTGAAATGTCGAGCACACACGATCAGCTAAAAACGCGTGATGAGGCTGAGAGGACAAGGATACCTTGTCAAGAAAAGCAGGTGTCTGGCAAGAATGACGTTCTAGTTTAGGGTCAGGGTTTAAACCCTAAACCCTAAACCCTTAACCCGGTCACAGCCCTGCAGTCAGACGTCCTGGGCGCTTGTTCCTACTTCTCACTGCCCTCTCAATACACACACATGGTGCTCTCAGGTTGCAGATTTTGGACTGGCTGTCAAATTTGATGACAACATCTCCCAGACGCACATGAGCGACATGTTCCAGGTGAGGGGTAGGCCCTTCATGCCGTAAACCCTTAAACCTGAATTGGAAGCTAGATTTGTGCATGAGCGACATGTTTCAGGTGAGTACCAGGCCCTTCTTCATACCGTAAACCCTAGGCTCGAAAGCCTTGACACCCTTAACCTTGACTCTTAAACCCGAACTAGAAAACCTTAAGCCTTACACCTGAACTAGAAAATCTGAACCCTTCAACCTGAACTAGACGAGTATGAGCAGCATGTTCCAGGTAAAGGGCAAGCCCTTAACACCGTAATTCCTAGGCTCTAAAGATTTATCACCCTTAACTCTAACCCTTTAGCCTAGACAACTAGACGTACATGAGCAGCATGTTGTAGGTGAGGGACGTGTACACAGAGGGGTTGTAGGCCTGGCCTGGTTGTCTCCCAAATTGCCAGGGTCATAGCCCGTTTTTTTCTACTACGATACCACCTTCGGCAGGCCGCCCCGCGGCCGCCAAAGGCCTGATTGAGACCAAGCCAGGACCGGCCTACGACTGGTGCTCAAGGCGTTTTGGCTGACCATAACTGGGGCCTCTGGCCACAGGCCAGAGTGTAGCTGACACGTGTAGCCGAGGCACGAAAAAAAAACACTGGACTCATGGCTCCCTGAAATTACAGAGGAGGGTCCCATGGAGGGGCTCGGGCACCGGCAGGGCACACCAGAGCAATAATGATAAAAAATATGCAGGCAGGGGGCCTGTGAATGACCGTGATACCCGAAAGCCCCCCAATGCCCGAGAAGCTACTATGGTAGTCAGTTTCGCTTTTGGTGGGACTCAGCTATAATCCAGCCAGCTAAAATCCAGCCACCTTGTGTCATCCGGCCAAAGACCTTATGCACGGCCAGCCACGCTGTTTGGGCTGTGAAGCACAGGCTGGCCAATGTTTGATCCCAATTGGGTCTTTGGCAGCCGCAGAGCGGCCCGCCGAAGGTGGGGGCGTAGCTGGGGAGGGGGGGGACTGCTACTTTTAGTTAAGTAGGTAAGTAGTTACCGCAGGTGGGGCCAACCCAGGTAGCCTAACTGGCGGCTGTGTCAGGTACGGTAGCCGCACCCTGCGTTTGTGGCTGTTTGGGTCTGGGTTTCTGCAAATGTTGTTTGTATTTTGTGCCTGTGAGTGTTCCCTCGAGCATGACCTGCGTCACACATGAATGTTTATTATAGCTTGCTTTAGCTACAATTCAGCTACTTCGCGGCCTAAGGCCGAGGAAGCTAGGCGCAGCAAGTCCTGCTGCCTGGGACGCCAGCCACCGGTCCCAGGTTTGGTCCTATCGGCCCAGAGGCGGCCGCCCAGCCGTCCCTCAAGGGTGGTGTTTAGGCACACACTGAAACATAGGCACGGTTGCAAAGACAGCTTTCCGGAGCGGCTTCTGGGAAGCCGCATGTACAAAGTATCACCCCAAAGCTGGCATGGTGCAAAACTAAAAACTGGAAAACAGAAAGAAACTGCTGCTGCACTTTTGATCCACAGGGCACCCTCACGCACATGTCCCCGGAGCTGCTGCTGATCGGGCGCATGTCCAAGGCGGCAGATGTCTACGCATTCGGCATCACAATGTGGGAGATCTGCACGGCCAAGAATGTGTTTGAAGGTACGGATGCAGCCCAGCAGTCGTCGCAGGGTAAAACTAAATAGTAGGGCAAATATCGCGGCATGTGTGGCCCGCAATGTCCTGTGCTTAGGGTTTAGGTTCAGCTCCGTCACAGGCTAGTCCCTGGTACAGCTAGTGTTGGTCGCCACGCTGGTGATCCATGAGTCCACCTGGCATGCCAGCATTGCGTGCAAATATACCCTAGCCCACCCGACTTGGACTAAGTTCAAGCCCACCCCCCTGGCTAGTGCCCGGTACAGCAATATTTGCGGCTTGGGCCACTGGCAGTGCATAACTGGCTAGGGTTTGGTCCCCATCCCGACCCTGCGATGACCGCCCAGCAGCAGTTAAAGGTGGCATGATGCACACTTAATGAGCAGTGGTTTAACTGAAGCAATGTTTCTTTTTTTTCGTGGCTCAGCTACATGTGAGCTACACTCTGGCCGCTGGCCGGAGGCCCCATTTGAGGATAGCCTCGCTGCCTTGGCCACCAGTCGTCGGCCGGGCCAGGGTTGGTCCTAATCGGGCCTTTTGCAGCCACGGGGCGGCCAGCCGAAATTGGTCTTGTAGCTAAAAAGGAAACACTGAACTGTCGCCCTCTCCAGAACACGGCAAGCCCAAGGCCCTTTGCCAAATTCAACCCAGGGCAGAGCCAGGTCAGTACTGCTGCAAAACGATATGCTCGCTGACTCCCTGCCTGCAGTCCCGCCCTCCCGCCCTGACCTGTGGCACGCCCTGCCGCCCTGCCGCCTGCCCTGCCTGATGCCTGCCCTGCCGCCCTCCCGCCCTGACCTGGGGCACGCAGGCACGCCCGGGGCCCTGCCGCCCGCCCTGCCTGATGCCTGCCCTGCCGCCGTCCCGCCCTGCCTGATGCCTGTCCTCCGGCCCTCCCGCCCTGACCTGTGGCACGCAGGCTCGCCCGGGGCCCTTCTAAAACACCAAGTGACGCAGTTGAAGCGCCGGCCAATCTTCCATCCGGATACACCTGCAAGCTACCAGCATCTCGCCAAAGAATGCTGGGCGCCAGACGTGGCAAACAGGTGTGGACATTTGGGTATGGAAGTATGAGCATGTGTGTTCCATGGTGTGGATGCATGGGTGGTAGGAGGGGTGGGGAAGTGGATAGTTTGGATGTGTGGGGGTGGTTTTAGGGGATAAAGTCATCATATTTGTGTGAATGTGTGACTAAGGGATGCTGGTTTGCCGATAAAGCATTTGCTAGGTTTCTAATAGGGGGTGTGAGTGTTTCTTCACTCGGCTATGATGCCACCTTGCGGCCTCGGGGCGGCCTGCGGCCGCCAAGGTGGTACTTGTAACCAGATGGGGACCAAACCTGGACCGGCCTACGCCTTGCGGTCCAAGCAGCATGTTTGGCTGCGCATATTGGGCTTTGGGCCGAAGATCGGTAGGTAGCTGAACGGTAGCTGTACCACGAAAACATCAAGGCTGCTGTGCAGGTGGGATATGAGGATCACTGAGGGTGGTTCTATCATTCTGTGAGTTTTTTGTGGGAAGGGAGGTGATGAGAAGGACATCAAATAAGTACCGGTATGAAAAAATAGCATTGAGGAAGGCGATGACAGGACGGCAGGTAGGTGTGAATAGAGACGCAGGCGGGCTAACTTCTGTCCAAGTGACTGTGTTGGGCTACCACGGTCGTTTGTGCGCTGAAATTGAAGGCCTTAAGCATCATGCTAAACCCTCGTTGAAAATTTAACTGTTTGATATAACTTACCGTAGCTGCTGAGTCTCATGCCCAGGGTCCTGGTTGCATTTTGAACCCCATTGCTTTCATCACCATTGCCTCAGGCCTACTTTCAAGAGCGTTCTGACTAGCATGAGGGAGGCTTTGGAGGGAGCCACCAAGCCCTTAGCAGGGTACAGCTTACTTCATCTTGACGACCCGAGCCAAACGTGGAGGGCCAACATGAAGATGATCAACCCTAAACCCCAAACTAGAGCCAAAGGGTAGGGCCACCATGAAAATGATGGCTGTTGGGGAGCTTGTTTTTGCTGCAAGGTAGTCAGTGCATGTGTGCCTGCAGGCAGATGAGGGATTGCTTCAAGGGTAATGTGCCTCTTTGCCTGTGTTGTGGAGGAGTTTTCTCAGGGTGTTGCCATCTCTCTGAAGGCAGGTGAATCTTGTATTGAAAGGGCAGCTTTACCAAATGCTTAGATTTACTATCAAGAATCATCATATGTGAACTGTGCTGGTAGGAGCAAGTCCGGTGGGCCCGTTTCTCGGCTCCAAAGCTTAGATTTGAGCCTATAATGATGGGGTGATGAAGACACAGCCGTGGCCTGGCCCTCCAAAGATCTGATGCCACCATGCTAAACATGGGGTGATGAAGACGCAGTCGTGGCCTGACCCTCCAGCTGTGCCGCTGCCTTTTTCAAGTCTCAAATCCCCAGGGGGGTGTAGCCGCACCACACTCTAGTCTCAGATAGTGTGTGCGAGTGTTGCATGCAGTGCTGTGCCATTGCGCCGTTATTCAGAAATTGTGTGCGTAATTACGGTTCATTACTGGTGAAACGTTGCTGAATTTGCCTTGAAATTGCGGTAACTGGAACTCAGCTACGTAATTCAGCCATCATAAGGACCGTAATCGGCACAGCACTGGTTTCATGACTTCTGTGGGGCTGCCAGCCTGAGGACAAGGGGGCCTGCGTGTAGGACCTCTGCAAAAGTAGGCTGCGCACTAAAAGCTGAGACCTCGTATGCATCAACAGGCGGCAAATTGAAATTCATACGTCAATGTCCCCGTGTCCATGCAATTAATCAACTCTCTTTCCTGCCTTTCTGCCCTGAACCCTAAACCCTACCCACTTAACCCTAGACCCTTTATTTTTTCCTGCGTGTTTACAGCTCTTCCCTGTGGGCGAGGACGATCAGAGCAGCGTGCCTACTCCCATGGGCTACCCGCCCGGGCTGATTTGCCTCCAAGATTCCAACATGCACCTCACCCTGCTCCCGGCCATGCCGGGGGGGGCTGAACTCGGAAACGGCGCTGGGAGCTAAGATAGAGCAGGCCTTGGTAGCCTTGGACTATGTGTGCATGGTTGTCTGATTGTCTCTGGCTTTGTCAAAAGTGGAGAATAATAAAGACAGGATGGCTCGTATTTTATTTTGTTTGCCTTGTGTGCAAGGCCTACCAACGGAAATGTGAGCCTACCGAAATATCGTATTTTATGCCACCGGCCAGTCACCGTAACAAACAAATGGCCTACCACATAAAATTATTATACAACAGCAATAGAGGACTTGATACGCGTATTCATCTATTGTTATGTTCTTATATCTGATGTTTAGTCTAGCGTGTAGTGTGTCAACATCCCTTGGTATTGAGCTAGCTAGCTTATCAAGCAGTGTTGCAGAGTGTGATGCCCTCTAGATCCTCTGGTTTGGAGAGGCACTGGTAGCACAACAGCCTTACATAGCCTCTTTTGTAATTAAGGTTGAAATCTTATCATTTAAAAATGCCCCCTCTGCTTGCACTTGGAGAACTTTAAAACTACCGGTATGTGCGGAGCCACATCAGCTGCACACTCGCACTACGTTGATGTCAATCGGTCTGGCCGCTTTGTGTACATCACACAAATAGTGCAATGCGTCATGCACGTTCCGTCTCTAAATGACTGGTTGTTGCACCTCATGGTTACCGCACGGAGGTGGCATCGGCCCAGGCTGCGCTGTTTACCTAACTCTCACGCCTCCCACGGGGCGTAGTTTCTTTCTTTCAACTCATGGCATCAGCGGCGCTCCCTTCCTGCTGCTGCCGCTGAAGCAACATGAACAGTAAGTGAGGCCAGCTGTGTCTTTTTCTCCAGCTCAGCCCTGCAAAAGCAACAGCATTTGCAGGACCTCTTGGGGTCCAACTCCCGTTGGCGTTTCAAACAACCAGTGCTCATGAAATTCTGAAACACATCTGGATTTCTCAGATACATTTTAGCCTTTCAGCTACCTTTTCAGGGTGTCAAGCATGTCTAATTAAATGCATGACTACCGGTAATTGAAATGAGTTGGACAGCTGTAAGAGTTGGACAGCTGTATGAGTTGGACAGCTGTATGAGTTGGACAGCTGAATATGTTAGCTGTTTAAAGCCGGTGTCATAATATTTTTTCTGGCCATTTGAAGACGACCGAAATCAATAGTAGAAGTTAGGCACTGATTTGTGTTGGGATAGTTATTTGGAAGAAGGGCGGGGCTTTTGGGTGTATCCAGAATGTTCTTTTACTGGTAAGGCGGTAAGGCAGCAGCATACCTGGCATATAAATAAATACGAGGGCTGCCCAAATTGTGATGATGGCTCAGGATGTGAAGGTCCGCATGCTCTACATGCTCACCGTATGTCTCATACTGGTAGTGAACAAATATGTGCAAACCATGCATGGTGGCAGAAATGCCGTTACCCTTAATCAGGGGGGGCATCATTTGATGGCAAGCGCCAAAGTAGCCAGGTCTCCTTGCGAAAGGAGTCGGCTTGCCAGATACAGGTTTCTCTAGAGATTTGTAGGTAATTCACAAGGGTTTTTAGGCAGTGTCTGGCTCTTCGCAAGTCTGTGGCCGAATATGTTCTCGTGCGTTAAGTGCACCGTGAACCCCCTATCTTAAGTATTTTTCAGCAGGCCCTGACTTTCTGGAATCGAATTAATCTGAGGCCTGACGATCACCTTGCGAAAATGGCTATGCAGGAAAAATGTGATTTGGCGAAGGCTGGTACTTCACTTAGTTAGGCTGTTTTTTTGTCTTTGATATTGATGACTCTGGGTATTGATTTATTGACTGCTCCAGTCAAAACCTCTTTAAATATTGAGGCAATTCTGAATTCAGCTAGGGATCAATGGTTTTCCAACATGTCCAGGGATATGCCACGTACGGCCCTGTCCGTATGTGCAACTCCTGACTCAGAATGCTTAGGGTTCAAGTTGTTTACGTTCTCTAACGTAAAGTGGTTCCAAATTAAGCGTGATGTGAAGGAGACTTTCTGGTGCAATTTGAGCAAGCCTAATATGATGTGTGCTGTAGCCCAGTATCGGATGGGGCCGCATTGGCTGAATGTTGAGACGGGGCGCTTTGAGAATCCTTTTGTGCCTCGCAGCGACTGGATTTTGTAGATGATGCAATTTTGAATGTCGGGAGGATAAGCTTCACGTGATTTACTGCCCGTTATATACAGACGTTCATTTTATTTAATTTAACCTTACTTTCCATAAGTTATCTAGCGGACGAGGATGAGGCCATGAAACATTATGCAAATGGAGTGTGGGGCAAGCTAAATGCAGTAGGCTCTGCATCTTTTTTCTGGAAGAAATTTAATTCTTTTATCTTTCAGTGTGTGATGAAAAGAGAGTATCAACTCAAAACTTTGCTTCCGTCTCCCCCCTAATTTTCTAGGCGGTGCTCGATCGATCTCTTTTGCATCCACATCATGTTTTATGGCTGGGGCTTATTTCTGCACTATGGGGTTCATTCCCACGCCACTGGTGTGGTGTGCTAGTTGCTTGCCCAGGGGGGTCACTGCTTTTTGCTTACTGTCCTATTGCATCAAGTGCCTGTACCGGTTTACGGGCACATGTCCCATGCATCTAATGCTCTGATGGACTGTAAAAGCTTCACAGCTAGTTCACTTATTTCTTGCTTGTTTTCAGAGTTCCAGAAATCCTGGGTAGGTTAACATGAAGGAATACTGAGCAAGACTTTTTCAAGAGCCACAGCGAGTTCAATATGCAAGCAAACTCGTAAGCGTTACCCGCAATGTTTATCAGCGGCGACTACGCCGCACGGTCAAGCTCATCTCATAGCAGTTGGTGTCATACCGGTACCGGATTTGGCAGGTGGGAAGTTGGTAATGGCTCAGCCTCGCCTGTCCCATGTTGCGTTGTCTCCTTTCCTATCACATCCCTGCAGGGTATTCCTTTCTCCTTCGTGTTTTTCTCCTTCTTTCCCTCTTACCTTAAGTTCCTTTTCTTTTCTTCCAACGGAACAGTTGGGTGCCCACGCGGCCGAGCCTTTTGAGCGGGGCCCAGAGGTGTAATGTCATTGACATCCCCGCAGGGGGTGGTTTCCTTCGTTTAGTTTTGGACTGACACGAACGCAAAGCTGCTCGGCAACAAACATGCAGGTAGACATTCACCGCAAATCGCAGTACATTTTCGGTACATATTAAGAGTCAAGCAGTTGACGATGCACACATCTAGCCTACTGGTGAAGCAAACCGTGGGGGGAATCTTATCGCAAAAATTACAAAATGTGATACAAAGCCTACCCGCACGATTATACTACAAGAAACAATTAGGTAACAACCAGGGGGTAACAACCAACTGTCGATCACTCCCTAACATTCCACTTGAGCCTACTATTGCAGGCTACGCCCGTCGTAACATTTTGTGGTGAAGATGTGCTTCCTGTTGTCACATTTCAGGGCCAGCCACCATAAGGCTGACTGGCCCAAGCAAGCGACTATGCTGGGCAGTACGATTGCCTTTGCAAGAACTCTGTAGTTCGATTGCCTTTGCAATAACTCTGTAGTTCCTGTCAGATCTTGCGAGACCAAAATTGTCATAATCGAATATTCCGATGCATGAATCTGGCATCTTAGCCTAGCCCTCTACACTGCTTAGGCTATCAGCTCTGCCAATAGCAGGCCCGGGCGCTCAATCTGCATGGCATCGTGGCCCACCCTGAGTGCATGCCTCCTCAAGCCAGTAAGAGGAGGCAAGCACCCTCATCCCATCTCCCACGCCTCTTCGTGCGGTAACAGGAGGCAAGCAACGTCCACCTCTGACATAAATCTATAAGCATCAAACAAGCTTCACAGGGCAGCTATGCCCCTGACCTGATAAGATCTCACTGAAGGCGTGAACTCCAACGCAGGCCGTGGCGGCAGGTGCGACCGGTAGCAACGCATATGAGGCGGATGGTGCGGCAGCAACCGGTTCCCAAGCTGGCGCGTGCCTGCCGCGCACCAGGTGGAAAGCCAAGGTTGCCTGGCATTTCCAGGCAGCTGTCTCAGCCACAATTGCCTGGCGGGTGCTTCATTGCGCAGGCTATGGATGCCCGCAAACTCCTCCTTTTACTCCTCCCTGGGGGTGCCCCTTCAGCAACTCTGCTGTGCGGCGCATGTACGCCCGAAACCTTGTTGAGCGGACGCCCTGGCGCTATTAATTGTGAAAGCCTCTGAACTGCTTCTTTTGACGGCCGTCGCTGTTGTTGCTGCTGCTGCTAGCCTGTCCCGTGTAGCCTTGCGCCCTTGCTCAACCGCGCCTTAAAAGATGGAGGAGGCTTCGTCATCGCACAGCCTGCTTGCTCGCCTGGATGCCCACAGGCCGTGCGGGCTCTGCTCCTGCTGACACTGTTCCCGCGGGGCCCGATCCTCCTGGCCCCCCTCCCTCTGGCACGCCCCGCATGAAGCGGATCTGGTCCACCAACGCCTTGAAGCTGAAAGGCTCCGTCATCGCCAGGTCTGATATCACCTTGCGGTTCATGACCACGTTCATCTGACCCAGCCCATACATGAACTTAGAGTATGCCATCTGCGCAACGAGGGGGCGCTTGCTTTTCAAAGGACACTTGCACATGCAGTGGGGAAGTGGAGCAGGTGTATCGTAATAAGGGGGCATTCGCCTCTGTTCGGAAAGAGGGACCATTCACAAATATGCTGGGAAAGAGGAGATTTCAGCAATTCTGTTGGGGAAGAGGAGCCATGATCATCGTGTTTGTGAAAGCGTCTGCGCAGCCACGCAGAAGCCTTCTGGAGCTCTATGTTGTTCCGATCGAGATATTAACATGCAACGAGATTGATGAGGACAGGAAATACCGGTGCATTTGGGGGGTCTTCAGCTACAACTCAATTCCAACCCGGCCTACAGCTTGCTTGGCTTGCTGCAGCATGCCCTGCTGCCTGGGCCACCGGCCGTAGGCTGGTCAAGCTTTAGTCCCTAGCAGCACAGTGGTGGCCACCCAGCAGGTGGCACTCCCCCAAATGAGGCTTGGTGCGCACTCAAAATGGACACTGAGCCACTGATGTATGGGATAGACGGGTAAGAGGACATGCCAGCCCCGAAAGGCCTGCCAATCGCGAGGCAGAGACTGGTGGTCGGCAGCAAATGTTGGCTTAAGGTAATTTATGGTGGGCTGACATACTTGATTTATAAACAGGATGGGATTCATACTAGTTTCCTGCACAGTCACTGGAATCGCGATGAGTACCTCTGGACAGTGGCAGTCACTGCGATTCAACATGGGCGGTTCAAGCTGTCTGACGAAGATGTTTGTGGTCACCTGAGAGGTGACTTGTATGACAGCAAGCCATGCCGTGTGTGTGCATCTTTAGCAATATTTGTACATGCATGCACGCAACATGACTGGCTTCGACTGACCACGGGCATGCAACACAACTGGCCACGACTGACTCCATGCATGCATGATGTCAGCCATCCTGCTTATGTGCTCGGCCACTAGCCTCGAGCTGCCCTGTATTTTGTCTTGATTGCTGTAACAGCGTCCATGCAAACACCCATCGGATTGCAATGCATTACCGATCTCCCCATGCAGCAAGCACACATCTGAATTTGCACTCCCAGGCCACGAAGCCTTTCATACGAATCAGACTTATTTAATTTATCAACGTTTACGTAAGGTTGATATGATAATAGAAGAGGGCCATCATGTTTACAGTTCCTTTGGCCGCCTGGAATGTATTCGCAACACTAGTGTATTCGTCGCATGTCCGTGGCACAGCATAGCCTGACTTGCCTGATGCTCCCTGGTCGCTGCATTGATTCGCGTGATCCAAAGCGCACGCCAGTCGCGCTTCTTCTCCTTCCTGCCCCGGTACGAGTGCTGCAGCGCCTTCTCCACGCGAGACCGAGCGATCTTGATGCAGTTTTTTGCACGGCCGCGGAAGCCTTTGGCCAGCTCGAAGATCTTTTCTTTGCCGATAGGCATATTTTCACCTCGTTCGATACCGCCCAGGGCAGGCGCTAGGATTAATTTCTTGTCGAGGGTGGAAAGTATGAAGGGCCCACACCCATCAACTTTCTCACATGCATGGCCAAAGACTTTGTTAGGAAAAGTCCAAAGGCTACCTCTGTTCAATAACTATTTATAAAGCCCCATTGCTACATATCGGTGCAGTTCAGCTCTCACAACCACTGCTACATATCATACCAATTAAAAAGCCCTCTTCTCTTGATTATATGAGGTCGCTATGTCCCCCCTCTGCCCCCTTTGCGACCAAGTTTGGTTCCGAACCTAGTTGTCCGCCATCCTTCAGGTTGTGGCCTCACTGTGCGTGTAGAGGATATGTTTAAAGCAGGGAAAAGTTATGGAAATGGGTTACTATATCACAGGAGCTGTGTTTATAAGGTTGGGGGGCCACGAGGAGGGTGGGATAAAAAATGTAGAAAATAAGGGACAAAGTTGGAGCAGGCAAATTTTTCTCCCCCACCATGTTTTCTAGGGAGAAATATCAAGGGGGGTGGCGGGGGCAAAAAGTATAATTTCATACCCCATCCTCCTGAGTTATAGAGCTTAACGAAAGAGAGTTTTCAAAATCTGGCCTTGAATCTGTTTCTGGCCCATGAGAGGGGGGCCATATGATGCGGCAAAGTGGAGGGGGTAGGCTGGGACAGGGGCTAGGACATATCCCCCGGCAGTTGTAGGACGCACCATCTGCAGTTGGATAATCTTCAGGTGTAGCAGGGGACCACAGTTGGTGGGGATGCACTACCAGTTCCAGACGTAGGGCTGGGAAGAAGGTTTAGCTATCAGCAATGCGGCTGCACGTCGGAGCGCATATCTTGTTGTGCCAATGTGGTGCAGCATGCGGCTTAGAGCCCGGTATTGCTGAGGATTGCGGCTTAAGTGGCCGTGTGTGCAGAAAGGGATCAGGCCAGTGCAAAATTGACTTGGTGAAAGGCGCTAAAGCAGTAGTAGGTAGGTAAATAATCGCTATCCCGGGCTACATCCCAAACATAACTTCACATGCAGCCCTGCACTGTCGGGTACCCTTCTGAAATTCCCGGAAATATCCAGTAGTCTGCATCACTCTTACCGTTCCTGTATGCTAGCGCCTAGCGGGCTCTTCCACAGGCATCCGTCGTGCCAGTTCAGGGCCGGTATTTGAGAAGCTTGGGGAAGAGCTGTTTGGATAGGTGCTGAATTGAAGGCCAGACTGCCTCCGTTTGACAGCATTCGCAGCAAGCGATGTCTTGTACAGCAGAGGCTTCTTGTCTTGGATCGGCCAAAACAGGTTCTGGAGCATGTGAAAGGATGCAGCCCACCTCACTTCGACTTCCGACGTACCAAATGTGATGATTTAACTGAGGTCCCTGCAGAGGCATCCTTTCGTGTAGACCCCAGAGACTAAGGGGGAGAAATTTTCTATTAGGAAGAAAATAAAGAAAAGAGAACGCCGATGCGGCGTGGATTTTGGGAAGTACAGGTTGACGAGACGTCGAGACGCCCAAGCCAGGACCGTTGCAGTGTGGTATGTACTGACTCCGATTCTGTACACATCATCGTCCAAGGGGGACTGGATGGATGACTGCCTTGTCATGACTTATCAACTGTACCCTTTATTGATGATGGGTTGCCCGTCCGGCTCCAGAGTGAAATGGAATGGGGGACTATACCCCGGGGCCCATGGTAGCATGTTCCGACACGATACCCTGCACATTAAGGCACAGGATTAGCCGGATTGCACTACCAAGGTAGCATGATACGACACGACTGGGTGTGGTCATGCCGGATTGTGCTACCATGCCGGGGCCTTTGTCCTGCAATGTGCAACTCCCTTGGCATCCCTCATCATGCTAGTCTGTAGGGTAACTTTCTCTGCATGCCGTTCGTCATGCACCTTAACAGATGCGCCGTTCTAAACCCTAACAGATGCATGGGCCTTGGGAGGCGCGCTGCTTTGTCTTGGCTGCTGAACGAAAAGCTACTTGTCAGAAAGTCCATATGAATATTGATCAAGATGTCCGGACATTGTGCAATTTAAAAGCCGGTAAGCAATATGGATGGCAATGCGGATACATTTCATACCAGCTAAGCTCTAAGCTAAGCTAAGCTAATATGGATAGCAATGCGGATATATTTCATACCAGCTAAGCTAAGCTCTAAGCTAAGCTCTAAGACCAGACAGTTGGGCGCCAACGCGGCCGAGCTTTGTGAGCATGGCTCAGAGGTGTCACGTCAACGACCTCGGCACATACCTGCCCCCCGGCGCAAGAGGGTTCACCGAAAGCACTGCTGCTTGCAACTCTGCCTGCGCTTCATCGATAATATCCTGCCTCTGCTTCCTCTCCTGCTGCAAAAAATACGTTGCGAAATCCAGGCGAGCAGCCATCCAACCAATCATGAACACAAAGCAACAGTCGCTTACAAGGACCCAACAAGCCTCCTCAACTTCCCAAGCACCGCCAACCGACTTCGGTTACAACTTCGCCGCCGCAACTTTACGGATACGCGCATACTGTACGGTTCGCCCCATACTATACGGTTCGCCTAGTTTAGGGTTTAGGGTTTAGGGTTTAATGTTTAGGGTTTAGGGTTTAGGGTTTAGGGTTTAGGGTTTAGGGTTTAGGGTTTGGGGTTTAGGGTTTGGGGTTTAGGGTTTGGGGTTGGGTCGTCGTTGTCTACCGTATCTTGAATGGGCATGCCACATTTTATAACCAGCTAGGTTTATGGATGCCATGAGAGGCGCACTGATCTGCTGATGTGATTAGGCTCCTTATGTGCCTGATAACTCTGCTGTTAGACTCAGACAATAAGGTTCGACTCGGCTCCGTAAGTCCGGAGGCGAGGGGGGGGGTACTTCTTACCCACCCGCTTCGTACCCCCAATCCCTTGCTTGGTACGGTACGTCCAGGGCGGGTCATATGTATCGTAAAAACGTGGACAGGCCCAGCAGTGCAAGGAGGTTAGGTCATGACTTGATATCAGTTACACATTGACTGTGCTCCAACCTGATTGCTAGCAGTTCACTAATACTGGAAGGCACCAACTGTCCCTTGAGATAATCAAACGCAAACACAATGGGCTTTGCGAGTCCACTTGACAGAATTACCAACTCCAATAAGTTTATGTTTTGAGATAACTTGGCCATGCTGAGGGGCCTGCCTCTGATTTTTTGAGGATGTTCTATTGCCATGCTGTCCTCCATAGCTGAAGTATTACCTGATGTGGAGCCTAGGGTTGTGGCTCTGAAACCACCAGTGCTGTTTTGTCCATCCTCTCGCAAAACCAGTCCTCGGGAGCAAACCGGTTTTTGGCCAATTTGTAGGCTCAGCCGCCGCAAGTTTGGTACCCAATGGGCCAGTTTTTGGCATCCAACTGCCATTCGGATTCAAATGATACCCCAACAGGCATCAAGAAACCGTGTATGGCAAGCTGATTACAGCACTTGACGATGTAGCAACATACCAGGTCGATCGAGGCAGTTCCGAGAGAGATTCTTTCAAATGACAGTTGGTACTGCTAGTGTGAACCAGGTTGGGAAGGCGGGTCAAACCTCCCGAGCCAAGGCAACTGCCGCCCGCTGATGCAACTGCTTGATGACTGCTGCGTGGCTGCTGGCAGTTTGGGTCCCGTTGCTGGCTCGTAGCAATCATGTGCCACTCAGATTCACACGCGCTGCCGCAATCACACAAGTCCATCAATGCGCGACATTCGGTAGACTGCATACAGCATCGAAAGACAGACAAAGCACAGCCAAGGTTTCAAAAAAGTGCCCTGAGTCCAGACTAACTACACCCGTCAATCACTACGCCACATTGCCATCTCTCCGGCTGTCACCTGTCTGAAAACAAAATCTGCCCCTGCGTGGAGTGCGTGCATGATGCATAGCGGATCAGCGGCTCCACTGATGCCTCCCGAGGCGTCAACAAGCAAGGACAGCAAGGCATACACGATTCCTGCAGGCCCCTCATGCAGCAGCTTCCAGCAACAACAGCAACAGCAGAAGCAGAGGCAAAGGGAGATTAACCCATGGCCCGACAGTCAAGTCGGACCATCTTCCTTCTCCCTGCCCCTAGCTCACCCTCAGATGGTAACCGTGCAGCAGCAGCAGCAGCAGCGGAGATCCGGCCGCTCCGAGTGCATCAGGATGGAGGAAGGCAGGGATTTGTCGACACAGGGGCCGGCGGCCAGCAGCAAGAAAGCGCAAGGCAGTAAGGCTGGGGCGATCTGCAAGCCAAGCTGCATTAAGAGGTTCTCTGATGGTGAGTGCGGAAGGGTGGCAAATTGACTGGCAATTTGCAAGCCAGGGGAGAGGGGTTAAATGCCAGGAGAGTCAGAAGTCAGGTTCCTTATCACATATCGGCATTGCAGGGCAGTTCATTGTACATCAGTCTCTGAAGGCAAGCATACCACTAGCCCATTGTCTTCCGGATTATCTGGTCCGAACCGTCTCAGTTTTCTATCTCCATACCAATCTGCTCGTGGGTGGAATATCCACGGAGGGCCTTCTACAGCATCAAGCGGCCCCTTCCATGCGCGTTATATTCATCGCTGCGTCACCTGCCGTCACGACGTATGACTGCACCGTGCGTTTGACTGAACTAGTGAACTTCCTGTTTTCGGTTTTTGAGTTTGTGTGAAGCTGCGCTCACCTCGCCCACTCTCTGTTGTGATCTGCAGGCCGCTTTAAGGATGAAGGCAGGCATGCCCTGAAAATGATCGACATGGCCTACCGCTGCAGCAACCTGTTTGGAGGTGCTATACAAGGATATGTCACGGTGCGGGATGCGTTAGATGTCACGGGGGATACCACCAGCGTGGCAGCGCCAGGTCAGGGGACCAAGGGCAGGAGAGCGACGCAAGCACGTCACTGTCTTGCCTGCCTTGTTGAATTTGGGCTCTATAATGCCAATAACACTGTTGCAGACACTTGGCTCCAGCTGTCACAAGTGGTATTTCATACCTTCATACTTCAACACGCCTCTTGGAGAGGTGTGTTCAAGTATGTAGGGTATGGAATATGGAACTTGTACACCTTGGCTTCGCTCTTGCTCCTGCTCCTGCCCCCTGTGTGTGTGTGTGTGTGTATGCTCAAATGCTTCCCGCTGCCCCCCCTCGTGCCCGCTTCTTCCCTGCAGGCGGTTGACCATAAGCACCTGCACTGCAGTGCCTGCCAGGGCGTCAGCAGCACCATCGTCACCTACTCGGCGTACCACATCGACGCAGCTCGCAAGCACTTCCTGCGCCACCACCTCGCCGCACTGGTGGAAGCGGGCGTGGAACCGTCGGACTGGCGGAGGGGCTATGAGGTGCCTTCCAGGTAAAATGGGGGGAGTTCGAGGCACTGTAGGTAAAGTGCGAGCCAGACCACATTTGGCAGGCTGCTGGATAGCCACCACTGGGCTGATGGGGACCAAGCCTTGACCGGCCTTCCGCCGGTGGGCCAAGCAACAGGGCATGCTACATCAGGCCCGGTGTAGGCCATGGTGTACCTGAATTGTATCTAAATTGTATCTGAATTGTATCTGAATTGTATCTGAATTGTATCTGAAGCACCTTCAAATAAAACAGTGGTTCGCGGCGAGGGGGGCCATCCCGCCCGGGGTAAACATGTGTGTTGTATGGACTCTTTGAACTGTGTCAACCAATTTTTCTGAATTTTGAAACGTCACTTTCGTTCATCCTTACTCCTATCTGACACCTCCAAACATCGTTGGTCCTGGATGTTACAAGGGGTTTTGTCTTGCTGCTGCCTTGACTAGCACCCGTTGTACTAGGGCAATCAGAAGGAGCAATACTAGGGCAATCAGAAGGAGCGGTACTGGGGCAACCGGCAGTAGCGGCATTAAGGCAACCATCAGTAGCGGCATTAAGGCAACCATCAGCAGTGGTATTGGGCAGGGAGGAGGGTGGAGCGATGCAACGAGGTGCTAGAGATGTCTGTCCCTCTGGGTGTGTAAGGATGGTTGTCGAGTCCTGTTGCTTCATCCCCATTGATTCCCGTCGGCCATGATTTCTCCATGGAACTCAATCGCCCTTCTGCATGTCTCAGGCTGCGCGACCCGAAATATGTGGTGGCCAAGGACAAGGCAAAGAGACATGGCAAGGGCAAGTCCCCTGCTGCAGCCAGCAAAGCTGCGGCTGCTGCCTCCAGAAAAGGAGCCCCGACATCACAAGGTGCCAACGTTGTTACTTCCACGGTCTCTGGCCCTCCCGCTGTGGAGCAGAACACGGGCCAGCAGGATGCAGCAGCTTGGACTCCCCTGGGATGGCTCTCACCTGCCCTCGCGCTACCTGGTGGAGCACATGTGTGCATGCCCGTGGGCCGCACCCACAGCCTCAGCCGTGACCTTGCGACTAACTCCTCAAGCTGGCTGTTTGAGCGGCTCCAAGGTTTGGCACTGGGGGAGCCGCCTGTGCAGGCCTCAGCTGGCTTCAGGCCCGGTCAGCAGCAGCATCAGGACCATCGGCAGTGGCATCACCGCCCTGTGTCATTTGCGTCCATGGGCCCGACGATTACTTCAGCTGCCGGCTTGGAGCTGCCCGCGAGGGCAGTCGGGGCCGCCGACACGCAGCTGCTTGACGACGTGTACCACAGCTCGTTGGCAGCGGGGCACCTGAGCGAGAGAAGCAGGAGGCTGCCGCAAGACCAGCCGCAACATCAGCCGGAACAACAGCCGCAACATCAGCCAGAACAACAGCCACAACATCAGCAGCAACCTAACTGGGTGGCGGCAGCGGGCGCTGTGGTGGGCACCGAGTCCCTTGGCGCCTCATGCAGACCCTTGCGACCATCTATCATGGACACATGGGGCATGGCTGGCAGCATAGCACACAAGAGGTCGTCGTCATCTTGTGACATATGATGGGCTGCTGCTGCGTCGTACTGTGACATATTAGGGGCTGCTGGAATTGACCTAGCTATGGCTTGAGATGTTAGCGGGGCAGGGCTTGTGTCAGGCTGTAATAACAAAATTGTTTGAAGATCTTCAAATAGATGGAAGGGCTGAGGAGTCGCGTTCGTGGCAGCACATTAGCACACTGACAGTAAATAACTAAATACCCCGCATGGAACTTCAAGGCAATTAACG
Source organism: Limnomonas spitsbergensis (assembly GCA_037349105.1). Lineage (NCBI taxonomy): Eukaryota > Viridiplantae > Chlorophyta > Chlorophyceae > Chlamydomonadales > Limnomonas > Limnomonas spitsbergensis. Next base: position 1,529,188 of record JAYJMM010000114.1, read on the forward strand.
GAGGCCTGGTGTACGTTTTTTCATTAACGGTACCTTCATGAAGGACATTTGATTGTGCTTCAGGCTAGCTACCGCCTTCACAACACTAGTGCTCCCGCTGTTGGCGGTAGTGTTGTGCAGATATGGTAACAGTTTTATCGTGGCCATCGTTTCCCTGCTGGCCATTCTCCCTCCTGATCTGGTGGTAACCGTTGTGCATTAACTAGTCAATTATCCCGGCAATTTTTCTACTTATGTGACAAGGACTTCAATATTTGTTTCACTGTCCCGTATGTAAGTAATGGTCCCTTTTACTGGTCAGGATTTTGGCAATGGGTAATCAATAATGTATTGCATAAATCTCTGTGACCCACGTCCTGCCTGTTTTTGCATTTCCCTGATTTTGATTCCCATAGGGTCGGCCCTCGTCTCATTTACTCCCTGTTTGCATCTATATCCTTTGGGACTGCTGTGTAACGCTATGCAAGTACTGATTACTGAACGTCATGCATTTGATCTAATTAAGGTCCCTGCCAATTCATTCTCAGCCAGCAAGGAATAACAGTCATATAAGTCTGAGCGTGGTTAAATTTGATTGAAGTGAAGACTTCATCATCGAAGTCTGTCAGCCAAGGAGGAATAATTAAAAACCAACAATCAGTGGGCACCAAGAGCATCTGCACCGTAAAAGCATTTCAAGCCGTAATATTTGATGATTGCAGACCAAGGCATTCTCTGCTGCAAACGGAATAGAAGTCTGCTCAGTGGAAATGGGAGGTAAAAATCCGCAGGGGCACTTCAGAGATGTTTCTGCAGTCAAGCAAAGCGTCACAATTCACAATCGATGCATAGGACAGCACATGCAAAGCGGTTCGCGCACTAATTGAAGTAAGACAGTTACATATTTTTTGTTCCACTCCCCTAGGCCAGCAGCTAACATACGTAATTGATTTTAATTTGAGTTTTTTTGCAGCCAACTTACCCACGAGCATAAACCAGTTGCATTACTTGCAGGGGCATTTATGAAATCCATAGTACAGAAAATAAGCCCCAATCACAAAAATGTGACGTGGGTTGTAAGAAATTAGTTTGCTCATGCCATAAGGATTTAAACTATTTTAAAACACTTTCCACCTGGTTTTGCAGCGCACGGACTTGGCGATAAATCTGGGACTTCTTCTCTGACGTCAAATGGTGTGGTGGTAGACCCAGATTTTCGTTACATTCGATATATTATTATGAACGCCGTCACTCCGTCAGTAGAGCATATGCCTCACATCTTGTCCGGCTTTAGGGAAAATCAAGCTTTACTGATTACAAGCACTCGTCACTCCTTCTGAAAGGGAGGCGGCTTTCAGCGGATACATCCATCCTTGGGTATCACCACGTTCACGGTATAACCAGGGGTATCTAGATATACCGGTATCTCGACTTTGAAGGGTACGTTTGCAGGGTGGTTTGGTTTGATAATTTTAAATCTAAATAGTTTAGACAAGTGGTGTTCGTATGATTACAAACTGTGCAGAATTAATACATGTTTTGAGGATAGGCCCTGCCACCCGGTAACCCAGCTGCATGCAGATTTTTGTTTCCCATTCATATCCGACTCTTTTGGAACCAGCTGCCGCGGGCCAGCCCCTTGAGCGAACCCCCCTGAGACAGTTGGAAATGACATGGCCTTAGGGGGGCCCGGGTATTTAAATCTGCTTAACTCCTGGCAGACCAGCTGCCAAGAAGGCGCTTAAGACACTATATGAAGATCTGTTTTGAGCGAGGGCAAGTCCCGTAGTAGCAACCTGCACCAAATGCAACCGTAGTAGTCTAATAACTGTCCTTTGCCTTCACACCGTTTCACATAAACTGGCCCGCGTGGAATTGAGGGATCGCGCAGCTTAACTTAATATCACATTATTGAGTTCTTGCTTGTGAGTACCGGTACCGTATAAGTTCCCCGCACATTCCCACACCGGCACCGGTATCATCATCATCATCATGCTGTATACATTCCCACCAAACCCTGCAGTCGTTACGCCTCATCTCGCTGGCGAAGCGCCAGCTTTCCATTGAAGAGGCTTCACGGATTCACATAAAATTATTGATGGCCACTTCGGCTTGATAAAAACTCTATGCAATGGCCTCAGGCAAAGGCAAAAGACGTTTACGGTACCCCAGAACTAATGGATGTCACTGTGCATTGGTGGGTGCTTCAAACCAGAATGTTGGTAGCGGAACCGCAAATAAAATGCAACTTTACCTGATAAACTAAACCATACAAAATATAATACGGTGGACTGTGCGGGAACCATTTTTCAGGCACGAAGTGCGGCCAGACAATATAGCTAAACCACACAAAATAAGCAATGTTGGACAACCTATCGACCATCAACATATGAATATATCATATTCAGAAAACATGCCACAGACATGCCCCCCTCCTCCTCAGCAGTCAGCAGAGCCTTGCTAATGAGATTTGGCAGGTCCATGCACTCCATGCTCCACACTAACTATGCACAATTCATGGTGGAAAACAAAATAATACACCGGGAGAGGCAAAACTCACTGGAGTAACTTGAAATGAAAAAAGTGGGAGAACAGACGACAAGCAAGCGACAGGGGCAGGGGGACGGGTAAAAAGTACATGACAAGCACAACCGCAATGCCTCACTGTGGCCATAGCCTATGTACCCTAAAACGGGATAGGGTCCGCGCACCCCTGTTAAGAACTAGTATATCAAATTCGTCGCGCAGGCTAGAAGTACCCTACTCCGCGTACGCGCAGCTGAAATTTTTGTGTTTTTTTAAATTTGGTGCCAGAATACGTACTCCGCGCACCCCCCAAAATAGTTGTTTATTATGATTCTGTCGCGCACCACTCAGCGCACCCCCCAAAATAATTAATTCAACGCAGAGTCCAACCCGTTTTACGGTATATGGGAAACTGAGTGTCAATTTGGCAGCCTGGCAGCTCAATTTGGCAGCCTGGCAGCCTGGCAGCTCTGTACTAAGTTTACATGGCTACAGCGTTTACCACAATGGATCTGATACCTATCATGTGTGAAAACTTACTGAACAGTACCTCCAATCTCTGAGCATGCTCTGTTCCCAGCTCAAGCCCAGAGAACGGCCCTCCTCCTGGGCTCTACAGCAGGATGAGGGCCGCTCACCTAGACCCCATGGCAGCCCTCCTGTACACTGTGGCGGCCCTCCTCCTGGGCTCTACAGCAGGAGGAGGGCCATTCACCTAGACCCCATGGCGGCCCTCCTGTACACTGTGGCGGCACTCCTCCTGGGCACTACGGCAGCCCTCCAGGGCCCTTTGGCGGCCCTAATCATGGACCCCATGGCGGCCCTCCTGGCACTGTGGCAGCACTCCTCCGTGGCACTTAAGCAGCCCTCAAGGAACTTATGGCGGCCCTCCTGGAATGCATGGCGGCCCTAATACGTACTGCGTCAGCTCTCTTCCTGGGCACTACGGCGGCCCTCCTGGATCCTATGGCGCTCTCCTGGTCACTGCGGTGGCCCTCCTCCTGGGCGCTACGGCGGCCCTCCTGGACCCTATGGCGCTCTCCTGGGCACTGCGGTGGCCCTCCTCCTGGGCAATTTGAGTGCATTTCTTTTTCCATTTCCAGCGAGTGGCACTTGTGAGATCAAGAGCAGAAGTGGATACTCAAGTAGTCTTTCTCAGCTTGACAGCTCCAGCCATAGGGGTGTCATATACTGGCTCCATCTGATATGGCTCCAGCTGATGAGGTGACATGCATCCTAGTGATCTAGGATGGTCCTACTGATTGTCACAACAGCAAGCCCACGCGGTATGCTACAGTGGCAAGAGATCGGGGAGGGGGGGAGTGAGTGGAATATTGTCAGTTGGGACGAGGGTACAGCGATTTAATCTGGGAGTGCGACATGCAAGTACAAGGCAGATGGCCAGCCAGTTGGGATGTTTTATAGGCTGGTCTGCTGGTGGGGTAGGAAGGCGTTGATGAGAGACCATACGCCCCAGAGTGGCATCTGGGACCTATCTGCGATTTGTGGCTAACAATGACACCTGCAGACATTGGAGCTACGCAGCATACTGACGTCCTACCATACAATGATTAACAAGGCTAATATTACAGTTATATTGCCTACCGGTTCGGTTTTCCCCTTTTATTAGTCAATTTGTGCAGTTTGACAGTGTAAAGACTTAAACAGCATGAAATGTGGACATGGTTGGCCAGGGTGGCAGCGGCCATGCGGGTAATCCATGCAGCTGCATCAAGATCATGCAACTGCAAACATCTTGTGCATGAGATATTGCAGACATGAGAGAGAGCCCCAGCATCACCTCATTCATTCTTCAAATCATTCTTGTGGTCCCTCTCATACTCCACCATGTACTCCCGAAACATATCCCATGTTGACACCAGCCGGCCATCGGGAAGACGCCTGCAGTGCAGCTTCCAGCTGAGCAAGTACTCCAATTCGAGATGATGCCCCTCGCCATCCATGTTGGCGGTAGGCAAGCCGAATATACCGTTGCAGGTTTCTCCAAAGAACAAATACAGCGCTTTCAATGGGTCCCGGCACCTCTGCAAGGGGGGGAGATTTGAAAGTCAAAACTTCCGAGAAGAATTAACACCTAGTTATTCAGCTTTCTTTCACAAGGTCTCCGTTCCTCACCACAAAGTCTTCCTCTTCTGTTACCAAGTGATTGCTTTCGTCAGCGCCTGGTCGGTCGCTTCCCCCCTTTGGCCCCCACATCCGCAAAACTCCCAGTAAAATAAATCGTCAGGTGAAAAAGGGCACCCGGCCTACTATTGAACGGCGAGAAGGGAAGAAGCACTGTCAGAAGAAACCGGGTTTGTCCTCCCTATCCAGGAGAAGCCCCAGCATGCCTTTCGACATTTTGGACGCTCGGTGTTTCGATACCGGTTCCGTAAACATGCCGTAAGGCAAGGAGTCGTTGGGACACAGGATGAGTGGATTTTGTGACTACGGCAACAAGTACTGCTGGGACCAATTGGCTGTGACCCAAATTTCTAAGGGACCGTGCGGCCACTTTCCCGAGAGGGAGTCACGACATAATTAAAATCAGAGTAGGAATAATACCACTAATCTGAAATGGCTCTTGTCGGTGATGGCAAAATCCCGCCCGAGATAATGCGCCAGGCTGCGGCACAGACACTGGAGCTTACGCCCACAGAGTGCGCCCACGTAAGTTCGAAGGGATCTCCTCTAATCATTCGTGCAGCTCGAAACACCGCACTGGCCCCCTTTGTGTCTCCCACTCAGCATGCACTCTTGCCTCCCCACCCATCCTCCCCCTGTCGTGCCTCCTGATCGCCGCAACCGCTCCTGCATCGACTTGTACGCACAGGTCCATGCGCTGCTCAAGAGCTGCATCGATAAGCTGGCCTTGGTTGGAGTCATTACCGTCGACCCGAAAGTACAGGCGCAGGAGCTGACTCAGAGCGTTGGGGAGGAGATCACGCGCATGATCGCGAACCAGAAGGACCTGGAGCGAAGGTTTGAGGAGCTGGTATCAGCGCAACACATCCTTCGGACGCTGCCCAACAAGGCAAAGCTGCGGGACAACCAGGCAAGGGTTTGGTCCGGGGCTAGCGGGTGGGCATTCAGTCTGTGTGTGTGCGCGTGTGTGTGTGAACCGTCAGCAGACAGCGAACCAATAGAAGGAAGGGCCTGTGAATCTGTGCTCGCTGCCATAAACAGCATGCAATGCATGCTTGTCTAGCTGCATGCGCTTGCCTGGGGCCCCTCACCGGCCTCACGCCTGGCTGCATGCCACCCGGTAGGAACATATTGAGGTGCTTGGTCCACAGAAATCGACGCTCAACACAGACACTATTTATTAGACGACTGACATACCGTATGAAAAAAACCGGTAATGCTTCTGGCTCTTTTTCACTCACGCCCTGGGCACGACTCGCGCCAAGCCGCATGCAACCCCATGCAGTGGTAACTGGGTCGGGAAAGCGGGGCAAGCGATGCTGCTGTTCAGTATGGAATTCTGCTTGTATATACAATATAATTCGGTTGGCTCTTGTTTCCTCACACCCTGGGCACCACTCGCGCCTGGCCGCATGCCAACCCGTGGGAACTGCCGATGGCGGCAGCCACCACTGTGATTTTTTTAGTGTGGCCACCACTATGTTTCTTTTAGTGCGTGCCAGACCACCCAAAGGTGGACAGCCCCCCGCCAAACCTCGACTGGCCTACAGACGGTAGTCAGACTAAAAATGACGCACTGTTTGGGGGTCCGCCATGCACATGACGAAAAAGCAGCACTTATAAGGAGTGGATCTGGTATACATCTTCATGGTGTCTATCTGCATGGCAAGTGATGCGCAACCAGCCGAGCTGATAGATCCGTGTTGGTTGGTCTGAAAACAGTTTTGGTATGGTGTACGCGTTTTAGGTGTACCGCAGTACTGCATGAGGGTGTGTTCACGTGAAAGCTCCCATCAGCTGATGGAGGCGAAGGGTTGATGTAATCTGGCATGTGCAAGTCACGCCAGTCATCACGATTGGCATCATATGTAGTCGCCCTGTGTGTAGAAAGGTACCAGACGGTAGCCCGCTTTAGAGAATCAGCGATACCAAAAAAGCCAAATAAACCTTTAAGTACTCCAACCTCTATTATACGCTCTTACTTCTGTAGATGGAATTTCTTAAAGCATAATTACAAATAAAAATAAGACTGCTAATGCTCCTACATGAACTAAAATGTTAATAAGTGCCATAAATTTAAACCCGAGAGAAAGTGATATAACGGAACTGTTAATAAACAGTAATACTGCAAACATTAGTGCCATAAATGGACTACGGGTCCAGCTAACAGCTATAGATAATAAAGCATTGTGAAAAATACAAGATAGTAAAAATAAAGTGGATCAAACAGCGCAAGGGCTCGTCAACTTATGGGAGCCATGGGCGTTCACTCTTACAGTGCATGGACTTGGACAGGGACAGGACAGGGGCATGGGCAGGGACAGGGACAGGGCCACAGGGGCACCACCACTAATGTAGTTATGTTCAGAACCCCGCTGCATGCACATGGGCCACGTAACGTGTACCTGAGGCACCCCGCTCCCTGCGAGGCTGTGAAATGAAGAAAACTGAGCTTTGCGGGGCGTGAGAATGAAAGAAATAGTGTGTCATGGGCCGAGGCGGCGTCCTCACCGTTCTTTGAGAGGATGCGAGAAGCAATGCTGGGGCTGGGGCCTTGAATTTAGGGTGCATTGAAGTGCTGGGGGTCTATGCGGCAGCACCACAGCTTTGTTTGTTTCAGAACGCACCAGATTACCTCAAGCAGGCCAATGGGCGGCCACCACTGGTTCGATGGAGACCAAGCCTTTCCCGAACTCTAGTCGGTGGCCCAAGCAGCAGGGTATGCCGCACCAGGCCCCCACGGCCGTAAGCCGTGATGTAGCTGAATGGCACTTGAAGGGCTTGAAGACGCACTGACTGCATGTCATATCTTGAGCTCCCGGAAATGAGCCTGGAGCCCCAGTGTGTCCCCAAAACACCGTGCTGAGGTGCCGCCTTTTGTCCCTCTCCGACTGCGCCGACCTGCGTTGAGAGGCAAGCAATGCAGGGAGCGCACAATTGCATGGTTGGGGCTTGAACCCTCTACCCATAGCTCCCGAGCTCTAAACACGGCATCCGGCTGGTCAAGGAAAGTAAGAATTCTGCAGTTGTAATTTGTTTGCATCGTTGGGTGGCAGCCAAATTCAGCAAAAATTTAGCACTTTCTAAATTCTTATCTGAAATCACATTGAATGGCATGTGTATGTGTGTGTGTGTGCAGGCTGAGTTGCAGCAGGTGGCTGAGGCGCTGCGACAAAGCACCAAGCAGCTGTGCCGCAACCTCAAGGACAACCCGAACGTCGCGGAGAACATGGCCAAGGTGGCTTCGGAGCGACAGAGCCTGCAGCTGCTCATCTCCAACACGCTGAACGAGCTGGACGTGTTCAAAAAGGTGCAGCCGGTGATGGAGAGTGTCATGGCTCAGGAGGCCGCCGAGGTTCAAATGAAGCAGACGATCGAGCACGAGCGGACGACGACGGCGGCGGTGCGGCAGCTGCGGAATGATTTGAAGGACGAGAAGATCGACCATGAGGAGAAGGTGCGTGCGTGTGTGTGGGGGGGGGTATTGTGTTGGAGGGGGAGGGAGGAGGCCAGGAGGGGTATGGTGTTGGGGGGGAGGGAGGTGGCCAGGACGGGGGTACGTGTGTGTGGGGGGTGGGGGGGGTATTGTGTTGGGGGGGGAGGGGCAGGAGTGGGGTACATGTGGGGGCCTGGGGGGGTATTGTGTGTGTGTCTGAAGGGGGGACGTGTGTTTGGGGAGGTTATTGTGTTCGGGGGGGGGAGGAGGCCAGGAGGGGGGTGCGTGTGTGTGGGGGGGTAGTGTGCTGGGAGGGGGAGGGAGGAGGCCAGGAGGGGGGTACGTGTCACGTGTGTGTGTGGGCGGGGGGGGTATTGTGTTGGGGGGGGGGAGGAGGCCAGGAGGGGGGTGCGTGTGTGGGGGGGTAGTGCGTTGGGGGGGAGGTCAGGAGGGGGTACATGTGGGGGGGTATTGTGTGTGTGTTTGGGGGGTACGCGTAGGGGGGTACGTGTGTATGGGGGCAGTACGTGTGTGCGTGTGCGAGAGGGGGTAGCTCGGGAGGAAGTGAGGTTCAATATGATAAAAGTGCACAGAAGATGCAGAGTGGTGCCCGTGTAACTGACGTTTGTTAGGGGTGTGCAATAGATGGCATAAATGAAGGAATGAAGTATTACGGAGGGTGTGCGATGATGATGCCGGGCGGAATCGGGCGTTGCGTGGGAAATTAAGTATTGACACGTTTCCTTGCGGGGCTTTATTCTGGTTCACCAATACAATTGCCTGCGAGGTAATGAACAACTACGTTTTTCCGGGTGGTGCAGGAAGGCGCGCTGCACATAGCGTATTTAAATAATGAATTATTGCAAAAATACCAGTTGCGGCTGCCGGTGCTGGTACCGGTATGGTTTTTAGTGAAATAAAAGTGACTGTTTTTCAGCAGTATTTCAGTGCGTGCCATACCATTTTGAGAGGACCACCAGGTGGCCACCGCTGGGCCAAACCTCCACCACCTCGCGGCAAGTGGCTCAGGCAATAGAGCTTGCTGCACCCGGACCTCCTGGCTGTATGCCAGGATTTAGATGAAATGTTGCTGAACTGCCTTAACATACCTAGTGCTTTCCAGAGGCTGGAAATCCAAGACAGCTAAATGTATGTGAATGTGGAAGTGGAGGTGTGCTTGGAAGTGCCGTCCCTGTTGCCGCCTGCCCTCTTGTGCGCTCAGCTGTGTTAACCTTGTTCCGAGCTCGCCCACCGGTGCGTATAGATGCGGGAAAAGAAGAAGATGGTTGTGGCGCTCAAGGAGCAGCTCAAGGAAATGAAGATGACGAGTGCGGTGGACATCAGGTGGGCAGCAGCAGATGCCTGGGGGGTGCAGATGCCTGGGGGGTGCAACACGTGCTGACGGCACCTCCCAGGCAGAAGATGCCTGGGGGTCGCAACACGTGCTGATGGCACCTGTGTCAGAGCAGCTGAGGCGCTGCTGTGGCGTTTCAGTGCGCCCGAGGCAGCGCCCATTTCATCTGGAAATCAGTCAACAAGACAAACCTTGAAACCGTCCCCATTGATTGTAGGGGGTGATGCTGCCTGGGCGATAGCCCGCAGGCTATGAGGCAATAGCCTGCAGGCTATGAGTGTTTGGGGCGATAGCCTGCAGCAGCCCCATTGGCACTGAGTCCTGATTCCAATGAGTAATCAGTGCCAATGTAAGTGCATCATGCCGTTCTGCCTGCGGCTCCGCGGCCTCTGAAGATTGCCACTGGCAAGCTCGTTCTGTGTAGCGTCGACTTAGAAGCCTCCAGTTTAACGTGGATAGCTGCCGGCGCCCTCTGGCATAATCAGATAATAGAGGGGGGAAGGGAGGGGTGGGTGGGGGAATGGAGCCTTGGTTGTAGATTGTTTTAGTGTCCAGGTTCAGTGGCCAGTGGCCAATCTAGGACAGTGTCCAGGTTCTGGTCAGTCAAGCGCAGTTTGTGCCCCGATGCTGAATGCCGCGTTCCCTTTTGCACGCACAGTCAAACACCAGGGATCATTCTAGTGACATTTAGAACTACCTGTTGTTTACTAAAAGTAGCGAGTTCTTGCTGAAGAGATGGCCGCAGGCGACAAAAGATTCCAATTCTTATCGATTTCGTCATTTTTGTTAGCGAGCGACCGACCCTCGGCTTTGCCGAATTGATTGTTTGGTTACCGCTTTTGTTACGGCTCATAACCAGTAACCACTAGAACATTTCTCTGAGATGCACACACACGCACACACACTCTCTCTCACACACACACACACTATCACACACACACACACACTCACACACACACACACACTCTCTCTCGTGCACGCGCGTGCGCTCGCACACACACACACTCTTTCTCACAGACGCACACGCACGCATACACTCACACACACTCACACACACTCGTACACGCACTCTCACACACAGACACTCACACTCTCTCACACACACACAACTACAGGTACCAAGACAAAGGCAGCACTGCCAAGAACGAGCATCTCAGCCGGCTAGAGATGACACAGCTGGAGGACTTGCGCAAGGAGCTAGTGTTGGTGCGTACTGTCCCCGATCCTCAGCAAACAGCGAAATCGTGATTTCATCCTCAGGCAGGCGTTTCCCCTGGGTGTGCCTCTTGTCAACCCTGGGTGATGAGCTACGGCCCCTGATCAGGCCGGAACCCTGTGTGTCTAGACATTGGGGATGCTCTCTGACAGCACTCAGGAGCGCTCCGTTTCCCCCTTAAAAGCATACCTCCATACTGCTCAATGCTCATCTACAGCACCTCCCAGGGAATATGTAAAGGTGACACATCCTCAGTCCTCCTGTCAACAGCTTGCAGAGTGAAGTAGATGAAAACTTCGTTTTTTATGACTGAATGGTATCCTTTTTTATTTTCCATCAAACTTGTGTTATCAGGTATCTTGTTAATTTGAAACCTTCTATCTCTTTGGGGCCCTCAACCTCCTGGTACAGGTGTGGCTGGCATTTGCAGGGGGGCCCTCAGACTCGTCATCATGACCAGGAACTGCTGGCCCCTGCTGGCCTCACTCCCCCTCCCCCCTTCTTTGCCCCTATCGTGATACTCACCAGCCCGTGTCATTGAGATGCAAAAGGAAGCAGCAGCCGTTTCTCAATCCCCTTCCACACCTCTCAGCCCAACCCACGTCTCACTCTCACCACCACACACCTACCTGCATGACACTGGACACTGGACCACACACTGACACCCACCCACACTCATAACACTCACATATATCACTGTCCCACCTATGTCAAAGGTTGAGAACTTGAGTTGCAGATTCAATTCAAGACCAGCATGGAAGAGGACGCAACAAGGGTATCGTGCCACGTCACACTGGCATCCCCACCCACCCACCCACCTCACACTCGCATCGCCACCCACCCACCTCACACTCGTATCTACACCCACCCACCTATGGCACAGGTCCAGCAGCAGATCGAGATTGAGACCAACGTGAATGAGGCCACCGCCGAGTTTCTGCGCCACCTGTCGACCAAGCTGCAGGAGCAGAGTATCAACTGGGGCTCGCGGCGGGATGACGACCTGGCAGGCAAGGAGGCTGACCTGGAGCAGCTCAGGGCCAATCACGCGCGGGACACGCTGCGGCTCAGAGACATGGAGGAGAGGCACGGGCAGGAGCTGGGGCTCACGCAGGTGTGGAGGGTTTAGGGTTACGGGACACGGGTTTAACCATGTGTAGGACAGGCAGGAAAAAAAAGGCATCCGAACAAAGGCGACCCCCCCACGGGTGGCCACACTTGGAAGTGGCTGGGGATGGAGCAGGTTGGTGGGTCTCTCAACCACTGCCAAGGGCTGTTCGTTCATATACTGGATACCTTTAATTGGTGGGGTTTACCGATATGGCCTCACTTCACAGGCATATAGCATTAATGGCGCGTATACTGGAAGACAGGTTTATACTGTAACAGCTCGCGCTCACACAGGCGCGTTGAAGCTGGGTTTGGCCGGAGCAGGGTGCAGAGCGCCTTGTTGTTGGAGGAATTGGTTTGAGTTGGGTGGTCAAGTTGGACTGTTGGAGTTGATTAGGGTGTTTCTTTGGCCCCTGATGACGTGTCGTCGTGTCCCCTCCCTGTTTTGTGGAAGACTCCTCTGCTGGTCCCTCCAGCGGGGGCCTAGTGGAATGCAATGCCTGAGCAGCTGGTGGCGCAGGAGGACGCGTACATTCAAAACTTAAACTAAACAAAAAGTTCCCCTTCGCCAGCTCGCGGTTACAGAGGCATGTCCGAGCCTTACTTAAAGTAACCCGCACATATCTAGACACGTACGCTCTGCTTCTTTCTGCTCCTCAAGAGCACTAGGTTTAGGGGTAAGGGGTTCAGGGTTCAACCCTTAACTCTCTGCTTATTTCCTTCCCTCAGCAGCGCTAGTTTTAGGGGGTAGGGGGCAGGGTTTAGGGTTCAACCTTTAACCCTCAGCTTATTTCTTTCCCTCAGCAGCGCTAGTTTTAGGTTTTAGGGGGTAGGGTTTGATGTTTAACCCTGTAAAACCCTCTTCAACCCCAAACCCTCTGCTGCTTTCTGTTCCTCAGGAGCGTGAGCAGAAGGGCTCGGACGAGCAGGACCGCCTGGAGATGGAGGGCAAGCGACTGACGATGATGAAGGCAGCTGCAGTGATCATCCAGGCGGCGTGGCGAGGCTTTGCGCTGCGAAAGGCGCTCAAGGGCGGGAAGGGTAAGGGGAAAGGCGCGGCGAAGGGCGGGAAGAAGAAGAAGTAGAGGCCGGCTGTTCGTTTTTTTATGCTTCAGCTGCAGGCCGGCTGCCTCAGGGGGGCCTGGTGCAGCGAGCCCTGGGTCCAGGCTTGGTCGAGCCATTGGCCGAGGGATGGCTGCCCGGTGGTGCCAAATCTGGTCTGGTGCGCACTCAAAGTGTTGGAGGGTTTGGGCTGCAGAGGCCCGACGGAGGGTTGCAGGAGGGGCAGGAAGTGAATGGGTGCCCTCTTAAACGGCGGGTCACTTCACTCCTTCGATTTTTTCTTCAGTATTTTTCAGTCAATAAGGGCACCAGCAGGTGCATGGGACTCAGGCTCGCAAGCAGACCTGGCTGTGGTTGCGTGCTCTAGATTGTAGCCACCGCCAGGTGCTCAACGCCGGTAGGTGGTCCATGCTGACAGGTGGTCTGTCCCGCTAGGATTGCTGCGCGCTGCAGTCAGGACGCACGCTGTCAGGGATGCATGCCTGCATTGGGTGTGTCTGACAGCCTGAAGGTTTTTAGTGCAAGCTCCCTTAACTACATAACTCAAGGACCAAGTCGTAGGATTATTTTAGATAGCGGATGAGATAGCGCATTTGAGCCTGTAACATTTCATGACAGACAGCAGGGGTGATGTGAAATGAAACACAAGGGTGGTTATAGGTTTGAAATTAGCATGAAATCTCTTGATGGCATGCTATCTTGCTGTGGTCCCCCTGCTCCCCTCTGGTTGATCTGACGTGCACTAAAATGAACAATGATGGGCGTGATGTGTATCTGAGGGCGATTCGGATGCAAGCTAAGCTCTAAGCGCGTCGGAGGTGCATGTCTATCATATGGGTACTGGGACCAGACTTCCTGAGACAGTGCACTACCACCCTTGACACGTTCAAATCAAGGCCGCTTTTTGTGAGAGCAAACTGAAAAGAGTATTCAAGGAGCAAAGGTTAGCTGGTCGAGTAGGCACTGATTGTTTGAGTCAAGGCTGTCACCTGTCCAGATCAGGGAGTCCAGATGGTCGATCCTTCAGGCATGACAAAGGAATCTTTAACGTTCTTGTCTCCCCAGGGGAGGCCAGAGGTTTAGGCAGCTTATACAGCTTGCATTCGTGAACATGACGGTCTGCAGTACCTTTTATGACTAGTCGCCCAGACTCCCTTCTGAAAATTGGTTAGTGCCTCACTCGATATATGCACCCTAGAAGATTTAGTGACATTGCTACGCATTTAGCCTCCTGGGCCATCTTAATATGTATCAGAATCTATTGTCTCTGCAGGTCAGCCGTAGGCAATTAACTGATCCGTAAACTAACTGTGCCTAACAAAACGACGGCATACTCCTGCACTCCATCCACGGGGAGCGCCAGGTGCCAAGCCATTATTGAAATTGTTTATTCCATTCTTTTATGTATTGTTGCGCTCATTAGGGAAATTGCGGGTAGCAGGTCGCGAACGCGAGGACATACTGTCTGTTACCGCCCACCTTGGGTGGCCTGTCTGGCTGGAACCCACTGGCTTGACTAAAACCGCTTGTGTGCCATGTCGGTTCCAAGAGGGGCGACAACCAGCTCAAGGGGACTGCGGGGTTCAAAGCACGAAGATGAAGGCGGCACAAGGAATTAATTACCCACTTTTCCCCCTTTTTTTCCTGCCCCCTTGTGTTTGTTTCGTTCTTTACTCCCGACCCTTTAGTTTAGGGCCCACGCGGCCGACCATTGTTGAGCAGGGCCCAGAGGTGTAACGTCATTGACTTCGGAAAACTCGAGCCCTGAACTGCTTCTTCAATAGGTTGGTCATGCGAGGGGGGGGGGGCAAAAAACAACCCATCCTCGGAAAGTATGGAGCTTGACGAGAGCTTTCCATATCTGGTCTTAAAATGCTTTTTGGCCCAACGGTGACTGAGGTACAGAGCCAAACAATGAGGATTTCGTAGACTTCACAAAAGCTTATTTTGCGAAAAGCATGTCAGCCCCAGAAAACTGCATAATATGAAGATCTTACTGCATAGGGTAGGGCCAGGGCTTTCCAACGACTCCCTATGCATGGTCAACGGTCAACGTTAAGTACCCGGTCAACGCATGTCAAACTAGGAGGGGGGGGGGACCAAGGCCCTAACAAAAACGTTTGCCTTTTTTCTTGAAGCCGAGATACCCTCTTAAAAGTCCTTAGGTGCAACACCCAAGTCAAACGGATGAGTTTTGGAGAATTAGGGGGGATGGGGTCCATATTTTTTTTCTGCCCCCCCCTCAGGTCATGTGATAGAAACATACCAAACGAATTCCACCCATGCCTGCCCGGTAAAACTCTGAAAGTCCATGGCGCCGTCTGGAGGGTCTGCTCAGTGCTCACCCTCACCCCAAGCTTCTCCCTGATGGAGTGGGGCACTAGAAGCAAGCATGTAGCACATCTTGCACATGCTCGCCGTCTTTCCCTGTCCAACATTGCAGTCAACACGCTGCTGACTGTTGCTCCGTCTCCTACTCTCCAAGTGTCGGCTGTGCTGACCGCGCTGAGTTAAGGACGTCAAGAGGCAGTGCAAGTTATAATGGGTGCTCACTCATGCCAACCCTTTAGCCAACCCTTTAGTAAGGCGCCCATGCGGCCGAGCTTTCTTGAGCAGGGCCCAGAGGTGTAACGTCATTGACTCTACCAACTGCTGGAGTGATATTTGAAAGGGGTACGGACCACCGCCATCTTCGACGTCAGGTAGGGACGTAAAACGAGTTTTGAGGGCCATTCATAGGCACAGGCTCGTATGAGTTTCCTCACAATCGCGGCCCGCAGCAGCTCAGACAATCTGTCTTTCGTGTAAGGATGCCTTATCCAAGTTTTTCTTGAACTAGCTGATTTATACACGCAGTTCACACTTTTTAAACACTTTTCTCACTTCAGGTACGCGTCACACAGATTCCCACCCAGTTCACACATTTTAAAACACTCAAACTCACTGAAGTTTCGCTCACGCATCACACAGTTTTTACACTGACTTCAAAATTTCACTTCAACTGTATTTCTTCCTTCTTAATATTCCTAGGAGGCGTCCAAACGGACTTTTGTGCACCCACGTCATGTTTATTGGCTGGGGCTAATCTTCTGCACTATGGGGTTCATTCCCACGCCACTGCTCGGTGGTTGTGTGTTGGTTGCTTGCTCAGGGGGGTCATTGGTTTTCGCTCACCATTCTAGCGTATTTAGTGCCTGTACCTGTTTACGGGCACAATTCCCATGCATCAAATGTGATGCCCCGTTGAACTGTAAAACTTCACAGCTCTTACCGGCAATACGTCACAACCGGTTGCAGCGGGACCGCTGTTGGCCTGAGTGAAGGATGCAACACCTCAGGGCCCAGTTCGAAAGGCTTAGCCCAACTTCCTGATTGGTAGCGGAGAAAACTGGAGAAAGAATGTGTACCGAGGGTTCACGAGGGTTGTCTCCTCCCGCCCTCTTAACGGCCTCTTAACTACCTCTGAGCCTCTGAATCCTGGAGACGTGAGAGCAAAAAACAACGGTCCACAGCGGCCCATGCATCGATCTCAGTTTACAACATTTATGGAGCTGCATACCGTTTGCGCTGATTAAATAGGAACAAGGGAAGTGGCCCAGGGCAGGACCTCGTTAAGTGTGATGACGGGAGGCACCGCAAGACAGCGCAGCACTTGCGCGGCACAGAGATGTGGTGCCCATGGAGGGGTGAGGCAAGCAAGCTTAGAACGGTGCATACCCAGGCAAGCTTTGAGTGGGCCCAGAGGTGTAACGTTATTGACCCAGGCAAGCAAGCGTGAGAGCTCGCTCACCACCAGCCGAGCAACTTCCACACAGGCATGCCCAGCGTGCCCCACAGAATAAGCCCAAGGAACCCGTTGATCGCGCCAAACTTGAAGACCTCGTTCAGGCGCATGAAGCCGCTGCCGTAGTACACGGCGGCCTGGCCCGAGGCGTAGTGCGTGATGGAGCCAAACAGGTTGATGGAGTAGGCGAGAGACATGGCCGCCAGCGTGGGGGGCACACCTGTGCAAGTTTGCATGAGTGTTCGGTTTAGGGTTCTGAGTTTAAAGGCCTCATGGCTTCCAGCGTGGGGGGCACACCTGTGCAAAATTGCACGAGTGTTCGGTTTAAGTGTTCATGGTTAAGGGGGCCTCATGGCCGCCAGCGTGGGGGGCAGACCTGCCCATGTTTGCAGGAATGTTCGGTTTAGGGGTCAGGGTAAAGGGAGCGCATCATGGCCGCCAGATTGGGAGACATATTTGGCTCGTTTGCAGGAGTGGTCAGTCCAGGATGAAAATAGTGGCCACCAGCGGCAAAAGCTGACCAATGCTCCGCTGTCACTCAGCAGGAGACCGGTAGCTTACCAGGACGGTTCCTGTCATGAGCCCTGGGCCTGATCCCCTCACTCATTCCTGCAGTGTGTCTTGCCATAGCTGGATGTACAAGAGGACCCGTCCCTGTCTGAGGATGGGGGTATGCAGGGCACCCGCTCAACTGACAGCAACAAACCGAGGTGCGCCCCATTTCGCCCCCTTTCTAACTCTTCCATCCTCACAACTCCACACCCCAAGCCTCTCCTCCCACCCCTCTTTCACACGAGGCAGCCCACGTACAGGTTGGAGAAACGACAAACATATACACACGCTCCTTCCTCACCCGTTCCTTTGCCCATCCATTCCCACCTGCCGCAAGCATCATTGCGCAGAAGGCGCTGTACAGCGCGCCCACGTGCGCCGTCTGCGACGCGAACATGTAGTGCAGCACGAAGAACACGATGTGCAGCAGGCCGAACAGAGGCCCCCACGTCATGTTCAGCCCGGCCAGCACGCCGCCCACGCCATCCGCAAAGGCCTTGATAACGCCCAAGGTGTTGAGCTGCGCCGACATGCCGATGAGCACTGCGAACCAAGTGAGCGTGTCCCAGGCGGGCGTGTAGGTCAGGCAATCCCGCCACGACAGCGTGCCGGCGCAGAGCAGGATGCACAGGCCGAGCATGGCCGCAAGGACGGCCGAAACACCGATGGAGGGTCCCACCACCTGCAAGGGTTAAAAGGGTTGGATGTGAAAGGGGCAGCGCCATGCGGGACGGCAGACATGCTGATGGACCACCCACAGGTTTCAGGGTTTAGGATTGAAAAGGCAGAGAGACAATTATGGAGGGTCCCACTACCTGCAAGAAAGGATGAGAGGGGTAGGGCGCCATGCGGGAATGGGCATCACGCAGATAAGCAAACGTGTGTTGCGTGGATCTAGAGATAAGGAGAGCAGGAGCTTAGATCTAGAGATCTAGGCAGCGGGCCTTAGCGCATCACACCTATCGAGCCTCAAGGCCATCTCCCTGCTGGGGAACAGGAATGCCACACACCTTGCACCACGCCTGACCCGCAATCACTCAGGGTTTAAGCTTCACGTTTTTGCAGCACACCGGGCGAACGATTACCCAGGGTTTAGGGTAAATGTTTTTGCCACACCCGGCTGGCAGAAGGGGATAGTCACTCGAACACAAACGCACCCCGGTGCATCTCCCCCCAGTCACTTCCGGGCCAGTACTGCCCCTCCCCCCGGTGCTCACCCAGAGGGCCACACAAGGCAATGTACACCCCTGTCCTATAGGCACACCCGCACAGCGATGCCCACTCCTCCACCAGACACTCCCCCACAGGGACAGTAGTGCACTGCCCTCCCCCCCACCCTGTCGCTCACCCTGAGGGCATTGCTACTCCCCCTGTCACCTACATCAGGTGAGTAGGTGACCTCCCCACTGTCCATCACCCATACAAGGCGGCGGATCAGGGAGGGGATGCTGGCACCGGCACCGTGGGAAATGGGCCGAAGTCTCACTTTCCCAGTGTGCTGGCGCCCCCCCTTCCGCCCCTCCCTGTGATGCCCCCTCCCCCGAGGGCTCATTTTCCCAGTGAGCTGGCGACCCCCTTCTGCCCCTCCCTGCGGTGCCCTCTCCCCCTCGTGACTCACCCACAGGCACAGCGCAAAGGCCATGGTTCCCATCATGATCTTCTCATCGTTGGACATGGGGCCCATCTTCTCTAGCTTGGCTGAGGCCTCCTTGGGGGCCTCAGGGGTTTCTGTGAGGCCGGGGGGGGCCAGCTACGCGGGTGAAGGGGGGGAGCAGGCAGGCTCAGGGGTCTCTGTGAGAGATGGGGGGGGCAGCTACGCGGGTGACGGGGGGGGGAGCAGACAAGCGTCAGGTACTCAGGTGCCAGGTGCGGAAGAGGGTGCCGACAGGAGCATTCGAGGTGCTGTCCGCATTCCTGAATGAGGGAGGGCCGGCACGGCCGCTCCTTTCCTCCCTCTCTCTCCTCGTCCCTTCCCTCTACCTCTGCCGCTCTTCAATCTCCACCCCTCCTTTCCCTCTCATGGCTTTCCTCCTCCTGTGATTCTTCCAGTCTCCCTCCTCGCCCCCCCTTCATGAAAAAAACTTCAATTTGAAGTTGAACGCCATTGAGAACACCACCCTTCCACTGCATTATCCAGTATCCACTCCTCCCTGCCTCTGCGTCCTCCTCTCATGGCTTTCCCACTCCTCCCTGGTCCCTGCCACCCTCCTCCCCTCTAAGCACCACCCTTCTCTATCCTCTCTCCCCCCAGCTCTCATAGCTTTCCCCCGTTCACCCTCCCTCCCCTTCTTACGGCCCCACCCTCCACAATCCTCTCTCCCCCAGCTCTCATAGTTTTCCCTGTCCTCCCTTCCTCCTTACCTCCTCCCCCTCTTAAGGCCACACCCACCACAATCCTCTCGTGACACCACCCTCCACAAGCTTCCCTCCTCCTCCTCCTCCCTCCCCTCCTTTCCTCGTCCTCCCAGGACCCTCCCCAGCTGAGCATCACACCTTGTACAGCAGCAGCGGTGTGATAATGATTCCTACAATGGCCGGCAGCGCAGCTCCCGCCATCCACTGGAAGAACTGGTCGTTCACCACAGCGCCTAGCTCCCTAGCCATATCCAGGCACAGCAGGTTCTGCATGGCAGGACGAGGGGGGGGGGGGGGGCGTTAGTTATTGAGGTGTGTGCGGGATTCAGGGCTAAAGGAAGTGAAGGCGGGGCGAGGGGGTGGGCGTTAGGTATTGTGCTGTTTGTGGGATGCAGGGCCAAAAGGAGGTTAATGCGGGGCGGGGCGGGGGGCGTAAGGTATTGAGGCGCATGCGGGATGCAGGGCCCAAAGGACTTGGAAGTGGTGGTGGTGGTGTGTGTGTGTGGTGTGTGTGTCCACAGTCGGGGTGAGGGAGGGATGCGGGACTGCGGGCATCCATGCAAGAAACAGCATGCCATGCATGGAAGGTATGACGGTGTGGATTAGGAGTGTCAAGAAGACAGGCTTCATGGCTGTGTCCATTCACAGCATGGTCTAATATATTTATATATGCATGATTGGATGTTTCGGTAAGGGAGCGCAACAGGTTCAAGGCACACAACAATTAAGGGTATATCGACCCTAAATCCAGCAGACACAGGGCGAGTACACGGGTAGCTTTCGGTTGCTCTTTGCCCCGAGTAGAGAATTCACGACCCCCCCCCGCTGTCATTTCCTCTCTGACTAGTACCTACTGAAGTCCCGATCCATCACAAACAAATAAAGAAAGAAAAAGCCTGCGCGTGGCTTGAGAAATACGACATTTCATATGCCGTACACTGGTACAAAAACTCGGCACTGCCTGCGCTGGCTAGCATTTAGGGTTCCAACCCTAAACCTGCAAAAAACCCAAAACTTGACACTGCCTTCGCTGGCTAGGGTTTTCAGGATTCCAACCCTTAACCTGCACAGAACCCTAAACTCAGCACTGCCTGCGCTGGCGCCATGGTATCAGTGAGGCGCTATGAATGGGATTCGGGTTCTGGGTTCCCTGACCCTGGACCTGCACAAAACCCATCACGTTCCCAGTACAGCACTGACCTGCGCTGACGCCGTGAGGAACAGAGACGAGCTGTGGATGCCGGTCTGGAACTGCGCCTGGGTCAAGAAGGCGCCCATCTTCTTGCGCGAATCGTCGGCTGTAAGAAGATCACGGGCAGAGGCAGCAAACAGGTTGCACTCATGAACATAGAACGCATGATGGAATTCAAAGACAGACGTCAGGTGCACGCACCCCCCCCTGCGCTCGGATTAACTTAACATTCCTTTAGCTGCCAAAGCTTGCTGGGCTGCGCACATCAAGATTGAGGTGAGAGCATGCGAGGCTGGACAGGGATAAAGAAATACCCCCCCCTCAACAGAATCGGCAGCTAAAGAGGAGAACTGCACCCATGCGCACACCCCAGGAGAGGACTGCACACCAAAGGATAGGACGGCATCCAATCTGCTGGCACCAGGCTCCCCACCTACGTGCGACACACTTCAAACAACACTGCTGGTGTCATGGCTATTTTCATGCATTCCTAATGTGTTTCAAATATCACTGCTGGTGTCATAGCTTCTGTCATGCGTTTCTAATACATCTCAATTATCACTCAACTGCTGGTGTCATAACTTCTGTCATGTGTTTCTCATGCATTTCATGCACTTCCTATGCATTTCAGATAGCACTGCTGGTCTCATAGCCTCTGCCGTGCATTCCTTATCGGCATTGAGTCTGCTTGAGCACTTACCAGCATAGCTGCCCGAGCCCTCTGACAGAGACTTGATGATGGGCATGAAGATGCCTCCGGCGCGCGCCGACGTGGACGGCATGGCGGGCGCCAGCAGCGTCTCTGCAATGTTGAGACCGTAGGCCAGGCCGAGCGTGCTCTTGCCCATAGCCTTGACAAACAGGTTGGCAATGCGCTCCCCGAGGCCGGTCTTCTCAAAGCCCTGGGCAGGGTTTAGGGTTTAGGGTTAAGCATGCTCTTGCCCATGGCCTTGGCGAACAGGTTGGCAATGCGCTCCGGTATGCGCTCCCAGCGCCATCTCTTTTCAAAGCTTTGTGGATTCGACAAAGGCCATTGCAGCGCACAGATGATCCTCTGCAGCATGCTGATAAGCCTACAAAGTGCGCGGATTAGAAAACACACATCGGAGTGGGCAACGAAAATTGCATGGATGCAGCATGCTTCAAGTGCACAACTGCACACATACAGTCACTGGGAAAAGCTCCATTCCTCGTGAACTCCTAAAAGGCGTCCGCAAAAAACAAGACAGTACTGTCCGAGGTCGCCAATTTGAAATATCCTCAGGCTAGCAGGGTTCAGGGTTCAGGGTAGACTTACAAACCCTAAACTAGGCACACAACTTCAGAGGTTCGTTACCATGCCATTCCAGCGCACACTGGACCACCTTTGGTGGCTGACGACAGGCCACTTCCGAGACAACAGTATTTGAACAAACCATGTCCCAGCAACAGGGCATGCTACAGCAGGAACCCTGGTGTGAGGCCCATGCTTGCTTGTCCAAAGCCCAGGCGATGTTAGGTGATGCAGGGTTTAGAGCATTTTTAAGCCCTGGCCTGTGTATGACCAAGAAACAAACGGTCTTTCCTATCAGCTGCATTGAAGACAGCATTAATGAACAATCGAATCCCCACAGGGAATATCGCCCACGAACGCACCATTTGCTACGGCCATAACTGTGGGCGGTGCTCTCCTGTACGTGCAATGGGCTACTCCTCTGAGATGGATAGTGACAACGGCTGTGCCATGCCTTATTGCCCTGTAAATAGGGAGGCCTGTTACAATCCTGCTCTCCTGCACACGCAATGGGCTGCGACTCCGAAATGGATAGAGACAACAGCTGTGCCATGCCTTGTAAATAGGGAGGCATGTTACAACCCTGACAGCCTAAGAAGGACGTGCTAGTTATCTAGATTATTTGTCTGACGTACTGGTCATCTAGATTCGTTGTCTGACGTGCTAGTCATCTAGATTCTTTGTCTGACGTGCTGGTCATCTAGATTCTTTGTCTGACGTGCTAGTCATCTAGATTCTTTGTCTGACGTACTGGTCATCTAGATTCTTTGTCTGACGTGCTAGTCATCTAGATTCTTTGTCTGACGTGCTGGTCATCTAGATTCTTTGTCTGACGTGCTAGTCATCTAGATTCTTTGTCTGACGTGCTAGTCATCTAGATTCTTTGTCTTACGTGCTCGTCATCTAGATTCTTTGTCTAACGTGCTAGTCATCTAGATTCTTTGTCTGACGTGCTAGTCATCTAGATTCTTTGTCTGACGTGCTCGTCATCTAAATTCTTTGTCTGACGTGCTAGTCATCTAGATTCTTTGTCTGACGTGCTGGTCATCTAGATTCTTTGTCTGACGTGCTAGTCATCTAGATTCTTTGTCTGACGTGCTGGTCATCTAGATTCTTTGTCTGACGTGCTAGTCATCTAGATTCTTTGTCTTACGTGCTAGTCATCTAGATTCTTTGTCTGACGTGCTAGTCATCTAGATTCTTTGTCTGACGTGCTAGTCATCTAGATTCTTTGTCTGACGTGCTAGTCATCTAGATTCTTTGTCTGACGTGCTGGTCATCTAGATTCTTTGTCTGAAGTGCTAGTCATCTAGATTATTTGTTTGACGTACTAGTCAACTAGATTATTTGTCGGACGTACCAGTCATCTAGATTCATTATCCTGATTGGTGAGGATGCTTCACATCCCCCACGCCTTTGCAAAGGAAGAAAGAGACCACAATCAGCGAGATGCCCTGTTGAAATCTACCGGGCAGCCACCGCTGGGCCGATGGAAATCGAACCTTGACCGACCTAGGGCCTGAAGGCCAAGCAAGAGGGCGTGCTGCACCAGGACCCCTCCACCCAGTGCGGACCTGAGTGCAGCTGAAATCCATAGGAGGTGACACTCGGTAACAAACCCTCCTGTCTCTATAGGCAGCTTTGGCAGCATGGGAGGGAAAAGTGTCCGCCCCCAGTGCTTAATTTCCGTGTCACAGTAACGTGTCCGCTACAAGTCAGTTACACTCCGGCCTCTAAACGGCAACCCCAGTTGTGGCCAGTCATGCTGCTTTGGCCACCAGTCGTAGCTTCGTAGGCCTTTCCGCGTTTGGTCCCAATCGTACCTTTTGCAGCCGCGGGGCGGCCTGCTGATTTTGGACTCGTAGCCGGAAAAAGAAACGCTGTCCCCCCCTGGCTGACAGGCACTGGAAAGAGCACTGCCCGGGACGTGCGCTCCTCCATGCTTTTATACATGCAATGGGCTGCTACTCCGAAATGGATAGTGAAAACTGCTGTGCCATGCCTTGTAAACAGGGAGGTATGCACCGGGCAGTGCCTGCGCTCCCCCGCACCTTGGCGAAGAAGAAGGAGACGACAATGAGCCAGATGATCTCGTTGGTCATGGCAGCAAAGGCCTGGGCGAAGGTCAACGTCTTGGTGACCACGCAGGTCGTGACGGCAATGAAGGCCCACGCGCCCACGGGCAGCGGGTCCAGCACAAGGCCCAGGATGGTGGAGGAGAAGATGGAAAGCAGGGACCATCCCTTCGGAGGAGCAAGACAATAATCATGAGCAGCAGCATCAGTTGCAAGATGACGTCAACTAGCCGGGCAAGTCAGGAATAGCAGAGTTGATTCAGAGTGTGATCTAGGGGCAGCAGGAGACGGCGGTTACTTCATCTTCATCACTCATCAGGGAGCCATGCAGGACTGTTGTCCCCTTTCTAGACGTATCAGCATGCCACCGCACCCCATTCCTGCCCAAAGAACATGCATCTGTAATTTGCACGTGCGCAGCTTCATGTGCGGGCGATTGAGTGAACCGGCATGCAGCGACCGAGCCCTGATGTGTGCACTGCCAAGGGGGCAGAATCTGACTGACACATTTTTGGTTTTCCAGCCACCATGCAGCCATTGGCAGGCCACTCTAAGGCCCAATTGGGACCGAACCTGGTCCAGCCTACAGCCCCAGCTTGGCTTGCCATCCCGGAGGCTGGGGTGTAGCTGACATCTAGCTGAGCCACGAAACTAAGCTCGGGTCCCCACTAACCTGCTCTGTGATGCCACCTGGGATGGGGATCAGGAAGCGGATGGCGAGGCCAATGGCCACTGCTTGCAGCGCAGGGATGATCTTGACTCCCTGCAGGTGCCAAGGAGCAGGGGGGAAGAATCAATAGAGATCTAGGGCATCTAGGTTGGCAGCGGGGCAGGCCAAAGGACATGCACATTATGTGCTTGCATGCATGCTTACTGCGGGTCCAGTGGGGGCAGCAGATTAGGCGAAAGGACGCACGAGCTTGCATGCATGCATTCTCCAGGACCAGGAGACAAACCTATGCGCACATGCATGCAAACGTACCGCAGGACCCGTGGGGGCAGCAGCTGGCGGCGTTGGGGGCACTGGAGTCAGACTGGCCTCTGAGTCAGCACCTGAGCTTGCCTGTTGGAGAACAGTTGGGTAGGCGGGGGTCACATGGGCGCTGTCGGGTGAAGGGGGCGGGCCAGGGAGAAAAATTCAAACTTGCGATGCACGTGTTTTTTATACTTACCCTAAAGTCATCGGGGTTGGCGTCTGCAGCGGCACGAGGGATAGAGATCAAGCCCCGCGAGTGGGTTAGACGTCCGATGGGGAGCCGCTTGTAAAGAAGGCTGCAAGTAATATAGGATGCAGGGTTTTCTTCAGTACCAACCCCGGCAGGGCATCCACCTTCAAGTTCAGGCGTTTCTTGGGGAAATCAGCGCACCTGATCCTGGGGGCGAGCGGCGTCTCAGCCCGGAGCAGCACGCGAGATTTCTGCATCAACATGGTGGCCATTTTGGTCGTCTGCGAAGGCACACGATGTCGTGCAGCATCAATAAACCTCGCATCAGTACAACTGAATTACCTAACCCCAAGGGGCAAAACAGGTTGCAAAGTGAAGCCAGTCCCCAGGCCTCCCTGGGGACCGGAGCTGGGGACTGGCTCGTATCCCTTTTTGTCTCTCTATTGCTTTCAGAGGCGGGGACCCTTCGGTCTGCCTTTCCGTTATCTGGAGGGGTGTTTTTCTGCGCCCTTTGTGCTCCTCTCTGTCTTTCCTCTAGCCTTCAGTTCCTTTCCTTTTTCTTTCGGAGAGCCCGCAGGGCGCAGGCAGGGGTGGGAGGCCTTAGTTTTGTGCAACTTGTAGTTGAGCTTTTTGAAGGCTGGTCTCTTCAGGGCCAGGAGGTACGGTTTGCCTGACCTTCATGTTCTTGTCGTTTGGTGGGTGAACTTGCCTTCCTTTCTGTCCTCTCGTGCCTTCTCCCTTGACTTTCTTAGCTTAGCTGACTTCTTGCTTGCCGACGTGGCCTGGCCTCATTTCAGCATGGCCCAGAGGTGTGATATCATCAACTGAAATTACAATGTGCTCACACTCACAGTGCTCCACCAGTGGTGATGAAGTCTTCCGCCTCTGGAAAACATGATTTTACGTTGGCTGCCAGATACGGTACGGTATCCTCAGAAGGCACTGTGCTTGTGTGTAAACGTTAAACTGTAGCTCAACATCATGGCCCAGAATTTACCTGGCACTGCACATCCTGAAGCTGATGATGCCCCTGCAGCCTGACTCGAGGATTCAAATGGATATAGGGTTTGGCTCACAGTATTGCCAAATCGTTTCACTTGAAGAACAAAGTGTCCATCAAATAAAAGATTACGTCACCGTTGCCAGGCGAAGTTAAATCCACCCAGGCAGTCGGACATGAAGCTTCCTGGGGCTGCTGTCAAGCTACAAAGCTGGGCCAGCACTCGGGTGTGATAGCAAATATTATACTGTTCTATCGAGACCAGTGTTCATTATGATTAAGGGTGCACCAGACTAACTTCGGCAGGCCGCTGGTCTACCACCACTCACTGGGCCCAACCTGAACTGCCATAACTAACAGTGGCCCATGCAGTAGGCCTTACTGCACCAGGCCCCCAAGGGCGCGAGCAGCTTAAATGTTTGAAATGCGGCATCCAACTGACAACTGGCGATGACCATGCCTAAGTTGCGCTCAAGGATCAGACTCCTGAATTGTCTTTTCCCAAGCTCCTAGTTGCATTCATGCAAAATGTCAGCCATGTTACACACATTCTCAGCAAGTAACTATCTTAATGGCTAAAGGAACAGGAACAGTGGTCGGGGCATATTCCGAGTCCCTCCTAACTGCTTGTCCACCTGACACAAATTGCAAAACCGACTGACTCGTCATCTCGTCCCCTGCTGGAGGGTACGTGCAAAAAGAGTAAATACCGGTATAGATGATGGGAGAGCATATGACAGCCTCATTGCCCAAGTTCTCAAACTGGAATTTAGTCGATAACTTTCAAGCCACTCATTGAGTCATACAGAAGCCAATGGCACTTTCGGACAAATGGCCGGTAAATAGCATTATTTTGTTCTGTTGTTGCTCGACGGCTGTCCTGGGCTGTGATAACCACAAACAAAAACCATTCATGACGCCAAGAAGCTCGTCCAAAACTGATCCAGACAGCATGCTAGTACGCTCCTGTCCTTACAATGAATCCACACACGCACAAACGTCTACTTAAGATTGCAGTCATCCATCCAAACTTCCATGATAACACAGATACTACAGTCACAGGACATATGTACACTGGAGAAACGCATTGAACATGGATCACACAAGAAGTTTCCTAGCATGCAGCCTTCCATGGTAGAGGGCTGCAGAGGCATGCAAAGCATGGGAAGAGCTTCAATACTTCTTGCTGCTAGAAAACTTGCTTTCTTAGGCAGCGAGGTTCTCCCGTTGCACGAAATCAGCAGAGTGTTTCCATGCTGATCACAGCAGTAGCTTCAGTTGGTTTGACTGCAGTATATATCGCTCCATGTCCTATTTGGTCCACCAAAGAGGAATGCGAAGGTAACCTCAAGGCCATGCGCAGCCTTGAAGCCGATAGTCTTCTGAGGCCTATGCTATTCCGCTTGATAAATTTCAGCTCCTGATCATGCTAGGATATCGTGCAGCCACAGCCTTTGGCAGATTCTTCGCCGTCTTTGGGTGAGCCTGTTGCTGCATACATGTGTCAAAATATTTCTTAGATCTGGCGAGAAACGAGGATTGAAGCATTTTACTTCCAAGTTACCACACCTGATGCCTTTTCAGGCGAGGAAGATGGTCTTACGACGACGTGCATAGTCACAATCGTGTCCGCTTTTATCTCGCCCATGTCATTTTTGTAATCTGCATAGTAAAAATGTTTTAATACTGTATCATGTAACATGCACGATACTTCATGGTCAAGAAGAAGACTTCATCTTGCCTTTTACAGTCTTGGTAGCGTCTATGAATTTTCCGGACAAAATTAGCTTGATGTCAGCAACCTGCGCTGGCGACTCCGTAGATATGGGCCCCTCTGAGAAGAGGAGAACGTTAATGAACGCATGGCCACTTCCACTGACAGTTCACAAAACAAACTACCTGTCGGCCAGTCTGCCAGCAGCTTCTCCTTAACTTGCAGAAACGAAGTGTCTTCCGTGAAGCCAATTGGACCTATGTCTCCATGCTGATGCCGAAATCGGAGTTGGATCGACTCAGCCATTGCGCTCAATCACACGTCTTCAACTACGGACGGCATGGAATGACATGGTCTGGATTTTCATTGGTAAGGAATGCACAGTGTAATTGTGGATGCAAGGAAAAGCTGATTGTAGCTATTGATTGAAATATCTAGAATGCTTTCCCTGGAATACGGCAGCTTGCCGCGGCTTATGTCTATGTTTCTGCTACGAAGGCTTCACTCTGCTTGAACTTCACCAGTGTTAGGCCGCCCAACCTAAACCTTGGAATGAGATCAAGAGGGAACTACCGAGATGCCCTTGTGGCCACTTACGATTGGAGGCAGATCAGATGTGAATGGGCTACTGCATGACGACAAGGCACCAGCCCCAGCCCCTTTTGTCCCACCTGAATCCAACACTCCTGGTGACATGCCCACACAAAGCAGCCATGACGCTCGCACGCACCATTTACTCACTTGTTTGACTCCATTTAGCCTTAGCCCATGCAGCACTGTTTCAGAACCTGTCACGCCCATGCAAAGTTGAATTGTCTTTCTGTTTGACTCTATCATGCAAGCCCAAGCAAAATGATTGTGAAATGCTATGCCCGGGTGCTGTATAATGGAGCAGCAGCTGAATTTTGTTTCAGTTCAGCAGAGCATCAGATTTGAGCCCAAAAAATACGTCACACCTCTGGGCCCGCTCAAAGCTCGGCCGCCCAACATGAGCCAAGGGTTGAGGTATTTTCGAGTCATGCACCACTAATCGACGACGAGCTAGGTGTCATTACGGGTTCTGAACTACCATCGAGTGTCCTCAATGGCAGTTCAGAACCCAAATCGCATCACAAAGTTTTCACAGACTACAAAAAAACCACTTCAACATTCCTGTTTCCTCACAACATCCAATACCAAACTCTTTTGCCCCCACCTCATGTTTTATGGCTGATGAGGCTAATCTTTTGCACAATGGGGTTCATTCCCTCGCTACTGCTTGGTGGTTGTGCATTGGTTTCTTGCCCAGGGGGGTCACTAGTTTCTGCGCGCTGTCCTAGCGTATTTAGTGCCTGTACCTGTTTACGGGCACAAGTCCCATGCATCAAATGTGATGCCCCGCTGGACTGTAAAACTTCACGAACTTCACCGTGTCACCAATCACCATACATCCATGCACCAGGACAAGGCATTCATAATTACAAACGGGTCACCACACTAGTACAAGATGAATACTACCTACACTTAAGTTGTTTTTGTTCTCTCATTGTCAAACATGTTGGCTTTTTGGCAGTTACATGGCCGAATGGTCTCCTTCCATGTAAGTAATGGAGATCATGGGATTATAAAAAATCAGCAAGCTGCCGTGAAAATGATGTGACACCTCAAGGTGGGAGGTTACAACCTATTCAATAGGCGCATAGCAGTTAGGAGAGACTCATGAATAATGTGCGAAACAGTAGGTTGAGGCTGTCTTGGTAAATCGATTCTCCAGATTGTATGACTTCTGGTAAGTAACAGCCAAATTGTATCAATGCGGTACAGCTAATAACAAAAGAGATACCGCAAGCCAAGGTTTTCAAAAATCAATTCCCAAAATTGCATACCAAAACTGGAGTACCCCCTGGTAATACACACTATCAAGGTTTCCTTGGGACACAATGCCCCAAGGCTCCATGTCTCAGGAGTAATAATCAAAATGTGAAGTGTCTTCTTGTTCAATGCAGCACATGAGTCAAGGAACAGACGGAGATGACTAGGAGGTCTCAGTCGACAAGCCAATAGGTAGATGAAGGGGGATCTCAGACTCAAGGTTGTCATAAATATAGTCAAGCTTTATAACCAGGCAGCGTGGAAGAAGCAGCCCCGGTCGCAGCGCTCCGCCACCACTCTGCGTGCTGATCCCAACTCTTGGCCCACTTTTGGAGACGCTCTGTCGGGGAGCCCAGAACCAAAGGAGCGCCGGCTGCAACACCCAGACAACCATTGCGGGATGCCGCCAAGCAGCTTTCCTGGTGGCGTTGGAAGTCCTGGTAAGCGGAGAAGAAGAAGCAGGTGAGGATGGGTTCAACACACAGATTGGAAATATGACAACTGTGCAGGATAATAGCTGGGATGAGACAGCCAATGCACCAGCCCAATCTAGCACCGTTTGTGAGAGCGCATTAGGCCACCTTTGGAGGGCTACAGGGCAACAATGACAAGGCTGGCAAGGACCAAATCTTGTACAACCTATGGCCAGTGGCCCAAGGAGCAGGCCCTTATATTCCTAATTAGTTTACTGGATGCTTTAGCTACTTGCACAGTAGCTGGAGCATCCAGTAAACTATAGATAGCATTTACCGGACACCTAGCAGCAATGGGTGAGCATCTGCCAGGAGTGCCAGCATTTCATCAATTACACCTGCGACAGAGGGTTGCTGCTCACCTTGTTTACTTCCGCCTGATCCGGTGATCTCAGGCGCAGGCCCCTCGCCATCCTTGACGGTGCGACAGGAGTGCAGCCCGGACTCTCCGCACAAAGCAGTGGACAGCTGGCCTCGGACAGCTCCACTGATGCCTGGGAGGAGACACGCTGCAGCTGAGGCTTCAGGGACAGAGAGGACACGCACGATGTCGCCGCGCCAGCAGCCGCACCGGAAGGAAGGACCCGCTGAGCTGGCAGGTCGCAATGCGCAGTTTCGGACTTGCAGCTGTCACAGCTGTCCAAGCTAGGCAACGGCTGGAGTGCAGGCTTGGCTGCCGCGCTCAGCAGCCAGTCCTGTTGGTAGCTAGACGCACGGTGCAGCAGCGCAGCAGAGGGCGGGGTATCACGTCCAGCTGCGCTCGCCTGCTGTTGATGCAGCTGCTTGAGCACCTGAAGCTGCTGCATCAGCGCCTTGAAGTGGCGAGCTGCATCAGGGGTTGCGCCGGGCTGCCGGTTCGCCTTGGTCGCCGCCTGAAACAGCTGGCGTAGCACTGCCTGGTTCTGAGCCAGGATCCGACCGGTGCTGGCTTGCAGGGACTCAAGGGCGGCGGCTGCTCCTGCCGGCTGCTGGCGCATGACCGGG
The DNA here is from genome assembly GCA_037349105.1 of Limnomonas spitsbergensis. NCBI lineage: Eukaryota > Viridiplantae > Chlorophyta > Chlorophyceae > Chlamydomonadales > Limnomonas > Limnomonas spitsbergensis. The sequence goes on from JAYJMM010000114.1 coordinate 1,560,435, forward strand.
AACGATGCCACCTGCTGCTGCTGCTGGCGCATGACCGGGTGCGGTGCCACCTGCTGCTGCTGCTGCCGGTGCAAGGCCAGGTGTGGCACCACCTGCTGTTGCTGGTGCATGAAAGTGGTCGGTACCACCTGCTGTTGCTGGTGCATGAAATGGGTCGGTGCCAACTGCTGTTGCTGCCGGTGCCTGACAGAGTACGGTGCCACCTGTTGTTTCTGGTGCGAGGCTGGGTGTGAAGCCACCTGCTGCTGATGATGGTGCGATACCATGTGTGGGGTCGCCTGCTGCTGCTGCTTTTGCATGCCTGCTTGCGTTGCCACCTGCTGCTGTTGCCTGTGCATGCTCGGTTGCCATGCCACCTGCTGCTGCTGGGACCGCTGAGGCATGTGCCGGGATTGGATATCGTTAGCAAGGCATGGAAGGAGCGCCTGCGTACAGGCAATGTCTGAGCCGCTGCTGCTGGAGGGTGATCGGTGGTCAGCCGACGTGGATCTTGACCTCTGGAGGCTGCTCTGAGAGGCGGTTTGGGGCAGGGAGGCTGCAGCGTGGGCATCGTGTTTGGATGCATGCTGTCTCTTGTGGGCTTGCTGGTACCCTCCCTGCGGGAGCAGCAAGGACAGAATGGAGTAATTAGTGTGATGATCAGGGCTGACAATCATCAATCAGCGGCGTCTTCTGTGTCTGCAGCAGACAGCTGGCCGTCTACGGTAAGGTACGGTACCAACATGTCCCGGAGCTATCCCACTGTCAACACCTTTGCTCTAAATCTAGCTTGCTTAAAGGCAATGAATGCTGGAAAGACATCCCAAGGCAGGGCACAATTTGCACAAAGCATGCATGGATTACCTGCTGCAGTACTTTCGACCACAGACGGGCCGGCTGATCCAACGGCAGGCAGCCCTCTTCAAGTTGACCATCCGGCTGGTGATGAAAGCGCCTGGTGCTGTCTGGCACAGCAGCTGACAGCCAGGGGTACGAAGGAGGAACGGGGGAGCAAGGATGGCAGGCCGTGTCCAGTGTTGCTGCAGGCTGCTGCTCAAGGTCCCTCTGCTGCCTCTTTGACTGCCGCTTGGACCAGTCTGTATGAGGGGATTGAGCTGGTAAGCAAGGGCTTTTCGGGATGCAGCATCGACCAGCCCAGGACAACGGGACGACGTCGTATCGGCATTGCAAATTGGGAGCTAAAGCGATGCAGATCTACCGGTGGTGGCACTGCTGCGTGCTTGACTGCTTGGTCGCATTCAGAGTTTCATCGTCGCACCTGGGGAGACGACCGAGTCAGCCACCTCTGCCAGCACCATCAGACGCTGCGCAGCACAGAACCACACAGGAATTATGTTAACATGGACCGCAATTCAAACGCGCTGATGTGGTCTTTCACAGAGCCCCTGCAAAGTAATGATGCGAGGGGATCGCTGTCCTCCTGACCCCTCCTCTTACCTCGACATCGATTTCGAAAGCAACGCGCTTCTTGCTGCCTTGCTTTGCCATGGTGAAAAGCGGGTGGGCTGCCGGGTGAATTGGTGTGGATGGATAGGTGAGGTGGATGGCTTTACCGCTTTGGCTCTCTCTACTGGTGCCTATGTAGTCCAATCAGGTGATCTTTGGTGTCATATATGGTCACAGCACGGTATTAAAGCAGTCGCACGAAAGCTTGGAACCGACGTGGCGCACAAGCGGTTTTAGTAAGTCAGTCGGTTATAAGTAACAGACAACCGACTACTGCGGTTATTCAACTTTTTAATGTCGCTAAAATATCCCAAACAGTAGAAATTGCAGCAAACTGGTATGCACTACGTATGTGGGATGTTCGTCATCGTAGTATGGTGTCACTGGGTCAGGTTGCGTTGTTGCAGTACGGTGCAGGAGCATGGGACACGCATGGGCCGGCGCAGAAGTGACTGGTAGTACCGGTATCTACTGTAGCATAGCTGAGATGATTTTGTTCGGTGGGGCTCATTGGTCGTAAAATGCTGGTCAACTGCCTGCCTACCAGCAGTCATTTACAAGGAGCAACGGAACATCATCAGGTACCTTGGGGTGCATGAGCCGCATGGTTGTCAAGCCTGTAAGAAAGCAAACGCCTCGTGATAACGCGCTACATTATCTACCGTTGGTGTGCAATGCCCTGCTGGTGTCGCAGTGCCACTTTTCAAACCACATCCTCGGTGCTCCTCCCCGTTTGGACCTTCCTCCCCACATACACTGCTTCCCACCTGCCTGCATACACAGCGCCCAAACCGCAAGCAGAGCTCACCGCACAACGTTCGAAGCGCATACAAAGCTTCCCATTTGCATGCCAAACACCCCATTTTCGTACACATCACACCACCCGCATGAAAAGCATCCCACCTGCACACATAGCGCCCTGCCCAGGCAAATCACGCCAACCACATGCACAATGTTTAGAACAGTGCATACCCGCTGGGCCTGCTGAACGCTCGGTCGCGTGAGGCTAGTAGGGAATGACTTGGCTCATTTCCAGCTACCATGCACAATGTGACTCTCTCATGTTCAGTGCCATTCTGTTGGTGCATCGCCCAGGAGGCACCACGCACCGTCCGCTGAGAAACCCGACATGGCACAGAAATGTAAAACCACCCACTTCAATACCGGTTCACTTGTGATGGTTCCGTGCATTTCCCTTCATTCAGCAAGGAAATTACATATAAATCTAGCTTGAGGCTCAAGCTGGAAATCTGTCACTACATGTTGCAAGGCTGTGTACCTGCCATGCGCTACCAGTCACATGCAAACAGTGTCTATTTTTGGCATCATAACGTAAACACTGCTCGCTAATCATCCTCACTAATTTGATGCGTCGGCTACAATTCACACTAACAACACGGCCGATGGCTGTGGAGACCTGGAGCGATAAGCCCTGCTGCATGGGCCACTGGCCACTGGCCGGTCCATTCCTGATCCTCATCAGCCTCGTGGTGACGGCCCAGTTGCATGCCAAAGACAGCAGGGTGAGCTCTGAAACATGTATTTGCAAGCAATGATGACCTGGCAAGAAATATGGCGAACTCGCAAGGCGTTCAAGTAGATTAGTGGATGCAAAGTCGCCATCACTTGGTAGTCTGCGGTAGGGGCAGATGGTGGGCTTCTCTCCACTACCGAAGGAGAATTGGACTCTTACTTGATTCCCTGAATTTCGTGCGGCCTGCCTGGTTGCCACGGTCACTGTGGTTACCAATCACCGACTCAATCACCAATCCTGTGAATACAGCAGCTGCTGCACGTTATCAGTCCATGTCGTGACCAGTGGTAGAGAACAGGCTACAGTGCGGTAGCCTTGCAACCAAACGCCCAGTGGCCGCCTGACTGGTATCCGCAATTTGCGCACGCCATCCCTCGCACTTACCCAGCGTCCATTGGCTCCCCATCGTTATAAAATACTGAGTGCACTGTACAAATATAGAAATTTGAACGCCTGCGATGCACGGCAGGCGCTCCGAGCTACTCTAGTAGTATCGGCACCCTGGCAACCTCTAAATAAACGCGAATCCACGGAGGACTGTGAGAGTTGTCATCCCATCCCAAACAAGTACTTCAGGTCCTCCATTGTCAGGCGGCTTCCGTTCTGACCAGCGTTTTGGCCAGCCTCGTTGAGTGCTGCAGCCACCACCTCACGCTTGCGATCCTGCAGACAGTGGGGTGCAAGAGTGGGTTTGAGCAAAAGTGCAGTACGCATTTGTCATGATGGTAGTGCGCTTGGCTCAACTTGTAGCAGTGAGGTTAAGGGCTCCCACCACCACGTCCTGCTTGCGATCCTGCAGGCAAAGGGGTGCAGGCGTGAGTTTGAGCAGTATGCGTTTGCCGTGACTCATGATGGCAGTGAAGGCTTTGCGAAGTATTTGCACTGCAGCAGAGCATCGCAGTTGATGCAGGGGACATGTGCTCGTAAACCTCCTCCCGCCTACAATCCATCAGATGTTTAGAACAGTGCATACCCGCAATACATCAGATGTTTAGAACAGTGCATACCCGCAATACATCAGATGTATGACGTGTCAGTGGTATGGACCTCAGAAGAGCTAGACACAGCAGTGACTTTGAATGGTGAGCAACTGATCATGATCCACGTGGGCAGTTATTGGAGCCGACGCGGCCGAGCCTTTTGAGCAGGGCCCAGAGGTGTAACGTCATGGACATGGGCAGTTATTGCGGCACTGAGGATCAGAGCCCTGGGGCCGCCACCTCTTTCGTGTGATGCTGCAGGTATCGGGGTGTGGCAGTGGTGAGGTCCTCAGGGCTAGACAGGGCGGTGAGTTTGGGCGGTGTGCATGTGCCATGAGGGCCGTACTTGCGGCAGTGAGGTGGATGGGTGAGCATATGCCCGACTGCCCGATGGCAATGCTTGTGGCTGTGAGGCCAGCTGGTGAGCTCCTGTCCGCAGCCAGATTAAAACCACCAGCAAAACAAGGGTGGCATAGCAGCAACACATCGGGCTCACTCAAACAACCCAGGGGCAACTAGATTTTCGTGGGCCTCCAAACAGCCTGGAATCTTGGAAATATGAGAGGCTCAAATACGATGAGAGTCAGATCACGAATGCAGATGCCGGCGGGTGCAAAATGCTCACTGCTCAAGTCGCAGGGGCAGATGGCGCAGCGGCGCTCAGAACCTGTCTCGTTAAGTGTCATATCTTAAATACTTGATCTAATACCGGTATTCAAAAACCCAACACCGGTCCTGACATAGCTAACACACCGCCCTCACCCATCCAGACCAGTAACTTCACCAGCACACAGCAGTTACTATCCCTGGCTTCAACTCAGCTACAATTCAGCTACATCACGGCCTATCTACTCCCGGAAGAGGAACCTACAGCTATACAGAAAAACAAAAATCGAAGCAGCAACAGCTTGGTGTCTGCAGCTGCAGCTCTGCAGGAAACCAAGCAAAAACAAAGATGATATGCCCCGTCTAAGCGTCGCAGTACCTGCAACTCCAAGATGCGCTGCTCCACAGTGTTGTTGATCGTGATGCGGGTGACATGCACGGTGCGGGTCTGACCTGCAAGCACAGCAATCAAGTGCGCTGAGATGCACCGCATACAAGCTGGCCTCACCAGGCACAGCAATGCAGAAAGAAGGGAAACTCCGCCAGCCGGGGGCTTTGAGGGTTAAGGAATCAGTGCAGCATGATGGGCCTAGGCTGCATTTGCATCGTCAGTAACCAGGAGCAGGTATCCTGCATTGAGGGTGTATCTCCCCACATCGTCCCGGGAGGGAATAGTATAGCTTTGTCTCTCTAGGGCATACTGTGGTCGTGCTTATCAGACTACTCTAAGCAGGCCGCTGGGCAGCCATCACTGCTTCCAAGCAAGAGGGCTAGAGGCAAGAGAACAGGCCCCGTTGTTTTCTTCTTCTGCTGCTGTTTTAGGTTACTATGTGCCTGAACCGGTTTGTGGGTAATTGGCCCATACATCTCAGTCGTGATGTCGTACTCTGCTGGACTGTACAACATGCTTCTCGTCCAGAGGTCAGGCACAGCATATCGGGAGCGGGACGCAGCACCTGCGGCCAACATACATTCCTTGCAGATGAAAAAATGTGTACGATCCAAGCCGTGCTTACTGCTGGACGGGCTCCCTGCCCTACAAAAGGTGCTGCTGCCTGATCCTCCTTATGCGGTGCACGTGGTCAATGGCCTGCTCCTCCAGTCACATATGCGGTTTGCACGTTTAATGGCCTGCTCTTCCACTCACACATGCGGTGTGCAATTCGATGCCAGCTTCTCCACTCATGCACGCGGTGTGCGTGATTGATGGCCTTGTTCCTCCACTCACCTATGCGGTGCGCGCGGTCGATGGCCTGCTCCTCAACTCACCTATGCGGTGCGCATGATTGATGGCCTGCTCCCCCACTCACTTATGCGGTGCGCGCGGTCGATGGCCTGCTCCCCCACTCACCTATGCGTTGCGAATGATTGATGGCCTTGCTCCCCCACTCACCTATGCGGTGCGCGCGGTCGATGGCCTGCTCCCCCACTCACCTATGCGGTGCGCGCGGTCGATGGCCTGCTCCCCCACTCACCTATGCGGTGTGCGCGGTCGATGGCCTGCTCCTCAACTCACCTATGCGGTGCGCGCGGTCGATGGCCTGCTCCCCCACTCAGCTATGCGGTGTGCGCGGTCTATGGCCTGCTCCCCCACTCACCTATGCGGTGCGCATGATTGATGGCCTTGCTACCCCACTCACCTATGCGGTGCGCGCGGTCGATGGCCTGCTCCTCCACAGTCGGGTTCCACCACAGGTCCATGAGCACGACGTGGTTGGCCACGGTCAGGTTCACACCCAGGGATGCAGCCTTGAGCGACACCAGCAGCACCAGAACCTGCGCATGGGATGTGAAGTTATGGGGGGCACATTAGCCACACCCTGACGGCCTTATGCACGGGCTTCGGTGCAGGCACACGACCAAACGGGCGCGTTCCCTAGCAGCCATCCCTTGCATCATGCGTCCGATGAGTTCTCTGTGCACGGGCGGCAGGGTTAAGGGTTCAGGGTGTCGGATTTTGTTTATTGATTCATCGTCCGCACATGCAGAGCCACGAGGGTTTAGGGTTAAGGGTTAAATTTCTTAATTAAATATCCGCGCATGAGGAGCCACAAGGGTATTTTAGGGTTTAGGGTTCTGGATTTAGTTTCTTGATTCAATCTCCGTGCATGCAGAGCCGCAAGGGCGGTGAGGGATCCTCTGAGGCCATAGCACACCTCAAACAAAATACAAAACGATAAATCAACACCACGCCGCACACAACGGGTGTGGCATTCAAGGCCTGCAATGCGGGGAACCCGGCCGCCGCTCATTCACAGCGCAGATCGGGCCAAGGTTCTGGTCCGAGCAGTCACCACATCATGCGCACTCACCTCCCTTGGAAATAAATAGATGAATGAAGCTGCTACTCAAAAGCCGGTGGCACACGCAAGTCAAGGGAGTGGTGCAGCTTGAGCCATTACCACGTTCTGCGCCCTAATCCCATTCCACTCCAACCCTCATTCCACTAAGTTTCCATGGCCCATGCCGTTACCACATTCTGCGTCCCCACCCCATTCCAAGCTCCATTTCCCAAACATGCCGCACGCTCACCTCGCTGCGGCTCTCAAAGTCTGTGATGGCACGCTCACGTGCAGGCACCGTCATGGTGCCGTCAAGCCTGAGGGCAGCAGCACATGCAGGAGTGGGTAAGAATGGAAGCTACACCCCGCAAGGGGCGTGAGGGTGAGGGGAATACAGGCCGATGCCGCAAATCCGCAAATCCTGGGACAGGGGCCGAGGCCGCAAGCAGCAGCATGGGCGGAGGCCGAGCGGCATGGGCGGAGGCCGAGCGGCATGGGCGGAGGCCGAGCGGCATGGGCGGAGGCCGAGCGGCATGGGCGGAGGCCGAGCGGCATGGGCGGAGGCCGAGCGGCATGGGCGGAGGCCGAGCTGCATGGGCCGAGGCCGAGCTGCATGGGCCGAGGCCGAGCGGCATGGGCCGAGGCCGAGCGGCATGGGCCGAGGCCGAGCGGCATGGGCCAAGGCCGAGCGGCATGGGCCGAGGCCGAGCGGCATGGGCCGAGGCCGAGCGGCATGGGCCGAGGCCGAGCTGCATGGGCCAAGGCCGAGCGGCATGGGCCGAGGCCGAGCGGCATGGGCCGAGGCCGAGCTGCATGGGCCGAGGCCGAGCGGCATGGGCCGAGGCCGAGCGGCATGGGCCGAGGCCGAGCGGCATGGGCCGAGGCCGAGCTGCATGGGCCGAGGCCGAGCTGCATGGGCCGAGGCCGAGCTGCATGGGCCGAGGCCGAGCGGCATGGGCCGAGGCCAATCGGCATGGGCCGAGGCCGAACGGCATGGGCCGAGGCCGAGCTGCATGGGCCGAGGCCGAGCGGCATGGGCCGAGGCCGAGCTGCATGGGCCGAGGCCGAGCTGCATGGGCCGAGGCCGAGCTGCATGGGCCGAGGCCGAGCTGCATGGGCCGAGGCCGAGCTGCATGGGCCGAGGCCGAGCTGCATGGGCCGAGGCCGAGCTGCATGGGCCGAGGCCGAGCTGCATGGGCCGAGGCCGAGCTGCATGGGCCGAGGCCGAGCGGCATGGGCCGAGGCCGAGCGGCATGGGCCGAGGCCGAGCGGCATGGGCCGAGGCCGAGCGGCATGGGCCGAGGCCGAGCGGCATGGGCCGAGGCCGAGCGGCATGGGCCGAGGCCGAGCTGCATGGGCCGAGGCCGAGCTGCATGGGCCGAGGCCGAGCTGCATGGGCCGAGGCCGAGCTGCATGGGCCGAGGCCGAGCTGCATGGGCCGAGGCCGAGCTGCATGGGCCGAGGCCGAGCTGCATGGGCCGAGGCCGAGCTGCATGGGCCGAGGCCGAGCGGCATGGGCCGAGGCCGAGCTGCATGGGCCGAGGCCGAGCGGCATGGGCCGAGGCCGAGCGGCATGGGCCGAGGCCGAGCGGCATGGGCCGAGGCCGAGCGGCATGGGCCGAGGCCGAGCGGCATGGGCCGAGGCCGAGCGGCATGGGCCGAGGCCGAGCGGCATGGGCCGAGGCCGAGCTGCATGGGCCGAGGCCGAGCTGCATGGGCCGAGGCCGAGCTGCATGGGCCGAGGCCGAGCGGCATGGGCCGAGGCCGAGCTGCATGGGCCGAGGCCGAGCGGCATGGGCCGAGGCCGAGCGGCATGGGCCGAGGCCGAGCGGCATGGGCCGAGGCCGAGCGGCATGGGCCGAGGCCGAGCGGCATGGGCCGAGGCCGAGCGGCATGGGCCGAGGCCGAGCGGCATGGGCCGAGGCCGAGCTGCATGGGCCGAGGCCGAGCTGCATGGGCCGAGGCCGAGCGGCATGGGCCGAGGCCGAGCGGCATGGGCCGAGGCCGAGCGGCATGGGCCGAGGCCGAGCTGCATGGGCCGAGGCCGAGCTGCATGGGCCGAGGCCGAGCGGCATGGGCCGAGGCCGAGCGGCATGGGCCGAGGCCGAGCTGCATGGGCCGAGGCCGAGCTGCATGGGCCGAGGCCGAGCTGCATGGGCCGAGGCCGAGCGGCATGGGCCGAGGCCGAGCGGCATGGGCCGAGGCCGAGCGGCATGGGCCGAGGCCGAGCGGCATGGGCCGAGGCCGAGCTGCATGGGCCGAGGCCGAGCGGCATGGGCCGAGGCCGAGCGGCATGGGCCGAGGCCGAGCGGCATGGGCCGAGGCCGAGCTGCATGGGCCGAGGCCGAGCGGCATGGGCCGAGGCCGAGCGGCATGGGCCGAGGCCGAGCGGCATGGGCCGAGGCCGAGCGGCATGGGCCGAGGCCGAGCGGCATGGGCCGAGGCCGAGCGGCATGGGCCGAGGCCGAGCGGCATGGGCCGAGGCCGAGCGGCATGGGCCGAGGCCGAGCAGCATGGGCCGAGGCCGAGCAGCATGGGCCGAGGCCGAGCAGCATGGGCCGAGGCCGAGCAGCATGGGCCGAGTAGCATGGGCCGAGGCCGCAAAACCGCAAATCCTGCGACACCTCTGAGAGACTTTTCTGCTACCGGCAGAGGCCTTCCTTACAGCCCGCTATTTCTTGGACACCTTGGACATTTTTGCGTTACCACAACAAATGGTTTCTGATACTAATGCATGATAGCACCGGCTTAAACACAACCTGGTAGCTCATGCTGCTCTCTCCCAAAATTCTCACATCCCCTGCAGACCTAATTTCCCCTCCTTTGCTTCCTCACATCAACTTAGGGTTTAGGGTTGGCCTAAACCCTTGTCCCTGTCTAAAATAGCACGCAGATTCGGCATCTCCACACAAGTGTGATCCTCACCTCAAAAACTGGATATGCTCCAAGATATCACACAAGTATGAACATTGCCTCCGACACAGGACCTGTTGCAGGATCTGCACAAGTATGAACCTGACCTCAGGGCCTCGATATACTGAAAGACCTGCTCCAGGGTCTCCGCTTAAGTGTGAACCTCTCACCTCCGAAACTGGTACTTGTGTTTCTTGAGTGGCACCTCCAGGAGATCTAGCATGGCCGTCCATTGGCTGAACACAATGACCTTCTCCGGCCGCACCGCACCAGGCATGTTGGCCGCCCCGGGCCCAGGCGCCGGCAGCCCGCCGACAGGGCCGATGCGTTTGAGCGCCCCAGCTAGTCGCTTGTCCGACCTGCTCTTGGTCGCCAGTACAGTGCTGCAGAAGCGGCAAACACAGCAGCGGGACGGGATCAAGACATGGGGCTACGTCAGTTTAGACAGGTGCGTCTTTGGCTTAGACAGGCATGACAATGGTTCATGCAGGAGTGACCCAATGAATGACCTCAACCTTAATGCCAAGCCGCCCTAAACGGGCACTGCGATATGGCTAGATTACTCCTGGGGTGGCCAGAGCATGCGCCTAGTCCTAACTGCCGGGGGGAACCTCAAGGTGCTGGGTAGCATGCCAGGGGCACAATCAACCCTGAACTAGGCACTCCCTCCCGGTGCGCGCACCTCAGGTTTGCCTGGTTTGCTGCGTGCTGGCTGACCATGGCCGCGTTGGTGCCCCGGACCTTGTCTAGCAGCGCCAACAGACGGTCCACCTGCGCATGGGTGAGCTCTGGCTGGGCGGCTTACTCTCTCAGAATAATATATAGAGTTGTACACATGCTGCGCTACCGTACTAATAGCGTAGTACGGTATAGCTTCAGCCCTGAAGCACGCTGCATTTTTACTCGCACACCCCAAGGCGTTGTCACCTTTCTATATTTCTGTACACCGCGCCATCGCACACACACACCATGTCATTGCGTGCGCATGGCGCTGAGCAGGGGCACTTGTAAAAGATGTCCTAGTGGCAGCACAGCTCGCACCAGTATCCTTACAATGTGGGAGATGGATGCAAGCCTTTCCTGAGGCATGTGGTTCCTTTGCCCCCTCTTACGGTGGTTACTTGAAGAGTGGATTGTGGGCGGCAGGGGTGGAACAGCCTGCCAAAAGACTGCACAGCCCTTGCACATGGTATCAACGTCGGGATTGAATGCAATCCAGGAACTGCAGGAAATGCCTGTACTACATGTTGAACCTAATACGAGTAATGCCTGTATTGCCCGTACTGCACCTAATGCCTGCATTTCCTGTCCTGCACCGGATGTTCGTATTGCCCGTACTGCACCTGCTGTCCGCATTGCTCATACTGCACCTAGAGTCCATAGAGCCCGTACGATACCCAAGTCCGTATTGCCAGTACTGCAACAAATGTCTGTATTACCTGTACGGCACCCAAGTCTGTAGTGCCCGTACTGCACCTTATGTCCGTTTTTCTCATACGGCACCTATTGTTCGTATTGCCTGTATGGCATCCAAGTCTGCAATTCCGTACTGCACCTGATGTCTGTACTGCCTGTACGGCATCCAAGTCTGTAGTGCCCGTACTGCACCTTATGTCCGCGCACCTTAGTGGACGACACCCATTCCTGCTGTTGTACAGAGCCGGGCACCTGCTTCTCCTTCTGCAGCTTCTGCCCCTTGCCTTCCAGCCCTGCCTCCAGCGCCGCCAGGCAGAACATGTCGGTGTTCCGGAGCACCTTGCTGCACGCCGTGCAGAGGAAGTCGTCCTCGTGGCTGGCGCCCTCCAGCTGCCCCAACGCGCACTGCGATAAAACCCGGGGCCAGCGTCACATTTTCAGCCATACGTTTCAGCCAAACTTCAGCTACATTTCAGCCACACCCCATCCCACGGTCAGAGGGACGAGATACGGCAATGCCGCTGCACAGTGCTCACATGATGTTCTTTAAATGGCACATCAGGCTGGGTGGGGCACGCTAAGGGGTGGGTGGGTCGTAGCCTTGGTGTTTTGTCTTCAGTGCACGATGAACACATGTCAGCTTTGTCCCAGCCGGTGGCCTTGGTACCCCTGGTGCAGTAAGCCCTGCAGCTTGAGCCCCTGGCCGCAGGCTGGGCACGTTTGGTCCCGTCAGTCCCCCAGTGGAGCCTGCCTGACGGCCCCTCCAAGGTGGTGCACCATGCACTAGAACAAACACTTGTTGGAGGGTCACCGCACCAGGGTGGCGTGCCTAGTGAGAGATCAGCCTTGAACCCCAAACCAGAGATCAGTCGGCCGACGAGAGCTTGAATCTCATCCCTATGTTAATTTCAGAGTTTGTTTGTGTTCAGCACACTTTGGAAGCATCCATTTTTTTAATACGGAAATCGAATTCAAATTCGACTGCACATCTCTCTTATCGGCATTACACATGACGGCACGCACTGACCACCGGGTCCTTGGGGCATGTTGGAGCAGACTGGGTAATGCACCAAATTCAAATTCAAATTCTACCCACCTGTCGGCAGTACACATGACCGCACGCGCTGACCACCGGATCCTCCGGGACGTCCGAACAGACGGGGCACTGCATGAGGGGATGCAGCAGCGCCTCCTGCAGGCCCTGCAGTACTTCCGCAGGCAACTTCTTGGCAGCTGCCAGCTCGGCTGCGCTAGGCTTGGCTGCGTTACCAGGAGGGGCAAGAGGCACACGCATTCTCGGGGCAAGCCTGCATGCAGTGATCTACGCACTTTCACGTCCAGTGGAGGTTTCCAGGGCTCAACAGTCCATAGGGATGGAGACTGTTGTCTGCCTGTGGATCTGCTGCAAAGTTTCCATAGCCTAGAGAAACACCTGGCCAAGAGCAATGATGGCCTAGAGCATGTGTTCGCTGGGACGGATCCTAACTAAAGAACTGGGACAGCAGTGACAGGGGTAGGGGGAAGCAGGGACAGGGTGTGGCCAACACACATAGGGCAATAAGAGCAGCAGTCCCCAAACTCCATCCTCTTAACCTTGGCACCCCTTACCCCATACGGCCATACGTTCATACCCCATCACCTGACCCCATACGGCCGTATGCTTATACCCCGTCCCCTTGCACCATGTGGCAATAACCCATGCCCCATGCAGCCATGCCCCATGCGGCCATGCCCCATACCCCATGCAGCCTTGCCCCATGCGGCCATGCCCCATACCCCATGCAGCCATACCCCATGCGGCCATACCCCATGCCCCATGCAGCCATGCCCCTTGCGGCCATGTCCCATACCCCATGCGGCCATGCCCCATACCCATGCCCCATGCAGCCATACCCCATGCCCCATGCAGCCATACCCCATGCCCCATGCGGCCATACCCCATGCCCCATGCGGCCATACCCCATGCGGCCATGCGGCCATACCTCATGCGGCCATGCCCCATGCCCCATGCCCCATGCAGTCGTACCCCATGCCCCATGCAGTCATACCCCATGCACCTCATTCATACCCTATGCCACATGCAGCCATACCCCATGCAGCCATGTTCCATGCGACCATGCCCCATACAGCCATACCCCATGCTTCATGCCCCATGCTACCTCAGCTTATGAAAGATTCCGCACCTGTCCCTCCAAAGCTCTTGCCGGCATACCCTCTAACCAGCCAGGGATGGTTGCACGCCTGCCTCAACTTCAGGAGACTGTACAGCATGTTGACGTACTTGGTACGCCCATCCGCTGCCCCGCCGGCGGCGCCATCCTCATCGAGCTGCTTCTTGCACTCCAGCTGCATCTGCGCGTAGAACTCGGTCTCACCCTGAAGGGGTTACATGTTGAAGGGGTTCAGGCTTGAGGTTGACAACGATTAGAGGCCAGGCTTGATGAGGGGCGGAGGGGAGGGTCTTGCTGCGGTGTTCATGTACTAAGGATTTTAGGGTTAAGTGTGCGCAGCGTACCACGTTTGGCGGACAGTCCGGCAGCCACCACTAGGCCGTTGGGGACCAAACCTTGACCGGCCAACAGACCGTGGCTCGAGCAGCAGGCATGCATGCACCAGGCCCCACGACCATAGGCTGTGATGTAGCTGAATTGTAGCTGATGCATCCCTTGATAAACAATGAGCCACAGACAGGTTCTGCATCGCAGGACCATGGAACAGATATCATCTATTTCCCTAGCCATGCAGATAAATCGAGCAACAGAAAAAAATTGCACCCCTCCCCTCCTCTGACCTCCCCTCCCCAACTGCTCCCCCCCCCTCCCCAACTGCTCCCCTCTCGAACAGCTCCCCTCCCCTCCTAAATTCTCCCCACCTCCCCTCCCCTCGCCCTGAACCCTCACACCCGCCCCGCCCCGCACCCTCTTGAAGTCATGCTTCCCTAACTCCAGCTCCCGGGGCGGGATGTTGACAATAGGCTCCCCGTTGATCTTGCTGTTCTTGGTGCGCCTGAGCAGGTCAAAAGTCGCACCGCCATTTCCCTCTAAGCGCCGTTTCCAACATACCATGAAACGGCAGTCATAGCTCAGCAGCTCAAAGCAAAAATGCAGAAAACAATGCAATCAGAGGAGAACCCCGCACAGCAATGCAGGTCCTCCCCGAGCAATGACACGAGGAAAAAGTGCAACCACCATTTTCATCAGAAACGAACAAATATGGGCGCACTGTGAAATGTAGGTCCTAGCTGCAACAGTAAGAAATAACAGCTAGAAAAAATAAAGGTTACCAACATTTTTTATCAGAAAATAAACAAGCATACTGGCACCGGTACTGATACTGGTATGCCGTAGACTCGCCTAGCCTTCCCTCATAATTAACGTTGTTCGGGGGTGAGGGATGTATGAATTTCCTAACTATCGATTGTCAACGCCGGTCTCCAGTCGGAAATGAAGAGTTTCTGACGACAGCTCGCCCTGAGGGCAGCATGAAAATAAATATTGTTTTGATGCCCAAGGGCAGGCAAATCAAATATACGGTACCCGCAATTCAAAATATGCCCTACCTGACACACCGGTACTGGTACTAGTACCGCAAACGCAATTCAAAAACAAATATCCTACCTGAGCAGCACGGGCTGCAAGATGGCCTGCAGCAGGCGGTAGCCCGAGGTTGGGTGGGATGCAATCTTGTCCTTGATCAGCTGCTTGAACGGGAGGGGCTCGCTATACGGGCTGCGAGAGGGGTGCAGATTGTAAATCATCTCCATGAGCGGTTAGGGTCCAGGGAAATGGTTTTCTGGGGCTGCGAGATTGACGCGTGGGGGCGTGGCAGGGGATGAACCAGCTTTTTGCACTGCAGCAGCGGGCCTTCGGTTTCATGAAAGCCAACGCAACCACACTCGCGAGGAGTCATCCATTCAGTCGGGTCACGCGAGTGTGATGAGGAGAGGTCCAATCGGTGGGGGTGAGGTGGTCCTCAATCAGTCAGGATCGGAGCTTGCTCCCCAAACACCTCCTTCCTCTCCCCTTTTCATCAATTCCGCGCTGCCCTCCTGAAACTTGGCTTAAGTCGTCCCCTCCCTACTAGCGGTTTTGACACTTTTTATTTTGCAGTTTTGTACAGCTCGAAATCAGCCCATACCAGCCCTAGCGTATTTGAATGCCATCGTGAATTCTCGTTAGGGGGGAGGGCAGCACTGGCACGAGGGAATGAGACAGAGCGGATCATAAGTGGGCATGCGGCCATAACTGGGCATGAGGCCATAACTGGGCATGAGGCTAGACGCTGCTCTACACAGAAGAGTGCTTTATAGCTGTGCCTCAGCTACAGCCCGCCCACCTGTACCGAAGGAACTTGAAGTAGCTGTACAAATCCTCGATAGAGTTTTGGATGGGCGTTCCGCTGAGGCACCAGCGGTGGTGCGCGTTGAGGCTCCAAGTGGCATGAGCCGCCAGCGTCCGCGGGTTTTTGATGGACTGGGCCTCATCCAGGACAATCCTGCGGAACATGCGGGTGGGTGCAAGTGTTATGTGCAGCGGCGGTGCGCGGAAGAGATTCCAGGTGGCATGCGCCGCCAGCGTCCGCGGGTTTTGATGGACTGCGCCTCATTAAGGACAGTTCTTCAGAACATGCGGTTGGGTGTAACGTGTAGCGGTGGTGCGCGGAAGAGGTCCCAGGATGTGTGCGCCGTGGGTTCTTGATGGACTGGCCCGAACATGCAGATGGGCGCAGGTGTTATGTGCATCGGTTACACGCGGAAGGGGTTCCAAGATGTGTGCGCCGCCAGCATTCACAGACTCTTCTTGGACCGAGGGCCTCATCCAGGACAACACTGCCGGACATGCGGGTGGGTACAAGTGTAACGTGTAGCGGTTACAAGCGGAGGGGGATCCAGGATGTGTGCGCAGCGGATTCTGGATCGACCCAGAGCCTCATCCGGCACACCCCTAAGTAACATGTGGGTGGGTGCAGGATGCACCATGTGCTAATCTGGGAGCGAAGGGCTTGATGCAAAGAGTCGTCAACTCAACCACAAGCCCATATTGGGTCCGAATGAAAGCAGAACCTAAAATACCTGGGGGGAAAGCTCCTGCGTTTCTACCGCCCATCTTTCGCCCTGCCCTGACATACAGCACCTGGGTACAAGCTTCATGTTTAGATATTGTTTAAATTGAAGTCACAGTAATTCAACAAAAAACGTTTCAACATTACCAGTAAGGCAGTAACCCCCTTTTCGTTTTCTATTTACCCCCACCCTATCCTCGTTCTCGGAGGGGTGATTGTGCTCAGCAGCATCCGGACGGCGCACCTACGCACTGCGCCCCTCACCCCGTCCCACACCTGTGCCACTGCGCCCCTCACCCCGTCCCACACCTGTGCCACTGCGCCCCTCACCCCGTCCCACACCTGTGCCACTGCGCCCCTCACCCCGTCCCACACCTGTGCCACTGCGCCCCTCACCCCGTCCCACACCTGTGCCACTGCGCCCCTCACCCCGTCCCACACCTGTGCCACTGCGCCCCTCACCCCGTCCCACACCTGTGCCACTGCGCCCCTCACCCCGTCCCACACCTGTGCCACTGCGCCCCTCACCCCGTCCCACACCTGTGCCACGGCATCCCTCACCCCGTCCCACACCTGTGCCACTGCGCCCCTCACCCCGTCCCACACCTGTGCCACTGCGCCCCTCACCCCGTCCCACACCTGTGCCACTGCGCCCCTCACCCCGTCCCACACCTGTGCCACTGCGCCCCTCACCCCGTCCCACACCTGTGCCACTGCGCCCCTCACCCCGTCCCACACCTGTGCCACTGCGCCCCACACCCCGTCCCACACCTGTGCCACTGCGCCCCACACCCCGTCCCACACCTGTGCCACTGCGCCCCTCACCCCGTCCCACACCTGTGCCACTGCGCCCCTCACCCCGTCCCACACCTGTGCCACTGCGCCCCTCACCCCGTCCCACACCTGTGCCACGGCATCCCTCACCCCGTCCCACACCTGTGCCACTGCGCCCCTCACCCCGTCCCACACCTGTGCCACTGCGCCCCTCACCCCGTCCCACACCTGTGCCACTGCGCCCCTCACCCCGTCCAACACCTGTGCCACTGCGCCCCTCACCCCGTCCCACACCTGTGCCACTGCGCCCCTCACCCCGTCCCACACCTGTGCCACTGCGCCCCTCACCCCGTCCCACACCTGTGCCACTGCGCCCCTCACCCCGTCCCACACCTGTGCCACTGCGCCCCTCACCCCGTCCCACACCTGTGCCACTGCGCCCCTCACCCCGTCCCACACCTGTGCCACTGCGCCCCTCACCCCGTCCCACACCTGTGCCACTGCGCCCCTCACCCCGTCCCACACCTGTGCCACGGCATCCCTCACCCCGTCCCACACCTGTGCCACTGCGCCCCTCTTCCCGTCCGACACCTGTGCCACTGCGCCCCTCACCCCATCCCACACCTGTGCCACTGCGCCCCTCACCCCGTCCCACACCTGTGCCACTGCGCCCCTCACCCCGTCCCACACCTGTGCCACTGCGCCCCTCACCCCGTCCCACACCTGTGCCACTGCGCCCCTCACCCCGTCCCACACCTGTGCCACTGCGCCCCTCACCCCGTCCCACACCTGTGCCACTGCGCCCCTCACCCCGTCCCACACCTGTGCCACTGCGCCCCTCACCCCGTCCCACACCTGTGCCACTGCGCCCCTCACCCCGTCCCACACCTGCGCCACTGCGCCCCTCACCCTGTCCCACACCTGTGCCACTGCGCCCCTCACCCCGTCCCACACCTGTGCCACTGCGCCCCTCACCCCGTCCCACACCTGTGCCACGGCATCCCTCACCCCGTCCCACACCTGTGCCACTGCGCCCCTCACCCCGTCCCACACCTGTGCCACTGCGCCCCTCACCCCGTCCCACACCTGTGCCACTGCGCCCCTCACCCCGTCCCACACCTGTGCCACTGCGCCCCTCACCCCGTCCCACACCTGTGCCACTGCGCCCCTCACCCCGTCCCACACCTGTGCCACTGCGCCCCTCACCCCGTCCCACACCTGTGCCACGGCATCCCTCACCCCGTCCCACACCTGTGCCACTGCGCCCCTCTTCCCGTCCGACACCTGTGCCACTGCGCCCCTCACCCCATCCCACACCTGTGCCACTGCGCCCCTCACCCCGTCCCACACCTGTGCCACTGCGCCCCTCACCCCGTCCCACACCTGTGCCACTGCGCCCCTCACCCCGTCCCACACCTGTGCCACTGCGCCCCACACCCCGTCCCACACCTGTGCCACTGCGCCCCACACCCCGTCCCACACCTGCGCCACTGCGCCCCTCACCCTGTCCCACACCTGTGCCACTGCGCCCCTCACCCCGTCCCACACCTGTGCCACTGCGCCCCTCACCCCGTCCCACACCTGTGCCACGGCATCCCTCACCCCGTCCCACACCTGTGCCACTGCGCCCCTCACCCCGTCCCACACCTGTGCCACTGCGCCCCTCACCCCGTCCCACACCTGTGCCACTGCGCCCCTCACCCCGTCCCACACCTGTGCCACTGCGCCCCTCACCCCGTCCCACACCTGTGCCACTGCGCCCCTCACCCCGTCCCACACCTGTGCCACTGCGCCCCTCACCCCGTCCCACACCTGTGCCACGGCATCCATCGCCCCGTCCCACACCTGTGCCACTGCGCCCCTCACCCCGTCCCACACCTGTGCCACTGCGCCCCTCACCCCGTCCCACACCTGTGCCACTGCGCCCCTCACCCCGTCCCACACCTGTGCCACTGCGCCCCTCACCCCGTCCCACACCTGTGCCACTGCGCCCCTCACCCCGTCCCACACCTGTGCCACTGCGCCCCTCACCCCGTCCCACACCTGTGCCACTGCGCCCCTCACCCCGTCCCACACCTGTGCCACTGCGCCCCTCACCCCGTCCCACACCTGTGCCACTGCGCCCCTCACCCCGTCCCACACCTGTGCCACGGCATCCCTCACCCCGTCCCACACCTGTGCCACTGCGCCCCTCACCCCGTCCCACACCTGTGCCACTGCGCCCCTCACCCCGTCCCACACCTGTGCCACTGCGCCCCTCACCCCGTCCCACACCTGTGCCACTGCGCCCCTCACCCCGTCCCACACCTGTGCCACTGCGCCCCTCACCCCGTCCCACACCTGTGCCACTGCGCCCCTCACCCCGTCCCACACCTGTGCCACTGCGCCCCTCACCCCGTCCCACACCTGTGCCACTGCGCCCCTCACCCCGTTCCACACTTGTGCCACTGCGCCCCTCACCCCGTCCCACACCTGTGCCACTGCGCCCCTCACCCCGTCCCACACCTGTGCCACGGCATCCCTCACCCCGTCCCACACCTGTGCCACTGCGCCCCTCACCCCGTCCCACACCTGTGCCACTGCGCCCCTCACCCCGTCCCACACCTGTGCCACTGCGCCCCTCACCCCGTCCCACACCTGTGCCACTGCGCCCCTCACCCCGTCCCACACCTGTGCCACTGCGCCCCTCACCCCGTCCCACACCTGCGCCACTGCGCCCCTCACCCTGTCCCACACCTGTGCCACTGCGCCCCTCACCCCGTCCCACACCTGTGCCACTGCGCCCCTCACCCCGTCCCACACCTGTGCCACGGCATCCCTCACCCCGTCCCACACCTGTGCCACTGCGCCCCTCACCCCGTCCCACACCTGTGCCACTGCGCCCCTCACCCCGTCCCACACCTGTGCCACTGCGCCCCTCACCCCGTCCCACACCTGTGCCACTGCGCCCCTCACCCCGTCCCACACCTGTGCCACTGCGCCCCTCACCCCGTCCCACACCTGTGCCACTGCGCCCCTCACCCCGTCCCACACCTGTGCCACTGCGCCCCTCACCCCGTCCCACACCTGTGCCACGGCATCCCTCACCCCGTCCCACACCTGTGCCACTGCGCCCCTCACCCCGTCCCACACCTGTGCCACTGCGCCCCTCACCCCGTCCCACACCTGTGCCACTGCGCCCCTCACCCCGTCCCACACCTGTGCCACTGCGCCCCTCACCCCGTCCCACACCTGTGCCACTGCGCCCCTCACCCCGTCCCACACCTGTGCCACTGCGCCCCTCACCCCGTCCCACACCTGTGCCACGGCATCCATCACCCCGTCCCACACCTGTGCCACTGCGCCCCTCACCCCGTCCCACACCTGTGCCACTGCGCCCCTCACCCCGTCCCACACCTGTGCCACTGCGCCCCTCACCCCGTCCCACACCTGTGCCACTGCGCCCCTCACCCCGTCCCACACCTGTGCCACTGCGCCCCTCACCCCGTCCCACACCTGTGCCACTGCGCCCCTCACCCCGTCCCACACCTGTGCCACTGCGCCCCTCACCCCGTCCCACACCTGTGCCACTGCGCCCCTCACCCCGTCCCACACCTGTGCCACTGCGCCCCTCACCCCGTCCCACACCTGTGCCACGGCATCCCTCACCCCGTCCCACACCTGTGCCACTGCGCCCCTCACCCCGTCCCACACCTGTGCCACTGCGCCCCTCACCCCGTCCCACACCTGTGCCACTGCGCCCCTCACCCCGTCCCACACCTGTGCCACTGCGCCCCTCACCCCGTCCCACACCTGTGCCACTGCGCCCCTCACCCCGTCCCACACCTGTGCCACTGCGCCCCTCACCCCGTCCCACACCTGTGCCACTGCGCCCCTCACCCCGTCCCACACCTGTGCCACTGCGCCCCTCACCCCGTCCCACACCTGTGCCACTGCGCCCCTCACCCCGTCCCACACCTGTGCCACTGCGCCCCTCACCCCGTCCCACACCTGTGCCACTGCGCCCCTCACCCCGTCCCACACCTGTGCCACTGCGGCCCTCACCCCGTCCCACACCTGTGCCACTGCGCCCCTCACCCCGTCCCACACCTGTGCCACTGCACCCCTCACCCCGTCCCACACCTGTGCCAGTGCACTTGAAACAGCGCGCCCCCACAGCTGGGCACCTTCTTGCTCGATGATGGCCTGCTCGGGGGGCCTGGCATGTCGTCCTCTTCGGCCAGGAGGTTGATAGGGGCAGAGGCTGAGCCCTTAACGTAGGACAGCACATTATAACGCGCGTTTCAGGTTTAGAGCCAAAAGTTCAGGGTACAGGGTCAAGGGTTCAGGGGGGCCAGGAGGTTGAAGGGGGCAGAGGCTGAGCCCTGAAGGTAGAACATCAAATCACAACACGTGTTGAAGGTTCAGGGTTAACAGTATAGGGTACAGAGTCAAGGGTTAAGAGAGGGCAAGAGGTTGATGGGGCTCGCCCCTGCGCCCCCCCATTTGCTTCAGTACCCACACCCACGCCTGCGCACCCACACATCCACCCCTCCCCGACCAAACACACACACGTTCACACCACACACACACACACACACACACGCGCACAACACACCCCTCCCCTCACCACACACACACACACACACACACGCCCACGCCCACCCCCTCATCACACACACACGCGCTCACACCACACACACACACGCTCACACCACACACACACACGCTCAAACCACACACACACACGCTCACACATATACCCCTACCCCCATCACACACACACACAAGCTCACACATATACCCCTACCCCCACCACACACACACACGCACGCGACACCCACACCCACACATACACCCCTCCCCTCCACACCTGCTTCTTGATCCGGACGTTGAGCTTTTCCTTGGCTGGGGCTTCACAGGCCAGCGTGCCATATGTGGTCAGGACGAGGTTATAGCGAGCCAGCATCGCCGGCTCGGTATGCTTGTCCTAAAGAGAAAGACGTTTCCAAATGTGTTTATGTTTTAGTTACTTAGGAGGTGCGTCCAACAAGTGTCAATGCGGCCGGAACCTCGTTTGATTCCATCCCGGAAGAAATATAAAGGTTTGTGTGTGGACCGTAATAAATGTTCGTAAATACAGGACATGGGTCAGTCATCATCAGCCACCCCTCCACCCTCCCATACCTCCATATCCTTCCACCCTCCCATACCTCCATATCCTTCCACCCTCCCACACCTCCATATCCTTCCACCCTCCCACACCTCCTTGACCATCCACCCTCCCACACCACCTTTATCTTCCACCCTCCCACGCCTACATACCCTTCCATTTCCTTCCATACCCTTCCACCCTCCTGCAAGGTGAGACTCAAATCACCAGGCTTTAGCACCTCAGCCTCTTTTGTAACCGGCTGGGTCCCAGGGTCGGAGGGTGTGGCTGTGAAAGCATGCAGTACATGCAGTACATGCAGTACATGTTTCTCTGGTATATGTAGTACATGCAGTACATGCAGTACATGCAGACAGCACTCAGGCCCTCTCACCTTTCCGTGGTACACGTGCATCGAGAAGCCTGCGTGTGGATTGACCTTGTCACGGACCTCACGCGCCCACTGGTGCAGTACGGAGGTGGGGCAAACCACCAGAGTCCCCGCGGGCGGGAGCTGCTGATGCCCACCGCTCGACGGCGCGCTGTTGCCCGGGCTTGACGCGGCGTCGCAGCCGGCCTCGGGGTCGCCGGAGCCGCCGCCCTGTGAGCCCTGTTCATCTCCAGAAGCTTCTGACGGCTCCGCCTCGTCGGCGGCTGCGGCGACGGTGGCCGGCGCCGAGCGCGGCTGGGTCGGCTGCGGGGCGGGACGGGTCGAGAGGCAGGGAGAGAGAGGAGATCATCGGGCGACAGTCATGCAGCAAAACAGTTCAATAAACAGTTTTTTTTCTGGATTTGGTTTGCCGACACTGCCAGTCACATGTGCCTCATAGACTAAAAACTGTCTTCCCCCCCCTTTCTGGAACCTGACAAAAAAGACCCCAGTGAGTGTCCCCCTTGCTCTTGCCCCGCCCCTCCTTGTCCTTGGGCAGGACCTTGTTAAAGCTTCTTCAAATGTCCCACACAATACCCCATATAAGGCCTGCCTGGCGGCCCATAACTGGGGAGTCATCAGGACAAAACCTCAACCAATCTCAACCTCCTGTGGCCCATGCAACGACATGCGGCCCATACAACGACCTGTGGCCCATGCAACAACACAAGTTGCACCAGAGGGGCCAATCGACCGCAGTCCAAGACGCGGTGGGATTTCAGCCTGGCCCCGACCTGCGACATCCTGAGACGTCTTCAAGCCTCTGGTAAACCAGCTCACTGCAGTGCCTGCATCTTCCACCCCAAATTGCAGCCTGGCCCTGACCTGCAACACCCTGAGACGTCCTCAAGCCTCTGGTACCCCAGCTCACGGCAGTGCCCGCCTCCCCTCCGCTTAAAAAGCTCCCTCACACCATACCGTATCCGGGACTTTCGACCAAGATTTTTGAAGGGGTTGAAAATATGATGCCACCCCTCCACCCAGGGGTTTTGAAGGGGTTGAAAATGTGATGCCACCCCTCCACCCAGGGGTTTTGAAGGGGTTGAAAATGTGATGCCTCTCGACCAAGGTTTTTGAAGGCTGGAAATGCCAACCCTCGACCCAGGCTTTTGAAGGGGTTGAAATGTGATGCCACCGTCACAAAGCACCCTCTCACCAGATCTTCGGGGCTCGAGCCAGGTGGATGAGTCATCATTAAAGCGATCGTTGTGACGGTTTTCCCTAGACCCTGATCGTCAGCGAGGATGCCGCCCCGGGGGTGGCCGGACAGCTCGCGCTTCACCATCCAGGCCAGAGCCAGCCTCTGGTGACGCATCACAGACATCATCAGAGATTTCTGCAGGTATGGGTGGAGATGCGGTGAAGTCAAGAGGGGGAGGGAGGGGAGGACGGAGCGCTCCCGTTTGTTCATTCAAGCCAGCTTCAAGTACCATGTCACCGTCATCATCAAAGGTCTGCATGGGACACGGGGTAGGGGGGGAGGTGAAGTGTGGGAGGTGAAGTGTGGCGGGTGAGGTGTGGAGGTGAAGTGTGGGGGGTTAGGTGTATGGGTAAGTTGTGGAGGTGACGTGTGGAAGGTGAAGTGTAGAGAGGTGAAGGGCAACTCGCGACCCCATCCAGTGGGTGCATCGGATTTGTGCTGGAGGCGCCAGCAATACAAAGATTTACACAATGCCCCTCATCCTTGATTCATAATACATCGTTTTGTCCCCTCTCCAGTTTGTAATATACAGACATATATACCTGTATACCGTACATACATACATACATACATACATATATACATACATACATACATACATACATACCAATGTACTTAAAAAGTCCCTTGAACCTACCAAGAAGGTGAAATAACCTTTGGGGGAAGAAGCAGAGGGACCCGACACGGGTCAATTCATCCTCAACCCTAAAAACCCTCAGCAACAATTCTTCTGCATCTCGGCCTTTGCTTGTGAAGGGAGAGCTTGTGCAGCCAGCATTGCAGCTTGGCAACCTGGTTGCAAGACCGTCATATTTTGTCCACATCTGCCCAGTGTTATGAGCTACTCAGGTAGCTACCAGGTGGTCTGGTGCGCAATATGCAAGCAAGCGGGTACGTTGGGGCCTCTATGTAGGGTTGAGGGTCCAGGGTTAAGGGCCAAGGGTTGAGGGTCCAGGGTTTAGGGTCCAGGTTTAAGGGTCAAGGGTTTAGGGTCAAGGGTTTAGGGTCAAGGGTTTGGTGTTGAGCGTTTAGGGACAAGGGTTAAGGTTCAAGGGTTGAGGGACCAGGGTTGAGGGACCAGGGTTGAGGGACCAGGGTTGAGGGTCAAGGGTTGAGGGTCGAGGGCTGAGGGTTTTTGATATGGCTGTTGTAACAGAAAAGGCTCCATCTGAACAGTTCCATCCGTGGACTGCTGGCCTTAGGTCTTTAGGGTTAATGATCAACTGATCATACATCAGGGTTCACACTTCTGACAGTGGCTGCTGTACCTGAGGCGGCTCCATCTCATCGTTCCCATCGGTAGACTGCATGTCCTCCAGTAGGGACTTGAGAACAGCCTGGTGCTCACTGCCTGTAGGTGGGGGGGGGGGGAGGGAGGGAGAACCTAGGAGGGGGGTCCCTTATACCTTGCAGCCTATTAAGCAAAGGCTTAACACAATCTTTAAATGACATAAAATAAAATAAGATTTGCGTTAAGTCTCTGAGGGGGGGCAGGCCGGTAATTGGGGTGGTCTGGATAGGGGGGCATGGCTGGGGTAATTGATTTCAGATGAAGCTGGTGCTCACTGCCTGATAAGTAGTGTGTGGGGGGGGGGGGGAGGGGGCAGTGGTAGGCCGGTAATTGGAATGCTCTGGCACAGGGGGGGGGGGGGACATGGTGCTCACAGCCTGCAATGGGTGTGGGAGGTGGGCGTGGCAGGTGCTTAATTGAAATGCTCTAGGACAAAGGGGGGGAGGGGGCATGGCTGAGATAACCGGTTTTAGAGCACACTAAACCCTCAACCCCCACTGCACTGCCTGCAGTGTGGGTTGAGGGTTTAGTGTGTGGGAGGTGAGCAATGCTTGGTGCATCATTGAATTACTTAATGTGACAAGTGCGGCATGGCTGTGCTAGTTTGCTTACCGAATTAAGAGCTCTTGCCAGGGGCCATCATAGAAGGGCGGGGGGCGGCGGGGAGGATGGAAGGGTGCAACAGCGCAGCAGCAGCAGCCACACAGGTCATAAAAATACAAAACCCGACAAATGATTGTACTAATCATGTAGTACCAGTTCTGGGAAAACGGTAATATTTGAAGTACTATTGATAATACCGTTATACCGGTACGGTAAGAATAATAATAATGATGATGATAGCAGCACGCTCTGCTGGTCGCACCCACCTGCCATCGAGGCGGTCGCCCCTTTGGGGACTAGGAGGCTGGTGTGGACAGTTTGGCTGGACGCTCCTCCGCCACTGGTGATGACCGGAGGGCCGGCCTGTGGCATAGCACACAGACAATTAAAATCAATAAACCTTCACTCTGCAACGTCATACCTTCACCCTGCAACGTCATACACTAGTTAAAAATATAGCACTTCACACGGCGAGATGAAACCCAAACATGGTAATTTAAACCCCAAGCCTCCAACCCTAAAGTCTCACCCCTGCACCATCGCAGGTGAACATGCACAGGTCTGTGCTTAGGGTGTGCCGTCCAGGGTCCAGGGTATAGGGTTAAGGGTGTGGCGTCCAGGGTCCAGGGTATAGGGTTAAGGGTGTAGTGTCCAGGGTCCAGGGTTTAGGGTGTGTCGTCCAGGGTCCAGGGTATAGGGTTAAGGGTGTGGCGTCCAGGGTCCAAGGTTCAGGGTGTAGCGTCCAGGGTCCAGGGTCCAGGGTTAAGGGTGTGGCGTCCAGGGTCCAGGGTTTGTGTGATCCAAGGCTTGACAGACAGGGTTCAGGACCTTTTCGTGGGTGGTAAGGGTTGGGGCGCCAGGAAAAGGAGCAGCCCGGATGACAGGTCAAGACTAGGGGGCAAAATCCTCTAAACACCTCCTTTCTGCTTCTCCCCCTCCAGCCAGAAAAGCCCCCGGGACTTGATGCCCACTGCACCGCCCGCCTGCCCACCTGCTGGCCCGCCCGCCCACCCACCCAACCGAACGCCCGCTTCTCTGCACACGCCAACCACAAAGGGTGCACCTGTTTTAGGCGATCGGCTGGCCACGGGCCTCACCCTCCTGCTCACCCTCATGCTCACCTGCAGCTGCTGCTGTTCCTGCGCCGCCGCCGCCGCCGCAACCTGCAGCTGCTGGGCCATGAAGCCTGGCGCCATCGCCTCGATGCTGCCGTGCTGCTGCGCCATCTCCGCCTCCATCCCAGGGTACGCCCTCTGCATCTTCTGGAGCTGAGCGAAGGGCACGCTAGCACCATTGTATTTGCCGGCTGCGATGGTGGTTGGATGCGTCGGATCAGGGCGGGGATGAAAACAGGGGTCAGGGCGGGGGATTGGGGAAGGGATTAAGGCAGGGGTCGGGGCGGGGGATCGGGGAGGGGACTAAAGAGGGGTCTGGGCGGAAGACTGGGGAGGGGATTAAGGAGGGGTCTTGGCGGGAGACTGGGGAGGGGATAAAGGAGGGGTGGGGGACTGGATTGTTGGCAAGGGGTTCTTTGCTCCTTTCTGTCATCACCGGTTGGGGTACGCGCTCCGTATCTTGTTCAGATGAGCGAAAGGCATGCTGGCCCTGATTCACTTGCTGGCCGTGTCAGTGGGGGGTCGGGTACACGGGATCGGGGCCGGTTGCAGGGCGGGCCACCGCCGTGGTGATCAGGAAGGGGTTGGCTGTTCCTGGCCAAGTGCGCCGGTGGGATTGTGGGGCGGGGTTCAGGACATGCGGCAAGATCGTTTGCGTTTGTTCAACAGCATCCAGATATCCACCCAATACAGCTCCCCTCCACCCAATACAGGTCCCCTCCAAAGGACTAGGCGATGCAAGCCGGAAGACCATAACAGCATCGTCAGGACCAAAGCCTTCCTGGTTCAAACAGAGTATTATGCAGACAGCAGACCCCCATTGGGGCAATCATGCCTCTACCGGCTAGCGCGCCTGCACCTGCACCTGGCACCTCCCCCCGCTGGCATCCCAGAAACTAACAGCCTGGCGGCCTTATACTGGTATGCTCCAACCCTGCACACACGCCCACCTCACCTAACGCCCCCAGCCACTCCTCCCCCAAATCCCAACCCCTGGACCCAAGCCAGACACTCCCCAAGCCCCACCCACCCCTAGCCACACACTCCGCAAGGTCCCGTCTGCGGCATCCATCCCCTTCCGGATGACCAGCACCCGGTTACACAGCGAAACCACCTCCAGGAGCAGCTGCTTCAAAGAATTGTACCCCACTCACTTAGCCACTCACTGCAGACTCCAGCCCCTAACCCCTAACCCCGAGCCTCCCACTCCTCATACCCCCCCCTCCAAGCTTCTCTCTCCCCATACCCCACCCCCAACCCCAGGCTTATCACTCATCATACCCTTAACCTGATGTAAGCCCCCAGCGACCAGCCACTCACTCCGCAAGGTCCCATCTGCGGCATCCATCCCCTTCCGGATGACCAGGAGCCGGTGACTCAGCGAAACCACCTCCAGGAGCAGCTGCTTCAAACCTTTTACCCCACCCACCCAGCCACTCACTGCGCCCCCAGCCCACTCACTGCGCAGAGTCCAGGCCCTAACCCCTAACCCCAAGCTTCTCGCTCCTCATACCCCCCCCCCCCCCCCAACCCCAAGCTTCCCTCTCCCCATACCCTGACCCCTAATTCCAAGCCTTGGCGTCCAGCCACTCACTCCTCAAGGTGCCATCTGCGGCATCCATCCAACCCCGATGACCAGCACCGTGTTACTCAGCGAAACCACCTCCAGGACCAGCTGCTTCGAAAAACCCTTTTACCCCACCCACCCAGCCACTCACTGCGCCCCCAGCCACTCACTCCTCAAGGTGCCATCTGCGGCATCCATCCAACCCCGATGACCAGTACCGTGTTACTCAGCCAAACCACCTCCAGGACCAGCTGCTTCGAAAAAACCTTTTACCCCACCCACCCAGCCACTCACTGCACCCCCAGCCACTCACTCCGCAAGGTCCCATCTGCGGCATCCATCCACTTCCTTATGACCAGGAGCCGGTTGTACAGCGGGACGACATCCGGGGGCAGCAGCTCCAGAGCCTGCTCCGAGAGAGGCGGCAGCTGGCGGTTGTACAACGTGACCACCTGAGGGGCCTGCTCCCCGCCATGGCCTGGGGCTGCGCTGCGGATGCTCGTCGACCCCACCGTCATGCGCTTTGTGCCCGGCCCGGCGAAAGGAAAGTCGCCACCTTGGGAGGCGAGGAGGGAGGTATCGGGGCAGCAGGGGGAGACGCATAGGGGGAGATTAAGCCGGTGAAATGATATGCATATTTCGTGTTCGTATAACAAAAATCCCACCTGGCTCCTGGATAAATACTACCGTACAAAGTGTGGGTATAGCTCAGCTGTTTGTGGACAGTGTGTGGACACATCATGGTCTGAAAAAAGGGTGGCAGGCTGGCAGGGTAGGGTGTTGCATGCCATGGCAAGCAAAGGGGGCAAAGAAGGAAAACTCGCAGGACCCATTCTGAGCCCCATGTTAGGACCCCGACGGGCCTGATACCTCGGGGGCTATTTCCCTACGTCACTCCATGACACCCATCTGATCAGGACTGGCGTGTGACGTACGGTATATGCCAAGCGGCCGGCTGCATCCCTTCCCCCCCTCCCCCCCCCTGCATCCTATCCCCCTGCCGGAAGCAACTGCTTAAGCGCCAATGGCACCTACCCACCCGCCCATGCCCCCACCCGCCCAGTCCTCACCCCCCAAGGTCCTCACCCCACAAGGCCCTCACCCCACAAGGCCCCCACCCCCCCCCCCCTCTGGTCCTCACCCCACAAGGCCCTCCCCCCCTCCCCCTCAGATCCTCACCCCACAAGGCCCTCACCCCCTCCCCCTCAGATCCTCACCCCCCCCCCCCCCTCTGGTCATCACCCCACAAGGCCCTCACCCCCTCCCCCTCAGGCCCTCACCCCCCCCCTCAGATCCTCACCCCGCAAGGCCCTCACCCCCTCCCCCTCAGGCCCTCACCCCCCCCCCCTCTGGTCCTCACCCCACAAGGCCCTCACCCCCTCCCCCTCAGATCCTCACCCCCCCCCCCCTCTGGTCCTCACCCCACAAGGCCCTCACCCCCTCCCCCTCAGGTCCTCACCCCCCAGGGCCCTCACCCCCTCCCCCTCAGGTCCTCAACCCCCCCCCCTCCGGTCCTCACCCCGCAAGGCCCTCACCTCCCCCTCCGGTCCTCACCCCCCAAGGCCCTCACCTCCCCCTCCGGTCCTCACCCCCCCCTCAGGTCCTCACCCCACAAGGCCCTCACCCCACAAGGCCCTCACCCCCCCCCTCAGGTCCTCACCCCACAAGGCCCCCCCCCCCCCTCAGGTCCTCACCCCACAAGGCCCTCACCCCCCCCTC
Source organism: Limnomonas spitsbergensis (assembly GCA_037349105.1). Lineage (NCBI taxonomy): Eukaryota > Viridiplantae > Chlorophyta > Chlorophyceae > Chlamydomonadales > Limnomonas > Limnomonas spitsbergensis. Next base: position 1,590,504 of record JAYJMM010000114.1, read on the forward strand.
AGGTCCTCACCCCACAAGCCCCCCCCCCCCCCCCCTCAGGTCCTCACCCCCCAAGGCCCTCACCCCCCCCCTCAGGTCCTCACCCCCCAAGGCCCTCACCCCCCCCCCCCCCCCCCCCCCCCTCCTCAGGTCCTCACCCCACAAGGCCCTCACCCCCCCCCTCAGGTCCTCACCCCACAAGGCCCTCCCCCCCCCCTCAGGTCCTCACCTCACAAGGCCCTCACCCCCCCCTCAGGTCCTCACCCCCTCAAAGTTCCTCACCGTCAAGGCTAGTGGGACTAGACGGCAGGCCCCGCTTCCCCCGCCTCCCCTCCGCAGGCGACGAGGCGGCAGCGGTGAGGTCCACGACCCCGTCCTCCTCTACTCCGTCACTTAAATCAGTTAGGTCGATGGCCAGGCCAGGAGCAGCTGGGGCATCAGCAGCAACAGCAGCAGCAGCGGCAGCGGCATCCGCCGCCACGTCGGCCCTGTAGCCTGCGGGCCCCGGTGCGGCTTCTCCGCTGCCGGCAGCCACGCCGCCTGCGCTCGACGCTGCGCGCTGGCTCGACTGCTGCATCTCTTGGAAGACATCCATCAGATCTGGATCCGCCGCATTGAGCCCTGCGGCTGCAGCGGCTGGCGGATCAGCAGGAGTAGTAACTTCCGGCTCAGCCATACCCCCGCAAGCGTCCAAAGGCGCCCTATCCCCCTTTCCCTTCTCCGTGGCAAGCCCGCTGATCACCGCATTTACAGTGGCGTCCACAACAGCGCCTCCCAGACCCTTCTTGACGGGGCAAGCGGGGCCGCCCGGGCCGCCTTGGCATGTGGAACGGGGCGCCTGCACCGCTGATCCCTCGCCCGTCATTTGAGCCGCCCCATGGTCGCGGTCCTCCTCGGCCTCAACTCCGGGTAGTAGTGCGCGGCCCTTCATGGCGGAGGGAGCTGGCGGCTCAGCAGGTGGCGTGGAGGAGGCGGGTGCGACCATGTGCTGGCGGCTGGGCAGCAGTGTGACCTTTCCAATGGCAGGGAGCTGAACCGCTGCTGTTGCGTCTTCGTGCGCAAGAGACTGAGTAGATCAGGGCAGTACAGAGAGTGAGATTCTGGGTGTATCAGAGGCAGTACAGGCATTGGAGGCCTGGGGGGTAGCCTGCAGGGTGATAGGATGTGCAGGACACAGCACGGAGCAAACAGTATGGGCGGGGAAGTGCACAATCCACATGCATGCACGCTTTCTTGGGTGTTACGGGTGTTGCGCAGGCTACAACATGGTTAACAAGGAGAAAGCAAATTTAAGGCTTGAAGCTCACGGCATGAGGAATCAAGGGTGCAGGCAAGGGCACTTTGCTTGGGCCTGCCCTGATCGGGGCAAGAGGGAAAAGGGAGTTTCTCTACCTGATGGCGGTTCCGAGGAGGTATGCTGGGGCTCTTGCCCAGTCTTCGGGCCTCTAGGAGAATATGCAGTGCATCCTCCATGTGCAGAGTCAAGGATCAATGCCGATGCTGCATTCCTTTCAGCGTGGGCGAGTCCGGGCCGTTTTCCCAGGGGCAATTCTGCGGTGCTTGCAAAGTGTGTGGGTACTGTGCGTCTCGCCCGCGGAATTAGTTTGTAATTTTCTTAGAGGACAGAGAGCTGGAGTCGATCCGACCGCCAGGAGAGGGAGGGCATGCGGCAAGGTGGCAGCTCCTCGAAACCTAGGAAGTGCGAAACTCCACACAACTGTGGTTGCCCGCAAACCGTTCAGGAAACAGAGGGGAAACAGACATGACTACCTGCCGAAGGCCTCGGAGATGTTTGCTTATGTGGTACTTTGTTTCTCACACTACAGGTAGACTGACCATGTAACGGTGTACGAAATGAACCTTCTGCTCGGACTTTGCATGCCCAACAAACATACCAAACAAAAATTGGCTGCAGTATCATTTACACGTCCTTGCTGAAGCACGTGATCAGATCACCTCTCCCACTCAGAACGAAGCATAGAGTGAGTTGCCGCATTCACATCAAATGCATGCAATGGTTGATGGATGACAGACCAAAGCTGTCCACGCCCTGTCGCCATGTGCATGCTGGCATTGGAAGCTCTGTCAGGCAGGTTCAGCATACATGGGATGGCGCATCATTGTTTATTCAAAGCTGCCTCAGCTAAATTTAGCTGCAGCATGGCTTACGGCCTAGGGGTCTGGTGCAGCAAACCCTGCTGTTAGGGCATACGGCTGTGGGCCGATGCAGGTATTCCAGGTTCCTTTTGGCCCTTTAGTATAATTAATGGCTGTGCGCTTCAATTACACTGGTGAGCACGTCAGGGTGTTAGAACCCCTTCGGTAGCATCATTTTTAAGCTACAAAACAGCAGAACTATGTGAGAGAAGTCACATACAAAAAATCGTGGCAGGCCGGTTGTCTCGAGGACAGATCCCACTTCTGACTGACAGAGTGGGATCGGGTTACGTGCTGTCCAGCAGTCTAGTATTGACAGAAATGGCACGCCACTGTTTACTTTAGGCTTTTAGGGCACCTTAAAGGGTGCTTCTGCCACAATTCAACCACAGCACGGCCTTCGTCCGAGGGGGCCTGGTGCAGGGCCAGGTGCAGCAGGCCCTGCTACTCCAGCCACCACCCGTCACCACCATTCAAGGTTAAGTCCCAACACTGTCAAGATGTCCTGCGGACCTTAAGGAGGCCAAATGGCTACTTTCCCCCCCTGCTTCAATCCTTATAACCGGTACTGGTATTATATTATAAATGCTCATTGCATGCCAATCTTGTTTGTTTGCTTCATTGATGCTAGTTCAGCTCTCAGCTCAAAAGCAGGATCAAAAGCAGGATCAAAAGCAGGATCAAAAGATCTCTCAGTTTGTTTTATAAATTTATCTTAGCAAAAAAAATAACATGCATGGGGCAAGCGAGCGGTCCATGGACACACTCCGCGCTGCCTGCTGGCATATGTCCTGCCGCCCAGTCGAGATGTCCTGAGAACGAAGGACTGCAAATCAATATCTCACAGCATTCCTTTGAATATATATAAGATGGTGCATATACCTGCTTAACGCTCGGCCAGGGGATGGGCAAGCTGCCAAGCTCAACCCCAGCCACCATGCGCAGCCTGGACAGGGGTGCAGCCATGCCATCCTCCTATGTGAGAGGTCAGGAACATGGAACCCAGCGACCCGATCCAAGGTGCAGCCAAACTTCATCCTATATCAATGACATCACACCTCTGGGCCTGTTTGTTTCTTACCTCTTTTTTGTAGGGCTAGGATCTAGACAGGCTGGGGTTTTTTCGGACTTCCTTTGCTTTATGGGATGGTATTTGTTCTTCTGTTTCCCCCGTCTGTTCCTTTGCTCTCCCCTAGCCTTTAGTATATTTTCCTACCGACCAGACGGTCAGGCGCCCATGCGGCTGAGACTTTGCAGCATGGCCCAGAGGTGTAAGGTCATTGACCTCTGGGCCTCATCCTATTTGATGGGGCAAGACCTTGAAACCTGGTGCCCTAGGCAGGCAGGTGGAGGATCTGATCATCTGTATATGTGCAAGGCCGATTTAAACGAATAAATACGGGCCAGGCGGCCGATTTTCTCGTCATTCATAGCTTTATTTCCAGGCAGAAGAACTTCACAAATATTTGCAAGTGCAGATACCGGTATGGACATTTATGGGACTTGGCAGATGGCATAATGACATAAAGCCCGACGTTGACATGAAGAGGAATTGTAAATGACGTTACACTGGGCCTCGCTTAAATAAAGAGGAATTGTGGGCAATCCAAGGGTTCTGAACGGCCTGACCTGCAGAATAAACGACCTAACGATGCTAGCTCAAATACCGGTGCTGGTAGTAAATGACGTGGACTATTGATGAAGTAGTGTCTCACTGCCGGATTGAGCAAGAAACTTCCAGAATGGCAGTGGAGTCCTTCCTAGATCCCTTGTCATCATCATCGCTGCGCTGTGGACTTTCGAAGGCCAGCGGAGCATCGCATTTGATGCAAGGTAGAAAGAAAGGGAAAAAAACGCCTGAGTGTGCCTTGAGGAATACGACATTCGAAGATACTGATTAGGTGCAGATGCCTGAAACGGGTTGGGGCAGAAGAATAAACCAGGGAAGAAAACAGGGAGAATACTGTTTTGGCGCCCTGGGCAAAATGACCACTTCGGAACCACCACTCTTACGGCGTAAGTATGAACCCCATGACGCCGTAGCGTTGTACTAACCAATCCCATTTGAATCCTCTGCTTGGCCGGACTGAGTACTTTTATTTTCCATGCAGGTATTCGACCCACTGCCCCCCAAGAGCTTGGCGCAGGCTACAGACAGGCATCGCTCAAGTCTCCTTGGGTAGCCTCCTCTCAAAGTAGCCAGTTATTTGGTCACTGACTCCCCACACGATGGCCTGCCCAGGCGGGATGCGCAGCAGGCGGGGGAAGAGGCCCTTCCAGTACGCCAGGATGCCCTCCTGCTCACACACGATCATGGGGGCGCACTTCAGTGAGGCAGGGGTACTGGATGACAGGATTCGCTGAACTACCAGCAGGATCAGTACGTTTAGGTGAAAACGGATATTCAACGTGCGACTGCTCATGGGGCACCGGGCTCGCGGGGGCCGACTTGCGTTTTCAGAGGAGTATGGACAGAATCACGCCTGAGCCATCTTGTCTTAGGCCACTGCCCCCCAAGCAACACTCAGCAAGCTCAAGAGCCCCCGGCGCATCTTTTGGATACATGTTCATGCCTTTATAGACGCCATCCCCCGATTCCATGCACACCGTAGCGGCGTTCTCACCTCCTTTGGAATTCTGATGAGCACGTCAATGAAGCCCTTGTACTTCATGCCGCCATGCTTGGACTGGGCCATCAGGCGCGTCTTGGCCACGTCAAACGGCCCGGTTGCGGTGGGACCCACAAAGGCAGCGAAGAAGCCCGACGTCATGGACTGTATCGGCGTGAGCTGCTTGCCGTCCCCGTCGTGCTTGTTCCACAGAACCGAATCTAGCGTCGGCTTGGCGATGAACAGGCACATCTGGTTGGTGCCGTTGCGCAGCACGGTGGGTGTCGCGCCGGACCACAGGCCGCGAATTCCCTCTTCGCGCAGGATGGTCATAGCTCCGTGGACCGGCCCCTTGTAGTGCATCTGCTCCTTGGTCAGACCCTTCTGCTGCTGCAGCCGGATCTTGACGACCTCAAACGGCGTCACGATGATCAGGGCCTCAGTGATCCCGGCTAGAAAGCCGGCGCCCATGCGCGCGCCTGTGGTCAGGGAGCCGTCCTTGCTGCGCAGCAGGTTCTGGTACATGCTGTTGGATCCCATGCGAAGCGCATATTTCAGCGTCAGGTGCGTCGCGAACGGTGTGAGTCCCTTCCAGAGTGCACGGCCACCCTCCTCCTTAATGATGGTCTGCAGGTTTGTTTGGCAACAGATGTCGCGGTGAAAAGGTGCACTCTAAGGAATGGGTGACCCAAGCAAAATGAGCACAAGGCATGACAGAACATAAGACAAGCCGTCTTATGAACGTGAAAGCAGCAGTGAGGTTGGCGATGGCTGGCATTTCAAATCAGGAGTGAAGCCAAACAGTCGTGCCACCAGGCCCTACATTGGTCTTAGATATGATTGGATAGTTGTGTGGTAGCCAGGTGGGCGTGCATGCTACGCAGCTACGGGGGCCTGGATGAGCAAGGCTAGTGCTGTTGTGCATAGCAATGCACATATCTGAAGGATTCAGGGGCCAAAACGTTGGGACATTCGATCGTTAACCTAAAGCCCAGCAGGATGTACAAGTTCATGCTTAGAGAACCATTAATGACAAAAGATTAATTCCTTCCCTGTTGAGCTATCATCTTGCTCCTGTTAGTCTGTGTTACAGGTATGCGATCTCCGTTCTTCTGCTATGTGACTGAACACCACAAGGGCTTTCCAGGTGATCTTATGCAGCACCAGTCCATTCAACTTTAAGGCCAATCTAGATCACACGTTCACACCTGTCCGGTGTGGATGATGCCCTTGTACCGTCCAACTTTGTCCAGCTGGAGTCGGGTCTTGACCACATCAATGGGCTGCAGGAGGCAAGCTTCGGCAACACCACCTAGAGACCCAGCAAATCCCTTGATGACGGGGCTGATCTGCTGTTTTTTCTTGGGCTTGTTTTCACTCATTTCGTCCCTGCTGGGAAGGTGGGCCAGGAGGCAAACAGGCGATCAGGCAAGGTGGTGCAAATCAAATCATCAAAATCTGCCACTCAAGCCAGGGTTGAGCAGTTCTGCAGCTTCATGCTTATTGGCTCTTGTCGATGTCAACCGACATCATTTAGAAAGAATGTCAGCAAGGTGCTGGTGGTCATCAGGAATTGGCAGAAAACCTCGGAGAGGTCGATCTAGTACGCGTTGTCGCGTTCCCCGTGATGACGTGTATTTGATTTGATTTCGAGCACTCAATCCCTTCCCAAGAGACTGACCTGCTTCAATGCGGAGATTGGTGAAATATCAAGGACTCAAGCTCGGCTTTTGCAAATCTCAGTGCCACAGAGAACAAGGATTTGCAAGCCTCTGTCACAAGCAAGATCAACGTCTTTAATCTACTCTTGTTAGTATCACTCAATAAAATTTCCGAGGCACGCAAGAGCAGAAAACAACCTCCGAACAACTTCCAAAGCGTGAAGCCCGTTGGTATGAATGCAGCAGGTTGTACGTGGCAGGGTAACGGTTGTTGTATCAGTTCACAAACTTACAAATACCTGCACGAAGCACACTGCATCGGCCGATGTGAGCCTAGTCTCACCAGCATATAGGTGAAGCTACCGGTATCAATCAAAGCCAACCGTATTTGCTTTGTGCACCTATTTGAGATTCAAGGCCGAGATTTAGCTCAACCAGCGACGCTTTTGAGTTTTGACTCGTGGTCTGCATGGCAGGCTCATGATGCCAAGGCAACTGCGGCTCTACCTCCAGAAGATGAATGTTTCATCAGGGCTCAGCGTACCCAACACCCTTCTGCGATCCTCCCCGCCTTCTGGTCCGACTGGTGTCCCCATGCCCATGCGATCCAGCCACCACACAACACTCTGTCGACGTTGCGTCGCCCATGAAGCATGACCTGACTCACCGTGTGGCACCCCCTGCGGCATGAGAAACAACACATTGCCCAGGACCCTCTCAACCATGCAGCCAAGCAGCACCTGGGCACACAGGCGGCACAGCCACTGCTGCCAGATGCGTGGCCACCCTTTCCATTAATCTGCCGCTCATGGATGCCTTGCCGGCTCGCCACTTCTACGCCAAAACATGGGACGGAAACGAAGGCGTCATTGACGCCCTGGTCGCACTTGGTGAGCAGCAGGGTGTGAGCAGCGCGGCAAAATATGCACTAGCCAAACAACCAAGCATGAGCTGCCGGTGCTCAAGTGAGCCACATCTTTGATCGATACCAGTATAGGTCTGATTTAAATAAACCAATCACCAAATTGGCACATTCAGCGGTGGCTGTCCCTTTGTTGCTCTCGACCTCAGAGCTTTAACTCCACCGATGTATTCAGGGGCTCTCCCTGTCTCACATCATCCGCGCCTCAAGGTGTGCATCCTTATTTTTTCTCTTTTCAGGAGCTTTACGCATCACCGATGCACGAGGGGTGCCATCCGGCTGCTCCCATAGTAGGGCGCTTGTTGCGGAGCTGGCATGGCCTGACCTGGACATGGTTGTGGATATTCCCAATGTACAGGAGCGTAGGTGAGTGAATGGGGATAGCGATACATGCCGTATTTGACACAAGGGTGCTGGTTACGGAGCTGATGTGGCCTGACTTTGATGTGGTTTTGGATTTCTACAATGACCAGATTTGTAAGTGAGTGTTTAGGGGGGGGGGGGGGCACTATATATTTCAGTGCCCATGGGGATTAAACCTGGACCGGCCAACGGCAGGTGGCCTGAGCAGAAGAACCTACTGCACCAGTGCACCTTGGTGGCATGTCATGATGTAGCTGAATGGTAGTTGATCACGCTAAAATACACAGGGGCATGGGTAAATACCACATATGACTTAAAGGATACTGGTGTAATAAAAGTATAATAACATAGGCCTGTAACCCCTCCCTTTATTTTTCTCCTTCCCTCAAGTAGATACGGTAGCCAGATAGGGCAAGTGCCTTCTCAGCAGTTGTGTTAACGAGTGCCTTCTCAGCGGCTGTGTTAGTGAGTGCCTTCTCAGCAGCTGTAGGAAGAGGGTGCCTCCTCAGCGGCTATGCCAGTGGGTGCCTTCTCAGCAGCTGCAGTAAGTGCCCCTCAATAGCCGGGTGTCTGAGGGGCGGTTTGCGGCGACTGGGGGGGCTCAGCTCTGGTCCACTGCACTGGGGTGCAGTGTTTCCTTTTTCGTCACTCAGCCCCGTGTCAGCTACACTCCAGCCTCTGGCCGTAGGCCTCATTCGTGGCCAGCCGTGCTGCTTTGGCGTCCTGTCGTAGGCTGGTCCAGGTTTGGTCCCAATCGGGCCTTTGGCAGCCCCAGGGCGGCCTGCCGAAGGTGGACTTGAAGCCGAAAATAAACACTGGTGCGGTGCAGAAATTGCTGCCAGATTGGCTTTGTGGCTACTCACTTGCCTCGTTGGTTCTGGGGAGGATAGGCTCAGGTTTAGGGGCAGGCTTAAAGGGTTGGGTTTTGGCAGTGTGGCGTTGCTGATGATCTTGCCAGGGCAGTGAATGGATGATGGCCTGTCATGATAATTGTCATAGCGGCATTCTTTGCAAATTTTTAATTTGTGAGGGGTGTCCCGCTTGGAATCTGCATCGGTCTTCATGAAAAAGGCACAGTGCGGGCTTACTGGATCCTTCGCTGGTCCCTATCAAGCACCCTTTTGATTGATAGATATTGATCCTTGGCTCTTACCACTCACTGACATGAAGTACACAGTAAGCCAGTCATTGAGGTCCGGACATATCAGCCCATAATCAACATGCACTCTGCTACTTAGATAAGTGCATGCACGCCACTAGCTTTCAGCCCTTCAACGAAGGCGCCCGTTAGTTGCTAGAATTCTGGTCTAAAAACTGACTGCCAAGTAAAACCGTTACCGTAGATTTGCTGTACCTTCCCTCATAATTAACGTTGTTTGGGGTTGAGGGATCTACGAATTTACTAATTATCGATTGTCAACGCCACTTTTTAGTCGTGAATTGAGAGTTTTTATCGACAGTTTGCCTTGAGGGCAGTGTTTAAAGAAATGATTTTTTGTAAGGTGATGATGACGAGGGAGGCAAATCAAATGTATGGTAGTCCGTGAATTTTGTGTGACCTAATGAATTGGTGGGCTATGAAGAAACTACTCCCCTTGCAAGCCTTGCAAGTCGGTGTTAATTTGAGTGGGCGCCTCGCTACCTTTGGCAGTCTCCACTTGATACCGAATCTTGTATGGCAGTAAGGCTTGCTGCTCCAAGCCGCCTCGGCCATTAGTCATCATGATATAGCTGAATTGTAGCTGAAGCATGCTAAAAATAAGCACTGCCTTGCATGCATGCCTTACAATTCAGTGTCCTGTTCTTGTGTTGTCTGTTCATAGGGAGACAGCGGAGAAGACGGAGCGGTTCCTGTCCAACTCCTATGTCATGCATCTGGGCATGTGAACCACTTTCTCTTGAAACACGCGAAGACTCTCTAGTGCATTGAAGTGTTTTGGCAGGGCAAACATGTGAATATTGAATTCCATTTACATTTGGCAGTGTGGCATGGGTCACTACTATAGGACTATAGGACGATGGCCACGGCAGCGGCCTCATCCCTTCCCCGTCCTGGAACAAATTAGTTACGATATGCCACTACTTGGCTGCAATCGTGATTAGGACAACCGGATCTTAATGTGTTAGCGACATGCGCACAGAAGCATGTACATAAAAGCCACGCAAGGTTGAAGGATCAAACCCGCCATACAACCAACTCTCCCTCCTTTCTAGATTACCGGGTTCCATGCTCCTGCCCCCCTCACCAAGGAGGGGGGCATGGCTACGCCATGGTTCTGGCTGTGTATGTTCGCTGGACTTGCAATTGCTCATCTTCTATCAGTCCCATGTGGCCGATCAGTAAGGCCCAGCGGGTATGCACCGTTTTAAACGTATAAGCCGCACGAGAGGTCCATTGGGGCAATGTGTCATCGGGCCAGAATCACCGTTGGACCAAGGGTACCAGTGAGCCCATGGGGGTCCTTAGGTTCCGTGCGATCCATCTCGGGGGTTACCTAGCGCAGATAACACCAGGTGTAGCCCATGGACCAAGAGCGGTAAGAGTTCCACAAGATGTCCTGCAATCTCCCCGCCAATGATGCTGTGTTTCTCGGCAATTGGCTCACCAATCCGCACTACTTTGTTCAATCAGTGTGCACCAACTACCTTCGGGGCGGTGGCCACTTGCATGATGGGGATCAGATCTTGAAAGGCCTACATGCAGGTGGCCAAAGCAGCTAGGCTTGCTGCACCCCTCCCCCCCTCCTGGGCTGTAGGCCGTAATGTAGCGTACCATAGCTACAGAAGTGTACCTTCAGTGTGATGATTATGAAAAATGATTATTGCATCACTTTACCCGTGAGTTGGCTTGAGTCGTATGAACGTTGTATGCACAGTGTGCATCCATGGCATCCTCATCGCATGCTAGCTGGTCAATGACATTACACCTCTGGGCCTTGCTCAAACGGCTCGGCCGCGTGGGCGCCCAACTGTCCCGCTGGAAGAAAATAAACTTAAGGTAAGAGAGAAAGAATGAGGAACACAAAGAGAAAGAAATACCCCTCCAAAAGGAAAAGGCAGCCCAACGTATCTTTATTTGCCCCTCTCAAGCCTATTCCCCAAGAAGGCAAACAAATAAAAGCAACAAATCTAGGCATGCTAGACAGTGATGCACGTACGCGTATGACGTATCCATACACGTATGGATAATTGACGTATGCATACGCCTTTCCATATCCATACCGTTGTCCATTCGCTCGCTCAACATGGCGATGGGGGCTCGGGGGCAGAGCCCCCTAAGTCCAGCGAAAAGACGTTAATCGCATGCAAACGTCGGCTTACAAGTGGTTGTATTAAATATCATATTGACATGGAAGTGGAAAGCCTACCTCCAGCGCAGGAAACGTGAGGAAATACGAAAAAACTGCCCACACAAATCAACACTTTTAGCCAAAGCGTATCTACGTATCCATACGCTTTTGTCCATACGTGCGACCGTATCCACGAAAATCGTCCATACGTGAGCGTATGTGCATCACTGATGCTAGATGGTTTGTATGGCTCAAGATTAGGAGGAGGCAGCAGAGAAGGAAACTTTTGTGAGAGGTAAATGAAAAGGAAGGAGTGCGGCGACTAACCAGGGTAACCAGGGACGCAATGGAGTGCAAAGAGAAAATAGAGGTTAATGGCGTTACACCTCTGGGCCATGCTTAAATAAAGATCGGCCACATTGGCAAACATAAAGCCAGCTAGAAAAGTCAAGGGAGAAGGCACAAGATGATAGAGAGGCAAGCAATGACGCAATATCACCTTCCAAACCACAAGAACAACAACAACATGGTCAGGCAATCCGTACCCCCTACCCCTGAAGAAGGTAGCCTCTAAAAACCATAACTACCGGTACAAGTTCCACAAAAGCCAGGGCCTCCATTCCACTCCTGCATGTGCGCTATCCTAGTTCATGTCGCGTAGGGAAAAAAAAGGAAAGGAGCTTGAGGCAAGAGGAAAGACAAAAAGGAGCATAACGGACAAGGACCTAGCCCTCCCAGAAAACGGAAAGTCGGACTGAAGGTCCCCGCCCCTGAAAACAAGAGAGACAAAAAGGGAAAGAGACAGTCCCCGAGGAGGAAAAACAAAGACAACAAACTAGCCCTCAACAAAGTCTACCACGTCCTCAACAAAAGCAAGAGCCTCCCACCCACGCCTGCCCTGGTACAACTGCTGAAAGTTTGTGGCGCCCTCTGGGCCTCGGGGGGGCTTGCCTGCTCAACCTCTCGCCCTTGACCTCTCCTTCACGCTAGGGCACTGAAAGCACACACGCAGCGCATCCTCCACATGCTGGCCCTGTCCCTCAGCCCAGCACCCTTGGCAATAGCGAGTGTCACGCTGCTGATCGCTGCGCCGTCCTCCTGACGCCGCATGAGAGCACAACAGCAAGCCGGTTGCGCAACAGCCATGCACTCGCAAATCGCAATGGACAACGTTGCAGCCAGTGTGCAAGACTGCAAGCACACTGGACAACGCAATGTTTCCCTCATTGGCACTCCTGCTCCTCCAAGTCCTGCATTGAAGCCTGTAGTTCTACCCAGGTGGGGTGGGGTACTCAGCCAAAACCTCTGGCCAAAACCAAACCTCCGAGATACGGAGGAACGATGCAACGGGAACTCAGGAGACAGGAAGGGCCAGCCCCTTGATAGAAAAGAAAAGAAAAGAGAACGCCGATGCGGCGTGGATTTTGGGAAGTACAGGTTGACGAGACGCCCAAGCCCCGGTCTGTATACCCTTAAAGGGAGAAAGGGGCTATGGCGGGTCAGTGAGAACAGGGGGAGATGCTGGACGGCAGTCAGGTGGACTGTTTTCAAGGTAACGGCTAAGTCGATGAATGGAATAGGCAGATTGGACAGTGTGAACTGCTAGTTGTTTGAGCAGTGGGGGGACGTTGAAGGGTGTGATACCAAGGACTGGAAAGAGGTGCATGATATCTTTATAGAAAATGCCAGAGCAACCAATGATGACGAGGTGAACATAGGGGTAGAGGATGTCTTTAGCAGGGGTGGGTATCAGATATGTAAGAGGGTGGGGGGCAGGAATGTGGAGAGGGTCTATAACAGGTGTAGTGAGGTTCCATCCTGCGGAGCGAAGCAATTGTACCAACTGTGCATGTTGTTTGGATTTGTGGGACAGGCAGAATTGTAGATTGGAGGTAAACCCGAGCTCAATAACATGGATGGTACAACGGTGTTGGAGGTCAAGAAGGAAGGCAGGGTCGGCAAGCCGGGTGGGAGGATAACTGTGGAGATCGGCAATGGTAAGGCCTTCAATTAAGAGGAGATCAGGACGAAGGCGGCAGAGTGTGGCAGGGGGGACAGCGGGAAGCATCCATTGCGGGATACGGGTGTCATAGACTCCTGGTGGGAGGGATGTAGCGGGTGTGGCATCCATAATTGTGAACATTCCACTCTTTGTGCCTCTGTGGAGGGAACGTTGGATGAGGCAGAGGGCCTTGTTGTGTCGGGAGATATAAGAGGCCTGCATACGGGGATGCCTGCATCTTCCAAACATGTGTCCCTGTGTGTCAGAAGTAGCGTCAGGTGGGCCAGTAGGAGGTGGTGTACATATGGGGCAAAGGCCATCGGTAAACGAGCGCACTGTTGTTTTGTAGGGAATACGGAAGAGAAGTGCCCGTGTAGCTGTCCATAAGAGGTTGGCTCGCATACGGAGGATGCAGCGCTTCAGAGAAAAGTGGCAAGCAGAAGACTGCCACATGTGATTGTTATACAAGGGTAAAGAGTGGGCATTTTCTTCGATTATGCGGGTATAAGTAGCACAAGATATGGTGGTGTCACCGTCCGTAACGTGAGGGCAGGAAGAGTGAAGGTGTGCCTTGATAGAGGAGGTGAGGTCAGAAGTGAACCAAGGGGTGTCGTTTGTATCCGTTTGAGTATCGTCTTGGGGTAGGCAAGGCCAAGCTGGGAGGGAAGCCATGTACTGGTTGTTGATATGGGAAAGGTTAAATGTACATGTGCTGGGTGAGTCCAAGGCTCGTGTGGCCCCAATGTCAGCAAGTTCATTGCCGATAATACCAATATGTGATTTCACCTTCTGGATGAGCGTTGGTAGGCCTATGTTGGCCCGTGAAAGGAGTAGGCGGCGGATGGCCAGGAGAAGCGGTGCATGCTTGTCCTCAAGGAGATCATGTGGGTAAAAGACAGCTTTCTGTATGAGGTACATGCTGCAAAGACTGTCAGTGAAGATAGTAAGGGAAGGGGCAATGGTCAAGGCGGGGCCAGAAGGTGTATGGGCATGATCGAGGGCTGCATGAATGCCTCCAAGTTCAGCCCTGGTGATAGTGTTCGTTTCACATTTTCCAGTAGGGTTGACTGTATGGGTGGAGCCATCGACAGTGAAGTAAAAGGCAGCCCCTATCAAGTTATTGCCGGCGTCATCCTGTATACAAGCTCCGTCTGTGTAGTATGCCGGAAGCAACGGCCAAGCAAGTGGATAGGTAGGGGGGTAGAGAGATCGGAGTTCATCGAAAAGGATAAGGGGGAAAGTGAGTGGGGCAAGTGGGAGAGGGGTAGGCGGGGTAGTGTGCGTGTGTAGGTGGGAGGCTACAGAGAACCCAGCGGGGTGTTGCCATTTCGCATGCGAACTGGGAAGTTGGGATTGGCGCCGGGTGGGTGGGTGTGGACGGTGGGCAGGTGTGGTGCCAGGTGGGTGTCCATGTCCAGATAGCGTGTGCACATTGGAATCGACTGGAGCAGTGGGAGGTGGGTCAGGGTAGAAGCGAGCGAGGCCCTCTGTGTTACCAATGACAAGAAGTTGTAGTGGCCATTTGGGAGTGCCGTATGTTGGTTGGGTGGCTGTGTAGATGTGTGCCAAGTGGTCCGGGGCTGAAAAGCGAAAGTTGGGGTCGGTATGAAGAGTCAGAACATGAACTATATTGGCATGGGAGGTCCAATTCATGAAAGATGAGTTCTTCCAAAATGGGGTAAGGATAACAGTGCATGTGGGTACCGTAGTCATGCTGGCGGATGAGACGGCCCAACGGATTGCTTTTGTGATTGTTTTTATCTTGAAGTCTGGATGAACGAACGAGCTGCCGGTCCAAGGTGTGGAGTACGCATTATGGAGAGCCCCAAAAAGACAATCGTGATGGTGGGTGGTATAGTATGTGCGTGCATGGTAGGAGACGTCGAGAGGAGAAGCAAAACGGTGGAGATGGGTGGACATGTTATCTGAGAGCACTTGCATCATGGGTTCCGGGAGACACCAAGTCGTGTTAGGCGCGGTTCCTGTTTTGTGCTTGGTATGAACGGGGTATCGGGCAAGAAGGGAAGCAAGATCTTGCTCGAAGGAACCCTCAGAGTGGGCGAGGTGTAGGGCAGGAAGGGTAAGTTTCGTATGATATCATAGCATGCACGAAGCCAGTGCAGGCGGCGGGCAGGGATGCAACCAACAAGAGTGCCATTTGGGCGGTATAAGTAGGCATATTGACATTGCCATGGAAGGGGTTGCGGATCAGAGGCAGGGGCGGAAGGTTAGGGGGGAGGGTGTAACGGGCCGGAAGAGGGTGAGTGGAGTCCAATCTGTATAGTGAAGGAATGTGGTGGTATGATGTCGAAGTCGGGATGGACAGGATTTATGTTAAAGGAGACGTGTTGGTCGATGCATGAGTGATCCTGGTTCGCAGAGGATGGGACCCATTGGGTGCGGGTATGGGGATTTGTGGAGCGTAAACGCCAGAGCCCCTGACGTTGGAGGTTTGTGAGGCCGAGGTCAAGGGGACGGGTAGGGGAAGGAGGAAGCAAGGGACAGGCGGGGTCCGTATGTGGGTGTGCTTGGTCTGGTAATGTCCGCTTACGTGAGAGTGATGTACGGTCTAAGGGAGGGTGGTGTGGGGTAGAGGAACGATAGGGTGGACGAGACGAACGGTTGATCCAACAATCCTGAGCGAGTCGTGGGGGGGCATAGACGGGGGGGGGGCGGGGGAGGGGGGCATGAGAGGTCTAGAATGTAGTCATGATGATGAGGGAGTGGGGGACCTGGGGGTGCAGCCAGGTCCAGGACAAACAATGTGGGAGGAGGGATGTGGGGCAAGGTGGAAGGGACAGGGGGAGGAGAGGGAGGGGGGCATGAAAGGTCGAGAATGTAGTTGGGATGGTGGGGGAGTAGGGGGCATGGTGTTGTGCCCAAGTGTAGGACAAAGGGAGCATGAGGAAGGGGTGGGCTAGAGGGAAGGCCTGGGTTGGGAAAGAGCTCTGGAGCGCGGGTATGAGTACTACGGGGGATAGTGGGACGGGCGCGCTTTGAAGTTGCTTGAGGGCGTGGGGAGAAGCATTGGGGGAGGAGACCAAGGGCCTGGTCGGCACTGGGAGCAGAGGCGATGTGGGGGAGGGTGGTCGAGACAACCTGAGGGAGTTGGGAGAAGTCATGGGCGATCGTGATGTGGCGCTGATGTAGGGGGAGTGCAGAAAAGCGCGTGTAGCTGAGGGCTTGGTCAGAGGGATGCCCATTAAGGAGCAGGGTGATACGGTTGAGCGAGACTTGGGCCTGTTGTATCCAACGACGGCGCGCTTTACCTTTGAATGTTGCAGACAGGTACGTGGATGGCTGGAAGGTAGAAATGTGAGGTCCAGTCATGACGGTAAGTGGTTCCAAGGATGTGATGCCCAGACGACAAAGAGGATGGAGTAGTTCTGGAGTGATGAGGAGGGAGGAACTCTGTGGTGTTGGAGTGTAGGGAGGAATAGGCATAAATGGCAGGGTAGTGTCAGGTGGAGGAGGTGTGGGTGAGAGGATGTGGGTCAGTTGTCGCCACATGGCATTGCCGAGGAGTTCTTGAACTCCAGAGGTAATAGGGGAAGGGCCTGATGAGCAACGATGGAGAGCAAGTTGAGCATGGTGCATGAGGGAAAGTTGACGCATGGGGAGCGGTAACGAGTGAAAAGTTCTAGTGGGTCGCACAAGCGACGTGAGGGGGAGTTGTCCATGAGTGTCCAGTTGTTGGTTCAAAACGCCAGAAGTGAGGGTTCCGAGGGAACCTTCATCGTTCAGGGCTCGGGTGAGGGTAAGGGCGGAAATCTGGGTGTAATCTGTCAGGAGGGAGGTGAGGCCAACACCCCCCCCGATCTGTGGGTGTGAGTATAAGGGCGGTGGGGTAGGAGTGGCCAAGATTCATGCAAATGCGGAGGACTCTGGCAAGGAGGGTATCGAGTATCCGTATATCCACTTCTGAGAAAGGTGCAATGGATAGGGAATGCGTAATTTTAGGGCGAAGGACCCTGTTGATGATCATGAGAATGTGCTGGGGGGCGACATCGGCCATGATGAGGCTGCGTGATTTCGCTTGGATAGTGGCAGTGATGGCATCGAGATGATCTTTAGAGCTGAGAAGGGTGTTGATGTAAACACCAAGGTATTTGTAAGATTTTGAGGGAGGGAAGAATGGAAAGGGGATGCCGTTCACAAAAAAATTATTGTGTAGTTGGGCATGAAGGAGGGCGGTTTGCTCGGCAATAGTGTGGGCCAATCCTGTAAGAGCTGCAAGGTGAGCCGCCCCAGTAAGTGCACATTTGGAAGCGTTGAGCGACAGACCTGCCCATGTGCAATAAGCAGTGAGTTTGTGAAGTTGATGAAGGAGGCGAACGTGAGAATGCGAGAGAAGGGCCATATCATCAGCAAAGGCGAGGGTGGAGAGAGTGAGGGCACATGGGTGTTTCATGCCTAGGGGGATAGCACATGAGGGGGTGAAGCCATGGCCACCAGTGTTGCACCATCTGAGACAAGGTTCCATGTAGATATTGAAAACCAGGGGAGACAGAGTGTCCCCCTGAATGGTGCCTCGACCCACAGGGATAGGATGAGTAGCAAGACCTGAAGACCGCTGGAGAATGATACGGGTAGAGGCATTAGTGTAGATGCCTTTGATGACATCGACAGAATCTTCAGGGTATCCTAGGGTATCCATAATATGGTAGAGCTTGTCATGGTTTATGGTGTTGAATGCGTTAGTGAGGTCCACATAGGCAATGTAGATATTGCGGTTGGATGCTTGGGCATCCTCTAGAAGATGTACAAGACGTTGCAGATGGCGAGAGGTGTTATGTTGAGCTCGGAACCCTTCTTGGGAAGGACTGAGTATGCAGTGGTCCTCAGAAAATTCAGATATGACAGTACTGACAAAACGAGTCCAAAGTTTGTAGATAGTGTTGTGCATGCCAATGGGTCGTTTATTTGTCAGGATAGAGGGGTCGTCCTTTTTATGGAGAAGAGTGGTATGTGAGACTTTCCATGTGTCTGGGGTAGAGCCAGTGACCCACATGAGGATAAGGAGGTTACGTATGGAGGACTTGAATGAAGATGGCATGATGCGAAGGAGTTCATTGGGGACACCGTCTGGGCCTGGCTTTTTATTGTTGGATAATTTGTGGAGGACACGATGAAAGAGGTGTGTTCGGGTGACATATGGAAGCAGGGTAGAAGTTGGTGTGGAGTGGGATTTGGCAGGAGTGTCAAGAGTGAATGCATCAATTGCGCCTGTGGCCGCCCAAGGAAAGGGATCATGGGTAGGGAGGGAGGGGTCATGCGCCCATTCTCTGCCGAAGTGGGATTCAGTGTATTGAACCATGTCCGTTGGGTCAGTAAGAAGATGTTGGGTGGTTGTATTACGGACTGAGGTGATTTCGGAAGATACGGTGTCTGTGGAATCCTGGAAGATGATGTTGTGGGCCTTACGGGGGGAAGTGAAGAGAAGGCGTGTCAGACGTCGTCGGTGGGTATTGCGTTCACTATGTGGCTTAGTGGTGTTTCGGATGCGCCTCCGGGTGGAGCGTATGTGCATGTCGCATGTGTGGATCCAGTTGGACCAGGTAGCATGGGGGTCAGGGCCATCGGAAGCAGGGAGAGAAGGGAGCAGGTCGACCAAGTTACCACGGTGAGGGGTGTTGTGGCAATGTGGATGACGGGCATTTATTTGACCAAGGCAAGTTTCAGACTCTAGTGCAAGGAGGAGCCGGGCACGTGTGGCAAAGTGGGGGTCGGTATTAGGATGGACGGAGGTGGGGAACTCTGGAGAATTTAGCAGGCGCATGAGGAAACGTCGTGCAAAGAAGAGGACAGTGATGGTATGCAAACGGGCGGATATTTTCTTCTGGACAGTTCGTGGGAGGTAGCATTGTCGGGGGCGGGCTTGGCCACAAGGGTTTGGAGGGGCAACAGTTCTGGTTGGGCAACACTGTTTCATGATCAACAAGGCCGCATCGAGGAGATCTGTGTGGGAGGAGGCGAGCGATGGGATGTCAAGCTGAAGGTCTTTGATTATCTGTTTACATGCTGTCCAAGGGATGGAGGGGCGGGTGCCACAAGAGGTCCGAGGTACATCTTGGTATATGCGGTCTAAGAGGTGGGTGCTGTGTGCCAATAGGGAGTCACACGCTGTGGATAGATTGGTGTTCAGTTTTTGGCGTGTAATATCTAGGTTGGGTTTGGGTATGGGCTGTTTAATTTCAGTGGGACGAGTAATGGGGGCAGGTGGACAGGGGTTGGGTGTAGTGGTCTGATGAAGGAGAGGTTGGGACGGAGAAGATGGGACTGGAGACCTGAGGATCGGAAGCATAGCCTTGGGGCAGGTAATACTGAGTGGCAGGTGATCCGAGAAATATTGGCAAAAGGTAGGGACATGGCATGTCACGTCTGCCATACTTGTGTAAGTAGAGCGGGGGAGGTTGGTAGAGAGGAGGATATCATCGATCATAGATGGCCTGCACTGTGAGTTGTGGGGGTAATGGGTAGTGTGCTGAGTAGAGGAAGCATTGATGGGGGTGAGGTTGCTGGCATGGAGGAAAGAGCTGAAGCCAGGGTGCATGACAGGGCCTAGATGATGATTAAAGTCTCCGCCAATGATAAAGAAGTGTGAGACTGGGTCATGGGTAGCGATTTGGGATGCAATGTAGTCCATGCATGCAGCTTTGAGGATGGCATGGCCGGGGGGCATGTAGACACTTAGAACATGGAGGACCATATTATTGGCCATGGGCAGGGAAACATGTATGCAGTAGCCTTTGAGGCTGGTAGGGATCGTTTGGCGTTTGAATAGAGGGTGCTGGGTGTATTTTTGTTGTATTGCTAGGAGAACTCCACCTGGTGCAGAAGCTCCTGGCCGGCATCGAGAGAGGTCCGTGGAGTTGGGTAAGCTGCTGAAAAAAAGAGCGTAGGACGCGAAAATCGAGCAAGTTTTACGAAGCTGAGTATGCTGGGATGAAAAGATGTGTGTTTCCTGTCCAAAGAGAAAGTGTGGGCATTCGGAATTGACGAGGTCGGACAGGTCTCGTAAGTTAGAACGTAGTCCTTGGTGATTAAAAGTAGTGAAAGAAATGGATTTGCAATCTTGGAATGTGGAGCCTGATTGAAGCGGGGGGGTCTTGGCCGAGGAAAAGGAGTGCGATGTACATGATCGCGATGTCGGAGGAGCAATGCGAAGCGCTGTGCTATTTGGAGCGGCGATGGTGCGGAGCGGAGAAGGAGCAGTACAAGGTGATTTTGGTGATGGGTGGGGGATTGGAGCTTGGGGGACTGGTGTCACTGCTGGGAGGTGCATGGGTGGTGCACCCTCCACGTCAATGTCAATGATGGTGGCATATTCGGGTGGGGTAGGAGTGGCGTGCGAGGGACGAAAGTGCGAGGCCTCAAGGCAGGCTTCTAACGTGGTACTTGGGACCAGGGCAAAGACACTGCATGCTAGAGTGCGAAGGAGGGTAAGGTTATAGTGACCGTCAGGCCCGACAATGGTTGAGCGTGTGGGGTCATCAGGGTCAAGCCAAATCCAGGCTCCGTTGTACTTGAGGAGGGTAGATGCGTGCCCATATCCAGCCAGCTCTGTGGTGTGAACAACAAAGCCAGGGTAGGCCAATCCGTGGGACTGTTGCATGGAAATGAGAGCCATGTCTAGATCATGTATGGTGAGCTGGGAGAGGTGGGCAAGGTTAGTGGGGGTTACTATGGGAGTAGATCTGTCCATGATGCGCGTCTTATTGAGATGTTGGGTTTCATTTAGCCAGAAGGAGAAGAGAGCGTCAGAAAAATTTCCTCGGGACGGGTCGTAGTAGTTTTCAGGATGGAGCCAGAGGCGCTTGTGGTGTGGATATTTAGGTAGGCGGCTTTGTTGAGTGCACCACGCAGAGATTTGAGTGCATGTAGTGGAGGCGTATTGTACAAGGTTGTTGTATGCATGAAGTTGGCAGTATTGGGCCACTTGACGCTCGAAGTAAAGACCAATAGGCAGGATATGGGGGGTGGTAGGTGAGCATTGTAAGGCATGGGTTTCAGAGATGCCTCCGATCGGGGGGCAACGGAAAGAAGGAGAAATATTTGTAGGTCTAGGAGATAGAGGAGGGTGTTGGAGCAAGGAGATGTGGTGGGAAAGGAGACGGAGTACGGAAGGATCTGTTTTTTTTCTATGTGTCAGACGTGCTAAAAGACGCTTAGCCTTACTCAGTAGGAACCGCTGATAATGACGGTGGGGGGTGTAGCATTTTGTTATCTTTATGATCCAGAGAGATTGTAGCCATTGTTTTGTTGTGGAGCGAGTGGTAGGTTTGGGGGATATGTGGGCTGGAGGTAGAGGAAGATGAGCTGAGGGCGGAAGTGTATGTCTGGCCTGAAGGACAGCGGGGATCGGGATAGCAGGTGTAGGTTGTGAGGCATGGGGTGAGGTTAATGGAGACGGTGGGGAGTTCCCGAGCGATGGATTACAAGGGTGGGGGAGGCATAAAATATGATGTATAATCAGTGTACTGCATAGGAAACTGAGGGTGCTAGCAAATAAAATTATGTTTCCAAAGTGAACCATGCTGTTTAATAGATGTATTCGAATATTGGTCAGGGTAACGGCATAATTATGGCTGTGAAGGCAAGGAATCTGATAACGCAGAATTGTAGTTTGCACGTGGCGTAGCCAATTTAATATCTCTGGCAGAGCGCTTGAAGACTTGGCGTTGGTGGACTTGCTAGTCCTAAAGGGCGGAATAAGGGGTGGGCAAGGGGAGCGAGGGGTGAAAGGGAGTGAGAAGGGAAGATATGTGGAGGGGGGCGGGGGTGGTGTGTGATGACAAAGTGCCAGTGTGGTGGTTGTTTGGTGTTGAAAAATAGAGGTGTCAGTGGGAATGTGAAGATGAGAGCTGAGTAAAACTGGAATGGAGTGTGGGGTGTATGGCAAGAGAGGGTAGCAGGAAATGGGGTCATGTAGATCAAGGGGAATCATGGCAGGCACAAAAGGGCGTACCAGGGTCATGCGTGGCTTTTGGCGGTAGCCGCCAGAGGTGTTTGCCGGGCGCTTGTTCTGGGGCATCCGTACGGGGTGCAACGTGAGGTAATCCTGCTGGTGTTGCTCATGACGTGTCTTCTGTTTCAGGTCTGGCCGGCGGGCCATGACCTCGGAGAAGGTTTCCCACACGCCGCTGGGGGATTGTTTTGACTCGGCAAGGATAGCGCCGAGGTTGCCGATGCTCAGGTCCAGCCACTGTCCGTAGGGATTGTTACGGCCCCCAGGACCGACGAGGAGTTTGTCTGAATCGATGCCGCCCACCCGGATGGTGCGGGAGAGGTTGGTGAAGAGCAGTAGATCTTCGAAGCGATCGACAGAAACGGCGTAGATTTGGCAAGGGTTCGTCTTGCATTGCAGGCGCATGTTGGTGCGCACAAGGCGGGGTGCAGAGGTCAACACTTTGTCAGCAGCCAAGAAGAGGGCTTTGACAGCCTTCAACACAACATCAGGGCGGTTGAGGTCCGGCTTGTTGGTGATGGCCACAGCAAGCTGAAATTGGGGGGGGGCGGTGTGTGAGTGCCTGCTGTCGTTGTAGAGGGCGGTCAAGAAGGACAGGTCACATGGCAGAAGGCACATGAGGGAATCACCCACTGGGATGCCTGCCCGGGGCTGGCCCGGTGTAGTAGATTGCGCCATAAGGCGTTCCCTGAACGATTCTCCGGTGACGACCGCATGGAAGATGAACTGCGAGTTGTCGCGGTCGTAGTCGAACGTCTGGAACTCTACGCTGGGACCCGCAAGTGACAGGGCCCGGGAGAGCTCACGGAGAGCAATAGCCCGTGGGGCACCGCGGGGGTAATTGCTGAGGTGTTGCGTCAGCGTGGTGTGCAAGGGGGTGTCTGGCATCACCTGCAGTACGACAGCCCGTAGTTGGAGCTCCATGGTGTCGTCGCAAGGGGCAGTCAAGCCCAGCTCCGTGCGCACGAATGAACGCAGGCGTGTAGGACATTCAAATGCCGTCGTGTCGTCGTAAAGCATGAGGTGGATGCGGAGCACAGAACGGGCGTCCTCGAAATAGACCCTCGTGATGTTACCCCCTTTGGTGGTGTAAGTCTCGAAGTTCGCAACCGCACAGCCTGTGGCGGTGACAAGCCGTTTTAGAAACGTTTTGAGCAGCGTTTGGACCTCTGCCTCAGGCGTGGTGGGGGGGTACAGATTGTAGAAGAGCAGCAGTTTCGATTGCTCAGCAGGGATGCTCGCTTCGTCTCTCGGAATGCCGGTCAGGTGGAACGTGTGCTGGCAGCCCTCGACGACCTTTCGATAGTTATGCAGTCGGGTCTGCATGCAGTCCGTGCCATTTTGTTCGCCATCGTCGAGGACTCGGTGTGAGAATTTCCGGAGGAGTGCAGGGAGGTCAGATCGGTGATCGAAATGGTAGCTTCCACGTTGCCATCGCTGTGACGGACAGCAGCAGGCGGGTTGGTCGCGAGATTCGCGTCGCTCATCTGGGTAAGAAAGCAGGAAATCGTAATTGGTGTATGCACGTGGTGAGTCGGGCCGGGAGAAAACGGAGTTGTTGTGTGCATAGGTGGAGAAGAAGCAGATAGCGGAATTAAGCATGCAATTATTAGCAGAGTGAGCGTAGCGACGGAAAATGTTGCTGGGATGTTGTGTCGGCTGGTGTCACTGGATGGGCGGCAAGGGATTTGGCTAGTTTGGGGAACTTTGATTTCTACGTATGTTGGACAGAGGTTGAGGGTGAGTACCTGGGTAACGGCCTCCGATGGAGGGCTTCGTGGGGTTGGGCGTGTCACGGAGTCAGGGGAACAAGACCGGCTATGCACGCGTGGTCGCTGCCTGCACCGTGATTTGGACACGAGGGTGGCCTGCGTAGGTGGTGATGCCACCAATGCGCAATGGAGAAATACTGTTGCGGTACGACATTGTGACGACGGGTGTGTGTCTTTTGTTTTTCGGGTGTGCGAAGGTTATGGGTCTGATTGGCTGGCCTCTAGTTTTGTTTTGTGACAGCGTGGTCACTCTTTTTGATCGGCGGGAGGCGGTAGCCAGGCAGAAGCGGCGTCTGGGAACTGTGCGTTGCAAGGATGTCGGATGCGTGCATGTGGATTGGCACGATGAGGAGGGCATGTTGCAAAGATGCGGCTCGAAAGTCACGGCATGTGCTTTCAGTATGGGAGGATCGTGAGAGAAGAGAGCTTGTGGTTGTCGGGTTCTGACAAGAGAGGTGTGTTCGGCTGTGTGGTGCAGGGGACCTGTAAAATCATGGCGACATGATGCCCCTGAAATGTGCCTGTAGTGGAAAAGGCACGGGGTGAAAGCCACCTTGGCAGTGAAAGGAATGCATGTGAGGAGGCACTCGGGGAGGGCGTCAGGGAAATCTGCTTGCGACCCTGCTGAGGCTCGTGATGCTTCGTGGTGGTCTCGGATGTGATGTGGAGAGTATTGCGCGTGTGAGTATTTGTACATAGATTGAGTAGCCCGTTTAAAGTGACACAACCGCTTGAGTAAGATAGCAGGCATGTGCTGCCTAGGTCCGCCACTGGACATCCGTTGTGCCAAATAGTGGCGCGGGGGTGACCATAGACATAGCGAGATTACATGGTGTTCGAGTATTGTTCAGCAGGATAAGACTAGCAGCTACATTACTCTAGAAGTCTGCAGAAAATGATAACATGTGATTGTCTCGACCCGATGATGATGGTCAAGCCACACTCGAGTTTGCATCTCATTTTCTTCCTCACGTACTGCACACCGTACTTCACACATTTACCCGCCCGCCTTACCTTCTAATCTTGTAAATCTGGTACTGTGGTACACGACGTGCACGACCTCACGAGTAGTGTCTAAGGGGGTGTTTCCACTGGTGCCTTACAGCCTGTTTCTGATTGACTGCGGAGAAAAAAAAGTACGACGGTCTAATGGCCTGCGGAAGAGTTCCGCAGAGGTCGTTTCTGATTGGACCCTGCGGAACGAGACCGTGCAGGGTTCAGGGCGTACTGTAGTATTGCCGATTGTGTGCACATTATCCCTTCATTTCTCTTTCTCTTCACAACGTTTCGACCACATCTCTTCCTAATAACAATATGCCTCCAATGGCTGTCGGTACCCTCGGTCTTATCCTCGAAGGTCGTAGAAGGATGCCTGACGCGGCCTTTGTCCAGGGTCGGCGCCGCGGCCACTGCCCGATAGGTGCATGGACAGAAAAATACAGGGGTTCTAATATATAATTAATGTCAATTCGAAGGCCTATAATGTTCCGCAGTCTGTGGAAGTTCCGAGGAGGGGGGGGGGGTCCTCGGAAAAAAGGCCGCACGTGGGTCTTCTAAAGGCCTGCGGAGCAGTTCCACAGACCCCGTTTCTGTACGACAGGGCCTGCGGAGGAGTTCCGCAGTCAATCAGAAACAGGCTGTTAAACCAGCGCGGTTTGAATCCGGTTTCCGAGGTCACGAATCGTCGCAGAACGTCTCGGCGCCCCTAGATCAGACCTCTGGCAGCAGGAAGTTCGCTGTGAACTTCCTGGATTTCAGTGGAAACAGTTTTGGTTTAAGGCGTGAACTATAGAAATGGCGTCTTTAATGCCGAATGATCTTTCGCGTGGAGATGGTTCCTTAAACCAAGAGGCAACCAACTCACAGAATAGCTTAAACCTGGGCATCGACGAGGTATAGGCTATTCTCGAATGCGTGGTTTCAGAAAGGCTAAACCGTGTCGGTTTGCGGCAGTTGGGTCGAAATTGGGCCTTAAACCGTGTCGGTTGCCCGACAGAATACCAGTGGAAACACGACCTAAGAAGTCTAAGAAATCTAAGAAGTCTAAGGGGGTGTTTCCATTGGCGTTCCTACGTTTCCTACGTCAAGGCGGTTCGAAATCGGTTGGTCGCGACTCTCTGCTTACATTTCTCATACATTTGTCGTGTGTTTCCATTGGCTCCAAAATTTTCGACCGGTCAGAGTAGTCATTTCCCTTCTTATACGTGTATGATTGCTTCTGCTGCGCTGTTGTGATCGAGGGTGAGCTACTGATGTTGCAATTCCCCAGCCAGGCCCAGATCGGAGCCCAAACGGCGCCAAACGGGCCGAATCTGACCGACTCCACAAGCATCGGCTCGAACTTCGTTCATACCAGAAAAATGGCGCCTTTAACGATAGACAATCTTCCACGACGAGGTACTAAATATGACAGGTGGCACAACCATCCTCAACCACCCTTTGATGTAGCTTAATCCTGGGCTCCGACCAGGTATAGCTTACATCAAAATCGGCCGCGATTTTGGGCTTACATCAAGGCAGTTGGCGTCGGTTGCCTCCTTATATTTCCTACATCACGACGGTTGGTTCCTACATCAGCCAATGGAAACACCACCTAAGAAGTATAAGAATGATCCGAACGATCCCGCCACGCTGGCTGCCACGTTGCCACACTGGCACGGTTCAGGGTTTACGCATGGTCGATTACGTGCATTCGTGTCTCATTCGTTTACATGATTGTTATCTTGTAAAGGGTGTGATTAAACATAATGATTGATCAAGGCGGAACCATGCTGGGCACTGGCGAAATGGAAAGTGCTGCATGACGAGGCCTCCTTGTCCACTGGCATGCCGTACACACCGCGATATTTTCCGATTGTTTAGCCGGGTGGGTAATCCACATCGAACATTTCTCGACATTTCTCCGTCCCGCGTCTCTCTCTTTTTTCTTGTGACTAAATTCTAAATTCGCTACCCTACGAGCGTGAGAGGAAGGACTGCGTGATTACCGCTTGTCAGGTGTGCTGCTACATCTCAGACTTGCGGTTGAGCTAGCTGGAATATCATTTCCGTCCAGAATCTGCGTCAGACCGGTCAGCAACAATTGAAGGTCCACAATCATCAGTTAATTTACCTATCTTAAGCTGCGTGCCCAATCTTGAACAGGAACTGAACGCCTCTGCTACCTGTGACGTTGCAACCTACCAAGACACACACCCTCTTCCAGAACCTTTTGCACGGTTTTGGTTTTCCTTGACGGGATACCTCCAAACGACGGGCTGAAATGGGAGATGCGCTGATTGAAAGCATGCCCTCGATCAACTGGGACGAGATTTTCAGCGGCGACTTGATGTCTGACTTCAGAACAGAAATGAGCGCCCCCGAGATTGGGCAAGAGCAGACAGACGACTTCTTTAAAGCCTGTCTACCCTGGTAAGAAACGAACCCATGCATGATGGGTGGTCACACTTTAAGGTGAGACAGAGGCTGCTGGGCTGCCTGAAATCTCAGGTGACAGTCAAGGCTGTTGGGTAGATACAAAGTTTAACGACAACAATCAGGCGTCGGCACTGGTGCCTGTCGTCTTGTTTACGGGTCAATTGAAATGGACCTCCCTGGCAACAAAGGAGCTAAAGCGCTTATTACCTCGAGCAAGCAATGCACACATGCTCGTGTAGTGGGGGGCCATGCTGTGATCCCACCATGATACCAGGTCATGCCCAGCCCTCCCGCCCCTGTTCATTTCAGCGTGATTTAACTACACTTCACTTGTGTCGTAGCCTCCGGCCGAGGGGGCCTGTTGCAGCCATGTCACTCTCAGGCCACCGGTCAAGGTTTGGTCCCAAGGGCCCCATTAGTGGCCGCCTAGTCCCGCACTAAAACAAACACTGCCTTCCATGCCCGCAGGCTGCGTGACGAGACCATGGTCTCTGGCGACTTATCCGGAGGTTTTGCGAGCCTCTTCAACGAAAGCGGCTCCCATCTGGCAGCAATGAAGACAGCCCCTGTCGACATGTCCGGAGGTTTCGCCAGCCTCTTTCCTGAAAGCGGCTCTCACCTGGCAGCGGTCAAGGTTGAATCGTCACTGCCGGAGCCGACACCGACGCCGACGCTTGCGCACCGGCCGCCGCCCATCGGCGTCCCACAGCTGGGCTTCCAACACGATCTCTCCATGCTCCCGGAGACCCGCTGCTGCCGCGAGGAGACTGCGATCGGCTCCACAGTGTCGTCTTCGGAGCTCGGTGGCTCGCCCCTCCCGACGCAGAGCTCTGAGGGTGCGTCCTTCTCGCACGGCAACGGCCAATGCAGCAGGCAAGGCAGTGTGATGGGTGGCGCGGCCTGTGGGGACACCCACGGGTGCGTGCGGGGGGAGGCGCAGAGCCAAACCCTTGGTTGCAACCCGGACTGGGGTCGCACCTCGTACGATCTGGGCGGACCGAACCCAGCAGAGTGTTTCCACCAGGCCTGGTCCCGGGGGGACACGACCTACACCGCCACAAATGAGCTTTTGCAACCCCCGCTCGCCTTGGCTCGGAGCGGGATGTCGTCCTCTTATTTCCAGCAGCTCTCTCTTTCGCGCAATGGCGCCGGTCAAGGGAGTTTTAAGTCCACCCAGACCGCAGCGCCGCTTCAGCAGCAGCAGCAGCAGCAGCACGATCAGCGCTCCAACTCAGACCTTCTGTCCGCCGACGACATGCTGGCGGGGAGGGTGGCCAACTTGGGTGTTACATCGGATAAATCCAGGGGCAAGAAGACCCCGAGCGTGAGGATCAAGAAGGGCGGCGCCGTGGCTAGCCCGCGGGCCAAAAAGGACAGCCCTCGGGGCAGCCCGACGACCAAGTCGGACGTCTCCGGGATATCTCCAAAAAGTTCCAGCGGAAGGTGAGGGGCTGGGGGACTGTGTGACTGAATTCCATTTTACTGGAAGCTTACCATTTGCAATACCTGAGCAGGCTTGTGATTCAGAGGTTGAGCTGCTGAGGCATAATTGCCTTGCATTGGCATCTTAAAGGAACTTGACCGAGCTGTGTCCAGGTTCAGGGCAGGGTGTCTGGGGCATTAATGATGCTCCTGATATTTGTTTTAGGGCGCGTCAGATACAGGGTTTAATCATCCTATATGCCTAAATGGTTGATGGGCTCCACCCTGGTCTTCTCACCCAGAGTTCAGCTGTCTAAATCCCCTGAACCTTGGACCTTTTGTTTTAAGAGCATGTCTTTTTTTTAACGTTGAAAAAAAGGAACAATCGAAAGAGCACGCTCACGTTGAAGGTGTAAGAAAAGCCCCTGGAACTCGTTTTTGGAAGGCCATTTTCGAACAGATATGTCGATAGAAAGGTGTGACAAGCCTTGAAAATCACGTGGCGCAAAAACCAGGGTCCTCCCAGGGTTAATGTACTTTTATCCAAAGCCCGCTCCCGTTGGCAGGTGTGAGAAGCCGCTGGACACCACGCGGCGCAAGAACAGCGAGATTGCCCGCCTGGAGGCTGAGTTGCAGAGCAAGCTGCTGCTGACGGAAACCCTGGCCGCAGACAATGAAGGCCTGCAGAGGCGCGAGCGGCTGCTCAAGGTGTGGGGATGTGTGCAGATTGGTGTGGGACGGGTGTGGGCATGTGTGGACGTGTATGGACAAGTGTAGGCGGGTGTGGGGTACAAGCCAGGCGTGGCACTCACTGTGCCTGAGAGTGCCTCTTCAATCGAGGGCATGCTTGATCAGTTTCCCCCCCCCCCTTGACTCAGCTACATGTCAGCTAAACTCCAGCCTCTGGCATGAGGCCCGTTTGCGGCCAGCCCTGCTGCTTTGGCCACCAGTCCAAGTCGGGTCCAGGTCCCAATCGGGCCATTGGTGGCCTGCCCAATGCGGACTCGTAGCAGAAAAATGAAACGCTGTGTTTGATGGATGCGGTTCGCAAGCCTTGCGATGCGTCGTAGGCGCTCTGCCCTTGTGCTTTGCCCTGCCGCCAGTCTCCTGGCCAGTTGTCAACGTCTGGAAACATTAATCAAATGAATGGCCTCCATGTGCAGGCTTTGCTGGCCAGCGAGGAGCGCACTATCCTGTGCCAACACGTGGAGGGAATGACCCCGCACCTCAACTCGCTGCTACAGGTCAGATTGGGGATGCTGGGTTCAGAGTGTAGGGTTTGCCTGTTTGCTTGCCCTGCTATGCAGATATTGCGT
Source organism: Limnomonas spitsbergensis (assembly GCA_037349105.1). NCBI lineage: Eukaryota > Viridiplantae > Chlorophyta > Chlorophyceae > Chlamydomonadales > Limnomonas > Limnomonas spitsbergensis. The sequence continues at coordinate 1,620,382 of JAYJMM010000114.1, forward strand.
AGACACTGAATTATGACCATGCCTATTTACTTGTCCTCTGCTGCACAGAGCTTCCGCAGCTCTGTCAACCGGGCAGCTCATTACCAGCATGCCGCCAGCATGCCCAATGACCCCAACATGTCTGAACCCGGCCACACCTTAATTCACGCCGCTTGCTTCGCAGAGCTTCCGCAGCTCTGTCAACCGCCTGCACACTGGGCAGCTCATCGCCAGCATGCCCAAGAGCTTCAACGACTTCTCAACCAAGGAGTTTATGTGCACCTGGCAGACGTTTGTCGCAGAGGTAGGTAGGGTGAGCCCTGAACCCCAAACCCTTAACCGTGTCAGCTGCACTAGTTACCCCGCCTCTGCCTTTTCCTGTCAACCGGAGCTACTCCACCCTAAACCCTGTTCATGTGCACCTGGCAGACCTTTGTGGCAGATTTCGGTACTCTTGTTTTCATGGGCGGGCAATTGGTTCCAGTTTTAGTTGCATATGGCAGGCATAAATGCTTATTCCGTCGCAGAGTTGCTTATTTTCCGCGGTACCGCGGCGTGGCTGGCTGGCGGTTCTTTTTTGTGGGCGGGAAGCTGTTTTTTCATGCGGGCTGTTGTGTTCTTGGCAAGCAGCGAGTCTGACGAGGAGGCAGGTGGAACTGTTCTTGTAGACCCTGATTTGAAAAGAAGTTGAAACCCGGTGCCCCCTCCCTTCCTCTGACTGGCATACCGGCACACGCCTCCTCGCAGGTTTCCGACATCCTTCTGGGCTCGTCCCCGGTGCTAGTTTAGGGTTAAGGGTTTAGGTGCCCCCTACCTCCCTCTGACTGGCGCACCGGCACACGCCACCTCGCAGGTTTCCGACATTCTTCTGGGCTCGTCCCTGGAGACGTTGGACACGCAGCGCATCACCGAGGTGTTTGACCGCATCACCAACTGGTGCATGGCGCTGGCCGTGCACAAGACCAAGCTCATGATGGAGGTCACGGTGAGGCGGGCCGGCATCGTCATGTGATATGCTTGGTGATCGGCAACCTTATATAAGTTTGAACTTTATGTAAGGCTTATATGAGCCTAACATCAGCTTCCATTATCTATCATATATGCTTCTATGCCGACCCCTAACTATCAGCATATGAAATGCTGATAGTTGAGTGGCGGCTGTTTCTTGCCGGACGCTGCGATTGGACGCAGGGGTATGGGAGGCTGGCCGGGTGGCTGGCAGCAGCGCACATCGGATGCCAGGAGGAAGCTTTGGATGGCATTATCAACTGGTGCATTGTATTGGCGTTCCTTAAGGCCAAGCTGATCTGGGTATCTGACCTCCACCTCCCCCACGCCTGCTCTTGCCTCGTAGAACTTGGACATGCAGACAGGGGAGGTTCGCGTGCCTGAGCATGATTTCTGGGCGGGTGTGGTGGCCAAGCTGGAGCTTACGGACGAACAGGTGGGTGCGGGATGAGCAGGTGGGAGCGGGAGGAGGGATACCTTTTCTTGGTCTCTGGAGGGCCCATGGCAGAGAGAGGCTGTCTGTGAGCTCTAGTCGAGCAAGGCTGTTCCAAGGCCGGGACTGGGGGACTTACCGTCATGATCATACAGGATGCTTGACCAATCCATTCGGAGAGAAAATTGGGGGCATGAAGGGATGCAGAGTACGTTCTGCTTTATTTTGAACCTTGGTACCCTGACTTAAACCATGGGTACGATCCGTGGGTAAAGCGGTGAGGAAAATCCAAGCATTCTATCAGCCTTGGATGGTGTCTGAATCCTCTGATGCTTCTTGTGCCTTACCTGGCTCATGTATTGCTTGGCTCCTGTACTGCCCGGCTCATGCATTGCTCGTCTCCTGCACTGCCTGCAGGTTCGCGACTTCCGTGCAGTGTGGGCGTTGCATAGAGATGTGTTCCAGGGCTTATCGGACCAGCAGGCAGGTCAAGGGGCAAGGGGGGGGACCTGTCTGACTTGCAGAGCGATGGAGGGGAATATCAGTAATATAACGTGTTGAGTACAGTAGATTCGATTTGCCTTTTCTCTCATAATTAACGTTGTTGAGGGATTCATTTAATACTCATTCTCGCAATGTCAACGCCTTTGTCGGAAATCTAGAGTATTTATCCATATTGGGGCCTGAGGGAAGCAGTAAATGAACAAAAAAATCCTGCCCGAGGCCATTCCAATCTACGGTACTCCAGTAGGTGACGAGGTGCATGGGACGCGATTCAGCTTCTGTATGTGTGTGCGACTCTTTGACCGTCTCCTTACTTGGTTTGTCATGACGCGCATGTCCGAGGCGCTGTCGACGAGGGCCCCTTGCGCACCCGGGCTGTTTTCTTGTGTCAGCGTCTCAGGATTCTAGGGTTGGGCGGCTGGTCTCACACCTTGTTAAGTCACAGCAAAAGAGGTGTTTGCCGCCAAAGCTGTACGAGGCAAGGGAGGGGTCCCGTCTGCTGGGTGACGAAGGAAATGACGCGCAGCTGAGGAAACACAGGAGGGGAGATATGTGGGAGGTGCATGGCGGTGGACTGGCCTCGCTGGCGCTGCCGCTACTTGAATTCCCTAGTGCTGCTCGAGCCTTTGTGCACATTGTGCCGCACCACCCTGGCCGACCAGGCCAACTTCTCCCGTCTCGGGCCGCTGTAAACGACCTGCATGCACCATGGCTTGCAACACCATGTCGGTACGATGTTATGAAGCTGAATTGTGGCTGAAAGACGTTGTATTGAGCAGCACTTGCCCTCCCCCCTGTGCTGTCCTAAACCCTGAGCACTCCTGTGCTGCCCTAAACTGTTAACCCTGAACCCTCCTGTGCTGTCCTGCCGCAGATGTCACGCATGCACCAGCTCTCTATCCTCGTGGACAGGGACATGGAGACCAAGTTTGGCCCGGGCGCGTCGTTTGCGTCCACAGGGCCTGACGGGAGGTCCGCCCCTGCAGGCGTGGGTAGGTGGTCCGTGGCCAGCTCGTGCCGGCTGGAGCCGATGAACCTGGCCACCACGCTGAACGAGCAAGAGGCGTGCATCCAGTGTTTTCTGGTGAGGACTTGGAAGCATGAAGTTTCTTGTTTCAGTGTTCCTTGTTTCATTGTTTCTTGTTTCAGCTTTTGTTTCTTGTTTCATTGTTTCTTGTTTCAGCTTTTGTTTCTTGTTTCATTGTTTCTTGTTACAGCTTTTGTTTCTTGTTTCAGTGTTCCTTGTTTCAGCTACAAGTTCGTGCATCCAGTATTTTCTGGTGAGGACTTGGAAGCATGAGGTTTTAGACTGGCCGTTTTCTTTTTTCAGCTACGAGTGCACCTGAAGCAGGCAGCCCCGCAGCCGCCAAAGGCCCGATTGGGACCAAACCTAGACCGCAGCCCAAGCGGTGGGGCTGGTCAGAAATGGGGCCTCCGGCCGGAGGCCGGAATGTAGCTGACATGAAGCTGAGTCACAAAAAAAGAAACACTGTTTTGAAGAGATATGGGTCGGTCGGTGCGGCTGGAGTCCATGAGGCTGGCAGCTGGCAGCTGGCTTTCTTCCAATTTTCCTTAGTGAATCTTAAATACCGTGATGCGCATTCCGGAGATTGCTCAAAATTAATGTTTGGGGGGGATCCCTGAGTCGCTGCGCGACACTAAAATAATTTTTTTACTCAAGGTGCGCAATAATGCGGCGGTGTACGTGGCATGCCCCAAGCTGCCTGAGGAGCTCAAAGTTTGAGCCAGATTGTTTGATTATGGAGTCAGGATTGTTGCACCAGTAGTTGAAACTGTCCAAATAGCCTAGGCAAAGCTAAAGAAAGGTACCAGTGGTAAAAGGGGCTTATCGTTATTTTTGTTTATAAATGCACTTCCTTTTTTTATTTTGTCTGGCGGCAAGCCTTCTGCCAATCCCGGGCAACGGGACAATTGCTGAAAGAGTCACTGGACACTTAGACCTCTGGCTAGATGATGAAGTTTTAGTCCCATAATGAAATTGAGTGCAATTTCGAAGATAAGTGCCATGATGAGATGAAGCTCGGTTTTGAAAGCAAACTTGACAAATGCACTTATGAAAACAAGCGCTATCGAAAATGGTGGGATAAACAAAAGGATATCATAAGACGCTACAGGATGTCAAGATATGGATGGCACATGAGAAACAAAACTGACGCACATTGGTACGCAGCCTCGAGTTGAAAGCTGTTTTTTAAATGTCCACATGCCTCTGACCTTGATTCGCAGTCCGGCTACCGACGCTTCTCCATGCTGCACTCCATGCTCACGTTCCTGGTCCTCGGCCTCCTCACACCCTGGCAATGCTGCGTCACGGTCTTCAGCTCGTTGTGAGTCAACCCACCCCTAAACCCTGGCAATGCTGCGTCACGGTCTTCAGCTCGTTGTGAGTCAACCCACCCCTAAACCCTGGCAATGCTATGTCACGGTCTTCAGCTCGTTGTGAGTCAACCCACACCTAAACCCTGGCAATGCTATGTCACGGTCTTCAGCTCGTTGTGTGTTGTGCGCAGCTCTGTTGCATGTCATGCTGCGAGAAAAAAAATCTTTAGCCATTCCTTACTCTTAGCTCTCAACTATTAGCTCCTAACTCTGAACCACTTAGCCCTAGGCCTTACTCTGAACCTTAACCCTGAGCTCTGAACTCTTTGAACTCTTAATTCCCCCCTTCGTGTGCAGCCCGAGTTTCCCCAACCTGAAGATGATGTTGGCAGCGGTGTGCCGAGAGCCTGCCCCTGAAAATCAGGATGGCGCCGGGCCTCAGTAGGCAAGCTTTGCTTCCAAACTATTGCAATACTACTATGTACATACAGTGCTATCAGGGTGACGGGAGCGTGTGGCCGGAAGGACTGCTCTTTGCTCACGTCCCGGCTTTCTTTCCCGGCATCGCACTACCTGTGATTTCCGGCCACGACAGGACATGAGCGTTCAGACGCGATGGGATGGATACGTCTGCGGACGCCTTGGTCCTTGAACTTTGGTCTCTGTGATTGAGCAAGTATAAGTCAGTAATGGTATTAATTGAGCACTGCTGGCCATGTCAGCAGTTGGAACCTTGAATCGGGCGTCTGGACTGTGTAGGGTGTGAACAGTCCTTTTACAAAGGTCCTGGCCTGGGTTTCTTTGAAGGTGCAAGATGTTCTCCTGCTTTTTATTAAAATGTCCATCTCCTGAGCTGTCGGCACGAAAGTGCCAAACCAGCAGGTGCATTTACGAGTCTTATGATCAAGGTGCAGACCTGTGTCAGCTGCTGTGGTCTCCCGAGGGTGTTCTTTCCTTCTATTATGCTTGTCCTTCCAAACGCTATTTGTGGGCGCAGAAGCCACAGTTTTCATGGTACCCCATGGACCGTTAAAATCTGTTTTTTGCCTGTTTCTTTTAAAAGTCTGCCCCGGGCTCCCGGCTATGAAGACACGATTACCGGTTGTGCACTGTTGTCTCATTTGTTGTTGCGACTGACAAGTGCCTAGGGATGAAAAGTAATGGTGTCACCCAGGAGTTTTAGATGGCCAGTCAGTTTTTCTCTTTCCTCTGTTTCTTTACCTGAATCCTTTTGAGTCTACACAATTCAGTCCTGGGTAGTACTACTTTGCTCTCGCACCGCCAAGGTGCTCAGTTTATTTTCCTCCCGACCAGGCAGTCGGGCGCCCTTGCGGTCGAGCCTTTTCAGCATGGCTCAGAGGTTAAATGCCATTGACTGCCAATGTGCTTGGGCTTGTGACTGAGGGACTTACGTCTTTGCGTGTTCTCCTCTCATATCCATTGATTTGTTCGATTAATGGTACCAGGTATCAGAGGGTTATCTCTGCCAGGTATAGGTGTCGGTAGGCCCCTTTCCGAGATGGTTTGCTGTTTTGAATGATCTCTTTGTACATGGGTGTTTCCTTTCACAAAGACCTCCTGTCCCTGAAAATGACGGAGTTGTGTTTTAGGACCTCTTAATGTTTGCGAACACTAGTCCCACGCGGCTGCCTGGGCCTTAATGGGCTTGAGTGAATATGATATATGTCTGGCAGTGTGATCAAGTCTTAATGCAATTTGTGTCGTACTCTACCCTGCTGTCCTGAAGAAATTTTGAATTTATATGCCCCCCTTGACCTCTTGACAAGCAGGGAGATCGCCAGTTTCTAGGCTTGAGCTCCTGCAACCTGTCGGAAATCGGCCTTGACTAGCGGATGACTGCAGGATGAGGCACATGTCAATGATGTTAAACCTCTGGGATGAGACATGGGTGACAGAGCCTGTTGAGTTAAGAACGGTGCATACCCACTGGGCCCTTGTTCTGCCCCCTTCTGTGTTGCTTTCCATCTTTCCTCTCAACTCTGTAGGTAGGCGCCCACGCGGCCGAGCCTTACTTGAGCTGGGCCCAGAGGTGTAACGTCATTGACCGACTGGGCCATGCGAACGCTCGGCCGCATGGGGCTGGTAGGGAATGACTAAGCTCAGATCTAGCTACCATGCACAGCCAGGACATGCAGCCACGACACCCTCCTATGTAAGGGGGGGCGAGAACATGGAGCCCGGCAACATAGGCAGGGGAAGAGAGAAGATTGTGTGGCGGGTTCGATCCCTCAACTTGAGTATGGATACCACCCAGATGGCTGTGGGATGAGACACATGTCACAGTATATTACCGTATACGTGACAGAACCGTTTAGGCCGCAGTTAGCGGCCGCGGAGCCTCCGCAGCTTATCTGCGGAGTCTCCGGATTTGAACTGAGACCTAGAAACCCGCTTACGCAGGGTGATTTAGCATAATCTGTACTCTGAATTGGGCCTGCCGGGTCCCTGCATCCCGGCAATTGCCTAAGCTACTACTTTTGTCCCTTTTGAAGGACAGGCCTCTGGTGTAAAGAGTATAGGCCTAGCTCTCACGGATACTAGCCCTTGCTCGCCACTAAGTCAGTACCTTACGCTTCAGTCAAGTCTAGCACCACGGAAAGTGGTGATAGCATAAGCAAGTGACAAGCGAGCCCCATCCAGATCACTGGTCATCCCCAGCCGACGCGATCTACGGAGCTCGCCCTGAAGAGCACGCGACCTACGGTGCCGATCCCTGACTACTCGTCCATCGGAGACGACTAATCAGGCAAGCAGTCCCAAGCAGATATTCACCTAAATAGACCAGGAGGCGCAAAGCCGACCAGGAGCTCTCGGCGTACCAGCTTCCAGCTGAGTCCGCCCGGCGACAAAACCCACGGACAAAGTCACCTCCGTCGCCGTTCCTTCGCAACCCCGAGCATCCCCGCTCTCAGTGTCCTTCAAAAGGGACAAAAGTGGTATTGCAGCCTGATCAGCTGCTTGCCAATGAGTTCCTCGCTGAGGGAAGCTAAGCTTGTCTGACATGGAATATTTTTTTTGAATTGTTCGCCTTGGACAGCTTGAAAAAGCACCTCTGTCGCTGCATTCTGCTTGGGCTTTTCGTGCCAAATTAGATCTTGCAAACTCCAGCTGTGAAGAGCCTTGGGGAGAAGCTCGAAGATCCCGTTGTGGAGTTATAAACCCAGCTTGATTCCCTGTGCATTGAGCGTGGCAGCTTAGTGTTGAGTCTGACAGGAGAGGCTTGAAGATCTGGCTGGGGATTTATCCAGCAGATAATTACCTGTATGACTGCAGATTGAGATCAGGTGGATCCAATCTTTCATCATTGACAGAAGTGAACTTGTGGATAGAACATCCAGGTTTGAAATTTTGTGGGTGTACCAAAGGATCCCCGCAGGACTGCAGAGCTGAACGGACACTACGCAAGAGGATACCTCCGCGTAGGACGCGAGACATCCACGCGGGACGTGTGCCATCTAGAAGCAGCCCAGCCAGCAAAGGTGGGAAGTACTAAAAAGGGCGAAGGAGGATTCCGCCAGATTAAAAATCAGCAAGCAGAAAAAAGGGCGAAGGAGGATTCCGCCAGATTAGAAATTAGCAAGCAGAAAAAAGGGCGAAGGAGGATTCCGCCAGATTAAAATTAGCGAGCAGAAAAGAGGGCGAAGGAGGATTCCGCCAGATTAAAATTAGCGAGCAGAAAAGAGGGCGAAGGAGGATTCCGCCAGATTAAAATTAGCGAGCAGAAAAGAGGGCGAAGGAGGATTCCGCCAGATTAAAATTAGTGAGCAGAAAAGCAGAAAGGCGAGGCCTACCCAGCTTAATCCCATGAGCCAATAGAAAGGGACGCAGAGACCTAGGCAGTGGGCCAGAATACGCGACGCAGAAGAGGCTGATGAGAGTGGCAAGTGCTGCGCAGTGCGTATAAAAGGAGAACGGGACGATGCCCCGTGGTGGAAGTCAGGTGATCAGGAAACCTGCAGATCTACAGGCGGTGGGTGAAGCAAAAGCCGCCACTGCGGAATGGCCCCCAGTAAAAAGGAAGGAGGATCTGGCTCAGCCAATAGGGTGGAACAGGCTAGGGCAGTGGGCCACTGGAGTGTGGAAAAGTGTGTGTGACGCAGAGCAGGCGGGGTTAAGCAGTCTGGCTGTGCCCCAGCAGCGCGCACCCTTGGAGGCATTGACCAGGTGTATGGAGCAGCCAGGTAATCAGGTGTCCCCCAACGGCTGGTCCATGTTTGATATCCTCAGCAGTGACAGTGAGCCAAGTCCCATGCACCTGATCAACTGTATTACGGCAGAGAGTGCCGGCCCACCCAGGCAGGATAGCCTGGTAGCTAGCGAGCAGCTGCACCTGATCAACTGTATTACGGCAGAGAGTGCCGGCCCACCCAGGCAGGATAGCCTGGTAGCTAGCGAGCAGCTGCACCTGATCAACTGTATTACGGCAGAGAGTGCCGGCCCACCCAGGCAGGATAGCCTGGTAGCTAGCGAGCAGCTGCACCTGATCAACTGTATTACGGCAGAGAGTGCCGGCCCACCCAGGCAGGATAGCCCGGTAGCTAGCGAGCAGCTGCACCTGATCAACTGTGTTCCGATAGGGAATGCTTTTTCACCCAAACCAGTGACCGGTGGCTGCGAGCCAAGCCAACTGCAGGTGCAGGCGTCACGGCTGGGTTTGCAGAGAGAGGCGGTTCCTGTGACACCTGTAGGGATCGGTGGCTCCGAGCCAAGCCAACTGCAGGTGCAGGCGTCACGGCTGGGTTTGCAGAGAGAGGCGGTTCCTGTGACACCTGTAGGGATCGGTGGCTCCGAGCCAAGCCAACTGCAGGTGCAGGCGTCACGGCTGTGTTTGCAGAGAAAGGCAGTTCCTGTGACACCTGTAGGGATCGGTGGCTGTGAGCCAGACCAACTGCAGGTGCAGGCATCACGGCTGTGTTTGCAGAAGGAGGCAGTTCCTGTGAAAACTGTGGTGGCCGGTGGCTGTGAGCCAGGCCAACTGCAGGTGCAGGCGTCACGGCTGTGTTTTCAGATGGAGGACGTTCCTGTGACACCTGTAGGGATCGGTGGCTGTGAGCCAGACCAACTGCAGGTGCAGGCATCACGGCTGTGTTTGCAGAAGGAGGCAGTTCCTGTGAAAACTGTGGTGGCCGGTGGCTGCGAGCCAAGCCAACTGCAGGTGCAGGCGTCACGGCTGGGTTTGCAGAGAGAGGCGGTTCCTGTGACACCTGTAGGGATCGGTGGCTGCGAGCCATGCCAACTGCAGGTGCAGGCGTCACGGCTGGGTTTGCAGAGAGAGGCAGTTCCTGTGACACATGTAGGGATCGGTGGCTGTGAGCCAGGTCAACTGCAGGTGCATGCGTCACGGCTGTGTTTGCCGAGGGAGGCAGCCCATGTGACACCTGTGGCGGCCGCTGGCTGTGAGCCAGGCCAACTGCAGGTGCAGGCATCACGGCTGTGTTTGCAGAAGGAGGCAGTTCCTGTGAAAACTGTGGTGACCGATGGCCACGAGCCGTGCCAACTGCAGGTGCAGGCGTCACGGCTGTGTTTTCAGATGGAGGACGTTCCTGTGACACCTGGGGTGGCCGGTGGCTGTGAGCCAGGCCAACTGTAGTTGCAGGCGTCACGACGGTGCTTGCAGAGGGAGGCAATTCATGTGACACCTGTAGGGATCGGTGGCTGTGAGCCAGGCCAACTGCAGGTGCAGGCGTCACGTTTGTGTTTGTCGAGGGAGGCAGCCCATGTGACACCTGTGGTGGCCGGCGGCTGCGAGCCGGACCAACTGCATCCGTGGGAGCAGAAGCTGAACCAAAAGGTGGCTGAGGAACCAGTTGGCCCAAGTGGGGTTGAGGACCACGAGCACAGGCAGGCGCCGGTGCTGGTGCAGATGCACCAGCCAGAAGAGGATGGGCCTGTCACACCACCAGTGGCAGCAGCTCCAGGAGGGGTCCATGTGCCAATATCAGAACCAGGGGCGGCCCAGCAGGCCAGCAAACAGCTGGAGGCGGCAGAGAATCCTAAAGGGTCAGAGGAGCAGGGAATCTCCATACCCATGCTGAGGTAGGGAAAAGGTTAATTGGTACCGGCAGAAGCTTAAAGGAATGGCCAGGCAGCTGTGGGTGGCCAGGCAGCCAATAATAGCATTGAAGATGAGGATGACCAGACAGCTGAGGATGGTGAAGCATCGCTTGGAACATGCCAAACAGAACCTACAGGCGCGGCTGCCTACAGGTAATGAAGAGGAAGAGCAGCAGCTGCAGCAGACAGCCATGGTAACATGGCACGTGGCACTACCCGGGGGGCACGGGGCTGAGCAGGCCAGCCATGAGGCGAAAAAAGAGGCACAGCCGCCGCAGCACCAGGAGTGCATGCCCAGATTGCCCAGGCAGGAGGGCTTCCGCTCAGCAGAGCCGTGTGGGCCAAGCCAGCCCTAGCCTGAGTCTGGGCCCTGACGGCTGCAGCAAGTCCAGCCAGGCAATGGCAGGCAAGGCAGCTGACAGTGACGTGGAAGCAGCTAGGAGCAACAGGTCTCCGGTGCCAGCACACGTGGACGACAGCAGCAGCAGGAATGTGTGCCTGGTAGCAATCCATGCTGCGGTGCCTGCAGATGTGGAGCTGGCCAGGATCTGGGAGAATCGCGCAACAGGTGCCCGTCAGCAGCCGATGGACATCCGCAATGCCATGCGTCAGGCCATGAGGCGTAACACCGGAGGAGTATGTATGTTCTGCAGGTGCAAGTGCGAGCACAGCGACAGGGCATGTGAGCACCTCATGGATGCCAACATCCAGAGGGGGCTGGAGCCGGGTGAGGACCCGGCTGAGGCCAGTGATGCAGAGATCAAGCGCGAGGGAGCTGAGATCAAGCCTGCTGTGACCAGGCAGGCCCCGCAGAGCAGCAAAGAACCACAGGAAAAGTCAGCTGTACCGGTGGGAAAGCCGTGGGCTGACCTAATATCTGAGGAAGAGCTGCCTGATCCGATACAAGAAGAGAAGGGGCGGCAGCCAGTGACAAGGCTGCGCCCAAGGCAGCCAATGCGACCACGCAGGGTGCCGGTTAAAAGAGGGGCGGGATCCACAGTCTACGGGACGCCGCTGTCCAAGTTTACGCCCAGTGTGGGCAGACCTGTACAGACACCCAAGGAGGGATCTAGCAGCCAGATGCGAGCAGGCGGCAGCCACAAGGAAATCCTGCGCGGATTTTATCAAGGTACAGCACAGGCGCAGGATACCAGACCTAGAGAGCCAGAGCGCTCCAGGGCCGTGGATGTGGTGAGCGGCGAAGGGGAGCCAGAGAAGCAGATGCAGCCATTCGGCTGGGCAGGACTTTTGCAGTGGGCAACAAACCTGTGGAAGGAAGTGTGCTCCAGGACATTCGCGCAGCTCCAGGATCAAGTCACAGCCATCGAGGAGTTCAGGGCCCATCATCTGCAAGGATGGGCAACAAAAGCCATGATGGGTATTTCCCACACCGGGCAGGACAGGGCAATGCTGTTGGCCGCCCTTGGACAGATGTCCAAGGGAGGGGCAGGACGCGAAGCAGCCCTTGCTGTTAAGGCCTTCGCAGATGAATGGTGCGACGGGGTAACAGGACATCAGGTGGAACCTGCATCTGAGCCAGAAGATGAGGAGGACCAGGTATGGGAAGGATTTGAAACAGCGGTGCAGCGGCCTGAGGAGCTCAGGGAAGTCCAAAGGTGGCAGCAGCAAGCAAGAACCGCGCCAACCCCAACACTCAGATCTGAGGTTTTTGAGGTCAGCAGCGAGCCAAGCCTCAGGGGGCGGCCAAGGGGCAGGGAAGAGCCCAGGGCCAGTAGCCCAGCCGCCAGCGAAAGGGCGGAGTTGACTAGCCGATCGCTGGCCAGGATGGCTGAGCAAGGCGTAGCAACGCGCAGAGCAAACAGGCAAGAGTCTTATGCACTCCTGCGCATAATCGAGGACAAAGAGAACACATGCCAGGAAACCCAGGTGGATTACATCGAGGAGTTCCTGAGGAAAAGGCAAGAGGGCGCAGCAAGAGGAACACAACATGACGAGCCTGCAGGCAGTGTGCGCAGCAGTGGACCAAGAAGGCAGGAAACCAGAGGGGAAACGCAATCTGATTCCTACGCCAGGAATTACACAGGAGGGACGCAGCCAGGAAGGCAGAATCAAGGGCAGCCCAGGGGGCAAGCAAGCGGTGAAGAACAGCAGTACCGGCAAAGCCAGGAGCCGCCCAGGGGGCAGGCAGACAGCAGGGAACAGCCAAATCGGCAAAGCCAGGAGCCGCCCAGAGGGCAGGCAGGACCGGGCAGAGCACATCCTTGGAGGCCCGGGTCGGGCGACAGACCAGGCAGAAGTGAGACCGGGAGGCAGCCGCGCGACGGGAGTTGAAGCTCCGCAGGAAGAGCAGGCAGACAGCCATCACGGGAAGATCGGGAGGACGATGACAACAGATTCGACAGATACTATCCAGGTCGCAGTCCATCAGGAGGCAGAGGAGGTGGATATGGATCGCGCTCAGAATCAGCGGATTCAGAGCCAAGGGGAGCGGACAGGCGCAGGCCAAGAACCAGGCAGGAGTCCAGCGACCAAGAAATGAAGAGAATCGACGGGGAGCAGGCGAGAGTGACCCTGCAGCTGCATCAACAGATGGTCCTGCAGCTGACAGGGGTGGCCAAGGTCACCAAGACCCCAGCCATCCAAGGCAACGTGCCAGTCCTGGATATGTCGCACCCAGGCGCAGTTGCAGCCAGGAAATATTGCCAGGCGTGTGGATACTGGGGATCGCACAACAGGCTGGCAATGTCAGATGACCAGCCAACGCTGGCTGTGGTGGCCGGAGAAATAGCTGGGTCGTGCCAGTCGCCATCAGCTATGACACTGCTGATCAAGTCGCTGGTCAAGCTTTGGGACAGCAAGCCAGCTAGCGTGGGGCCGCTGATGGCAGCCATCAGGGCGGCGCCCCATGCAGGAAACAGAATTGCCAGAGAAGTGGAACGGATCAGGCAGCAGTGGATCGCCCCAGCAGAGGAGCAGTGTTGCGAGGCCTCGCTGCTCACTTTGTGGATCAAGGTGGTTTAGGCGGAAGTGGGAAAGCCGACCTCGGATGAGAGATCCGCGATCACCAACATCAAGCTGGGAGTCAAGACCACTTTGGATCCAGAGGTCAAGCCAGAGGAGACAGTAGAGGCGTTTGCGCACAGAGTCCTGTCCACAGCAGAGTTGCTACATATCTCCAGGGATGCAGTGGACTACTTTGGCAGAAGGCACTCGGTCTCGCACATGTTCTATGAAGGGCTGCCAGTGGCCACCGGGGTCAAGCTGAGCACGTTCGTGATCACTGTGCCAGGGTACTTGTGCATGACCGATGAGGAGCAGATCACTGTGCTGACGCAGCAGGTGGTGCTGTGGGAGAAGTTCGCCCTGGAAATGGGGGACCTGTTGGTCACAGATCACATGCATGCGGCAGAAGAGGAGAATGAGATGGAAGAGGCAGAAGAGGAGAATGAGATGGAAGAGGAGGAAGAGGCGGATGAGGAGGAGGAGGCGCGAGAGGCTTCTTGGAGGAAGAGACTTTTTGGAGAAAGATATTCCTTGGATGAAGAGAAGCCAATGTCACCCAGCGAGCGGTCCATAGATGGGCCAAGGTGGCGCTAGGCTTCCAACAAAGAGGAGGAGTCAGCCCTTGCGGAGCTTACCGAGACCTGAGGCCGAGCCCAGAGCGGCAAGGCCGCTGAGCACGTGACGTTACCCACGCCGTAACTGGCTAGGAGCGGGCAGGCGCCTACAGAGCAGAAAATGCAGACGCAGCGCGGCTTGTCCTAGTACCCGGCAGGCAGTGGGCCGGCAGCCAGCGGACCGAAGACGGAAGATGCAGGATTGGAGTTAAAGCTATCCCAGCAACATAGTGAAAATTTGTTTCTCAAACACCGTAGCAGCAAGGCTACGGTAGTACATATGTTATGAAGATGATGAGCGAGGAGAATTAGTCAACTCGGGCGATGATAACACAGCAGGGGGCGGATCACGCTGCAACGGCGCACATTTCCTGTGGCCATTGAAGACCAGGCGGCTATGGCGCAGTGGGGCGAGAGCAGCGGTTGTTCTTAGCTTAACCTGATAACTTTGAAAATTTCTCTGTTTGCTAGCCAGTTCTGGGCTGAACAGCCTGGATTTGTAGGATTCCGCGCATTGCGCATCAACTGAGACTCTGTGGATTTTTTCTTTTGAAGAAGGCCTGAACCAGGCAGATTTGCTAAGACGATTTGAGCTTCTACGTACATATTTTCCAGAAGTTTAAAGATTCTGGTTTCTGATGATTTCTGATGGTTTCTGATGATTTCTGATGGTTTCTGATGGTTGCTGAGGGTTTCTGATGGGTTCTGACCCTTTATTGCCTGCAACCAAGCATGACACTGGTGACGGTACCGGATTCTGTGTGCCCCGATCAGGCCGGAGAGAGATCAAGGTCCCAGAGGCCTTTGTCAAGTGTGCAGAACCGTGGGTGGACCTAGGGTCCGCCACGGGTTTCAGTGAATTTTTTCTTTGGTGAATTTCCTTGTGTGGATGTCCTGCAGCACATTTCCTGCAGTGGATTTTCTTCAGGGGATTTTTTTTTCGACTGGCTGGATTGCAGTCAGATGTTTAGGAGGCTTCAGTGTTAGGGAACTGACAAGTTCTGGGCGTACAGATTTTCCAGAATTCTTTCAGTACCGACCCCTTTTTCCGGCTCCCAGCGCATGCCCTTTAGGCTTAACGCTGAGGAGCGGGGGGCGAGTGAAGTAGTAGGGGCGGTACCCACAAGACAGGGACACCCAGACATTACCCCTAGGCAGAGAGACTTCCTGCTAGGGCCGAACCTTACAGTAGCCAGTTAACAGCTCTTGTCTGAAGTACAAGGAGTCTGTGTGTACGGTAATGTACCGTGTTTATGAGTAGAAGGACACTTCTCTAAGGCGCCTTTACCGGAGATTCCGGAGTTTACCATATTGGCACGTTTACTGCTTTATGGTGCGACAGCTGTCACAGTATATTACCGTATACGTGACAGAACCGTTTAGGCCGCAGTTAGCGGCCGCGGAGCCTCCGCAGCTTATCTGCGGAGTCTCCGGATTTGAACTGAGACCTAGAAACCCGCTTACGCAGGGTGATTTAGCATAATCTGTACTCTGAATTGGGCCTGCCGGGTCCCTGCATCCCGGCAATTGCCTAAGCTACTACTTTTGTCCCTTTTGAAGGACAGGCCTCTGGTGTAAAGAGTATAGGCCTAGCTCTCACGGATACTAGCCCTTGCTCGCCACTAAGTCAGTACCTTACGCTTCAGTCAAGTCTAGCACCACGGAAAGTGGTGATAGCATAAGCAAGTGACAAGCGAGCCCCATCCAGATCACTGGTCATCCCCAGCCGACGCGATCTACGGAGCTCGCCCTGAAGAGCTCGCGACCTACGGTGCCGATCCCTGACTACTCGTCCATCGGAGACGACTAATCAGGCAAGCAGTCCCAAGCAGATATTCACCTAAATAGACCAGGAGGAGCAAAGCCGACCAGGAGCTCTCGGCGTACCAGCTTCCAGCTGAGTCCGCCCGGCGACAAAACCCACGGGCAAAGTCACCTCCGTCGCCGTTCCTTCGCAACCCCGAGCATCCCCGCTCTCAGAGTGAAGTAGTAGGGGCGGTACCCACAAGACAGGGACACCCAGACATTACCCCTAGGCAGAGAGACTTCCTGCTAGAGCCGAACCTTACAGTAGCCAGTTAACAGCTCTTGTCTGAAGTACAAGGAGTCTGTGTGTACGGTAATGTACCGTGTTTATGAGTAGAAGGACACTTCTCTAAGGCGCCTTTACCGGAGATTCCGGAGTTTACCATATTGGCACGTTTACTGCTTTATGGTGCGACAGCTGTCACAGTTTATTACCGTATACGTGACAGAACCGTTTAGGCCGCAGTTAGCGGCCGCGGAGCCTCCGCAGCTTATCTGCGGAGTCTCCGGATTTGAACTGAGACCTAGAAACCCGCTTACGCAGGGTGATTTAGCATAATCTGTACTCTGAATTGGGCCTGCCGGGTCCCTGCATCCCGGCAATTGCCTAAGCTACTACTTTTGTCCCTTTTGAAGGACAGGCCTCTGGTGTAAAGAGTATAGGCCTAGCTCTCACGGATACTAGCCCTTGCTCGCCACTAAGTCAGTACCTTACGCTTCAGTCAAGTCTAGCACCACGGAAAGTGGTGATAGCATAAGCAAGTGACAAGCGAGCCCCATCCAGATCACTGGTCATCCCCAGCCGACGCGATCTACGGAGCTCGCCCTGAAGAGCTCGCGACCTACGGTGCCGATCCCTGACTACTCGTCCATCGGAGACGACTAATCAGGCAAGCAGTCCCAAGCAGATATTCACCTAAATAGACCAGGAGGCGCAAAGCCGACCAGGAGCTCTCGGCGTACCAGCTTCCAGCTGAGTCCGCCCGGCGACAAAACCCACGGGCAAAGTCACCTCCGTCGCCGTTCCTTCGCAACCCCGAGCATCCCCGCTCTCAGAGTGAAGTAGTAGGGGCGGTACCCACAAGACAGGGACACCCAGACATTACCCCTAGGCAGAGAGACTTCCTGCTAGAGCCGAACCTTACAGTAGCCAGTTAACAGCTCTTGTCTGAAGTACAAGGAGTCTGTGTGTACGGTAATGTACCGTGTTTATGAGTAGAAGGACACTTCTCTAAGGCGCCTTTACCGGAGATTCCGGAGTTTACCATATTGGCACGTTTACTGCTTTATGGTGCGACAGCTGTCACAGTATATTACCGTATACGTGACAGAACCGTTTAGGCCGCAGTTAGCGGCCGCGGAGCCTCCGCAGCTTATCTGCGGAGTCTCCGGATTTGAACTGAGACCTAGAAACCCGCTTACGCAGGGTGATTTAGCATAATCTGTACTTTGAATTGGGCCTGCCGGGTCCCTGCATCCCGGCAATTGCCTAAGCTACTACTTTTGTCCCTTTTGAAGGACAGGCCTCTGGTGTAAAGAGTATAGGCCTAGCTCTCACGGATACTAGCCTTTGCTCGCCACTAAGTCAGTACCTTACGCTTCAGTCAAGTCTAGCACCACGGAAAGTGGTGATAGCATAAGCAAGTGACAAGCGAGCCCCATCCAGATCACTGGTCATCCCCAGCCGACGCGATCTACGGAGCTCGCCCTGAAGAGCACGCGACCTACGGTGCCGATCCCTGACTACTCGTCCATCGGAGACGACTAATCAGGCAAGCAGTCCCAAGCAGATATTCACCTAAATAGACCAGGAGGCGCAAAGCCGACCAGGAGCTCTCGGCGTACCAGCTTCCAGCTGAGTCCGCCCGGCGACAAAACCCACGGACAAAGTCACCTCCGTCGCCGTTCCTTCGCAACCCCGAGCATCCCCGCTCTCAGAGTGAAGTAGTAGGGGCGGTACCCACAAGACAGGGACACCCAGACATTACCCCTAGGCAGAGAGACTTCCTGCTAGAGCCGAACCTTACAGTAGCCAGTTAACAGCTCTTGTCTGAAGTACAAGGAGTCTGTGTGTACGGTAATGTACCGTGTTTATGAGTAGAAGGACACTTCTCTAAGGCGCCTTTACCGGAGATTCCGGAGTTTACCATATTGGCACGTTTACTGCTTTATGGTGCGACACACATGTGAAAATGCCTGTTGAGTGTCGACTACCAAGTAGCAAGGCTCGCTGCATCCGAAAGGCCTCCCATAATGGGCCGTGAAGCAATTAACTTGTAGCTGAAACACCCCTCCCTCAAGGGCATCCAGACCTCTGACTGCCATGGAATGAGGGCCTCAGACCCCGACACTCTTTTTCATATCATTTTACTCTTTTTCCACACAATTTTACTCTTTTTGACATGTACACTGCCACACTACCACAAAGAATTTGTGAGGGGTGTTGGCCTGACTGAATGTCACTGGACCATGACCATTGGGATACCCCCAAGTTGAACCGATGATCCGTACTTGTACGAGAAGACTCTAGCCTTTAGCCCCCCCCTTACAACCAGACAGGCGGGCGCCCATGTGGCAGAGCCTTTTCAGCTTGGCCCAATGGTGTTATGTCATTGACATGTACGAGGAGACAGCCACATCAACCAACAGCCTCGAGGTGTGCCAAGATAAACAGGGCAAAGGCACCCATAAACAATTAGGGTACTAACGAAAGAGAACATAACAAGCATAAGACCATGCATACGGCAGACGATAATATATATACTGGTGACATGGGAACATCGAATTTAGAAACAGCTAAATTTGCATGAATGGTACC
This sequence comes from Limnomonas spitsbergensis, assembly GCA_037349105.1. Taxonomy (NCBI): domain Eukaryota; kingdom Viridiplantae; phylum Chlorophyta; class Chlorophyceae; order Chlamydomonadales; genus Limnomonas; species Limnomonas spitsbergensis. The sequence goes on from JAYJMM010000114.1 coordinate 1,638,923, forward strand.
CTGCAGCAACTGATTAATTCAACACTGTCCTGGACCCAAGGCAGTTGTTGCCCCGGCCTATTATTCAAGACGCCAATAAGGTACAAATCGTCGGTGTACGGCACCCCATCAGATGAAGGACGACAAAAAGATGTACAAACCGACCAGCAACCGATCGTCGTCAACCAGCCCTCGCTGGCCCTCGCTAGCTAACATGTACATCGCTGGCGTTTTCAGCTACTGAAAGCTATCATACCTTATCGAGTGGAACAGCGAGAGAAACCGCGAGTCAGAGAGTAATCAGCGATGAATGAAACGGCGCGTGCCTGCTACAGCTGACAGCTGGGATTCAAACTGTGTTCACACTCGTCACACTCGGCACTGCGGGGAATGCCTGGTCTGGCTCGTCGAACAATACTGATTGGGCTTGAATTCAGTCGCATGTCTATTCGCTGCTAATAGCTATATATCGCATTGTTTTAGCAAGCGTTCGGCAAGTGACAGCGACAATGACAGCTGCGATTCAAAATGTCCCTCGTCACACGCAGTCGTTGCTGCCAGAAAAGTGTCATTGTTGGCATAGCTTCCCTGTCGTAAGGTTGCTCCGGGTACCCTGACTTTCAGGTTTTATCAAAGACGTCCAAATATGAAGCAATTTAGGCTTTCGACTTGCATTGTTCGGACTTACTGTTACAATGAGGTCTCACGACCGCATCAAGCGTTCGCTGCTAGCGAACATACTCGTCTTGATCATGATCTTTAATTCCTGCATCCCAACAGTGGTAAGTGACATCATCCATAGCCAGTAGCCAGTAGCCACTCAGTGACTCAGTAGCCTGTAGCCAGTAGCCACTTACGGTATCTAACTCTCTTGCCCCACGCACTTCAGTCGCTGCCCCGAAACAACCGAAACGGGCGACAACCCCGCCCAATCGAACGGAAAGGGACCCCGCCCGGCCCAACCTGATGCATGTGGAACATGACGGTATCCGACAATCTTGACAGTGGCCTCCGTGGTTGGGTTTTTTTGTAACCTAAAATGATAGTCTCAATACTATGAATGCGGCTGATTCAATATAATTTAAGCCATCAAATTAAGCGTAACATGTCATATCACCTTATCAGTATCCGAATGAAGTCTAGATAGAATACTCCAAAACCAATCCGTTCATACCAAATCAGACCCACCGATATAAAGTCCCCCCCCCCATAATCGTAGATAGAACCGGGGCTCTTAACCACCATTACACGTTGTGATTGTGCCATACGACTGTCATGCTGTCACGACATATGACTGCACCGTGCGTTTGACCGCGCCAACTGCTTTTCGGTTGGAAGTTATGTGTGAAATTGAACAAGTGTGTCTGCCGTCTTAAAGAATCCCGAACTGGGTCCTTTACTTTTTCTTTCTCACTTGATTCCACGGCCTTCAATAGACTCTTAACGTTTCCAGCTATTGTTCTTGAATATCGATCTGTAGGTTAATCGTCAATCTAAGTCTTACTAAGGGGAAATTGGCAGAGCAGCTAGGCCAACAGCGACCCTATAAGCATCAACAAGTCTCCTGATACGAAGCTGGCAGAGCATCTAGGCCAACAGTCGACTATCTGCAGCAATTGGAGTTATTCCTGCCTCTTAACAAGGCATATCTCCAGCCCTACAGCTGGATATTACCACCAACCAACCATCACATCTCCAACCTACAGCCTTCCCTTTGGCTCCAAGTCAACTAGGTTGCACGGTAACAGATATACCTATACGGTATATGTGAGATATACCGTATGTATAGGTATATGAAAAAAAACATATACCTAAATGGTATATCTTACATATACCTATATGGTATATGCTTGCTTGACTGGAAAGACCCACAGGCCCACTGCCCCAGCTTGTAAAAGGATGCTTGCAGCTCCTCATGTGCACTAGCTCTGGGGGAATGAATGGTACCAGAACCCCTGAAGGTCCATGTGTTGCCAGGATATGGGCCAGATAGAGCTAGGCTGGCTAGACTAGTAGGCATGGCTGGGGCTAGAGGTTGGGCAAGACTGGACTAAACTGGTCAGGGCTGCTGGGCTGGGCTACTGGGCAGGGGGCTGGGCTGGGCATGGCAGGGCAGGGCTGGGCTGGTGTAACAGGACAGCCGATAGGCTGACCTCGTTATTAGCCCTTGTTATTGCGCTAGCCAATGCGCGTGTTTGACTGTCCCTGTTGACCCCTATTTGTGAACCGACTACGGTCACTGTCGAAGCCGTACTTGGCGTGTGCTTGGCGCGTGCCATGTACCTTGCAGTTTCAACCGCATGCACCTGTCGGTTACCGGTTGACGTCCTATTTAGTATTGATCTTTGTGATGTCTATTGAGAACAATGTAGTCTAATATGTATCCCGTTGTAACAAGAGAGCTTGCCACCGTCCCTCGTCTCCCGGATCGGTCCCCGAGTTTCCCACAACGCAGGCAACAAGTACGTTGCAACACAGGAGACGCTCCTGTGTCAGCTGGGCTGGGCTGGGCAGGACATGGCATGGCATGGCTAGGCAGTACATGGCAGGGCAGATCAAGTTTGGGCAGGGCTCGAAAGTACAGGACATGGCAAGGCATGACAGGAATGGAAATGGCATGACATGTCTGTGATGGGCTGTGATGGGCTGTGTTGGGCTAGTTGGGCTGGACAGGGCAGGGCAGGGCAAGGCAGGGCACGGCAGGGCAGGGCTGGACTGGACTGGACAGAGCTGGGTGTCTGATAACATTCTGGCATGTGCTAGGATTGGCCTGGGCTAGGCCAGTTTGATGTTCACGTTTCTCCTGTCGCTCGTTGGTCGCCATCCAGGGGTCGTTATTTTGAATTTCAGGGCTCAGGGTTGCACCCTCAGTTTTGTGTTCATATCCTGCATATATACCCGTTCCCGTTCTCCATCCTGCCCTTCCACCTGATCCTTCGCCGACCGTGCCCATCTCCCCCCCTCATCCTTCCCCGCCTTCTTCTCATACACATATCATCCTTCTGGGCACCGCAGGCTTCCTCTTTCGTCCTGCCGATAAAATCCTCAGCATGCTCGGTATCTCCAAACACGACATCTCCTCCGTCCTCAGCCGTCTCACGAAGCATACCATACGCTGCCATATAAACATCCTTCGTCAGCGTCGCCATCTGGAAAACTCCCCTGCCCATTATTGTCCGGTACCCCTTGACGATCCTCCTTAACCACAAAGTTTTTTGTCTCCCGGTGTACGGCATTTCAAATCCCGTATTCCTCAAGCCACGCTCAGGCGTTTTCTTTCTTTCTTTCTACCGGTCAACTCGCCGTGCGTCTAGAATAATGAACTGTTACCGTGCAACCTAGTTGATATATCATAGCGTTTTACAGCTCAGGCTTCAGTGCTGGCCGCGGAACAGAGTTATACCTCGGTCGAGCGCACACCTTCCTGCAAAATCATCCCAATGCGGCGAGCATCCTGGAGCGGACAATCGAGGGTATGCTTTCTAGAGACCCCAAGGTGCGGGACAAGTTAGCTTCAGTTGTCGAGCGCAGCTTGGGACCAGCACTGGAAAGGCATGTGCCGTCGACGACACGAGGATCGCCAAGCGGTACGCACAGAGCAGCCTCTCCCTCCTGGCCAAGCATGGATTCATTGCTCAGCAGCTGGTGCATGCTGCTAAGGCACTGCTGGACAACGAAGATGCTTTGAGCTGCTTGGACATGGATGAGGAGCAGAACCAGCTGGGGAGGGAGCCAGATGAGGAGGAGCTGACAGCAAAGCAGAACCGCCTTGAGCGGGCAGAGCGGAAGGCGCTGAAGGCCACGAAGGATAAGGCCAAAAGGGCCATGATGGCCTGGAGGGTATTGACCATGTGCATGCTAGAGAAAGCAGCAGCTTGCCATGGGAATGCATCAAACAGCGAGGGATCGGAAGAGGGGGCAGTAGGGTTGGCTGCAACAAGTGAGGAGGAGGCAGAGAGCCCAACCCCAGCTCCTGTCCTAGCCCCAGCCCCTGCCCCAGCTCCAGCCCCGGCCCCAGCTCGAGCTCCTGCCCCAGCTCGAGCTCATGCCCCAGCTCGAGCCCATGCCCCACCTCCAGCCCATGCCTCTGCTCCAGCCCCTGCCCCTGTCCCAGCCACAGTTCCAGTCCCAGCTGCCAAGCATGTAAGGTTCATTTTGCCGGCATCACCAGCTTCACCCCGGGTTGCAGAGGCAGCAGGCACTCTGTTGTTTGTGGCTACGCAGGAGCCATGTGGGAAAAGGCCTCGAGTTGCTTCTTTGGGGCTCCAAGATGCTGCGTCTGCTATGAACGTGATGCACTTCATGCAAGAGAAAAAGAAGATATCACCTGCACTGGTGAGTGAAAGATTTTATTTAGTGGCTGACTTGTATATGAGATTGTAGATTTGTTTTGGAAGAATTTACCCCAAGGGACCCCCTCTCAACCCCCCCTTTTGGCATGAAATGTTTTAACATAAATATCTTAACTTCGAATTTGACTAAAATTGGTCCACCATCTTGTTAGAAGTGTTGTAAGGATGTTGCCTACCTATTTTGGTGACTTTCTCAGCCTTGCACATCATTAATTATTGACTGCCCACAGAAATTGCTTCTGTCCAAGGAGATCGATGGAGCTCTTGTGCGCGGGATGGTGTCAGCTGAGGAGATACTTGCTCAAGTCTCTCCGCAGAAGACACTGAAGACCATCGGAGACAAGGAGTCGAATACGAGAGCTGTCGCATTGCCCGCCAGTAGAGCAGCACGAATGCAGCTTCCAGGCTTTGGGGATCTCGACGTCCAGGTGGTGCGAGAGGTGTGCACGCTCTTGTGTCTTGTACTGTGCTGCACACGGGTAGAGGTGCACCATACCCTGGCGCATCTCCGGCCGCTTCTCAGCCCATGCTGCATGCTGTATCGCTTGACGACTGTCTGAATTTATTCGTCCTGAAGTGCTGGCCCGAGGGCCTTGTTCGACGTGGTCGTCACCTTCCTGCTCCTGATGCCCAGAGTTCCCAGATTCGCTTTGGCTTCTTCTGTTACTGATGGGAGGGCGCTGGTTGGATCTCCGAGCGCGCTTGTGGATGGTTGGGGCAGTATCGTTAAAAGTGGCTGGGGCGTCACCGCCAGTGATGCGCACCATTGAACGTGGCAAAGCCGACAATGCTTATTGCCAAGGCCTCGACCAAGGCCAGTCCCAACTGTGAACCAACCGAACCCAACCGCACAGCCCTACCCTGCCCAGTAGCCCAGCCCAGCAGCCCTGACCAGTTTAGTCCAGTCTTGCCCAACCTCTAGCCCCAGCCATGCCTACTAGTCTAGCCAGCCTAGCTCTATCTGGCCCACATGGACCTTCAGGGGTTCTGGTACCATTCATTCCCCCAGAGCTAGTGCACATGAGGAGCTGCAAGCATCCTTTTACAAGCTGGGGGAGTGGGCTTGTGGGTCTTTCCAGTCAAGCAAACATATACCATATAGGTATATGTGAGATATACCATATAGGTATATGTTTTTTTCCATATACCTATACGGTATATCTCACATATACCGTATAGGTATATCTGTTACCGTGCAACCTAGTTGTCCAAGTCGACCATCTGATTTATCAGAGATATCTTCAGTCATCAGAAGTCGCCAAGCAAGCGACTCATCACAGCAGATCAACGGCCACAATCGCCCAAGATCGTCCCAGGAAACCTATAAGTACCTCAAGAGTCGAGGCTTTACGAGATCCTGTCAACAGTATCGAAGAAGTCCAGGTGAAGTAGCAAGACGGAGCTATCACCTGTTATCGAGCTGAGTTCACTGAGTTACAGCAGTGGATCGAGAAGCTCCTACTATAAGCTCTGTAAGAGTTTATTAATACTTGTTTAAAAAGAAAAAGTCCGACTAGTTTCACCTCAAGTCGACTAGCGGAATCGGTCGTTCTAAAGCGGATAAAAAGGTGAAGATGAGCGGATCATGGGCTGTAGAAGTGCCCAAAGTCGTTCAAGAGATAGCAACGGATAGTGTTGCTCAGAACACAAGGGGTGCTATAGCGGCAAAGGTGTTAGCTGCGAAGGCGCACCCTGAGGCTGATGAGAACTAAAGAGACCTCTTCTCATCCTGTACCTTTATTTAAGAAATTCAGGACTAACTGGCAGAAGCTGTATGATAGGGCTGGAACCGATCAGGCATGCATGGACTCTGTCAGGATCAAGCAGGAAGCGGTGGACTTGGCAGAGGATGAGTTGAAAAACCTAGCTCTTAACTGTAGCAAGGAGGAGCACGACGAGCTCAATGACAAGAAGAATCTCTTGATAGACGAAAGGAATGTAGCCTTAAGAGCTGCAATGGCAGTGTCACCTAAAAAGGTGACAAGGGCTGTCATTGATGCTGAAACTGCAGAAAAACTGACCATGCTACATCCCAACCTTGTGTATGAGTATCTGCAAAGGGAGAGTGTTAGGTGTGCTAATACTGGAACCCCGTCAAAGATGACGGCTGCTACTCGGCTAGCAGTACCAGTTTTTGACACTGCTAGTGATGTTGGTTCACATGCTGGCTCTGTCGATTCAGTAACAGCATCCACACGCACTCCCGAGGTCACTGCTCCAATGCAGTCTGCTGCGCCGTTTGCGGTGCACGAGCCCATGGCTCATAATGTACCAATGCATGGGCATGTTGCGGATATCCCAGTATTCGTGCCTGTCGCTGCTGTCGCCTATGTCCCTCCTCCCAATGCTGCACCTGTTCAGAGTGTGTTTGGAAGAAGAGAAGGTCATGGCGTGGAATCTGGAGCATCATACCCTCCACCTCCGCCTCCGCCGCAAGTCCCTTCAAGGTCGGCTGGACCAGTGCACAACGTGCCTGTCTACCCACAGTCTGGACGGTACGAGGACGCAGTGCCTCGGATGCAAGGTCTGGCGTTTGTGTCGGAAGAACCGGAAGGTGATGGGTCTGGGGGGAGCACGAGTGAAGAAGTCAGTGACGAAGAGCCCCATACACAAGGTAATCGCTCCACATGGCATGCTGTGTCGCAGTCATTCCATACCACAGTGAGCAATGAAGGTGAGCAGCCCATGCAGAGCCATGCAAGTCTGTCAGAAGGTGCGCAGCCTATGCAGTGCCATGTGCACTTGTCCTCTGCTTCCATGTCGCATGAGGAGACAACGAGTGAGCGTCCCATGCAAGCCCATGCAAGGCTACATGAAGGTGAACAACTCATGCAGAGTATTGCAAGCATACCCTCCGCATCCCTGTTGCATGAGGAAACCGAGGACGGGCATGTAGAGGACCACACTATACTTCCAGTCTCTTACGCATGTGAGTCGATCAGGCCATCCAGTCCGGTGTCTGAAATAAGCCATGCGGCCAGTCAGTTCATGAGCACCTCGCCAGGTAAAGAGTCATTGTTGTCGACCTTGGGCCAGTTTCTGGGGACGATTCCTAAAACTCCCATGGGATCCCGGCAGTCAATGTTGCCACTGCCCCTACAGTATGTGTGCTCCCCGGAGGCGATGCCCATGCGGGAATACTCCTTCGACCAAAGGTTCGAGGGTCCAGAGAGTGGATCCGGAGCTGGTAAGGCACGTTACCCGGCCTCCATCCCCGACGGCGAATCCCCTAACGTCTGGTTTCTGACAAAGAAGGTGAAGGGAATGTTTGAAGTGGGCATGGGCAACACCACCGATGTAAGTCAGACTCATAACCGAGGTTCCTATCAGCACGACTCGGTTGGTAGTGTGCCAATCTCAGAAGCAGATTTTGGAACCTCCACTGACAGAATCCATGTAAGCACTGAGCTGTTCCGAGAATCACGGGGGCACCAGGAGGTCACCCCAGATTTAGCCACAAGGCAGCGTGGCTCACGCACACAAGGTGAGGTGTCAATCACAACTGTGGGGGGGACCCCCACAAGATCTCTGGCAGCTGAGCCAAGGTTCCGGAGACGAGACCCGCTCTTTGAGAGTCATGGTCCAGAGCAGAATGAGATTGTTTTAGAGATGGGCCCCCTCAACAAGGACCCACCCGAGCCAATTGAGTTGGAGGATCAGGCTGTGTCTGATGCACACCATTTTGTGCAGACTCATGTAATTGGGGAGTGGGAGATTCGGCAGATGTGGGCTGACACTGGTCAGGCCGCTAGTGACCGAGGCCAGACCATCCCATGCTCTGCCCTGCCCATGCTGACTGACAGCTGCGAGCAGCTTTCCCCATTGTGTGCCCCGACCCAAGGTGCCCGCGGCCAGCTTGACGGGCATGCCAGCCTGACCAAGACAGACCAGTGTAACATGAACCTCCGGTAAAAGTTCTTTACTTGTTTTGATGGAAGCCTTGATGATCACCTCAAGGTATGTGGGTTCGGTCTTGGCTGTCTTGAGGGACGCTTCGCCTTGGACTCGGTCCAATCCTGAATGGACAAAATGGTTAATTGCAATTTAATTTCGTGATTCCGACCTGAGCTTGATGAAACATCTATCCGATCGTGCATCAACTGATTGCTGTGTTGTACACATCTGCCAGTACAAACCATGCAGTACACTGCTGTACATGCCTGCCAGGACTTGCATGTTGTACGTGGCCACTATTAATATTCATGCCGTACACATGTTACACATGCAGTACAACATCTGTACCTCGTGCATGTTGTTCATGCAACACCCATCTGCTGTTTAAGCTAGCCAGTACATTTCTGTAGTGCATATCTGTTGTATATGTCTGATGTACATTTCTGCAGTACACATCTGCCAGTACACACATGCAACACGTAGCTGCCAGCTGGCCGTCGCCTATAAGGCGCCTTCATTGGATTTTTTTTTTTTTTTATTCCCCTGGCTTTCTATCCCAGAATTTAGACAGCCCCTTCTCAACCTTCGACCCCTGGTTTTGCCTCAGGTTGGGGGGGGCAGATGGGCGGTCATGAGTTCAGCCGCATAGTGGCTTAATTTGTGTTGAACTGCTGCATATGACAGGCGGTTCCCGCTGAAGCTGGCGGAAATGCCATGGATGGCCTCAAGGACTTCGTCACTCTGAGCCACCATCACAGCCATCATGCGGCAGCAAGAGAGCCGCCGCCAATCATCCAATCAGGAGAACCCGAGCGGCTGCGGGCAGGATGCAAGATGGGCGCCGTCAAGCCGCGTCTTTAATTAGGCGTAAGGCAACTGGCGGCGCCTCCGGCTCCAACGACAGCAGAGGTGAAAACCCGGCCGGCCGAAGGAGCCAGACTGAAGGGCCAATGCAACAGCCTCAGGGCATGCATGGGGCCCGGAGGTCCGGTGGTGACGAGGCCCGTCCTCAAATGAAGGAGCTCAAGCCACCGCTCAGCGATGCGGAGCCGAAGGAGCCAGATGAACGGGCCTGTGCACCAGCCTAACGGCACGCATCAGGCCCCGACGTCGGTAGTGATAAAGCCCCTCCTCAAATGAGGGAGCACAAGCCACCACTGAACGATGATGAGTGCAAGGAGCGCAAGTGGCTGAAGAAGCAGCGGAAAGCCAATTGCCGGGCAGCCGGCCACGAGGACTTCAACCAGGATCTGGACAGTCACGTGTGGAAGGGCCCAAGGGCCAAAGCTGCCGCTGCCGCGAATGCTTCAGTTGCCTACGGTGGCAACATCTTCTTAAAGCGGCCAGCGCCACCATCAGCGCTGCCGCTGGAGCTGCCGCTAGCGTCGTCACTGATGTACATGAAGACCATGACTTCAAAGAGGGTGCATGTGCTGGCGCCGCTCGTAAGGGCGACGTTGGAGGGACATCTACTAGTCGTCATCTGCCTGGTAACATAGCCAAGAGAACAACAGTTCTGCTTGTCTTCTTTTACCTTGGCTGCGTGCATGTCCCTATCACCCCTTTACCTGATGGGGCTATGTACCCGAACAGTTGGCCTAACTGGCTCAACCCGTAGACGATAGTCTGCCTGTCTTGGTTGATTTTCTATGTGCACCCTTAAGCTCACTAAAACCTTGATGGGTGTGTCCTAGGTTTTATCTATACCTCTCCCATTTCACCCGAGAGGCTCAGTACCAAACCTTTGTCCGGCATCTCTTGATTTAATTATCGTGATTGCATGCCTTGTACTGCCATTGTGCACAATTCCAGATGTTGCAGCATTTCTTACAACGCAAGTAGTGGGATTTCAGTTTCAGCTTGGAATCACTTTTGCTGCATTTGTGCAATCGGCAGATCCTGAAACTGTACATCCTAAAACACGCAGATCGACTGCTTGCAGCTCGTCATCTGCAGATGTACAACCTGTAGATCTATGGTTACAGATCTTGAAGAAGTCAAACTGCAACTCTTAAAAAAAAAATCTCTTCGCAGCAGATGTACAGTCTGCAGATCTAGAAATGCAGATCCTAAACATGCAGAGCTAATGCTGCAGACTTTAAAATTGCATGTTATAAACTGCAACTCTAAAAATTGTAGTCACTGAAATGCAGATCTTGAAAATCCAGATCAACATGTTCATGTCATGAATTCCAAAACCTGATCTGCTAATTGCAGATCCTAAAACATGCAGAGCTAATGCTGCAGATCTTAAAATTGCATATTATAAACTGCAACTATTAAAATTGCAGTCACTTAAATGCAGATCTTGAAAATCCAGAACAACATGTTCATATCATGAATTCCAAAACCTGACCTGCTAATTTTGGATCAGATCCTGACCTGCAGATCTTGAGTCAGATTTTGAACTGCAGATCTGTGAATCAGATTTTAAATGGGAAACTATGTTAATGTGTTTCAATTTTACTTCATGAAGGAAACCCGAGCCGCATGCATCTGCTACCTTCAAAGCAGTACATGTCACCTATTAAAATAAACGATCACCTTAATCAGCATTCAGAAGTGGCCTTTTTGAAAACCAGGCCATGGTTGTGCTTCGCCTTGTTTGGCTTTCCCTTGCTTGCACATGCCAGATAACTCGTAGCGTCACAGCCCCCAGACCATCGTCTGCTTTTGTGTAACATTTAAATTCAGCCGTCAAATCTGCTATATGATTCTCGTTGCTTCTGTTTGATCGCATGGGTTCGCTGCCTGCCAATACATGCTTTGCTCCTTCTGCCAGCTGGTGTCCAGTTTGGCTTATCATCCCTGAGCAGCACCTAGTTGAAGCAAGTTGCATGGGTTGCACTCATGGTATGATGTGCAGAATATGCGTTATCTCCATGTGACTTCCGTTCACCAGCTGGAACTTGCACAGTTTGAGCATATACAGTTTGTTGACCTTGCTGAGAATCAAAGATGAACATTTGTCATGCAAAAGTATTCTCTGACTGTTATTTAATTCTGTACAGCATGGTTCAGTGCTAAACATCTACTGAATCTGTGAGATTCTTGTTTCATTCTTGGGTTCAGCTGCCTGATTGAGAAATTCTGTCTCTCTTGATAATGTTGGTACCAACAGCATAGCACGCCACCTGGGGTTTATCAGGGTCATTCCGTGCCCACCCTGGTGTTTCGCGCCACTGATTGCTTAAGCCACGATGATCTTTTATATTCAGCTCGGGCCCTCGCTGCCGAACCTAGGGCCATGAGGTCTGTCAAGGCTAGCATACCAATTGTTGCATGAGCTACTGTAGTGGTCTTGGACCCCCCAGTCCAGTAAACTCAGTACATGTCTCCTAGTATCCAGTACGCGAACACAACTGTTGTCACACTGCGTAGCTAACAGTGTGAGAGCAGTTGCGTGTCGTTAAGATCTCTAACAACCTTCGGTTGTACGACATGAACCTTCCAGCCTTTAGAGCCTTATCCGGGCTTGCCATCTGCCGAGCGCCTACATAGTGCGCCCCGCTAGTAAACCGGGAATCTCTTGACAGAGATAAGTTCATTCTACCAAGCTCAATACTTGGCTCCCACTTGCAAACCATTCAGCCAACGCCCCAGTCCCGGAGTCGACATAGCTCCCACGCACCACGTGCGCCCCCCTAGTCTTCCAGCCCAGCGTCTAGCCTAGTATCAGTAGTCTTTGTCCCCTCCCGGACAGTAGATCACTTCAGTGGTTTCACGAGCCAAGGTCTCTTTACCGTAGTGTCGAGCCATCCGAATGGAACCATCGGATACAACCAGTATTCCCGAGTTTCCTCGCGTACCGAGTCTTCGAGTATCCTCCGGCATCCTCTACCTTCCTCGAGGATCAAGTCCTTGAATCTCCCAGACCTTCAATTTTGCACTCCAATCTCTCAACAGCAAACTTGAGATACATAGATATCAAAGAGTCGCTGCAGATTGAAAGGAGTTGTGAATTGTTGGAATCCTCCAGTTCAGCCCCCCAGTCCCAGCCATTGATCCACCGAGCATTTTTTTCCCGCGCCAAGCCTAGCCACAAACTCAGTCCCAGTCAGTCATGGTGTACCACGTCCAAACTTGTTCGACGCGATTACGCGCGGGCCACCCTGCCATACGTGTCAAGCTTCTGTCTAGTCAAGCCAAGCTGTGGTCACTCATTTCCAATCTCGCAACCCGGCTCTTAGAGTTCCGTTGAGTTAATCCCCTGAACAGCTACCCGAGATACCCTTAAGCCACCCCAGCACCTAGCGCATGTCGCTGACAAGCACCTTGGGTTCAGCATCAGCCTGTCGACGCCTACAGGCTACTGCGCGAAGCTCCCCCCCATGCTGTCGTACCGCAACCTGTCGACGCCTACAGGCTACTGCGCGAAGCTCCCCCCCCCCACCCCATGATGTCGTACCGCAACCTGTCGACGCCTACAGGCTACTGCGTGAAACTCCCCCCCCACCCCATGATGTCGTACAACAACCTGTCAACGCCTACAGGCGACATATCGACAAGCTCCCCTCCCCTTCTAGCCATTTCCAGCCGCTTACTTAGCATTGCCTTCGCAATTCTCATGACGATGTTTCCATGTCTTCCAGTGGGGTCGCTATCGCTGTCACCCCCGACGGATCAAGTTGTTGCCGTCGCAATTCCAGTCCAGGCCGATATCATTGCAGCCCAACCGTTGCTGCTCCTGCCCAAGCCAAGCGTTTAACAAGCCAAGCGTATAATGAGCGATATACTGCCATCTCTCTCGCGTATCTGCAGCTCAAGGCACTCACATGTCCAGTCGCTGACTACCTAGCTCCTCTGCAAATCAAGATGCTACCAGACTCAGTCAATCAGAGCTATGCAAGCAAATCTACCAAAATGTATCGTATCCTTGCTGACACGTTATGTAACGATGGCGGAACAGTTCGAGATCGAGTCCAGATTCCAGCCGAGTCGCACCCAGGCCCGAGCCCAGACATTTTTTAATATCGCGAGTACGAATATTTGCCCACCCCAAGCTGTCGCTACAGCCCCATGCATTGGTTCCTCCAATCACAGCTCTCCCTGCTGTCCATACTAGTTCCAGCTCAAGAGAACAAATATCGCGGCCCCTGCCTTGTTTAAACATGTATGGGCTCTTCCAGTTCCTACAGATTTACGCGACACAGCAAAATGCCGAGCCTTTCAGATGACCCAGCCGCTGTCCGTGATGGAAGTGGACTTCCCCTAGTCCAGCCCCTAGTTCCTAGCATCAATCTATGACGGCCAGCACATGGTCAAGGTCTCCCTAGTCTATTTCATACTGGATCTAGCTCTAGTTCCTGATTTCCCAAGAAAATGGGACTCCCCGTTCGTATGTCACGATTCAAGCCGGTGGCCACCGCTTCCGATCAAGTTGTCCCTGTAGCCAGGGCAGTGACTTTAAAATTATGCTCGGCCGGGCTGCTTTTGAAATCAAACCAGGTGTTTACGAAGATTCGTGAAGCCGGGCTGCAAGTGCGCTTTTCGAGGTGCAGATTTTTACAAGAACAAGTCAAGTACCTAGGCCACATTCTTTCCAAAGAGGGAGTGCGCGCATACCCAGAAAAACTTCGTACCCTGACCGAGTGGGAATTCCCAACCAATGCCACAGGCATACTCCAATTCCTAGGACTTGCGAATTATTTTCGCAAATTCGTACCTAACCTGTCGCGACTAGCAGCTCCCCTGCACCAGCTCACCAAGAAAAAAGTACAATTCACCAAGGGCGAAGATGCCATCCTAGCATTTGAAGCCATAAATGAGGCGTTAGCTTCACCTCCAGTCCTAGCGTACCCGAATCCAGACTTGCCCTACGAACTAGTATCTGACGCATCCATGACAGGTTGCGGTTCAGTACTCACCCAGCAGGGCCGACCAGTCGCGTACTTCTCCTCCAAGTTCAGCCCAGCCGAGCATAATTACACCACAGGTGAACAAGAACTTCTAGGAATCATCAAGGCACTCCAAGAATGGCGCTGCTATCTTGAGGGCAGCCAAGGACTTTCAATTGTCACTGATCACAATCCCTTGACATTTTTCACCAAGAAACCGACCCTGTCCAGAAGACAAGCGCGAATTCATGTCGAGGTTCCAGTTTTCAGTCCGCTACCGGCCCGGTGCAACCAACCCTGCTGACTCCCTGTCGAGATTGCCACACCAAGGTGAGGCAGCAGCGCTCATGCTTTTCGCGATCACAGTAAACGAGTCCAGTCCAGACCTCATGCAGCAAATAAAAGCTGAATCCCTGACAGATCTAGATTTCAAGGAACTGTCTTTCACAAAACAGTGGTCACTCCAGCATGGCTACTGGTCATTCCGCGGTCGAATCATTGTTCCAGCCACTGTTCGAGCACGTGTCCTGAAAGAGCACCATGCAACCCTCATTGCCGGCCATTTCAGCTGGACCAAGACCCTAGACTTGATTCAGCGACAGTTCTGGTGTAGTGGTCAGGTCCCTTAGGACATGACAAAATACTATGCTTTTCATTCAATCTAGCTCGTACTTAATCACCGTTCTAAGACGGTATTCCTGGCGTTATTATTATGAGTTACTCATGCTCTAAAGTAATTATGACGCTCTTATCCTCACACATCTAAGATCGTCTCCTCCAGACGTTTCCTGTGCGTAATCCTTCTCGAATCATCTGGTCAAGATAAGACCCAATTTATCAGGTTACAGAGATGGAACACTCTATAAAACAAGGTTCACTTCCTGTCTGGACTACTTTTGAGTATCCGTTGAGCTTCATCGCTCTTCCAGGCCTACAAGCGTCCAGTACGCACCGAGTCAAGTCCGAACCTGACAAACCTGTCCTTCCAGTCCAGTATATCTATAAGTAAGTTCGAGGTTGACTCTCACTCAGAGCTGACATCTACATTTGATTTCAGTGCCGTTTTTCGAGTCCCTGGGGCCTTCGGGAACCCACCGACGGGATCAACTTTACTCCCTGTCGTGTCACGCATTCATTACCCTGCTGCTTGCTTACGCCTCTGAATTATAGTGAGCCTTCGCTCAATCCTGTTAATCTGGCCGCCACTGTCAATTCTATTTCTTGCGTCTTGTTAATCAGTGAGCGGCTTAACATTCAACGCATCGCCTTGCGGCGATCTCGTGTCAGCTGAGCTGACCGCAAAGACGGCTCTCAAGCTAATCGACTTTGGAAAAGGCAAGATTACCCTTTCTCAGGCTGGCCTCATCCAGCCGCTCGACAAGCTGTTCATTTCTGACCGTGAGTTTTCTCTTCTTGTCCTTCTTGTCAATAGCGGCCGAGTGGCTTGCAGTCGCTGGTCTATCGTACCTACCTTTCGTAGACAGTGAAGATTGGCTTGGTCCTTTCGACATTATCGAGTTACCATACCAAGGAAAGAGTGTGATATTCGTGCCTTCTAGTCAAAAGCAGTCTCGCAAAAATCACAAGCTTGCTGCTGACATTCTGTTGGACATTATCGACCACATTTTCAAGCTGCCGCTTACGGGTCAGTGCGCTACTTCATCCGCAACTTTCTAATACTTTCTGCTACATATCTGCTACACATTCGGAAATCGCTTTGCATCATGGCCCATTGGCCTGCTACGATTTCGGGATGGTTGCATGGCCAACCAGCCATTGTCTTGCCATCAGCATACTCATTGCTGCCTCCTTCGTCAACTGGAAACCCTAATGGTCCTAGTTTCATTCATCGCCATGTAAACCTAACACCTCAGGTTATGGTTAACCAGAGGTCTAGGTTCGGACCCCCACTTGGTGCCCTTCATTTTACCTCGCCTCTTGGTGCTACCCCTTCTTCTCTAGGAGGATCTTCTGGCGCGCAGCCCATGGAGGGCATTACCTCCCCGGTGGTCACAACTCCTGCGGTGATGCCTCGCGTTACCATCGAGCCGTCTGGTTCCTCTCCGGCCTCTGCCGAGTCTGTCAAGTCCATGATCAACATGCTGCGTGAGTTGGGTGTTATTCCTCCTATGGGCTCCTTCCATGCCCCGTCCACCTCTCCCGCAGTTGAGGATCCTTGTGTACCGTCGCATGCACAACCTGATCGTGTTGTCCCTCTCCCTTCTCGACCCATCGTCAATTTCACAGGCTACAAGAAGCCTTCAGACATGTGTTTCAGGTTTTTCCAGTCGTGCAAGGAGAGCTCAGCAGTGCTTCCTGTCTTTGCCAAGGAGATCCACTCGCACCTCATGCGGGTTGGCATCCCCTTCGAGGAGGGTATGCCCTCTTACATCACCACCGCCGACCAGAAGGTGTGGGCGGTTGGTTTCTTCACATCCGTCGATTATCTGAGCTGCACCTTGGAGGAGCAGCTCCCTATGTTCGTTGACCGTATGCAGGCCCACCTCACTGGCCAGGTGCGTTCTGCTTCTGTTCTTGCCCTAGCATATCTCATGCACGGGGTTGTCACTCAGGGATCTGATCTTGTTCCTAAATATGCGGAAAAATTCTTCCAGCGCTCTCGTCTTCTAGTCAATGAGTCTCAGGCCAGTCTGTGCCAACACTATCTTGTAGGGCTCAATCCTGACTTGCGTATTCGTTGCTGCCTTGATAAACAGAATCAGGAATGGAACTCATTGAATGCGCTTGCTCAATTTTCTTTTGCTGAAGAAATCCGATCTCGTATCTGCACCCCTCCCTCCTCTATTCCTCCTGCCCCAAAGAGGGAGTGGCAAGACTTCGTGTCCAAGAAGAAGCCGTGGCCTCAGCAGGACAAGCGCCCCCGGCTCACCGGTTCTGGCACTGTGGCCGCTGCCACCATCACCCGGTCAGAGCTCAGCTCCGACATCAAGAAGTGCCCTATGTTCGGGATCAAGTCTAACCGGGCCTCAGCCCCCCTCACGGGTGATCAGAAGGAGTGCATGAAGCTATGGGGATTATGTTTCTTTTGCAAGGAGGGTCGCCACTCGGCTGAGGAGTGTCCCAAGAAAAAAGCACCTAAGCCCTCTGTTTAGGAACTTATTCAGGAGTTACCTGGCCCGCCTCCTGTGATTCGGTGTGATGTGTGCAGTCATGCAATTGAACAGTTCAACCTGTTGTCCGGACTAATGGGGCAATCTTTTGTCACCGTTACTTGTTCAAATCGTCTTTGCACTTGTGCAATTCCTTATATCAGGACCTCTTCTGATTTTTCTGATTTGACCGGATCCCCCCTCGCAAACATCACCATTGCACAAAGCAAAGAAACTGTAAGAAATTTGCTCCGCAATCGGCCAACTCAATATTCATGCCTTCTCGTGTCTTCTAGAAATGTTTCTGGTTTGAGCTCTCTTCTCACTTCATGCCAGCTCCTTCATTCTTTTCCATCTTCTACGCCACTAGCAGTAGCTATGAATGAGTCATGCAAACCGTCTCCTATCTTGGTTTTTCGAGTGCCTCCCGATCTCCGAGGGTCGGGCAAGTGTCATGTTCTAGCTAAGGTCACCCTTGACCAAGATCAGCTCGACATGATATTTCCAGGCTTAATAAATTCAACTCCAGTCCGGTGTCTTTTCGATACTGGCGCTTCTGCTTGCTTCATGGGAAGTCGCATGGCTAAGAAGTTAGGTCTAGTGATCCGACACTCAAGTCTTTCCACGGTGGCCACCGCAGCTGGGCAAGTGGTGCAGATTCTAGGAGCAGTGACTACATCAATTAAGTTGGGCCCAACTGAAAACTCTAGTCTTCTTGTTACTGTTCACATCCTTCCTTCGTTTCTTGGCAATGTTGACCTCATCATCGGCCAGGATGTCATGAAGTCGAGCAATATCGTTCTGCACCTCGGACTTTCCCAGTGTATTTTACATTCTGGCACACCCCAAGAATGTACGATACTTCGAGAGCTCGCACCAAGTTTTAAACCTGTAACATTACCTCAGGGCAAAGCTTCCTCTGTCGATCCTAACCATCTCCCTGGTCTACTATCAGCTGCTATGGCAGTCCGCTACCTCAAGCGCCATCGGGATAAAGCTTTTGTCTTGTTAATCAAACCTCATCAAGTTTCAATCCCTGTTGTTCTAGCAGCCACTGTGGATACCCAACAGAGCGGTATAACCCCAGTGAATCTTGACCCCTCTGTCCCTCTTGGACCTCCAGATCCCTCCTCACCTCCCTCTGGAAAACTCAACCTCGATCATGTCCCTCCAGATATTCTTCACAACTTGCAAAATTTACTTGATGAATTTCCTGATATTTTCCACGAATCTCCGCAAGCGGGAGGTGCTGAGGTTCAGGATCTCACTCACACTATTGAACTCATTCCCGGATCCAAAATTCCTTTTCGTCGAAATTACCGTCTGTCACCTTTAGAGCTCCTTGAGCTCCGAACTCAGGTAACAGAATTCCTGAAGAAAGGTATCATTTCACCTTCAAATTCTCCCTTCGGAGCTCCAGTTTTATTCATCCCCAAACCCAATGGAGGTCTCCGTTTCTGCCTTGATTATAGGGCACTCAATGAAATCACTGTCAAAATGCGGTATCAATTACCCCGCATAGACGATCTGCTGGCCGCCGCTCGAGGTGCCCAATATTTTAGCCTCTGTGATCTGGCAGGGGGCTATTATCAATTAAAAATCGCTGAAGAAGACATGCCTAAAACTGCTTTCAGCACTCCTTTCGGTCATTTTGAGTGGCGTTGCCTTCCAATGGGTCTAACCAATGCGCCTTCTTCCTTCATGCGCACTATGCAAAAAGTGTTTGAAAAATTCATAGGGGATTTCGTCCTCATCTATCTGGACGATATCCTCATCATGTCAAAAACTCCTGAAGAGCACATTCGCCACCTTCGAATAGTTTTTGAAAAACTTCGTGAGCATAAATTTTGTGTTAAACTATCAAAATGCAAATTTTGCCAGGCTCAAGTTAAGTACTTAGGTCATATACTCACTCGTGAGGGCGTCTGCCCTGATCCTACAAAAACACAAACTGTCATTGATTGGGAATTTCCTACAACCGCCACTGGCATGCTCCAATTTTTGGGACTTTGCAATTATTTCCGGCGTTGGATCCCCAACTTCTCTCGTATCTCTGCTCCTTTGTATCATCTTACAAAGAAATCAGTCCTCTTTTCAAAGGGGGAGGAAGCGGAGATATGCTTTAATGAAATCAAGCTCGCGTTGGTATCTCCACCCACACTAGCATATCCAAATCCAGATCTTCCTTACGAACTCATCTCAGATGCTAGCATGGCAGGATGCGGAGCAGTCCTAGTTCAAGAAGGAAAACCTATAGCTTATTTTTCTAACAGGTTCACCTCCGCTGAAAGAAACTATACTACGGGTGAACAGGAAATGTTAGGAATTATCAAGGCACTCAAAGAATGGCGTTGCTATCTCGAAGGTTCTGTTGGCCTCACTCTCATCACCGATCACAATCCTCTCACTTTCTTTTCTGTGCAACCTACACTCTCTCGGAGACAAGCAAGGTGGGCAGAATTTCTCTCAAGGTTTCATTATATTCTCAAATATAAACCCGGTGCCTCAAATCCAGCTGATTCTTTATCAAGGTTATTTGCTCCCATCGTAGCAACTCTTGCCGTCACAGTCAGTGAATTTAGTTCAGATCTTTTAGATCGAATTAAAGCTGAGTCTCTTCTTGATCCACACTTCAAGGATGAAAAGTCCACTCGGAAGTATGTTAAGGAAGGAAGCTACTGGACCTATCAAGGAAAAATTGTTGTTCCTTCCTCTCTACACCAAGAAATTATCTCTGAGCATCATTCTACCCTCATTGCCGGCCATTTCAGTTGGGCTAGAACTCTAGATCTTATTTCTCGCCAGTTCTGGTGGCCAGATCTGCGCAACTCTGTGCAAACCTTCGTTACCGCTTGTCACTCCTGTCAAAGTAGCAAATCATCTACTAAGAGGCCATTTGGTCTTTTATCCCCATTACCAATTCCAGATTCTAGGTGGCATACTGTCACCATGGATTTCATTATGGACCTACCCAAATCAGCAAACGGCAATGATGCCATCTTGGTCCTCGTGGACAAGCTGACAAAGTATGTACATCTCGTTCCTACAGTGACCACTTGTACTGCTGAAAATGTGGCTCGTCTCTTCCTTTCTCACATTTATCAGTACCATGGTGTTCCAAGGGTTTTAATCTCTGATCGAGATCCCCGCTTTACTTCAGCATTCTGGAAATCATTCTGTCAACGATTGGGTGCTGTTAAGCCTCGATACTCTACGGCGTTTCATCCCCAGACTGATGGTCAAACTGAGCGCACAAATCGAGTTCTCGAAGAAGTCCTTCGTCATTTCATTGATGGAGAACACAGCAACTGGGAGGATCTTCTACCTTTTGCCTCATTTGCAATGAATAATGCAAAATCTAGTTCTACTGGTGAAACCCCCCATTTCCTGAATTACGGAACTCATCCCGTTACCCCAATCACTCTAAGTCTTCCGGAAGGCAAGCTTCCTACTCTAGATGTGGTTTTCTCAGATCTAGAATTTACTCTTGTAAAAGTAAAGGAACTTCTCAAGTCTGCACAAGATCGTCAGAAAACTTATGCTGATAGTCGATTCCGTGCTCCTCATACGTTTCAGGTCGGTGACAAAGTCATGTTATCTACCAAAAATATCAAGTTTAAGAAGGGCAAAAAGAAGTTCCATCCGAAATATCTTGGTCCTTTCAGGATCCTCGAGTTGTTAGGCAACAACAATGCCGCTCGTCTGGAATTACCTTCTAGTTACACTCGTATCCATCCCGTATTTCATGTATCCCTCTTCAAGGTTTATCATGAGACCGGAACGTTCCAACCTCTGCCTCCGAACCCTGAGATCCAGGATGGGCTGCCCTACTATAAAGTTGAAAAAATCCTTGGTCATCAAGACAAACGTATCGGCAAACGGAGGACTACCAGAGAATATCTTATCAAGTGGCTTGGATACGACAACACCCACAATTCATGGGAACCTGAAGTAAATCTGACTCCAGATCTCCTCCAAGAATATCACCACTAATCATCTGTGCAATTTTACCTTCTCCTCATTACCATTTCGATTAATCAGTGGTCTTATTGCAGGGGGAGGTATGTAGTGGTCAGGTCCCTTAGGACATGACAAAATACTATGCTTTTCATTCAATCTAGCTCGTACTTAATCACCGTTCTAAGACGGTATTCCTGGCGTTATTATTATGAGTTACTCATGCTCTAAAGTAATTATGACGCTCTTATCCTCACACATCTAAGATCGTCTCCTCCAGACGTTTCCTGTGCGTAATCCTTCTCGAATCATCTGGTCAAGATAAGGCCCAATTTATCAGGTTACAGAGATGGAACACTCTATAAAACAAGGTTCACTTCCTGTCTGGACTACTTTTGAGTATCCGTTGAGCTTCATCGCTCTTCCAGGCCTACAAGCGTCCAGTACGCACCGAGTCAAGTCCGAACCTGACAAACCTGTCCTTCCAGTCCAGTATATCTATAAGTAAGTTCGAGGTTGACTCTCACTCAGAGCTGACATCTACATCTGGTGGTCCAACAGTTCGTGTCCACATGCCAAACATGCCAAGCAAACAAGGCCTCATGCAAACGACCCTATGGGTTGCTCCAGCCCTTGCCCATCCCAGACACTAGGTGGCACACTGTCACTATGGACTTCGTGTTCGATCTTCCCATGTCTTCAGAGAAAAACGATGGAATCATGGTCATTGTTGACAAGCTTGCCAAGTATGTCTGCCTAGCACCAGTCCAGAAATCCAGTACCTCAGAGGACATAGCACGAGCCTTCATCAAACATGTTTACCAACACCATGGCCTACCGAAAAATAATATATCGGATCGAGATGTGCGTTTTACCTCACAGTTCTGGCGCAATATGTGCACCCGCATGCGAATCGAGCCGCGTTTTTCAACTGCTTTCCACCCTCAAACCGATGGGCAAACCGAGCGCATGAACCGAGTCGTTGAAGAAGTGCTGAGGCATTTCATTGGTGGAAATCATGTCACACGGACAGTAGATCACTTCAGCTACTGTCATACCGCGCAGAATGCTCAAGTATGCATCTGAGTCTCCTGATCATGAAACGCTTATGTGACTGTGCAGAACATGGGACATGTATGTGCCCTGGATAGCACTCGGGTACCGAGTCACTAAGCATGCCAGCACCTTGATGAGTCCCTACCAGCTGCTGTTTTTCTGTGAACCAGTCATCCCTCCCGCTATCATGGAAAGGTTGAATGGGGATCAGGCAGTGGATTACCTGGATGTGGATGCTGCTGCTGAACTTGTACTGTTCCGTTCTGAATTGCTAGCCAAGAACTGCGTGATGGTCGGCCAGAATCTTCTGGTGGCTCAACAGCGAGATACCCTACGTTACGCAAGGCTCCGTAGTGGTGGTTACCTTCCATCAAATAGCTAAGTATACTGAGGGGCAGTTTGTGTATGTGCGGGATGAGAACCGGCTGCACTCCACTGCAAGACCGTGCTTCGAGTGTTTGATGTACGGCCAAGTGGAGTCATTGTCCTGGTTGGTCGCAATGGGGTGACCGTGGCTGAGAACGCTATTAACTGCGCACCATGTCCTCTGCCCATAGAGGGACTCTTACCCCCATCCAAAAGATGGCAAAAGCCAGCACCAGACTTCCCTTGCCAGAGATGTTTGCTGCCTGATAATGCTAAGAAAACGATTATGTGTGGTAGTTGTGGTCGAGGCACTCACACGTAATGTTTGGTACCACGGCTTACTACTGTCCCTGCTGGTTACTGGATTTGTGAGCAATGCAGGACTGCTGGAGCTGACGCTACTGGTGCTGCACGACGTGATGTTGCGGCGGAACTGGAGGAACCAGCGGCCGCCGTGACAGGTTACCAGCTGCGGCCTGCTAAGCAAAAGAAGGCAGGAAGGGTGATGGGAGCCGCCAATGGCGGTGGCCTTGTTGAGGGTGAAGAAGAAGGACCCGCTGAAGACAGGGAAGAGGACGCGGATTGTCTTGCCGGGACCGCCTCAGGCGGTGCCGGAGGCAATGCGGTTGAGCTTGCCGGGACCGCACCAGTTGTCAGCAAGGAGGAAATCGCTGAGGAGGTGCAACCTGATGATCAGCGCCCTACCCGTGCATCCGTGAGAATCCGCGTCCCCAACAAAAGGTTCGAAAGCCATGTCACTCATCCTTGGGTGCCCCCAGATTTCATCAACTGGGGTGTCCGTGGAAATGCGGTGGATGCCCTGAAGTCCCTGATGCCTGGAGTGTGGCGAGAGCGCGATGAGGCTGCGGTCTACTTGGGCAACAGGATGCCGGGAGGATGGTCGTACCAACTCTATCCTCCTTCACCTCTCACCATTGAAGACAACGACTGCAACACCCTGCTGGACTGCCTTGACCTATCCCTGTCCCCCAGCATTCTTTTGCTGTTTAAGGATAATGGGCAAGCCACCGAGCTTCTGCAGAACAGCCAGCTTTACCCTTACCCTCGATCCCTCCACGTTCTCACCAATTCGGGCATCGGTGTCAACGTCCCTGCAGACTACTGTGCTGACCCACTACAACCCTCGACCTACGAGTTTCTGCTACGACAGCATGGGCTGCATGTCCTTATCACAAATGAACCCTCCTGCTGAATACGCTGACATCTCCTGCGCTCTCGCGGTCAAGTACGCGCGCCACGTGGCCTGCTGCTTAGTCTCCCAAGATTTCCTTACGTGTCATCCAGCAAGGTTTGAGTGGCTGTCCCAACTACGGAGAGAAAGGCGGCTGGTCATTTTGCAGTCTGTCAGCTTCACAACAGGTCTGGGAGCTAACCGATCCATTCACGGCTGTTGCAGCAACAAGGTGTGGATCCTCGTATTTGCAACAGCGGCTATCCGGGCCTGGATGATCCCACCGATGCACACGTTCATCCGTTAAGCCAATACTGTGCTGCTCTCTAGCGCCAGAATATAGCTGCGTCCCCTTCATCATCTCTAACAATTGGCGGTGTATCTGAGCTGAATTTTCACTGGATCTGGGGGGGAGCTGGGAATTAGGATAGAGCTTTGAATTCACTGGTGCTCGGAATTTAGGGCCGAAGATGGAACTGGATGTACGACAATATGTTTTTCACGATGATAAACTATGCTTTATTTGCTCAATCTGTATATTTTAGGATGATATTTGATTCAAAACAAAATAAACAAAAATTGCGTGCAGTTTTCAATATCTGGGGGGGAATTGTTGTGCATTATACGCACTTTTAGGGTTTAGGAGGTGTCTACCGTGAGGTGGCATTCTCATATGTTTGGCGCGAGCCTATAGGCATCCTCGATCAGGTGTTAGGTAAGCGATCGGGAAGTTTGAGATGGTGTGGATCGGGAAACCGATTGCACTAGAGCAGGGCTGATGTAGTCTTCTGGACTTGGGGTCGATTGGGCCCTGGGGGAAGGTGAACAGTACCGATGGTGACGAGACTGGGCTCTTCAGCTTGAAGAGGGTCCCTTAAAGCGACTGTGGCGAGTTACGGTAATGCGTAAAAGTCACAGCTAACGTACGCATTATATCGGAGGTTATTTTTCCTACCGGTACTTGTGCCCCATGGACTCTGGGCAAGGCCCAGGGGTGGGAAGTCTGATAACAAGACGCAGTTCTTAAAACGCTGTCGTGCTTGTTCATTACCGCCTCCAGTGTTTTTCGATCTGGGGGGGGAATTTCTTGTGTTCTTTTCGCTTGGTGCACCCATTCCTTAGGGTGCACCCCTGTGCCGCGACAATGCCAGTTAAACATTGTCTTCATAATATGTCTTATTTCCGCATGTAGAGGGATACCGCAGCTGGCCGACGGATGCAGCAGAACCTAAAAGGCTAAAAGAACAGAATGGTGGCATGATGCAAACGATGCACCCGTTTGATGTTTGATGCCCTGGTAGGGAGGTCGCCCTGTTGCTTGTCTGTTTTAGGTAGGAGGTGGTATTGCTACCGGCAGAGCTGAAGGCTGCGCAGCTGGGTAGAGCATCTGCAATGGCTGGTGAAGACTTGTGTGGCTGGGGGAGGTTCCCGGGTTGAGCGCTGGTAGGCGAGTCAGCATACAGATCATGGTGCCGCATGCCCAGCCGTCACAAACAGATACTTAGGCACTCGGTAGGTCCCGCCAGGTGACCCTTTCATACTTTATGAGTCTGTGTAAAAACTGTGTGATGCGTGAGCTTAAGTTCTGTGAGTTTAAGTGTTTTAAAATATGTGAACTAGGTGTGAAACTGTGTGACGGGTAACTCAAGTGATTAAAGTGTTTAAAAGTGTAAACTGTGTATATAAATCATTGTGATGAGTACCGTATGTGACACTTCTGTACCGTAAGTGAGCCATGTTACATAGTGATTTAGATAAGATAATACAAACACATGGAGACCAGAAATGAGAATCGTGCTAATCAAGGTGATACCCATCAAGGACTGTTAGTCAAGGCTCCCCCTTTACCTGACACATGAAAGCAAAAACTCATGAGGCCACCTCCACCCCATTGACAAAGAGCCGAGCACGCGTGAAAAACGCCCGCAACTTCATCTCCTTAGCAAACTGGAACTTGGGCCATAGCTCATGCCGTGCCGACAGCTCTGCAGGGGACATATCTTCCCAGATGGTGACACTCTTGCCTGTCAACTGAATCCTCATGTATACTATGCTCTCGGCCTCGCTGCCATTGTCCATGCGGAACTTGATCTTCCGCATTAACTTATCGTTGGGATCCGGCTTGCCCATACGAAAGGCGCTACTGACATTGATAGTGATACCCCTCAGCTTGCACACTGTCTCACACACCAGAGCCGCACAGTCCTCCCCCAGACCACGCTGAGCACTGCACCGTCCTCTGGTATCAGCTGTGCACGGAGCCAGAGTCCCATAGCCTTGATGTCGCACATGGGAGCACACCCTCTCTTGCTGGTGCGGCTCATATGCCCCGCAAATTCCGACTCTGGTTACGCACTTACAGACTGACCAGTACACACAAGGCATGTGGCCCAGAGGTGTAATGTCAGTCAGACTGACCAGTACACACTAGGCATGTGGCCCAGAGGTGTAACGTCAGACAGACTGACCAGTACACGGTAGATCCTGGAATATTCGGAGCACCTTTCAATCCTAATGAAACTCAGGCCTGCTCAGGATGACCTTATGACAACTGGAGCATTCAATGAGATGTATAGGCGGCAGTGAGAAAATCAATGCCAAGGGTCAACAGCTAGGATGATAAAAAATGGCTCAAGTAAGTGAAATAAATGCCTTCGCCAGATCACACATTTCCGAGAAAGCTATTTGTAACAATGTCATCACCATGTTCCAAGAAAGCTATTTGTAACAATGTCATCACCATGCTGCTGACTGATGGTGTTGAAAATACTCATGGCTGCTGAAAAATGCCTGA
The DNA here is from genome assembly GCA_037349105.1 of Limnomonas spitsbergensis. Classification (NCBI taxonomy): domain Eukaryota; kingdom Viridiplantae; phylum Chlorophyta; class Chlorophyceae; order Chlamydomonadales; genus Limnomonas; species Limnomonas spitsbergensis. The sequence continues at coordinate 1,665,460 of JAYJMM010000114.1, forward strand.
AACATACCGGTACTACAGCCAGAGAGAATCCACAAATACAACAATTGAAGGCAGTAGGAGGTACTGTTTAAAATAAAAACATGAAATGAGCAGTAAACAAAGTACACAGTTCCGAACATACAGGTAATTGAATAATACCATAGCAGCAGGGAAAGATTACTAGACAGTCCGCAACATACTGTACATGGGCATGTGGCAGCGACCATAAAAAGCACAGGAGCACGTGTGCATGCAGTGAAGGCCAACACGCCAGTCTATGAATACAGCTATTCAGCCCAACATGGATGCATGGAGCACTGCACACCTAGTAGCAACGCCAACTCCATGTCCGTCCTAGTAAAGAGGAGGTCCAAGCCAGGGAAAGGCTCCTGGCCCTTGGGCTCAGAAATCAGATATTGCCGAGCACAATTCAGATTTCCAAGGCTCTCCAAGTTTGCTCAAAACTCTTGCATGGTGATGTGTCTGGACGAAGGGCAGCGAGGCAGCAGTCCATTCTACCACCCTTCAGATATAATCCAGCTTCATCATGGCCTGCTGTGAGGGCCTGGTGTGAGTGCATGCTGACCAGTCCAAGTTTGGTCCCCTGTGGTGGCCGCCCGGTGGCACCCCCAAAGTGGTCCGACGCACGATAACACAAGAACCGTCGCTCCCGCCTCGTATTAGCCCCTCAAGAGCCCATGCCCTGCTATCCCCTCCATCGATTGGCTCACTCCGCTCTCCAAGCTCTTCAACAGCCCGTGCCTCGATACCACGTCCATCACCTGGCCTCCCCCTCCTTTTTCCAAACTCTTAACCACCCACGACACCCTCCGCTCAGAGGAAAGCGGACTCGGCGGATGCCCGGCCGAGACCCCGCCAGACAATCTCCCAGTCACTCTGCGTCGGAGGGGCGGCAGGCCGTCGCCCGATGCATCAGGCCCGTCGTGCAGCCCGCCGTCGGACCTCTGCCTCATGCTGACAGTCCCGCTGACAGCTCCCTGTCCTGCGCCCAGGTAATAACTAGCTCGTATGCTACGTCGCCGCCGCTGCATGTCTGTGATGACTTGAGGCGCGCGTACCGCCGCTGCCGGCCGGGGAGAGTCGAAGGCATAAGCGTCGTCATCAGCAGAGTCGTTTTCACGGGCGCGGCGGGCCGGATCATCCTCGCGAAGGAGCGCAGCCTTGGCGGCATCCATGCTGACAGAGGGAGCAGCGGCATTGCCGCCGCTGCCGATGTCGGTCCGCACGCTGCCGGCCTCTCGGTCCCTTTGGGTGTCTGAGGGGCTGAAAAAGGGAGCAGCGGCAACGCCGCCGCTGCAGACTTCAGTCGTCGAGCTTCCACCTCGTCGGCCTCTCTGATAGTCTGTGAGGCTGACACAGGGAGCGGCACCATCACCAAAGAGACTGTAGACGTCGGTCCTCGCGCTGGCTTGACGTTCCTGCTGAGGCTCTGTGACGAGGTCGCGCCAAGAGACGCCCGGCCGAGAGAGCCGGCGCGGCGAATCAGTTGGTGATGCCAGCGGCTCGGCCGCCGCGTCACCCACTTTATGCGTCTTCTTGAGTGCCTTCTGGAACAAGGATGGGCCGGAGGAGAACTTGGCCAGCCCAGCAGAGCCCGAGGGCGAGGCGGGTGAGGCAGGCGCCTCGGGCGAGTCACCAGGCTGATCAAGCCGAGGCGGCGGAATGTTGGCGCGGCTCTGTGGCAAGCTCCTCCTAAGTCTAGGCGCCTCATCAAGCAACAATGCCGGCCCTGGTTCACCGGCATGCTGCTCCAGCCAAGGGGGCGTGACGTTGGCATGGCCCTGCGAATAGCTCCTCCCGGATCCGCGCGGCGCATCCACAAGCGCCTGCCCGGATCGATCAGCGTGCGTCACCCTCTGATGCGTTGGAGAAAGCGGGCTGCCAGGCGAAGTGATGAGCGGAAAGAGCGGCAGGCTGGTCGAGCTCGACTCTGCCTGCAGCGCAGGCGATTCCCTGCCCCTGCTGGGTAGGGAAAGCTGTGCCCTGCCCCTGCTGGGTAGCGGACGCAGAGCCTCACCCCCTGTAAGCGAAAGGAATGACCTGGCCCTGCTGGTTGGAGAAGGCAGTGTCCCGGCCCCGGGATCCTTGGCCGCGTTGTTGACTGGGTTTGCCCGGCGAGAGCCTCTGATGGGGGCACACACATCTGGGCCGGCACCATCAGCGGACACGCCGACGTCGTTCTCTGCGCCTAGTCTTGGGGCTGCAGCGAGTGCAACAGTGCACTTCTGTGGCACCTTCGCAATGACGCCCTGCAGGGGGGGAGAATAAAAGCACACATCAAGTAAAGCGGCACCGAATCATAATACCGCAGCAGTTGTTCGGGAGCGTCAGCAGCAGCTGCTGTAGAAAAGCGCACAGGTGCAAGTCACGAAGTACGGTAGGGCAACAGCAAAGAAGCAGCAAAGAAGCAAACAACTGTTGCAACATAACAGTGCAGAAGCAATCACTTGAGAGAGCACAGCTCAACGACGCAACGACGCAACGATCTGGCACTCACGCGCTGGCACCCTGACACCAAGGTCCATCGGCTAGACAGCTCGACAGCCGGGAGGAAAGCAAACTACGCCTCCCAAGGAACTTAATGGTCAGGGAAAAGTAAAGCTCGAGTTCAAAGCAGGTGGCCACAAAGCGGCTAACCAGCAAGACGGCAGGAAAGCGATCAGGTCTCGGGTCCACCTACAGTAGTTAGAAAGCCACACAAAGAAAAGCCCCAAGAGGGGCTTGAAGGCGAAGGGGACAGCGCAGCTCAAGGCCAAAGAAGGCAGCCACTGAATGGCCAGGTGGCGCGACCCACCTCTCGTTCCGTTCTCTGCGCCCCTGACCAGGAGAGCGATTTGCCCAACCAGCCGTCGCCGCTCAGCTCATCCAGAACCAGCGCGTGTCGCCATCCACACCCGCCTTCCCTCCTTGCCTGGCTGCCATCGTTGCTCGAGGGCAGCACGAAACAAGCGGCAATGGCAGCCGCAGCTGGTCCGCCCTCAGCGCTGCAACCCGCGTCGCCCCCTCCTCCTTCGCGTCTGCTCGCCTTGGGTTTATCCATGTCGAGGAGCTCAGACGATACCCAGGCCTCGGGGTCGTACTGGCTCCGTGACAGGCATTGCACCAGGGGGGTGCCTTCCTCCGTGCAATCCACCTCGATCCAGTAGTTGCCGTCAGCTGCAAGCGCCATGTCGGCAACGCCGGAATCCTTCGTCGCCTGCCCATGTTAGAGGGAAGGCGATGAGGGCACATGGCATTAAATAAAACACAACTCCACAGGCAAGAAGGCCTTGTCACCAGCCAGTACAGCAGGGCGCATGGCGTTCAATAACACAACCATGCCTGACAAGGCTACGAGGCATGCCGCATGCCCATAACCATTTTGTTTCAGACCTCTGTGGCCCTCCCGGCTATAAAATCCACACCTTGTTTCCTTCTCAAATCTCCATGGTCCTCAGTTACCGAGTTCGTCGTGTGAGCACACCACTTGAGCCAGCTGAGGAGCGGGTGTCTGGCTGATTGAGCTCCCATACTCCACTATTAAAAGAGCTTTCGTAGGGGGGGGAAATTCCAGATCTTGCGGCTTGTCCCCAACAGTGTTCCTCCTCGTGGCTTGGCTACCGCTCAGCTACGATTCAGCTACATCATGGCCTCAGGCCGGAACTCCCGGAGGCCCCACACGCGGCCTGCCATACAGCTTGGGCCTGGGTCTGCTCCAAGTCTCGCCCCAATCGGGTCCTTGTGGGTCGCAGAGATACCGCAGGCCGGCCTTCCCAAGGATGACTCTTCGATGCCCAGCAAAAAATGAACACCAGCCCCCCTGGCCCCCAGGCCCCCCAGCCTCCCCAGGGCTCCATGCCCCAGGCCCAGGCCCCCAGGCCCCCAGCCCTGCAGCCCCCCAGGGCTCCAGGCCCCAGGCCCAGGCCCCCCAGGCCCCCAGCCCTCCAGCCCCCCAGCCAGGCCCTCATCCTCACCGCAACCCAGTAAGCGCCGCCCTCCTTCTTCATCTTAATCAACTTCACGTTGTCCATCACCACAGCGGCCATCGCCTGCTTCCATCGCCTGCCGCCCTTGCTGGCCGTCTTCTTGGCACTGGCCGCAGCGGAGCCAAGCAGCAGGGCATACAACCGGGCCTCCACCTCAGGTGCAGCCTTGTCCTCCTCGGCTTGACTTTGGGAACTGCCACACTGAAGCAGAAACAGGTCAGGGTGCGTTCAGAGCATGCCAGGAGATCTTGAGTTGGACAAGAGCGCGATGCTTATGGTTATGGGAGGGGTGGGTGCAGCGCATGCCAGGGCTTTTCCAAGATTCCAAGTGTGCACCAAACAAGCTTAAGCATGCCTACCTACGGACGTAGCTTAAGCAAAACAAGTTTCTTTTTATTTGAGCGGTACAAGATTTATATGGTCTGGGCAGCCACCACTGGGACAACGAGAACCAAAGCTTGACCGGTCTTAGATGCCAGGACCTTGAGCTTGACAAGAGTGCGATGCTTATGGGTGGGTGCAGCGCATACCAGGGCTTATCCAAGTGTGCAACAAACAAGCTTTGGCAGGCCGCTGGGCAGCCACCACCGGGCCAACGAGCACCAAAGCTTGACCGGCCTACCTACGGCCGGTGGCCCAAGCAGCAGGGCTTGCTGCACCAAGCCCTGTTGGCCGTTGGCCGGGTCACAACTGAAATGCAGCTTCAGCAAACCCTAAGATAAACGTCACGGGACATTATACGCGGGAGGTCGATGCTTGTGAAGGTGATTAGATATCGCCGCTTGAGTCTAAAACTGGTAATGTTTACCAACGTGCGCGCCAGACTGCGGTTGTGGCCCACAACTAACTTGTGGGACCGCCGGGCGGCCATCACTGGGCCGATGGGGGCCAAACCATCGTCAGCCTACTGTATAGCCTCACGGTATAGCCTTGGCCCAACCAGCATACCTTGCAGCAGCGGATACCTCGGCCGTAGGCCGGTGCGCTAACTGCTGCATTGTGGGTAGATCACCTTGATGAACACTAGTGACCACCTAAAGCAAGCAAAATACAGGAGCTCAAGTACTCAAGCCCCTATCTTTGCCAGGGTTTGCCAGAGTGGGGGTCCCGAAACAGCTGGAACCAATAGGCCGTCGGCACCTTTTCCCCGGCGCCGGCCCCAGCGTAACTCAACCCTGGGCATGGAGCCAGCAAATTGCTCAACACACACATGCATGCCTAGGGCGTGGGTGAGGAAGCCTCCGACTTTTCTCCAAAGCATGGCATGTGGCTACCGTGCATACCGATAGCTGGGGATGCATGTACTCCTGGGGCATTCAATTTTTCGTCTAGCTGGATTGGGCTGGCATGGTGCAGAGCAATACCGGAAGGGCAGTGGCTTCGTATCTCCCCAGCAAACATGCAATGAAAAATACACATCAACTAGATATTCTCTCACTTCTTCAAACGTCAAAGATCCTGATGACTGGAGAAGTGAGCAGCTGGAGCCCCATGTCTGAGGGCCATGTGAGTTCCGGTATGTATGTAAGTATGTCACTGGCAAATTACTCCCTGTGTTTCGCCCCTTGCTTAAGGTCTATCACAGGCGCCAAGTATGCATGATGCTAGCAGCATGACCGGGATTGCTGCTGGCTACTGCTAGCTGCTGCTCTCTATCTCGTGCTCGCTGTAAAGAAATAGTGGCCCGTGCGTGCGTGACCCCCATGTAATCATGTATGTGGCCGTATAACTCGCCTGGTCGTCGTCACAGCTTAGGCCTCCGACGCGCCCCAACTTGGCTTTCACCTCCAGATTCGTTTGGTGGTTCTCGCGCTGCTTATGCAGTAAAGTGCGGCCGGCGCAAGCCGCTCTCTGCTCCTCCAGCTGTTCGAAATGCAAGCGCCGATGGAAACTGTGGCTTCCGAAGTGCCAATCTGGAACGCGTGGGTCTGCTTGGGACGGCATCAATTACTCCGGAAAGTAAACATGCATTCGACACTTGCCGACCGATTTTAAACGAGGCTGAAACCGTGAGCTCTGTGACATATATAATGTTCGCAAGGAAAGCACTTAAATGAGATAGTCAGTGAAACAACATGGACAAGGGGAAGTTGGGGAGGTTGTGTGGGACGAGTAATCCGAGTGAGTCGGTAATCCGAGGATCGTGCCCATGCATGCATCCCCATGATGTGTGTACCGTCGACAGGTGGCAGCATCCGATGTTGACTTAGCAGAAGGACGGAGGAGAGGGCGGCAAATGTTACTTTTTGTGGCAAGGTGGCCCGCTGCTGCGACGCTTTCGGTTGGCTGAGCGGCGCGACTGGATGTCGGCCCCGTCACTCCTTTGCAGGCTATAGGCATCAGTAGCTGCGTCAATGGATAGCAGGTAGGGCAGCAGGGAAGGCAAAGGAAGGGAGCAAACCTGTTTTTCGTTCTCCTGCTGGTGGCCTGGTAAGTATCCGCGGGCCCATCCCAGAATTGATGATCGTTATATAATTAGCCCACGATCGAACTTATGCCGAAGCGCGCGGAGCATACAAATATTCTTGAATTGTATGTCTACAATAACAGATTGGTAGGTCACATAAGTGACAAGGATCAGTGGAAGCAGCATGCGGACAGCAGCTTCGAACTCGCCACTAAAGATCAGGTGCGAGAGCGCAACTAGTACTGGTGGTGCTGGTGCTGTAAATTTGCTTCGCCTTCCCTCGTAATAATTAACGTTGTTTAGGAATCCATGAATTTACTATTGATAGTCGATCGACGCCACTTTGCAGTCAGGAATTAAATAAATTAAGACTTTTTGCTGACAGTTTGCCCCGAGGGCAGCATACAAATAAATCATGTTTTGATGTCCGAGGGAAGGCAAATCAATTCTACAGTATTAATTTTAGGACCGCCGGTGCTGGCGGGTACTCTGTATGGTCTGGTGCTCTGTGCGCATACTAGTGCCTTCTTGCCGGACCACCTGTCTTGGCTGCCTTCATGCGGCACTCAGCCAACAATCTGCGGTCGATGGCAAAGCCGAAAGTCACCACTAGACCGACATGGACCAAAGTACCAGATCTAGATCCGCCTACGGCCGAAAGCACTAGCAATGAAGCAAAGCTTGTTGCTGCAAAAGACCTCGCAAGCACCACCGCTGGCTGTAGGCCGGCTGGCCCAATTGTGGCTGAAGCTGAGGGGAGGGGTAACACACATTCCTCGAGTACAGATGTCTATTAGCCCTAATAGGAGACACAAACTCAAAGTACTCCTGCATCAAGTCAAAACCTCGTTTGGGTGTGTGATGAGAAAGCGGTCCTAGGGCTGCCCAAGTCCCCCTCGCCCAGGGGTGAGTGAGGCCTGGTGGGAGTTCAGGAGCAAAACCCCAAATGTCACGGTATATTACGGTATACGTGCCAAAACCGTTTAGGCCGCAGTTTGCGACCGCGGAGACTTCGCAGCTTCCCTGCGGAGTCTCCCTATTTGAACTGGAACCTAGAAACCCGCTCACGCTAGGGGTTTAGCTTTCCCGTACTCTGAATTAGGGTTTGCCGATTCAATATATATCCCGGCAATTGCCAAACTAGCTACTTCGTCCCTTTCAAAAGGACAGACCTCTTATGTAACAAGCTCCGGCCGGCATCCAATGCATGAGGCCTGAGGTGTTCATAACGTCAGTACCTATATCAAGTCAAGACTAGCTCAACCTCCGCTGAGATAGCAGGAGAACAAGACCTCAGTTGAGGAACGAGATCCCTGCAGAACAGTAGTTCGCAGTCTACGATCCCGTACCCCTCACCGCGTGTGACGCGGTAAGTGCACCTGATATTGCCTAGATGGATCGCGACCATACAGCCAGAAAGCCGGTGCCTCCCAAAGATATTGCCTGACATTCAAATACAAGTTTCGAAGCTTAACTCGTTGAGCACCCGCAGCCAGTGAGTAGTCACTGAGTCTGCCCGTAGGCGTCCATCACTGTCGTGAGGAAGAAGTCCGCCACGGACCTGAAGCGCACATCTCGTGTCCTTTTGAAAGGGACGAAGTGAATCTAGCCTGATCAGCCTGATTCGCCAGTTCCTGCAGAAGGTGTTTGTGCTTCAAAATTTGAATTCTGCTTGTCAGCAATTGACCTTGGAAAGGTGCTTGAACTGCAATTTGGCTGAGGTAATCTCCAGAGAGAGATTGCCAAGTAAAACCCTGTGAATCACTGAGTGTGGCAGCTCAGTGCCAGGCCCAGAGAGGCTTGAAGATTTGGCTGTGGACTTATACACCCAGCAAATACTGCCTGTGTGATTGAAGATTGAGATCAGGTGGATCCAATCTGTCATCATTGACAGAAGTTAACTTGTGGATTGAAGATCCAAGTTTGAAATTTTTTGGTGGACCAGAGCATCCCCGCAGGACCACGAAGCTGAGCGGACACCACGCAAGAGGCTACATCCACGCAGGGCGTGTGACATCTAGAGCTGCCCAGCCAGAAAGGCGACGGAGGATTCCGCCAGATTCTGATTATTAGCAAGAAAAAGCAGGAAGGCAGAGCCCTGTCCTGTTTTTTGCTGTACCTGTCGGCTTGACCTGACTGGCAAGCCCTCACCAGGCCGCAGTAGGTGCAAGAGGCAGAAGCCTGAGCGTTAGCAGATCCTGTTCTGGTGTTGCCAGCACATTGCAGGATAGTGTGGATCGTATAATTGCCTGTAGGAATGGCAGAGTGTAACCTGCATCCTGATAGGCACCAGCACCCGGACACCCAGCGCCGCAGCGGGCGAGTGTGGGGGCTGGAGCCAGGTGCAGACCTGATAGAGGTGGCTGATTCACTGATTGCAGAGGAAAACCTGCGGATGGCGGAGAAACTGGCAGGGCCAGTGGATCCGGCCGCAGGGGCCTGCAAGGTGTCAGGACCTGACCGCTTCCTGCCCAGAGCGGCAGGAATGCTGGCCGATGGCGCTGAGTGTGTGATGAGGACAGGCATTGGGCAAGGAGGCCCACTGCCCGCTGATTCCAGGAGCAGCCTGGAATTTGAGCAGGGTCCGACGCAGGCGGGAACCCCAGATCTGATCTTGGATCAGGTGGCTGAGGTGTCCCAGAGCAGCGGCATACGGCGTGACAGCGATTCAGATACCGCTCCGCAACAGATTCCGTCCAGGGTGACGAGGGTTGCGCAGCGGGTTCTGGTGGAGCTCTGTCAGCCGGAACACAAGGCAGAGATCGCCGCAGCCCCAGGGGGGCTAGCCGGCAGATTTCAGCCAGGTGGAGAGGAAATGGAGAGCAGGCGAGTGCCTGCAGTGGTCAAGCGCGAGGGGGCAGTTGCCCAGCCAGCGGTGACCAGGCAGGTCTTGCATGCCAGTGCAGAGCCACTGGCAGCACTTGAAAAATCAGCGGTGCCGGTGGGAAAGCCTTGGGCTGACCTGATATCCGAGGAGGAACTTTCAGACCCAGTTCAGGAGGAAAGGGGGCAGCGACCCAAGACAGGACTGGACTCAGAGCAGCAGATGGCGCTTGAGGGAGAAGCGATGCGTATTTCCGGCGGGCTAGCAGGTATCGAGGATCCCGCAGCTTTGGGGTGCAAGGTGCCCAGTGCAGATCAAGCTTGGCCCAAGAGCGTTGGGCAGCCTGATGGCACTGTGGGCGCTGAAGTGTCGCACAAAGGGATCGGCCGAGGTGGGCCAATGCCTCAATCAACCCTGGATATTCCAAGGCAAGGCCTGGAATATACGCAGTGGTTGAGACAGGGAGGAACCCCTGAGCTGACATTGGACTCGGCCGCTGAGGTGTCGCAGACCAGTGGCGCAGATCGGGACAGTGGTCCAGAAGGCGCACCGCAGCAGGACCTGCCCAGTGGGGCAGGGGCTGCGCGACGAGTCATGAACGAGCCCGATCACGGTGATAAAGGGGCAGGCGCCTCTGCAGCCCCAGAGAGGGCAGCAGAGTGCGAGGGAGCCAGAGACCTAGGCAGTGGGCCAGAATACGCGACGCAGAAGAGGCTACTGAGAGTGGCAGGTGCCGCGCAGTGCGTTAAAAAGGAGAACGGTACGATGCCCCGTGGTGGAGGTCAGGTGATCAGGAAACCTGCAGATCTGCAGGCGGTGGGTAGAGCAAAAGACGCCACTGCGAAACGGCCTCCAGTAAAAAGGAAGGAGGATCTGGCTCAGCCAATAGGGTGGAACATGCTAGGGCAGTGGATCGCTGGAGTGTGGAAAGTTGCGTGTGACGCAGTAATCACCTTAACAGAAGAATTCCCTGCGTTGCAAGGAGAGCAGGAACTGTATTGGACAGAAGTCCAGGGGGATGACCAGAATGATCCGGAGCAGGTGAGGTTAAGGAGCCTGGCTGTGCGTCAGCAGTGCACACCCTTGGAGGCAGTGACCCGGCGTGTGAAGCAGCCAGAAGGTCAGGTAACCCCCAGCGGCTGGTCCATGTTTGATATCCTCATCAGTGACAGTGAGCCAAGCCCCAGGGACCTACAGCAAGCCTGGGGGAGGGCCTTTTCACCCAGGCGGGATAGCCCGGTAGCTAGCGAGCAGCTGCACCTGATCAGCTGTTTCCAGGCAGGAAGTGCCTGGCCACCAAGGCGGGATAGCCCGGTAGCTAGCGAGCAGCTGCACCTGATCAGCAGTGATCTGACAGGAAGGGCTGAGCACAGGCCTGGCCCGCGCAGGGCAAGCAAGGCTGAGGATTATGGGAGGTTTGGGGTCGTCCCAGAGCAGGATAAACAGGATCAGGAGGATCAATCTGTGGTGGCCGGTGGCTGCGAGCCGGGCCAACTGCAGGTGCAGGCGACGCGGCATTGCTTGCAGAGGGAGGCAGGTCCTGTGACACCTGTCGTGGCTGGTGGCTGCGAGCCAGGCCAACTGCAGGTGCAGGCGCCACGGCTGTGCTTGCTGAGGGAGGCAGGTACTGTGACACCTGTGGTGGCCGGTGGCTGCGAGCCAGGCCAACTGCAGGTGCAGGCGCCGCAGCTGTGCTTGCAGAGGGAGGCAGCTCCTGTGACACCTGTGGTGGCCGGTAGCTGCGAGCCGGGCCACCTGCATGTGTGGGAGCAGAAGCTGAACCAGCAGGTGGCCAAGGTACCAGCAGAATCAAGGGAGAGTGAGGCCCACGTGCACAGGCAGGCGCCGGTGCTGGTGCAGATGCACGAGCCAGAAGAGGATGGGCCTTTCACACCCCTGGTGGCAGCAGCTCCAGGAGGGGGCCAGGTGGCAACACCGGAACCAGGGGCGGCCCAGCAGGCCATCATATGGCTGGGGGCGCCCAAGGGTGTGGCAGGTGTGCCTACAGCTGCCGACGGCCCTAGCCAGTCCCAGGTCGAGGCCTCAGAACTGAAGGGGGGCCATGCAGGCAACCTGCCAGAGGGGTTGGCCGTGCAAGGTCCAACTGAAGGGGCAAGGCAGGCGATCCCGGGCACAAGGGAAACAAGCCCAACCAGCCAGGGCAGTGCCCATGGGGAACCCAGAGAACACTCACCCAAGCCTGTTGCGGCAGAGAATCGTGAGGGGTCAATGGAGCTGGATATCCCCATACACATGCTGATGGAAAAGGTGAACTACCAGCAGAAGCTCAAAGGAATGGCCAGGCAGTCAGGGATTGCCTGGCAGATGAGAATGACCAGGCAACTGAGGATGATGAAGCGTCGCTCGGCAAAGAAACTGCAGACGCTGTTGCCACAAGGCAGGGCAGCTGACAATGACGTGGATGAAGCTAGGAGCAGCAGGTCTCCGGTGCCAGCACCCGTGGACATCAGCAGCAGCAGGAATGTGTGCCTGGTATCATTCCCTGCTGCGGTGCATGCAGAGGTGGAGCTGGCCAGGCTCAGGGAGGATCGCGCAACAGGTGACCGTCAGCAGCGGATGGACACCCGCGATGCCATGCGTCAGGCCATGAGGCATTACCCCGGAAGCGTATGCATGTTCTGCGGGTTCGAGTGCGAGCACAGCGACAGTGCATGTGAGCACCTCATGGATGCCAACATCCAGAGGGGGCTGGAGCCGGGTGAGGACCCGGCTGAGGCCAGTGATGCAGTGATTGCAGAGGAAGCAATGCGGATTGCGGTGAAGCTGGCCGGGCCAGAGGATCCGGCCGCAGGCGCATGCGGGGTGCCAGTGCAAGACCGCTCCCTGTCCGCGGAGGAAGGGAAGCTGGCTGATGGTACTGTGCGCGTCCAGGTGACACAGAAAGGAATGGGCCGAGGTGGCCCGGTGCCCGCGGATCCCAGGAAGGACCTGGAAGCTGAGCAGTGGCCGACGCAAGGGGGAGGAACCCCAGAGCTGATCTTGGATCCAGCAGCTGAGGTATCCCAGAGCGGAGGTACGGGGCGGGGCTGTGGTCCAGACGCCGCTGTGCAGCAGAATCCGCCCAGGGGGGCAAGGACTGCGCAGCGGGTCAAGGAGAAGTCCAGCCAAAGTGACCAAAGGGCGGATGTCGCCGCAGGCCCAGAGGATCTTGCAGGCCGTGACAAGGTCAGGGCAGGCAAGCCGCTAGAAAAAGTAGAGGTGAGTGTGGCCAGGCGCGGACTTGCAGAAGTCAAGCGCGAGTGGGCAGGAGCCAAACCAGCGATGGCCGGGCAGGTTTCGCAGGAGAACGATGAACCGCGGATCCAGAGCAAAAGGGCGGCTGTGCCAGTGGGAAAGCCGTTGGCTGACCTGATGAGGGAAGAAGAGCTGTCAGAGCCCATCCCAGAGGTGCAAGTGCAAAAAGGGCCGCAGCTGAGGGCAGGGCTGCATCCAAGGGGGCAGCTGAGGCCGCACCGCACTCCAGTCAGGAGGGTGGTAGGGTCCACGGTGTATGGAACACCCCTGTCCAGGTTTCTCCCCAGTGTGGGCAGGCCCGTGCAGAGATCCAAGGAGGGATTTAGCGGCCAAGTGAAGAGAGGCGGCAGCCGAGGGGGCGGCCTGTATGGATTTTCCAATAATCCAGCGTGGGCACAGGAGGAAGGCCCCAGAGAGTCAGAGCACTCCAGGGCGGTGAAGGTGGCAGATCTACAGGAGCTGATTGAGGAGGATCTGCAGCCGATCGGCTGGAGGGGGATTCTGCGGTGGGTGGCGAACCTGTGGAAGCAAGTTTGCTCCAGGTATTTCTCCCACTTCAGCGATCAGGTGAATGCGATTGAGGAATTCAGGGCCCATCATCTGAGGGAATGGGCAACGAAGGCCATGATGGGGATTCCACACACGGGGCAGGACAGGGCGACGCTGTTGGCCACCCTTGGACAGGCGTCCAAGGGAGGAGCAGGACGCGAGGCAGCCCTGGCCGTTAAGGCCTTCGCAGATGAGTGGTGCAGTGGGGTGAAGGGAGATCAGGAGGAGCCTGGATCTGAACCCGAGGATGAAGAAGTAGAGGATCAAGAGTGGGAAGGTTATGAAACAGATGTGCAGCAACCAGAGGAGCTCAGGGAGGTCCAAAGGTGGCAGCAGCAGGCAAGGGCCGCACCCACCCCAGGGTCCAGAGAGGCCAGAGAGGAGGTGCTGTCAGATTCCTGGGTCAGGAATTACACAGGAGGGACACAGCCAAGCTGGCAGAGCCAGGAGCCGCCCAGGGGGCAGGCAGACGGAAAGGAACAGCCAAGCTGGCAGAGCCAGGAGCCGCCCAGGGGGCAGGCAGACGGAAAGAAACAGCCAAGCTGGCAAAGCCAGGACCGCCCAGGGGGCAGGCATACGGCAGGGAACAGCCAAGCTGGCAGAGCCAGGAGCCGCCCAGGGGGCAGGCATACGGCAGGGAACTGCCAAGCTGGCAGAGCCAGGAGCCGCCCAGGGGGCCGGCAGAATACGGCAGGAGGACACAGCCAGGCGGGCCAGGCCAGAAGCCGCCCAGGGGGCAGGCAGAATCCGGCAGAGGATCACAGCCTCGGGAGTCTGGCCCAGAGGAAGTGAAGTTTTTACAGTCCAACAGAGCATCACAATTGATGCATGGGACATGTGCCCGTAAAGCGGTACAGGCACTTGATACACTAGGACAGAAAGCGAAAACCAGTGACCCCCCTGGGCAAGCAACTAGCACACAACCACGACAGTGGCGTGGGAATGAACCCCACAGTGCAGAAGATAAGCCCCAGCCATAAAACATGACGTGGGTGCAAAAGAGTTCGATTGAGCACCGCCTAGAGAGTTAGGGGGGAGACAGGAATTTTGGCAGAGTTTTGAGATGATTCTCTCTTTTCATCATACACTGAAAGATAAAACAACCAAATTTCTTCCAGAACACATATGCAGAATCCGCTGCATTAAGTTTGCCCCACACTCCATTTGCGTACCGTTTCATGGCCTCATCCTCGTCCTCTAGGAAATTATGGAAAGTACGGTAAGGTTAAACTGAAAACGAAGGTCTGTATAGAACGGGCAGTAAATCATGTGAAGCTCATCCTCCCGACATTTAAGATTGCAACATCTACAAATCCTCTCGCTACGAGGCACACAGGGTTTCTCAAAGCGCCCCGTCTCAACATTCAGCCAATGCGACCCCATCCGATACCGGGCTACAGCAAAAATAATATTAGGCTTACTCAAATTGTACCAGAAAGTCTCCTCCACATCACGCTTAATTTGGAACCACTTAGAGAACGTAAACAATTTGAACCCCGAGCGTTCTGAGTCAGGAGTAGCACGTACTGACAGGGCCGTACGTGGCATGTCCCTGGAAATTTTGGAAAGCCACTGATCACTAGCTGAATTCACAATGACCTCAATATCCAAAGAGGTATTGGCTGATGCAGTCAATAAATCAATACCCAGAGTCATCAATATCGTAGACAGAAAACCAGCCCAACAAAGTGAAGTGCCAGCCTTCGCCAAATCACAACTTTCCTGCATAGCCATTTTCACAAGGTCATTGTCAGGCCTCAGATTAATTCTATTCCAAAACTCAGGGTCTGCTGAAAAAGACTTAAGATAAGGGGTTCACGGTGCAGTTCGCTCATGAGAACATACTCGGCCACAGACTTGCGAAGACCCAGACACTGCCTAAGGAAACCCTTGTGAATTACCTCCAAATCTCTAGAGAAACCAGTATCTGTCAAGCCGACTCCTTTCGCAAGGAGACCTGGTCCCCAAATTTCACACCCATAAAACAGAATAGGCTTCACTAAAGAGTCAAAAAGATGACATTTGATGTGAACATTGTGTATGTCAAGCTCATGACATCTCCGGACCATGGCATACAAAGCTGCCCTCCCTTTGTTGACACAACGTCTACCTGCTCCCTTCATACCCTCTGCCTCATCAAATAACATACCCAAGTAGATGAAAAAGGGCTTAATATCAAGAACGCTTCCGTCATAAGACAGAGATACCAAATGACTACAATATTTCTGGTTAAAAATAACTGCTTCAGATTTTTTTATATTGACTGTCAAGGCATTGTGGCGACAAAAAATATGGAGAGCATCAAGAAGTTTTTGCAGATCATCCGGCGATTCAGCGAATAACACCAGATCATCAGCATAAAGCAAAACTCTGACCAAAGCATGTGAAAGACGGGCGCCAATATCAGGGCACTCACTTGCGACAAACTTCTCGAAACGGTCGATAAACAGGCCAAACAATAGAGGGGACAGCGGGTCTCCTTGTTTAACACCCATAAAGGAGGAGAAACTATCTCCCAGTTTACCACCAACCCGTACACGGATTTTTACATCCTGATACATCTCCTTCAAACTTTCTAAAATCCGGCCGTGCACACCCATGCTCTGTAAACTCCGCCACAATAAATCTCTGTCAATGCAGTCATATGCCTTCCTAAAATCAATGAAAGCAGCAAAAATCGTTTTTTTCTCCGAATGGTATTTTTCAATAATGTGGTTTAGAATGAAAGCATTATCAGGTGTTCCCCGTCCATGCCGAAAACCTGCCTGGCCATCGGCTCTGAAACCCTGACTTTCTGCCCAAGAATCAAGACGTTGCAATAAGACGAGGGAATATAATTTGGATAGGGCAGTTCCGACGGCAATACCCCTGTAATCGTCTTTGAGAAAAAGCAGAGAAAAAGCAGAGATGAGGCTGATCAGCCGCCACCCGAGGGGAGCAGAGGCTCCACGGGCAGGGCCGGCAGACAGTCGTCCGGGGGCGGACAAGCCCAGGATGGGGCTGGCCGCAGAAACAGCCAGTACCAGCGCAGTCGCAGCCCATCAGGGGGCGACAGTAGCGGATCTGGATCAGACTCCAGTTCAGACGAGTCAGGGTCAGGTGGAGCGGACAGGCGCGGGCCAGGGGCCAGGCGGGAGTCCAGCGACCAGGAAATGAAGAGGCTCGATAGGGAGCAGGCAAGGATGACCCTGCAGCTGCTGCAGCAGATGTCCCTGCAGCTGGCAGGGGTGGCCAAATATACCAAAATCCCAGCTATCCAAGGCAACGTGCCGGTGTTGGATATGTCACACCCGGGCGCGGTTGCAGCCAAGAAATATTGCCAGGCGTGTGGCTATTGGGGATCACACAACAGGCTGGCGCTGTCAGATGAACCACCGGCGCTGGCCGCGGTGGCAGGGGAAATTTTTGGATCCTGCCAGTCACCCTCGGCCATGGCCATGCTCGTGCGATCCCTGGCCAGGTTGTGGAACAACAAGCCTGCCAGTGTGGGGCCGTTGATGGCGGCCATCAGGGCAGCGCCCCACGCAGGGGACAGGGCCACCAAGGAGATGGAAAGGATCGGGGGGCAGTGGGCCGCTCCAGCAGAGGAGCAGTGCTGTGAGGTTTCCCTTCTTACCCTGTGGATCAGGGTGGTAAAGGAGGAGGTGGGGAAGCCGACCTCGGATGAGAGATCCGCGATCACCAACCTCAAGCTGGGAGTCAAAACAACCTTGGATCCAGAGGTCGAGCCAGAGGAGACAGTGGAGGCGTTTGCGCACAGAGTACTGTCCACAGCAGAGCTGCTGCACATCTCCAGGGATGCAGTGGACTACTTTGGCAGAAGGCACTCGGTCTCGCACATGTTCTATGAGGGGCTGCCAGTGGCCACCAGGGGCAAGCTGAGCACGTTCGTGATCACTGTGCCAAGGTACTTGAGTATGACCGATGAGGAGCAGATCACTGTACTGACGCAGCAGGTGGTGCTGTGGGAGAAGTTCGCCCTGGAAATGGGGGACCTGTCTGTCACAGATCACAGGCCTGCGGCAGAAGAGGAGAATGAGACGGAAGAGGGGGAAGAGACGGAAGAGGAGGAAGAGGAGCGAGAGGCTTCTTGGAAGCAGAGACTTTTTGGAGGAAGATATTCCTTGGATGGCGCTAGGCTTCCAACAAAGAGGAGGAATCGGCACTTGAAGGGTGCACCGATACCTGAACCTCAGGGAAGGCCAAGCCCAGAGCGGCAAGGCCGCTGAGCATATGACGATACCCACACCGTAACCGGCAGGAAAGGGCAGGAAACTGAGCAGCAGAAGACACTTTCAGGCGCAGCGCATCTGGTCCTAGTACACGGCAGGTGCTGGGCCGGCGGCCAGCGGGCCAATGGCGGATTATGCTAGGTGGCGACAAGACCTAGAGCAGCGACGGGTTATGAAAATTTGTTTCTCAAGAGCCGCAGCAGCAAGGCTGCGGTAGGACATATGCTGGAGCAATGGGCGACAAGACTTGATTTTGTGGAGTAGTGATAGTACTCAAGGAGGCAGAATGCCGCTGCTGCGGCGCACATTTCCTGTGGCCTTAAAGACCAGGCGTCTATGGCGCAGTGGGGCGAGAGCAGCGGTTATACCTAGCCTGGCCTAATGATTCTGATTAACAGCCAAGTTTGGTGATGAGCAACTGAGATGCTTAGAATGACGCGCAGTATGTGCGCATTGCTTGCAGAGATTGTGTGAATTTTGCCTTGAAGGAAGCCTGAACCAGGCAGATGCGTTTGGACGGCCTGAACCAGGCAGATTTGTGTACATGGCCTGAACTAGGCAGATGCGTGTGGTCGGCCTGAACCAGGCAGATTTGTGTTTAAGGCCTGAACCAGGCAGATGCGTGTAGAAGGCCTGAACCAGGCAGATTTGCTTTGATACTTTGATCTTCTGAGGTGTACATATTGCCAGAAATTTCTTCCTAACAGTACCGACCCCTTTTTCCGGCTCCCAGCGCATGCCCGATAGGCTTAGCGCTGAGGAGCGGGGGGGCGAGTGAAGTAGTAGGGGCGGTACCCACGAGACAGGGACACCCAGACTTACCCCTAGGCAGAGAGACTTCCTGCTAGGGCTGAACCTTACAGTAGCCAGTTAACAGCTCTTGTCTGAAGTACAAGGAGCCTGTGTGTACGGTGATGTACCGTGTTTATGAGTAGAAGGACACCTCTCTAAGGCGCCTTTACCGGAGATTACGGAGTTTACCATATTGGCGCGTTCACTGCTTTATGGTGCGACAGCTGTCACGGTATATTACGGTATACGTGCCAAAACCGTTTAGGCCGCAGTTTGCGACCGCGGAGACTTCGCAGCTTCCCTGCGGAGTCTCCCTATTTGAACTGGAACCTAGAAACCCGCTCACGCTAGGGGTTTAGCTTTCCCGCACTCTGAATTAGGGTTTGCCGATTCAATATATATCCCGGCAATTGCCAAACTAGCTACTTCGTCCCTTTCAAAAGGACAGACCTCTTATGTAACAAGCTCCGGCCGGCATCCAATGCATGAGGCCTGAGGTGTTCATAACGTCAGTACCTATATCAAGTCAAGACTAGCTCAACCTCCGCTGAGATAGCAGGAGAACAAGACCTCAGTTGAGGAACGAGATTCCTGCAGAACAGTAGTTCGCAGTCTACGATCCCGTACCCCTCACCGCGTGTGACGCGGTAAGTGCACCTGATATTGCCTAGATGGATCGCGACCATAGTACAGCCAGAAAGCCGGTGCCTCCTAAAGATATTGCCTGACATTCAAATACAAGTTTCGAAGCTTAACTCGTTGAGCACCCGCAGCCAGTGAGTAGTCACTGAGTCTGCCCGTAGGCGTCCATCACTGTCGTGAGGAAGAAGTCCGCCACGGACCTGAAGCGCACATCTCGAGTGAAGTAGTAGGGGCGGTACCCACGAGACAGGGACACCCAGACTTACCCCTAGGCAGACTAGAGACTTCCTGCTAGGGCTGAACCTTACAGTAGCCAGTTAACAGCTCTTGTCTGAAGTACAAGGAGCCTGTGTGTACGGTGATGTACCGTGTTTATGAGTAGAAGGACACCTCTCTAAGGCGCCTTTACCGGAGATTACGGAGTTTACCATATTGGCGCGTTTACTGCTTTATGGTGCGACACAAAGCTTTATAAATATCACGAGATTGCACACTGCGTTTCTTCATGACAAATGCTAAAATTTCGTAGACTCTAGGGAGGTCGAAGATGACCTCCTGAGGATTTTGCACAGCTTCATCCATTTAGTTTAAAAAATACCTTGATTTATCTTGCTAAGATTCATTGGAGCCATAGCACATCATGCAGGGGGGGAGGGGAAGGGGTAATTATCACTACAGATAATATTCTGTGCCTTACAAACATAAAAGTGCGCCCTCGCTGCCTTGCTATCACACAACATTTGCCGTGTGTAAAAAAATATCGCTACCGTAAAATGGAATAAAGTCCGCGCATTCCCCCCAAAAGTAAATTAAATTTTCGTTAGCTTGCCAAAAACACAGCTTGAAAACGGCTGCGCAGCAGTGAAAGGTTTGCAGATAATTTAATTTAATGCCGCGCATCAGGTACGATAATGACAAATCAGGTACCGGTACGATAATGAAAAGTTGCTGCTGACTCTCCGCAAAACGGCGATTTTTGAATTCAAATTACCGTAGTGCGCATCCAGGTCTGTGCAACCCAATCATTCATTCCTATTTAGCGAAGTATCCTGCGTGTTACGGTAATTTATGAATTTCTCGCCCCCACATGGTTTAAAGTAAGCTTAAACAAATAAATTCCATGGCAGTCGTGATATGTTTCGTTACAAAAACTGTTCGTCACCTCAAGCAACATATACCGTATCGCTGCTAACCCCTCTTTTTTTTAATCATCATTCCCGGAGTAGGGCGACCCTCATCCACGGCTGTTGCTGCAGCGCTCAGGCATCTCACAGCAGCCAATGGCAATGAATGTAAGTCATCCTCATTGGCCTCTACCCTGAGCCCCAGCCAACGAGATAAACTAAACTGGCCTCTTGTTTTGCTCGCAATTGTGCTTTGCGGCCTGCGCAAAATGCACTCTCCTTTTGTAACGTCATGTGTTACCCATACTTGCCCTGTGAAAAGGGTCAGCAAATGCGTGTTTCTTAACCAGCATGTGTTGCTGTATATGCCTTGTGCAGCTTGGGACTGGGAGAACAAGACTGTTGTCATCATCGTTGTCGTCATAGCAATTTCTGTCACCATCGCACTCGTCCTTGCAGTGTGGTCGTGCATCAGGTGAAAATCCTGTCCTTCAATTAGATTTAGGGGATTATCTGGAGCCTTGATCCTGATCCCGTGCAGATCCTGTCTTGAGCCTGATCCAAACATATTCAGAGAATTATCTGGATTTTTAGGCTGCAATGCTTAACTCGTGCGTGTGACGTATTACTCTTTTAGACGCTTCCCTGGCACAAATTGTGGTCAGCCTGGGTGCAGGCCGATGGAGTTGCAGCTGACCCCTGAAACCTTGTCATTTCACGATATTGGAAATAAAGCCCTCCATTCATATTGCTTCTGCTTCTGTTCCTGCTGCTCAGAGATCTGCTGCTTGAGGAACTCTTTCAGTCTGTCTCAGTGCATTCCTGACCACCTTTGCAAGGCCACTGGGTGGCCACCACAGGGCCGACTGGGACAAGCCTTCGCCCGCCTAAGGCCGGTGGCCCAAGCAACAGGGTTTGCAACACCAGGCCCTCGCGGCCGGAGACCAAGCCGTAGCTAATATGCAGTTTAAGCAACCTGATATTAACGTTATATATCTGACATCTGCTCAGCTTCTTCACCCTGAGGCTGCACACAGGAGTGCCTGGACCAGTCTCTCAGTCTCTCACATCCCGCTGGTTGCCTCCTGACACATGTCCAGGCGACACCGAGCGCTCCCCAGCTGGATGGTCGTCAAGCCCCCCTCGGAGGACTCCAGCCTGCCTGAGTCTGCGTTGTCAGATGCAACGCCGGCCGCCAGTGTCGTGTCCCGGCGGGGGTTGGACATTGGCGGGGGTTGGTCACAGCCAGTGCACGGAGTTGGAGGTTTCGGAGCACAAAGCATATAGTGGCTGTGTTCATGAGCTCGGGCCTGGCTGTGACGATGACATGATGCTGCCACCGCCTCCGCTACCCTGCAGGATCAGGACCTGGCTAGCCGAAAGCTGAAAAAGGAAGGAGCTGGGGTTCAGATGTAGCATTCACACTTTCATCAGGGTAAATTCGCATGTACTGTACATGGTTTCGTGTGGATAACACATGTAAATCATATTTGAATCATGCTCACTGCCAACTTATGGAACACTGATACATAATACTTCCATGGTGAGATGAAAGATAGAGCTAATGTGCAGGGGTGATGATTTCGATGTCTTTGTACTACATTTGGACAAACCAGAGACCCCCTGGGATAAACGCGGTGTGAAGGGATTTTCCGGTTCAATCTAAGCAAGTCTCTGAGCTAGTCCAATATTTACCCTTTGGCCCCCTGTGCATGGTCAACGGCCAACGTGAAGTACCCGGTCAACGCATGTCAAACTAGGATGGGGGGGGGGGTGCAAGCCCCTATAAAAACGTCTGTTTATTTTCTTGAAGCTGAGATACCCTCCCCAAAGTCCTTAGGTGCAACTCCCATGTCAAACGGATGAGTTTTGGATAATAAGGGGGGATGGGCCGATGGGGTGCCCTGATCTGTTTGCTCCAAGAGTTTTATTGTTTCTCATTTGGAGGTGTTGAGTTGTAGTGTGACAGGCGTGTGCCTCACTTCATGTGTAGAGATGTTTGCCCATCGATTGTGTGCAGGCAGTGCGATGTCCATAGTCCATGTACTCGTGAAACTAGGGTTGCTTGGCTGTCCTTGAAGCCTTGTCCACTGCTCATGGTCTTGGCAGGGACGTTGGCAAGGATGACATCTCGAGGTAGAAAGTCACAGTTATTGCAACTTAAAAGCATGAGATCTTTAATTTATTCAGTTGATGGGACTGGTCCTTGATTATTCGTCTTGGTTACACTTGATCGATGACAGAGCGTGTACCTACCCCCAAGCTACGAAGTGCTGAGAGACTTGGAAGTGCGCTCATGGGCAAGCCCTATCTGTCTGAATTGTGCCACGTGTCAAAGCAAGTAGTTTTTTGCCTCTCAAGTCGGCATGACTAACGGCTCTCCAGATCTTGCACTGTCTCCAAGACAAAGTGTGACAATCAGATTTCATGCATGGTACCGGTACCCACAAACAGATTCAGGCATAAATCTAACCTTGCGGCAAACATAAATAAGCACGGTGACTCATCACGGGGACATATGTCGTACACTTATTTAAGTGGTTTGCGTTATATTTTGGTAAACACCGAACATGCCACCCATCCATGGTCAATTTAATGGCAAAGGAGCCTATGTTTGTAAGGCTGGGGCAGCACGATGGCTTGGGCGGCGTCTGCTGTGATGTGGAGGTTGGCGAAGATGTTTCCCCTGCGTTCGAACGGAAGCAAGCTTCCCATCGTTAAGCATTGAATGTGGAGGAGGCTCTCCCCACTATGAAGAGGTGTTCGACCTTGGACTGGATTCCATTTTGGGATGAGCTACCCTTTCCACACATGACACCAGTACATATTGTGACACCTAGATGGGCTTCCTACCAGCAAGCAACCACACTGTGGCTTAAGTGTGGCTGAGGTCATATTATTCCCAGTGGGCCCAGCAGTGGCTTCGCCGCTACCCCCAACGGTGGCCGGGTACAGAGTTGAAAAACAAGGGTCTAGCCCAGCTCATTCAACTGCTTCCACCCTACTCCCTGCTGAGCACCTCGGCGCCCAGCTCCCGAGGGTGCAGCAGCTGCACCTGCGCCGCACAATGCGGGGCCCAGGCTTCGGGGACGAGGCCCTGCGCCCCCGTTCCCCCCCCACGCCTCCCTGTTGTTCCGGCCTTAACCCCGTCGCCGCTGCCTGTGGCTGCGGTAGCATAGGGCTGCGCTTCGATCCCACGCGCCAACATCAACGTGAAGACGGTGACGGGCGTGCCAAAGCCGCTTCCCCCCTCATCCTTCACCTCCCCGGTACTCAGCACGGCTAGCACCTCGACACAACTCTGCTGTGTGGTTGTCGACGCCGCCGTTGCTGCACCGAGCATGTCGGTGAGGATGGACATCGCTCGAACAGCTGCAGTGCGTGCCGGGCCAGACGTTGCCGCCAGATGCACCACTCCGTGTTGAGCCAGCTCGTGCATCGCCTGATTAAAATAACGCACATGGCACATGGCAAATTTCATCAGGCTTTCATGCCGTCATGTGCTTGTTAAGGTTTCATTCGGGTCTCATACGCGCCTTGCAAAGAGGACAAGGATGCCTGAAGGCGGAGATGTGGCAGGCTTCTGTGGAGAGGGCATTTGGGGGGTTAGGCAGCGTGCATCAGGTAGCCAATATGGAGCAGCAAAGCAACCCTCTTACACCCAGCCAGCATTAATATGCCCTGGGTTGTCCCCCCCTATTTTTCTGAGGGCAATCTTTTTACAGCGTCCCCTAAAGGCGATCCCTAACAACGTCAGAAGGAGCAAGGTGGCTGCGTACAAGCCACACAAAAATGAGCTTGTGGCAACAGCAGCACTAGACCCTGCAGCAGAAGCCTGAGTGAGTTCCCGCTCGCACCCGCATCGCAAGCCGCTTCTGGCCGATCTGGTCCCTGGGGACTGAGGCAGCCGCTGCGGCCGCCGCAGACCCCCAACCACATTCGTCGATGCCTTCGTCGCCCGATCCGCTGCCGCCGCCCCACCCGTCAGCATTGTCTTGCTGCCTCTCCCGCCCCAGCTGCTGCAGCTGCTGCTGCTCCAGCTGTTGCTGCTGCCTGCCAGGGGAACCCAGACCAGCGTCCCTGCTGCCTGCCCCCCTCCCGCCTCTGCTGCTTGTACTTTTGCCCATGTCGCCCCACCGACCATCATCCCGCAAGAGACGACCGCTGGAGGAGGCAGACCTCCCCAACTTCTGCGCCGCGCCACCTTCCGCCTCCCCCTCGACCGTGTCATGGTAGGAAGCCACGCGGATGTAGTTGGTCGCCGTCACGTCCAGGCTGGCGACAGAGGGCGTGCATGGTGAGGGCACGCCCGACTTCAGGTGCTCCAGAACCTGCGTCGGGGAGGTGGGGGGGGGTCGCCAGCAGGGATACAGCTCAGTGAGCTTTCTACCCAGCTTCAGCTAGTCTTTAGTCTAGGATCCAAATTGCCGTAAAGCGGGATCCGCCACGGTTCTCTTAGCAGCCCCTTGCGCTACATTCGGGTCCCATAAGGTAGCTGCCATCCCGGCCGGCCGTCGAGGGGTCTAGGCCAGGCGTAGCAGGTCCTGCCTAGGGTTTAGGGTTTAGGGCGCTTGGGTCGCCGGCTGTAGGCCGGTCACAGTCGGGGCTTCATCGGACCAATGGCCACCGTCCGGCAGACCCCCAACTTGGCCGGGTGCGGAATAATTAACAAAAAATGCTGGAGACATCACGAGCCAGCCCTCAACAGCAGTCAAGGGAGCCTGCTTCTGGACAGATGAGGGCCTGAAGAGTGGAAGAAGCCTGGCTCCAAAGCCGAGTCGCCACTGGCGAGGGGGGAACGTAGCCTGGTTTGAAAGACATGGACCCATCTTCCATTTGCATGATTCTTGCCCCCCTTGATTTGATTGTGTGAATTGGACGTATGCATGTGATGATTGATGTCCCTGATTCCCTGCCTGACATCCATGTGATGGTTCACGTCCGCATCTGCCATCCAAAAGATTATTCACGTCCCCGTCTTCCATACTTATGACGATTTGCGTCCCCGCCTGCCATAATTGTGACGATTCACATTCCCTGCCTGTGATGCATGTGATGATTCACATTCCTGCCTGGCATGCATGTGATGATTCACATCCCCGCCTGTCATGCATGTGATGATTAAGTTCCCACCTGTGATGTATGTGATGATTCACATTCCTGCCTGCCATGCATGTGATGATTGAGTTCCCACCTGTGATGCATGTGATGATTCACATTCCTGCCTGGCATGCATGCGATGATTCACATTCCTGCCTGCCATGCATGTGATGATTCACATTCCTGTCTGTCATGTATGTGATGATTATGGTCCCATCTGTGATGCATGTGATGATTCACATTTCCTGCCTGTCATGCATGTGATTGATTTACGTTCCCACCTGTGATGCATATGATGATTCACATTCCCGCCTGCCATGCATGCGATGATTTACGTTCCCACCTGTGATGCATGTGATGATTCACATTCCTGTCTGCCATGCATGTGATGATTAAGTTCCCACCTGTCGTGCATGTGATGATTCACATTCTTGCCTGTCATGCATGTGATGATTCACATTCCTGTCTGCCATGCATATGAAGATTCTTTTTCCCACCTGTCGTGCTTTACAGCAGACCACCTGGAAGGCGACTGCGAACATGGCTGGGAACTCCGTGAAGTAGGGAGAGTCGTCCATGTCTGGATACCAGCGCACCTACGGATAGGGTTTCACAAGCTTTGCCAACTTGCTTAGTTTTCATAGGGAGGGAGGCAAGGAAGCATGGCAGGGCACTCGTGGAGGGTGCAGCAGCGAGGTAGAGAGTAGGGAGAGTCGTCCATGTCTGGATACCACCGCACCTACGAATACGATGCCAAGTCACAGAATTTCCGCGGTGCGCCTAAAATCTGCCCCCTGGTCTCCACTCACTGACCAAGTGGCCCTCCGCATACCCGCATCAGCTTGTGACCCTCCAGTCCAGTCCCATCCTGTTCCTTCCAGGAGTTACGAGCACCCAATTGTCATTTCCCAAATAATCCCTTGTTTCTTACCTTGTCCAAGTCCCAAATTTTCAGCACACATCTAACCCAACTAAACCAACTTTGGTGGCACATTCAGCAGTGTTGCAGTGTACCAGCGCATTCATTAATCGCACTTGAAGGAGATTGAGGCAAGGGAGCATGGTAGGGCGCTCGTGGAGGGAACAGCTGGGAGGTAGAGAGGGGGGGGGACATCCACCCACCCAACCACAACCCACCCAACCACATCATATTTTGCATTTCAAAAATGCAGCTTCGGGATGTGCAAACAGAATAAAGCAAAGTGACGCATGCCACCTCTTATGTGCGAGCGTGGAGATCTGGCCCGGCTTATCTTTCAGCGTTCATTCAGTGAAAAAAATTACAGCCCTGTAGAGCCCTTGCTGTCGGCACTATCAAATTGGCCATGTTGCGCACACACCTTTCGGCACCTTGGACACGACGCTCAGCCATCCACCCATTTACCCACCACACACTTTCAAAATCTTCGTGACGCCATAGCGGGCCGCGGGCGCCGCCAGCACCTGCAGGCTTGCATCAACACACAGTGTGCCATGCTCACATCCTCCCACATACCTTGGACAGCACTGTGACAACCACTCGTCAACGCACCCAACCACTTACCTTCAAGATTATTGTAATGTTGTACAGGGGCGCCGCAGACTATCTCTAGGCTTGCATCGGCACATTGAGCGCCATGATCACATCCTCCCCCAAGCCTTGGACAGCACTGTGACAACCACTCGTCAACGCACCCAACCACTTACCTTCAAGATGATTGTGATGCTGTAGCGGGTCTCCGCCAGGACCCTCTATGCCTGCATCAGCACATAATGCGCCATGCTCACATCCTCCCACATGCTTTGAAAAGCACTGAACATCACTCATAAAGTCGCCAATGCGCCCAACCACTCACCTTGAAGATCATTGTGAGGCCGTAGCGGGTCGCCGCCAGGTGCCTCTGTGCCTGCATAAGCACTGTGAGCTCCATACTCCCATGCCTCTCGTATGCTTTGGATAGCACTGACAACCACTCATAAAGTTGCCAATGCACCCAACCACTCACCTTGAAGATCATTGTGAGGCCGTAGCGGGTCGCCGCCAGGTTCCTCCGGGCCTGCATTAGCACCGTTAGCGCCATGCTCACATCCATGTCTGCCTCGGCCAGCACCAAACACTGGCCGCTCTGGAGCAGCTCCTGAAAAGGGGACAAGGGGGGGGGAGCAGGGGGGGAGCAGGGGGGGGGGAGCAGGGGGGGAGAAGCAAGATCGTGTGAGTGTGAGCGTGTGAGTGCGCGAGCCTCAGTCAGGACCAGGCACAATCGACATGAATGCAGCTCCAGTTACTGAAGGGGGGGAGGCAAGATCGTTTCATTGTGCGTGTGTGTTATAGTGTGAGTTAGTGCGCTGGCTGGCAGTAGCCCGCCAGCACCAGGTACTGGCAAAATCGAAGCAGCTCCTAGGGGGAGGCGGTGGGGGGAGGCATGAGTATGAGGGTCTGTGTCGTTTATGTTTGTGTGTGTGTGTGCAGTGGTATGGAGGGCAGGTGTTAAGCTGATGCAGCCAGCCAGGCTGTTCGTGCACCCTGGATAATGCGCAAATCTATCCCTTGACCCTAAAGAGGGCCGTCAACGTGGGTGCAACCATGGACGGGCATGAGGCAAGGAGTTTGTCTGTTTTACGCTGGCAAAGAAAGAAAGAAAGGAAGGAAGGCTACGCCCCGTGGGAGGTGTGAGAGTTAAGGAATCAGCGCAGGAGTTTGTCTATTTTACGCTGGCAACAAGCGAGCTCATCCATGAACCAGCATCCACCGCGCTGCAACATTTTCAACCTTGGTCGAATGGAGTACGAAAAGGAGGCACGCTCAGGCACGCTCGCATTTTCCAAAGCACCTCCCTGTCCTGGGGCCATGATTTGCGAGCACAGGCCACAGATTTTCTAGTTCAAGAGTACAGGCTTCAGAGTTGAGGTTACCGCGCCTTTTGTGCTTGGTTCAAAAGCTTGGGAAAACCAACCAGTCCCTTGAACACGTCCCTCGCGCTCGGCCTGGTTAGACCCTAAATTTCCCCCTACCTTGGATATATCGCCCGCAGACTGCTTAGCGTCGCATGTCTCAGCCGTAATGATGTAGCGCTTGAAGGGTGCCCTCCATCTGTCCCTGCCCGCTGTATCCTTCTCCCTGGCCTCTGTACCGCTGTCCCTGCCCGCTGTTCCGCTGTCCCTGGCCGCTGCACCGCTGTCCCTGGCCGCTGCACCAATCCCCCTGGCCGCTTTACCGCTCTCCCCGGCTGCTGTACCGCTCTCCCCGGCCGCTGTACCGCTCTCCCAGGCCGCTGTACTGCTCTGCCTGCCCGCTGTACCTCTCTTCCAGGCCGCTGTACCGCTCTCCCTACCCGTTGTACTGCTCTCCCAGGCTGCTATAATGCTCTCCCTGGCCCCTGTACCGCCGTCATTGCCGCCATCCAGCAGGGACGGAAGCTCAAATCCGGACGGGCCTGGGCCATGACCAGGGTCCTCCCCCTCATTCTCCTCCCTTTCCTCCGGAATCTGGTCATCGCCGTCGTCTTGCTCCCCCACGTCGCTGTTTTCCTCCTCCCCCCAGTCTCTGGACTCGCCCTCGTAGCGCGAACCCTCAGCATGTGCTCCCCGCTGATCACGTGTCTCCCAACTCGGTACGCTCTCAGCTGCAGCTGGCCCCCTCCCTGCTCGTGAGGACCCCTGACCCTGCTGCCCCTGCTTCTGCTTCTGCTCCTGTCGCTGCTGCTGCCCCTGCTGCCACTCCTGCTCCTGTCGCCGCTGCTGCTGCTGCTGCAACTGCTCCTCCTGCCCCTGCTGCTGCAGCCGTTGTTGCCGCTGCTCCTGCTTCTGTTGTTCCTGCTGCTGCAGCTCCAGCCTCTGTTGCTGCTGCTGAACCTGCTGCTGTTCTATTTGTTGCTTTTCTTGCGGCTTCCGTACAGGTAGCTGATTCTCAGACTGTCGAGGCAGGTGCAACACCAGACCGCCATCGGTACCAGTCTTCGAGCAAAGCAGAAGGTGCAGCGCGAAGTGGCCCGTAGTCTTCAGGCCCACATACTGCTTCCGTGTGTTCGTGGCTTCGCTGCGTTGAGAGCTCTTGGCCCGTGATTCGGGGTGCTGGTCCTCCCACTTCAAGGGGGGCAGCATGGGGATCCGTCATGCACTCATGCCGTGAGGGCAGACATTAGGGAGGCACAAAGTGTGTAGAACAAGGCGCTAAGTGGCTCACGATTCGGGGTGCTGGTCCTCCCACTTCAAGGGGGGCAGCATGAGGATCCGTCATGCACTCATGCCGTGAGGGCAGACATTAGGGAGGCACAAAGTGTGTAGAACAAGGCGCTAAGTGGCTCACGATTCGGGGTGCTGGTCCTCCCACTTCAAGGGGAGCAGCATGAGGATCCGTCATGCACTCATGCCGTGAGGGCAGACATTAGGGAGGCACAAAGTGTGTAGAACAAGGCGCTAAGTGGCTCACAATTCGGGGTGCTGGTCCTCCCACTTCAAGGGGGGCAGCATGAGGATCCGTCATGCACTCATGCCGTGAGGGCAGACATTAGGGAGGCACAAAGTGTGTAGAACAAGGCGCTAAGTGGCTCACGGTTCGGGGTGCTGGTCCTCCCACTTCAAGGGGAGCAGCATGAGGATCCGTCATGCACTCATGCCGTGAGGGCAGACATTAGGGAGGCTCAAAGTGTGTAGAACAAGGCCCTAAGTGGCTCACAATTCGGGGTGCTGGTCCTCCCACTTCAAGGGGGGCAGCATGAGGATCCGTCATGCACTCATGCCGTGAGGGCAGACATTAGGGAGGCACAAAGTGTGTAGAACAAGGCGCTAAGTGGCTCACGATTCGGGGTGCTGGTCCTCCCACTTCAAGGGGGGCAGCATGGGGATCCGTCATGCACTCATGCCGTGAGGGCACACATTAGGGAGGCACAAAGTGTGTAGAACAAGGCGCTAAGTGGCTCACGATTCGGGGTGCTGGTCCTCCCACTTCAAGGGGGGCAGCATGGGGATCCGTCATGCACTCATGCCGTGAGGGCAGACATTAGGGAGGCACAAAGTGTGTAGAACAAGGCGCTAAGTGGCTCACAATTCGGGGTGCTGGTCCTCCCACTTCAAGGGGAGCAGCATGGGGATCCGTCATGCACTCATGCCGTGAGGGCAGACATTAGGGAGGCACAAAGTGTGTAGAACAAGGCGCTAAGTGGCTCACAATTCGGGGTGCTGGTCCTCCCACTTCAAGGGGGGCAGCATGGGGATCCGTCATGCACTCATGCCGTGAGGGCAGACATTAGGGAGGCACAAAGTGTGTAGAACAAGGCGCTAAGTGGCTCACAATTCGGGGTGCTGGTCCTCCCACTTCAAGGGGGGCAGCATGGGGATCCGTCATGCACTCATGCCGTGAGGGCAGACATTAGGGAGGCACAAAGTGTGTAGAACAAGGCGCTAAGTGGCTCACAATTCGGGGTGCTGGTCCTCCCACTTCAAGGGGGGCAGCATGGGGATCCGTCATGCACTCATGCCGTGAGGGCAGACATTAGGGAGGCACAAAGCGTGTAGAACAAGGCGCTAAGTGGCTCACAATTCGGGGTGCTGGTCCTCCCACTTCAAGGGGGGCAGCATGGGGATCCGTCATGCACTCATGCCGTGAGGGCAGACATTAGGGAGGCACAAAGCGTGTAGAACAAGGCGCTAAGTGGCTCACAATTCGGGGTGCTGGTCCTCCCACTTCAAGGGGGGCAGCATGGGGATCCGTCATGCACTCATGCCGTGAGGGCAGACATTAGGGAGGCACAAAGCGTGTAGAACAAGGCGCTAAGTGGCTCACAATTCGGGGTGCTGGTCCTCCCACTTCAAGGGGAGCAGCATGGGGATCAGTCATGCACTCATGCCGTGAGGGCAGACATTAGGGAGGCACAAAGCGTGTAGAACAAGGCGCTAAGTGGCTCACAATTCGGGGTGCTGGTCCTCCCACTTCAAGGGGGGCAGCATGAGGATCCGTCATGCACTCATGCCGTGAGGGCAGACATTAGGGAGGCACAAAGCGTGTAGAACAAGGCGCTAAGTGGCTCACAATTCGGGGTGCTGGTCCTCCCACTTCAAGGGGAGCAGCATGGGGATCCGTCATGCCGGGAGGGCACACATTAGGGAGGCACAAAAGGATTATAACGGGGCGCTAAGGGGCGCTAAGGGCCGCGCAATTCTGGGCGCTGGTCCACCCTTTGCTGAGGGGTCCAGTTCGGGAAGCTGGCCTGCATCACTTGACTGCAAAAGAAGCCCAGGCGGGTAAAAAAACCTGGAGGACCTAAGCCCCAGTGCTACACTCCCTGTTAAAATCTGGGGGCACAGTTTTTGAATATCAATTGCATCCCAAATCAAGTTCCGAACACTATTTCTAGGCACACTCCCAGCCCAGGAAAATTGGGGGACAACGCAGTCCCAACATTGCGACTGTCGGCGGAAGCTGTGGCATTGAAACGTGCGGCCCCATACGAAACACGCACTCCCAATATCCCATCCCTGACGAGATTTCCGGCAAAGCACAGCTCCTTCAATCTCCATACCCATTGATCGACGATCTAACCGTCATATCTATCAGCTATGTGCTCACAGTCTCTTAATTACATAGTTGTCTGACCTATTGTGGCGGCGTCAAGCGAAGGAGTGTCCCATGTTCCCTATCCCCCTCCATCTCCCCGGCTCCACTACCCATTCCCCCTGCCCCCCCCCCCCCCCCACTTCTAATTTCCGGTTCCAATCCCCGTCCCCCACCTCCTCCCCATCCCCCACCTGCTCCTCACCACCAAAAGATCTTCCCTCACCCCCCCCCCCCCCTCCATTCCTCCCCACCCTTCCTCTCCCTCTTCCTGTTCCACTCC
The DNA here is from genome assembly GCA_037349105.1 of Limnomonas spitsbergensis. NCBI lineage: Eukaryota > Viridiplantae > Chlorophyta > Chlorophyceae > Chlamydomonadales > Limnomonas > Limnomonas spitsbergensis. The sequence goes on from JAYJMM010000114.1 coordinate 1,697,162, forward strand.
CTGAACCTCTACATGACTTAAAAAGGCATATTGAACCACTCTATGTACTGCTGTATGTACTGCTGTATGTACTGCTCTGTACCGCTCTATGTACTGCACAGTCAGCTTCAGCAGGCGCCTTGCCCCTGTACCAGTACTGTGCCGATTACGGTCCTAACGATGGCTGTATGGCGCAGAGTTTCGTCCACCATAATCAGCTACAATTACCTTCAGCTACAATTACCTTCAGCTACAATTACCTTCAGCTACAATTACCTTCAGCTACAATTACCGGTAAGGGACCATAATTACTTGCACGATTTCTGAATTGCGGCGCAATTGCACAGCCCTGCCCATGCCCCCCTGCCCTCTCACGATCACCTTTCCCCACTCACCGCCACAAATTCCGGCATCACCGCGAAAGGCATGTCCAGTCGCCCCATCAACTTCGTAAGCTTCAGCAGGGCCTCCATGACCTTGCACGTGATTTCCACGCCCACAAATTCTATCCGGGCATAGCCCCTGGCCAGTAAGAAGCCCTGAATGCGCGTGAAGGTGCAAGGGTGCAGAGAATGAGGGCCAATTAGAACCCACCATCTGGGACAGGCACGTGAGGGTACAGGGGGCCGGGGAAGGGGCATGTGCGAGCACTTACCAAGTGCATGTGTGGGGGTGGGGGAGGGTGTAGGCAAGTAATAGCTATCTTCTTTAGTGTGTGCGTGGGTTGGGGGGGGGAGTGGAGGCGAGTGAGGGCGCCTGTGCCAAGCGCATGAAGGTGCAGGGGGCGAGGGGGGGGGCATGTTCGACCACGTGTGTGCGTGTGTAGGTGTAGGTGTGTGTGCGTGTGAAGAGCCATCTTATCAAGCGTGTATGTGTGAGGGGGGCAGGGAAATAAGAGCCCTCTTCTCAAGGATATGCTGGATGGGTGGGGGTGGGAGAGGGCAATTTGAGAAATATGAGCCCTCTTCTCAAGGACGTGTGAGTGTGTGGGGGGGGGGGGCAAGGAAAGAAGATACCTCTTATCAAGTGTGTGTGAGTGGGGGGGGGGCAAGGAGATAAGAGCCCTCTTCTCAAGTGTGTGTCTACATGTGTGTGGGGGGGGGAGTGGGGGGAAAAGGAAACACTAGCCCTCTTTTCAAGGATGTGTGTGTGTGTAATGGGGTCTTTCATTCCTTCTTTCGGTTCAAACAGCCTCTTTACAAATCTTAGTTAGCGCGGAGAGGTGGAGAGAGAAGAGGGGAGGAGAGGAGAGGGGAAGAGAGAGGAGGAGAGGTGGATCACCCCCCCTTTAAGCCAACCCAGCAAGAGTTGCACGGTACCTGGGCCTGAGAGATGAGGGTGTGCGGCGCGGTCCCCCCCGTGACTTTCACTGCGTTGCCGGGAAGGCCTTGCCGCGCTGTCAGCAGGTTGAAGATGCTCTGCTTAAAAACATTAACCTGCGGCACATCAAAAAATACAAACCGGAATCAAATCGGGCAAACGGGCATCAAAAGGGGCAAAACATCAAAGCATCGAATCGGACATCAGGGAGGAAATGTAGGGGCAGGAGCAGCAGCCTGCTGAACCCGTTAAAAAAAGGCTCCATCACCATATGGGTACAAAGATGCAGTGGCAACAACCTTGGTAGATTTGAAGCAGCCTGAAGTAGGGGTGCGTAGATGGGATGGGAGCCCGCTCAGAGGTGAAGGTCCAAAAGTTGGAGGTTAAGGGTAAAGGTGGCGCACCTTCGGCGTCCTCCACAGCTGGAAGTCGACCTTCAAGTGCTCCCTACCGCCCTTTGTGCGAGGTGGGGAGGGAGCCAGCTGCCTGATCGGCCCCATCACCCCCTTGCCCCCTCTGCCCGCTGCGCCGTCTGCTTGACCCTGCAGCCCTCTGCTGCCGTCCATCCGCTCCTGTGCCTGGGGTCCCGAGCCGCCGCTTGCGTCCGGCGGCTGCCGCACAACCTCCAGCTTCGGGCCGTCGATCTTGAGCGTGAAGGCGAGCGAGTAGGCGCCCGAGACCGTGTCGAGGTACGGCTGCGCGTACGCAGTGGACCGAAGAGTGTTGTAGACAGCCATGGCGCCCTCCGACCGCAGCGTCAGAGAGGGGCCACTCGCCCCTCTCTCTAATTTTCTTCTTGTATACCCTGTCCCAGCGCAATCTTTCCCGGATGGTGGGCTGCCCCTGACCCCCGTGCCCGACGCCTGCCCCGCTTGCTCCTCCTCAGCGGCTGCAGTGCTCACCGAGGCACCCCTCATGGCGGTCATGATGTGGGACGCGAGGTCCAGATACCCCGCGGTGGAGCTGGCCTGGATGAAGGGACTGCCGTCAACGTAACTCACCGACACACAGGCCTCGGTACCCTCGGCGGAGGCGTCCCTGACTTTGCCCCTTGGAGGAAACCCTCTGTCCTGGGTGAATCTCCCACTGCCGGGGTAAGGGTATAAGGTGGGCGAGATGGGCAAGGGAGAGGACGCTGAGCTTTGGAAGCGAGGCGACGACATGCACGGGATCTCCCGCGTGCCGCTTGCTGACGATAATGACAGAGGAGGAGCAGGAGCGTTCGGGGGACGGGAAGCAGGCGCCACCCGGGGACTGCTGCTGCTGCTGCTGCTACTGTCCGGCTTTGGTCCCCCATCCACGCCTGATTGCCAGGCTCCAGAGCCTGCAGATTTGCGGGACGGACGGTCCAACAAGCTACCGCTCGTCCTGCGGTTGCTGCCCGTGTGCTCCGCTAAATCCGGATCTGGTACCGGATCTGATTCCGGATCTGAAGCAGCGCTGGGGATCCGAGCCAGGGGCCGCCTCAAGACATCATCCCTGGTTTTGGGGTTTGATGCATTTGGTCGGTCGGGTACCGCCCGTAGCTGAGCAGGCACAGTGAGGGATTGAGACGGAAAGGGTCAGGATATCAGGTTGCCTGGACATGGTACAGGTATGTCATATTATTGTCTTTGCATGAACCGTTCTCGAGGCCATGTGGTTTTGTAGCTGGTCCATATTCAAAAGTGGCATGCCTGCTTGGCTGCAGGGCGAGGCTCCATGCAGGCATGGAAGCTGCAGTACATTTCAGCCAAGCACTTGCGTGCCACATGAGCGGTGCGTGACAGCTGTGCTAGTATGGATAGCTTGAAGCATGCTGATCAGGATACGAGGACCCCTGTGTGCTGCAATGCTTTTCTCAGAGTGGTTTAGAAAATAATCAGCTACCGGTACGTCATGGCCCGCCCGGAGGGCCTAGTGCGGCAGACCTTGCTGCTTGGGCCACCGGCCTTAGGCCGGTCCAGGGTATCCCAATCGGCCCAGAGATGGTCGCCAGGCAAACTTTCGAATTGGAGATGACAGGCACTGAAGTAATCACAGATTCTGCGGATCACGGATGCCGTGCTGCTTCAATCATGCTGCATGGCATGGCGAATTGCGCAGCCTGCTATCCAGGGACAGCTGAGACAGGCACAAATAATGGAGTGCATGGCGCACCACCGCGCTCCTCGTAGTAGCAGTTGAGCAGCCTGGTTTGGGTCTCGGGTTTGGTGATGCGGATGCTCTGCCAGCCCGGGCAGAACCAGGGCCACGATGGATCCTCATGCGGCTGCAAAGTAAGATGGTGTACACAAAATATTGTTTTAAGTTATGGCTCGTTTACATAACATCAGGGCTGTGGAGAGGCTGGCGCAGGTTGCAGGCGCTGTATGTTCGGAAACGGATTGTCTGCTCAGCAGCGACTGACGTGCGAATTCGCGATCTGGGCCTGCCCTCCGGTTAAGATTTGGTGAGTGATGAAGGAATGAGGATCAGGCTTATGAATCGGGCAGGGGCGAGTGTTTGATTTCAAAAGGTTCTGGAACACTTGTCTGCGAAGCGCTGAACCAGCCTCGGCCTCGCGTGAACGCCCTCCCCGAGATGGCCAGCCTCGCGCAGACATCATCGACGCTTGGGCAGCATCGCGCTGCCCTCACCTCTCCCATCAGGCGCATCCCCACATCTGCTCTATCTTCATACCGAGCCGCCCAGTGCAGTCGAATCCCGATGGCGTCAGCGTCATCCTCAACCGCCACGCCCACACAGGCTTTCCCCTCTCGTGGCTCCCCTCTCGGCAGCCAGCTGGGCCAGCGGCGCCACTCCCTCAAATGCCGGCAGACGAGCGTCACCACGCGTGCCTCCGTGACCGATTACCTCATCCCCGCGGCCGTCTTCTTCACGCCCGGACTCTGCGCAATCGTATACGCCTACTTTAAGGGCAAGGGCAACCTGAAGGACGGGCTCAGCCGACTACTGACCGAGCTTTCACAGGGGTACTTCCAGGTGAGCAGTTCAGCAGGAAAGGTGTTCAGGATGGGGAATCCATCGGCTGCATGCCCATGCACAACACTTACTGCATGGCGCCCATGGGGGGCATCCCGTGGGCTGCTGAGAAGATCTAGCAGGGGTACTTCGAGGTAGGTACTTAATCTGGAGGGGTTTTCCTAGGGAGGAAATCATTTTGGTGGGCATGGGGTCCATGGAGAGCAACATAGGAAATCAAGCTTGGTATTGTTGAAGGTGTCGTGCCGTGTTGTCATGGCCAGCGACTGACTGAGGTCTCACGGGAGTTTGGAGCATGGGGCCTGCAGCATGTCATCCATGGAGGGCAGCGTGGGAATATAGCAGTGTGTCCAAGGTGCTCATGGAAATCAGCATGGGGTATCTAGCACGCGGCTCATGGAAAGCAGCATGGGGCATCTAGCATAGGGCTCATGGAGGGCAGCATGGGGCATCTAGCATGGGTCTCAAGAAGGGCAGCATGGGGCATCTAGCATGGGGCTCATGGAGGGTAGCATGGGGCATCTAGCATGGGGCGCGTGGAGGGCAGCATGGGGCATCTAGCATGGGGCTCATGGAAGGCAGCATGTGGCATCTAGCATGGGGCGCATAGAGGGCAGCATGGGGCATCCAGCATGGGGCGCATGGAGGGCAGCATGTGGCATCTAGCATGGGGCGCATAGAGGGCAGCATGGGGCATCTAGCATGGGGCGCATAGAGGGCAGCATGCGGCATCTAGCATGGGGCGCATAGAGGGCAGCATGGGGCATCTAGCATGGGGTGCATGGAGGGTAGCATGGGGCATCTAGCATGGGGTGCATGGAGGGCAGCATGTGGCATCTAGCATTGGGCGCATAGAGGGCAGCATGGGGCATCTAGCATGGGGCTCATGAAGGGCAGCATGGGCATCTAGCATGGTGTCCACGGGGAGCAGCATGGGCACCTAGCATGGGGCTCATGATGGGAAGCATAGGGCATCCAGCATGGGGTGCACGGAGGGAGGCATGAGGCTTGGGAGGCCCGTGCATATTGCCCCCCTCTGACCATGGAGACATAGGGGATGATGCCTTTTTATCTTCTTCTTCTCAGTCCTGATTTAATTGCAGTGCTTAGGATGCATGAATAAGATAAAAACGACGTGGAATATAGGTCCAGGGTTCAATGGGTTCATCGTGACCCTATGGGGTCCAAGGCTGACCCAGAATTCAGGTTTAGAGCTTGAACCATCCATGTTGGGCCTGTGGGTAAGCCAAAAGGCTGATCAAGGGTTTTGCCTGGGGCGTGGCTGTTATGGGCCGTGAGGATTTAAGCAACATCATTTCGCTGTCTCATCCTTCCTTTTTACCGCATGGCCCTTTCAAAAAGCGAGTCATGAGAAGTGACACCGGGCTGACCTCAGCCTCCTTGCCCCCTTGTACTTTTCCGCTAAAAACAGCCGAATGTCGGCGGCGAAAACATCCCCGTCGCGGAGGGCGAGCTTTCCGACCTAGCTGGCGACGAGCCGCTGTTCAAGGCGTTGTACAAGTGGTGAGCGGGCTGCATTCATACCACATCCATACCACCCCTACCTGCTGACGACATGTGGCTTGTTAATGTTTATCCTCGTTTAGGGTTCAGTATCATTGAAGGTTCAGCCTTGTTCAGGATGCCACCCTGCTTGCCCGAGCCCCGTCCATCCTTGCCTCTTCCTCGCTTCCTCCTGACCACTTCCTCCCCCCCCCACACCTGCTACCTTCGTACCTCATATCCCCTCCCTCCCTGCCCCTCCCTCCCTGCCCCCCACCCCCGCACCCCATCCTGGCAGGTTCATTGAGAGCGGAGGTGTCTTCAAGCTCGTCTTTGGCCCCAAGGCATTCATCGTGGTGTCGGATCCTGTGGTGGTGCGCCACCTGCTCAAGGTAAGGGTTAGGGGGGAAGGGTTCAGGGTAAACTTGTCAAGGTTAAGGATTCAGAAGGTAAACAAAATCGACAGGTACAGGGGTTCTGGTTTATTGGGGGCCTGCTTGCAGCTGTCAATCTATGCTCATAACCATTGGTTCTGGTTTAGGGGTATGGGCTCAAGTTTACAAGGTTCCACGAAAAAATAATGGATCTTTTGGGAGCCTGCTTGCAGCTGTCAATCTTTGCTCATAACCATTGGTTCGGGTTTAGGGGTGTGGGCTCAAGTACACAAGGTTCCACGAAAAAATAATGGATTTTTTTTTGGGAGCCTGCTTGCAGCTGTCAATCTATGCTCATACCCATGGGATCAGGTTTTAGTACTTAACCCCTGGCCCATCTGGCCCGCAGGAGAATGCCTTCAACTACGACAAGGGGGTTCTGGCTGAGATTTTGGAGCCCATCATGGGCAAGGGGCTCATCCCTGCCGACCTGGAGACATGGAAGGTGAGGGCGACTGGGAGGGGGGGAGGGGAGGATCCTAACCTTGGCATGAGCCCATGTCCCGTCTGACAAAGTATCATGGATGGTGAGGGTGGCCGGGAGGGGTCGGACCCTGAACCCTTTCCTCAACCTTGAACCCTGTTGACATGGAGACATGGAAGGTCAGGGCAACCAGTAGGGGGGGGGGAGGTGAACCCTAACCTTGGCATGAGCCCATGTCCCGTCTAACAAAGTATCATGGATGGTGAGGGCGGCCGGGAGGGGTTGGACCCTAAACCCTTCCTCCAACCTCGAACCCGCCCGACAAGGGGGCCAGACATGGGCGGTGAAGGCGGCTGGCATGAGAGGCTCTGTTTGAAGGAGGGAAGCGGGGAGTTCAGGTACAGGATTGAGGGCAGTGCCTGAGTCTTGTTTTAGTGCGCCTGGGTCTTGTTTTTGAGTGTCTGAGTCTTGCTTTTGTAGGTGCAGGAGGGAGGGAAGCGGGGAGTCAGGGTAGAGGATTGAAGGCAGTGTCTGGGTCTTTTGTTTGCAGGTGCTGGAGTGCTGGACCCCATTGCCTCTTGGCTGTTCCCCATGGGTTCTAGAAATCTGGAAATCTGGACATCTGTAGTCGGGGTGTCAGGAGCGGGCTGGAATGCATGCGCTGAGATGGGGTTTTCCTTAAGGAGCAGGGCATTGAAGTGACGGGGAGATGGGCATTTGAAGTGACGGGGAGATGGGCATTTGAAGTGACGGAGAGATGGGCATTTGAAGTGAAGGGGAGATGGGCATTTGAAGTGATGGGGAGATGGGCATTTGAAGTGACGGGGAGATGGGCATTTGAAGTGACGGGGCGATGGGCATTTGAAATGATGGGGAGATGGGCATTTGAAGTGACAGGGAGTGTGAGAGAAAAATGCAGCAGGTGGACGGATGAGCCGTGTTAGTGCTGTGTTACTGTCATGGTGACCAGTGTTGACTGATGGTGACAATCTTTTAGGCTTTGCTCCTAGCATATCAGCTACGAGCCAACTTCTTACTGCTTCCACCTTCCCCCCAGCTCCCCCCACCTTCCTGTACCTTCCTCCCCATTCCTCTACCTCCTCAGCATTCCTCCACCTTTTCCCAGCTTCCTCCATCTTCTTCACAACTTCCTCCACCTTCCTATACTTTTCCTTCTCATTCCTCCACCTCCTCTACATTTCTTCTGCTTCCTATCCCCTCCTCCGCCTTCTTCCACGCTCCTTGCTGCTAAACCCTAAACCCTGAGCCCATATCCCACGTCCCTTGCCGCTTAAGCCTAAACCCTAAACCCATATTCCACGTTCCTTGCTGCTGCCTCAGGTCCGCCGTCGTGCGGTGGTCCCTGCTTTCCACCGACAGTACTATGAGGCGATGGCCTCCATGTTTGCATCGTGCACCATGCGGACCGTGGACAAGATCGAGGCGGCAATGACGCAGCAGGTGGGTCCCCTGGTATTTATATTTTCATTTGCTGGATGACCTGCTGCCAAGGCTTAAGAGAGAACAAATTTCGGCCGAGTCTTAGAGGCAGGCCATCAACAGGGCCTGGAACACATGTGTTTGTGTGCTCTCGGCTGCAGGTTTGGCCTCGCGTTTTTTCTCATGAATGGAAATCAAAAAAAAATGTAGACAGTGCACTGTTACACATCTGCATAAAATTAAATAAAGTAAAAAAACAAAAACGGGGGAAATCGACGAGTGCTATGTGTCTGAGGCCGCGGCGGCCAACATCGGTCCGTAATCTTCTTAACTTGTGCGTGACCTTGCATTATGTTCCTTTGCTTGGAATGCTCTTGCTGAGAAGTGTGCCAGGCCAGCCGGGCAGTCCCCGTATCTGTATTTGTGTGCGCTCTTGGTAGTAGGATCCGTCCCAGCGGCTGGGAGTGTGAGGGCAGCAGCACATGGTTTTGCCCCATCAACAGTGTGACTGGCAGCACTTGTTTCAACAGGCCTTCCTGCCGCTGCGTCTGAAGCTCTGATCCTTGTCAGCCTGAAGTGACATGTCCAAAACTTGAAGACCGACAATGAAAAACTCGAACCCGTAACAATGTGAACCCAAGCCATAAAGTATGAGTGGGGGCATGAGTCTTAAATCCTGAGCTCGTCTTAGCTGAGTGTGGGGCTTTAAGTCTCTAGCGGGTCAAGGCAGCTGCGCAGCACCCTGCTTCTAATGGTCACAACTTAGGCAAACCCATGCCCCGTATGTCATCCGCATAGCGCCTGACTGCCCTCCCCCCCCTTACCATTGTCTAGAACATGCCTCTCCACCCTCACCTTCTACCCCATCACCTTCTACCCCATCACCTACCCCATCACCCTCTACCCCACCACCTTCTACCCCATCACCTTCTACCCCACCACCTTCTACCCCATCACCTTCTACCCCATCACCTGCTACCCCACCACCTTCTACCCCATCACCTTCTACCCCATCACCTTCTACCCCATCACCCTCTACCCCACCACCTTCTACCCCATCACCTTCTACCCCATCACCTGCTACCCCACCACCTTCTACCCCATCACCTTCTACCCCACCACCTTCTACCCCATCACCTTCTACCCCATCACCTTCTACCCCATCACCTTCTACCCCATCACCTTCTACCCCATCACCTTCTACCCCATCACCTTCTACCCCATTACCTTCTACCCCACCGCCTTCTACCCCACCACCTTCTACCCCACCCCCTGCTACCCCACCACCCTCTGCCTTGTCACCTTCTGCCCTACCCCATCACCTTCTGCAGGGAGCGAGCAGCTCTGCCACACTCAACATGGAGGCTGAGTTCCTCAACCTGGGCCTAGACATCATTGGGCTGGGAGTGTTCAACTTTGAGTTTGGCTCCATCACCAGCGAATCCCCCGTCATCAAGGTACGGAAAGAGTCAAGGGTTTACCTACACCCTTAACCCTAAACTTTGAGTTTGGCTTCATCACCAGGGAATCCCCTGTCATCAAGGTACGAAACCTGCTGAATCGTGAACCGTAAATACCTATATCAACCTAAACCCTGTCACCCGCATGCCTCACGTCATCAAGGCATGGGGCCAACTAAACCTTCAACACCAATCCCTGAACCCTTAACCCTGTCACCCGCATGCCTCACGTCATCAAGGCATGGGGCCAACTAAACCTTCAACACCAATCCCTGAACCCTAAACCCTGTCACCCGCATGCCTCACGTCATCAAGGCATGGGGCCAACTAAACCTTCAACACCAATCCCTGAACCCTAAACCCTGTCACCCGCATGCCTCACGTCATCAAGGCATGGGGCCAACTAAACCTTCAACACCAATCCCTGAACCCTAAACCCTGTCACCCGCATGCCTCACGTCATCAAGGCATGGGGCAAACTAAACCTTCAACACCAATCCCTGAACCCTAAACCCTGTCACTTGCGAGAGCCCGTCATCAAGGCATGGGGCCCACTAGGCCTTTAACACCCATCCCATCACCCTAAACCCTGTCATTTGCAAGAACCCATCATAAAGGTATGGAACCTGCATCAACATCAAAACCATAAACCCTTTAAACCCGACACCCCTCATCGGCTTAACCCCATTAACCCTACAAAACCCTATACCCCTCAATGGCTTAAACCTCAACGGCCAAAATGTATAAACCTATAAACCCTTTACCCCTCAACAGCTAAACTGTACCACCATCGAGTCTCCTGCATCAAGGCATGCAACCTACTAGACCCTAAACACTTATCCTATAACCCTATCACTGTCAAGTCTCCCGTCATCAAAGCATGAGGTCTATGAGACCCTGAACATATGTCCTCAAACCTTGAACCCTGCCATCCGCATGTCTATCGTCATCCTTTTCCACTGTTATTATGAACACACAAACCTTTCGCCCTAGCCTCTTTCAAAATTGCGGTACGTGCATGCGAGATGCGTTTGAGAGCTTGTACTTGTGGACAATGATCCAGGGTTTATTTACACCAGCGTCCCTTTAAACCCTTATGCTCGATGCGCCGCTTCTAGATTACGGTTTAGTTTAACCTAGCGACCCCTCAACCCTCATCCCCCCCAGGCGGTGTATGGCGTGCTCAAGGAGGCGGAGCACCGATCCACGTTCTATATACCGTACTGGAACCTCCCCATCACCAAGTAAGGCAAGGGTTTAGGGTTCAGGGTTTAGTAAGGCTGGAAGCGGGGCTGCACCTGATCATGAACGGAACCTTTTAGTCCCCTCCCCCCACCCCTGTTTGCTTGTTGCGTGTTGCGTAACAGTAGGCTGCGAGGATGCATCTATGAGAAGCTGTGACACCTGTCTACCGGCAATGGTTTACGTATTGATACACCTAATTGGGTGCAGATTGAACGTCTCCCGTTGTTTTCGTCGTTTCCGCCGGCCGTGACGAGTCGTCGCCATTTGGCACGGGCTCTCGGATCTATGAACTCACACAGGCATGTGCGCATGGGCATTCATTGCGTGCACACGCACAGGCACACGCATGGCACGCACGCACACACAGGCACGTGCGCATGGGCATTCATTGCAGCTGGCACCCCGATGGACACCTCCTTACCGTTGTCACTGTGCAGGTACATTGTGCCGCGCCAGATTCAGTTCAATGCCGACCTGGTCGTGATCAACCAATGCTTGGACGGGCTGATCCGCCAGGCCAAGGACACGCGGCAGGAGGAAGACTATGAGGCACTGCAGAATCGCGATTACGCAAACGTAGGAGCAAGCAGGGAGGGGAGGGTTGGGGTTATTAAAAGGACTTTTCATGTTTGGCTGGCTGGTATGGACACAGGACTGAGAGAACAGCTTGATGGACGTCTAGCTATTTGTTCCACTCACAGCTGACCACCTTTGGCAGGCCGCCCCCCAAATTCTGATTCCTGATTCCCGGTCCCCTGCCGCCCTGCTGCAGGTCAAGGACCCCTCTCTCCTGCTCCCAGTTCGCCCTCCACTCCCCCAAATGACGATTGGTTGTCCCGTTTCCGGGATTCTATATACCGGTATTTGAATTATGATCCATGTTCCCCTTTCGCCCCCCCTGCAGGCCAAGGACCCTCTCTCCTGCTCCCCGTTCGCCCTCCACCCCTTAGAATGACGATTGGTTGACCCGTGCCCAGGATTCTTCCCACCGGTATTTGAATTTTAATTCCAGATCCAGATTTATCCAGATTCACGTGTATGGCGCGGATGTGGCTTCGGCCCAGGCTGCGCTGTTTTCCTAACTCTCACGCCTCCCACGGGGCTTAGCTTTCTTTCTTTCCTGATCCATGTTCCTCTTTCGCCCCTTCTGCAGGTCAAGGACCCCTCCCTCCTGAGGTTTTTGGTGGACATGCGCGGCGAGGACGCAACCAACAAACAGGTATGGAGATTGTAGAACCTGGGTGTGAGCGTACATTTTATAAAGAACGGGGGAGGATGCAACCAATCAAACAGGTATGGCGAACTTGGGTGTGAGCATACTTCTTATAAGAAAAATCGGGTGAGGAAACGGGGGAGGACTGGCGCGGCAACGATGTAGCCAACAAACAGGTATGGGGATGCTACGGGTGTGAGCATTTGTTTTTATCAAAAAACGGGGGAGGAAAGGCCACTAAGACAGCAGTTGGGGATGCAAGCAGGTGCAGAGCTAACCAGGTAGTTTTCTGTAATCAAGTCTGGCTTCGGGGTACCCAAGAAAGCAGGTTTCAAAGCCGACAAGCAGGTTTGGAGCCAGCTGCGTTATTTTACAGCAAAAATAGGGGAAGGAGGTAAAAACAAACAGGCGGGGGCAGAGGGGGGGGGAAGGGAACCAACAAGCTGGTGCAGAACCAGCAGAGTTTTAGTGCCCGCCAGGCCCCCATTGGGGGGAGGAGGGCGCCGGGCGACCCCCTCTGAGCCAATGGGGAACACACCTTGAACGACCTACAGCCGATAGTCCAAGCACCTGGTCCCGCCCGGTCGCATGCCGAGATGTAGATGAAGTGCGGCTGAAATGTAGCTGATTCGCGCTGAAATGAACACCAGGAACCTCCTGAACTGAACACCTGTGACCTCCTAATATCAGCCAGGCTCCCGATAGGCACACACTGCCTGCTGTGGATGCTGCTACATGCACTTCCAGCAGGCGGATAACTATGCAGGGAAGCCATCAAGATAAGATACTGGCATAACGTAGATTTGCTTTGCCCTCCCTCATAACTAACGTTGTTTGGGGTTGAGGGATCCATGGATATTGTCAACGCCAGTTTTCAGTCAGGAATTCAGAGTTTTGGTCCATTATTTGCTATGAGGGCAGGGTTAAAAGAAAAACGTTTTTTATACCTGAGGGAGGGCAAATCAAATCTACGGTAATTATGCTAGGACACGAGTCATGCGACGTCATTTTTTGTTAGGGAACAATCAATTTTGTGCACCCTGGGATTCAGAGCCCCTGGGTAGGAGGATAATTTTGAAGTGTGAACGGTCGATGAAGAGGCGGAGAGGTGTCCGCGCGTAGGTTCTTTAGGCAGTAGAGGTCAACTTGGGGGCCTTGAGGCATTGCATGTCGGAACGTGGGCCTAGCCGGTACCCTTAGGCCTAATTCCCCCCCCACACACATGCCCCACCCCTTTGCAGTTGCGCGATGACTTGATGACCATGCTTATTGCCGGCCATGAGACCACGGCGGCGGTGCTGACGTGGACGTTCTTCTGCATCGTGCAGAACCCGCAAATCGAGGCCAAGGTGGGGCCTTTTGTGGGACGGGCCTTACGACTCACTCTTAGAAATGTGTGTGCATCACTTTTGTACAGCCTGTCGGCATGTGTTGGTGTGACCAAGGTGTAAGGGCTCAGTTGAAATAGTGGATTTCTTGTCCACACTACGGTGAACGGCGTCCTCACAACTACCGTTATGCTCAAGCAAAGCTCAGGCGTTCCGAGAAATATGGTGTTAGTTAACGTTCTGTTTCACTGCTCCGCTTTGCAATCAGTATGTTGCAAGAGTGTGCACATATGTGTTAGGTGTAACATGCAGTGGATCTGACCAAGGTTAGAGGTGTGACATGTAGTGGACATGACCAGGGTGAGAGGTGTGACATGTAGTGGACATGACCAGGGTGAGAGGTGTGGCATGTTGTCGATCTGACCAGGGTGGGAGCCTGGGAGGTGTGACATGTAGTGGATCTGACCAGGGTGGGAGGTGTGACATGTAGTGGATCTGCCCAGGGTGAGAGGTGTGACATGTAGTGGATGTGACCAGGGTGAGAGGTGTGACATGTAGTGGATCTGACCAGGGTGAGAGGTGTGACATGTAGTGGACATGACCAGGTAGAGAGGTGTGACATATAGTGGACACGACCTGGGTAAGATGTGTGCCATGTAGCGGATCTGGCCAGGGTGGGAAGTGTGACATGTAGTGGATCTGGCCAGGGTGGGAAGTGTGACATGTAGTGGATCTGACCAGGGTGAGAGGTGTGACATGTAGTGGAACTGACCAGGGTGAGAGGTGTGACATGTAGTGGATCTGGCCAGGGTGGGAAGTGTAACATGTAGTGGATCTGATCAGGGTGAGAGGTGTGACATGTCGTGGAACTGACCAGGGTGAGATGTGTGACATGTAGTGGATCTGACCAGGGTGAGAGGTGTGACGTAGTGGAACTGACCAGGGTGAGAGGTGTGACATGTAGTGGATCTGACCAGGGTGAGAGGTGTGACATGTAGTGGAACTGACCAGGGTGAGAGGTGTGACATGTAGTGGATCTGACCAGGGTGAGAGGTGTGACATGTAGTGGATCTGACCAGAGTGAGAGGTGTGACATGTAGTGGACATGACCAGGGTGAGAGGTGTGAAATGTAGTGGATCTGACCTTAGTCTATTTTCCCTTGAGACCATTGCTTGATTACCCCTGTATTCAAACCTAAACCCTTGTCCTCCCCCATTTGCCCTTGTATGGGTCGAGCTCATGACCCCCCCCTCCGTATTGAACCCTTTATTCTACTCTCCTTTTAGGTGCTGGAGGAGGTGGACCGCGTGGTGGGGGACCGGGCTCCCACCCTAGAGGACTTGAAGAACCTGCCCTACATCAGGGCCACGCTAGGTGAGTGCTAGACTCCTGTTTGCTGACAGGAATGCGCAACAGAGCACCTGACACAAGCCGCTGGGCAGCCACCAGTGGGCCAATGGGGACCAAACCTTGACCGGCCCACAGCCGGTGGCCCAAGCAGCATAGGTCTTCACCATGCCCTGCTGGACGTTTGCCGTGATGTAGCTGAATTGTAGCTGAAGTGCGTTCACTTTTGTTTAAACGGTGGTGCTAGGGGGGCCCTTGCTCACTTGCCCTGCATCAAGGCAAGGCTGGGTGAGTGCAGCCTTGGCCACCAGACGGACAGCAAGAATGTTTACCCCCCACGATCCTCATGTTTAGGATCTGCCGGAAGAGTCAAGTTCGTTTTTTTCTGCTGAAAGTTCATGGAGCCCTAAGAGTTGAAATCACATTTTATGTTCCAAGGCTCTTGTGTACCGGAATACGATTTGTTAGTGCTGCCCTCACGCTCCCTCTTTTCTGCTCCTGCTTAAGTCCGCTTGCTCCCCCTTTTGCCCTCGCGCCCCCTCAGTTGCTGCTGCTGCTGCTGCTGCTACCGCCCCTGCTTGCACGCTTCATATGCTGCTGCTTCCACTGCTGCAGCTGAGTCATTAAGGCTGTACCCCCAGCCGCCCATCCTCATCCGCCGAGCGCTGGAGGAGGACACCCTGCCCCCGGGCCTGAACGGAGACCCCAATGGGTGAGAGGGGGTGAGGGTTTAGGTGCTGTACCGATTACGGTATTAACGGTGGCGGAATTACGTAGCTGAGTTTCAGTCACCGTCATTTCAAGGTAGGTTCAGCTACTTTCACCAGTAAGGGACAGAAAGTACCAGCACAATTTCTGAATTACAGCGCAATTGCACAGCACTGGCTTAGGGGTTCAGGTTGGGTGGGGCTGAATGGCGACCTTTATGGGCGAAAGGACAGGGCTTCGGCTGCATGAGGGGTTTTGGGGCGTGTCAGATTGCTTCACAGCTTCAATTGTAGTCTATTATGCGTCTGCTCTGAGCCCTCTATGTCTTTGTGTTTTGAATCACCGGAGTGATATACCAACTGGCAGCCGCCTCTGCTTGTACTTTTATAAGAGCTCCTCCTCCCACCCTCACCCCACCTGCAGTTACCCAATTGGCAAAGCCGAGCTCCCCCTCCCCCTTCCCCCCCCCCCCTGGTGTCGTTACCCCATCGGCAAGGGCAAGCTCCCCCTCCCCCTTCCCCCCCCCCCTGGTGTAGGTACCCCATTGGCAAGGGCGCAGACATTTTCATCAGCGTGTGGAACCTGCACCACTCGCCGCACCTGTGGCGCGAGCCGGAGGCCTTCCGGCCGGAGCGCTTCTTTGAGAAGAACGACAACCCCGCCTTCAAGGGGAAGTGGGCAGGTGCGTCGTAGGAGGCGGGGACGGTTGCCCAGATATTGAAGCGGGAAACGTGCACAAGATCCGAGTGTTTGGACGGGTTGTTGGGGACTGCGAGATGAGTTCTGCTGTGCCCTGTGAAATCACGGGCTGAAACAAGCAAGGGAGCCTTCTGAAGTCCTGTTCCATCAGTCCCTAATTGGCCCTTAAGTCTTATTGACCAGCCCCGAATCAAACAAGGCTTTCAGATTGAAGCAGGCTCTTACCCAGCAATGTAAACCTCAAGGGAGGCCCTGCTCTGTGCTCAGGCCTAGTGCTCAGGGCCAGGGCCTTGGGCCAGGCTCTAACCCAGCAATGTGAACCTCAAGGGAGGCCCTGCTCTGTGCTCAGGCCTAGTGCTCAGGGCCAGGGCCTTGGGCCAGGCTCTAACCCAGCAATGTAAACCTCAAGAAAGGCCCTGCTCTGTGCTCAGGCCTAGTGCTCAGGGCCAGGGCCTTGGGCCAGGCTCTAACCCAGCAATGTGAATCTCAAGACAGGCCCTGCTCTGTGCCCAGGCCTAGGGCTCAGGGCCAGAGCCTTGGGCCAGGCTCTAACCCAGCAATGTAAACCTCAAGGGAGGCCCTGCTCTGTGCTCAGGCCTAGTGCTCAGGGCCAGGGCCTTGGGCCAGGCTCTAACCCAGCAATGTAAACCTCAAGGCAGGCCCTGCTCTGTGCTCAGGCCTAGTGCTCAAGGCCAGGGCCTTGGGCCAGGCTCTAACCCAGCAATGTGAATCTCAAGGCAGGCCCTGCTCTGTGCCCAGGCCTAGTGCTCAGGGCCAGGGCCTTGGGCCAGGCTCTAACCCAGCAATGTGAACCTCAAGGGAGGCCCTGCTCTGTGCCCAGGCCTAGTGCTCAGGGCCAGGGCCTTGGGCCAGGCTCTAACCCAGCAATGTAAACCTCAAGGGAGGCCCTGCTCTGTGCTCAGGCCTAGTGCTCAGGGCCAGGGCCTTGGGCCAGGCTCTAACCCAGCAATGTGAATCTCAAGGCAGGCCCTGCTCTGTGCCCAGGCCTAGTGCTCAGGGCCAGGGCCTTGGGCCAGGCTCTAACCCAGCAATGTAAACCTCAAGGCAGGCCCTGCTCTGTGCCCAGGCCTAGTGCTCAGGGCCAGGGCCTTGGGCCAGGCTCTAACCCAGCAATGTGAACCTCAAGGGAGGCCCTGCTCTGTGCCCAGGCCTAGGGCTCAGGGCCAGGGCCTTGGGCTAGGCTCTAACCCAGCAATGCGACACTCAAGGCAGGCCCTGCTCTGTGCCCAGGCCTAGTGCTCAGGGCCAGGGCCTTGGGCCAGGCTCTAACCCAGCAATGTGAACCTCAAGGGAGGCCCTGCTCTGTGCCCAGGCCTAGTGCTCAGGGCCAGGGCCTTGGGCCAGGCTCTAACCCAGCAATGCGACCCTCAAGGCAGGCCCTGCTCTGTGCTCAGGCCTAGTGCTCAGGGCCAGGGCCTTGGGCCAGGCTCTAACCCAACAATGCGATCCTCAAGGCAGGCCCTGCTCTGTGCCCAGGCCTAGTGCTCAGGGCCAGAGCCTTGGGCCAGGCCCTGTTGGGACTTGCGGGGTCAAGCAAGCCACAGTCGTGAGGCTGGGTAATTATTCGGGCTTCTGACACCAGATGTGGGTGACGTTGTTGGTGGATCCTGGGGACCTTGGCGGTCATCAGGAGGGATTTCTCACTTGGATCGTGCATGGCTGTTGCTCAACATCTTGCATGGTTGTTGCACAACATATAGCATAGCTGTCGCGTGACGTCTTTCATGGCTGCTGCACAACATTCTGCATAGCTGTCACGCGATGTCTTTCATAGCTGCTGTACAACATTTTGCATAGCTGTCACGCGACATATCTCATGACTGTTGCGCAACAGCCATGCAACATGTTGTGCAACATCTTGCACACAACATGTTGCATGGCTGTTGCGCATCATATTGCATGGCTGTTGTGCAACATGCTGCATGGCTGCTGGCAACATGCTGCATGACTATTGCGCGATGCCTTGTATGGCTGCTGCTCAGAATATTGCATTACTGTTGCTCAGCCCACTCCACGGCTGTTGCGGCGCAACGTGTTGCATGGCTGTTGCGCGATATCTTAATTGGCAGTTTTGCTGCACACATGCATGGCTGTTGCGCAACGCACTTGCATGGCTGTTGCGAAATGTGCGGCGCTGCCCTGTCCAGGTTACAACCCTGAGGCGCAGGGCTCTTCGCTCTACCCCAACGAGGTGTCTTCAGACTTCGCATTCATCCCGTTTGGCGGCGGCGCGCGCAAATGCATCGGCGACCAGTTTGCGTTGTTCGAGGCGACGGTGGCGCTCACTATGCTCATCAGACGCTACACCTTCAGGCTGGCTGTGCCGGCAAAGGAGGTGGGTGCGGGGTGCGGAGTGTTTGTGTAAGTGTGCATCAGACAACGAATGGCAGGACGCTGGGCAGCTTCCACTGACTGGGCCGATGGGGATCAAACCTTGACTGGTCTTCGTCCAGTGGCCCAAGCAGGCGCCTCGCTGCACCAGGTCTCCACTAGCCATCGGACATGACGTACCTGAATTGTAGCTGGGCACCCACGCGGCCGAGCCTTTTGAGCATTGCTCAGTGGTTTAATATCATTGACCTGAATTGTAGCTGAAGCACCCTGAGAATAAGAGCGGTTCAGAGCGTGCCACAGGTGGATTTGTGTGGCTGGTGGCAGACACAAGGCACCCAAGTGTTGACACATCAGAGGTATTCTCCAGGTTTTTCTTGTCCTTTGGGTGCCAAGCCTGTTGTGGTGTGTCAGAAGGAGGGGCCGGCATGGCCTTAAAAGGGTCAAGCTCATGAGACCTGCACCAATTCGTAGATTTGGAGTCCTGTTGGAGACTGAAGTCGGGTGCTTGAAGGACCCCAGCAGAGTGTGGCCTTCAGGAGAGACTTGCTCACCTGCGGCATCCTGGCCTCCCCCCCTGCAGGTCGGCATGGCGACTGGTGCTACCATACACACGGCCAACGGCTTGCCCCTGCGGATGGAGCGGCGCACGGCACCCGGGGCTCCAGTGGTAGCAGAGGCCGCTGTGGCTGCGGCGTGATCAGAAGCGTGGAGTTTCCGGTACAGCATTATATAGCTTAATAGAACTGCGGTACAGTGGTACAGCATTATCCAGCACGGTATAATAGCTGTACAGCATTATCTTGCGCTACAGCATCATCCAGCACGGTACAATAGCGTTGCAGAAGTTACAGATTGTGCTGGTAATTTGGTTAGCTGTGTTTAACGGAATGTGCGTTTGGGAACGGGTAGACTGACTTGAGAAGGGCCTGGGCGAAACCAGGGCCTGTCTTAGGTTGCTGTCTCAGGATGTGCACGGTCTTGAACGCCTATTTGGTACCCAAACAATATGCTGTCAAATTGTGGGCCATTGTCCCCGACTTAACTCAGGACGACCTCGACAATTAGGGACATTTTGTCTACAGTGAGTCAATGTGATGCTCTGATGGGCTGTAAAACTTCACAGTGAACAAATTTAAGCCAATGGTTACTTGTGTCAGCCTGGATGACTAAAATGCCCAACAATTGAAGCATCGGCCACAGCCAGATCACAATTTTCCTGCAACCTTGGGGGATATAAAGGAAAGGAGTCATCCCTGAGACGGTTGATCTGCCCCGTCCAGCCCAGCTACACAGTACTGGCAACTCTGTCAATGAGGCTACACCTCTGGGCCTGATCACAATAAGGCTCGGCCAAGTGGGCACCTGCCAACTATGTGTAGCATTATCTGGTGCCGTTCAAGACCTCAGCTGATACCAAATATGCTGACTACCGCCTCTTCAGCTTAAAGATCCAGGCGTTTGAGATATCATAAATGTGACTGTTGGTGACGATGATGGGGTTAACGAGGGGGGAGTCTGAGGAATATAAGCCTGTCTAGATGAGCCGCTCACAACTGGTGCTCAGAAAGGCCACCGAACAGCAGTAAAGCACGCGTAAGACGTCAAAATGAGAAAATACTGATTAAGTATGGCTTGCACCCACAGGATGCCCCCATGGCATGCCTCGATGGCAATGGGGGCAGCTCCGCAATCGTGCCATAAGCCCATGGAAAGTTTTGTTGGACGTTCCAGAGAAATAGCATGCCATGAGCTCAAGACAAGCCTTCGGAACCCAGTAAAACCTTAATTAATCAGTCAAAAATCAGAATTTAAGGAAGGGAGCGGGGTTAATTTCAGTCGGCTCATCCGTGCGCTTCTAATGGTGCCGATAAATATATAGATGGTTCACAAATGTCAAGCGGTGAAACTAAGGAACAAACCATTGCTCTAGCTACCACCTCATGGCACGAAACAGGAACGAGTGATGTGATGCGTCCGCCAAACGACATGCATGGAGCACACACTTGAGGCGAGGTACTCCAGTGGAAGCTGGGAGGGGAACAGGCCGGGCCTAGCAAAGACTAATAAGGCCCTGCTGTGGTGCAGAGATGTTGGCTGGAAATACCCACTTCAGTCCCACTGGCACACACCTGGCAATGGCAAGCCACCTGCGTTCTGATCACTGCCACTTTCCTGGCAAAAACCTGCCACATTTTGTCCATCCACTGGCACCCCACTGCCAAATGCTGGCTGGGCCAACCCTTCGCACACCCACTGAGTGCCGCATACCTGGTATTGGCTGGCCAACCCTTCGCCCACCCACTGCCGCATACTTGGCATTGGCTGGGCCAACCCTTCGCCCACCCTCTGCCGCATACTTGGCATTGACCTACGTGCTGGATTTTTGTTTGCCCACGTGGCCGAGCTTCATATCAGCATGGCCCAAAGATGTAACGTCATTAACCGACGTCCAGGGCGGGTCATATGTATCGTAAAAACGTGGACAGGCCCAGCAGTGCAAGGAGGTTAGGTCATGACTTGCTATCAGTTACACATTGACTGTGCTTTAACCTGATTGCTAGTAGTGCACTAATACTGGTAGGCACCAACTGTCCCTTGAGATAATCAAACGCAAACACAATGGGCTTAAGGAGTCCACTTGACAGAATCACCAACTCCAATAAATTTATGTTTTGAGATAACTTGGCCATGCTGAGGGGCCTGCCTCTAATTTTTTGAGGATGTTATATTGCAGTGCTGGCCTCCATAGCTGAAGTATTACCTGATGTAAAGCCTAGGGTTGTGGCTCTGAAACCACTAGTGCTGTTTTTTTCCATCCTCTCGCAAAACCAGTCCTCGGCAGATCTGGCTGGCTCAGCTCAGATAAGAAGGGGGGCCTGGAATAAAGGACGTGAAAATCAAGATGTGTGAATACAGAGTGGATACCTGACTTAAGGCATTCTGGAACTCAGTGGCAGTGATATGGGAGCTTGCATGGCTGAGGGGCTGCATGGGGCAAGGGGCATGGCTTCCTGACAAGCCACCTTTGCCCCAAATTTGCAGCCTCTGGAGTGGGGAATGGTGCAAAAATTGGATGGTCAGTCTTAATGAGCTACTCTCAGGCTCTCTGAATCACCAGACATCATAGCAATCAGACAGGTATGGAGTGAATTCCAATCCATCAAAGACAGCCCTGATGTGGGCCGCATGGAAGGCCATATCTGCATGTTGGATTGGCCAAATGACCCAGGGAAGGTGGCAATGCCTCCGTCTATGCCCCACCTACACCCACTTAAGGATCTACCTTAACTGGGTTTTGGCCACTTTTCAGGCTCAGCCGCCGCAAGTTTGGTACCCAACGGGGCAGTCTTTGGCATCCAACTGCCATTCGGATTAAAATGATACCCCAACAGACCTCAATAAACCGTGTATGGCAAGCTGATTACAGCACTTGTAGCAACACACCAGGTCGATCGAGGCAGTTTCTAGAGAGATAACTTCGAATTGCAGTTGGTACTGCTAGTGTGAACCAGGTTGGGACGGCGGGTCAAACCTCAGTACCCCTAAAACGTGTTAATACATCTGACCCGCCCTGTCCGCGACCGGCCCCCGCCGTTGCCCGGCCTCTACATTCAACCCTCGGAACCCGAATCAAAAATCGGAATCAAAAAAATGGCGGACGAACGTTGCCAATCCGACCTGAAATCCTGGATCCAAGGACCTCGGGCGGTGACGAGGAAAGGGGTCAGATGCTCCAAGTCTGACGGTCTGGCCCCTTCCGGCCTTCCCGTAAATCCCTCCCACCTCCCGGTCACGCCCACCCCGGCAGACCTTAGTTAACGTAAACAACACGCTTCTGATTGACTGCGGAGATACAAATGTAAGGTGTTCATATGGCCTGTGGAAGACTTCCACAGAGGTCATTTCTTATGGACCCCTGTGGAACGTGGGTGTCCCGGGGATATGTCGTACACAGAGCTGTCGATTTTCAATCGCTTCGGTGTCGATATCCTATCATTTCGGATCGACTAAGTCCTGCTCGACAACATGCCACATTGCTAACTTCTCTCTTGCATCTGCTGATACGCTCGCTGTGCTTATAATGAAAGGCGCGGCCTGACGTGGCCTGAAAGGGATCTAAGCAAGTTCTGGCTGACTGGTATGGACACAGAGAGCTGGGATGAGAGAGCGTCCAAGAGGCGGGGAGGTGGCAGCGTAGAATTACATAGGGTGGCGGCACACTAGTTCGTCAGACTAGGGCAAGGAGAATGACAGTGGTGGCACACTAGTTCGTAAGACTAGGGCAAAGAAATAGGCAGAAGGCCCAGTATAAATAGAGAGACACGAGAGGGTTCAACAGCCGGTGGAAGATCAACGTTCAACTTCTAAGTACCGAAGGAACTTCAAGTTACCGTAACTACAGAACGACCGGGAAGGGTGAAACCCTTGCATGGCCCATGTCCAGGGTCGCTCGCCCGACCACGCACTGCGCACCCGATACGGCAATGGACAGAAAAACATGGCGATTCTAAATTATAATATGTAATGAATGTCAGTTCGAAGGCCTGTCCTGAACTGTACCACACAAAGTGTGAGAGGCCAACCAGGGTGGTCAGGACAGTGACGGACATGGGAAGGTTACTTTGTAAAGTCAAGTGGGTTTTACGAAGCTCTGATCGGCTCAGTCTCCCGTAAAGAAGAAAAGTTCCGCCCACCCACCCACACTTTTCTCAAGCCTCGGTTAGAGAAAGAAGGGGGGGTAAAAAAGCGAGATTGACCCCTAGCTGGCCAGAAGCCCAAAGTCAAAGAAGCCACGGGGCCCACAGGCTGGATGAACTCTTCAGCAAGGACCTAGGGAGCAGTTCACTTGAGGCGGACTAGGTGACGATAAGGATCTAAGTAGCGGTCGAGGATGCTAGGGGTCTTGATGCCGCCTTGCACGGCAGCCGCCAGCTGACCGGGCTCAGGGTTCCCCGCAGCAGCAGTAGCTTGCAAGGCACCACGGCGGAAGCCGTGAGCTGTCTCGCCCGTGTAAACGCCCAGCTTGAGCAGAGCAGACTTGACCAGGTCGTTGAAGGAGGAGCTGCTGCCGGGATACTACTTTCCATGTTCTTGGGCCCTGGGTGCAAAGGGATCGACGCGTTCCTCCAGAGGTGGGACGAGGAGGCAGCAGCTTCGGGACGGAGGCACTTGACCTATGTGAACGGGCCGTTCGACAAGATGGCGCAGATTTTGAGGACGATCAAGGATGAACGGGTCGACTGCATCATCATCGCGCCCTCCTGGCCAAGGCCGTGGGTTGCGCTTTGGATCGAGATCCCGGTCCGAGCTGTGGTAACCCTGCCCATGAGGAGCGACTTGTTCGTCCCAGGTAGTCTGGTGCTGGTGGGGCGAAGGATGCCAAAAGCCCCGAAGTACAAGGTGCAGGCTTTCTACGAGTTCTGGGATTAGGAACGGAGTCTGAGAGTCGGAGAACCTTGGTGCTTTAAAGCCTGAAAGGGGGGTGGTTTGTGTGCCCCCCTCCAGGTGTAGTGGGCGGGTTGAGAGCCGGCCTATAGCCGGTGTGGTGGGGGTCTTAGAGGGCTGCACTTAGGAAGGCTTAATGAGCTAACCTAAGCAAGGGCAAAGCTTATCATCCAATCCATACACAATTACAGTATGGTCACACAAGTTACTGGCAGTTATGCGTGAAGTCGGCATTTATTACTAATAGCTATACGATTTGGCACTACATTTTGACAGTACGATTGAACTGGCAGGACATTTTCTTAAACGAATCTCTGCCACTAATATACGAATACTGTACCCCACCACTGCCCCTTCACTGGCCGGAGGGTCCTAAACGGGTTCCAAACCCTCACGATGGCAGCCAGGGTTCGTGACACAACCCCTCCTATGCTTAGTAATTGTACCACGCGCTCTCCCAGCCATTGACGATAGCAAGCCGTTCTCGATTCTAATACATAGGAGATGCCCCGATCATCTACCAGACACGCTATGACCGACTCCCCTGGGTTCGCGTCCAAGCGGGTGAGCACTTCTGCTCTATCTTTGAGGAATTGCATAGATTTAAATCAGGGGCTGCAATTGCAGAGTTGCCTGCTTTGATATGCTGGCTCTGATGCTTTTCCGATCTTGACATTGTGCTGATGACTCATGCTGTGGTAATGCAGCGTCGCGGAGCGATAGACGCCTCTAGCCCTGTCTCTTCGAATTATCCAGAGGACAAGATTGCTATTATGAAAGAGGCTATCAGAACAGTCTTGGCATGCGTCGGCGAAGACGTGGACAGGGAGGGTCTGCTCGACACCCCGAAGGTAGCTACAAGTAGCCCAGTCGGCGGCTCCCCTACTGCCCGGCACGTGTGGCTGCATACACGTAGGCTATAAAGGCTTTGACGTTTTACTAGGCATTGCTACTCGGGTTGGATCTCACTTTCTGAAAAATTAAAACGTGAAAATCGACGTCGCGTCACTTTATTTCTTCTACACTTTTTTGCAGCGCGTGGCCAAGGCGTGGATGGATGTCAGTATCGGATATCGACAGGACACTGTCAGGTGAGCCACTTGAAGCCATGTGACACTGTTAGCTACCCTGAACTGGCTTACTGCCAAGCTACCATGCAGACCCCGAACCACCTGTGGGCACTGCCATGGCAAACAAGCCCAACACTGCGATCCTCCTTGACCCCCCATCTCTCAACCTGCAGCATGCTCGGAGTAACCTCAGACCGCCCTGGAGGTGCTTTCTTCAGTGATGGGACAGTGGCCCAGGGCGCCAACGGCATAGTGGTCGTGCGGGACATCGACTTTGCCTCCACCAATGCAGCCACGTTGCTACCTTTCCACGGGCGCTGCCACATTGGATACGTTCCCAGTGCCGGGGTGGTCTTGGGCCTAAGTAAGCTAGCCCGACTGACCAAGCACTTTGGCAAGCGGCTGCAAAGCCAGGCCAAGATGGCAACAGATATTGCGTCCTCCCTTCAGACTCACCTTCAGTGCCAGGTATGCTGCCGAGGGTGGATGAAGGGGTGGCCCAGCCAAAGCCAGGTACGCTGCAGTGGGTGGATGAAGGGATGGCCCAGCCAACGCCAGGTATGCGGCAGTTATTGGGCGGTGCATGGCCTGCCAACGCCTGGTATGCAGCAATCTGTGGGCGGTGGGTGTTCTCAGCCTGCATGAGGCAGTGGGGTGCAAGTGGGTGGACAAAAGGTGGCCACATTTTGCAGGAATGTTGCAGTGATCTGGAGGCTGGTGGCCAGCCATCGCCAGGAGTGTGGTAGTGGGACTACACTGTGTGGTCTCAGACATCGACCTTGTACCACAGCATGGCCTTAGCCCTTGCTAAGACCGGGCTGTTCCCCCCGTTGCTTCCACTGTGGTACCTCGCCTCATGCGTATGCTCCATGCACATGGTTTGGCGGACATTCATAACACAACTCTTGTCCCTGTTTCGTGCCAACAGGGCATAGCAGTGCTCATCGAAGCGCGACAGCTCGCCCCACTCGGCGTGGAAGCCTCCAGAAAGGAAGCCTGCATCGGAGGCTGCTTTGCGGATGACGATGATCAGTTCCAGGTACTGGGACCCTGGAGCACTGCCACTGTGTCCCTTCAGCATCTTGGCGTAACGCCCCTGGGAAATTCCTGGTTTGGTTCCTTGGGCATAGCAGCATAATGCATCCGGGATATACAACTTTGCATGGGGATGTTGGACATGGTATTGGGATGTCACAGATTGCTTTGTACGATGGTTTACCGGGGACCATGATCAGTTGCAAACACTGTCTCTCTCCAGCAATATAGCAGAATCTACCTGGGTCGATTCCTGTTTATGTGGCCCTGTTACTGTTCAGCCCGGTTTCATGGCTCTGAAACAGTCACTGGAGATCACTGGCCAACCCCAATATTCTCCAGGAGTTTCTTGCACTACTGGACATGACTGCGCCTAGCCAGTCCAACGTCCATATTCTCAGCAGCTCAAAGACCTGCACACCGGAGAACAGGCATTGGGCCATGAGCCCTGACGCCTCAGAGAGCACCAAGGCAGAGAACAGTCTCAGAGCTATATTCTCTTCCTCGTCTGAAGACACGTCTTTGGAGGTTGACAGCAGGCGAGGTCTCGTCCCGGAGTGTTTGGACGAGAACTCTCCTGTCGCTCTGAAGATGGAGACTGCGATCAACTCGATGATCCGCCAGATTGGGGAGGACCCGGAGAGTGAGGTGAGTGCGGCTGAAAAAGACGCATAGGCTTGCATGTAAATGGTGTGGCAGGAATTATGTCCAGCCACACCCTGCAGAGGTCTCTCCCTAGCCTGACTCTTCACCTCAGCTTTATGTCCTGATCGATACCGTAGCCTCTCAAGAACCTGTCACCTGTCAATGCAATTTCAAACAGGCTCCACTCATCATTCTGTTGAAGATGATGCAATTTGATGCACGCAGAATCTGCGCAAATCGGCCATGTGCTACGCCTCAGGCCTGCTGGCCTCCACTCGCGGCTACACAGCACAACTCCCCTCTCGTAGCGAGGCGTTTGTTGCGTCAGACGCTGCCGATATTGGCCTTAGTCAAGCTTCCTTCACGGTTGGCAACAGTTTGAGCACAGTGGATGTGGCCACAGCCTCGTTTATCTTCAACTCCCAGTGCGAACACCACATGCTGCCCTTCTACGGCCGTGTCATGTTGGCGTACATCCCGGCAAGGGGCTCAACGAAGCTGCTGTCTAGGTCTGCGCTTGAGCAGGTGAGTCGCTGGTGTTAGCAGCACCAGAGGGGTCGTGTGGGCAGCAGCAGAATCAAAAGAAATAGGAAGAGAAAGAGCAGCAGCAGCCCTCTGCAGCGATGAATGTTTTTCATATCTACTTGGCCTACAGACGCTCGTCTATTTCATCAAAATCAGCTGCTACAATTTATGATGATTTTTCTGTTTGTTTAATTTGTCACTCGTTATGCGCAATCGTGCAATGGTCTTGATACTTCTTTGCTCTTTGCTCCCATCTTGCCTTGTCTCATACACTCTCTTCATTATTCGTGCACCATCTGAAGCGTTTTGCTGTGTTGGCCTCATCTCACCAATCCTCTTGATCCTTTTGCTGTGTTGGCCTCATCTCACCAATCCTCTTGATCCTTTTGCTGTGTTGGCCTCATCTCACCAATCCTCTTGATCCTTTTGCTGTGTTGGCCTCATCTCACCAATCCTCTTGATCCTTTTGCTGTGTTGGCCTCATCTCACCAATCCTCTTGATCCTTTTGCTGTGTTGGCCTCATCTCACCAATCCTCTTGATCCTTTTGCTGTGTTGGCCTCATCTCACCAATCCTCTTGATCCTTTTGCTGTGTTGGCCTCATCTCACCAATCCTCTTGATCCTTTTGCTGTGTTGGCCTCATCTCACCAATCCTCTTGATCCTTTTGCTGTGCCTCTGATTCCCCCCCAGGTGGTGCGTGTGTACACCAACCGACTGCAAGTGCAGGAGCGTATCACACATCAGCTAGGGGACGCGATTGCTGAGCTGGCAGTGCCCGAGGGAGTCATGGTGCGAGAATGTACATGCACATGCTGACATCCATACATGCACTTTGAGTCGCCTTTCATTTCTCCCGATCCCTTGCCTGGTGGTCTCATCTCTTGGCTGCTGAATGCCTGTCTGATCTTGACAGTGAGCATGCCCTCTGCGACTTGATGCTCTTGTCACTGCCCCCGCTTTTCCTTCTGTCCCCCCTGTCGCTGCCTCCGCCTTTCCTTCAGTCCCCTCTGTCACTGCCTCCGTCTTTCCTTCAGTCCCCTCTGTCACTGCCTCCGCCTTTCCTTCGGTCCCCTCTGTCACTGCCTCCGTCTTTCCTTCGGTCCCCTCTGTCACTGCCTCTGTCTTTCCTTCAGTCCCCTCTATCACTGCCTCCGTCTTTCCTTCAGTCCCCTCTGTCACTGCCTCCGTCTTTCCTTCAGTCCCCTCTGTCACTGCCTCCGTCTTTCCTTCAGTCCCCTCTGTCACTGCCTCCGTCTTTCCTTCAGTCCCCTCTGTCACTGCCTCCGTCTTTCCTTCAGTCCCCTCTGTCACTGCCTTCGTCTTTCCTTCAGTCCCCTCTGTCACTGCCTCCGTCTTTCCTTCAGTCCCCTCTGTCACTGCCTCCGTCTTTCCTTCAGTCCCCTCTGTCACTGCCTCCGTCTTTCCTTCAGTCCCCTCTGTCACTGCCTCCGTCTTTCCTTCAGTCCCCTCTGTCACTGCACACCTAGTTTATTTCCCCTTTTATTTGATATATTTTCTTTTTCAACTACTTTTGCGTCGCTGTTTGTTGCAATTTGCTGAATATGCCCCCCCCCCCTCTTGCGTGCTCTGCCCTGTACAGGTTGTCTGCCAGGCCGCGCACATGTGTATGCTGGCTAGAGGGGTGGAGAACCATTCCGGGGCCACATCAACGTTTGCAGTCCGGGGAGTTTTTGAGGGGTCCCCAGAGATGCGAAGGCACGTGCTCGCTGCATTCAACACCAAGAGCCAGTAAAAGCCCTTCACGTTACCTCTGACCTGAAGGAACTCAGTGGCCTGAGGATCTAGGTGCCTTAAGGGCTGTGGAAAAGAACGGCAAAAAATCGACTAACTGCACCGAAGTCATAGAGCCCCCAAAAAGAGAGCCGGCCCCTGACAAGCAAGGATGTTGGAGCTTAAACTCGCCCCCCCCTTTTTGCGCATCCATGCCCACTGTCTGTGGCCTTCAATTCGGGAAGCGGTTATTTGTTCAGCTTGCAGGACATTCATCCCGAATGCAGGATTCAGGACAACATGTTGGACTGCCCCCCCCACACACCCTATTTTGCGTATCCAAGCCCTCTGCCTGTGACCTTAAATTCGGAAAGCGGATATTCATTCAGCTTTCAGGACATTCATCTCTGCTGCAGGTTTTCCTACAACATCTGTCAGGACCTTCCTATCTCGTGGCCTTGACATTATTGTGGAAGTGTAATTTGTGTTAGCTCTGCCGCTGGGATCTCCTGGGGTGTTATCCACGAGGTTGACTATTGTTTAGGATTGACAGATGTAATAGGACAATCTTGGGGTGTGCATGCCAGAGTATCTTTGACAATCAAATGGAGTTGTGATTGTGTTGATGCAAACCCCGGTCTCTTGGGGCTTTTTTTAGTACTAGGGCAGGATTGGGAGGAGCATGGGCATGTGGCACTTTGCACTGCAGCCCAATAAAGGATTTATTTCACAATAAAGTGGTTAAGAGGTTATACCTAGATTCGTGACACCATGCACGTCACCTACCGGTATGTCATTTGGATGTTATGGTGTGATTTGTTAAGTTTCTGTTGTGTGTCCTCTTCATTCTTAAGTGTGGATAAAGGACGCTTTATATGGTGGATAAATACGCCTCTGACTGATTGAGCATTTATTTTGCTGAGCTTTGCAGGGAATGAAGAACATATTATCTGTCATTCTAGTTGTATGGCTATGGGTGATCATCGTTTTTTCCCACTGTGCTCAAGTGCGAGAGATTTTTGTTGTTGCATTCATGTTTTGGGAGATGTTGTTGACCTATCGGGATGATATACCCAGGCATTTAGTTTTGAGTTCGTGTTCACTGCAAATAGATTGTCCCTCACACGCTTCCGCGAATGTAAGCATTAAAATTTTGCTTCCTAGGATCCTGAGCTCGGTGACTGCAACATAACGCTGGCTTCGCAGCTGGGAATCTCAGCCGCCTTTACACAGCATTATTTCTTATGTTTTAAGGTTGAACAGAGTGTTACGTGGTGCATAGGACATGTCCCCGTAAACCGGTGCAGGCACTTCATTTGCTTGGACAGGCAGTGAAAACCTTTGATTCCCTAGGACAAGCTACTAAAACACAACCACAAGACACTGGCGCAGGAATGAACCATAAAATGAAGATGTGAAGAAGATAAGCCCCAGTCATAAACAAAACGTAACGTGGGTGCAAAAGAGTTCAGTTGCGCACCGCTTAGACAATTAGACGGGAGACGGAATATTCAGCAGTGTTTTCAAATAATTCTTCATTTTCATCGATTAGTGGGGGAGGGAACCATTTTCTTCCCCAATGCGTATTTGCAGAGTGATTGAGGAATCCAGGTCCCCGCGACTCATGCCGGACCACAGCCAACATGCCAATTAATTTTAGGGGGTGCCCCCTGCACATGTCAGCATGACTAAAAAAATAGAGCCCAATCCTCATTTAGAGTGCATCATACCACCATATGTAGGCTGACGGGCAACCACTTCTGAAGTTCTGGTTGGATGGGGACCAGTACAAAATATCATTAGTCTATGGGGGGGGCCGGGGAAACCGGTGGCTCAAACAACTTGGCACCGTAGACGATCTTTGCGTCCGCAAGATATTAATGTTTTTTGCCATCGCACCTTCTGAAAACCCCAACTTTGGCGGGAAATGCATCGGCAATACAAGTTATCTAGTGAAGCGCGCTTTAGCCAAAAAAGTATATATTATTTCGTTCGTAGGCAAAACAAGTCTACTGTATGTTGCTCCACGGCTTCAAGCCGTTGTAGTTGAAATGAGTTTGGCTGAAGCACCCCAAAATAAATAGTTGCTTGGTGGGTCCCAAGATACATATAGGGTGGTCATTTGGTCAAGTAATACGACAACACGATGACCAAACTTGAGAGCAATCAACAAACAAAAAACGGTGGTCCTGTTGTCAAGATAACGTCGAAGACGATGGATGGAAAATGCAGACTGGACAGTGTGAACGGAAAGTTGATTGAGCAGAGTATGGACATGAAGAGGTGGAATGTCACGAACGGGTAAAATGTGCATGATATCTTTATAGAAAATGCCAGAGCAGCCAATGTTGACTAAATGAACAAAGGGATGTGGGAAGAAGGGGTCAGCAGGAGGTGTCGGAGATGGAAGCAGGGGTGTCGGAGATGGAAGCAAGGGGTGTCGGAGATGGAAGCAAGGGGTGTCGGAGTGGTGGGAAGAGGTTTCATGATAGGGGTAGAGAGGGTCCATCTAGCGACGCGGAGGAAATGTACCAATTGTGTGGATTTGTGTGAGAGGCAGAATGGCAGATTGGATGTAACACCAAGTTCAAGAATGTGGATAGTACAATGGCGGCATGGCGCTGAAGGTCAAGAAGGAAGGAAGGGCTGGTAAGCCGGCCGGGAGGAAAGCTGTGGAGATTGGAAATGGTCAGGCCTTCAATCAAGAGTAGGCCTGGTCGAAGGCGGCAGAGTGTGGCAGGGGGGACAGCAGAAAGCATCCACTGCGGGATACGTGCGTCGTAGACAGTTGGACACCGGGGGGGGGGATGTAGCAGGGGTGGAATCCATGATTGTGAACATACCACTCTTCGTGCCTCTGTGGAGGAACCGTTGGATGAGGCAAATAGGTTTGTTGTGGCGGGAGATAAAGGAGGCCTTCATCAGCGACTTGATGCCTGGCATGCATGCGACTCAACATTTGCTTTCAAATTACCGCCATACCGGTAGCCTGGCGATCACGGGACAAATAAAACCTTCGAGCGCCCAGCACCCCCTTGTGTCATTCTTTGCCAGGCGTTTGTAGCTTTTCTACCCTGCTTCTCGGAAGCTGGCGCCATACCGATAAGTGAAGCTGCTGGGCACCGACCGGTGGTACCGACCACCGGTACCGACGTGGAGCCTTTTATCGGTACCGTATGTTGCCAAAAAGCTCACCATGCCAGCCCCGCGCGGGCACGCCATAGCCGACTGCATCCTGTAGATCGCCATTTATTTTTGAGTTGTCTCACCTATCGACCCGCCCTTCCACAGCTGCTATACTGCCCGAGCCTTACCCAATTCGGAGACACTGCCGCTGCTACACATGACGTCATGTGACCACACAGATTTATGCATCCATCTCAGGCTAAATTAACTCTGATCCTCGGCTCATCAGCTGCTGCGCGTCTGCCCGTCTCACCGAACGTGGCAGCGTGGGCGAGACAGCTACAGCAGATAATCATGACGTCACGTCACTCACAACCTGCCCGTTTCCACGGCCTGCTGGCCGGGGCCCTGCTGCTGCTCCTGCTCCATATCAGCTCAGCTGCATCATTCCCAGTAACCTCCAAGCGGCATCTCCTGCTAGAAGTCTCCGGTGACGAAGCAGCTACAGCCCTTGCTGTCCCAACCCTGCTGCTGAAGTCCGCTGCTGCGGCAGCTGGCGTCGCTCCAATGGCATTCCTCAGTCCGATTCCGCTGGGCGTCGTGCTCCCCTCCTGCGCCTCGGACCCAATCACGGGCGCCTGCCAGCCGACGTACAACTTCGTCCTTTCGGTAGCTTCCAACTTGGCAAATGCTACCTTTGGCGGCAGGTACGGGAGGAGAAGCCCTAGCTGAAACCTAGAGTGGTGCATGCACGTGCATGTGAGGCAGAGTCCAAGTATACTCCATTTGATTGGTGATGCAAATGCATTTCAGCCAGCTTCAAATCCCGGCCTGGATTGCAGCTTTTGGGTCACTTGAGTTGCAGCATGCGCCATGCGGAGCCTAGTTGCTTGGGCCGCCGGCGAGGCCTGGCGCGGTCATGTCTAAATGGCCCAGTGGTGGTCGCGTGGTGGCCTGAAAACGGCGACTCGATGCGCGCTAACAATGTCTATGGCACGATCAGTGGATGACACACCAGCAGCAGCGGTGCATGCTGAACAGGATAACGTTGTGCATTAAGTTCTCATCAGGGGGTTCTAATCCGGGTCTTATCAGAAAGTGCAGGCCTCTCTTCTCAGAAATCTCTCCGATTATTGATACCATACCGGTAGGTCTTACCAGTAACAGATTTTTGACGGTCTTATGTCGCAGGTGTGCCTAAGCGCCTGACCTAGGTCCCCCAAGCTCCTCAGGGTTTAGGGTTTAGGGCGCCGCCGCTGGGAAGTTACCTTGAATCTCACGCCGAAAAATAGGGAAGAGAACAGATACCGTCTCCAATTGCCTTGGAGCAAAACGAATAAGCAGTGATTCATTTAGCACTTCGGCCATCAGAATGGCATTGCATTGACTAGTGGCTCTCACTGTTTACATTATGGTGCATCTGCTACAATTCCGCTATTTCGCTACATCATGGCCTTCAGCTGAGGGATCCTGGTACAACAAACCCTACCGCTTGAACCATTGGCTGTAGGCCAGTCAAAGTTTGTTCCAGGTTGGCCCAGTGGTGGTTGACTGGCGGCCATCTAGAGGATTTCCAGCACAACCTAAAATGAGCAGTGGCTCTCATTCGCCAACCAGCAGGGGACAAGGCCGACTTCAACACTGCAGCAGTAGCCTACACGGCTGAGGCCAGAAGCATGCAGCTCTCCAATTATCAGAATGGGCAGCCTTCAGCCCTCAAGACCCGAGTTGTTTTCGAACTTTCATTTCCTCTTCAGCAGAAACTGGCCGGAGCTGAGGACACTTTGGGATCCAGGATTTGTAATCCAGGTCCGGCATGGCAGTGCCGTCCAGCCCCTGCTGACACTGTGAAACAAAGGACGGGCTGCAACTGTATGACCGAACGCACCAGCATCCTTCAGCTGCGGAACCCGCAGCCCCTGGTGCTGTTACTCTCAGCCCCTGGTGCTGTTGCTCTCAGCCTCTAGAGCTGTTACTCTCAGCCCCTGGTGCCGTTACTCTCAGCCCCTAGTGCTGTTACTCTCAGCCCCTAGTGCTGTTACTCTCAGCCCCTGGTGCTGTTACCCACAGCCTCGTGTGCTATTACCCTCAGCCCCTGGTGCTGTTACTCTCAGCCCCTAGTGCTGTTACTCTCAGCCCCTGGTGCTGTTACTCTCAGCCCCTGGTGCTGTTACTCTCAGCCCCTGGTGCTGTTACCCACAGCCTCGTGTGCTATTACCCTCAGCCCCTGGTGCTGTTACTCTCAGCCCCTGGTGCTGTTACTCTCAGCCCCTAGTGCTGTTACTCTCAGCCCCTGGTGCTGTGACTCTCAGCCCCTAGTGCTGTTACTCTCAGCCCCTAGTGCTATTACCCTCAGCCCCTTGTTCTGTTATCCCAGCCCCTTGTGCTGTTGTGCCTCTACGTAGGGCTGTGGCCTTCACCATCGCTGCAGATGCGTACTGTGGCCTGTTTCCCAGGACCAACTGCATGTACCCCTGCCAGACTAACGGGGTAGTGTGTGCCCTCAATCAAGCTCTGCGGTATGGCATATACACATGCGCAGGCTCCCAGGTGATTTTCCCCCTTCAAAGTCATAGAGCTGTAGCAGGGGTAATACGTAACTTAAATATGTTACATTGAAGATAACTGAAATATATCGGAAATATATACCGTAGTAGAGTATCAGAGTTATCCCATGACCTAAGCCCTTGGATCTCTTGCCATCATGACGTCATATGTGGACATGCATGCATGGATAAATATACGGTATCCAATATATGAGATATGCATGTATTGAGAAAGATCCGAGGAAAGACCAGCATCGACAATTCGGGATTTTATTTTGAATCCAGATGCCTGGGTCCTGCAGGCTCAAGAGGACACCTTCTGCTTGGAGGCTGCTGCGGCAAGCACAGACCTGTGTAATCAAACCTCAGGTCGGTTGCTGGATGCTGGACCCTGCTATGAAATTCAAACCTTGGGTGAGTTGTTCGGTGGTGGACCCTGCTGAGAATTCAAACCTTGGGTGAGTTGTTCGGTGGTGGACCCTGCTGAGAATTCAAACCTTGGGTGAGTTGTTCGGTGGTGGGCCCTGCTGTAAAATTCAAACCTTGGGTGAATTGTTTGACAGTGGAACCTGCTTTGAAATTCAAACCTCGGTTCTTTGCCTCGGATGGATTGTTGGGTTGTGGAACCTGCTGTGAAATTCAAATCTCGGGTGGGTGAAATACAGAGAAATCAATCCAGTAAGGTAGTAGAGGACCATTTTAGTGGAAGAATGGTGTGTATCTGAATCATTGGTGACAGACTATGTTGTGTAGTGGACCCTGCTGTGACGAGGAAGTGCCTGGCAGGTTGTTCTGTCGTGGACCCAGCTGTGCTCATCAACAACTCGTGAATCACGAGGAGCTGGTGGGAGGACGTGCATGGGATCAAGCATTTTGTTTATTTACTGCATCTGCCTTTGTTATGGAGGTGTTGTTCAGTAGATTTGAAAAATGTCGTTTGTCATGACTCACCCCTGAGTTGTGCTCTCTGCTGTCTTTTGCTTTCTGCAGAGTGCCAAGTGGGCGTGTCAAGCAGAGGTATCATCACTTGTACGGCAAATTTTAAACTCAGCCTCTCCCAGAATGATCCACCAGCATAGTGAGTACATGTGTAAGCTTGCTTGCAGCTTGCATGGCCGTTTAAGCTCGGCCTCTCACATAATTTTTAATCGGCATGGCGAGGAGCGCATGGGTTCCCATTAGTGCTGTGCAATTGCGCCGTAATTCAGAAATTGTGCGAGTTAGTACGGTCTCTTTTTGGTAAAAGTAGCTGAATTTGCCTTGAAATTAAGGTGACTAAAAATCACCGACGTATTTTAGCCACCGTATGGACGGTAATCGGCACAGCACTGGCTCCATGCTGCTGGTTATCATCCAGGGTCTGCCGGTCACTAGCTAGGACCTGCTAGCCAGAACATAGATCCTGAAGCCTTTACTTTCTGACCTTGACTCCCGACCTGCTGCCGCCTGCAGCAACAAGTATCTTTCTGATTTTGCGACCAATCGCCGAAACGTGTGGGGCTGCTGCGAGGGCAGCAACGCCAAGTGGATGGACGCCCACTACTGCAGCAGGTTCTCCAGCCAGGAGGGCAACTGCCTGAACCAGACAGGTAGGGCGGTATACTGTATCCTGATATCGAACAACCCAGTATTTTCTGACGGGTCTGTCTCTGCTCTGGTTGGTTTTATTTGAACTCGGTGCTTGTTGAACTCGTGGCTCAGCCACAGCTTAGCTACTTCCTGGCCCCAAGCCGGAGGCGCCGTGCATGGCCAGCCATGATCCTTGGGCCTATGTTTGTAGGCTAGTAGAGGTTTGGCCCCAATCGGGCCTTTCTCGGCCGCATGAGGGTCCACCGCCGGTGGATGTGTAGCAGGAAGAATAAATGCTGCTTCCACTGGTTCCATCAAGCTAGTCCTCAAGCCTTTCAAGACCACATATGGGGGAAAGGGTTAAAGGTGTTTGGGGTTCAGGGTCCTTCCTACCTCTCCTCATAACTGACTGTGCTGACAAATCTGCCTCCTGCCTCTCCCTTACCACCCTCCAATTTTGAATCGTTAAGCTATCTGAGAAAGGGCTTTTGTATGGCCGTGCAGAGGCTGCGAGCCTGTAACAGGCTGCCGTGCTGCCTCTGCCTGGCCTTGCTTCCCTGAATCTTTGAAAATTTTGATCAACTAGCCCTCGTAACCCACTGACTTTCTCTGGTTGTGACTAGGGCAGTGGTTCCGGAGTCTGCAAGTACCACAAAGTTTGAAAAACGATAACTGCAAAGCTGCCGCAAAGTTTTAAGATATGACGACGTGAAAAAATGATAACAACAAGTTTGAAAATGACCGAATTGCCTCACCATATGTTGTCAGGCTGTGAATTTAACAGCGGTTCCCGAGTCTGCAAGCGGTCAACTGATACATGGGTGGACCACAACTTTGGATCAAACCTGAAACCTGAAACTTCGAACCTTTAACGCCTGCCCTTGTCCTACCAGGCTGCGATTTCAACAGCGGCTCCGGAGTGTGCAAGTGGTCCTCTGATGCATGGGTGGACTACAACTTTGGATCAAACCTCATGGCCGACACGCTGGCAACGACCGCAGGGTAAGCCATCCAGCTCTGAACTAAATGTGGGAGGCCAGTGTCACGGCATCACAAATCATCAGGCAATACGGTATTCAAGATGTTTGACTTGCAAGCCCCTGCTCCTTTATTTAAATATACAATTATTGGTTAATAATCTTAGGTCTGTCAAGCCACCCCAGGGCGTAGCCCTCTTTTTCGGCTGTACCCATGCATGGGTGGGGCGTGGCGAAAGTAATCGTGGGGAAGTTATACATCAATGGAAGCCGTGTGAACCAGGAAATCCCCTGTTTGCATTCAAGGCCAGCATGTCTCACTTCCTCACCATCAGCTTGTTCCACTGCTTGCCCCGCCCTCCTCGTGCCCCTAGATACTGGTGCAGATGAGGGCTCGGTCCAAGCTGCAAAGTCCCCTTCACTCCGTCGCACGCCCCGCTTGAGGGTCAGCCTTCCTTCTTTTCGTGTCACGCCCCCCTGAACCCGAAAACCTGAACTCTTAACCCTCAGTGACCCTCACCCTTGTTGTCCTCAGGCAGTGCTCCGCGTTCAAGACTGCTGCAGCCTGCAACAACTTCAAGAGGGTCCCCGTCTGCCCGGCTGTTGTGGAGGGCATCCTGAAGTTCAGCCTACCTGGCATAAACACGCCGGTGCAAGAATCCCAATGTGTGGTGTGGGGACCTGGCGAACAGCTGTAGGGGCCTATATCAGCTGCAGTCAGCTGCCTCCTTTGCGTCAAGTGTGGCCTGCTGTGGAGGTCTATGGCGGCTTATGCCATATGCTCCCGTTGCGAGGAGTGGGACCTGGAAATCAGCTGTAGAGGTCTATATTGATTGTAGCCTGCAGGGGCCTGCATCAACTGCAGGGGTGTAAAGCAGATGCAGGGGTCTGAACTAGTTTAAGTGGTATAGATAAGAAGTAGCCAGCTTGCTTTCACTGTTACGTATGCAAGGGAATGATCCATGCTGGATAACCATACATGGTCACTGATCTGCTGGGTTTGAGCTCAGGTCTTAATTTGATATTTCATTTCTGATTCCATCCGGCGCTTAGAATGTGCATGGCTTGTAGGAGGTGTTCTGCACCCATGGGCAGTAGTGCATGGTCATATGCTCATGCAACGTGGACTGGATACTGATAGAGGCTTAAGGCAATCCTGTTGCATCCAAACAGATCCAGATCATGGATTCAGATCATGTATACATGAGATCCAGATCATGGAACCAAATAGTTCCAGATGATGGTTATATATAGATTCATATTGTGTTTCCAAACAGGTTTAGACTGCACAAATACTTTCTCCAGGTAAAACTTGTTCTGAGCAAACCTCCATGCCCTGACGGTTTTCACCGAAGCTTTGGTTTAGATGGACTAGAATACAGAGGGTAACGTTCAAACTAGCAGCAGGGATTGTTGGAACCTGGCAAGAACTCATCGGGGGTGGTAAACCGGGTGGTATTTCATTTAAAATATCTTGCATGAAATAAATGCATTTCTTAGTGTTTACACATTTTTTCGTCACTACCCAGTACCAGTATTTAGGAACTTGAGCCTGCAATCCTGTATCATGGTACTGTACAGGGCCATGCATGCCTATGTACACTTAAGGGCACACGAGACCATCGTCGATAGGCCGCTGGGTAGCTGTCACTGGGGCACTGGGCTGATGAGGGAGGATCAAACCTGGGCTGGCCAACGGTATGAAGCTCAAACAGCAGAGCTTGCTGCATCAGGTCTCTAAGCAGTATTATTCTATCTCAATCTCTCGAATCAGTAAATGTTCAGACGGAGAGGTATGTTTCAAACATAAGCCTGCTAGAGACCCACTGCGCCCAACAGCCCAAGTAGTCAACTAAGTACGGTACGGTGCCAGTGTCTCATAAGCCCATCTGTTAGACCTGCATTCAAGAATATTTATATTGAGCACAATATAAGAGCTGACGGCCGGCCTCTCTAGTCTTGGCCAACTACACGGTGGAGATAATCGGCAGTTAAATAACTGCCGTCGTCGCTGTACAAGCACGGCGGCAGACCGCCCTCGAGGGATTGACCGCGTCCAATGCACCAGTTGAGCTGACGATCAGCTCGCTGCACCGACCACCGCATCCGAAAGCTAGTCGCTGCTGTCTTCGTCTAAGATATCTGCACGCAGCAGCCACTGCCTCGTCATGAAGGCAGCAGTAGCCACGGCCGGGATCGGTCAGTCATCAGCACCCGGGAGTGCGGATGCCGGCGCCCTCTACGCGCAGGTCTGCACCGAACCTCTCTGACTTGTTCAGCAACGCATCATGGAGCCTTTAGATTGTGTGAAGACCACGCATGCGTACGCATCTGCCTAACTGCTGATATCGCAACTGAAAAAGGCCGATCCGCCCCATGCAGCCCGTACTCCCTCCCTCACCCTATACTTATTTCCAAACCGGCAGGCTACAGCGCTACATGCCAATGACAGCAGTAAGCACGAGGCTGAGGCGCTGTACCGTGCTGTCCTGAAGCTGGACCCCAGGCATGCAGACGCGCTGCACATGCTCGGTGCGCTGCTGGTCCAGCTGCATGGGGAGTCCAAGGTGTGTGTATGGAGAACACGAAGCAAACATTGAACATTGTTTGAGAAAAATGCTTCAGCACATTCCTTTCCTCTTTTTCCTTCCTTTCCCCTCCCTTACCCCTACACTTCTCCCGCTTCCCCACATTCCCGCTTCCCCACTTCCCACATTCCCCGCTTTCCCATGGACCCCACTTTGTGTTTCCCTCATGCTCCCCTCCCCCGCTGCTCCACTCACGATCCTCTCTGCCACTGCTGTTGCTGCTGCTGTCAGTGCGAGGAGGCTCGGGCTCTGGTGCAGGCCGCCATCAACCTGCACCCCTCCTGCATCAAGTACCGCCAGAGCCTGGGTGTGGTATACAGCACGTGGGAGCGGAAGCCGGAGGCCGTGGAGGCGTTTGAGCGTGCCAATGAGAAAGATCCAATGAATATCCAGGTAGGAGCGCCCGCTGGCTTGTAGGAAACCTTGAAAGTGAACCCTAAACTCAAGGACAGATATAGGACATGCTGCCGAAACTTCTCCCCATATCCCGCATCCCGCATCCTCCTCCCCTGTTCACCCCCGCTCCCGCTCCCCGCTCTCTGCTCCCCACTCCCCGCTTGCACTTCCCACTCTTGGGAAGTGTCTCTTTCCCACTCTTCTCCACTTTATCCCCCCCCACACCCCGCTATTTTGCTTAAACTTAACAAAGTGGGAGGCCAGCCGCCCAACCTTAGAAAACCTGAGACGCTCACACAAAAAAACAGCCCGGGTGCGCATGTGGCCCTCGTCGTCAGCTGAGAAAAGGCAAGAAGGAACAGGAAAGGCACACGATCAACAAGCACTCACACGGCCACAATGACTCTTATGTAAAAAAATAGGTTAAGGTATGAAAACATAGCTGCTACCCCGCCACGACACCCCTCTAGCTAGAGCACGCTATACCCCCAGGAGCCCTCCCACTCACAACTCCCTGATCCCCACTCCTCACTTCCCATTTGAACTTCCCCCTCTTTACCCCTCACCACCACTCCCCACTCTCCACTTCCTCATCGCACTTCCCAGTAACCTCTCCCAGCTCACCACTCATCACTCGCCATACCAACTCCCCACTCCCCAAAATCCCTGATCCCCACTTCTACTCCCTCCCGGCTCCCCAATCTCCACACTCCCGACGCCCTGCACCCTGCTCCCCATTCCCGCTCCCTCCCCACTGTTTAATTCCCGCTCCCTGCTCCTCGCTCGGGTCTCCCAGATCCTTGCCAGCCTAGGGCAGGCCCTGCGCGACGCTGGGCGCAACATGCGCGCCGCAGAGGTGTGGCGGTCCGTCAGCCAGCTGGATCCAAAGCACCCGTCGGCGCACTACCGCCGAGCCACCTGCCTGAAGTCAATCAAAGGGCGCAGCGATGAGGCCCTGGCGGAGCTCAGGTGCTTAGGGTTTAGAGCTAAGGCGTAGGGGGGGAGGATGGACACGGACAATGGGGAGGACGGTGGCGTGGGAAGGGGAGAAGAGGGGTTAAGGGGGTGTAGGCAGAGGGAGGGGGGAGGAGGCACTGGCTGGACTCAGGGATGAGGGGGGGGGGGGGGGGGGGGGGGGAGTGACATGGGGCAGGTGGACAGGGGGACTGTCAGGGCGATACTGGTCCCTTAGAGGGAGGTTATTTGTGTGGCCTAATGCACCGGGCTTAGCGGACATGGCTGCCTGCAGGGCAATATCTTCATTTAGGGCATACCGGTATACTACTCATGATCCAAACCCAGTGCACTTTTTCCTCATAATGATACTGAAATCACGCACTTCTTCTTCCAGGCAACGTGCAGGCAGCACCTGTGACTGTTCCAATTCTGGATCCCTGCAGTACCTGTGCTATTAATTACACCAGAAGCATTGCATTTACCCTCCTCAATGCAGGCAGCACCTGCGTCTGCTCCCATTCTGGACCCCTGCAATACCTGCGCTAATTTTAATGCCACGAACATTGCACTTACCCTCCTCATTGCAGGCAGCACCTGCGACTGTTCCCCGGCGACGAGAAGACCCGCTTCTGGATCGCAGCGATGACCGGCGACGCAGCCGCCATGCAAGCCATGCCCGCTGACCTCGTAGCCGGGCTGTTTGACCAGTATGCGCACCGCTTTGATGACCACCTCGTAACCGCGCTGCAGTACAGGACACCAAAGCTGCTCATGTGAGTTATCAGTTGTCACACAGCTGCAGTACAGGACACACAAGCTGCTCATGTGGAGTTGCTACTGCTCTTCTTCTTTTACAATGTTGTGTAGTATCGATGCATAAACACCATTCAAGCCTGCGCCGCCATTACCTGTAGCCCCAGGCATCAGCCCCAGGCATAAATTACATGTCCATATTATGCGATAAAATGCCTTTATGTGGTCACACATCACAGGTCACACCCTATGATATCTGGGATTTGCCTGAAACCAATAGCGCCTACTTTTCCATTCGGTTGTCTGCATGGTTTGCAGGGAAGCCCTGTTGAGGACAGCCGAGGAGTGCAGCAGCAGTCAAGGAGAAGGAGCAGGGGGAAAGGCGGGCGGCGGCGGCGGGCGAGCAGGCAGCAG
Organism: Limnomonas spitsbergensis; assembly: GCA_037349105.1. NCBI lineage: Eukaryota > Viridiplantae > Chlorophyta > Chlorophyceae > Chlamydomonadales > Limnomonas > Limnomonas spitsbergensis. Next base: position 1,739,361 of record JAYJMM010000114.1, read on the forward strand.
CGCGCAGCGGGCAGTGTGCGCAGCTGCTCGGTGGAGTCGCGCGGTGGACCTGGGATGTGGGACTGGCCTGATGGGGCCGCTGCTGAGGCCCCACGTGGCGTACCTGGAGGGCGCCGACCTCTCGCCACTCATGGTGGACAGGGCGAGAGAGAAGGGCTGTTATGACGGGTGAGTTAGGGGAGATGAGTGCATAGAGCTGATCCCGTCCTGCTGATCCTCACCCTGCTGATCCCGGTTCGCTGATCCCCAACCTGCTGATCCCCACCCTGCTTATCCCCACCCTGCTGATCCCCACCCTGCTGATCCCCACCCTGCTGACCCCCACCTTGCTGATCCCCACCCTGCTGATCCCCACCCTGCTGATCCCCACCTTGCTGATCCCCACCTTGCTGATCCCCACCCTGCTGATCCCCACCCTGCTGATCCCGCCATGCTGATCCCCACCCGGTTGACCTCACCCCGCTGATTCCGTCGCGCTGATCCCGTCCCGCTGATCCCCACCCTGCTGATCCCGTCCCACTTTCCCGTACCGCTGATCCCCAGATTCCCCACCCTGCTGATCCCGTCCCACTTTCCCGTACCGCTGATCCCCAGATTCCCCACCCTGCTGATCCCGTCCCACTTTCCCGTACCGCTGATCCCCAGATTCCCCACCCTGCTGATCCCGTCCCACAGGCTGGCTGTGGCTGAGCTGGTAGCATACATCGACAGAGGCAGCGACAACGCTGGCCCGGGCGGCTGCAGTGGCTCGGGATGGCAGCAGCCATACGACCTGCTTGTGGCGGCCGACGTGTTCGTCTACATTGGGGACCTGGCTCCTGTCATGTGCAGCGCTGCAAAGCACTCGACGAAAGGGCGAGTGCCGCGGCCAGCGGGCGGGTGCTGCAGCCAGATGGTTGTTTTGTTCATTTCAGTGCGGTATCCATGACCTGATGGTATAAGAAAAATTAATTTGGATATTATTGACCTGGTTCTCTTTGGAATCTGTTGCAGGTTTCAGACATTTAACGCGTTAGACATCTACCTCTGTCATCATATCATCATTTGTAGTCCTTGAGTGTCCAAATGCGGTAGGGATTGCAGCCAGGGAAATCACGTAAGGCCAAGCTCTCCATGTTATATCCTGTGCTCTGCTGCATTACCCGCATTCCCCCACCCTCTCCATCAACCCCCTACACACACTTTCCCCACATCCCTTACAGGGCTCTGTTTGCATTCTCCTTCACAATCTCCCCCACACATCCCCCCCACACACATCCTTCCTACCTCCCCCCCCCACACGCATTTCCCTCCATCCCCTTACAGGGCACTGTTTGCCTTCCCCCCCACACATCCTTCCTACCCCCCCACACACACGCATTTCCCTCCAACCCCTTACAGGGGTCTGTTTCTATTCTCCCACACATTCTCCCACACCCATCCCCCTCACCTACGCCTTTCCCTCCATCTCCTCACAGGGCACTGTTTGCATTCTCCCACACATTCACCCCCATACATCACCCCACCTACGCGTTTCCCTCCGAATCCATGCAGGGCTCTGTTTGCTTTCTCCTGCGAGTCCCTAGAGGACCGGCAGCCCCAGGGTGAGGCCTCTAGCAGCAGTACAGGCAGCAGTACAGACACCGTCAAGGAGAAGAATGCCGCCGGCGTCTTAACGGGCGGAGGGTATGCCATCACTCCCAGCGGGCGGTACGCTCACTCTAAGCAGTACTTGGAGAGCGTGGCGAGGCAGTGCGGATGGACTGTGCGGTTGTGTGTGGGGGAGGTGATCAGATGCAACGGGGGCGAACCCGTCCACGGCCACTTATGCGTGATGGAACTGAACTAAGCTCACTGAAACATGGAGTGTGATCTCAACCAGGGAGTGTCAACTCCACAGGGGGTGTGAACTCTACAGGGAGTTTGAATTCCACAGGGGGGAAGGACCCCATTGAGAGCGTGTACCTCACAAACCAAGCGGCTGATATGCTTCAGCCTACTGGCACAGGGGTTCTATGGAGAGATTTTGTCCTGACATGCTTGCTTTCCTTCTTGCTGGAACAGACATTTTGTTGTGCCACCTTGAGCATAGGTTGCTGCCCTGTGTGAACTTTTTCCAGCCTCTGATTTTCACTGTACTTTATATTCAAGTCAGCTTCATTATGGCCTAATGCTGAGGGCTCCTGGTGCTGCTTTAACTTGCTGCTTGGGCCACTGGCTGTAGGCTTGCCAAGGTTCGGTCTCACTTTTTGCCCCGTTATGGCTGCTAGGCGGCCTCTACATGGTGGTAAAAACAGACCAGGACGACGCTTCCGGCAGTTGCAGCATTTGAAGTAAACATCTGAGCCTGCGATTTTACCTGTAAAAACAGCCCTCACTCACATTTGACGGGTACCTCTGAGCCTATGTTGTCACCTGTAAAAACAGGGGTACATTTGATGGGTACATCTGAGCCTGCGTTTGCACCTGTAAAAGCAGACCAGGGCAACGCATCCAGTAGTGGCAGCATGATGCAGTATGTGATGCGTACATTTTTGCCTGCGTTTTCACCTGTGAAGTTTTAGTGATGTTTTGACAGTCCAGCAGAGCATTATATTTGAATCTTTCATGCATGGGACGGGCGCGTAAGCCAGTACAAGCACTTGATATGCTAGGACAGCGAGCGAAAACCAATTACCCCCCTGGGCCCTCTAGGTACCTGAAAATATTTATGCAAGAGGCGGGTAGCACAAAAGGAAGAACACAGGTTTGATTGTATGATGCTGGGCATGAGCGTTGGGGCATGGCTGCAAGGTCTGAATTTTCAATAGCACGTAACCTGGCAGTCGCGACTTTGTGTTGAGCACCCTGTAAACCTTGGCAACTTTTAACTTTTCCGTTGGCTGGCTGCCGCAGCAAATGCGTGATTTAATTCTGGAAAAGGGGTTGCGTATGTGTTGTAAGCAAAGGTTGCCCTAGGCCTTGCAAACTGGTAGAAGGGGCTGCCAAATGCTTTACAGCTATGAAGTTAACGCATCAAAAGAAGAAACTGGAATAACAACTGGAATAACTCGATGACGTTACACCTCTGGGCCCTGCTCAAACAAGGCTTGGCCGCGTGGGCGCCTTGCTAAAGAGTTGAGAGGAAAGATGGAAAGAAACACAGAAGGGGACAGGACAACAGAAAGGGGGGGGAAGTGGAGAGACAAACAAAAGGCTGGACAACACTAAATACAAAGGAAGTTCCAACCTTTGAAAAAGTCTACGCCTCAACGATATCTACCACTTCGTCCACAAAGGCCAGGGCGTCCCACCCAAGCCTGCCCCGGTACAACTCTAAAAAGTCTCTAGCGCCGTTCGGAGGAACTGTCCATCCCTGCTCTCTAAGTTGATCCCAGAGATCTCTGGTTGATCCTGCACGCTGGGGCATTGAAAACTGGAATAATTACCAATGTCTGTGGGACATGGGGTTCCAACACGGCGCACGGCACTTGAGCAGTACTTCCGCATGGTGATACACCTCCGGGGCGCACCTGCTGACGAATGGAAAGCTGTTGCGGTGTATGGCAACCCTAAGGAATGGGCGACCCGAGAACACAAGGCATTGAAGTTCAGTCAGACGCACGGTGCAGTCATACGTCGTGACAAAACTTTACCACGACGTGTGCACAATTGCACACCCATCCAAAAGCCTATTTTGAAAGGGCCAGGCAGTGCCAAAGATAAGATCCAGGACATCAGATGTCAGTTTGCTTCTGTGCTCCTGTCATGTAGACGGTGTTTGCATACTGCGGTGAGGGCACATGTCCTTGCACTTTCTGATGCACTGCTGCCTCATGTACTGCAGCAGTTCTTGATAAGAGTGATAGGGGAGTGATAGGGGAGTGATAGGGGAGGTTAAGAAGGGGGTTTGAGGGAGATTGATATTCTTCAAAGAAATGGACGGGGGGGGCTATCTTGCATGTGAACCCAGAGGCTTGGGACTAGTGGGCAGGGTGGGGAGGCTGGCTTAACAGTGAGGCTTCCAATGCTTCGTGTTGGACGGTCAGCATTGATGCGTAGACGATCTCAACCAGGGAAGATTCTTCACGGTCAAGGGATCGAATCAGCCAACTGATCCTCTCACCTCAACCAGTTTAGGACCCCAGTTTCCAAGTTCCGGCCCCATGGATCACATAGGATGTGGGCATGGCTGCACCTTGGATTGAGTTGCTGCGTTCCATGTTCCTGTTCCCTCACATAAGAGAGTGTTATGGATGCACCTTGATCTCGGCTGTGCATGGTAGCTGAAGTTGAGCTGGCTCTTCCCCTACGACCCTCACGCGACCGAGCGTTAAGCAGGGCCCAGCGGGTATGCACCATCCTGAACCAGGGAAGGCATTAGCTCGGGAGCTTCGTTTTGACAGGAACAGAAGTCTGAAAGAACCTCGGCGATACACTAATTCTTGCCCGTCGCGCATACAACGCCTGAGCTGCCCCCAGGAAATTTGCAGTACACCTTCAGGGTCTTTCGTTGCCCGATAGGCGAAAGTCCGGCATTCCTCCTGACAGCAAAAACGCAGCCAATGCAGGCCAGCGCCATTCGATTCCGTGCGATACGAGGATCCGGCTTCACTTTCTTATACCCCCAGCGCCACAGCTTCGCTCGAGTAGCTTCGCAACAGCCCCCCCTTTGGACGATGAATTGGCTGAAACGCGCCATGGGCGTGGGTTCAAGCGCAGCAGGTGCTGCTCCTACCGTCCAACAGGCAGCTGAGGTGGCTACGGAAGCCGTTGCTTGCTACCCGGACGACGTGCCCTTCGAGGAGGGCCCATGCACGGCATGCGACAACCCATGCATGAGCCACAAGCAGGTGAGCCTCACATACAACCCGGGGGCTGCTGGAAATTATCGAACGCCAAGTTACCCTTTTCCTCATGGAATCATCCAAGGAGAATTATCTAATTTTTTGTTTGGTGTATGCATGGCATGTGACAGCCCATGCGCGAGCCACAACCAGGCGTGCCTCACATGTGGTATGTATTAATTTGTGTGTGCGACAGGCCAAAATTGGGGGGTAGCCAGGTGTTCAACTTATGGCTGATGGTTACCAGACCTTCAGCGGCTTACGGCAAGTGGCCCAAGCATACAGTAATAGACGACACCAGGCCCCCTCCGCCACAAACAGTGGTGTAGCCAAATTGTAGCTGAAGCTAAAAGAAACAGTGCCTCAGACACTAAACGGTACTGCTGAGCGTCCAAGGGGAACAGGACACTTCAGCGTCTTAATTATGCAAGGTGTCTGACAGAGCAAGAGCGGTCTGCAAGCAGGCAAGCCTGGCACCTCTGGTTATATTTATGTGCAGCGTAATGTTTTGGGGGCGACCAGGTGGCCAGTACTGGGCTGATGGGGACCTAACCTGGACCGACCGATGGTAAGTGGACCATGGCACTGATGGCAGCATGGCTGGCTGCATCCGGCCCCTCGCCGGTGGGCTGTGACGTAGCTGAATTGTAACTAAAGCTTGTTTGAATCAACATTGCTTCACACACTCATAGTGGAGGGCTGGGTATCCTAGGGCAATAGGATGCTTCAGCATTGAATTGCATGCAGATGGTGTCGCATGGGGAGCATGCAGACTGTGACGCATGGGCCGGACAATGAGCGATCCGTGCGATCATGCATTTGCATGAAAATCAGCTGAGTTGTGACACGGTTTATGCATCCTCCGAAAAGTATGTTTATGAGTGGACGAGCAGTGCAAGAGTAGGAATGGAACACGAGTGCTCTCTGTGCTCTATGCGTCTGCTGCAAGCCAGGGGGGGTGATTCCCGGTGGGTAGTGTCCAGGCTTGCACATCGCAAAAGAATGCAAGATACGGATAGCAGGAAAGAGATTGGCTGCTGCTGCTGCCAGCGTTTATTTTTGTGCGCTCCAGTCTGCCACCTTTGGCAGGCTGCCGGTCAGCCACCACAGGGGGCCGATGGGGACCAAACCTTGACCGGACGGTGGCTGTCAGGCCAAGCATTCGGATTTGTGAGCACAAAGCCCCACAGTCATCAGGCTGCCATGTAGCTGCCATGTATTTGCCATACCCAAATTAAAAAAGTTATTTGTCCCCCCCCATGGACACCCTACTACCTGAAGAACGCAGCGGGGTTCCCGTTGCTGGACAGCATGATCTGTTGCTGTTATTTAGCTAAAGCATCCAAAGAAGTTGGCAGTAAAGCTGCTACTCACAGATACCAGACTTCCAGCAGATCAACGCACCGCTGCTGGGGGGCTCGAAGGCAGACAAGAGGCACGTGCTGTTACAAAGCTGAATTGTAGATGGAATACCCAAAGAAATGAAGAGTAGATGTCGTGCTAAGAAAAAGCCCACAGATATCCAACTCCTTACAAATTTACCTTGAAGACCTGCTGCTGGGGTGTATGAAGGCGCAATAATGGCCCGTGCTGTCATGTAGCTGAATTGTGGCTGAAATACCCCCACCCCCCAAATTGACTGTTGCCCACAGATACCCGATGACCTGAAAATTGATACGGAGCCCCTGCTGCTGGGGACTATGAAGGCGTTCTAGAGGCACGTGCTGTCATGTTGTCCTGTAGCTGGATTGTAGCTGAATTGTTAATGAAATAGCCCCACCCCAAATTTGACTGCTGCCCACAGATACCCGATTACCTGAAGATTGATACGGAGTCCCCGCTGCTAGGTAGCATGAAGGCGTACAAGAGGCACGTGCTGTTTCAGACCCCGGGCCGCGTGGCCACCAACTGGCCTCCGAAGCTGGAGGAGCAGGAGGGGAGCTTGGCTGCGGAGGTATGACGGGGGTGCATTAGCAGGGAGCAGCAAGATTGAAAATATCGCAAAAAATTTACCCAAACATAGCTTGCAAACTGTTTGTTTTGTAAGTTATGGTAAGGTTGCCGGTGCCGCACGTGAAGGTGCATTATTGTTGGTCGCCTGCTCTTGTTGCAGCGCCTGCGCGAATAGCCTAGTCGCTTTTATTTTTATTTGCATCATCTTGATCCCCGGGTCTCAACACACATTCCCCCTGTGGTCTTCTTCTCCTTTGTTTGTTTCTTTAAATGCTTTTTGTTTGCGTTGTATCTTTTGCAATAGGTAAGTGGGTGGTCAGAGCTGTTCTTGGTCCCCAACCAGGTAAACCCTAAAAAGGTTCAGTTTTTAAACAGTACAAATTGATATCACTAGGTCCACAGCAGATCTTTGATCACTATAATATATAAAATTGAAGAATTAGGACCCACTGATAGCTCTGACACACCTTTCGTTACCTATCTACAGGATCCGGACATGTGGCCTGTCCCTCTTTTATGATTTTTCCCGTCAGTGAGCTGTGGGCATGACAGCGTCCCCTACCTCTCAAAACCCTCCACCCTCCACCCTGAACTGCACGCAGCTGAGCGCCGGAGCAAAATCTGCAGGCACTCGCCTGGGATACCGTGTGCTGGTGACGGCTGTGGACATCCCCGCGGCGCCGGAGGGTGAAGGCGCGGAATCCCCGCGGCCGCCTCTCCTGCGGGCAGGCGAGGCGCTGATCTTACCAGATATGGTGGCCCTGGGGCCGCTCAGCGCTGACACAGCACAGAGGTAGGAAGATTTCCGGAAGCTTTCAGTTTTCACTTGTTCAAGAAGGAGGCAAACTCCTCTGCCTTGTGTGAGACGGGGAGTGGGACCCGTGCAGGTGCTTTTTTGCGAGATTTTTTGGTAAAGCTCTTGACGAGTGGCATCCAAGGGTGGCATCAACAGTTCAACCCTTAGCCATTAACCCTGAACTATGCTCGTCCCTGTCCTGAGCGAAAATGCTGGGAGCCCCGCAGCCGAGGGCAGGGCGCTAATGCAGAGGACCCACCACAGATATGGTTGGACCCACGTCCGATAAGGCAGCCCACTGAAGCATGTGACCCACGCCCGATTAGGCAATCTACTATGGCAACCTAGGCAATGTACTCTTGCCTGTGAGGCTGTAACCCATGCGACCATTGTGTTTTTGCCGACTGCCCAGCATGAGACCAGTATCGCTGTCCCCCGATTGTCCGCCCGCCCACCCGCAGCGCCCTGGAGCTAAGAGTTGAGGTCTATTCATAGGCCTTGCCAGGCCAGCCAGCCCGGGGCCACCAGGAGGAGGCCTGGACTCTTCAAATTCAAATTCAAGCACTAAACCCTGAAGCCGAAATCTTAACCCCTGATCCTGTTCACCTGCAGCGCCCTGTAGGTGGCCTGAACACCTGACTCTAAACTCTAGTCCTGCACGCCTGTATCGCCCTGGAAGAGGCCTAGGCCCTAAGCCCTGAACCCCAAACCCTGGTCTCTGAACTACCTCAGGAGCAGCATCTCCTAAACCTGAATCCCTGAACCCTAAACCACTTAATCTGAACCCCTAATCCCATCGCCCGCCCGCAGCGCCCTGGAGGAGTTTTTGGCCACTGGCGAAGCCACCGCAGGCACCGCCGTCCGGCAGCTGGGCGCCTGGCGGCCGGTGGACGGGGCGTCAGGCCCCGACGCTGCGGGCCTGTCTGCCTGCATCCTCGTGTGCGCCCACAAGCTCCGCGACAAGAGGTGCGGCGTGGCAGGCCCGCTGCTGGTGGAGGAGCTCCAGGTGGCGGCGCGGAAGAATGGACTGCAGGACAAGGTGGGGACGGGGGCGCGGACAATTGCGGGACCAAGTTGAACTTCAAAGTGATTGTCAAACTACATAGAAAGCTGCACAAGGGGGAAACTGTGTTTGTGTGTAGGGGGGAGAGGGGTAAGTTTACAGCTTGCCGTTGTCGTATCCTCTTGTACGTCTTTGTTGGGAGGGGGGCAGGCTGTGCAGCCTAACCCTGAACCCTGAACCCTAACCCTAAACTGGAGAGGAGTGCAACAAAGACAGCAATTTGATGCAGGCTCGAAAATTACGTAGTTTGGTGGGTGGGTAGTGACGTAATAAAGTTGTTGGCTGGCTGGATCTATGGATGGCTGGTACCTTCTCCTGAGCCTGGATGCATAGGCCTGCCTGCTGACCGCTCCCTATGAATCTTGTCCGGCCCAACCTCAACCCGTTCCTCCTCCAGGTTTCCGGATGGAAGCTCAACAACTAAACCCTTAACCCTGAACCCGGATCTCTACTTGTGGTGTTTGTGAGCCTGTCTCCTTGTCCTCCGGAGCTCGTCCAGGCTTTTGAATCGACCCCTCGCTTTGTTTCCAACAATATGCCATGCACCCTGGGCTCTGATCTCTGCACTCCCCTGAGCCCTGATCTCTGCTCTCGGTGTATGTGCGCCCATATTTCTGTCTCCCCAGGTGACGGTGCTCGTCCAGGCAGCTAGATCAACCCATATATCTTTGTTTTCCCTTCTGAAACCCAAACCCTGACCACTCCCTGCGGTTCGCACGTGCCTCCAGATGACGGAATTTGCCGCGTGGGTGGCCTCGAGTTTCCGGGAACATCGACCATGATCGACCCTATAAATTTGTTTACCCTGAACCCTGAACCCTAAACCCTGAACCCTGAACCCTAAACCCTAAACCCTGAACCCTGAACCCTGAGTTATACCTGTGGTGCGCACGCCTCCCTCTTTCCAGGTGGAGGTGCTGGCCTGCAGCCATGTGGGTGGACACAAGTTTGCCGGCAACATCGTTGTGTATGGCGCGGCCGGAGGCCACTGGTACGGCCGAGTGAAGCCGTGCCATGCGGACGCCGTGATTGAGACGCACGTTGTGGGCGGCCGGGTGATCAAGGAGCTGTGGAGGGGACGCATGGACGTCTGATTGCTGCACGAAGCCCTTCTGGCGGGATAAAGACTTAAGAGTAGCAGAACGACAGTCAATGACTTGACACCTCTGGGCCATGCTCAAATGGCTTGGCCGCGTGGGCGCCCGAGCCGGGCATCAGAACGAAAGTGAAGTTGACCCTGGCATGGATACCTGATTGGTTGTCCTGGAGGGAGCACATGATGGAAACTGAATTATGTTCTGACAGCGGCACGCTCCCATCCGACCACCCATAGGCACTGTTTCAGTAGGGTCATACAGTGATACATGGAGGGAGGGTCTCTACTGTTTAAGTAGGGTCATACAGTGATACATGGAGGGAGGGTCTCTACTGTTCCTATCGGCTGTTGATGCTGTGGAGGAAACGCAAGGACGTCTGGTTGGTAGTTCAAGAGGAAGCCAACAGGACAATTGTACTTTTGTGATAGCAGAACCTGCGTGTCCATCCATTGAACAGCTTTTCCGGACAGCGACAGGTGGTAGGGATCACAGGGAATGCTCTTTGCTGTCGGTTGTATCTGCTTGATTGCTTTTAGTTTCAGTGTGGTCAGGATATGTGGGCTGTCACCTTCCCTTGCATGGTCTCTCTTACAGCGGTGGACCTACATTATGCAGCCAAAAGAATGCATGCAGGTACCGGTTTTCATTTGCTGTGCCGCTATGGTTGTTATCTGTTGTTTGCAGAATGGCGCACTCAAATGAAATCCTGGATTCACGTTTTTTTTACACTGCCCAGGAAAGGGACGATAAACGCATTTTTTTAACAATTGGTCAGTTCACAAAGAACTGGTACATGACTGCCCTGATAACTACGAGACAAAGGCAACTTGTCGTCCTGCATATAATGACAGTTCGACTATTTTTTTAAGTTACCTGGCTTCCAACAAAGTGAAAGCTAGCTGGGAAAGTTGTGCAACTGTGCTCGAAGCGAAAGGCATGACCGTCACAAAAAACACAAAAAGCCAATGGCACAAGAAATTGCTGCGCATGCCAAAAACAAAAAACTATGCCAATCAATACAATCAGCAAGTGGTACAAAGAGGAAGCAATAATATAATATCGCTTTGTCTCAAATGATTATATTGTTAAGCTGTTCTGGGTGCCTTTGCAATGGGTGGATGCATATATTCTGTAACAACAGCTCATACATTTATCGTCATATCTGCCACGAAAACATATTTACAGGGTTTCGATAATACTGTTCTTCGAAAGCCGCACTTCTTCACCAATAGCAAAACCTGCAAATTACCTTGCCCAGCCACCTAAAGCAGAAAATAGCTTTAGGTTCCCCTAAATACTCCTCCCCCCCCCCTCTTGACACATCTGAAGAATCATTGCTTGGCCTGGACCAAGCCCAATCCAAGCCCCCATCGCAAAACTAACCTTCCCACTTTATTTGCTTGCGTATTACATTCCAATGGGCTCCATTCCTGGTGCCTGGCAACATAATGTCATCAACTCAAACTGCCATCCCCCCCTCCTGTCTCCTCCAAGGCCGATCACTGCTAACTAATAGCTACCAACGGTACAAAAGCAAGCCCCCACCCGATTGTGAACCAAGCTACGACCTGACTAACATCACGAGCGGGTCTGTACCAATGCACACCGATGTACCGTACAAATCGTTTATTTGCCACAAACTCATATTTGCCACAAACTCAAACTTAGATGTGCACCAATTTAAATATATATCGTAAGACCAACCAGCTGCAATACAACTGTGAAAACAATTGTGAAAACACGTGTGAAATACGCCTGCTACCTGAAAGCGGAAGGCTGATACACCGAGATATCTTGTCTGTGTGAAACTTCTGTCTATTTGTCTGACGCGTGCCACAGCTGGCAGGTAGCACCTGCTCCACTCTGGCGGTGGAACACCGCGGGCAGCAGGCGACAGCCCCCTGCAGGCAGTATCAGCTTGTCATAGCCATGGGTGCGGGTGCAGGCCCAGCTGCCAGCGCAGGCCTGGGACAGACACCACCCAGCAGGCAATCATCAGGCTGTCATTCATACCTACTGAGATAGATCTCGGGACGATCTTGTAGATCCAGAGGGCCTGCCTGTTCATCTGGTGGGAGCTATATTCAGCCCTGGCAATGGCTGCTGCCGCCGCCGCCACTTCCTTGTCACTCCGCTCGTTGGCCCAGCCCAGCCCCGTGCTCCTGCCCAGCCGGCCTGCACTACAGTCCAGTGAACACTGCGGCCTGGCCTGGCCTGCAATACGGCCCAGCCCGGCCCGTGCTATGGCGCCTAGCTCTTCAAGGCCCCGCCTGCGTCTGCATCGCCATGGCCTCAGCAGCCACGCTCATCGCAATGGCTCCGAAGCCACCCCTCACACCATGCGACTGCTGCTGTAGGAGCGGCGGCGGCGGGGACGATGACAACAGCTGGCCCTCAAACCCGCAGTCCCAGGCCCCCATGAAGGTTTTGGAGCCGTCATAGCATGAGGGCATCATCTCCGCCACATCCTCCTCGGGGACGGTGAGGTCGCCAGCTGCGTCGCTCGGGTCCCATCTGCATGGCAGGCTGGATGTGGGGCCAAGCAGCAGGCCCAACATGCCCTCATCTGGCTGCTGCCATGCGCCCATCGGGTCTCCCTTGTTGCTCGGCCAGCCCGCTGCGCTTGTTATTCCTCCTCCTCCTCCTCCGCCACCGCCTCCCGCTCCTGCTCCTGCTCCTGCTCCCTCCTGTAGGCCACCTGCCGGCGGCACCGGACCGGAGAGCTTGGCCTCATCTAGGAGGCTGTCACAGGACATGAACGACCTCTTACGAGAGGACAGAGGAACTTCAGCTTCGCACGCGAAAGGCGACACAAGCTGGGTCGTCCAGCTCTGCTGAGGGCACGGCTGGTTGGGCGGGTTGGCGTGGCGCTGCTCCTGCGGCCTCCCGCTGAGTGTCCTGATCTCCGGACCGTAATTAGTTGCCCCAGGAGCACTGCCTTGCCCCGGTTGCTGCCGCAGCTGCGGCCAGCTGGCGGCCACATGCAGCTGCGGCGGGTGAGCGGTGTGCGCCGCGGCCGCTGCGGTAGCCAGCCTGTTGTTCCCAGGGTGTATGACGGTGCAGCTTGCGATGACGAGTGCCTGCTGCCCGGACGACTTGTTCATGTAGCCAGGTGGGATTACCGAGCAGGGCAGAACCCTTGGCTGCTGAAGGGATGGTGACGCACCGGAGGTGGGGAGGAGTGGGCCGCAGGGTACCTGCTCAGATCATGTATGAAGCATGAAGTATGAAGCATTAAGTTTGAAGCATCGAGTGTGAAGCAAAAGTGTGAAGCATCAAGCATCAAGTATCAAGCATCAAGTATGAAGCATCAAGTGTGAAACATCAATTGTGAAGCATTAGGTATGAAGCATCAAGTGTGAAGCATTAAGCATCAAGCATCAAGCATGACTACCGGTATGATGCATCAAGTATGAGGCATCATGTGTGAAGCAACAAGTGTGAGGCATCAAGCATCAGGTATGAAGCATCAAGAGTGAAGTCTCAAGCTTCAAGCATCAAGGATCATGATCTGTATTGATAAAGTATAACATGCTTTGTACGCTCCAGCCAGCCAGCCACGCACCAGCGAGCCTCCGCTGCTGCCGTTGCCGCTGGGCTCAAGCCGCAACATCACCGCCCTACCAATTGGCTGCCTCCTCTGATGATGACCGCCGGGGGGACGTTCATTGACGGAGCAGGTGCCATGCTGCAGCCTCCGCTGCGGCATCGGCCTCGAAGAGGACGCCCCGGGCCACATGTAAGAGGCACCCTCGCCATCGGAGCCGCCGCCGCTGCTGCCGCCGCCGTTGCTCTCCCCGCACAAGCTGACCTGCCTGCTGATCTGGCGAAATATGCGATCCGCCAAACTGTTGCCTCCGCCACCGTCGGCGGCGGCTTCGTAAGACAAGGGCGTGTTCTGCAGCTTTTGCGGGAAATTATAGGCACCACCTCCAGCAGCTTCAGCAGCCATCTCGCCAGGATAGCTGCGGCGGACAGCAGACATCTCAGCCTCCTCAGGCAGGCCGCTCCGGTGCAGCGAGGCCCTCAGCGTCAGCGCTCTGTCTAGGGCGGCGCCTGGAGCGGATGCTCTGGGCAGGCGCTCCGAGGCCATCAGGAGGCTCCGCTGCCTGCGCTGGTGTGGGCTCTGCTTCTTCTTGCGCGCCAGCTGCTTGTACAGCTTCTGCTGCAGACCGCAGACAAGCGGGGGCGTCGCGGTAAACGTACTGCCGCCGCCGCCGTCATTGAGGTTTAGGGTGGGGCCGTCTGGCAGGGAAGCTAAGCGCCCTTGCCCCGCTGCTGCAGCCGCCGCAGGAGGCCAGCAGCGGGCTCCGCTCCGCTCTCCCGACGGCTGAGGCGGCCAGCTGACCACCGTCGCCACTGCATCCACCGGACGCCTCCGCAGCTCCTCCTGCTGCTGCTGCTGTTGCTGCTGCTGTTGCCTGAAAGGCTTGCTGCCTGGCGCCAGCAGCGGGCGGCCCTCCTCCTCTTTCTCTGAGAACCCCATCATAAACATGAGGCTGTCCAAACCCTCGTCATACTGCTGCTGCTGCTGCTGCAGCGCATCCATGTCGTTGTCTGCTTCTCCCCAACTCTGAAGCCGGTCCTCTGCTTGCTGCTGCAGATGCTGATATCCATGCCTAGCCTCGCAGTCCCTGGCATTGCTTCGGTCAAAGGGATCCAATGGCAGCTGGTGCTGAGGACCGTCACCCAGAGCTGGAGGGCCCGGGCCAGGCATGCCGCTGTTGCCGCCCGACCATCCCTGAAACAGCTCTGTCGAGTTGCAGTCCTCGCTGACAAGCGAGCCCTGGAGGACGGGCTGCAGGCCAGCCGCCTGCTCCTCGTTCCCATGCGGATGCAGGGAAGCAGAGGCAGGGGCGGCGGCAGGGGTGGCGGCGGCGGAGGAGGAGGAGTCGCCAACCAGGGTGCTCAGTAGGTCGGATCTGGATGACAGGACCTCCTTGCTGAGGCCTGGCAGAGGCTCCCAGTCGTCCACCATTTTGCGCAGCTCTTGATTCCATTCACTGTCGTAGTGTTCTCCAATGGTGTTCTCCAAAGCGCCTTGCTCCGCCTCCTGCCCCTCCTCCTGCTCCTCCTCCTTCACCTCCTCTTCTTTGACCTGGCATGGCTCGTCTCGTTTTTCTGCCCAGGCGTCGATCCAGAGCGGGTTGGGCAGGCACAGAGCGGACATGTCGTTGCTGTATGTCCAGACTTCTGTATCGGTGCCGAAGTTCGCGCCGCCGCAGCCGCCGCTGCCGTCGTCGCCGTCGGCGGCGAAGCAGCTGAACAGCGGCAAGGAGCGGGGACGGGCCAAGGTGCCATCTTCGGCCCCGCTGCTGCAGCCGCTGCCGCTGTGCTCTCCTCGATATTTCATGCAGTCGGTTGTGTGCGCTGGTGCGCGGTGTAGGGGCGCGATTTGCGTGGTGGTGGAGAGTGGTGGCTGAGATGCCAGCTGTTGCTGGGTGCTGTTTAGGACGGGCCGTGGGTTCGGCCTCACCAGATACTCCCTCTGGTACAGGTTTACTGAGTTCTTCTTGCGATCTGGTGGGAGAGGTCAGGGCAGTGAGTGGGAAGGAGATCAGGGTGAGTGCAGAGATCATTTATAGATCACGTTGCGAAAGTTATCTACGTGTCTGGATAATTTTTGCTGTGGGGGCGTGGGAATGTGAGTGTGGCCCACAAATTGAATTCAAACACGCACATTTAGGACAAGGTTTAATACCCGTGAACCAAGGGACCATGACAAATAGTGGTCCAGGGGATCTGAAAAGAAGCTAAAGAAGTGAGGTAGAACCAATCCTGATCAGGTATGCTTCCTTCACAGAATAATGTACTCCATGTTAAGCAGCTTCTCATACTGTTAATCTCATTGATCACTCACTAGTCACTACAGGTATACCTCCTCATATCTGCTCAGTCAGCACTAACTTTAAGATTTGAGTCAAGAATTAGGTTGGATAACAAGGTGGCAAAGTAAACACTCCTGAACCCAGGCGTGGCCACAGGTGTGGGGGGATGAAAACTGAAATCTTAACACACCGTGCTTCCCTGAACACCGAAATATCGGCCAAGTGATTGATGGCACTGGAAACTAATTGAAGCAGCGTTGTATACCGTAATGAATATGCCTGTTATTTGTGTTCGCGATGGTGCCATTGTTGCAGCTACATGCCTAAGGCAAACCTCCTGCAATTCTCTATTTTCTTCCCTTTATTTATTACTGTGTGTTTATGTGTGTCAATTGTCATGGCAAGCATATCAGTGTATGCTCTTTGCTTGAGTGTACCTTAGTCATCAAGACCAGCCCATGGCTGCCTTTTGCAGTTTGAAAACAGACAGATCTAGTGTGAGGATGTGGACTACAGCTGATGACACAGCGTCTACGCATTTGCCATGGTATCTTTGTTTGAAAGGCAAGGTAGCACAAGATCAAATCTTCGATTCCATGAACCGGAACCGGAACCTCTTTTTTATCCATCCCATCAGTTTGTTCCGAGGCACTTCCGGAATCAAGCTGTTGCCTCACATACCCCAATGTGAATCCGTCCCTCCATATGGAAAGCGTTTGCTAAGCCTTGTTTTGGCGGGTGGTGGTAAGAGTTGTCACGACGTTCTTCAGAAGTCAGGTGTGGGGCCGGGATGCGCGCATCCCTCCTGCGCTACCTACGCACCTAGCTAGCGCTCACTTGGGTTGTGGCGACCAGCTGCGTGGCTTCGTGTTGATCGATGCGGTGGTGAACGGTGATGGACGGTAAAGAATGTGCCTAAGCGGATCGACACATCCTATTGCAAATTACAGGCGCTCAGCGTGATAACCTGATAGCGGGATCGTCCAAGATTCGGCCCCGGGTACGGCTATCTAGCGGGTAACGCTCAATCTCGCGCTCGCTCGACCGCCGGCGGTGTGGGTGGTGACCATGCATTGTAGCATGTTGCGCCACGTGCTACCACAGGTGTCTGCTGACGATCGGATTACATGTTTCAGCGGGGGCGATCGTTTCGATCGAGCCGCTGCCAGGTCGGTGTGTGCGGCCGATCGGCGACATGGATCATGCATGCATGAAGGAGAGAGTGACAGCTGGACTGGGCGGGACAACCGACTCCTGATCACGTGATCGAGGACAAGGTGAGTGTGGCAGTGGGGGAGATCGCAACGTCATAGCAGAAAGAGAGGCCCGCACACGAACTCGCCGATGTCTATCACATTTTCTGGCATTTTCAGCGTCCTTTCTTTCAGGTTTCGGCGCAACCTGTTGTGTTGCTTGTGTCCCCTGCACGCCTAAACCGGACACAAGATTTGACACTCAATAACGCATCCTTGGCAGCAGTGAACGTTTCCACTTATGCAAGCCACCTACACCTCAAGTCACAGCCAGCCTTTATGCCTCATTCAACCTTTCCATGTCCCTCATGCATGGCACACAATTCACGAAGTGCTGACATTGATTTTTATTTCTCATGGTGCCTCTTTGGCATGGCTTGAATGCCTCCCATAGTGGATGGTTCCCACTTTCCTCCCAGGCCAATGTTAATTCTAGGATGCTTAAGCGACAACCATCCAGGGGGCTGCACAACTCAGCTGTGGAGTGTGGACAGCCTGCGATCAAGAGGGCATTTTTGTGTGTGCAGCAAGCCCTGCTGCGACCTTGCTGCTTTGGCCACCGGCTGTTACGCTGTAGGCTGGTCTTGGTTTGATCTCCATCAGCCGGGCAAATGATGGTGCCCTGGGGCCTGCCAAATAGGGGGTGAACAGCACACAAATAAGCACCGACTCTAATTCTTCTTCTCTCTTTGGAATTGCATCCAATAGTGGCATGCCCACATGGCTGAGCCTGTTGATCAGGACCCATATGTGTGATGTCATACTTCACGAAAAAGACCGCCCCAGCGGCCCAACCACCCTCCAGTGAATCCGCCCTGACAGTCTATCCTGAATTCAAGGACAATGTTGTTTTGCCAATCTCTGCATCTATCCTATAGTATGGATGATTGATTCCTGTCCTTTTTTTCCTCCTGCGAGCGAGGCTGCGAGTGCCACTTTTCGGCGGGCTGCCCCGTGGGCACCAAACGCCATATATTGGGATCGAACCTGAGTGGACCGGCTACACAGACGCAGGCCCCTGCAGCAGGGTTGGCCATGGATAGGGCTGTTGGCCAGAGGACAGGAGGTCTCAGCTGAAATGTAGCTGAACTGTGACTGTGCCATTGGAAAGGAATCACTACTAGTAGTGGAATGGCATGGTCCTTGCTTACCCAACATTTTCGCCCTATCCTACAGAAACAATGCATCATCCCCATTTTTGAACTTGGGTGTACCAACCGGTATCTTGAATAACCGTAATATTTGATTCCGCTGATCACTTGAATCCACCTAGCCAACATGCTGTCATGTTATATGTTGTGTGCACTCTTGCATGGACATTTCATCCCTAGCCGCCTGCCCGCCTGGACCCTTGCCCCCCCCCATTTTTGTGTAGGTCACTTCACCTACAATTCAGTTGCAACTCAGCCTATGGCCGGCAGGGATTGGTTTAGCAAACCGTGCTGCACTGCTGCATAGGCTATCGGCCGTAGGCTGGTCAAGGTTTTGCCCAGTGGCGGCCGCCGGCAGACCCCCCAGGGGATGTGCCCTAAATAAACACTGCCCCCCTCCCCATCCACTCACAAGGCATGGCATCCCTGTTTATTACACCTCCCGGCTTCTGCCTCCCTCCGTCTCCCTCCTCCTCCTGGATCCTTGTGCGCATATTTTCATCATTGGCTCCACTGGCATTTTTCAATACACAAAAATTCAAGCACCTCCTCCAGTTCACACTTTCAAGTCCGCTTATTCTGTCATTCGTCACCTTCTTCGTCACCGTTGCTATCTCGAACTTTATCCTCCTGACTGCCCAGTAGCACCGCTTGACAAAATATTACCTCGATTACCACTTTTCTTCTCAGGGTTCATGCTGTTGCATGGCTGGCTTGTACTCAACAGGCCTGGCCGCATGGGAGCCCCACTTCCTGGCTTGAAAAGGATAGCAAAGGGCTGGCCCTTGGGCCCACCTCACAGGTTTCCGTTGCATTGCATTTTAGTAATTCGGAGGTTTGGTTTTGGTTGAGCACCCCAGCAGGGTGGAACTCATTGCAGGAGGGACACGAGAGCAGGGAATATGCAAATGAGGGAGGCATTGCCTTGTCCGTTGCAAGTGCAGGGCTGTTGCGCTATCCGGCTAGGTTTGCTGTCATGCTGTGCCAAAGCATGTAAGGCAGTTTTAGGAGCTGAAAGTTCGCCGTCATTTTAGTTCACTCTCATTAACCGGGAGATTTTTCTTTCAATTTCAGCTTTCCTGCCCCCTCTTTCCTTTTTCTCTCAACGGAAGAGTTAGGCATCTACACAGCCTAGGATGAAGGGACTGGGATTGCAGCCGCATCAATTATTCCAAGGTTTGGTCACCTCAATTGGAAGAATCCCCTTCTTTGCATACCCATTCTGGCGGTAACAGGTAAATCAACAGCCCTATACATGCCGCCATTTATGTTTGATAATGCTGATGAGCTACCATTAACACAGTCAAAGAAGGCAGATTAACGCCTCATGACTCAACGGCTGTTGATTGGAGGTTGCTTCAGCTACAACTCAGATACATCATGGCCCATGGCCGGGAAAGCCCGGGGCAGGAAGCATTGCTGCGTGTTAACTGTATTTTCTTGCGCCCTACAATTAACATTATTGAGTCACTCTAGTAGAACACAGATGCTGCAAAAAACAACTAATATAGGGCTTCTATCCGGCCGAAGCTCGTGCACCCTGATAGATCTCAAGTCTGTGACAACAGCAAGAAATATCGAAGAATAAACTGGAGAGCACACTGAATAAACCAAGTGGTAAACGAACGTGGAATGAAGGTAGCAACAAAATGAGGCCAGCAAGCACAGCCAAGTTGCATACTAGTAATGCCCCCCCCCCCCCCGTCGGTGGAGCACTGCTTCACAAGCACCAAGCAACTAAAATCATGTCAATAGTCTTAGAGCATGTGCCGCCGCATTTATCACATCAAGCCCATTTGATCTCAACATCTTCTTAAGCTGAGTGATGGCGCCCGGGGCAGCGCAGATTTTGACCTTGTTCTCGGCATTGTTGGCTGCAAGGTTTGACAGCGCCATTGCTGCCCTCCTCTGCGCCACCACCGACCTCGACCTCAGCAACGCGACCAGGTGGGTGATGGCACCAGGGGCAGCAGCGACCATGACTTGATTCTCCGGATTGCCTGCAAGTGTCAACAACGCCCCCGCTGCATTCTCCTGCACTGTAACTGAGCCGGACCTCAGCAAGACGGCCAGCTGGATGATCGCACCTGGAACATCAGCTATCGCGACCCTGATATCCGCATGGGATGCAAGTGTTCGCAGCGCCCCCGTGGCTATCTCCTGCACTAGCTCCGAGCTTGAGCGCAGCAAGGCGACCAGCTGCGTGATGGCACCCGGAACTGCAGCGACCTTGACATGGTTCTCCTTGTTATTGACTGTGAGGTTCCATAGCGCCCCCGCCGCATTCACCTGCACTTCCACTGAGCTTGAGCTCAGCAAGACGACCAGTTGGGCGATGGCGCCGTGAGCAGCAGCAATCTTTACCTTGACCTCCGCATCCATTGCAAGATTGAGTAAAGCCCCTGCTGCAAAAGTCTGCACCTCCCCACCTGAGCTTGAGGTCAGCAGGGTGACCAGCTGGGCGACGGCACCGTAAGTGGCAGCTATCTTAACCTTATTCTCCTGAAGGGCCGAAAGGTTAAATAACGTCCCCGCTGCTCTCTCTTGCACACGTAGCGAGCTTGAGCTCAGTAAGACAACCAGCTGGGTCATGGCGCCAGGAGCAGCGGCGATTTTGCTTCGGTTGTCAGGATTCCTCGCAATGTTGCACAGCTTCTCCGCTGCATCCTCTTGCTCTGGCACCGTGGGTGAGAACAGCTTGGCGACCATATTTTTGATATCAGAGGGCACCTCAATCTCGACCTGGTTCAAATTGGTAAGTTCTTGTGTTATGACATGGAGAATAATGTTCAGTCGAGCAAAGGGCAATGGCTGTCAGTCCTGTCACATGGTCCATACGTGTAGGGGCTAGGCCTGCACAGTCAACGTTTGTTCGGTGAGGACATGCCCGCTGCCATTAGATGGCAGCCTCATGCACCTACTGCTCAACCAATGTAGCCAGGCAACGTTAAGACAGCCCACTTCTTCCGATCGTGATCTGCGGCAGCCCAGTTTGTCTGACCTTTGATCTTGACAGGCTTCGTGCCCTTTGATCCGGTAGTAGGATGTGATACACCAACAAGCTCTTCAGCTCTGACATAACCTTCATGAGGGACAAGAGAGACCATGTATCAGAATCCAGGAGCAGATGATTGAAATCGAGATGGCCGTTTGAAGCCACAACCTACTGGCATTATCAGCATCGGCGTAGAAAAAATCTGATTGCGGTCAACGCATTGACAGCTCATCCTTCTTGTCTGTCCATGCACAGACAGGCTAACGAAGCTGATGTGATAATGTTCGTCATTTATAACTGCCATGATATCATGCTGGTATGCGCGAAAATAACTAGGATCAGCGCACCTTGGAATCCGTCACATCATACTACACATGAAGGCATGCTCACCTCATCAAACCAGGAGTCCCTTCCTCGGCATGCCCCACTCTTGGGGATGTATTCAAGAGAGCGCGTAAAAAGCTCTAGATTTGGCGGAGGGAACACGCCGCTGTGGAAAACTGGGATCAAGAGCTGTGGCATTACAGGAGAAGGCATAATTAGGGTGGAACACAGACTGGAAGAGATCAGCTGGGTACATTTATATTTTGTAATTGATAATGATTGGAACAGAATTTCATACCAAGATCAACTCGGGTGAGGTAATTTATCAGAGGGCATGGTAATTCGTCACATTCATTGATGCTGTGCCAACCTACCTTGCCCCTCATGTGAGCTAGGGAGACCTCCGCCTGCTGGTATCTGGACGCGCCGTAGCCTTCGGTGCAGACGGCAATAAAGACTGAACATTGCTTGAGGGCGTCCTGCGAGACCTTGACCCAGTCAACTATACCCTGCATGATCGAAGTGGCAACACAGGAGTGGAAGATGTTGACAAAGAACGGCAATTGGCAACTGATAAAACCTGGATAAAACGGCCACCAAACATTCCTGCTTCAAGCATAAAACAATTGGATACGCGCCAGAACCTCCCATTCTTCCCATTCCTCTTGTGCAAGAGCCTGCACAGGCTCCCTAACAAACGTACCGGCAGGATTTTCGTGTCCAAGAAAACGTACCAACCGTCCACTACCAGTGCCTCATACAACCTGTTCGCGAGGCTGTCCACATCGTGACCCGTGTCACCAGTACGGGCTGATATCATAATGTCCCATTGCCGCCTGCGAGGTTCACAGCAGCACTTATCAGACAAAGTCCCGAGCATCGACGTGTGTAATACAGTATCCAGACGCGTTTAAATGAATGATTAGTAATGAAGTCTCGTCATCCAGTCCAGATATCCATTACCGGTAAATACCGGTAAGCGAGAAATTATTATCCTGATATACCGGCGGAATAATGTTCAGGTCAAGCAATTTACGGTAACCGGTATTCTTTAGTCTGCATTTCTGCACATCATCTTCTGCAACTGATGTTCTGAGAGAAAATCATGACCAGTTTTGGCATGCCTGAGTCACCGGTACTCACATTTCCAAATCAGGGTTGTTTTTTGTCAGATCGAGGGATGCTTTTGCCGGGGTTCGTTGCAGCAAAATGAAACCTGGGGTCCACTGAATAAGTCTGTTAAGCGGCACACTGACTCAGTCACCTGGAAGAAACAATGCATTTGGGAGTTCATCAGCCTAACCAGTGCTGCCTCTCCCCACATGGGTATTTCCTGGGATGGAGGCAGGAGTCACGCGTGGGGGAAATGGGAAATGGGAGACAGGCAGGGGAATGACAGGCCGGGTAAGGCCGGGTCCCTAGACCCAGGCACCTAGCCAGTTATGTGTTGGACTCAGCATGTCAATGCTGTTGAGATACAGCCCTGCACCATCTATTGGATTTCAGCTCCTGGGATTGCTTTCATGTCGCTCTTACCGCATCGGTGAACTATCGTGTGCTTCAAAAGGCATCCGTCGGGCTAGATCAGGGCTTTTCTCGCCCTCGGTGGGTCACAGTGACGTGGATCAGTCGTGATGATGAGCTGATAGGCTCAGTCAAATGAGCTAGCTTTAAAAAATGTTACAGCTGGAGATAAGCGCTGCTTGTCTTGATCGATCGTTCAAAGTTCAAAATGAACGGGGGACAACCAATCAATATACGCAGGATTTGACGACGCAGAAGTACCGAAGTAGCAGTGAAAGACAATGCAATGCAATGCAGAGAAAGCTGACGAAACGGGTTGAGAGGTGAGGCCAGGGGGTGGAGCTGAGTGGAGCTGCAGAACGCCGAATGTTTTAGGGTTTGAATCAGGGGGATCCTTGGCAGGATCTGTCGAGCCACACGCACTTGCAGTCTGAGGGAGGGTGGCTAATGGAGGGGCTGGCAAGGACCTCAAAGGCCGGTATCCTAGCCTGCATCCCTGACTCTCCCATGTCGTTCTGGCGATGAGCAGCTGATATAGCCAGTTCGGGCAAGCATGCATGAGGCACGCTCAGTGCTCGAGGCACTTGACAACCTGTTCGCAGCTTCCATACAGGTACTCATTATGACTCAGCCCACTGATATCGGATGGCCTCTTTACTCATAAGACATGTCCAGACACGCTGCCATTTTCTGCAATTATAAGGGATTCGAGCGCTGACATACAGGGGGCCATGCCGCCACACAACTATTTTTCATACCATGTGGGCAACGTGGAGATATGGCCCCTGATTCTCACCCCTATCCACTCCTATTGTGTTCTCTGCTGGCTTGCATAATCTCTGATTGTGAGCAGAGTTCACATCAGTGCGCATTACATCTCCTTTGAAGGGCAGCTCAGCGGCCACCACTGGGCTAATGGGGACCAAATCTTGGCCGGCTTATGGAGCAGCGGAGGCTGCTGCACCTGCTCCCTTCGGCCATAGGCCATAATGTAGCCGAACTGCAGCTGACGTATGCTAAAAATTAAATTGATTGTGAGTGCTCGCAGATGTGTACCTAGCTGGAGGCCATGGATTGTGCGTGGAAGTAGTGGAAGGCATACCGGTACTACAAGCACGACCTCATCATTCATGTTGGGACGGCCGATGGGGCAGTGTGGCCAAACTGTTGTGCGTGAGCAGAAAGGATGCACCTCTTGAGAAATGAGACAGGCAACAGTTTCAGGAATGTCCTGATTTGCCTCTTTGTGGGATGCAGACTATCTGGGATAAGGTGTCTTGATACCGATCAGCTCTGACTCAGCCCAGGGCAACGAAGGGTGGGGGGTGGTTGGGCTCAACCCTCCATAAACTTTGGAGTCCCCTTGAACCAGGCTTGTCTGGGATTTCCTTCCTTCTCCGGCCCGTAGCGTCACATGGTAGGACAAATCGGTTTGAAAAAGGGTACCTGCGCCATGCTTTCCTTGGGCTACGACCTTGGTTCGTCAGACATGTGCAACGGATTCACCCCACCCTGTATAGTTGCAAGAGGGCTAGTGGTTAGCCCAAGTGTTATGGCCAGGCTCTGTCTCCTCCCGACCACTTTCCTTCCTCTGGGATGTGCATGTGTATCTCTTTCAGGGCTGGGGGACCCACCTCCTGGACAGGTGGAAATGCTGAATACCCCCCCCTAAAAGTGCTGGGGTTACCTTACGGCCGACTGTCAGCCATAATGCATGATGGACATGGCATGTCCACCATGCATGAGGCGGCATGTCTTGCCTTCTTGGGACCCAGCCATGGGAGGGGCCAGCTCAGGGTTTATTTTAGATTGCAACGGACCACGCATAGCAAGCCGCTGAGAAGCTACCACTGAGCCCAGAGAGTAAGTTAGCGGGGACAAAAGCTTGACCGGCATACCGCCAGTAGGCTCAGCAGCAGGGCTTGCTGCACCAATGCCCGCTAGCTGCAGGCCGTGATGTACCTTACTGCAGCCAAGTAACCCCAAAACAGACAGTGACCAGCTGGGGAGCAAGGGAGCACTCAATGCCCTGTTGGATCACTCACATGGGCATGTCCCTGATTCTGTTCCACTCCCTTATGTCTAGGTAGGAGCAAAAGTCATGGTGCTTTGCACTGCCCTCTCCGCGATTGCTACTCTTTGATCGAGGGGGCGGCAGCAGCAACACCTCATCAGCGGTCTCTTGGGTGGCGGAATATAGTGCCAAAGAGCCACTACTGTGGCGACAGTACAAGCAGTATGGCTGCTGCTGCTGCTGTAAGATTCGACCAGTCAGGCGATGGGGATGTGGCCGGAATTATACGGATTTATATCATTGCCAATTTTCCTTCATGTACCTGCTAGAAAGGATGTACCGGATTCGACAGCTGCCATTAGTTGTCGGAGGTGTAACAAGGCGTCCCCGCTGAAAATGCCGCCATGCCGGGACGTGACTGATGTGGCCTACCCTACTGCAAATGCTGGGAAAGTCTTAGTGTGTCCCACCGTCAAGTGTTGACCTACCCGGGAAGCAATGAAGAGAGTGATGGCATTCACTAAGTCGTGAATGCCATCACATGTTGGTCTCCTATACAAGCTGTTGGGTCTACATTGGATCAATCTCTTACCCACTCCATCTGTCCACATAGGCTAGCAAGCATTTAAGGGCTTGAGCTAGGCCTCAGGTGTACCCCCCTACCTACATTACCCATCTCGTTTCCCCACTTCAGGAAAGAGTATGATATTTGGTCTTTCTTGCTGGGATTTGCAAGATTTGCTGTCAAGGCTGGGGAGATCCACATGTCCATTAAGAGAATGCCTTTATAGTAGTAAACCAGGCATCCACGTTGTGGACCGGATTAGACCGGATTAAGACTTGGTTTTATGCTATACCATAGAACCACTTAGACTCCGCGCACGCCCCCCCCCCAAAAGAATCGTCGCGCAGCTAAAAAGAATTTAAATAACAGTCGCGCAGCAACGAAATTTTGGGATTTAATTTCTGGCCGCGCAAGAGTTCTTAATTATTAGCGCGCAGCATGTCCACGCACCCCAATAATTATTTAATGACGAGCGGAGTCAAAGTGGTTTTACGGTATCTTAGTTTGACAAGGCTGGTCCATGGGCCTCATGTATCCCAAGTTTTTCTGTTCCTTGCATCCCTTTCTTGCAGCCTTCATTGCCAAAGCAGGAACCGGCACGAAAATAAGGCTTGGTGTACAGATGGGGCGGATGTCGGGCAGATGTGAGCCCCTTTCAAATCAGAGCATTAGAGCAAGGCATTGAGGCAGTGTGCAAGCCAGCAGCCACGCCATTGCCACGTCGCCTTGACTGGTACTGATTTATTTGCATGCCTTGTGACTGCTGCATTGTACCGTGCGATCAGCTGACTTTGACTCAATGTAAATCTGCGACAACAAACTTATTCTGGTTCTCAGCCCTGGGGGTTCTCAGCGCCTGCAATGCACTCTCCTGCCCCTGCGTGCCATCGACGGGAGACTGTCATACGACATTGCATCCTTATTCATTCTAAATTGTCTATCAAGCACAACCTCCACCATATGCCAAACTAGGCATAGGGGCGAAACCTAGGCGACAAGGCAGACAGTATGCAGAGTAGCAGGCTGTTATTTTGATGCGTATATGGTATATAATGGGGAGGAGCGCGAACGCTACAAACCCCTACCAGAAATTAAACGGTGCAGAACGCCACTTGGGCGCCTGCTGCTGAACCCGCCCACGAGGTGCAATGTGGGCAGAGACAACAGAGGGACAGCCTTGGTGATCACTGTGCACACCCCGTCAGGTAAGTATGCTTCTCTGGCCGTTGCAAGTCTACAAATCCAGCTGCTCTAGGGGGCTGTGATACCGGCCGATGGTGGGGTCGACATGCATGGAAAGTGGGGTACAGGAAACTGCTTTATTTCGCATGGACTTTGCCTAGCGTGAGACTGGCCACCCAAGGACCCACCTTATAAAACTGAAGTGCAATCACATGCCTGGTAAACCTTGCTGTTCATGGAAATGCTTGGCGTGCTTGGTGCTCGTGGGCATGCATGAAAAAACATGGGCATGCCGCATGTACTAGTAGAGTAGCAGTGCGAAGCAAGGCTTGGCACTACTCAGGAACCCCTTGGAATACATGCATGAAAAAGTTGCATATTCTTGGTATTCCTTTCCATACACAATTGACATCCTTAATAACACTGTGCTTGCATGTTTGCGCTTTGATCTTGTAGGATGGGCCACACGCCGAGTCGCCGACATTCCAACTCTTCCCTAAGCGGCTAAGCCCAAGCGTATGCCCATGTATGCACAAGCCCATGCTCGAGCAGAACTCTCGCCTATGCCCATGCCCATGCTCGGATTGCAAGCAGTTCCATGCCTGGTACCAATGTACCATGCGTCCATGCGTACATCTTGTGCGCGTTGTCGTGCACAGTTTCTTCTTTAGTGAAGCTGGGGGCAAGAACATGAAGATGCTGTGCATTGTGTTGTTGCAGCTAGTCGCTTGATGAGGCGGACTAACGTCATGCACATTGATGACGATGCAACGCTGGTCCTTGCTCAAAATGCTCGGTGGCACGAGCGCCCAACTGTCATTTGAAACACAGGTAGGAATTCGGGCAGTGGGAATGTATACGGTAGTTAAGAAGAAAAGGGGAAAATAGAAGATTATGAAGTGAAGAGACAAAACAAAGGCTTGAAAGATAAGGAATGAAGTTTGAGAAAACACCCGCCCCTGAACATTCTAGGCATCAACTACATACTGAGAAAGATAGTGACTGGATGAGACTTGAGAGTGAGTTGTGCGGTAGAAGTCCAGGTTGAGGAGGACTATATCGTATATGAGGATGAGCCTGTATGCCTAATGGGTGTGGTTTAGAAAGCTCGGCCGGTTGAGGAGTAGGATGGCCTCTGAGAGTCTGAGGCTCCGAGCTACGATGTTTCCCACACATCTTGGCTATGCTCAAAAGGCTCAGCCTCATAGGCCCTAAAGTGTCCGGTTGTTATTTTTGTGCGCGTTAAGTGATATTGGAGGGAGATTGGGCTAGCCTGCGACAGGCCGATGGGGACGAATTATACCAATACTTGACTGGCCCACATTTCGGCTTATGGCCGCCATGGCATGATGTAGCTGAATTGTAGTTGAGGCACATCCATATAACAGTGGTGCAAATCTCTTGTTACCGACATTACGGCCCCAGCATTATTAAAGCATCGTGTTTTGCTGGTCGGCAGCTGCCATGATTCTGAGAAAGGAAGAATATGCGCCCTGACATCATTGGGCCCTTGGGACCAAGGCGTACGGGCCCACACTAGGGCATGGGAATGGGTCGGGGGGCATGATTTATGGGGTTGAGCACATTGCTATTGGACATAGTGCTAGGAAGTGCCGTAACAGAGCCTAGTGAGGAGGGTGCTCAGTCCCCCCCAAAGCAGAACTGATCAGCTACTTAAGAATAACATTTTCAGGCGGAAGCCAGGTGTAATAAGATGCTGATCAGCCCGATATCAGCCCCCTGCTTATCTGTGTTTCTTACTTGTGTAGTCCACCTTGCGCATGCGTCCCCACCACCGCCGAAGGCCCCATGAGTGCCAAACGTCGACCTGCCTGCAAGCACAAGGACAAGCAGCATACCTGGCCCCCACGACGCATCTAGTTGGCGGTCAGGTGGGAGCTGAAATGTAGCTGAAATTTAGCCGTGCTACGGAGAAATATTCAATGATGCATATTGAGCACATCTCGAAGCTAGAGTCATGAGATGTCATTTTGTTGCCTCAGCCCTCTGCCCCTCTCGTTGCTGGTGGAAAGCTACATTCTTTTTTTAGGGATCTCCTTCATGGGAGACTGTAAAAAAAGTGTGCCTAGAAAAAAAAGTGACTAACAAAAAAAAGGTGGGGATCTTTGCCACCTTCCCCGGGTTTCTTTTTGTGTATTTCCTTTTTCTTGAACCCTTCGCACTTTTAAGGGTTGAACAATCATCGACGTGTCAGTGCAATAACGCACGGTCTGCAATAACTATTATTGCGACCAGCAGGTCATGGGCAGTTAGTTTGGTTTGGTGGCCGGTGAGCGACGTCATCGCCGCGCAGCGCATAATGTGCGATTGCTTTTCGAATACATATCGCCTACACCCGACGTTGAGAACAATATCACAATATTGCTAATGCGCTGCTTTTAATCGAGGCCGCGCTTGCGGCGGAAGACTGTGTTGCAACCCAGGCCGTGCATGCCGAGCGTCGCCACTCGTTTCGGTATGTAGCATGGGTGGTTGGCCGGCGAGAGATGTCATCGGCCCCCAATTCGCAGCGACTGCAATAACTTTTCGAATACATATCGCCTACACCCGACGTTGAGTGCATTACAATCACATTTTCAACGCGCATCTGTTGATCGCCTGCCCGGTGCCTGCTGAGCGTCGTGAGCCGTCCAGCATCCGGAATAGCAGGTTCTGTTGCGCGTTTTTTTAGGGATCTCCTTTATGGGAGACTGTAAAAAAAGTGTGCCTAGAAAAAAAAGTGACTAAAAAAAAACGGTCACCAAACCTACTATTCCGAAGCGACGGCTCACGACGCTCCGCATGCACAGGCCAGGGGTGGGTTGCGACGTAGTGTTCTGCCGCAAGTGCGGCCTCGATCAAAAGAAGCGCATTAGCAATGCGATTCTATTGCACCCAACTTCGGCTGTAGGCGACATGAATTCGAAAAGCTTTTGGGCCGCGCGGCGATGACACCTCTCGCCCGCCACCCACCCAACGTAATCGTCAGTGACTAACGCCGTACTGGTGTCAGTCGCTTACAGCCTAGCACCGACGATACTGATCAAGCGGAGTTCGCGAGTTCGATACCTGCCGGTGGCAGAAAAAGTGCGAAGGGTAAAGAAAAGGAAAGACACCCAAATTAACCCGGGGAAGGTGGCAAAGATCCCCACTTTTTTTTAGTCACTTTTTTTTTCTCGTCACACCTTTTTTACAGTCTCCCATAAAGGAGATCCCTAAAAAAAAGACTGTCACGAAACCTACTATGCCGAAGCGACGGCTCACGACGCTCCGCAGGCACAGGCCAGGGGTGGGTTGCCACGAAGTGTTCTACCGCAAGCGCGGCCTCGATCAAGAGCAGCGCATTAGCAATGCGATTCGATTGTACCCAACGTCGTGTGTAGGCGATATGTATTCGGAAAGCTTTTTGGCCACGCGGCGATGACACCTCTCGCCCGCCACCCACCCAAAGTAATCACAACGTGTAATGGTGGTTATAGGCCCCGGTTTTATTCACGACTAGTGGAATAAGGGGGGGGGGTACTTTATATTGGTGCGTCTGACTAGGTATGAACTGATATTTTCTTGTAATTCCAGCCATGGCAGCTGGCAGTATGCCCATGGCATTAAGCCACGTTGATTGCTTTTCTAACATAGGCTCGAATAGGGGTCGAATGCGTCTGCAGCCATGACTGCGTCGAGGATGTCAGCAATGTCCTCGTAAACAAAAACTCCGCAAAACAACTTTGTGCTTCCATTGCCAAGTAGAGCAATACTATGTACTGCTAATAATAGTAATCCTTTAACCCTAGCAGCTACATGTGCAAGTCGTGGTCGGTTGGGATATGGGGGATAAACAGGGTGACACCTGCAGGTAGAATGGTCACATTTTCGAGGGAGGTGGGTCTAGGAAATGCAACATAGGCTTCGCCAGACGTCTCAATACCTTCAACGTCATAATCAGACCCAGTTCACCCGAAAGCACTATGGCTTGGGGTTGCATTGTTGCCTAACCCATAGGCAGCCTTGGCTACCTTGGCAGTGGAGGCACAAAGTATAACTTTTAGAATCGCTGCTGTCAGGGCACCGATGAAAGTTTTGCTGAAAAAGGATTTTCCAGTGCCACCAGGACCCTGGATTCTGTACAGCCTCGGTAAAGCGGGGTATCTCGAAGCGGCAGCGATCGCCTTTAAAGCTGCAGCCTGGTCAGGGGACTGCAGAAGTAAATTAATATCGAGAGCAACTGCCTCAAGATGTTTTGTTGGAGAGTACATGCACTTCAGAACAGATTTAAAAAACATTTTACTGCGTCAAGGGATTTAGTCACCTTTCTCACCTGACTGGAGGAAGTCTAAAAGGATCACAGGGACAGTGGGTGTCAGAACAGAAACTTATGTCATGCCATTTTTATCCAAAGCTTCACACGTTCCTTACCCAGATTTTTGGCTGATGCAGCAGTGTGGACCTCGTAAAGACGGAAGTGCTCTTCGATTTTTAATGATGCCAAGCTGTCGGGTCTAGCAAAATACTTGTCTACCATGGGAGCAGTATCAGCTCTTTTAAATGGCTATTTTAAAGAACTGGCTAGTGGGGGCTTTTTAGGCAACATGCACAAACTTGTGTGTGCCAGGGTGTGTAACAAAGTCAAACTTCTGCAAGTTCCTTGCAGCCTCAGGGGTGGTGATGATACGAGTGTACATGCAGCAGATGCAGTAATGAACCACGTCGGCACTCACCTCTTCGGGGAGCCCAAAGGCCGCCATGTTATCAACAATGAGGTTGCACTTACCGTGTGTGTACTGACCTTGACGAGGTATTTCATGAGATATTTTATCCAGACAGTGGCACTAGCTCTCTGGAGATGGCAGTGGCCACTCACCCCACTGGAATACTTAGCAGGCCAGGGTGGTAGACAGGGGACTGCGGTTTCGACTGAGGGCCTGGGTATTGAGTTGCGCTTAATTGGCACTTCTTGATACCTACGATAGCTGGCCTTTATGCGCCTTGCGTGGCGGGAGATTTCATACTGTTGTATAATTTTCGTAACTCCGACAGCAGCGCCCGATTACGAAGACGATTTCGACTTCAAATTCCTCGCTTTCCGACACCGGGAGACGTGTGAATGTGTGAACATTTGAAACTCAGCTGTCACCGGTAACCGACCTCGCCATCCTGCTGCCTGAGCCTTGCTGACTCGCTGACTCACTGTTTTCTTTCGCTGTTCCACTCAAACAGTTACGAGGGTGAAAAGCAGCCCAAAACACCTGCGATGTAGAGGTTAAAACATTCCTGCGAGGCTGTGGCGACGATTTGGCACCAGTGACACCTGGTCGGTTGCCTGTCGGTTTGTAGAGGTCGAAAATGTGCTATTTGTTCTACTGTGATGCCGTACGCGGCGATATGTACGGGAAAATTGTACAGGTCAAAAAATGTGGTCTTGATTAATAGACCGGGGCACAACGTGTAATGGTGGTTATGGTAGGCCCCGGTTTATTCACGAATAGTGGATTAAGGGGGGGACACTTTATATTGGTAAGTCCGACCTGGTATGAACTGGTATTGCTGAGCTGCTATTGCTGAGCTGCTATTGCTCAGCTGCTAGTCTGCTACTGCTGCTCTGCTATTCTGCAGTTACATAGTTTGCTTTTGTCGATAACTATTTTTGCATTGCAGTGTTGCGTACATTTACTTCAACAGTTTACAAAGGAAGAACCAACCAAGGAGGCTATTGAGGCCACAGTCAACGTTCGTCGGATACCATGCACAGGCAGCACAATGAATGCAACAGGAACTGCTACCCATCAGGGAGTATGTTGGGGGTGGCGGGGACACCCTTTGGGGGACCAACAAACGCAATTCCTGTTCAGACATGACGTATGCATGCTAGTTTATAGCACCGACGACCAGAGTGACACTCAAACTAGGCTCGATTCCTAGCAGCCTTGTTCCTATCTGCCTTCTGCTTGAGCTGAGTGATCAGTTGTTGAGCTTGGGCAGTGGTTGGGTCGCTATCAACAAAGCGGTCGTACACAGCCTGCAACAAGTCAAGTAAGTTTCAGGGCGTGCTGATGGATCACATTAGCAGCCATGCCATAAGCATAAGTGGCTAGCTCATAAGCATAAGTGACTGGGCACATCAATCGGGCAGGAACAACTAGCATCCATTCGATAACCGTGTAGAGCAGGTTTTGCTTAAGTCGGCGCCAAGCCATAACCAGGTAGATAAATCCAACATCATACAGCAAGCAATCTAAATTTGCGTAGACGAATGCCCAGAATATAATGAATATAATTGTGAATTTAAAGTCACGTAAAATTGATGTGCGAAATGCGTGGATGTAGTGCCTGACTTGGGCTGTACTCTTGTTCAGGCCATGAAGGAGGCCAAGGATGGATTTGAGATGGGGAGCAGTCGCAGGCTTATCTTGGGCACCAGAGGCAGATGAAACAGACAGGGTGCTGATGAGGGCAGAGGCTGCAGCCTTGCTGGTGGGCATAACAAACTTGTCAGCCAGACGACGGCGCAAGAGGGAGATCTGTGGCTCAGTAGGGGGCACATCATTACCGTTGTTCTGGGCACCCTGCTCCACAAGGTGGTCACCTATCAGGTCCTTGGCCTCTAGTACAGTTGTACCTGTGATTTAGGCAAAAACAATTTTAAGCAGGGCAATTTTAAGCTGGGCAATTTTAAGCTGGGCAATTTTAAGCTGGGCAGTTATCAGGTACATGAAGCAGTTTCAACTAGTATTCACCTTCTGGCAAGTGCAGTCCAATATGTGTCGCCTTGAGACGCTGTTTTCCAGAAGCTGGCCTGGCCTTGTCATGGGCCAATTTAAAGGCATTAAAAGCTTCTTTGTTTTCGTCGATAAGGGCACTAGCCTCAGCGTATGTTAAGCCAGCCATGGCAGCTGGCAGTATGCCCATGTCATTAAGCCACGTTGATTGCTTTTCAGACATGGGCTCATTTTCCGGGTCGAATGCCTCCACGTCTGCAGATTGGACCATGTCAAGGATGTCCTCAAGGCTGCCTGGCTTGAACGCACTCCCTGAAGAACACAGGGAAAGGGACTCCCAGCTATGCATGCCTCATATCTTATATCAGGAAGATGCTGTGTAGCTAGGTACGTACATGCTAAATTAAATAAAATATCCGTAAACAAGAAACTTCGCAAAACTTTGTGCTTCCACTGCCAGGTAGAGCAAAACTATGTACTGCTAATAATAATAATCCCTTAACCCTAGAAGCTAAGGCTGCATGTCGTGGTCAGATGGGATGTGGGGGATAAAGATTGATGGGACGAGGGTGACACCTGTGGGGAGAATGGTGACATTGTCCAGGGAGGTGGGTCTAGGGAATGCAACATAGGCTTCGCCAGGAGTCTCAATACCTTCCACATGAATGAAAAGTTTTCCGGTGACAGTTTCACCTTGTACTTTAAATACAGTGCGGGCATAAGCTAGGCGCACAGGGTACATGAACCTCTCAATGCTGGTATTCCCAACCCGTACACACTCGTACTCCTTGCCAACAGTGATCTCTCTCATAACACCATCAATTTCTTTTTTTATCTTCAGCTTAGTGATGCTGACAAATGATACAACACCCACATCACCGTTAGCCAGCCCCATATATTTTGGGTGCGGGTGATCATGATAGGACAGCCAACAGCAAGAGACAGTTTGGTGGGCAGATCAGAAGTCTTAGTCACTCAGACGACTCTTCAGTTTTTCCTGGTCAGCAACAGAGAGCAGATGCATTTTAGACAGTTCATCTTTAGCAGTCAGGGTATGATGCCGTACGCGACGATATGTACGGGAGAATTGTATGGGTCAAAATATGGGCTCTTGAATAATAAACCGGGGCAAAGACCATCTCCATGAAGGTCTCCAAGAAGGTCTCCTCCATTGACGTGCGTTTTTTCGTTTGATGCTGTTCCTTTTTTGATGTCTGTGTTTCTGATATGATCTGAATGTATGATTGACAACCAGTAAGTGACGTGGCCTTTGCTGTCAGGTGTCACAATTTCACACAAAATATCATGTGACACTTTAGGAGTCTGAGAAGGTGATAGAGACCCATGCATTCCTTGTGGAGTCCAAGCAGAAGAGATACACAGGCTATTCCTCATGCCACATGCATATCCTTTGCATGCCGTATCAGCAACAATTCAGGCCATTATAAGGCCGGATTAGTTATACCGTGAGGCTGTAGCTCTTCTTCTTCTGCAAATACTGGGAGTCTGGGATGTGGAGGCCTAACAATCAGACCAATACGATGACTACCATCATGGCATGCTAAATTGTTTGGTCAGCAGGCCAGCAACATTGATTATCTCTGAAAATATCCTGATGCCATAGGCACATCCATTGCTTAGTTGAGCGCGCATCATACAGTACGGTATATCACTTTCAGCTAACTGCATGATGACGCACTTGATGACGACGGCACTCTTCTGCATCTTCGCAGAACCATGATCTTCCGAGGATGGAGTGGCACACTTGATATATGTTTTCATATTTTAAAGGTCTTGTCGAGCCAGAACAGCTACAGTACATGCATGTGCTGGTTTGATACAACGTGAATTCGATTTCGAATCATTTGCATGTGCTGTTAGGTTGACATGGACACATGCTACGGAATACTGTAATAAGATGCGACACGACATAGGATATGGGACTTTGGCCCGATACGGGATTCAAAAGTGTGGACTGGATTTCCAGTCAAAGTGTGGATATCCAGTCGGTGCACCGTAGTGGACCGTATCGATACAATACAAAACGTGATTTCCCTCCAAAATGACTCATATCTTGTGTCCTTGGCTGTTGATGTAATGCACAGGGATTCCCCAGGGCATCACATCGCATTTCGCATCATCCCATGTTGTTCTTCATGGCCCATTCAGCCCATGTATAGCAACCCACGTTGATAGCTAAAGTATATATTATATGAGTATCTCGTGTATTACGTACGCCAGAACGCATGTGGTCCAAGATACGTTCAATTGTGAATGTGGTAATAATCCGTCAACGATGACCGGATCAGGGGCCTAGATGAAGAAAACGGGATTTTAAATGCCGTACACCGGGAGACAAAAAACCTGGTGGTTAAGGAGGGTCGTCAAGGGGTACCGGACAATAGTGGACAGGGGAGTTTTCCATATGTCGACGTTGACGAAGGATGTTTACGGTATATGGCAGCGTATGGTATGTTTGCCGGTGAGACGACTGAGGACGGAGGAGATGTCGTGTTTGGAGACACCGAGCACGCTGAGGATCTTATCGGCAGGACGAAAGAGAAAGCCTGCGGTTCCCAGAAGGGTGGTATGAGACTGAAGAAGGAATAACGACGTTTGAAAGTGCAGCGCCGAAACCATGCATGTCAGGTCAGAAAGTGAGGGTGACGCCCATGCGTGCCCCTGATGATGACACAGTCCGCAATTCGAAAAGTACAGAAGGTTGTAATCTTGCAATCCTGCAGATAGGTCTTACGCTAGATGTCGGCGGAATACGGCTGTTTCAGGTATGCGGAATCCGCACTACCTGCGCATAGGCCTGCATGCCAGCTTGAGGCCTGCCAGCCGTATGCGTAGTCGTGCAACATTAATTCCCTGCGCTGCGCGCAGAGAATAGCATTGCGCAGGGGCTGGTGTATATATATCAAAATGCCACCGATAGGGGCTGCGGTGATGGCTATCTATCATTCAAACGGCGCGCTCGATGTTGTCACAGGTCATGCCAAAGGATCTTCCGACAGGTGGGTACCGATTTAATTATGTGAAGAGATAAATCAGATACGCCATCCCATCTCATCCCAACTATGAGGGGAAAGCCGCTTCATTGCATTTGCAGGCCTGCGCTTGAAACGGGTGGATGAGATGGGCGGGACATCACTGACGAGTGCAGTTTCACAATCGGGATGTACCTTCTACACATGAAAGGCTGCCTAGATTTCTTGGAAGACCCTGCAGACAGCGACACTGCCTGGCGATACAGTAAAAACAATCCTGCTGCAAGGAAGGCATGGTAAGCTTGCACTCCCAGACTCTGGTATCAATCACTTAATTGGAGGGATGTTCCTGAGTCTTGGTCTTACTAGTTAGTAACAATGCATTCCCTGCAGGCTGCAGTTAGTTGCTGGAATGCTGAATATGTTGGGACTAAGGCCAGGTGATCTTACAACATCTGCTCCCCCTTTGCGCATGGAGCAACAGCTGGGTGGTCATGCAGCAGCTGCCCCCCCTTCGCACATGGGTCAGCAACAGCTAGGGAGACAACAGCAGCTGGGTGGTCCTGCAACAACTGCCCCCAACTTGCTCATGGGTCAACAACAGCTAGGGAGGCAGCAGCAGCTGGGTGGTCTTGCAACAGCTGCCCCCCTTTGCTCATGGGGCAGCAACAGCCAGGGAGGCAGCAACAGTTGGATGGTCCTGCAGCAGCTGCTCCCAACTAGCTCATGGGGCAGCAACAGCCAGGGAGGTAGCAAAAGGCGGTGCGGCAATGTCTCCCTGCTTTCATCTGGACAGCAGCAGCATTGGATGCTTAGACATCTGCTGCAAGGACAGGGGTGGGACAGCGGAGTGCAAAGCAAGCCTATGAGGTCCGCGCTCATCTACCTGTAATGATGCAGCATTTGGAGGTAGAGCAAATCTACCGAGGTTCAAGCATCTCCATGCACGGCGCGCAGCTGAGGACATCCCAGGTGTAGCGAATGCAGATGAGGATCGGAGCGTCGAAGGGGGTGTACCACACATGCACGTGCTCATGATGGAGGGAACCCTACACATTGCTTGAGAGTTTGCGCTCCCGCCACGCCGCCTGCTATCAGACTTCAACCGTTTCAGGGGTGTGGAGGTTGCGAACGGGTGTCGAGGCTGCCACGGTAGCACCAGCTGCCAAAGTAGCACCAGCTGCCACGCTGGCACCAGCTGTTGGTCACACAGGAGCCATGGCCATGACCAAGGCACTCATGCCAATGTAGTGTCTCTATCATTTTTTTGTATACTGCCCTTGAATCTTTCATTGCTCTGCTTGAGCCGGGCTTATAACCCGCATGCCAATAGTAGACTGAGTAAATATTGTCACATTTTGGCCAGAGAACCACAGATCTTAAATGTTGGGGTTATTCAGGACAGCGCTGGAAATCTTGGGACATTCTGATACCATTACGTTTGTGACTTTCCTCTCACTGCCCCCTCGCGGCCCCGCTTGAGGCGGGCTTTTAGCCTGCATGCCAGCAGTAGGCCGAGTAAACATTGTCACATTTTGGCCAGAGAACCACAGATCTTAAATGTTGGGGTTATTCAGGACAGCGCTGGAAATCTTGGGACATTCTGATAACATTGTGTTTGTGACTTTCCTCTCACTGCCCCCTCGCAGCCCCGCTTGAGGCGGGCTTTTAGCCTGCATGCGAGCAGTAGGCCGAGTAAACATTGTCACATTTTGGCCAGAGAACCATAAATCTTAAATGTTTGGGGTTATTTAGAACTGTGCTGGAAGTTTTGGGACATTCTGATAACATTATGTCTATGACTTTCCTCTCACTGCCCCC
Organism: Limnomonas spitsbergensis; assembly: GCA_037349105.1. Lineage (NCBI taxonomy): Eukaryota > Viridiplantae > Chlorophyta > Chlorophyceae > Chlamydomonadales > Limnomonas > Limnomonas spitsbergensis. The sequence continues at coordinate 1,777,438 of JAYJMM010000114.1, forward strand.
TGGCGGCCCCCCGCTTGAGGGCTTTTAGCCAGCATGCCAGCAGTAGGCTGAATGAACATTGTCACATTTTGCCTCAAGGATGTAACTGAACTGCAGCTGAAGCGGCCTAACATAAAGTGTTGCTCCCACCCTCTTGCAGCAGGCAACACTCCAGGTTCAAATATTATATTATCTCTACCCATTGCACCCTAGAATAGGAATGAGCTTTGACGGCAATGAGCTGTGGCCCTATGTTACAGCCAAAGGTTCTGAATTCACTCAGTGACATGGGGGCTGGACAGCCAACAACCTTGCAGCATGGTGCACAAAAGTTTAGGCCAGTGGGCCCGCAGCATGGACATGAACTGATGGAATCAGATATGGGCTTTGACGGCAATGAGCTGTGGCCCTATGTTCTAGTTAAAGGTTCTGATTTGACGCTGCGACATCGGGCTGAACAGCCAACAACCTTGCAACATGGTGCACACAAGCTCAGCCCAGTGGGCCCGCAGCATGGGCATGAACTGATGGAATTATGAATGGGCTCTGACGGCAATGAGCTGTGACCCTCTGTTCCAGCCAAAGGTTCTGAATTCACGCTGCGACATCGGGCTGAACAGCCAACACCCTTGCAGCACAATGCACATAACTTCAGGCCAGTGGGCCCGCATCATGGACATGGACTGAAGGAATTATGAATGGGCTCTGACGGCGATGAGCTGTGGCCCTAAGGTCCATCCATAGCTTCTGAATTGACTCAGTTCCATCACGTTGTACAGCCAACAACCTTGCAACATGTAGTGCACATAAGCTCAGGCCAAACAAAGGGCACGAAGCATAGGTAGAAACTGAAGGATTTAAGGAGTACTGAAGGCATAGGAACAAATTGGACTGGGTAAGTTGGTCTTAGAATCCACTGCAACGTCTCAGCCAATGAGGTAACGGCGAACAATTGTCGCGGTGGACCCACCAGCATGGTAAAGTAGATAAGGGCAGGTGCTGTGCACCGCTGCACCCACCAGCATGGTATAGTAAATAAGAGCAGACACTGTGCACCGCTGCAGCCACCAGCATGGTATAGTAAATAAGGGCACTAGGGCAGGCGTTGTGCACCACTGCACCCAACTAATGGGTATTACAGTAAATAAGGGCATGCACTGTGCAAGTGCGTGTGCACCGCTACAGCCACCATCACGGTATATATTAAATAAGGGCATGCGCTGTGCACCCCTGCACCCACCTGATTGGTACAGTAAATAAGGGCATGCGCTGCGCAAGTGCGTGTGCACCGCTGCAGCCACCAGCATGGTATAGTAAATAGCAGGCGCTGTGCACCGCTGCACCCACCTGCTTGATACAGTAAATAAGGGCATGCTAGGCATGCGCTGCGCAAGTGCGTGTGCACCGCCGCATCCACCAGCATGGTATAGTAAATAAGGGCATGCGCTGCGCAAGAGCGTGTGCACCACTTCACCCACCTGATTGGTACAGTAAATAAGGGCATGCGCTGCGCAAGTGCGTGTGCACCGCTGCAGCCACGCACCAGCATGGTTTACCGTAGTAAGTAAGGGCATGCGCTGTGCACCGCTGCACCCACCTGATTGGTACAGTAAATAAGGGCATGCGATGCGCAAGTGCATGTGCACCGCTGCACCCACCAGCATGGTATAGTAAATAAGGGCAGGCGTTAGTTGTGCATCTGCAACCACCGGATGTGTACAGTAAATAAGGGCATGCGCTGTGCAAGTGCGTGTGCATCCTCAAAGATGTCCTCATCGTCATCCAGGCGCTTGTTATACCGAACCTAATAATCATGGTTTCCGCTCGTGGCGAAGCTGCTTCTCTACGGCAAGGACTGCACGCTGTCGTGCCTCAGGCCCTAAGGGGTCGTCTAGTACGTCATTAGAGTCAGCGGCGAATGTGCCTGCGTAGCTGGAGTGCCCGCTCGAAAGGTTGGAAACGGACGTCATGACTGTAAATCGCCATGATAAATCAAATAGTATTGAAGCGAATATGATGTTGCGTGCGTGGGTGAATTTATGCCACGGTAATGCAACCCAGTTTGTTAAGGGCTGGGTACCGCGGTACGGTACGCGCGGGTGTGTGTGAATCGTAGTGTGCGAACCATCGCCTGTCTCATTCACGAGCGAACCTCACTTCATCTAGTGCAGTGACAAAGCTATAGAAAGGCAATTGGAACACAGCTGCGGGTCATTGGGCGGGTATGTGGTCACGCTTGATGGTCACTTGAAACGAGGTGCGTTCAAGCCTCTATATATCTGTCGTCCAGTGGCTTGAAATAGGGGGCAAATCAAGCGCACAAATAAAGCGTCTCCGGCATCGGCATCGGCATTTGAGATTTAGGACGAGCCCCGCCGAATCCACGCACCGAATCCCAACTGACGACGACGAAAATATCCCAAGTTCCCAAAGCATGCAATGCATTCGAACTTCTAAAGAAACCGTCCGAATCCCAACTGACCAAGCAAGGCGACCCATACATTGTGGGAAGTGTTAACTGCAACTGGCGTAATAATTTGAACTACGCCGTTCCTTCGAACCATGCGGAACACGCTTGCTTCGCAGCAGGAAACCTAGCCTTTGAATTGCTCCGAGGGCTTTTGCTTTGGCCCCTTAGTTAACGGTCCGAAGTGCAAATGTTCGTACAAACTAATCAGGGATTCAAATGATCCATCAATGTTTCTGGCAGGGCGCCAGACTGTGCGTCCTGCCGAACCCCGCCCCATGACGTGACGGATAATATATACGCCATTCCGAGACTAATGGGTGTGATGAGAAATCCGGGACGACGAGTGCACGCATCTGGCAATTAGAGTGCACGAAGTGCGGAAGACAGATTGAACAAGCAGCCTAGTTAAACACTGACAACTAGTAGATTGACCGACACATGTCAGCGTTATCCAACCAAATCTGAAGAATCGTGTATGCCTAAACCAAATAGATAATAGCATAGGCTAAGATAACATACAAGCCACGACCCACGAACGACATTTGGGGCCCATACCTGCCGCTACGAAGCCGTGTACGATGAATAGAAGTGCCTTTGGATCTTCCAGATAGAGCGTCTCTCAGAAACGTTGTTATACAATTCCGGGGGAAAGTGCATGTCCACTCATTCAGCGCGAGTCAAATTCAAATAATTGCGCTGCCATATCCCACTAGCTGATTGTTGTGCCATCAAGTCGTCGCTACGCTGGCTGTTGTCTACTAGTACTGATACCAGTTATCCACGCGTGTGCACGTTTTTTCCTCTGAGAGGCACCGACACAGTGCAAACTGGAACATCATATATAGAAAGTGACATCCCGCAGCACAGCATGTCGGCCATCGTGTCAAAAATACTCCGCAAGCTAGAGACCAGCTTGGGCGTATTTAAGGTCGGTGCGAAGGCGGGTGCGACATTGAAACATTGAGCACGGAGAGCATGTGCGCCCATCTGATGAATTTTCTTCCACTAATTGATAAAAAGCATTGTTACAACAGACTGATAACGACTGCACCATGGTTGAAAACTTTATTTGCCACACAAGTGCACGGGCCTTGCGGCGAGCATACCGGTAGATGACAGTGGGATGCATGTAATTATGTATTGACATGCATCCTCACAATTTTACTCCTTAACTGGCACTGCATGTTAATGAACCCTTGGACCCTCAGTGCCCTAACTTGACTGCGCCGTGTTGCAGCAGAGGTTGAGGAGTGCAGTGGATGCGGCGTCTAATAAGAGTCCTGCTGTTGTTGCTGCTGTTCCTCATCAGCAGCGACATGATACGATACTCACCACAGCAGTTGAGACGGGAAATGTAGAAAATTATCAAGAAGAGGACAACGCGCCACCGCTGGAGTGCAGCAGGTCAGCAAGAAAGCGGCAGCAACAGCAGCATGACCAACAGCAGGAACAACAGTGGCTTCGTGACAGCTGTTACCGGTACAACTGTCCATGTCTAGGAAGCAAGGGTGAAACAGACCCTGCCGCTGCAGCAGCAGCCTTAAGTAGCAACAGGCTTGGGAGTGCCACGGTCGAGGCTGCAAGGGGCAGAGACCCAATGACAGAATCATGCTGGGACGTACAAGAGGCGCCGCCGGCGCCGCAACGCCCGAGTTTAAGCGCATTGGTGCACACAAGTACAGCGCAGGACGAGCACGTCAGTACTGGCTTGCTGGATGCTATCACTCTGCATGATTGCGTGGAGTACTATTCCTGCATCCCGGACAGCCTTGAACTACTGGATCAAGAGAGAGCCTTCATGCCCCGAGCCACCCCTCACCTGCAGTGCATCACAGAATTCCTGCAGAAGCTGAAAGGAGTGCCCATGCCACAAGTGACTCTTCCTTATTGGCTGCCAGTACCTCCGGAGAGCCCGCTGGGTGGTGAGGATGACTGCCCTGCCTTGCGGGACGCCCTGCAAGACCTGATGGCGCCTTACAGGCCGCCGCACCTGCAAAGGAGGAGCGATCAGAGGGCGTTCTTGCCTACTGCTGACGCGGATCGGCAGGTATGCACGCCTGCTGACGTGGATTCGCTGATGTACTCGCTCTGCTCCGATGGGTACCAGGACTGCAATGATGTGTCAGCAATGCTCATGATTATTTGGGACGGTGACAGTAGGAACAGGCCGGCAACACAATGGTCAAGACCTGACAGACAGTGAGAGCTGTGTAGAGCCCTGGATGCATTTCCCTATCGAGGCAGCGCTGGCATGTTGTGTTCCATAATGAGGAGGCAGGCTAGGCGGCCACAGGAAAAGGGGCATGCAGAACTCCTTCCAGAATTACCTGCACATTGTGTTAACCGCACCGGTACGGAGCGAGCTCAGGGGTGAACTTGATAGGAACTATTCGTTGAGATAAAGTATCTGGTGTGGTGCCTATTTTTTTTTCCATGCAGTTTTCAAGTAGTTGACGGAATTAAGAGGATCATGAATTGGAGCCTAAAATACCTAAAATGGCTCATGCTGGTGAAGTAATTTATTTGCAATTCTATTACGGGTAATGTCAGATATTGCAGACCACGCAAGCCGCGCCAATCAATCCTTGTTTTAATTGGCGTTGGTCAAATTAAATGCCTAATTAACTGGGTGGATTTATGAGAGGAGGATGCTGAGCTTAACCTGACTTAAGTTCTGGCATACTTCGAATCTGCACGTCATGCTGTTCAAGCATACATTGCCTGACCTGGTAACTTGAGGCATGATGTTGCTACTCGATAAGGAGTTTGATGATCAAGGTGTTTGTGTACATTGAACATTTCCCTGCTGTACAGTTTGTAGATTCAGCACGGGCGCAGTGTGATGGCCTCCCCTACAAGCCCATGCGGGGAGGGGCTCAACCGCTCCCTAAGGGTAAGGCCCAGCAGGCCGGCAAGAGGTGCAAACTGCCCCGGATCCGGAACTGTAGTGGTCCTTCATTGTCTCAGATTGAGTAGTTATGAGGCAATGTGAACTTGTGTGATTGATGCAATTCCGTATCAATTTTGTTTAGCCCATTGCCTGCCAAGAAGGTGCATGGGACTTAAACTTGCAAACCAAGTCTAACGTGTAGCTAGATTTATTTGCATGTCTGGATCTACAGCTGACATTGGCACCATGGTCTGAAATTGACACCAATCGATTTAAATACATGAATATGAATGAATGCATCCACGGTTCCTGCCTGGTTATGTGAAGCCTGTCCGAAAACGATCCAGAAATTAAAGCACCGATGAAATTGGATGTCCAGATAATGTCCAGATATTGCAAAAGCCCGCCCGTCAGCATCCACAAAAAATTAGTTGAAACTGGACATGCATGTCTGGATAATGTACAGACATTCGTCCGGATAGTACTGTGGCTCCAGTCCTCTATCTGGCCTGCCCATTGGGACAGCTGTTGGATCATGTCCAGACACTTGTCCAAGAAATAGCAATGTCCAGACAAATGACTAGTTGAAATTATTCATGTCCGGACACTTTCTGGACATTTCTGGTTTCCCTCCGCAGGGGTCCATCCGAAACGACCTCTGCGGAACTCTTCCGCAGGCCATATGACCACCGTACAATTTTTATCTCCGCAGTCAATCAGAAACGGGCTGTAACTAATCTCAACTAGTGCGCCAGGATCTACCCGCCAAGCATCCGCTTTAGAATGCCAGCCCTCAGGCGAGTAGTGTGTTCGCGAAATATTCACTTCTCTACGTTATCTTTAGGAATCCCCGATTCCCTTCCCGATCGCGAGTTCCTGATGCCTGAGTGATTGCTATATATCGTAGCATCGTACCCGCTCTCCCTCACCCAAAAATACAAAGTCCATTTCCCCCTCCAAAACTCCCCTTTCTTGCTTAGTCCTTCCCCCTCCCTCTCTCCCGCTCGGTAACAATATTCGACCTCCTCCTCCGCTCTCACCCGTACCCACTACCACAGTCCCCAACCTCGGCCTCGATGCCTTCACCTCGGTGATATCACCTATCCAGCACTATGATCAGCTGTCTCAGGTGCAGTTGCAGTGTGATGAGCAACTCGCGGACGTGCAGTGGCAGCTGGACGAGCTTGCCGCTGCCTACAAGCAGGTATACGCGATCATGGATTCCATGTCCCAGGACTACGCAGGGTAAGTGCGCTTGCTGCCATGCACATGCACCATGCGCCACTTGCAGCGAGGCACAAGTACCTTGTACTTGCAGCCGCCAAGCACATGAATAATGCGTTTGAAGCCACTCAAGTACATGTGCCATGCGCATGCAGCATACACTTGCAGCCACGCCATGCGCACACAAGCTGACTCTTGCAACACCTGGATATTGGCTATCGCTTGAAAGTATGGGCTAAAGGCTGTCCCGGGCTCTGCAAGGCCCGATGCGTGGCTTTTGTTAACTCCCAATGCCCCATGCATACCCTGCTTAGTGAGTACCAGGACAATGTGAGGCTGAGGGCGCAGCTGATGATGGCCGACAGGGGCAGCAAGGCGGCAGAACAGCGGGCGCAATCTGCCGAGGAGCAGGTCCGGGCTGCCCATGCGGACCAGGAGCTCATGGCTTCACGATTGGACAGGTCAGCGCATCTCATGGCTTCACGATTGGACAGGTCAGCGCATCCATCAGGTTGCTTTGTCTTAACTCCACAATGTGCAGGCCTGGCCGGCCTGGGGATCTCTGAACGCAGTGATTGTTTCCTCTGGTGGGGTATCCTCCCTCTACACGTCCTTTGCTTACTACTCTTACATATGCCCTACCTCCGATCGATTGGTTGATGCACAGTCGGTATGGTTACGGCATGGATGCAATGTTACCTCGGCCCAAAGGCCACGTGCCTACATAATTTTGCTATCTTAAGGGGGATTTTCTTCCTGTTCAATAGTCCATTATTGTTCCAAAAAGTGGAACGGATCTGCACCCTCAAACAACATGCAGACACCGATACTCTCCCTTGAAGCATTCCATGTGCACTCTGCTGCCGCGCCAGGCTTGTTGCACCAGGCCTCTACGTCCATATGTCATAATGCAGGTTAAGCACCCTCAACTAAGCTGTTTCCTGCATGCTGTGCTGCTGTGCAGGGCGCTGTCTGAGGCTGCTGGTCTGAGGGTGGGCATAGAGGCACTTAAAGAGCGGGTTGCAGAGGCGGGTCGGGCAGCCGCAGCCGACAAGCCCCGGCTGTCCATCAGCCTGACGAAAAACAAGCAGGAGGCCTCAGGAAGCTTTGCAGTGGCCGCAGAGACCATCCTGCAGGACTGCCTCAACATGCATCTAAGGGATGATACGGAGGACCGGTTTTCCCGCACCCTGACTGCGGCCCAGGGATATCTCTCCCCTGGAGACCTTTCCCCGGTGTCCACACGCTGTTACAGCAGCCCAGCTGGGGTGGCCAACTTTATCATCAACAGCAGCGCCAGGCGCTCCTCCTCACCTCTTTCCGACGCATCAGGGCCCGCTTTTGCTCCGGAATCGCCCGTCAGCTGGGCGTCTGGCTGCAGCGGCCACTTCGTTTCTCTACCAGCTGAAGAACAAGAGGAGCAACACCAGCTGGAAAGGGCTTTCTTTACCGAGTGCAATCCAAGTTACCAGGTGAGGATGGATGCAGATTTATAAAGCTTGAGATCTGAAGCAAGATTATGTGGGCCTCACTGCGGTATCTAAATCAAAGCAATAGCCCTGCATTTAATCTCGACCTTCACCTCTGTTCTTCCGTTCTACACTGCCTGGCCCCTTTTCATAAAGCTGCGGCCTCCTGCCCCCCTGGATTGAAAAGTGTGGACGGTGTACGGCTGCGGCTGCGGCGTGGCCTGCTGCACCTGCAGCTGCACATGGCTTCCCGGGCGGCAGCGGAGGTGTTGCAGTCCAGACAGCAGCAGGCCCTGCTGGCCACGCTGTCAGAGTGCCCACACTTACTCGGGTGAGATGCAGCCATGCTGTCAGAGTTCCCACATCTTAACATAAAGTAACCTGCCACGCTGCCAGAGTACCCGCGCTTGTCCAGGTACTATCTTTAGATTGGCATGTGGTACACACACTTGAAGGACTGACAGATTTTTCGAAACCCCAAGGTATCTAGGCAGGGAAATCACATGGAATTGATAAGGTTGAAGGTTTTAGAGCAATGCTGTTCTCCCACCCAGTACCGGTCATGCTCTGTATCATGTGACACATGCCAGCTGCCAAGGTGCATGTCAGGCTGCTTCCCTGGAGAGGATGGCCTTTGTGCTGCTTCGGCGGCGGAGTAGTCTTTCTTTCTTTCTGGGAGGCATGGTCATATTTGATAGCTGGTCGTTGGTTACCGTATGGCTCTGCTTATTTTCACGTGACCCCTCCGTAGCTATGCTGGTAACCTCCCATTCATGCATACTCCTTGCCCTCCCTCTCTCTGAAGCCTGGTTGCCGCTTGGTCCCAAGACGGCGCCCTCCACACGCCTGTCCCCCTCCCCTTCTCCCTCTTCCCCCCTCTCTCTGTCTCTAGCCTGGTTGGACCCTGGGAAATTCCTTTGAAGGCCTGTCCCTCTCTTCCCTCCTGAACCCCTCCTCCCACCCTATCCCCCTCTCTCTAGCCTGGTTGCCGCGTGGTCCCAGGACGAACCCCTGCAGGCCGGTGCCGGACGCCTGATCGTGGCCTCGAGCAACCGCATGATAACTGTCGCGGAGCTGGAGCGCAGCGGCGGCGTGGTGCTCTCCGCCAAGCAGGCGCGCGATCTGCCTGCGGCCGCTGCCTCAGAGCTGCTGCCGCTCGCAGTGGCCGCACCGCTGCGGCTGCTTCGGCGCCTCGTCGCCGACGGGATGCACCACGCCGGCCAGCTGGGGCTGGTTCTGGAGCTGCTTCTGTGCTTTGCACCCATCGCGGCCTCCTGCGTGCTAGGTAACCTCATGCAGCCTGGCCGCCCAGGGGCCACTGCTGCTGCTGCTGTGACAACCAACCCCGGTCCAGATCTGAACCGCCATCTGGCTCCGGATCTGCTGGATCTAGATCAGCTTGTGGAGTTCCACCCCGAATATCCTGGCGGATCCGATCCCGCTCTGGCTGTTGCTCTGAGGGAGCTGCTTGTAGGCCAGCAGGGTGGCAGCACCATAAAGACAGCAGTAGCCGGTACTAACACGGCTCCTTCCTGCCCTACGGTCGCGGCTGCGGCTGCGCCCGGTCCTTCTACGCACCAGGTGCATCATAGTGCGGGAGACAGGGCAGCATTGCTGCGGTTGTGTGACGGGCTGGCTGCCTGTGGCCTGCTGCCCCGGGAGCAGTAGCTGCTGGGGGTGGCGGTACCCGTGCTCAAACGCAGGCTGGAGGGGGGTGCTGTGGGACGGGCTCAGGTGCGTGTTTCTTCCTCAATTAAGAAACCTTCTGTCATAGGAGTGCAGGTCATTTATATTTTGTTCTTTTCAGTCACACACACACTCTCACCACCGCCCCACACCCTGTTCCTCCCTCCTCAGCCCTCCCTCGCCGACCCTCATATGAGAATGTTCTACTCAATCAATAAATAAAATGCCCTGAAGCCCCCTGTCCTGAAGCATGGATTAAGGTAGCCACCGTTCACTCAGATTGCTCTATCCTTGCGGTTGCCCGTGGCATTTGCACTGCCTGTGGCCTCAAGAAAATACCTATCAAATGGACAGCTGTAGCAACAACTCATGCCTACGCACTCCCCTTCATCCCACCATCCCTCTTTATCCATATCTCACCCGGCCCCTTGCCCCCCACCTCACCCCCCCCACACACACACCTTCCTTTCCCTATCCCAACCTTGGCTACACTCGCCCACTCACCATTTACCCTGCACCCGCCATTCCCTTGCACAGGCGCACACCGCCCTCATGCTGGTGGCCAGTGCACTGGAGCTGCCGGCTCACGCACACTCCAACCACACATCTCCTCCCTCTGGCCCGTGCGCACCGGCAGTAGCGCCAGGTGATGCAGCTGGGTCCTCCCCAACAGGGGTTCCAGCAGCAGGAGCAGCAACAGCGGCAGCTTCTGCACCCTCCCGCGCTGCCTATCATTTGGGACGCCTGACCTCCCTACCCTCAGCCCAAGGCGGCTCTTCGCTGCTGCTGCCGGAAGGAGTGCGGCGTTGCGTGGGTGCGTGCCCGCTGCTGCTGCTGCTGGCGCGGGTGTTGCATGCGTTCAGGCTGGAAGCGGGGCAGGGAGGCGCGCTGGATGCTGCAGGTCTGGAGCTGGCCAGCAGGTAAGAGGCAAAGTTGGGGTCCAGGAATGGGATGCCAAGGGTAGCAATGATGATAATTGGCCTTGCAATGACCTTCAATCTCTTTGTCTGGTGATATGCCTCAAGGCCTGGAGCTGGCCTATAGACAAAAGGCAGGGCTGGGTGTTTAAGGGTGCAACTGGTAACAGGCAGTAAGGCCCGTTTGGTCAGAGCCTGTATTTGGTGTAGCTTAGTGCTGGAGCTGCAGCCAACAATGAAGGCGACAGGTGTGAGGCCAATCATCACATCTGATCAGGAGGAATGTTGTGTGGGGCTGAGCCTATTCAATTTGTATTACATTATATCTTGGCATATAACATACCGGTAATGGTATACCGTAATGGATATTTTCTTGCATTATATATTTATATTCAATTTGTATTGTATGGGGACTGAAGCTGAACACATTGCAAGGGTGCTACGAGCACTGAAGAATAGGATTTCAGGTACGGGATTTAAAAAAATATTCGTCAGGAGAGCTTGGTCTGGTTTGATGCCTCGTTTGCTATCCGCCATATCTAGAACACTCAACACTGCCTCAATGGCTCCCATGCTTCCTGGGTTGTGTGCATGCTCTTACGCGTGGACTGACATCGAGGCTCAGGCAGGAAGTGGGTGCAGGTGCATACAGGTGCTTTTGTGCTGAAATCCGCGTGCCCTGATGCATATCTTCAGGTTGGTGGAGGGGGTCGTGCCAGCTGTCAGGGCTGAGGCGCTGATGGAGTGGCCCCTGTTGCTGCGCCTGGTGGGCCAGCAATCGGGGGACCTGTCTGACGAGGACCGCGATACAAGCTGCCCGGCTAGTGAGGGCTCTGCCACTGCTGCCTCTGCTGCCTCTGCTGCATCAGTCACAGCTGCCTCTGATCTGGATGCCTCCCAGCAATCATCTCCCCATGACGGCCGCTCTCTGGCTGATGAGACTGGCCCGGACCAGGTCCAGGCGGCAGAGACAGGCGGGCAACGGAGCAGGGAGCAAGCTCGCGACTCGCTTGGCTCAGCTCCACGTGTAGCAGCTGCCAGGCAGCTCCTGCACCAGCTAGTCCGCCTTCAGCACTCCGTTTGTCAGAGCCTGGGTCGACACACCCTCATGGTCCTGCTGCCAGCCTTGGAACCGGTGCTGGGCCTGCCTCTCGGGCTGGGGCCAGGTACCGTGGCTGCCATTATGCCACCGGAGCTGTGGCGGCCGGCCGGGCGCAGGCGTGCTGCTGCTGCCCCGGCGGCCCTGGCCGGCCCGAGCGGGGGCGGCGCTTCTCCTTCAGCGTCTCCAGAGCAGCAGCGAGTGGAAGACGTGCTTTTCTGGTTTGCCAGCGCCGACGCTCACGCGACGATCATGTCTGACCTCCTTGTTAAGGCAGACGATGAAGACGAAGAGGATGAGCGTGATAACGGCGCCAACCTTGCGGACGAGCGGGTGGGTGCGATCCCTGCGGAGGTTGAGCTGCTGGGTGCGGCTCGCGGAATCTCTGGAACCATGCTCCGAAACCTAACCTCTGCAGCCGTGGCGCCTATGGTGCCCGCTGCCCTCGTCCCCGCCCTGGCCCGCTTGCTGCCGTCCGCATCGAGTGCCCAGGCCAACAGGATGCTAGAGCGGGGCCTGCCAGCGCTCGTCGCCGGGCTTGCCGGGCGAGAGGCCGCAGAATGGATGTCGCTGCTGCAGGTGGGCGGCTCGGCTGACGGTGGCGACCTTGCGGTAGCTGCGGGGCTCGTGAGGTCTGCCGCCTCTGCCTGCCTACTGGGCAGCATGCCTTGTTCTGGTGCTCAGACGCCGGGAGCGTCCGATGCGTACTGCGTGCATTTGGTGTTTGAGGCGGCCGCCCAGGCGGTGCAGGCGACAGCTACCCCCGCCTCTGAGTGCGGTGGGGCAGACAGTGCTACTCCTGCTGCTGGCGCAAGCGGTGCTGGGAGCGTGCAGGCCGTGGCTGACGCTTTGTGCATGCCAGCACATACGTGCAGCGGGTGTTGCAGAAACTACAGGCTGCTCACGAAACCACGCGCTCTTTCGCGGGTACGGAAATTATGAAGGTTAAGGCCGCGGAGCAGGCGGGTGGCTTGGTTTGGTCGGTTGCGCGACTTGCCCTCCTTGGGGTGGTCAGGTGCCAGGCCCAGGTCACCGCCACGGGATGCGACTGCGGCACATTGCAGGTGCTCACAATGGCGTTGGTCAGGACGCTGTGCTCGCCTCGGTTGGCGTGGATCGAAGGCGGTAGTCTGGACCAAGAGGGCGCGGCGGCAGCGGCGGTGGCAGTGTCGAGGGGCATTGAAGCCGTGAGCGTGACTGGTGTTGGAGCCCGCAACCTGCAGTACGTCGGGGTGCTGGCGCTGGTATCGGAGGCGCTTGTGGGCCTGAGAGCGGCATGCCCTTCTGCGCTGGTGCAGGTGCAGCTTGTGGGTGTCAAGGTTGCTGAGGACCATCTGGCTCTCACGCTGGATCTTCACGACCAGGAGGACGTGTTGGACGCTTTGTTTTGCGTTTGAGTGCGGGTTGGGCAGTGTCCCTGTCGGACTTTTTTACTTTAGTTTTCGTCTTTCGGCATTTGTTGCTTGCCCTGTGCACCTTCGTGAAGCTCTAGACTCTGCATCTAGACTTCCTTCCACAATTTGTGCTACATGTACCTAATAAGGTCCCAGAAATGAAATTAACAACGATGAAATCAACAATCCCTGCAATCAACAGCACTAGGAAATTGAAAAGGGAAATTGATCGCTGTTTTGTGCTGTCTACTACTGAACTGCATCCATGAATCCTAACCCATGCTCGATGGCCTAGTCCACCAGCTTCCAATCCAGTGATTCAATCACGCAAAAAGATTCAAGAGAGATAACCATGGCCATGCTGGCTGCACCTGGCACAGCAGTCTGCCAGTGTCCTTGACCACGATTGAGATACAGGTTGGAGAGAACTTGGTCGTCAGCAGGTTGCGCATGGCCCAGGCGGTATCCACTGCACCCATGGGCGGCATACTCTGGCAGGCAGGTTGGGACGGAAGCAGCAAGGGAGGTGACAGCCCCAGCATGCTCTTTTAAAGTTTGCACATTTGTAGTTTGTGTACTGTACCTTACACTGCCCCCTAGATACACCGGTATGCGGTGTCTAGTATCACCCCTGTATTTTACACCGGTATCCCCTGTTTTCCCCATGACATCGAGCTTACCTCCCTGTGAGTGCACCCCCCTGGTGTGCAATTACCTGAAACACCATGTCCCACTCGGTGTAGGCGCCCATTCCCTGCGCGAATGATGGCTGGTGACCAGACTTGGCTTCTGACCCTTGGGCTAGTGATGCCCACAGCTGGCCTGGCCCCAAAGGACGTGAATACCCGTAGCAGGGCCTAGGAGCGTAAGAACGGCCCTGCCGAAATGTGTACCGGCTGGTCGTTGTTGCGCCGTGCATTCGGTTGCTTGAATGAGGACCGACATGCACAGGCCAGCGGCCAGCCAGATCTACAATCACTGCCTATGCATCGCTCAACACGTTGAATTGTGTATGCACCTGAATCTGAAACAATTCATGTGCATGTTTAGATGACAGGCACGCCAGCTTATATTAGCAGCTAGCACCTGTCGTCGGCCATGATGGCTGCCCTCTTTACGACCTTGCGCAACATCGGGGGAACAGACAGCGGTGCTATATTTCGCATTACGCCACCTTATGTGGACCGCAAGCTGTTGCCCGGGGAGAGCCGCATGCCCGCTGGCCTCGTTCAGGCGATTCGTTACAACTGCGCCCATGCTCATGGTTGACACACCGAACCTCATCTGGGCACTCATCGCAATGGTGAGTGGTCGTAGGGGAACTTCGCGTTCCCCTACGACCTCTCACCAGTTCATGAGCCACATGTCGGTGGTGACCTCTTGCCTCTGAGCGCTCGTTTTTTCGCGTCGCGCTTCCCGCTGTGGGCTGGCGTGGTGCTGTCCTACGTGGCATTCTGGCACGTCACGCTCTGCTGCCTCCACTGGACGGACCGGCCCTTCATCGCGAGACGGCCATACAGCTTGGACAAGCTAGCGCACAACGTGCTTTGGACAACAGTCGGGGTAGCGGTGTGGGTCTGTATCGAGAACGTGTTCGTGTTCCTCTGGGCCACCGGTCGCCTGAGTTACGAGACCGATGCCGCTGCCCTCACCAGCCCTGCTGGAATCGCTCGCTTCGCCGCAGTGCTATGGGGCATTCCTGTTTGGAGGTATGAGACTTCACTTTCCACCTGTATTGCAAAACCACACTGCCATGCTGTCAGGTGGTTGGGTTGTCCATGTGCCCATGCATCCACCAACTGATTATCAGTTTTTTTGTAGTGCACCTTGACCATCTTTGGGGGATACCAGGTGTACACCGTTGGGCTGAGATAAGGCAACCTTGACCAGCCTACTGCTAGTGGTCCATGCGGCAGGGCTTGCTGCACCAAGCCCCTTTAGCTATGGGCGATGATGTAGCTGAATTTGAGCTGGAGCACACTAAAATAAACAGTGCTGATCATCCATACCATCGTGCGCTATTTTTGATCGCGCTGATGGGGTCGCTGGTCCCATGCATTTATCGCCAGACTGCAATTACCCCATGCCAACCTCATTGCATGAGAGGCGTGCTTTGACTCGTATGAAAATATGAACACATTCCTGGTATCATTACCTTCCACACCCCTACCGTGGCACCATCAACGCATACCAACTAAATGACGCTTCATTGGCATTCCTCCCCACACAGCAATGACACTGCTCTCAGCTCTCCCCACCGCTCCGCAATTCTGCATCACACTCGCAGGTCGTTCCATTTCTTCTTTTCTCACCACCTGCTCCACTTCAAACCGCTGTACCGGATGGTGCACTCCCTGCATCACCGCAACAGCGACATTGAGCCTTTTGCGGGCCTGAGCATGCACCCGGTGGAGCACTTGTACTACTTTGCTGCCTTCATGCCGTCGCTTCTCCTATTTGTGTCCCCGTTTGCGCTGCTGTGGAATGGCGTGCACCTCCTGTTGTCGCCGGCTGCGTCGCACAGCGGGTTTGAGGACCACTGGGGCGCAGACACCTACCACTACATGCATCACAGGTAACACCAGGACACAGGATGCACTAAAGAGGTATTTGAAAGTGCTTTAAATGCAAATCAGGGATGTCTCAGCCTGCGGCCAAGGGGCCGGAGGCAGCAAGCCCTGCTACTTGGGCTTCTGTTCGAAGGCATGTCCAGCTTTGGTCCCCTTTGGCCCAGTTGTGGATTGCCTAGGCATCTTGTTCAAGACTCTTGATGCGTCATGTGCACCAAATCTCCTTGAGGGAGCTGGGGGTATCCAGGAGGCCACCACAAATAATCAAGCCATGTTTTAAGATGCATCAGCTACAATTCAGCTTCATCACAGTGTGTGGCCAGTGAGTCCTAGTGCAGCAAGTTCTGCTACTCGGGCTGCAGACAATAGACTAGTCAAGCTTTGGGCGCGTGGTCTCTATTGGCCAAGATATGGCTGCCCGTTGGCCTGCAAAGAGCGGTCTGGTACGCAATGAACCAAAGTGGCGTAAGCAGTGTGGGCTTACCCCATTGGTTGATGGATCTGGCCGGAGGCTCAAGCGATGTCAGGGACTGGAGAGGGATTCACAGAAACTTCAAGATGGGTTGTTCGCCACGCACATACACAGGTACTTTGATGTCAACTTTGGAGACCCCGACAGCAGTTTCTTAGATAACATGTTCGGCAAATTTTGCGACAGGTATGGTATGTCTGACAGGTTTGTACCAGAGAGGTTCTCTGGTTTGTACTCTCTAAATGATAGAATACGAATTGTGAATGACATGCAACTCAATACGCATATTTCATTTGATGAAGTATTGACCTACGGTATACATGCAAGCAATCGAAAACGGTTGAATCCTCCCCCACAGGTTCAGAGACAGCGACCGTAAAGAGGGTGGAGCCAAGCTGCGTTCCGATTTAAAATCAACGTTACGCCAGCTTCCCACGTTTGATTCTTTTGTCTATCTCGTCCTGGTGGCTGGCTGCATGGCAGGCTGGGCACGTCAAGCTCTTGTTGTTGCTGCAGGCGCTGCGCCGGCAACAAGCGCTGTTGCCGCGTTGGTGTTGGCGCTGCTTGCCGGCTTTGGACCCATTCTGTCGGCTTGCTTTGTGTCGTCAGCTTCAAGTGCGTGTCGAGGTATCCCTGGCCTGAGCAGCAGCAGTGTCCCTTCATTCCCCTGCGTCCTCCTCAGGGGGCCCTGTTGGCGGTGTGAAGAAAAGTCCTGGCAAGGATACTCTGAGCACATGTCTCCTGCTGGTTGTGGGCTGTGCCTTCACATCGGTGCCGGTGGCACATGCCTGCTACCTGGCACTCATGCCAGCGGGCTTTGCTTATCAGGGGTGATGATGGGCATGTGAGGCTGTCATGGGTGGGTGGGTGAAATTGCCTGTCTTTGTCTTATTTAGGACTCAGGGTATGTACTTGCCAGCCTGACCGCAACTACCATTGCCAGCGGTCAGTCAGTCGGTGCAGTTTGATAATCTACCATTCTACCATTGATAATCTACCATTCTACCATTTGATAATCTACCATTCTACCATTGATAATCTACCATTCTACCATTGATAATCTACCATTCTACCATTTGATAATCTACCATTCTACCATTGATAATCTACCATTCTACCATTGATAATCTACCATTCTACCATACGTAGCAAATTGGCCCATGTCCTGGACTACGTGACTATTCACGGAGTCCAGGACATGAGGCACGTTCGCTCACGCATCTATGATTTCTGTGGATACCGTATGAACAAAAGCGGATGTGGATACATAAATCCAGCTAACAGTGCGGAATGTATAAGCTGTTTTTTTGTAAATTGGCACATTTTGTACGCGGGATACACCGTAGGCTCTTCTCCATAATATGTAAGCCGGAAATTTACGACCACTGCTTAAACTTTGCTTCAAAATTTCTCAGAATACCCTGTCCAGCCCGAACCTTGACTCTCAACATAGGAAAGCAGCCTTAAAATAACGGTAGCATTTTGATACGAAGGTTGCGCCTGCATGCATTGAACGGCGCTATGCTTTGTGTTGGCATTTGTTAGGTTGTTAAGACGAAATGTTTATTTCGTCACCTTTTGCAACTGTGTTCTGAGGCATCAATGCATCATATATGTCAGCTGTACAATTTACACAAATAGATGTAAACGATTATCCTCGATTTCCCAGCATTTCCCACCTTTTTCCAGAGCATTTTCCCTGAATTTCTGAGCCCATCAATCCCTGAAGACTACACAAAAGTAATGTAAATTTTGCGTAAGCCACCACTCCTGCAATTTTACGTGTTATTTATTGGACCTTCTGGGCGCCCGTCCCGAGCTGGTCGTCATGGCAAATTGGCATAGCATGCAAAAATGATTGATTGAGCATTGGTTTCAGGAGCACGGACACGATTGTCGATTCATCGTACGGTCTTCGACAGAACCGCACGTCACAGAGAAATCGAATCGCAAGATTCTGTCGAGCCCGTAGAGCTAGTAGAGCATGGAAAATTTCCGGGGCTAGTCACCGGGGGGCCTTCAGTTTTTTCCGCGGGCAAAAAAGAACTTCGACTGTTGAATCTATATTATAGAATCTTGCTTGCTGACAAGCTTGTGGCCGTTGCGTTCTCCTGTATACGCCGCAGCGTTTAGAAAGAAGCCGGGGAAGACAATCCCATCGGCATTTGAGATTTAGGACGAGCCCCGCCGAATCCACGCGCCGAATTCCAACTGACGACGACGGAAATATCCCAGGTTCCCAAAGCATGCAATGCATTCGAAATTCTAAAGAAACCGTCCGAATCCCAACTGACCAAGCAAGGCGACCCATTGTGGGAAGTGCTAACTGCAACTGGCGCAATAATTTGAACCACGCCGTTCCTTCGAACCAGAGGGAAGACACGGGACCCAACTGCCACAGTTTTCCAGGTTTAAGGAAGAATCCTCGTCGCAACGCTTTTTAATCTATACTAGACCAGTGCCCGATCTTCGAAGAAGCCAGGGGTTGAACGTGAACTGCTCATGACCATAATTGTGAAGATTCATAGGCGTCGCTAGCCTTTGCTCCCCACATGGCATGACACCCCAGGGCCTTGTTGAAATAATAAAGCTTAGCCACGTCGGCTAATAATTAATTAAAATAGCTCGCGGCTTATATTTCTATAGCATGTATGCAGAAGTTTACCACTCATCATTTTGAAAGGTAAACGTTTGAAGCATCGGAAAAACAATTGTTGGCGCAAATTTGTTGTGATGGTGGTTGGTCCCCGCTATGTATGTTGCCCCTCATGGCGTAACGTTTGTTTATTTAATGATTATTATCTTGCCCCACATAGCTTCCGAGACGGCACTCGGGGCACAATCCTGCAACAACACCCGTGTTGGCACCAAGGTCTTACACCTTCCCAATATGCTCACATCGTGACATACACTATGCTCTAACTTATGGACACAACAATAACATTGCAGCACAGGGCACCGATTTAAATTTTAGGTAATAGTTCTTTTAAGTATGCTTTTTCGGCAGTGCCCCCGGGCGGCCGAAGGTCGTGGGGGCGAAGCCTCCAGTGTCACCCCTACACCCCGTGTCCGTCAGTCAGCCCGATGTTTCTGGAACGCCGCGATATTGTTGGCACTGGGTAACCCTGATGGGTTCACATATCTCCACGTTGGCCTGTATTGTCATGAGGTAAGGTCTAAACGATTACACACGTGCATTCAGAAATCCACAAATAACGTGATAAACATGGCCAATAAGATACTGCCCAAATCCAGAAGCATGAGCCGTCGCATTCAAGGCGGACTTGAAGGTTGGGATCCGAACTGCACAGGGTTCTTGTCATTATCGTTAAGAGGAAGGTTTACTGGTTGATCCAAGGTTTAAGTCAACTTGAGACCATCAACTGGCATTCAGGCATTAAGTGTTTATGGTGGTAGTGAGGTGAGAGTAGGAGATGTTCAGTTGGGTATGAGCGTGCGTGCTCGAGGAGCAAGGCTTTGCCCATGTCGTAGTCGTCATTGGAGATGCACTTCCAATGCCCTGGATGTGTGGAGGATACAGGTCGTAGTCTCAGCCCCCCTGTGACTGAGACACACAATTCCATGGTCATAAGCATCACTCATGTTTGGACAACCACTGGAGTACCAGACGTATCGAACCTTTGATGAGTATCTTTCCATAATAAGTGAACAGAGGTAATAAAGGAAAAGCTGGAGAAAAAAACAGGAGAGTAGACAAAAGAAATGCGAAGGAAGAAAGAAGGATAACCTGGGCATCAATAAATGAAGTAAAACGAAAATTGTACGATGCAAAGAGGAACACAGATTGTGTTAAGATGCTCATTGCAAGCCAATTCCAAACCAGCGTCGCCAGGCAAGTGCAGCTGACCTTGCATGCTTGATCACATGAAATATAACATCATGCTTCAGCCAACAGGATAAGAGGCGAATTTACAGGCGTGGCCGCAATGCCTAATTGCAAGCCAATGCCATAACACGGTTCAATTACCGGCTGAATCGCAGCGCAAGAACATGCCATGACACAGGCCTAATCGCAGCATAGTTGCAGGCCATGACGCTGGCTAGTTGTAAGCTCAATCGCAAGCCAATGGCAGGCCATGTCACAGGCCAATTCCCAACCAGGGTTGCATGGCAGGGGTCGCTGACCATGTAGGCTTGATCACCGGAACATAGAGAAATTGAACAGGCTTCATTCAACAGGATTACAGCAGAGTGGTAAATTCAGATGACCGGAAGATGTCAATGGATGTCAAAAGACCATAACTCAGGGGCATGACAATGGGCACCTTGCTTCAGGACATCTGCTGCACCCTCCATAGGTTGGAGCCATCATGCCCCGTGATCCTGCGCCTGGACAGAAGGATACGCAGCAAATTGGAAGAGCTCCATGTAAATCCAAGCGCACCTTATTCGGCCCTGCCTCGTCGGTCGAGGCAGCGCTCGTTGAGATGGTGGCATCCTGGCTCATTGGATCCACCTGGATATCATAATCATGTGAAAGATGAGATCCAGCATTGATCCAGCTGAAGGACGACGTCTCCTGCCGCGCCGTCGATGGATTGGCAAAGTCCTGCCCCGAGTCCTGCGCCTGAACAAAAGAAAACGCAGCGAATAGAAGAGGTTCATGTCATCATCCCTTCCTCGTCCGCTGGGGCAGCGCTCGTTGGGCCAGTCACATCCTTGCGCATTCGGTCTACCTGGACATCAGGGGTTGAATATCATAAACACGTGAAATGTGATATCCAGCTGAAGGACGACGTCTCCTGCAGCGCCCTCGTTAGATTGGTACCATCCAGCGCCGAATCCTGCGCATGGACAAAATAATACGCAACAAATTAGAAGAGCTCCATGGAAGCTTAAACGCACCTTTTCCAGACATGTATCGTCAGCTGGGGCAGAGATCATGGAAACAACCACATCCTTGCAATCATCTCACCTTAGTGAAAGATATGACCCGCTGACAGGTATAATGAGATAGGCACAACGCCGCAGTGTGCAACGTTGCAAGCTCCCAAACCAGGCTGTACAGATGGTGGGTGAAGACCATCCGTCGGACCATCTTTGAGGCTCAGAATGCGACTATCGACACGCTGTCTTCCACCTAAACCCCCAAACCTGCACCCGATCGCTGCGCGCAGTCGAACCGCTGGCAGCCCAGCCCAAAAGGGACTACGAAGTTCGCCAAAAAAACTGGATGCTGGATACAAATGTGCTGAATACAAATGCTGGATACAAATGCTGGATACAAATGCTGGATACATATGCTGGATGCTGGAAGCTGGACGCTGGATGCTGGACGTTGGATGCGGGATGATGCATGCTGGATGCTGCATGCTGGATGCTGCATACGATGGCTGCTGGATGCTGCATACGATGGCTGCTGGATACAGATACTGGCTGAACGCCATCCGTCGCTGAACGCCATCCGTCGGACCATCTGTGAGGCCCAGAATCTACCATCGACACGCTGTCGACGACCCGATCGCTGCGCGCAGTCGAACCGCTTGCAACCGAGCCCGAAAGGGACTACGAAAAGCGCCAAAAAGCGCGAAACCGCTTCAGCCGTACTGTTACGATTAGCGCACTTAATAGTATAGATTATATTGCTATTTATATATAGAGGGTCTCAGGAACCCGCTGGCTCTTGCTTGTCTCAGCCGCGACATTTCAAATCGCGAGGGGTGAAATCTGCGCCTGGTCGAACTTGAGGTTGATAGATGGTGCAATTCTGCCTATAAATGGCCTTCTAAGTAAGTTTACAAGCTTGAACTCTGTCTTCGGAATAAGGTGACGCACTTTGGACAGTGCGGCCCACTGCGACGTACGAAAACTTGCCAAAACATTGCCGGCTCACTTTCCCGAACCTAGCCGGCCCGATTAAAGGAATAAGATACCATTATAAATACATTGCCAGTCCAGGCTTACAGTCTTTGGCAACCTGGACACACTTTGGGCACACAGAGCACTGCAGTCCTGCAGGGTCCCTTACTATTAATCATGCTTGCCACACAGTGTATGCATGTTAAGAAATGTGTGTCTCGAGTGAAACCAAAAAGCCACCAGCCAAATTGGGCACAGAAGTTAAGAAAAAAGGAAATAAGGTCAAAGCCAAAGCACCATGTGACATGCATGGCAAACTGAATGGCTATCTACCGGTAGTCTGCTTGACGGATGGCATCACCAGGGTCCGCATCAAAGCGCCTATCCTGGAACATTTAATGTATCTTAGTGCAGACCATGAAATAATTAAAATCTAAATGGATGAATTGGATGCGGATTTTCAGTCATGTATGCGAGTGGCGTGCGGCAACGCATTTTGCCGCGTTGGTCTCGCCCCTGCTGTGGCTCCTGCATGCAGCCGCATGGCTAAAACCTGATGCCTTCCTGGCAGCCAGGCAGCAGCCTGAGCACTTGCTGCAATGCGTCGGGTTGGCGCTCCCGCCCTGGGGACCGTGGCATACGAAGCAGGCCAGTGATTTGTCGACCGCAGGCGCAGCAGCAGCTGGCCCAGGAAGGTTCCCCTCAGCTTGCAACCTGGGGAGGTCCTGCTCCACCAGGTGCACAGAAACACAAAGCCGTTGCAGTACATGCAGGTGTCCTGGAACAGCTGCGGGCTGATGAACCTGCGACTGCTGCATTCTTGCTCAGGGCCGGCCTCACCTGCTGCAGATGCGTGTCCAGGTACGTCTTACACTCGCCCATCATGCGCCCAACATCCAGGACATGCGCAAGCTCTGGGCTGTCCCCCACAAACTCGCAGTGCATGACAATCTTTGTGCATGCCGTAGAACATGTTGCAGTACCACCTCAGGCCACGCATGCTGGCTGTCAGCAGCTTCCCCTCCGCCTTCATATGCTGGCAGTACATGATGACTGCTTGCAGTGTCTGCGAGGCTAGCGCACAGCCCATGCGGCAGAAAGAGTTGAGGTCCACATGGGCAGTCCGAAGCTTGGTGTGATGCGGCAACTGACTTGACACCCACCTCTGAACGATTCCAAGCTTGCACATTCTTGTTTAGGAATTCATGCATAGTCTTACATGTCTGTGTCTTGAAGCGGTCGTCAAGGCTGGAGCGGGTACAGCAGTGCACGATCTTTCCGGTGGAACCTTATCATGTCTAGCTTAAGTCACAGGTTTTCGGCACTTCTTTGGTTTGTTAAAAGTCGATGGTGAGAGGAATTAGACTCTCACGTCCACCCAGCGAAAAATGGAAGCCGTGTAGAGGTACATGCTCGAATCACACACTTCCCGGTCCGTACCAAGCATCCTGAACTTTGAGCGCTAACGAGAGGTTCTCGGCACTTCTTTGGCTCATAACAAGACCCCGTGCGAAGCTCTGTCATGCTCACGACCACCAAGCGAATAATGGAGGCCGTGTAGAGGTACAAACACACTTTCCGTTCCAGGCCGAGTTCATTCCATCGAGCCATAGCGCGACCTCGAAACATGTCATTAACATACCCATTCTTAGCCTTGCTTGGCCTCAACCTTCGGAACCTGCAGCATCTGCTCGAATCCAAACGTTCGAGTCCAAACCCGAGACCCAGCTTTCGACCCCGATTCGACAAATCGAATCATATTGAATAGGAAGCTATCCATTTGTGCCATATTCTGCATCGCTCCTATTTTGAGCGAGGCAAAAACACTTCGCATCAACGCTCCGACAGCGTGGACAACTTCGTCCTCATGTTCAAATTTTCATCGCCGTCATCTTTCGTTCGTTCTGAATACTCCTTTTCGCCCGTTCCTACTGCCATGGCCGACGCTTACCCTTAACAGGTGCCTCATTTGAATCTTTCCCGCGCAGAAATTGGCACCGATCTGGCCAACCCAATGGCGAATGTCGACGTGTGCCCCCTAGCAGTCCCTCCGATCGCCTGGGATATCGTTTAGCACCGGCCTGAATTTGATACACCCAACTTCGACAGTGCCAGGGCATCCCTGGCTGCACGTACCTTGCAACTCGACAGTTTGTCAAGCAGGACTTTCATGCTAAGCGAGACAAGTAGACATAACACTCTAGATACACGAAGCGATAAGGCAAATGCCTGACAGGCTGTTCACTAAGAAGATTCGGTCTCAGCCGTACCCGAACACATTCCGGATACAAGTGGAATAGCGTTTCAAGTTTTTTCAGCCAGCGTGGCTGAAGCCTCGCCCAACCAGATAAACCGCCACCGGAACGCGTTCCGGTGAGCGCCCAAGTGGATTTGGTCCCCCTCTCTCTGCTTCGAACCATGCGGAACAAGCCACGACCCACGAACGACATTTGGGACCCATTCCTGCCGCTACGAAGCCGTGTACGATGAATATAAGTGCATTTTGGATCTTCCGGAACGTCTCTTCCGTATCAAACGTGCCCCACAGCGTAAAGGTGTGCCCCACATCGAACAGGTGTGCCCCTCATCGAAGAAGTGTGCCACCGGACCACGCTTTCCACACCGCGCACCTTCCTCTAATACGGCCCACATCTAATACGGTGCTTTCTAATGTAATACGGTACCTCACTAATACCGTACTGGTGTCAGGCGCTTACAGCCTAGCACCTACGATACTGATCAAGCGGAGGTCGCGAGTTCGATGTCGGAGAAAAAGAGCGAAGGGTTCAAGAAAAGAAAAGATACTAAAATAAACCCGGGAAAGGTGGCAAAGATCCCCACCTTTTTTTTATGGAATTTAGGCGTGTTCGCGATTCGAGAACCTGGACCCTCATTATTCTTCGCAGCAAGGACCGGCAGCACGGGAACCAGTATCCCATACTTGATTGAAATTATGTATTTCTTGTCTCAACCTCTCTGGTTCCGACATCTGACAACGTTTAGATGGCTACATCGATAGATACTACTCAGGAAAAGGGCACACATGTTTATGAGCTGCAGCCTCTTCCCGTAGCAGAGGTCATGGCGCTAGCGGACGCAGACTGCGAGAGGGGGCAGCTGCATGACTCCGGTCTAGAGGATCCCAGAGACCCAACCATCTGCAGATCTGCAGGTCTGCGGCCGCCTACCGCGCCTCGTTTCAGCCTACAACGGGCGCAGGCAAGGAGCCGCACCAGCAAGAGAGAGTGTGCTTGTGTGCGAACAAATTGAAGGTTGCAGCCCGGCGCAATCAGCACGGCCAACACTATTGGAAGGCGCAGCGGTCAACAACATGACACACGTTGCTGTCAGGGATGTTCATTGGGCAAGGGGAGACGGCGAGCATGTGGCGGACGCATTGCATGCTTGCTTCCAATGCCTCAGAGTGCGAGATCACCTTGGGAAGCAGGGATGGGCAAGACCCTCAGACGGTGATGCAGACTTCCACGCTTTGTACCAGGGCATGCTAAGGTAGAATGCTCTGACTTGTATGGAGGATTTAGTAGCTTTCGTTGAGGCTTAGTCGCGTCGTTTCAGTCTTTCAGAGGCCGGGGCTTCCTTTCTCTTACGTGTTTCCCCAACCTAGCCATTTGTGTGCCCCTTAACTTTGTTTCCTCTTTCCGGGTTTTCCTGACCCTTTGTCCGGTATGTTTGCTTCTTCTCTCTTTTTTGAGGGCTAGGATCAAATCGGGCTGAGGTTTCTTCGGGCTTCCTTCGCTTAATGGGATAGTCGTTTTCATTCTCAATTTTTAATCGTTCCTTTCCATTCTCCTCTAGCCTTAAGCTAACTTTCTTCCCAACCAGACAGTCGGGCGCCCATGCGGCAAAGCCTTTGCAGCATGACACAGATGTGTAATATCATTGACCTGGTTATGATAGAGCTCACTATAGCTCCTTTGGGGAGCTGCCGGGCAGCCACCACTGGGCCAATGTGCACACCAGAGTACCAAACCACCTTGGGAGAGCTGCCGGGCAATCACCAACGGGGACCAAGCCGGCAAGCTCAGTTGGGCAAACTGGCTGTAGCTAGCCGGTGAACCAAACAGCAAGGCTTGCTACAGCAGGCCACCCGCTACCCTGAATGTAAGTCATACCGGTAATGCAGACTGCTCCCACCTAAAACTGGTCACATTTTTGGCAGTTCGGTAGTTTATCTTTAAATTGTTCGAGGTTCGATCAAGTGTAATTTGCATGTTTGACATCACTACCGAGATGAATACATCCAATTTTGGGGCCGGATTAGGCGGTCAAAGGTGGGGAAAGGTTTGGTGGGGACCCAACCTGTTGTTTTCGAAATTTCAAACATCTCGACTTTGCTACAGCATGTGATACATCAGTGGCCAGGCCGCCAAGC
This sequence comes from Limnomonas spitsbergensis, assembly GCA_037349105.1. Taxonomy (NCBI): domain Eukaryota; kingdom Viridiplantae; phylum Chlorophyta; class Chlorophyceae; order Chlamydomonadales; genus Limnomonas; species Limnomonas spitsbergensis. The sequence goes on from JAYJMM010000114.1 coordinate 1,803,821, forward strand.
CCAGCTGGATGAGCCTATGGTTTGCTCAGAAGGGTCAGGTACTAGCCCAACCGACAAAACAGTCAAAATCTTGTGCATCGGGGCAAACAAGTCCCCACGGCACCACGGCCGGCCCCCAGCTTCAGGGAAATCCAAACATTGTCACTTCCCGCCGGGGGCTCCCCACGCACTGGCGCTCACCAGGCACGTCTGTGCCCCACCGCACACCTTCCGGCCCCACCCAGGCACCCACTCAATGACCCAACCTCGCTCCGAAGCAGAGACTGGAGGGTCAACTCAGCTCCATAGGATGTGCCTACCGCATCTCATTGGTTGACTCGATCACGCTCGACCAGGCCCTCGAAATGCGCGAGGCTTTTGGAAAGGCCGTAGGTGAGTGCCCACGCCCGCGCCCGCGCACGGCCTTACCAAAATGGCAACATTCCGTTTAGGGCCAAACGCCTGATCCTGCCGAGATCAGGCAAGGAGATCAGGCCCGGCCGTCGAACGGAAAAGCGGTTAAAAGCGCCGAAGAACGTCTACAATGTTGCAGCATGGCCATGGTTGGCGCCAGGCGTAATACGTGCGTCCTGCCGAGACCAGGCCCGACCGCGACGGACCGTCGAGCGGAAAGCGGTCCAAGTAGCTGTCTCTCAATCCTCCAGACAGGAAGACAGGCAGGAACCCACGATCGCCCCCTCCTTTCATCCCTCCTTCTTAACCATCAGCAAGAATGAAATGCCGACTGGTGGTTGATCTGTCACCAAAGATCATCATGCCGCCGTGGCCGACGGACGCAAAGGCCTTCCCTCTATCGACGCTAAATGAGATGACAATTTTGAAATGAAGACATTGTCCCCCACCATCGGGCAAGGTACGGCCTCCACAAGATAATCTCCCCTAGAAATCGGTTTCTTTCAATGTGAGGTATGCGGCGACCCAACCACTGCCCATATTTTTCTTTCGCCTTTTACTAAAGAAAACTGAGGGGTTGGGTCACAAAGCCGCCTTCAATATTTTTTGAGAGCCCTCGTGCTCTACTTACCGAACGAACCCCCATTGCCTTTCCCATTGTCCTACCCCTCTGGTTCACAAGCCCCTGATTTCACACCATGTGCCAGGGCAGGCAATCTGGATGTACTATAAAACATACCTTGTGGTAGGCTTGCGATCGTCAGGCACACCAGAAAGCTCAGCTCATGCATTGAAGTGCTCCCTGCGTTGGAGGAGCTAGAGCGATGTACAGCAGACACCAACACGTGGCAATTGACCTACAGCCACTACCCGTCACAGAAGTGCTGGTTCTTGAGGACTCAGCCTACGAGTAGGCGCAGCTGGAAATGACCTGTTGCGGAGACCCCAAGGATCTTATGAAGCAGGCTTTTGAATCGTTGGCTAATACAGAGCACAGGAAGAAAGACAGCTGAAGGGAGGTAAAAGGTGTGGCATTAGACATGACCATTCTTGGCGTGGTATCTGCCTTTGCTAGGGATCCCCACGCCCCTGGCAGCTTGTGGCCATGCGACTTCAATCGCAACTTATGACAGTTATAAAATTGATGTGCGGTACTTCAGATCACTCAATTCTTGAGTGCTTTCCAAATATATTTGCAAGCATCGGCTTGATCAGGTAGAAACACTATATCTTAACTGGATCCATGATCCATGATCCACGATCCATGATCCACGATCCACGATCCAGGATCCACGATCCACGATCCATGATCCAGGATCCATGATCCATGACAGCCTGAGTGTGCTTTTGCGGGCAGTGTAGCTTCTGGAAACTATTTTGTTCAGATCTGGTTCATACTTCATCATACACAATGTTTCATTGGCCCTCACTGAGTACTTCAAATTTATGCATCATTTTTGTTTAACACAGCCCCCCCCCCACCCCACCCGAGCACTAGTAACATGTTAGGAACCAGGAATGCATTTAGTTGACTCTGATTCGTATGCCAGGTACGCAACTGGTCTTGATCATTTGGACAATGTGGAAGTGTGCCGAACTGTGCCCCCTGTATCTTCTCCCCTGCCAATGCTTACGCATGGTCCGCTGGCTCCAATTGAGCAGTGACCCTTCAAGTGCGCATCAAAACATCTCAGGGAGGCGGCCAGGTGTTCGTTGGGTCATTGGGGACCAAATCATCTTGACTGCCAGCGGTCTCTGGCCCAAGCAGTGAAGCAGCATGGGCTGTTGTACTGGTCTCTTGCGACCGCATGCCGTTATGTAGCCGAATGGTAGCTGGACTATGCTGGAACCATCACTGATTGCGAGTGCACTCAGGTGTCTTCTTTGCTGGAGGCCTCAGAGGTGTTGCAGGCAAGTCAGCCATAAACCCTAAACCCTACGCCACAACCCTAAACCCAAGAGACACACCTGCTTCTGCATGCTGGGGCAGCTGAGGGGTACATTGTGTCCGGACTGTTGCAAGTGAGAAGGGGGTGCTTGAGATGCAGGTGGAAAGGGGGCAGGTTCGGGCAGGGAGAAGGGGGCAAGTGAAAAGGGGGTGGGGTACTTCTTGAGATGATGCATGACTGCTTCCTCTTGGAGCTGGGAGCTTAAGTCTGGAAAATATATGAAGATATACCAGCGCCTCAATGGGATGTTATTTTTGCCCCTGTTTGAGGATGCAATCACTCATGATTTCATGAGTTCAGCGAACCACCCTGTTGATTGGGGATTGGGGATACCAGTTACCTCTGGACCCAGCCTGGCCGGGTTCAGTTCATGGCAAACCTATCCACTGCCGTGCATGAGGCGGCAAGTGCCACCCGGTTGGGGCTTTGCCAGGTGAGGAGCCCGACATTGGGTTTAAACTTATGACCACTTTATCACCTTTGGCCACTCAGCCGCTGAGCAGCCATCGCTGCACCAATTGGGATCAAGGTTTGCCTGGCCTATGGCCTGTGTCACAAGCAGCATGGCTCGCTTTACCAGGCCTCGCTGGCTGTAAGCTGCGATGTGGCTGAATGGTAGGAGAAGCAGAAAAATTACGCCGGAAAAAAGGGTGGATGGCGGTTCAGTGCGCATTCGAATAAACCCTTGATCACCCTTAGCAGAATCGCCGTAACATAACCCTTACATGAACAGCCTGAGCAGCCCCGGAGCCTAGGAGCATGCATGGCCCTGCTGGAGCCTAAACCTGAAGATGTTTTTGCTGGTTCCGTTCCACTCCTATAGTACTTTTTACTTAGGTACATAGCTCAGGGGAATTATTTTGCTCAGCACTGTCCACTCCGGATTTGATCCTCACTGATCGAGCAAAAACAGCAGCAACGCCTCACAAGCGGTCTCGCTGGGAGTGGACCATACAATCCATGATGGAGGCAATACAGCCCTACAGCTGCAGTACAGTACAGGTCACTGACTTCCGCTACGAGTGCAAGTTTCGACAGGTCTGGCAACGACGATGCGGCTTGGGTTTCATCAGTTGCTGTGCTACCTGGGTCCCTGGCGCCAGCTGCCCAGCTAACATGGATGTGGTCGAAGAGGCAGTAGCTGTGATGGTTGTTTAAGGTGCATCAACCCTCCCCTATTAGCAAACGCTGGTAATGCGGACGAGACTGCTTGTGATCTCCTCTCCCGCTGAGGCCTGACAATTTTACTCTCATATCAATCCAACACGACCTACCAAAGGAACAACGTGGGAAAGGGGACTGGACATCAAAAGTGTGTGGAGGATCCGCTACATTTGTTTCCAATGCCCTAGCGTCAGGGACAAGCTTGGGGAGAGAGGTTTAGCAGGTTCCCTGGAGGGTGCCACATACTTTCACAAGTTGTACATGAGCAGGCAGGGGCTGGAGGCCTTAGCTCTTGTGGAGAAATGTGGTCTTGCTTTCTCTCCTCTCTTGACCTTTTGTCTTTGTCTAGGCGATACTCTAGGGTTGGAACTAGGCGATACTCTAGGGTTGGAACTAGGCGATACTCTAGGGTTGGAACTAGGATAGCCCGCATACGGGAGCCAGTGATGCACATACGCTCACGTATGGACGAATTCGTGGATACGGTCGCACGTATGGACGAACGCGTATGGATACGTAGATACGCTTTTAGCTATAAGTGTGGATTTGTGTGGGCAGTTATTTCGTATTTCCTCACGTTTCCTGCGCTGGATGTAGGCTTTCCACTTCCATGTCAATATGATATTTAATACAACCACTTGTATGCCGACGTTTGCATGCGATTAACTCCTTTTCGCTGGACTTCGGGGGCTCTGCCGGTCTGCCCCCGAGCCCCCATCGCCAAGTTGAGCGTATGGACAACGGTATGGAGATTGAAAGACGTATGCATACGTAAATTATCCATACGTGTATGGATACGTCATATGCGTACGTGCATCACTGATGGGAGTGGGAGACCCTAGCTAGCTAGTCTGTTCAAAGGCAAGGGATACGGTTCGCCTGACCTTTTTGCTGTTGGTGTTCTTGTTGTTTAAAAAGGAAATCTTGTTTCCTTGCTTTCCTCTTGTGCCGTCTCCCTACACTTGTGTACCTGAGTGGTCGAGTTTTTTATAAGCAGGGCCCAGTGGTGTAACGTCATTAACTCTAGGGCCGGGGAATCTTTGGACGGCCACACCGGTGGACGGCCATTCCTTTTGGGGGCTTATATATTTTTCCCTTGTCCTCCTCTCTTTCTTTTGTCCAAGGTAGCACGATATGGATATGATATGATATGGTGTTTTGACCATATCATATTTTGCAGTCAAAAATGATTTAAGCCTAAAACTGCAGAATATACGAAGGACAAGCCCATGCATTCGGCAGGTGCACTATCGTTGACCCCATGCACATGTATACTGACATGTCAGCATGCAGCGTGCAACGGAGCGGTCCCAGTGACCCCTACGGTCCAAGGATCAACATGCGTCCATGCATCCACATTTTATATGGTAAATACTTTATGTGTCGCAAAATCTTGCAACAGCGAGGCCCATTCTGGCGTAGAACGGTCGGCATGGCATAAGAGCTATTTTCCAAACTCAATACGAAGTCACCATTCCCATGCCCATGCATGGAGAAGTTGATACCATATCATATCATCTTTTACTATATCATATCATATTGCTGATATGATATGATATGATGGCCCCAAAGACTATATCGTGCTACCTTATTTATTCCCCTCTCGCCTTTCGTTTCCTTGTTCTCCTAACCAGACAGTTGGGCGCCCACGCGGCCGAGCCTTATTGAGCAGGGCCCAGAAGTGTTATGGCATTGATCTACCCAAGGAACTATGTAGATAAAAGTGAAAGTGGTACACCGCTTTTGCATATTTAGTGCATGGCATCTATTTTAGGGTTTTCAATGCAGGATGGGTCTCTTGCCGACTCCATTTGTGCACATGTGCCATCTGCAGCATGGAAATGCACTGAGATCAGGACTTCAAACATGAAATTGGTGAAATTTTCCAGTTTTGGCATCATATTAACAATGTCCAATGAACGGTGATGCCATTACCATTATCTGATGTGCACTTCTTAACTCACCTACGGTACTATATAATTTATCTAACGAATCAAATGACTGGGTTCACAATTTGGCATGTGTCATTTATGCTTGCAAACTCATAATTATGCAAACAATGTCAAAAATCACAACCTGAGGCATTCCTCCTCCTCAAACTCAGCAGCCGGTGGAAAGCACACACTCATGGCAAAGGATACAGATGCAACATCAACTATCGGTAATACACTAGTAGCTAACCATACCGTGCATGCTTACGTTTAGTCATAGGGGCATGCATACGCACAGCAAAATGTTTAAGCGACGCCACCTACTTTCGCAACTTAAAACCTTTGACCTCAATCCGTCCACGTGCTGATAGATCCTAACAGATCCTGATCTCGCCACCAGCAAGCATGCACCACTTCTTGTGCATGGCCCAGAGGTGTAGCGTCATTGACAAGCAAGCATCTTCATTCCATGATGATAGCAAGAAATCATAATCAAACATGGAGAGCACACTGAATCCTCAGTACAGAACAGAAATGGAACGACAGAGCTGTGTGGCATGGGATACAGTTAGTGAGCCCAGCTGCGCAGCCCAGCAGCAAAGTTGTACTGAATCCTGACCAGGTATTGTGCCACAGTCACCAAGCAACCATCATCATAGAAAGAAAGCTACGCCCCGTGTGGGGCGTGAGATTTAAGGAAACAGCGCAGCCTGGGCCGAAGCATCATCCGCGCCGTTACCGTTACCATCATCATACCAATACTCCTAAAACATGTGCCACAGCCACTTTCACAGCCGGCTCACTTGACTTTAGCATCTCTGTCAGCTGAGCGATTGCCCCAGGAGCAGCGCAGATCTTGCCCCTGTGATCTTCGATATCGACCGCAAGGTTTGCCAGCGTCCCGGTTGCATTCCTCTGCACCGCCACTGATGTCGAGCTCAGCAAGACGACGAGCCGGGTGATGGCACCAGGAGCGGCAGCGATTGCGTCCCGGTTCCTCCCATTGACTGCAAGTTTCCCCAACACCCCCACTGCCTTCTCATGAACTCCTTTCGTGCTTGAGCTCAGCAAGGCAACCAGCTGGGTGATGGCTCCGAGACTGTTGCCAATCTTGACCTTGTTCTCCATGCCCGTTGCGAGATGAAAGAGCACCCCAGCTGCACACTCTTGCAGCAAAACCGAGCCTGCGCCCAGCGAGATGACTAGTTGGACGATAGCGCCGGGAGTAGCAACGATCTTGACCTGGTTCTCCATGTTGCTCGCAAGTGTCCCTAACGCCCCCGCTGCCTTCTCCCGCACGGGCAACAAGCTCGAGCTTAGCAAAGCCACCAGCTGGACAAGGGCACCAGCAGCAGCAGCAATCTTGACTTGATTCTTCTTGTTGACCAGGTTCCATAGCAGCCCCGCTGCCCCATCCTGCACTACCTCCGAACTCGAGCTCAACAGGGCAACCAGCTGGGCGATGGCGCCACGAGCAGATGCGATTTTGACCTGAATTTCGGGACTTGCAGAAAGAAGGAAAAGCACCGTCGATACATCCGCCTGCACCGTCATGGAGCTCGAGCCCAGCAGGACCACTAGCTGAGCGATGGCACCAGGAACAGCGGCAATCTTTGCCTGGTTGTCATTAGTCCTTGCAAGGCAGCACAGCGCATGCACTGCATGCGCTTGATCGGTCGTCCTGGGTGAGAACAGCTTGGCCACCATCTTCCTAATGTCGGAGGACATCTGGATCGCAACCTGCTGGTGCACATCAGCAGGTTCATGGGTTATGAGAAGGAGGACTGTGTGAAAGTGCAAAACGTTAAAAAAGAAATGTGGCAGCCTATATGGTACGCACACTGACACAGGTGTAGGGGCAAGGCTTACACATTGAAGATTTTCCCGACAAGGTAAGTGCATGCCCCCTGCCATTCGAAAGCAGCCTCAAGCCATGCGCTAAGCGTCCCTCCTCCCTCACTCAGCGCAGCCAGCCAGTTACCAGGTCAATGACATTACACCTCCGGGCCCTGAACCCTAAGCCCTCCCCCCTCACTCAGCGCAGCCAGTCACCAAGTAAGTCCTCATCCGAGTGATTGGCTCAATTCAAACACGTCATTCTTCACGTTATTTTTTGACGTCAACCAGATTTCATTCAGCATGGTGGTGCTTGCCTACTCATGTGGGGGATGAGTAGTAGTGTGCGCTACGAACACCTTCCCAGCTGAATCGGGATGAAGAGGTTGGGTATGGTAGTATGGTACGGGGTACGCCGTAGGCACACCTAATCCCTGCATCCTGATCCAGCTTGGAGCAGGGTCACCTAACCCCTAAACCCTGCAGTCTACTTTGACCCCCTGCTTTGACCAAGCGATGTATTACATACATTCCCGTAGCTCCGTTGCTGAGAGAGTAGCGGCAATATTTCTTCTTCAGATCTTCATAGACGTCTGCAGTCTAGTTTTTTCGACCTTTGTTTTTGATGCTCCGCTGGCCCTTCCATCTGCCAGCAGTTTTTTCCCGCCGAGGGGCTGCAGTTCGCGCTTGGTCAGCCAGTTCCTCAGCTCGAAAATCGACTTCAAGAGGGATAACGGGAAGATAAGGATCAGCTGGGACAGGATCTGAGAGATCGAATAACCCGTAGGATAAATTTAAATATGTTCCTACAAAGATACGACTAGCAACAAACTTGTTTCAAACAAATATGGGCAGCTCATCTACCCAGGCTCAGTCAGGCTGAAACACAGTGATATACTCATCTGCATAAAAGCATGACCCTGACACAGTATCAAGCTGGTGCACACAGGCATGGTTCAGAGTGATATTCCTACACATCCATCGATACGCGTAATATTCCAACAGATCCATCGCATCACACTGATGTACACATCATGGCATGCTCACCTCATCAAACCAGGAGTCCCTTCCTCGGCATGCCCCACTCTTGGGAATGAACTGAGGGGACCACATCAAATGCTCTAGATTCCTTGGAGGGAACTCGCCGCTGAGGTGCACCGGGATCAAGACCTGCGGGATTGCAGGAGAAGACAAACCAATTACGATGAAGCACCGAATGCAAATAATTGGGATATAAATTAGTGGGCCCGCGGCCCAGACGCTACCGATGCCCAACCAGCAGTACGGCAACCGGCTTATGACCACGGGTACCGTTTTTGGTCCCTTTGCAAAATATACGCCCTGAGGCATGGATTAGGGAAGCCAACCATTCGGCCGTAGCACTAGGTGAGCTACCATAAATAATTGGGATACTTTCTGGGCGGAGCGTGTGTGCTGATGAGATCTTTTGGGAGGATCTGAGAGCGTAGCATTTCTACGCGTTCGTTTGAACTGGATTTTTCTACCACAGAGGGTCCCCTTGCGCCTACCGGGTGCCTCGCGCAAGCCAGGGTGAACTCCGCCTGTGCGTATCTGGAAGCGCCATAGCGGTCGGAGCAGATGGCAATGAAGACTCTGCATTGCTTGAGAGCGGCTTGCGAGACCTGGGCCCAGTCGAACTCACCCTGCTTGCATAAATGAAGGGGCAGCACAGGACTTGAACAATGGAAGATACTCGCAAAAAGCTGCAATAAACAGCTGATGAGACTTTAATCAGCTGTTCATTGCAGTAAGCATTTTATCAGGTGTTTCTAAATAAGATCCACAAACATCATATCCTGATTCGGCTCTTAAGACCATGAACCAGCTCCCAACAATGCTCTCCTTGGGTCCCGATAAACCGCACCGGCCGGGATTTTTCCTTCAAGAACACAGACCAGCCGTCCTCCATTAACGCCTCATATAACTTGATCGCAAGGCCGTCCCCATAGCGACCCGAGTCTCCAGTACGGTACGATATCAAGATCTCCCATTGTTGCCTGCAAGTTTCAAATGCACACAAGCGATCAAACATTGAAACATATACATCATAATTCATAAGCAAGTCGGTTCATCCATGAGAGACATACACATCCAGGCCCATAGCGGCCTGTATCGTCCATACGGTACGATATCACGGTTGCCATCACTGAAACACAGTCCGGAGAGTCAATATGTGCATGAACGCATTCCAACCAATGGTGATGAGCAAGTGGTTCATCCAGTTGATACAAGTTGATATCCAGTGGACTCGGAACAAGCGAGAAGGTATCCTGAATACCGTACATACTGGTACCTGAATTTGAAACAAATGCCTGCCCCTCAATTCCAATGATTACCGTACCCCTTAATTTTCGTTTGAAACTGGCTTTCATGATCCATAATGACTACTGCAGTCGTAGACCACTTTCAATGCCGTCAGTGTTTGCTATATCTTAAAATATTGCAATTTTACAGTTTGTATGATCCGTTGCCTCTCAGGAACAATTTTTCAGTCAATTGTGTTCCAGTGTGCTGTAATCAATTATTTACAGAGGTGCACGGACTGCTTGCGTGGCACAAAATAATTCAAGAGCTCGTGTTGCATGCTGATTCAGCGGTCTGGGATTACATACAAAATTCGGTATAAAGCCCGTGAGCAAGCCTCCACCGGTACGGCAGGTTGAGCAGAGTCCGCTGCCCGCCTGGTTTTTCAAATATTATCAACCCTGTGTGATCGAATTAAAGACTGCGCAGACATCTAAAATCAAATGTTTATTGAGGGATGCATGAAGGCAAACCACGACAATAGTACAAAATATTTCGTCGCTCCCTTCAGTTTTTTTTTACATCAACTTAAGTCTACTAGCCCATTCGTATGTATCCCTCATCTCGGAATAGCGCTAATTTTAAAGGAAGGCAAACTTCACCTACAGGAAAACAGAGGCACTCACATTTCCGTTACCGTATGTTGTTGGGGCCATGGGACTTTTCGCCAGTAAATGAAGCGGAGGGCTCATCACTCCAGTCGCAAGAAGTCTGTTGGTGCCAGACGCTCACTCAGTCTCCTAGGGGAAACAGTACAGGTAAGGGTTCATCTGACCAGTGGGTGCTGTACCTCCTCCAATATGCATAGCCCAGGGAACTCAATCATGAGCTGGGGGCTGGGGTCCCGAAACCCATGCCTGCTAGCGGCCTATCAGACTACCCGTACCACTGGTACACAGATACAGCCCTGCACTGTCTGTCATGTTACAGCTGCGATGCCAGGGCAGTTTTCGTGACTTTCGAGTGCTTCACCGTTTTGGAAGGTAGCTTCTGCATCACCACACACTTCCGTCGCGCCAGATCAAGGCCGTTCTTCGCTGGCTGGGTGGGGATCAGTGACGAGGACCAGTCGTGAATGATATAGGTAAATAGTGATTGTCTCCACTCGGTGTCATGCGCTGCAAGCGATAAGAAAGAAAGAAAGAAAACGCCTGAGCGTGGCTTGAGGAATACGGGATTTTAAATGCCGTACACCGGGAGACAAAAACCTGGTGGTTAAGGAGGGTCGTCAAGGGGTATCGGACAATAATGGGCAGGGGAGTTTTCCAGATGGCGTCGCTGACGAAGGATGTTTACATGGCAGCGTATGGTATGCTTCGTGAGACGGCTGAGGACGGAGGAGATGTCGTGTTTGGAGACACCGAGCATGCTAAGGATTTTATCGGCAGGACGAAAGAGGAAGCCTGCGGTGCCCAGAAGGATGATATGTGTATGAGAAGAAGGCGGGGAAGGATGAGGGGGGGGGAAGGGCACGGTCGGCGAAGGATCAGGGGGAAGGGCAGGATGGAGAACGGGTGCCAATGAAACTGTCCAACCATTATGTTTGAGGAGAAGGATAAGATTTAAATGTTGTTCTGACTTACGGGCATGGCATTGTTCGAAAGAAAATTCGGAGGTGTAACCAACTTCAACAACGTGTATAGTGCAAGTCCTCTGGAGCCGAGACATAGTTTGTGAGCTAGAGAGTTGACCAGCGCGGTAAAGACGAAGGAATTCGGAATGTGGGAGACCTTGGACAATAAGCAAATCCGGTCGCAATTTGTCACAGTAATCAAAGGTGTCAGGGAAAGTGGGGGGTCGTCGGGGCACTAGCCAACGTGGGAGACGGGTGTCATAGACCCCGAAGGGAAGGTTAGCACGGGAAGTGGCATCCATGATAGTAAAAGAGGAGCCTAGGGAGCCATTAGCAATAGCAGTTTGGATGATGCATACAGCTCGGTTGTGTCGAGCAATGTATGAGGCGGACATGGAGGAATGAGCACAACCGCCTAAAAGATGGCCAGGGGTATCATTGGGATGGGAGCATATGGGACAGTGGGGGGTGGTGCGAGTGCCTACAGCCGTTTTGTAAGGGCGGTTCATATGCATGGCTGTAGATGCAGTCCACAGGGTATTGGTGCGCGATTTGAGGATGTTGCGAATACCACTAAAGGGCAGACCCATGTGCCATAGGATGGGAAGGTAGGAGGCGAGGGCAGAGGCAACGAGGACTTGCATGCGGACATAGCGCAAGGGCAGAGGGGGAGAAGTAGGACCATCTGTTAGAAGGGGGCAGTTTCGGGACATGTGTTCCTTCAAAGAATGGGTAAGGTCTGATGCAAACCACGGTTCGTCCGTGTCATGGGGGGGTGGGAGGCATGGCCATGCAGGTAAGTGTGCGAAGTGTTGGACATCTGAGGTGCATGTGAAGTCGCATTGGTCGGGGGATTTGAGGGCGAGTGCAGCACCCTTATCTGCGAGTTCATTGCCAATGATGCCGATGTGAGATTTGACCTTGTACAGGTGAAAATGGTGGCGGAGGCGTAGCCTGGTAAGGATGAGAGCACGAATGTCGAGGAGAAGGGGGGCGTGTTTACATTCAAGCAAAGTGTGCGGGTGGCGAAGGGCCTTCTGCGTATCATAGAGAGAAACCAAGGAATCTGAGAAAATGGTAAGATCACCGGTGTGGTGTGAGGCGGCATGAATGAGGGCAGCATGGATGCCAGCAAGCTCAGCCCGTGTAATAGTGTTGGTTTCAGCCCGGCCATCGGGGTGGACTGTGTAGGTAGTGCTGTCTTGAGTACAATAGAAGGCCGCACCCGTGGCTGTGCCTTTGCCAGGTGTAGATAGGGCCGAGCCATCGGTGTAATATGCCGGTATATCGTGCCAACGGAGGGGGAAGGAGGGGGCGTAGGGTGTGTGGGTTGTCGTGCTTGGCTGGGCTGAGGGTGGAGGTGCAAGTATTGTGGTGGGCAGAGGAAGGAGATTTGCCTGGCCAAAACCGGACGGGAGCAAGTGGCGAGAAGGGTGGGAGGAGCCCGGGGCCAAAGTAGGAGCAAGATATGGGAAAGTACGGGTTGTGTCCCCAAGAGTATTGGAGATGAGGAGGAGGAGAAGGTCAAATTTCGGCATGCCTGCGTTAGGAATATCGGCCGGAGTGAGATGGTCGGGGGGAAGAAAAGGTAAATGGGTGTGGTGGAGGTTGGTGTAAGAGATATGGCGATGGCCTGATTTAAGGAGGGTCATGAATTTGGCCTGTTTCCAATTGGGAACAACGATGAAGGTCGATGTAGGTATGTGGGGTTGTGTTTGAAGTGATGCCAACGACCATCGGATAGCCCTGAGCAATGCAGGACCAGAAAAAGGAGGCTCGACCAAGGAGGTGCCTGTCCATGGGGTGGAATAAGGTTGATAGAGAGCCCCAAATAAGCAGTCTTTCTCACGAAGTGAGGAATATTGAAGGGCTGAAAATGGGACAGAGAGGGGTGAAGAGAAACGGTGGATCGTGAGGGGCATGATAGCAGAGATATCAGTGTGGAGGCTTGCAGGTGTGACCCAATGGGCATTGATGGCAGGGGGTGGGAGTAATGGTGAATGTTTGCCAGTGCGTGAGGTAGTGTTGGGGCGTTGGGGAGAGGTATTGGAGAGGCGGTATCGGAGGAGTAAGGAGGCAAGATCGTGTGCGAAGGACCCGTCAGTGAGGCGTGCGAAGTCAGTTGGGTGTGTGGTGCGGATGCGGTCATAGCACGCGCGTAGCCAGAGGAGGCGGCGGACAGGAATGTGACCAACATAAGTGCCATTGGGTCGGTATACAAATGCCCTGTCGAGATGGGTCTGGGCCATAGGGGTGGAGAGGGTTGGCGTAGGGAAGGGTGTTTGTGTGGTAGGATAACGGAGTCCAATTTGGATAGTGAAGGAGAGGGGTGGGAGGATGTCGTAATCGGGGTGAACTGGTGAGGTATGGATGACGAGGTGGGAATCGATGAGTGATTGGTCTAGTAGATAATTGGGGTCTTCACCCGGAGGCGGGGGGAAAGGGGTGACCGAGGGAAAAGGATCCCTAGACCATGTGCCTTGCTGTTGGAGATTGGTGAGATGTGTGTCGAGGGGATGAACCGGCTCAAGCGCAGTGTCAAGCATGTGGAGGACATTGAGCGTGGCTGGAGGATGCAGCGTGTGGATGTGGGAGGTTGGTGGAGGAGGAAGGGGAGGTAGAGTTGTGGTATGGCGTGGCAAAAGTGTTTGTATGGCTAAGGAGTGTGGGGGGGGAGGCAAGGATTGGAACGTGTGTGCCAGGAGTAAGCGTGTGAAAGCAGGCATGATAAGTGGCCGTAGGATGGGCGGGAGGGAGGTAGACATACGAGTCATAGTGCATGCTAGACCAAGCAGTGTTGGGAGAGGACGAGGAAGTGTGGCATGGGACGGACTGAGAGCGACTCGGGTACGGCGGGAGGGGACAGGTGGTGGGACAGGTGGGGGGGGTATTCGCGTAAGAGGTGATGCATGGGTGGGTGCGGTAGGGTCCGTGTAAAGTAAAGAGGATGCAAGTTGCTGAAGGGAATGATGTGTACCCTGCGGAATATGGGCGAAGTCATGAGCGACAGTAACTCGACGGGTATGTTCTGGAAGGGGTGAGGTGAGGGTGTGTTGTTTGGCAAGTGGTAGAGCAAGGCCGTGGAGAAGGAGGGTCAGCTGATTGAGGGCCCGTTGTGCTTTGGCAAGATCCTCTGTCCGGGCTTTGTTTAGGAAAGCGTCACGAAGAGTGTTTGCTGGGATAAGGTAAGTGTGGCCATTGATGGTGGTGACAAGAGAAGCAAGGGAGACAATGCCGACATGCCAAAGGGGGGAAAGGAAAGTATAGTCACTGATAGAGACGGGCAGGGTATCGCCGCCAGGATGTGTTGGATGTAGGATGAGGATGAGTTGTTGAAGGAGATCGTTGCCGAGGAGGGGGATGATGCCGGAGGTGCATTGGTGAAGAGTGATGTCGGCTTTGTGTAAGAGGGAGAGTTGGCGCATGGGGAGGGGGTGGATATGGAAACTACGAGGGGTGCGTTGCAAGGGGATGGGGAGTGAGCCATGGAAGTGGATTTGTGAGTGCAACACGCCTCGAGTTAAAGGTCCGAGGTCACCGCTGTCATTGAGGGCGCGGGTGAGGGATAGGGCAGAGATCTGGATGTAATCGACAAGTAAGGAGGTGAGTCCAACCCCTCCACGATCGAGGGGTGTGTGGATGAGGGTTGTGGGGAAAGAGGGACCAAGGTTCATGCAGAGCCGAGCAATTTGGGCAAGTTGTTGATCAAGGGTAGCAATGTCGGCCAACGAGAAGGGGGCGATTGGGAAGCAATATGTGATTTTGGGTTTAAGGACATGTTCGAGAATGTTTAGAGCTTGTTGGGGCGGTAGATTGGCATGGATGAGTTGTCGGCCTTTAGTATAAATAGAGGAGCTGAGATGTTGGAGATGGTGGCGGAAATCGAGTGTCATGGTGATGTAGACACCAAGATATTTGTATGGTTTGTCCGGTGGATAGTATGGCACGGGCTGGCCATTGACATGAAACTGGTCTTGTAATTGCTGCCGCAGACGGGTGTTATGACGGTCAAATGTATCTACAAGGCGGGTGAAACGATCTTTATGTAGGGCACCAGTGACCGCGCATTTAGAGGGGTTCAGGGTGAGGCCTGACCACGAGCAGTAAGCGTCAACTTTACTGAGTTGTACCTGGAGGCGGTTGCGGCTGTGTGAGAGAAGGGCTACGTCGTCAGCAAAAGCTGGGCAAGTTAGGGTAAATTTGCAGGGGTGAGATAAGCCTTGACGTTGTGCACAAGAGGGTGTATAGCCGTGGCCTCCAACCTGTAGCCATCGGAGGAGGGGTTCGAGATAGATGAGGAAGATTAGGGGAGAAAGTGTATCGCCTTGGATGGTGCCCCTGCCTACATGAACATCACGGGTGGCAAGACAAGGGTGTTTTTGGAGGATGATGCGAGAGGTGGCATTGGTATAAATGTCTTGAATGACTGATATTGCGTCTGGTGGGAACCCGAGGTCGTCCATGATGCGTAGAAGTTGGGCATGGTTGATGGTGTTGAAGGCACTAGAGAAGTCAATGTACAAGGCATATATATTGCGGTTATGAGCACGAGCGTCTTCAAGGGCATGGACATATCGTTGGAGGTGCCGCATGGTGTGGTGCCCTGCACGAAAGCCCTCTTGAGATTGGCTTAGGATACCAAAATCTTCGGAGTAATCGGTGAGAACGGCAGTGACGAACCGTGTCCAAAGTT
This sequence comes from Limnomonas spitsbergensis, assembly GCA_037349105.1. NCBI lineage: Eukaryota > Viridiplantae > Chlorophyta > Chlorophyceae > Chlamydomonadales > Limnomonas > Limnomonas spitsbergensis. Next base: position 1,819,685 of record JAYJMM010000114.1, read on the forward strand.
TGTAGATAGTGTTGTGCATGCCAATAGGACGTTTGTTTATTAACCGACTGGCATCCCCCCGTTTGTGGAGGAGGGTAGTAGTGGAAGACTTCCATGAGGTGGGAGTGGTGCCTAGGATCCACATGAGGATAAACAGATTGTGCAAGGATGAATGGAAAGAATGTGGCATGATACGGAGAAGTTCATTGGGGATGCCGTCAAGGCCAAAAGCTTTTTTATTTTTCAGGGATTTGATGGCTTGATTAAAAGTACTGGGCCGAAGGACGTAAGGAATAAGTGTGGTCGAAGTGGTGCGAGCGGACTTGGCATTTGAATCGAGGTGAAAATTGTCAAGGTTTGGTATGGATTCATGTGGGTAGGGTTGAGTGGGAGAAACGTGGGGGTCAGCCGACCATTCTTTACTGAAATGGGCATGTGTCACATTGGTCAAGTCCGTAGGATCCGTGACAAGAAGAGAGGTGGTGGGGTCCCATAGAGATGTAATATGAGAGGAGGAGGCAGAATGGGCTGAAGAGGTATCAATGGGAAGGAGGGGGTCGGTGTCAGGACTGTCCTGGAAAATACGTTGGTGCGCCTTACATGCGTTAGTGTAAAGTAGCTTGATAAGTTTTTTGCGATTTTTTGTGGTAACGGAATGTGTGCGAAAAGTTTTTCGGATGTCAACGCGGATGTGCCGAAGTTTTTGATCGCAGAGTGAGAGCCATTGGATCCATGGTGGAGAAAGGGTGGGGGGCAAATCAACTGGAAAGGGGGGAAGGAGGAGTAGTAGTGCGGAAGAAGGAGGGCATGGGGTGTCAGTATCATGGGAGACAGAGTGTGGTGGAGATAGGAGGTGGTTAGAGGCGAGAGCGGAGAGAAGGGAGTCCAAGATCGGAGAAAATGGTAAAAGGGGAGTGGCGTTAGGGGGGGGGGCGGAAGTGAGTTGTTTAATGAAGTTGCGGGCAAAGTGGAGGATAGCCCGTTCCTGGGTTTTTACTGTGATGTGTTGTTGTGCCACGCGAGGGAGGAAGCATGGTTTACCAGAAGGGTGGGGGGCGATAATGTCTCGATGGGTCGAAGTGGGGCAGTGCAGTTTCATGATGGTGAGGGCAGATGTACATATGTCGGAGTGGCGGGAAACTATGGTGGGAATGTCGATATGGAGGGACACAAGGTGTTCACGGAAAGTTGTCCATTCTGGAGGGGGGGCATGGGGTGAGGAGTGTGGTTGATAGTGGTGTTGGACGCCCGAGTCGTTGATGAGGGCGGAAGTGTGGGCGAGCAAGGCATCGGAGGCAGTGGAGAGGTCTGAGAAAATAGCTTCCCGTGTAAGTTGTAAGGTGTGGGAGGGTATGGGCTGTTTGATGGTGGTTGGGGGGGGAAGTGTAGCGTTGGAAGGGCGAGGAGGTGTGTTGCGGAGGCGTGATGAGGTGAGGGGTTGCAAGGGAGGACGGGGGTGCATGGGGAGGTGAAAGAGGTTTGGAGGGCACTTGAAGGTGAGGGGGAGGTGGTCAGGAGCGTAGAGGGATTGAAGAGGGACAGAGCACTCAACTGCGGTGGGGAGTAGGCCAGAGAGGTAAAAAGCATTATCAGAGATGAGGATATCATCCAACATGGAGGCTTGCATTGTAGAGGAGTGCGGCATGTGTGTGAGATGTTTGGATGTGGTAGCATTAATGGGGATAAGTCTGTTGGAGGCAAGGAAGGAGAGGAACGTGCGATCAGGTCGAGAAGATTGGAGGTGGCGGTTGAAGTCCCCACCAATGAGGAAGATGTCACAGGCGGGGTCACTGTCATGGATAGTGTCTGCCATGTATTTTTGACAGGCAGGTGAAATGAGGTTAGAGCCCGGAGGGAAGTAAACACTAAGGACATGAAGGGTGCGGCCAGCGACCATGTGAAGTTGTAGATGGATGCAATATCCTTCGATAAGGGGGGGTACCGGTTGGCGGATGAAGGTATGGGGGTGGGCGTCATTGTGGATGGCGAGGAAAACACCCCCGGGTGCACAGATATTTGGCCGGGCGTAAGCAAGAGTAGGGGGTGTAGGCACGCTGCTCAGGTAGACATGATAGTTATGGAAGGCTTGGCGGATTTCAGGAAGGAAAGTGGATTGTTGGGAGGCAAAGAGGTGAGTTTCTTGGCCAAAGAAAATTTTGGGGCGGTGTGTGTTGACAAAGGTGCTGACATCGGCAGTGTTGGCACGGAGGCCAGCGATATTGAAAGTCGAGATGATATCGTGTGGGTAGGGGACTTGTCGGGGTGGGGAGGGGAGTGGGGGAGGAGGTAAAGTGGGGTATAGGGGTGTGGGCTGGGCAGCGGGGGGAGCCGAAGAGACGTGGGGGCGAGGGGTATAGACAAGGGGTGGAGGCGCGAGCGGGGCACGGTCTGTGAAAGTATTGTCGATGGAAGTGTGGGAGGGGTTAGTAAGGAGGGAAGGGGGGATTGGGTGTGGCGGGGGTGAATCAGGAATGGTGATGTGGGTGTTTGGCTGAGGGAGGGTAAAGGGGAAAGCAAGGCAAGCGGTAAGGGAAGAGGCAGGGACGAGAGCAAAGGCATGCCTACCGAGTTGGCGGAGGAGCTGGAGGTTGTGATCAGAAGTAAGGTCCATGCGGGATGGGGAGTCGGAGTCGACCCAGAGCCAAGGTTTGCCAACGCCAGGTTTTAATAGCACGGAGGCATGGAAGTAGTCACCTGGTTCATGTGTGTGAAGGATGAAACCCGGGTAGGCATACGTGGGGTCTTGTAGTTGGAGGGAAGCAAGGGCGTGATCCAGATCTTGAAGGGTGATGGAGGCGAGATTGGCCAAGTGTGAGGGGGAGAGTGGGAGATTGGTGCGATCCATGATGTCGAGTTTGTGGAGTTTGTGATTATCAAAAAGCCATAAAGCAAAGAGGGCATCAGTGAAATTACCCCGAGAAGTGTGAAATTGTGGATGTGGCACAGATGGGTTGAGGAGTTGGGCATGGTGTGGTAGAATGGGATTGGTGGACCGGTAGCGACACCATGCCAAGACATCGGGGGGGGTCGTGATGGCACGACCACTAAGGTTATTAAGAGCGTGGATTTGGCAGAATCCAAGAGATTGACGCTCAAAGAAAGCGAGGCCGTGTGGTAGTGGGTCATGTGTTGGCGTGAGAGGCGGGTTGTTTGCTGAAACGTCTCCACCCCGTGGTGGAGGTCGGGGGTGTTTTGAATGATGCTTGGGGGAGGTGTGAGAGGAGGTGTGACGGGCTTTTTGGATGCGTGAGATGGCCTGGATGAGTGGGATGTGGAGGTGGTATGTGTGGGGGAAACGTCTTTGGTTGTGTGTGAGGAGACGTCGTAAATGGCCGAGGAAATATTGGCCGCGATGACGTTGAATGGGTGTTAGTTTTGAGATTTTTTTGATGTGTAGGAAACGGTGCCATGTGGCAGCAGTGGCTTTAAGGTTAGGAGTGGATGTTGTAGCTGAGGGGATGGATGGTGGTGGGGGCGGGGTGCTAGATGGAGTAGTAGTGGTAGGGAGAGAAGACGAGAGATATGTGGAGATTCGAGTGAAATGGAGGAGCAGGATTACAACAATGAAGGTGGCTAGGATGGAGCATACAGGTGTAATAGAGAGCAAGTCATGAGAAATCGCAGAGAAATGCATGGTAAGAAGCCGTATATATGTGTCCGTACAATTTGAACTAAGATTGAACCTGGATACTGGATGAAGATCAGGAAAGATGCTGTCAGCTGAGAGCGTGGATGTGTGACGCTGCCACATCCGGGCCGAATGGACCCGGATGTAGCAGCGTCTGTCGAAGGTGAATGAGGAAGAATGATGTGAAGAATTTTCGAAAGTGTCCCCTTGGCCCCTGGGACAGAGGAATTCGTTGGGGTTCAGCAGTCGGTAGGGCCAGTAGGGGGGTAGCATGCAATATGCGTTGGTGGGTGTACAAAGGTGGGAACAGGAGGAGTAGAGGAGGGGTGGAGAAGAGGAGCAGTGAGGTGTCTGCATGCAACATGAGGGAGAGAGAGGGTGAGTTGGAAATGTGGAGAGGAGGGGGGTACGGGTGCATGGCCTGATATCATGGGACAGAAGTGTGACATGAAGTGTGAGGCGTATGAGTCCGAAGGCAGAAGTGCAGGGGGTAAAGGAAACCAGGAAGGAACATACAGGGGGGCGGGGAATGAACCGGATAGGCCATGGGGGAGAGAGGTATGCAGAATTGGAGTGTGGAAAATTCGCGAGAGGTTCCCCTAGGCCGCTGAGGCAGAATTTTTTTTTGTGGTCTAAATAGCGGGAGCAGTAGGGGGGCGTCTGCAGGCAGCATAAGAGGGAGGGAGGGTACGTTTGAAAGCAAGAAGTGAGGGGAAAATGTGGAGACAAGAGGTGTAGGGAAGGTGGATATGCGTAGGTCATTTTGTCATGGGGCATAGGTGTGGCAGGAAATTGGAAGGGTGTGCGTCTGATGGACGAAGTGTAGAGGGATGAAAAAACTGGGAAGGAGTAGAGTGATGGGGGGGGATGTAGCCGGATAGGCCATGGTAGGTGTGCAGAATTGGGAGAGGGAAAATTCGCGAGAGGTTCCCCTAGGCCGCTTAGGCAGAAAATTTTGATTTGGTCTGAATGACGGGAACAGTAGGGGGGCGTCTGCAGGCAGCATAAGAGGGAGGCAGGGTATGATTTAAAGCAGGAGAAGAGGAGGAGGAGTGTATAGAAAAGGCGTTGCATGGCTGCATGGCAGGGAAGAAAAGTGGAGGCCAAGGAAGGTCCAGTTGGGGTGGGGGTGGAGGATAGGACCATGCACCAAAAGCGAGAAAAGTGGAGGAGGGAGAGGACTGGTAGATACGTGGCCCTAAGTGTTGGAGGTGGTGCAGGTGAGATCAATGCTGCTGGGTGCTGGAGGCGGAGGGGGGTGGGTGATGGGTTGGAATCAGAGGCAAGTACAGGAGGAGTTGGAGGGAGAAGATGCTCGAGAGAAATGCAGGATTATTTAAGAAGGAAAGGGTAGCGTTTTGGTGGACAAGGGGAAGTTACCAGTCCTGGAACGTGGGAGTGACGCGCCGTGGGAGAAGCAGAAGTTTTGGGAGAGGACAATTGGTTTGGAGGGTCCTAAAAGCCCCTCTCAGAAGAGAGAGGGGGACCCAGTCGCGAAAGGTTTGCGAGGAGGGTCGAAACAATTATCCCGTGGACGACCGAGGAGTGCAGCTCAGCTTTGGGCCCACGTTAGTGTCCTAGACACAGATAATGTTTGAAAGGAGTGGCGGTGAAAGAGATAGGGGAGGACGGAAATGGATTGGTGCGGGGGAAGTGGTTGAAGATGTTGGCTGGCCGGAGGAGGCTGAAAGATGCCGATGCCCGGATGGTGAGCAGATGTGGTTGTGCCGAAGCTGAGTTGTGCCGAAGCCGAGTTGTGCTGAAGCCGAGTGGTGCCGAAGCCGAGTTGTGCTGAAGCCGAGTGGTCAATTTCTGCGAAGGCTCTGGATGAGGATTTGAATGTGTCCAGGTAGGGCGAGGATAAGCGATGGGTTTATTACGTAGCCTTAGCAGTCCAAGCTTCTTGTGCTGGTTTGCTCAAATCGGGGTTTATCCAGGGCTGACGGCTATGTTTCTGAAAACAATATCATATCATGCGCGCGGGATCTGTCGCCGCAGAATCGTGTGTGCTCGGACAATGCAAAATAAAGAGAGCTGATGAAAGGGCTCCTAACCAAAAGAAGAACAAGGATGACGAAGTTCTGGTATAAATACGGGATCTCTTGGATCGCACTTCGCCTGAGTTTAGAGAATGGTTAGAGCGCTGGTCTACCAAAGAAAGGGGTGTGTTGAACGCGGGCCTTAGGCTGTATGGTTTGCCTCCTCTCTGTCCAAGGTGGATCGGGAGGGTGATCTTCAGATCTTGAGTTTGCCACATGCCAGCCATTTCTCTTGCGGTATTGCCATGCTGCTCTTGCAACTGAGCCTTATGAAATATATTCAATTGAGACTCAATTACTGAGCCGGAGCTACTGACTTGCTCCTGAAGAGCACACCAGGCCCCCATATCGGCAGGCTTTGATGTAGCTGAATTACGATAGAATAAACATTGACATACAGAGATAGTGAATGATGCCACGAAGTCAGTGGACACTGCAGAAACCTAAAATAACTACCAATTTTGTAACTACCAAGCCCAGCCAGGCCATGTCCAGCCTACCCAGCCCATAACAACAACTCTGCCCAGAGAACTGAATCTATATCCGAGTTCTGTTACCTGTCAAGACCCACAAACGATTAGGATGGCTTTCACACACCAGTGTTTAGTGTGCGCCAGACCACCTTTGGGGGACAGCTGGACATCCGTCACTGAAGGACAGCTGGACATCTTCCACTCGGCCGAGTGGGACAAAACCTTGGCCGCCCTTCAGCCAGTGGCCTACGCAGCATGGCGGGTGGCAGCCCATGCAGAGCAGGGCAGCACCAGGCCCCCCTGGCCATAGGCCCTGTAACAGCAGAATTACAGAAAAAATGTGCACAAAATAAACACTGCCATTGTACCACGCATCCAGGCACAGCCGATAGTCAGTCACTCAGGCACGAGTCCCTCATCACAGCTTGCCCCCCCTGTATTTGGTCAATCTTCCTCGTCAACGCCCTCAAACAGCTTCACACATCACCAGGCATTCGTTGAGCGTTTGAGCTCGCTCATCCCCTACCAGCCCCATGCAGCCGAGCTGAAGCAGGACCCAGCAGGTAAGCTACATCCTTAGCTAGGCACCCGTTGCGCCTCAAGCTTTGCCCGGTGGGTACCGATTTTCGTCGCCCCTCACAGCTTGCCCAGCATGAAGTCCATGACCTGCTCCAGCGTGCTGCGGGTGTCAGTCAACAGCTGTTCCAGAGCCGGCAGCCGCTGCTTTGACGAGCTGATGCCGGTGAGCCTGATGACGGGACAGGGTAAAAACGAAACAAACAATGGGTACCGTAGGGGGTGGACATTGCCGCAAGTCAGCAAATGTTAGTCCAGCCAGCCGCTGTTTTGATGAGGTGATGCCAGCGTTTTTTACAACAGTACCGTAAGAAGAAAGAGAAGGGTACAACGCAGCGTATACCGCTGCTTATCAATCTTGTGACAGCTACGCATGAAAAGCCGTAATACCAAGGCCGGGGAGGATTGGGCAGCCATTGAACAGAAGAAAAATCAAAAGCAAAAAAGGGTTTATGGCAGACACAGAGTCGAGTCAGCTCATTTTGTGCCACTTGATATGGGTCCTGTCTGTCACTTGGGTTTATGGCAGACACTGCGGCGAGTCAGCTCATTTTGTGTCACCTGGCATGGGTCCTGTAAGGTCACCTAGAGAAAGCAGAGCCGTTGCTGGCAATACAAGCAGGACCCCTTAGTCCCCCTTCATCTACATACCCCATCGCCCCCCCCCCTGTTAAGGGTTCGGAGTTTGAGGTTACGTGCGCACTGAGAGGTGGTAGAACCTGACCAGGCTTCAACCCTAAACCCTGCACACCTTAACCCTGCACACCCTGAACCCTGCACACCCTGATCCTGTACACCCTGAACACCCTTAACCCTGCACGCCCTTAACCCTGCACACCCTGAACCCTGCACACCCTGAACCCTGTACACCCTGAACCCTGCACACCCTGAACCCTGCACACCCTGAACACCCTTAACCCTGAACCCTGCACAACCTGAACCATGCACACCCTGAACCCTGTACACCCTGAACCCTGCACAACCTGAACCCTGCACACCCCGAACCCTGCACACCCTGAACCCTGCACACCCTTATCCATGTACAACCTGAACCCTGCACACCCTGAACCCTGCACACCCTGAACCCTGCACACCCTGAACCCTGCACACCCTGAACCCTGCACACCCTGAACCCTGCACACCCTGAACCCTGCACACCCTGAACCCTGCACACCCTGAACCCTGCACACCCTGAACCCTGCACACCCTGAACCCTGCACACCCTGAACCCTGCACACCCTGAACCCTGCACACCCTGAACCCTGCACACCCTGAACCCTGCACACCCTGAACCCTGCACACCCTGAACCCTGCACACCCGTATCCATGTACAACCTGAACCCTGCACACCCTGAACCCTGCACACCCTGAACCCTGCACACCCTGAACCCTGCACACCCTGAACCCTGCACACCCTTATCCATGTACAACCTGAACCCTGCACAGCCTGAACCCTGCACACCCTGGACCCTGTACACCCTGAACCCTGCACACCCTGAACCCTGCACACCCCGAACCCTGCACACTCTGAACCCTGCACACCCTGAACCCTGCACACCCTTATCCTTGCACACCCCGAACCCTGCACACCCTGAACCCTGTACACCCTGAACCCTGCACACCCTTATCCTTGCACACCCTTATCCTTGCACACCCTGAACCCTGCACACCCTGAACCCTGCACACCCTTATCCTTGCACACCCTGAACCCTGCACACCCTGAACCCTGCACACCCTGAACCCTGCACACCCTGAACCCTGCACACCCTGAACCATGCACACCCTTATCCTTGCACACCCTGAACCCTGCACACCCCGAACCATGCACACCCTTATCCTTGCACACCCCCAACCCTGCACACCCTGAACCCTGTACACCCTGAACCCTGCACACCCTGAACCCTGTACACCCTGAACCCTGCACACCCTGAACCCTGCACACCCTGAACCCTGCACACCCTGAACTCTGCACACCCTCAACCCTGCACAACATGAACCCTGTACACCCTGAACCCTGTACACCCTGAACCCTGCACACCCTGAACACTGCACACCCTGAACCCTGCACACCCTGAACTCTGCACACCCTCAACCCTGCACAACATGAACCCTGTACACTGTACACCCTGAACCCTGTACACCCTGAACCCTGCACACCCTGAACCCTGCACACCCTGGACCCTGCACACCCTGAACCCTGCACACCCTGAACCCTGCACACCCTGAACCTTGTACACCCTTATCCTTGCACACCCCGAACCCTGCACACCCTGAACCCTGCACACCCCGAACCATGCACACCCTTATCCTTGCACACCCCGAACCCTGCACACCCTTATCCTTGCACACCCTGAACCCTGCACACCCTGAACCCTGTACACCCTGAACCCTGCACACCCTGAACCCTGCACACCCTGAACCCTGCACACCCTGAACCCTGCACACCCCGAACCTGCACAACATGAACCATGTACACCCTGAACCCTGTACACCCTGAACCCTGCACACCCTGAACCCTGCACAACCTGAACCCTGCACACCCTGAACTCTGCACACCCTCAACCCTGCACAACATGAACCCTGTACACTGTACACCCTGAACCCTGTACACCCTGAACCCTGCACACCCTGAACCCTGCACACCCTGGACCCTGCACACCCTGAACCCTGCACACCCTGAACCCTGCACACCCTGAACCTTGTACACCCTGAACCCTGTACACCCTGAACCCTGCACACCCTGAACCCTGCCTGCTCCACACTCAGGTGAGGTTGTACCTGGAAAATCCCAAGAACAGATCCACGATAAGCGCAGAGGTTTAACCCACTGCTTTACCCTGCTTGCGCCACACTGAGTGATGCACCAGAGGTCCAACCTCGTTAATCCTGCTTGCGCCACAATAGTGAGTGATTCAGCAGAGGAGGTCTCACCTGCAAAAGTCGAGGTACAGGTCCTTGATAAGCGCGGTGATGTGGTCCAGGTGCTGCGGCTGCTCCTTGTGCGCCGCCTTGATTTCCTCGGCCTGGTCCAGCAGGGCGCGGTACTCGGGGGCGAGGTAGCTCAGGTCACCGTCCTGCGCCTTGAGCTCCTTCGCAGGTTTTGGGGAGCGGGGGACGGGCAGGTGTGGTGGGGTAAGGTGGGATGGGGTGGGGTGGGATGGGGTATTCTGTTGTGTTGTGTGGGGACAGCAGGGTGCGGTACGTGGTGTGGGTGGTGGGTGGTGGGGTAGGCTGGGGGAGCGGGGGCGATGCAGGTGCGGTAAGGTGGGGTGGGATGGGGTGTGGTGTTGTATTGTGGCAGGACGACAAGGTTGGGGGGTGGGGCAGGTGGGGTCGGTTGGGTTCGGAGACATTGGGATGGGATGGGGTAAGCCAGGGTGGAGTCGAGGGCCGGGTCGGGTAGGGTAGCGGAGCAGTGGTAGAGATATCACACAAGTAGGTGAGTGGCAGATAGACAGGCGGTTTTGAACGCACTTGTACGTCAGGGTTGAGATCTTATGTTTGAAATGGCTTGTACCCTATAGATCCCTGCCCCCTCTCACCGGGTCTCATCACTAGGCCCTCGCCCTGCACGTCTTGCAGGGTTGAGAATCGCAATGGTTTAAATGACCTTCATCTTAGATTACTTCCCCATCTCCCTGGGTCTCACCACCAGGCCCTCCAGCAGCACGTACTGCAGGGCTGCGAATCATAAAAACGACCCCTTCATCCTACATCGCTGCCCTGCTCCTTGCGTCTCACCACCAGGCCCTCCAGCAGCACGTACTGCAGGATTTTTAATTATAAACCCCGCAGTAGGTCCAGGTGGAGGGCCTGGACCTACTGCAGGGTTCATATATGACCCCTTACTCCTACACATCCCTGCCCTGCTCCTTGGGTCTCACCACCAGGCCCTCCAGCAGCAGGAAGTTCTTCTTCAGTGTGCGTTGCTTCTCCAGCTGAGGCCACACCAGCGTGATGCTGTGCTGCAAGCTGGCAGAGCTGCACAAAGTGGGGGGTGGGAGGGAGGGGGGCAGGAAGAGAATCCATTCACCGGCATGTCAGATGTTTGTTACCAATTATGCCAATGCTTTTACTAACAAGCGGGATGGCATCGGTTCCATAGGAGAGGGAAGGTGCCGCACGCTGGCGGAGCTGCGCTGAGGGACAGGGAGAACATCCGCTTATCTTGTTATCTTCCTGGATGCTTATGGACGCAAGCGCAATGCTGTACTGCAAGCTGGCAGGGCTGTACAGAGGGGGAGGAGGGCAGGAAGAACATCTGCCCCTGTCATTTTTTCATCATCTACTGATTCAATCAAGTGGGTCGGCATCGGGTACAGGAAGCTGACCGTGTAGTGCGCTGGCAGAGGAGTGCAAAGGGACAGGAGGAGAATCCCGCTCATGCTATACATTTATTATAAACCTAAAGACTCACCAGTTTGGTGCAGTGCTGCAAGCTGGCAGAGCTGCACAGAGGGACACGAAACATATGCGTGTTCATAAACCCTGAACCCACCTCGGGCTGAAGGAGACGTTGACCCTGTGTTTTGCGTTGGTGGCCTCCCGCATGAGGTGCGCATGGATGATGCCCAGCGTGGTGATGAGGTCGCTGTGGAAGCGGGCCTCACCTGCACGATACCTGGAGGGGAGGTGTTGTAGGTTCAATGAGGGGAGGTGTTGCAGGTTCAATGAGGGGAGGTGTTGCAGGTTCAATGAGGGGAGGTGTTGCAGGTTCAATGAGGGGAGGTGTTGCAGGTTCAATGAGGGGAGGTGTTGCAGGTTCAATGAGGGGAGGTGTTGCAGGTTCAATGAGGGGAGGTGTTGCAGGTTCAATGAGGGGAGGTGTTGCAGGTTCAATGAGGGGAGGTGTTGCAGGGTGCTGCAGGGTTCAAGGGGGAGGTGTTGCAGGTTCAAGGAGGGGAGGTGTTGCAGGTTCAATGAGGGGAGGTGTTGCAGGTTCAATGAGGGGAGGTGTTGCAGGGTGCTGCAGGGTTCAAGGGGGAGGTGTTGCAGGTTCAAGGGGGAGGTGTTACAGGTTCAATGAGGGGAGGTGTTGCAGGTTCAATGAGGGGAGGTGTTGCAGGGTGCTGCAGGGTTCAAGGGGGAGGTGTTGCAGGTTCAAGGAGGGGAGGTGTTGCAGGGTATTGAAGGGTTCAAGGGGGTCAAAGGAGGGAGGTGTTGCAGGTTCAATGGTGTGTGTATGGAAATGGAGGAAGTGTTATGTGTGGATGAGAAGTGTTGCATGCCCGCATCATCCCTGGCTCACCAGCCCTTTTAAACCCCTCACCTTATATTCTTCTTAAACTAAACAAACAGGGAGGCCGGTCGCCCAACCCTAGAAAACCCGAGTCGCCAACACAAAGAACAGCTCGGGTGCGCATGTGGCCCTCGCCGTCTCTGACCTGCCTTTGAGCGAAACCCTAAACCCTTAACTCCAACCAATACAATATCTCACCTGCAAGTGAGCTGCGTGGCCAGCAGCGTGTTCTGGTAGTACAGCAGCCCGTTGTCCTGATCCGCCAGCATCTGCGGGACATCGCTCAGCAGCATGCCGACCCAGCCGTGGATGTCCGACATGTCAAACGTGCCTGATGGGGGAGGCAGGGTTTTAGGGTGTAGGGCTTCTGAATATACCTAAATCCTAAACTTAGCCGTGGATGTCCGACATGTCATACGTGCCTGATGGGAGACAGTTGAGGGTTCACGGAACAGGTCACAGGCTTCGAACCTGGTGCCTCAGCCCTAGACCCGTTTGTGATTTTCTGGCCTGTCTCCTGCAAGCCTGAAGTCACTGACACTAGTACACACACACACAAACACACACACACACACAAGCAAACACAGCAGCACGCTAGCAAACTTACTTGCATACACTGACAAACCTTCGAATCCACCGAGACACCATATCGTTCATTCATCATTATTGATCTTGGCCACCTTCGCCGTGTACCCGCTGCCAAGTAGTAACGTGGGACTTCCCTTTGACCCTGACAAACAGTAACAGCTAATCCATCCTCTCACATGCCCCCCCCCCTTTCACCCCCCCCCCCCCCCCCTCACACCTGCTACCTCCTTTTATCCACCCACCCTCAAACCTGACCCCCTTCCCACCTGTTATCACCAGCTCATTGGCTGGCCCGTCCTTTTCTCACAAGCCATGCCCCCCCCACCCACTCTCTCACCTGTCACCCCCCTTCACCCCCCACACCTTTCACCCTCCCCCCTCACACCTATCACCCCCTTTCACCCTCCCACCTCACACCCCCTTTTACCCTCCCCCCTCACACCTGTCGCCCCCTTTCACCCTCCCCCCTCATACCTGACACCCCTTTCACCCTCCCCCCTCGCACCTGTCACCCCCTTTTAACCTCCCCCCTCCACCTGCCACCCCTTTCTCCCTCCCCCCTCACACCTGCCACCCCTTTTTACCTCCCCCCTCCACCTGCCACCCCTTTTAACATCCCCCCTCACACTTGTCGCCCCCTTTCACCCTCCCCCCTCACAGCTGCCACCTCATTTTACCCACCCACTCTCTCACCTGTCACCACCAGCTCATTGGCTGGCCCGTCCTCTTCTCACAACTGCCCTACCCCTCACTCCAGCCCTCACACCTTTCACCCCCCCCCTCACCCCCCCCCTCAAACCTGTCACCCCCTTTCACCCACCCAACCTCTCACCTGTCACTACCAGCTCATTGGTGGGCCTCGTGGTGTCCACCGCATCGATGCGCGTGTGGAGGCACAGTGGCTTGATCTGATACGCAGGTGAGGGAAGCAATGTTTAGGAGTTATGGGGAGGGCAGCATTCGACCAAGGAGTAAGGTGGAGGGATCATGACTTTATCTGATACGCGGGAGAGGGGAGGGATCAGGTTTCCCAGGAGAGGGAAGGGGTCAACTTTTGAGTGCCCATTTCAGGGGTCCACTTCAAAATGGGCCCTCTTAGGGGAGGTTTCATGGTCTTATGATAGAGGGCCACTTGTAGGGGAAGTAACCACGTCCACTATAAAGGGTCCAGGCTAAGGCTGACCAAGGTTTAGGCCCCGCCTTACGGGTTCCGGTTCAAGGTCTGTTCAAGAACCTCCTGAAACCTGAGTGGTGCTGAACAGGAGGGTTTATCACATTGTGAGACGCACACAAGCATATGCCACATTACTCTTATGACAACGTGTGAAATTGAGAAACACACAAGCATACGCCCCATCACTCTTAACACAATGTGTGAAAGTGAGACGCATGCACAAGCACATGCCCCATTACTCTTCCCACCTTACGTGACACAGAGACACAATCAACCCTGTGCCCCTGTACTCTTACCACAATGTGTAACACCGAGACACACTGAACCCTTTGCAACATTACTCTTCCCACCTTGTGTAACACCGAGACGCACTGAACCCTCTGCAACATTACTCTTATCACCTTATGTTACACAGTGACACACTGACCCCCCTATGTCCCATTACTCTTATCACCTTGTGTGACACAGTGACACACTGCCCCCATATGCCCCATTACTCTTATCACCTTGTGTGACACAGAGACACATGTCTTGGGGCTGATGTTTGGGATGATGAAGGCCTGGATGGTGCCGCTGCCGCCCTCCCGGACCTTGAACTTGACGGCCAGCCGGGAGGTTGAGTCCTGACACCTGGAGGGAAGGGAGGGGTGATTAACGACCAAGGATTGAGGGGCGGGGGGACAGGACTTTGATGGGCCAAATCATTCGATGAAGGGAGGTCGAGTCCTGACAACTGGAGAGGAGGGAGGGGGGGCATGTAGCCAAAGATTAAGGGGCAGGGGGACAGGATTTTGGGGGGGCATGTGATCCCATGGAGGTTGAGTCCTGACACCCGTGACGAGGGAGGGGGGGAACATACGACCAAAGATTTAGGGGCGGAGAGACATGGCTGTGAGGGACAAGATCATCCAATGAAAGGGGGTCGAGTCCTGACACCTGGAGAGAAGTGGGGGGGGAGGGAATACAATACGACCAATAAATTAGGGTTGGGGGGACATGGCTGTGACAAAGGACACGGTCCAGTCCTGACACCTGCGAGGAGGGTGAGGGGGGGGGGGGCATGGCCGTGAGGCTGCCAACAGTAGGGGCAATCTAGCTTCGCCTCCTACTGGCTCAGCAGTCGGCGCCCAGCGACGTGTTAAGGAGTGATGGTGTGTAGAGCTAAGATGTGGGAAGTTATGGTGCACTCTCAAAATAAGCGAGGTCATCGGATCTAGGGGTGTGGGTGTGGGTGTGGGGCTGAAACAATGCCGCGTTAAGATCCTGGTGCTGCAAGCCTTGCCAACAGCAGGAGCAACCTAGCTTTGTTTTTTCGTTTCGCCCAGTGTTGGGTGCCTGGCGGCGCTTGGATGGAGCACTTAACACAGCACCAGCGAGGTCATCGGATCTAGCGGGGAGGGGGCTTAATACAGATATAGGGGGGAGGGGGCTTAACAAGGATCCTTGTGCAGCATGCGGCCTTGCAGCTGGGGCAACTGGCACGGGGCCATTCTAGCTTTGCTTCCAATGGGCCCAGGGATGGGCGCCTGGCGGTCCTCCGTTGCGCACTTAAATAGCACGGTTGAGGTCCTCTGATCAGGGGGTGGGTGGGTGGACAATCCAGATCCTGGTGCAGCTGGGGCTATCAACAGTAGGGGAAACCTAGCTTGCGTCCAATTGGGGCTCAGGGGTGGGCGCCCGTCGACCCTCTGATGCACACTAAAAGTGATGTTGAGGGTGTGTGGGGAAGGCGACAGGGCTGAGAGGGGGGGCTGGATCATCAATGCAGAGATATGGTGGCTCAATCATAAATAATTGAAATCAGGTCCAAGGAACTATTTGTCCATATGATAGCGCATGGACCTATGCCTTGCATTTTTTATTCTCCTGGGGGCAAGTGGGCTCCTGGCTTGCCCCCCCTCCCCCCCCTTCCACCCACTCGAGTTCAGTGAAGTTTCGGCCAGACCACCTTAAATCCAACATTCGACAGGTTGTGAAATAAACGTCAGGCTGCTGGGCAGCCACCCCCAGGGGACGGAGCGGACTGAATCGTTTCCAGAGCCTATCTATAGCCAGTGGCCCCAGCAGCAGCAGGGCTTGCTACACCAGGCCCCACGCCAGTAGGCCGTGAAGCAGCTGAAGCAACCTCTCTTAAGCACAGGAGGCACCCACAGGCCTATAGGTCACCAGGGTCCCTAGTTACCCATGATCGTGATGCAGCTGAACTGTAGCCATAGAGCATCTTACAGCCCGCTCGACTGCAAGTCGCCAAGGTCA
This sequence comes from Limnomonas spitsbergensis, assembly GCA_037349105.1. Taxonomy (NCBI): domain Eukaryota; kingdom Viridiplantae; phylum Chlorophyta; class Chlorophyceae; order Chlamydomonadales; genus Limnomonas; species Limnomonas spitsbergensis. The sequence continues at coordinate 1,835,637 of JAYJMM010000114.1, forward strand.
CTTGGGCTAGACCCAGGCTTACCTTTGATCGTCATGCACCTGAACTGCAGCTATACAGCAAACTAAAGCCCGCCTGCCTAAAGGTCGCCAGGGTCACCTAGGCAGGACCCAGGCTTACCGCCTTTGTCTCTGATGACAGTCCCAGCTCCTGATCTCACCCCCCCTTGACACCCCTACGTCCGCTTGCCTGCAGGTCACCAGGGTCAGGTTACTGATGGACGTCACTTACCTGAAATGTAACATCAAAAGCAATCTTTAGCCCGCTTGCCTGTATGCAGCCACTGGACCATCACCCGGACCCAAGCTGACAGCTTTGGGTCCAAGTGAAAGTCCCATATGATCTCCCCCCCCATGCCCACCCCCCACTCACACACACACGTCCGCTTGCCTGCAGTCAGGTTACCGATGGAAGTAATACAGCTGAAGTGTATCTTAAGCATCCTATAGCCCGCTTGCCTGAAGGTCGCCCAGGCACCACCACCCGGACCCAAGCTGACAGCTTTGGGTCCCAATGAAAGGCCCATCGCCTGATCTCTCCCCCCCCTGCCCCCCCCACGTCCGCTTGCCTATAGGTTGCCAGGGTCAGGTTTCCATTGGCCGGGTCTGGGGGGCTGCGGCTCATAATCGCTACGTTGGACGGCACGTCCAGCAGCTGCAGCGCCATGTTACTCTGGACAGCCACCTGCGCGGCAGTTCGGGGGTCAGGCTCTAGGAATGGGTTTAGGAGTGGTTCGGGAGAGTTAGAGTGAACACACATTACAAGAATGGGTTGAGGAGTAGTTTGAGGATATAAGATTTAAGGTAAAGCACACAACAAGGATGAGCACTGTACTCTCTATCAATAGATCAAACATGTTGCAGAAAGGTGGGTATTGCATGCATGGCCAGTCTGATGCCTTTCAGACATTCAAGGGCCTACGAGACTACGAGTACCCGTCATTTACAGGTACTGCAAATATGGGCGAAACACTGTCCAGCGTGTTATGACCACACACGTGCAACGAACACGGGCAATGCAATGTCCATCCTTTACCCTACAAATGTACTCCAGAGGTGGGTGCACACTCAATCCTAAACCCTAAGCACGTACCGCAAAGATTGGCATTGCACACTCAATCCTAAACCCTAAGCACGTACCGCAAAGATTGGCATTGCACTCTCCATCCTAAACCCTAAGCACGTACCGCAAAGATTGGCATTGCACACTCAATCCTAAACCCTAAGCACGTACCGCAAATATGGGCATGGCACTCTCCATCCTAAACCCTAAGCACGTACCGCAAAGATTGGCATTGCACACTCAATCCTAAACCCTAAGCACGTACCGCAAATATGGGCATGGCACTCTCTATCCTAAACCCTAAGCACGTACCGCAAAGATTGGCATTGCACTCTCCATCCTAAACCCTAAGCACATACCGCAAAGATTGGCATTGCACACTCAATCCTAAACCCTAAGCACGTACCGCAAATATGGGCATGGCACTCTCCATCCTAAACCCTAAGCACGTACCGCAAAGATTGGCATTGCACACTCAATCCTAAACCCTAAGCACGTACCGCAAATATGGGCATGGCACTCTCTATCCTAAACCCTAAGCACGTACCGCAAAGATTGGCATTGCACTCTCCATCCTAAACCTAAGCACGTACCGCAAAGATTGGCATTGCACACTCAATCCTAAACCCTAAGCACGTACCGCAAATATGGGCATGGCACTCTCCATCCTAAACCCTAAGCACGAACCGCAAATATGGGCATGGCACTCTCCATCCTAAACCCTAAGCACGTACCGCAAAGATTGGCATTGCACACTCAATCCTAAACCCTAAGCACGTACCGCAAAGATTGGCATTGCACACTCAATCCTAAACCCTAAGCACGTACCGCAAAGATTGGCATTGCACACTCAATCCTTAACCCTAAGCACGTACCGCAAAGATTGGCATTGCACTCTCCATCCTAAACCCTAAGCACGTACCGCAAAGATTGGCATTGCACTCTCCATCCTAAACCCTAAGCACGTACCGCAAAGATTGGCATTGCACACTCAATCCTAAACCCTAAGCACGTACCGCAAATATGGGCATGGCACTCTCTATCCTAAACCCTAAGCACGTACCGCAAAGATTGGCATTGCACTCTCCATCCTAAACCCTAAGCACGTACTGCAAAGATTGGCATTGCACACTCAATCCTAAACCCTAAGCACGTACCGCAAATATGGGCATGGCACTCTCTATCCTAAACCCTAAGCACGTACCGCAAAGATTGGCATGGCACTCTCTATCCTCAGCACGTGGCAGGCCTCTTCAGGCTCCAGAAAGCACTTGTCCTTGACGGTGAAGGGGGCCGAGGCGGCCAGCAACGCATTGCTGCCCATACCCTTGTCAAACCTGGAGTGTGGGGGAGTGTGGAGAGTATGGGCAGTATGAGGAAGTGTGGGCAAGGGCCGAGGCGGCCAGCAGTGCATTGTTGCTCATAGAAAAAAGAAAGCTAAGCCCTGTGGCAGGCGTGAGAGTTAAGGAAACAGCACAGCCTGGGCGGAATTGTTCTGGTCAAACCTGGAGTGTGGTGGAGGGTGGGGTGTGTGTGGGGGAGTGTAAAGGAGTGTGGGTGAGGGGCCGAAGTGGCAAACGGTGAATTTTGGCACATACCCTTGTCAAGCCTGGGGGTGAGGTGTGTGGGGAAGTGTGGGGGGGGCAAGGGAGTGTGTGTGTGTGTGTGTGTGTGTGTGTGAAGATCAGGGGAGGGGTGGAGGAGTGGTCTGTCTGCGTTCAAAATTCAGGCGAATGGACCGGAGGCATGAAGAGAAGGGAGGAGGGGGAAGGAGGGGGGGAGGAGAATGTTTGCATGGAAGCACACTCTACCCGCCACCCAAAAGAGCCCTCCCCTTGCTCACGATACTTTGGCTGTCCATGCCGCGGGGCGGGGGGGGGGGCTGATTTGGGTTGCTGGTTGTTTCCCCGTTTTGCTCTGCCTGGCCCCTTTGAAAAGGCTCTGGGTGCTTGCGTGAACTTACCTAACGAACAACACCACCGGCCGATTTTTGCTCATGAAACCCAATCCTACCAGGGGGTGTGAAAGGGTCACCCAGACTTCCAGCCTTTTACTGCTCAAAGAGGGGCCTTGCGAGGGGAATCAGCCTACTTCTGCATCTCCAGGGTAAGCTCCAGGGTCGTGTTTAGTAGCGTTTGGAATAAATTCGAGTGACAGAAAAGTGGCGAGTTCTTGGTGAAGAGGAGTCCCAGCCTACTTTTGCTTCTCCAGGGTGAGCTCCCCCCCACACTGCCCACCCCCTAACAGGAGGTCCCAGCCTACTTTTGCTTCTCCAGGGTGAGCTCCCCCCCCACACTGCCCACCCCCTAACAGGGGGTCCCAGCCTACTTTTGCTTCTCCAGGGTGAGATTCCCCCCCACACTGCCCACCCCCTAACAGGAGGTCCCAGCCTGCTTTTGCTTCTCCAGGGTGAGCTCCCCCCCCACACTGCCCACCCCCTAACAGGGGGTCCCAGCCTACTTTTGCTTCTCCAGGGTGAGCTCCCCCCCACACTGCCCACCCCCTAACAGGAGGTCCCAGCCTACTTTTGCTTCTCCAGGGTGAGCTCCCCCCGCAGATCGTCCATTTCCTTCTTGAGCCGCACCACCTGCGCCTGATAGCCCGCCTTGCGCTCCTCCTCCTCGCTCACCTGTAGGACAAGTGAGGATGAGAGGAAGAGAGGGGCGAGGGCAGGGGAGAGGATCAGCGGCAGGGGAGCGGGGGAAAAGGAATGAGGGCAGGGGAGTGAGGGGAGTGCACCCAGTACTCCGCCTTACGCTCCTCTTCCTCGCTCACTAGCAGAACAAGTGAGGATGAGAGGGGCGAGGGCAGGGGAGAGGATCAGCGGCAAGGGAGTGAGGGAAAAGGAGTGAGGGCAGGGTAGTGAGGGGAGTGCGTCCAGTGCGCTCCTCCTTCTTGCTCACCTGCAGGACAAGTGAGGCCTGTAGGACAAGTGGGGATGAGAGGTAGAGATGGGGTGGGGGGCAGAGGAGAGGATCGGGGGCAGGGGTGTGAGAGAGAGGAGTGAGGGGAGTGTGCCCGGTAGCCCGCTTGCGCCCCTCGTCCTTGCTCAATAGCAAACGGGCACACAGTGAGAAGAAGTGTGAGGGAAGGGTGGAGAAGGGAGGGGAGTGAGGGCAGGATAATCCGTGTTGTATGTATTTGTAAAACCATTGGTCAATGATTGGATTTTACGAACATGGGATTCAGAGCCTGGTAAGGGTGGAGTTGTCCATCATGTAACATTAATTGTAATGCAAGCGGATTAAGAGCATGCCAAGTATGAACTATGAAGGGCTCTGCTAGTTGGTCTTGATTGCTTTCCACACAGTGGATTCGGAGCCGGTCTGTGACTCACCGCCATCCGATTGCCCTTCTTGTCCAGCTGCTCCACCAGCATGCCTCCGCCTGGGGGCGAGTAGGTGAGCACCTGAGCGGGGGAGGAGAAGAGGGAGGGAGGGTGGGTGGGCCCACAGTGGACGGCAAAAGAGAGGGGGAAACCAGGAAAAGCAAAAACTAGGAATGACAAAAAAACTAACAAACCCCGTGCCGTCAACACTGGGCAGCAACAGGAGGAAAACAGAAGAGCCTGGAAGACACATGCTTGCTACCAGATCTCATCCTGTCCGTGCAGATCTACAGCACATTGTCCTGAACCCTCACCCTCAGCCCTCAGCCCCACCTGGCCCGTTAAGATACAGAGCACACCGCGCCAAACCCTCATACTCAGCTGGGCCTTAACTTGTAGGTGAAGGCATGCAACATAACGCTCCAAGCCCCCAGCCCTCAGCTCTCAGCTCCACCTTGTCCGTGAAGGTATAGGAAGCACAACAACCAAAACCCTCCCACTCAGCCCTCAGCCCCACCTTGTCCGTGAAGGTCTGCAGCACAACGTTCTTCGCCCTCCACTCAACCCTCAGCCCCACCTTGCCCGTGAAGGTCTGTAGCACAACGTTCTTCGCCCTCCACTCAGCCCTCAGCCCCACCTTGCCCGTGAAGGTCTGCAGCACAACGTTCTTCGCCCTCCACTCAGCCCTCAGCCCCACCTTGTCCGTGAAGGTCTGCAGCACAACGTTCTTTGCCCTCCACTCAGCCCTTAGCCCCACCTTGCCCGTGAAGGTCTGCAGCACAACGTTCTTCGCCCTCCACTCAACCCTCAGCCCCACCTTGCCCGTGAAGGTCTGCAGCACAACGTTCTTCGCCCTCCCACTCAGCCCTCAGCCCCACCTTGCCCGTGAAGGTCTGCAGCACAACGTTCTTTGCCCTCCACTCAGCCCTCAGCCCCACCTTGCCCGTGAAGGTCTGCAGCACAACGTTCTTCGCCCTCCACTCAGCCCTCAGCCCCACCTTGCCCGTGAAGGTCTGCAGCACAACGTTCTTCGCCCTCCCACTCAGCCCTCAGCCCCACCTTGCCCGTGAAGGTCTGCAGCACAACGTTCTTTGCCCTCCACTCAGCCCTCAGCCCCACCTTGCCCGTGAAGGTCTGCAGCACAACGTTCTTCGCCCTCCACTCAGCCCTCAGCCCCACCTTGCCCGTGGAGGTCTGCAGCACAACGTTCTTCGCCCTCCACTCAGCCCTCAGCCCCACCTTGCCCGTGAAGGTCTGCAGCACAACGTTCTTCGCCCTCCCACTCAGCCCTCAGCCCCACCTTGCCCGTGAAGGTCTGCAGCACCACCTCCTGCGTGTTGATCGTGGTGATGAAGCCGCCATCGACGGCGTTGATGGACTCTGACAGCTTGGTGGAAAAGACCTGAATGGGCGGGGGGGAAGGGGGGGCAAAAACGACCATGATTTCAACACACACCAGCAAGATCTGGTGCCCTTCTGGTGCAAGCTGGAGGGTGGTTACCATGCTGGGGCCTTGAATTTACAGTGACTGGAACTCAGCAAAACTTAATCGGCACAAAACTGATTCAGAGCTGTCTTGGTGGAGAGAAACCTTGGGACAAGGGCGAGACAAACATGGCCATTCCCTATTTTCCCGTTCATTCTCCTGGTATGAAGACGAACCTCCTGTCGTGTGAGTGCAGGAGGCAGGAGGAGCAGGAGGAGCAAAGCCATGCGGGGTTGGGTTGGGCTGGGCTGTCAAAGGGGCATCAACAGAGTTGGGTTGAGGAGGAGCTGCAGAGCAACACCACAGAAGCATGCACAATGTCACAGTGGAAGAAGCTGCCGGTAAGTGTCGTTAGAAGTCGACCAGTCGGCATACCCCCCCCAAAACAACATGTTGCCCGTATCGTGCAAGCTGGAAGGGGTTTGCCATGCTTGTCACATGTCGGACTCTGGCCCACTGTGACCAAGGGTACCTACACCTTCCACCCTACCCTGGCCCGCCTGTCCCTACACCCCTGACCCGGCACGTCCTAACCAACCTTGGTCTTCTACCCTTTGTCCCCACACACCCCGCCCCACACCAGGTGCATGTGCACTTGTCCCTGCACTCCCTGCACTCGTTCCTTGCCCCCTACTATGAACACAGTCTATAGTATGAATCCCAGCCCCCGTCCATGCAACTGTTGTCCCCTCCCTCCCTCCCCCCCCCCACACCTCGCTTGCTACAAGTGCCCTTGTCCCTAGACTCTCTGACCCCACACCCTGCCCCCCTACACAAAACACAGTCTTCCCTCACGGCCCGCACACATGTCCATCTGCCTCCCGTCCTCCCCCCCACACACCTCGCTTGCTAAAAGTGCCCTTGTCCCTAGACTCTCTGCCCCCACACCCCGCACTCTACTCAAAACACAGTCTTCCCTCACGGCCCGCACACATGTCCATCTGCCTCCCGTCCTCCCCCACACACACCTCGCTTGCTAAAAGTGCCCTTGTCCCTAGACTCTCTGCCCCCACACCCTGCACTCTACTCAAAACACAGTCTTCCCTCACGGCCTGCACACATGTCCATCAGCCTCCTGTCCTCCCCCCCACACACCTCGCTTGCTAAAAGTGCCCTTGTCCCTAGACTCTCTGCCCCCACACCCTGCACTCTACTCAAAACACAGTCTTCCCTCACGGCCCGCACACATGTCCATCTGCCTCCCGTCCTCCCCCCCACACACCTCGCTTGCTAAAAGTGCCCTTGTCCCTAGACTCTCTGCCCCCACACCCTGCACTCTACTCAAAACACAGTCTTCCCTCACGGCCTGCACACATGTCCGTGCACCTCCTGTCCCCCCTCCCCCCTCTTCCCCCCGCTCCGAACCTGTTGCAGCTGCCCTGCCTCATCAATGTCGTAAATCTCCAAAAGCCCGTCGTCCCTCGCGACAACGATGTCGTTGCAGCCAGTCTTGGTGAAATCAATGCCTGAGATTTATCATGGAATTCATGCATGGGATGAATCAATGCCTGGGATTTATCATGGAATTCATGCATGGGATAAATCAATGCCTGGGATTTATCATGGAATTCATGCATGGGATGAAATCAATGCCTGGGATTGATCATGGAATTCACGCATGGGATGAAATCAATGCCTGGGATTTATCATGGAATTCATGCATGGGATGAATCAATGCCTGGGATTTATCATGGAATTCATGCATGGGATGAAATCAATGCCTGGGATTTATCATGGAATTCATGCATGGGATGAAATCAATGCCTGGGATTTATCATGGAATTCATGCATGGGATGAATCAATGCCTGGGATTTATCATGGAATTCATGCATGGGATGAATCAATGCCTGGGATTTATCATGGAATTCATGCATGGGATGAAATCAATGCCTGGGATTTATCATGGAATTCATGCATGGGATGAATCAATGCCTGGGATTTATCATGGAATTCATGCATGGGATGAAATCAATGCCTGGGATTTATCATGGAATTCATGCATGGGATGAAATCAATGCCTGGGATTTATCATGGAATTCACGCATGGGATGAATCAATGCCTGGGATTTATCATGGAATTCATGCATGGGATGAAATCAATGCCTGGGATTTATCATGGAATTCATGCATGGGATGAAATCAATGCCTGGGATTTATTATGGAATTCATGCATGGGATGAAATCAATGCCTGGGATTTATCATGGAATTCACGCATGGGATGAATCAATGCCTGGGATTTATCATGGAATTCATGCATGGGGTGAAATCAATGCCTGGGATTTATCATGGAATTCATGCATGGGATGAATCAATGCCTGGGATTTATCATGGAATTCATGCATGGGATGAAATCAATGCCTGGGATTTATCATGGAATTCATGCATGGGATGAAATCAATGCCTGGGATTTATCATGGAATTCATGCATGGGATGAAATCAATGCCTGGGATTTATCATGGAATTCATGCATGGGGTGAAATCAATGCCTGGGATTTATCATGGAATTCATGCATGGGATGAAATCAATGCCTGGGATTTATCATGGAATTCATGCATGGGATGAAATCAATGCCTGGGATTTATCATGGAATTCATGCATGGGATGAAATCAATGCCTGGGATTTATCATGGGATTCATGCATGGGATGAAATCAATGCCTGGGATTTATCATGGAATTCATGCATGGGATGAAATCAATGCCTGGGATTTATCATGGAATTCATGCATGGGATGAAATCAATGCCTGGGATTTATCATGGAATTCATGCATGGGATGAAATCAATGCCTGGGATTTATCATGGAATTCACGCATGGGATGAATCAATGCCTGGGATTTATCATGGAATTCATGCATGGGATGAAATCAATGCCTGGGATTTATCATGGAATTCATGCATGGGATGAAATCAATGCCTGGGATTTATCATGGAATTCATGCATGGGATGAAATCAATGCCTGGGATTTATCATGGAATTCATGCATGGGATGAAATCAATGCCTGGGATTTATCATGGAATTCATGCATGGGATGAAATCAATGCCTGGGATTTATCATGGGATTCATGCATGGGATGAATCAATGCCTGGGATTTATCATGGAATTCATGCATGGGATGAAATCAATGCCTGGGATTTATCATGGAATTCATGCATGGGATGAAATCAATGCCTGGGATTTATCATGGAATTCATGCATGGGATGAATCAATGCCTGGGATTTATCATGGAATTCATGCATGGGATGAAATCAATGCCTGGGATTTATCATGGAATTCATGCATGGGATGAATCAATGCCTGGGATTTATCATGGAATTCATGCATGGGATGAATCAATGCCTGGGATGTATCATGGAATTCATGCATGGGATGAAATCAATGCCTGGGATTTATCATGGAATTCACGCATGGGATGAATCAATGCCTGGGATTTATCATGGAATTCATGCATGGGATGAAATCAATGCCTGGGATTTATCATGGAATTCATGCATGGGATGAAATCAATGCCTGGGATTTATCATGGAATTCATGCATGGGATGAATCAATGCCTGGGATTTATCATGGAATTCATGCATGGGATGAAATCAATGCCTGGGATTTATCATGGAATTCATGCATGGGATGAAATCAATGCCTGGGATTTATCATGGAATTCATGCATGGGATGAAATCAATGCCTGGGATTTATCATGGAATTCATGCATGGGATGAAATCAATGCCTGGGATTTATCATGGAATTCATGCATGGGATAAATCAATGCCTGGGATATCATGGAATTCACGCATGCCATGAAAGCAAAGCCTGGGATTAATGCCTACAATCAAATTAATGCCTGGGATGGAGGGTCCCAGGGGGTATGGCTTACGTGACAAGGGTGATGGTAATGAACCATCCCCCCCTAACCACTGGACCTCACCAATTGTTGAGGGTGAGAACCTAGGTCGGGCGGTCCTTGTGTAAGCAATGCCTCGGGGAGGGAGGGGTCCAAAGGACATATTACCTTCTACCGTACTCGATTGTGTGACGAGGGTGATGACAAGCAACCATCACCTTAAACCACTTGACCCCACCAATGGAATGGCGAGGTTGAGTACTTAGGCATGGCCGTCCTTGCGCGGTAAGCAATGCCTCGGGGAGGGAGGGGTCTAGGGGGCATGTTGCTTTCTAGCGTACTCGATTGTGTGACGGAAGGTGACGGCAAGGTGAGTGTGTGGGCAGCCTTTAAGGAGGAATCATGGCTACGGCAAGGTGTGTGTGTGTGTGTGGCTGTGTTGTCGTTTTCTTGAGGCTTCTGAGGCGGAGCGCCCTGGTGGTGAAGCCAAGACGGTGGGCAATTTGCAGGTCCTGGTGCGCGCCGCCGTACTGGTGTTTGGTGGTTGGGTTTAGTGGAGGTGGTTGAGGTGGTTAGGTGGTTGAGTTGGGTTAAGGGTTTAGGGTTAAGTGGAGGTGGGTGAGATCTGATGTGGCTGGAATTTAAAGCATGTCTTGATGGTGAGAAAAAACGGCCGTGCTGCTTCAAGACGCTTGCAGATGATTGCTTGTGATTGAGAGGACGTGAACCACTCACAGCCACGCGCAATTTAGGTGCATTTTTGCCATGAAATGTTTGTGGCACAAAAGGATGATTAAAGTATGGACCCTCAAAGGACGCAGAGCAGCAGCGGTGCAGGTGGGGGGGTGAGGAGGTGAGGGGGGGCGGCAGGGTGATGGCGAGGTGTGGGGGCGGGACGCGGGACACGGACTGAGGAGCACGGTGCGATTCAGCCAAAGCATCAAAAAGCGACCATTGCCAAAAATTACGATCCCATTGGTAGGAGAGAGAGCACGATGAAGGGGCACAAGATGCAGGCAGCTATAATGGCCCTCAACGAGGGGGGAAAGGCGCCAAGGACAACATTTCGGGCTCTGCTCTGAATTGGCCTGAGAATTCCCAAGCTGATATGGTAACGGCGCAGATGTGGCTAAGGCCCCAAGCTGCGCTATTTACTTAACCTCCACGCCTAAGTAGGGTTTAGGGTTTAGGGAACCCTTTACCCTTGTAGGGCGTAGCTTTTTCCTTTCCTTGCCAAGGTGATCAATAGCTACGGGGGTTCAGGTATTGCGCACCCGTGTATATGGCTGTGATGGCGCCCAGCTTCTTGGTGTTGGGTAGTAGAAAGCCCTGGCGCGTAGCATCCTGGTCACACAGCAGTTGTACCAGCAGGCCTGCATGGCAAGGGTTCAGGGTTCATATTGTGAAGGTTTCAGTTCAGTTGGAATGTGGACATAGTCATGCAGGATCAAAGGGTAGTTTTTATGTAGGTTACTAAATTCAGTTGGAGTGAACATGGTCATCGTCACACAGCAGTTACACCAGCAGACATGCATAGCAACACAGGTTTCGGGGTTCGGGACGACTCCTCATCCACACATGCCTCCAAACCTCACCTGCCGGCCTATCACTGCCGCCACCACTCAGGCACTCACCCCACCACTTAGGCACTCACCCCACCACTTAGGCACTCACCTCACCACTTAGGCACTCACCCCACCTCTCAAGCACTCATCCCACCACTCAGGCACTCACCCCACCACTCACCCCACCACTGCCTCCTCCTGAGATTCACGCATGTCTCCATCCGTCACCTGCTTCCTTCCCACTACTGCCTCCGTCCCTCACCTGCTTCCTTCCCACTACTGCCTCCATCCCTCACCTGCTTCCTTCCCACTACTGCCTCCGTCCCTCACCTGCTTCTTTCCCACTACTGCCTCCGTCCCTCACCTGCTTCCTTCCCACTACTGCCTCCATCCCTCACCTGCTTCCTTCCCACTACTGCCTCCATCCCTCACCTGCTTCCTTCCAACTACTGCCTCCGTCCCTCACCTGCTTCTTTCCCACTACTGCCTCCATCCCTCACCTGCTTCCTTCCCACTACTGCCTCCATCCCTCACCTGCTTCTTTCCCACTACTGCCTCCATCCCTCACCTGCTTCTTTCCCACTACTGCCTCCATCCCTCACCTGCTTCCTTCCCACTACTGCCTCCGTCCCTCACCTGCCTCCTTCCCACTACTGCCTCCATCCCTCACCTGCTTCCTTCCCACTACTGCCTCCATCCCTCACCTGCTTCTTTCCCACTACTGCCTCCATCCCTCACCTGCTTCCTTCCCACTACTGCCTCCATCCGTCACCTGCTTCCTTCCCACTACTGCCTCCATCCGTCACCTGCTTCCTTCCCACTACTGCCTCCATCCATCACCTGCTTCTTTCCCACTACTGCCTCCATCCGTCACCTGCTTCCTTCCCACTACTGCCTCCGTCCCTCACCTGCTTCCTTCCCACTACTGCCTCCGTCCCTTACCTGCCTCCTTCCCACTACTGCCTCAATCCCTCACCTGCTTCCTTCCCACTACTGCCTCCATCCCTCACCTGCTTCCTTCCCACTACTGCCTCCGTCCCTCACCTGCTTCCTTCCCACTACTGCCTCAATCCCTCACCTGCTTCCTTCCCACTACTGCCTCCATCCCTCACCTGCTTCCTTCCCACTACTGCCTCCATCCGTCACCTGCTTCCTTACCACTACTGCCTCCATCCCTCACCTGCTTCCTTCCCACTACTGCCTCCATCCCTCACTGCTTCCTTCCCACTACTGCCTCCGTCCCTCACCTGCTTCTTTCCCACTACTGCCTCCATCCCTCACCTGCTTCCTTCCCACTACTGCCTCCATCCCTCACCTGCTTCCTTCCCACTACTGCCTCCGTCCCTCACCTGCTTCCTTCCCACTACTGCCTCCATCCCTCACCTGCTTCCTTCCCACTACTGCCTCCATCCCTCACCTGCTTCCTTCCCACTACTGCCTCCATCCCTCACCTGCTTCCTTCCCACTACTGCCTCCATCCCTCACCTGCCTCCTTCCCACTACTGCCTCCGTCCCTCACCTGCCTCCTTCCCACTACTGCCTCCATCTCTCACCTGCTTCCTTCCCACTACTGCCTCAATCCCTCACCTGCTTCCTTCCCACTACTGCCTCCATCCCTCACCTGCTTCCTTCCCACTACTGCCTCCATCCCTCACCTGCTTCCTTCCCACTACTGCCTCCATCCGTCACCTGCTTCCTTCCCACTACTGCCTCCGTCCCTCACCTGCCTCCTTCCCACTACTGCCTCCATCCTTCACCTGCTTCCTTCCCACTACTGCCTCCATCCGTCACCTGCTTCCTTCCCACTACTGCCTCCATCCCTCACCTGCCTCCTTCCCACTACTGCCTCAATCCCTCACCTGCTTCCTTCCCACAACTGCCTCAATCCCTCACCTGCTTCCTTCCCACTACTGCCTCCGTCCCTCACCTGCTTCCTTTCCACAACTGCCTCAATCCCTCACCTGCCTCCTTCCCACTACTGCCTCCATCCCTCACCTGCTTCCTTCCCACAACTGCCTCCATCCCTCACCTGCTTCCTTCCCACTACTGCCTCCATCCCTCACCTGCCTCCTTCCCACTACTGCCTCCATCCCTCACCTGCCTCCTTCCCACTACTGCCTCCATCCCTCACCTGCCTCCTTCCCTCACCTGCCTCCTTCCCACTACTGCCTCCATCCCTCACCTGCTTCCTTCCCACTACTGCCTCCGTCCCTCACCTGCCTCCTCACCTGCCTCCGTCCCACCCCTGCCTCTGTCTGTCACACACCACCTTCACTCACCCCACCACTACCTCATTGTGAACTTCCTACATGCATCCACCCTCGCATGCCACTGCCTCCACCACCCACCTACCTCTGCCTCCACCCCTCACCTGTCACTGCCTCCACCTCTCCTCTGATACTACCTCTACCTAGAACCGCTATCCCTATGCAGCCTGACCACTCACCCATCCCATCCCATTGACCACTCACCCGTCCCACTTCCTCATCAGCCTCCACCCCTCGCTCACACCTGCTCCCCTCACCCGTGTCTGTGCTGTACAGCAGCTCCTTGGCATCCGGATACCGCCCACGCAGGTCATGCGACACGGGGCTGAACTGAGACGTGTGAAATAGGGTGGAAAAGGGGAGCATGGCAGTTAGGGCTAGGGTGCGAGGTTAAGAAAAGGGAGAAAAAGGAGAGCGCGGCGGTTAGGGCTAGGGTGAGAAGTGTGGAAACGGGAGAAGAAGGAGAGCTCTGCGCTTAGGGCTAGGGTGAGAAGTGTGGGAATGTGGATGTTCGTGTTTAGAAATGGGAGGACAGCGGTGTGACAGCGATTTTGGGCCAGCGTGAGAACAGTGGCAAAGTGTGAACATGTCACGTTCTGCCGCCGTGGCAGCGTAGGCTGTGTAGGAATGTGTGGACACGTGTGAAGCAAGTGAGTGAGGCCTAGTTTTTGGGTTTAGGGTTAAGGGTTTGCCCTAGGGTTAGCGATTAGGGTGCCGATAAACCCCGGCAATGGAAAGCAGGGAGACTGGGCGGCGGAGCCTGAGGTAAACCTTCCCGAACTGAACATAACTTTTCATGCATCAGGTATTGCAGCTGTGGGACTGCTTGCCGTGGTCGCGTGCGGTACGCCCCTCTTGTCCCTGCTTGCCTTCTCTCAGCAAACGACGAGGGCCACAAGCGCACCCGGGCAGTTTTTAGTGATAACATCACAGGTTGTTAAGGGTAGGACAGCCACCCTCACACTTTGCTAAGTCCAAGCAAAATAATATTTGGGCAGGGCTATGATTTTAAACCTCAAAACTCAACCTGAGTCCTACACCCTGGGGTTTTGACATGAAACGGTCATTCCGAGAACAGTACATGTCACTCAAACATTGCTCCTGTAGGATTCAGGGGAAGGCGAACTGCAGGATTCAGGGGAAGCCAAAATGCAGGATTCAGGGAAGCCAAACTGTAGGATTCAGGGGAAGCCGAACAAGTGCCTGCAAAGAGCTGGTGTGGGGCCAGGGTCCTCGTGGAGCAAGTAGGAGACAGCAGGGGGACGGCGGTTCAAGGTCAGGATGATAAGTGTGAAAGAGTGTGGACTGTGAAGGTGAAGCTGAGTGGCCAGAGTCGGTGTGGGAGCAGGGTGGCGGCGGGGAGACGGCGGTTTAGGGCCAGGGAAACAAGTGAGTGTGAACTGTGAAGGTGGAGCTGAGTGGCCAGAGTCGGTGTGGGAACAGGGTGGCGGCGGGGAGACGGCGGTTTAGGGCCAGGGAAACAAGGGTGAAAGAGTGTGAAATGTGAAGGTGGAGCTGAGTGGCCAGAGTCGGTGTGGGAGCAGGGTGGCGGCGGGGAGACGGCGGTTTAGGGCCAGGGTAACAAGTGTGAAACAGTGTGAACGTGGAGCTAGGGTCTGAGGCTAGGGTCCGTGCAGAAATAGGGAGACAACAGGGGGACGGCAGTTTGGGGCAGAGTGACAAGTGTGGCGGAGTGTGCAGGTGGAGATGACGGCCAGAGTCAGTGTGGAACCAGGAGGACAAAGGTGGACGGCGTTTTACCGGAAGGGTGAGAAGTGAAAAGGCGGAGCTGAACTCGCCAGCAGGTTTGCTAACGCGGCCAAGGGGGCAAGTGTGACGAGTGTGAACTTGCCAGCAGTGTTGCCAACACGGCCAGGGGGCAAGTGACAAGTGTGAACTCACATGCAGCGTCAATGGCGCGGCCAGGGAGGCAAGTGTGGCAAGTGTAAACTCACCTGCAGGGTCGCTGGCGCGGCCATGGGGGCAAGTGTGGCAAGTGTACAATCATGAGCAGGGTGGCTGGCGCAGAGAGAAAGGCAAGTGTGGCAAGTGTGAACTCACCTGCAGGGTCGCTGGTGCAGTGAGGGAGGCAAGTATGACAAGTGTGGACTCACGTGCAGGGTGGCTGGCGCCGCGAGGGTGGGTATATCGAGCAGGACGTCTGAGCCGTTGAGGATGCGGATGTGGCGGTCTTGGCAGGCGAGCGCAGGCAGGTAGTCATTGGGGCCCAGCAGGGGGAGCACCTGCACACAGCAAGGGGGAGGTGAAAGGGGCGAGGATGCGAGGGTGAGGAGTGGGTGAGTGGAAGGGAGGGAGATGAGCAAGAGGGAGAGGAATCAGGAGGGGGGCAGGGTTTGGGATTTGGAGCTGGTGAATACAGAGCCTGGTGCTTAGGAGTTTGTACGTCATATATTACGTTGCACAACATGTCTATAAAAGATCACGCATTCATTTTTTGCTTTAAAAAACAGCAGCATTTTTTCATCATGCAGGATTGATGGTGCACCATTATTTGATATCCCCTCAACGTCCCCTCCCCCTCCCTCTCCCCTGATGTAGGCTCTCAATTAAATGCTAACAAGCTTGTGCAAGCAGAAAAAATGTGTGCCACGATTTAAAACTCTCGCAGGGATCCTTATTTTAATTGTGGACGATAAGCTGCTGCACTTGAGGTCGCCGAGTGCACTCAAAGCTGCCCCTCTCACACATGTCACAATTGACTCAGGGATCACGCTCAGGGTGAAGCACAAACCCTATCAAGGGAGGCGGGATCACGTGTGGAGGGCAAGAAACAGCAGCATGGCTTGTTAGCAGTAAGCATTGCACAAACGCGTTTCAGGCCATGCTGTGCCCCTTCCTCCCTGAAGGGAAATCACAGCCAGCTTCTACCCTGCTACCGAGGCCCGCAAACAGGCAGCGAGGACAGCAGGCCCAGCAGGCCCATGCACTGCCCCAACTGATGCGGCTGCTGCGGCGTTGTCATTGCCGCTTCACGCTGCTCAGTCACACCTTACCCTAAACCCTAAACCCTAAACTAGACATGGCGTGACGGCCATGCTGTCCCACCCCATTTGGGAGGAGCTGTGGGCCACCTGCTGCTCCATGGTAGCACAATCGGGCTGAACCTGTGCCGTATCGAGCCGTATCGTGGAACTAAGGTAGTACAATCCGGCTGAACCTGTGCCGTATTGCGCCGTGTTGTGCTACCACTTGCTGCTCTGCCCCCCGGGGAGCCCCCAAACAGAGCGCATCCAGGCACAAGGTTGCTCTTAGGACTCCCATTGGCATTCGCATTCGGCAGTGCAGGCGAGGGCTGGACTGGGCGCACCTCTGCGTGGTTGATCCTGTCCGGGCACAGGTAGAAGGCCTTGTCCTTGCCCTCAATGTACTGGTTGTGCACATACTCGGCGGACGACCAGATGTTCTTGTCAAACACGTCGACTTTGGTGATGCTCTCCGTCACCTGCAGGGGATGGGGCGGGGGGGCGGGGGCATGTGAGGTGTGAGGGAGCGGGGGGAGGGGGGGGAGGGCAATGGGGTGCATGGGTTTGGGGCGGGGGGATGTGAGGTGTGGGGGGAACAGTGGGGTAGGGGGGATGTGAGCTGTGGGGGAGTGGGCGGATGTGGATAAGGGGTGGGAAGATGGGCTGGTGTGGGACTTTGAAATTGTGGGGGGTGGGGGAGGGGAACATAGCAGGGACAGCAGGGGAGTGGGAGGACGGAGCTTAGGGGTGGGGAAATGGGCTGGCGTGGGGAAATGAATTTGTAAGTGTGTGGGGATGGGAGGGCGGGAGAAGTATGGGGCGGGTGGTGTGGTGTGGCGGGGAGGGTGGGGGAGCGGAAAGACAGAGGGCCAAGGGGCGGGAGGGTGGGCTGGGGGAAATTGGCTAAGGTGGGACAGAAAATTGGGTGTGGGTGGAGGACAAGTGTTTGTGGGCTTAGGGAAATTGGCTAGGGTGGGACAATGAATTTATGTGTGGGCGGGGGGATATGTGTGTGGGCTGGGGGACATTGGCTGGGTGGGACATAAATCTATGCGTGGGGGAAAGGAAGAATTGTGTGTGGGCTGGGGAAATTGGCTGGGGTGGGACAATGAAATTGTGTGGGGGGGGACAATGATCCCGCCAAGCTTGTGAGCTTAGGTTTGCACGGGTAGGCGGGCGGTTAAATGGACAGGTGGGTGGGTGCCTGGGTGGGTGGGTGCTGCCAGTGGGCCATCATTGAAGAAGCCATGTCCAGGATCTAGGGCAGGGGTCCGCGTCAAATAAAATGAAAGAACAAGATCATATTGTAGATGTGCTTTGCCTTCCCTCGTAATTATGTTATTGAGAGGTGAGGAATGCATTCAAACGCTATTTATCGAACATTGGCGTCAGTTTTCAGTCGGTGGTTGGGACTTTTGTACCCCGAGGGCAGCACACTACAATAATATAATTAATTCATACACGAGGGAAAGCTATTCAAATCCACGGTAATATCAAAATAAATAAAACACATGAATGATGGGGTCCTGGCTGCAGAGTCCTGTGCGGCGTGCCTCCTGCCCAGGGGGGGTCAACCAGCGGTTCCTGGGCGGAGAATTATGTCAAGAGAATTTTGTCAAAGCGTGTAATTTGCAAAAATTTCCGCCCCAGAACCACTGGTTTCACCCCCCTCCCTGCTCCTGCCCACCTGGGGCGGGTTGTTTCTCTGAAAGCTTAGGGTGTGGGATAAGGGTTTAGGGTCCAGGTTTTATTAAGGTATTAAAGTCACAACCGCGGATATGTTTTTTTAAAGTTTCGAAACGACGGCGAAACTCACTTGCGTGTTGAACTTGAAAAACTCCTTTCCCTTCCTGCTGATGCCCATGATCTGCATGTCAAGGGGGCAAGCAGGGGAGGTAGGGTGGGGTACTGGGATGATGCCCATGATCTGCAAGGTGAGGGGACAAGCAGGGGAGGGGGTCGCAAGTAGGGTGGGGTGCTGAGGTGGGGGGAGGGCAGTCAGGTCCAGAGCAATGGTGTGGGGTGAGTGGAGAACGGAGTGGGGTGGGGTGGGGGTGGGGTACTGGGGAGAGTGGAGATTGGGGTGAGTGGAGATGAGGGCATCCAGGTGGAGTTGGGTACTGGGGTGGGGGGAGGGCAGTCCAGTCCAGAGCAATGGTGTGGGGTGAGTGGAGATGAGGGCGATTCAGGTGGGGTGGGGTACTGGGGTGAGGAGAGGGCGGTCAGGTCCAGAGCAATGGTTGGAGTGAGTGGAGATGGGAGCAGTTACGGTGGGGTGGGGTACTGGGGTGAGGGGAGGGCAGCCCGGTCCAGAGCAGGTGGGTTGGGTGGAGATGGGGGCAGTTACGGTGGGGTGGGGTACTGGGGTGAGGGGAGGGCAGCCCGGTCCAGAGCAGGTGGGGTGGGTGGAGATGAAGGCAGTTCAGGTGGGGTGGGATATTGCAGTAAGGGGAGGGCAGTCAGGTCCAGAGCAATGCGGTTCGGTGGGGTATGTGGAGACTGGGGTGGGGTGGGGTGAGTGGAGACTGGGGTGGGGTGGGGTGAGTGGAGACTGGGGTGGGGTGGGGTGAGTGGAGACTGGGGTGGGGTGGGGTGAGTGGAGACTGGGGTGGGGTGGGGTGAGTGGAGACTGGGGTGGGGTGGGGTGAGTGGAGACTGGGGTGGGGTGGGGTGAGTGGAGATTGGGGTGGGGTGGGGTGAGTGGAGACTGGGGTGGGGTGGGGTGAGTGGAGACTGGGGTGGGGTGGGGTGAGTGGAGACTGGGGTGGGGTGGGGTGAGTGGAGACTGGGGTGGGGTGGGGTGAGTGGAGACTGGGGTGGGGTGGGGTGTGTGGAGACTGGGGTAGGGTGGGTGAGTGGAGACTGGGGTGGGGTGGGGTGAGTGGAGACTGGGGTGGGGTGGGGTGAGTGGAGACTGGGGTGGGGTGGGGTGTGTGGGGACTGGGGTGGGGTGGGGTGAGTGGAGACTGGGGTGGGGTGGGTTGAGTGGAGGCTGGGGTGGAGGGGGTGAGTGGAGACTGGGGTGGAGTAGGGTGAGTGGAGACTGGGGTAGGGTGGGGTGAGTGGAGACTAGGGTGGGGTGGGGTGAGTGGAGTGGAGACTGGGGTGTGTGGAGATGGGGGCAGCTCAGTTTACTTGCTTGTGTACAGCACAGATGGGTTCAGGCAGGGTGGGCTGGGTAGAGGTGAGGGCAGTCCGGTTCCGTTGAGGTGGGGAGGGTTAAGATGGCAGTCAGGTCAGTTGATTTCAGTTGAGTTCAGGTGAGGTGAGGGCAGTTAAGGACCCAAGGTGGGCATGGTGTGATGAGTATAGGTGGGTGGGGTGAGGTGAAGTGGGGTGGGGTAAGGTGAGGTGGGTTGGGGTAAGGTGAGGTGGGTTGGGGTGAGAAAAGGCCAGGTCGAGTTCAACCAGGCGATCCTGCCGGGCTGGTGACAGGAGCTCATCGTACACCCCTCTCTCGAGGCCTCTCACAGGGCATCTTTCATCCATTCCACACATGTGCATCTTATCAGGCTATAGATTGCAGCCACGGGCTATATATGCAGCCAGGCTCTTCTTAGCAGCTTCCCTCCCCATTAAGTGCAACATCTCTACCTATCACCCGCTCCCCCCCAGGGTTTGGGGTTTAGGGTTTAGGGTTAAGGTCTAAACCCTAAACCATTGACTGCAACATCTCCACCTGTCACCCCCCTCCCCCCTTCAGCGGCCCCAGGAAGTGACATTGCCCACCGCCCCCCCACCAGCAAACGCACACCAGTGCCAGGCTGACATTCAGCCAGACCCTTACATGCTTCCCCTTCCCCCATTCATTTTGGAATGTGTGTGGACGATAACAAAGATGCTGTCAGCTGGCCTGCAGATACGCCTAGCTCCCAGCCAAGCCAGTCAGTTCCACCACCCTCCCATTCCTTGCAAAATAACCACCGCCAGATGCACAGGATCGGCGGACGCACCTGGCTCCCCACAAAGATGCCACCAGCTGCCCCGCAGACACACCTAGCATCTACCTCCCAGCCAAGCCAGTCAATTTCACACTTCCACCACCCTCGCATGTCGTTGCAAAATAATCACCGCCAGGTGCGCACAGGATCAGCAGACGCACCTGGCTCCACTTAGACACAAAGATGCCACCAGCTGCCCCGCAAGCACACCTAGCATCGAGCTCCCAGCCAAGCCAGTCAATTTCACCACCCTCTCATGTCTTTGCCAATAATCCTCGCCAGATGCACAGGATCAGCAGACACACCTGGCTCCCAGCCAAGCCAGTCAGTTCCACCACCCTGCCATGTCCTTGCAAAATAATCGCCGCCGGCTTCACAGGATCAGCGGACGCACCTGGCTCCACATAGTCACAAAGATGCCACCAGCTGCTCCGCAGGCACAACTAGGGGCCAGCTCCCGGAGAAACAAGTCAATTTCTCTGGGAGCTGGCCGCTAGGTGTTCCACCACCCTCCCATGTCTTTGCAAAATATCCACCCCCAGATGCACAGGATCAGCGGACGCACCTGGCTCCCAGCAGCCACAAAGATGCGGTCCCTCTGGGCCTTGCCCTTGCCCAGGGAAAGGCTGGTGATCTGGTACAGGCAGGCAGGCAGGCAGGCAGGGAGGTAGGCAGGGAGGAAGGCAGGCAGGCAACAGGCAGGTAGGTAGGCAGGGAGAAAGGCAGGCAGGGCATTTCCACGTTGCTTGCGTGGGGGAAGGTCACATTGGGGCCTTTTTAATGCCCCAAGGACTAAAAGATGGGGGCATTTCCACCTTGTGTGCAGACGAACGTCACATTTGGGCCCTTTAATGCCCCAAGGACTGTGCCGTGTGCAAAATCTGTGAGTAGGAGCATTCCCTGGTCTTTGGGTGGCACATAGGCGGGTCAACTGGTATCGACAGAGTTGGTGACAGGTGTCGACAGGTGGTGACAGGTGTCGACAGGTGGCGACAGGTGGAACACCGTGTCCAGCAGGAACGACATTTTGCGTGTCAGAGCCGCATTTTGAATGTGGATCCACATCTAGATCCGCATGTAGCGAGCTGGCGCAGCCTTCAAGGGGGCAGACGGCATACGACCGCATGCCCAAAGCAGCAGACGCAGGGCAGAATAGGCAGGGTCAGTGTTCATTTTTTCTTGACTCGGCTACACGTCAGCTACAACCCGGCCACTGGCCAGAGGCAGGTCCAGGTTTGCTCCCGATTGGGCCTCAAGCGGCTGCAGGGCGGCCTGCCGAAAGTAGGCTCGTAGCCGAAAAAGGAAATGTGATCAGGGCAGCGCGCGTTAATGCACAGCGGCATGCACGCCTAATCGTGCATCGAGCTGAGGGCCTGCCTCTTACCTTTTGGCTGGTTGGCAAGGTCTTGAAGGCTAGTCCTATTTCGCCTTTCTTTACTCCAAAGCATTGCATGACGCCTGAAGCATGTTTCGTGGGCGGTGCGTCAGTCAGGCGCAGTGTTGTGAGCAGCCTTCATTTTAGCACACATCGGATTATGTTGGGCAGGCCGTGGGGAAGCCACCCGTGGGTTGATGGGAACGTCACCTTGACCAGCATAAAACGAGCGGCCCAAGCGACAGGGTTTGCTGCACCAGGTGCCAACAGTAATAGGCTGTGATGCAGCTGAATTGTAGCTAAAGCAACCTAAACAGTGGTTATGGGCTCCCGATAGCAGCGAGTGTCAACAACCAAAACAGGAAAGCCTGTTTCTTCAGCTATTTGTGTACAAGCACCAGACGGATTCCAGTCGACGTGAGACCATCAGTCCCCCCTAAAATGACAGGAGTGGTAATTATGGCCATAAAGCCAGGTTCGATGCTCGCACCAGCTACATGAACCCTCGATTGGGACCCAGAAAACATATTATGGTCGATGAGGTGGGGGAGCCCAGTTTGAATGCTGCATGCAGGGCCGCTCAGGAAAGTGGGGCACGATGGCTAGCATCTGGATGGAGAGCCAGGGGCCATACCGGCCAGTCCGTGCGCATGCATGCATCCATGCCTTGACCCAAGGAGATGATGCGCATGCGCAGTGCCTGGCTTCCTATAGGTGTCTATAAGGAGCCTTGGAGCATGCACATGCGTTTAGGCGTCAGCTCCTGTTCAAGTTTGAACCCACCAGACAGGTCCCCCGCCGCAACTTTTTGCGTCCTCCTCTCCTCGCCGACAGGCAGCACCTGGCAGGACGCACAGACGCGTGGAAGCGAGATTTATGACTCGGATGTCTGAAAAAGAAAGGGTCGCTGCGCGTACCGCCATTGTCCCTCTGCTGCAGCTCGAGGTCTGGATAAGATCATGGCGCAATAGCTCCAGCTCCATGGCACCTCAGTTCTTCCAAAGATCTGCACCCGTCTGTCACGTTAACATTCCTCTAAGATCAGTAGACTGAATTCAAAAGGCAAATTCAAATTTAATACAATGCAGGTAGACGAGGCCGATATCGTGACGCTGTAAGCTAGTCAGCTAGAGCGCCAGGCGCCCTTGACGCGGGCATGGGTCATGGGCAAGCCCGCAGGGAGAGAAAAAAGTGAACACCGGTCTCGGATCTTAACTTGCACTGCGTACCCCGTCTCCAAACGTCCGCCTCCCGGGCCCGAAATAGGACGAAATCAATATGCCAGGACAGGAAATAGTAACCATCCAGCTCGGAAGCTATGCGAACTACGTCGGATCGCACTTTTGGAACATCCAGGACGAGCTGATGGGCTACACAGACAGGGACGAGTGGAGGGATCCCGCATCTGCGATCGACCCATACGTGCTGTTCAGTATCAGCGAGGATCGCAGGGTGAGTGTACGGTGAGACTCTGGGCTGACATGCCACCTGCGCCCCCCCCATGCACATGGAGGTGCATTGATTGGATGTGTGGGTGGATGCTGTCACAACTGCCAAATGGACAGTACGCTGTATAGTCGTATGAATCTAGTCTCATGTAACAGCTTCGAATTTAAATATAGGTCAGCCTCTTACTGTTTGAACACCCCAGATGTCAACTTCCAGTACCCTGCAGACCCGGAAAGAAAGAAAGGAGATCCCTAAAAATAAATGAATCCCTCACTGTATGACAAACATTGACATGCCCTGCTGCCCCCAAACCACGTTCGCAGGGGAAGCTGTCTTACAAGCCCAGAACATTGTTCGTGGACCTGAGTGGCAGCCTCGGAGGCAAGTCCCGTCCCCACGCAGATAAATAAATACTACGGTACCCTGGAACACTATCCTTAATTAAGTGCCGGTCTTGGCGCGGAATATATGGTTGCAATGTTTTCTCCCCACTATCCTGCCCCCCCCCCCCCTGCTGGGTGCACCATCCAGCGCATGCCACTGGCTGAAGGTAGGATGCGTTGTCGGTGTAGCAACAAGCGTCTTGCATCTGCCCCCTTGCATTTCTTCCCCCTGCTGCATGCTTTCCACAGTGGAAATCCGGCGAGTACAAATTTACAGTCCAGGGCCTTGGGAGTGTTTCTTCTGTCGCTGCTGTTCATACCAAATTTTGCTTCTCTTGATATCAATTTTTTCGTGTTTTTCTCCTGCTGCTGCTTTTGATACCTAATTGTGTTGTTTCTCCTGTCGCTGCTGCTAATGAACCCTAATCATGCTGTTTCTCCTGCTACTACTGCTATTGATACCCAGTTCTGTTGTTTCTCCTTTTGTCTTAGGTGTCAATATTGGGGGAGCTGCCGCTGTCGCTGCTGCCGGCGCAGCTGTCAACACTTGGGCCGGACCTGTGAATGTGCACCAAGCGACACCAGTCCCCAAGAGCGGCTTTCTACGGGCGCTGGAAGAGGGAGCGGAGTTTGATGGCACGGAGGACGGTAGGGGCAGTGTTTTTTCCCCTCTTAGATTGGCTGCGGTTCAGCTACATTTCAGCTACCGTCTGGTCTTTGGAGTATCTGAAATGTAGCTGAACTGCATGTACAGCCAGGCTCGCTGCTTGGGCCACTTCGGATTCCAAGGTTGGGCCCCAATTGGGCCTTCGTTGTCAGCAGGGCAGCCTACCCCATGTGGACTCGTGGCCGGAGAAAGAGGCACAGGATACTGGGTAGGATGAGGGAGTCTGATGGAATGATGAGGAGCGTTGTGCATTGTGGGGTGCTTCGGCTACACTTCAGCTACGTTGCGCCATACGGCTGGAGGGAGCTGGTTCAGTTAGGCCTCCTGCTTGGGACATACGCCTAGAGCTGGAAAAGGTTTGGCCCCTTTCTGCCAGTGGTGGCTCCCTGGTGGCCTGTTAAGGGTTTAGGGTATAGAGTTTAGACCTAGATATATAGGTTGGACCCCTTTGGTCAGTGGTGGCTCTCTGGCGGCCTGTTTAGGGTTTGGGATTTAGGGTTTAGGGTTGGCCCCCCACTGGCCAGAGGTGGCTACCCGGCGGCATGCTGATATTCGCCTAATGCGCAGGAATATCAACACATTATGTGTGAAGGTCTGGATCGCCAGGGCATCTATAATTCTGGATGGCCAGCCTCTTCCTTTGCCCACCCAACCGTCAACCACTTATCAACCACTTATTTTGCATGGTTTCCTTGCTGACAGAGGCGGTCTAGGAGGGGCGTGATGACGGGTTGATGAGGCCTTGCTTGCCAGAATGCCAGCCCGTTTGATAGCCGGCCTCTCCTTGTTCAGCACGCCTTGCTCACCAGCCCGCCGTTGCCTTGTTTGCCCACCCTACCGACTGGAGAAATGCCCAATGGTGGCCTTGCTTGCCGGCCCGTCTTGATAGCCAGATTCTCCCTAGCCGGCCTCTCCATGTTCAGGAAAATTGGCACGCCTTGCCTGACAGCCAGCCGCTCCCTTGTCTGCCCACCCTAGCAACTGACGGGATGCCCAAGAGTGATTCTTTTAGACGGTATGTGATATATTCGACTCGTACCGTAGAAAAATGCGGGGGGAATGATGGTCTATGATCGAACGCAGTGAAACTATGTGCACCATGAAAAAATTGAGCTGGGCAAAAACCCAAAGATTTGAAACGGCGAAATTTCAGGACAACAAAAATCCGGGATACTGGAAGCAATAAAACTATTACTGATGCCCACCTTGCCATATTGTGCTCATTCATGAACATTGGTGACGTTATGTCCTTCTTGTCCATGTGGACAGATGCGGTATGGGAGGCGCACCAGACAGCTCTGGAGGAAGCTGCCCGGCAACTGGACCTCAACCAAGGCGTAAACTCATGGACAGATTACCTGAAGGTCAGGGTTCAGGGTTAAGCCCCTAAGGGCTGGGGTTCAGGGTTGAGCCTCTGAAGGTCAGGGTCCAGGTTTAACACTTCCAAGTTTGGGGTTACGGCTTAGCCTCTTGAGCTCAGGGTTGAGAGCTTGGCTTCCTTAGGTCACGGTTCAGGGCATAGCCTCTGAAGTCCGGGGTTCAGGTTAAGCCTTTTCAGATCAGGGCTTGGCGGGCATGACTCTCGAAGGTTGGGGTTCAGGGTTAAGCCTTCTTTGTTTTGACCCTGGTTAACTCCCCCAGCAGTGGAAGTCCACCGTCCTGTTCTGGATTACTTTCACTTCCACTAATGTTCCCGTCTGTACTGCCTGGCCCTATCAATGAGAGCTTCTGTGCGGGTGCACACGCGTTTCAGCAACAGAAACAAACGCCAAACAAATCCAACAAAAACGAAAGGCACTTCACCTCCCCTTTTGACTGAACCCCGTTGTGTGCATGTGCGTCGCAGGTCCAGATAACCCCATCCAATGTGTTCACACTTCCGGGAATCTGGCGCGGCGTGGCGGACTTCTCGGGTTTCCATGACGGAGCAGCGGCCATGGGCGGTGATGGGCCGGGCCGCCAGGCTCAGGAGGAGATTGCGGACCGCGTGAGGGTGCTGTGTGAACAGTGTGATGGCCTGCAAGGTGTGAGAGGAGGGTGATGAGTGAACAGTGTGGTGGCAGAAGGTATGGGAGTAGGGTGATGTGTGAACAGTGTGATGACATGGAATGTGTGGGAGTAGGGTGATGTGTGAACAGTGTGATGGCCTGCAATGTGTGAGAGGAGGGTGCTGTGTGAACAGTGTGGTGGCCTGCATAGGGTGATATTATGGTGAAGTGTGAACAGTGTGATGACATGCACGGTGTGGGAGTAGGGTGATGTGTGAAGTGTGTGAAAGTCTGCAAGGTGTGAGAGCAGGGTGAAGTGTGGAGTGTGCTATGGTCTGCAAGGTGTGAGAGCAGGTTGAAGTGTGGAGTGTGTGTCTTGGTCTGCAAGGTGTGAGAGGAGGGTATGAAGTGTGTGATTTCCTGCCATGGTTGAAAGGGGGGCCATAAACGAGCAAGATGATGAGCAGCGAAGCTTGAGAACAGATACTTGTGCGCACAGCGGGGTGGCTTGCTAGGTGTGAGGGCGTTGGGCGGTGTGTTTCGCCAACCCTTTTCAAGCCTCGTTGCGTATCTTTCTGTCAGTCCTGCTTCCTGTTCCCTGTCAGGCCCTGGCCCTTGGGAGCAAGGCCCGTAGGTCATTGTTAAAATTTATCAGTGCTCAATTTTTGGCCACGAGTCTACCTTTGGCTGGCCTCCATGTGGCCGCTAGAGGCCCGAAGGGAGCACACCTGGACCGGCCTACGGCTGGTGGCCAAATCAGCATGGCTGACCTCAAACGGACCTCCGGCCAGAGGCCGGAGTGTAGCTGACACATAGCTGGGTCACAAAATTATAAACAGTGAAGCACGTGGAGCTCCTGATCTTCACCCTGGCCAGGAGCTCGTTCCAGTGGATTTATACATTTTTCGGTTCATTGATATTCCCCCCCTCAGATTTCGTACCCGTTCCATCGTTGTGCACCCTCGCAGGCTTTCAGGTATTTGCTGAGGACCTGGGTGGTTTCGGATCCGTGGCCAACGGCTTGCTGGAGGAGCTGAGGGCAGACTACTCAAACAGGGATCTGCTGCTGTTCTCCCTCAGGTAAACCCTAAAACCTAAAACCTTAGCTGAGGGCAGACTACTTAAACAGGGATCTGCTGCTGTTCTCCCTCTGGTAAACCCTAAAACCTAAAACCTTAGCTGAGGGCAGACTACTCAAACAGGGATCTGCTGCTGTTCTCCCTCAGGTAAACCTCAAACCCTGAACCCTAGGCCCTGAACCCTAAAATCCTGAGCTGAAGGCATATTACTCAAACCGTGATCTGCTGCTGTTTTGGCTCAGGTGGGCACTTCTGAGACAATGAGGGCACTGGTTTGTGGAGTGTCCTGGGATCCGTGTAGATGTACCAAGTCAATGTACCTTCTGGTATGGCTATCATGAGGTGCTAGGAGCTAGATTTGATTTCAATTGCATGCATTTATATTTGGCGGGCAGCAGCAGCAAGAGCAACGCCAGCAACAACAGCAACGATAGCAGCAAAAGCAACAAAAACAAGAACAGCAACAACAGAAGCAACAGGGACAAACGGCAACAGCCGCGAGCCTCATGAGCCTCATGAGCCCTCTTGGCCCACCCTGGTCTGCCAATGTCTGCAACACCTGATATTTGACATCTGGATCTGGATCTCAACCTGGATCTCAACCTGGATCTCAATCCAAGTCAAAATCCTGCCGCAGGCAACCGACCGACCCTTCTGCGGACGCTGCGGTCGGCATGGTCGCTGCGAGGTGGGTAGGAGCAGTTGGGCTGTTGTAACAGCGTCAGCACTTCCACCTTGACAAAAATGGTTTATCATTTTGTTTGCCTCCGCGTCAATGCATCGACCCTTTACGAAAGGGCCTGGCTGTGCGAATGCGAGATGCTGGAGGTGGACCCATCTCTTGCCGCACCAGATTTGGGGGGTTGGGGCTAGGGTTTAGCCCTACACCCAAAACCCTGAACCCTGAAGTAGGCACCGACTTAGGGGGGGGGGGGCTAGGGTTTAGCCCTAGACCCTGAACCCTAAACCCTGAACCCTGAACTAGGCTCCGATTTGGGTTTTTTTGGCAGCCTGGTGATTATTGGGTGGCCACAGGTGTTTTTCCGCTGCTTAATCAGCTGGCTTTATGAGTGCCTGAAAAGGGGTTGTATGCACGAGTTCCAGGGATGTGGGATTTGGGCAGTCGGGTCACGGTCCATGGGGGACAACAGGTGATTTTCTTACGCTTGAGTAGTGCCTGAAAAGGGCGGGGCATAAGCCGTGCCTTGAGTTATTTCTGGCTAAATGCCAGTGTGAAAAGTGGAAAACGTGTGGTCGAAATCTGCAGGCCATGTCTGCAATGAATTATGGGAAGAGGGTTTAGGGTTGAGGGTTTGAATGGATACCGGGAAGAGGGCTTAGGGTGTAGGGTTTTGAATGGATACCGGGAAGAGGGTTTAGGGTGTAGGGTTTGAATGGATACCGGGAAGAGGGTTTAGGGTGTAGGGTTTGAATGGATACAGGGAAGAGGGTTTAGGGTGTAGGGTTCGAATGGCTACTGGGGAGAGGGTTGAGAGTTTAGGGTTTGAATGGATACCGGGAAGAGGGTGGGGGATATAGACAAGAGAAGGGCGCAACGAGGGGTGGAGGCGGGAAGAGGTGATGAGGGTGTGATGAAATGGGGGCAGAGGCTGTGGATCGCTACAATGCCAATGCCAATGAGGCGCAGAAGGGATTTCCAAACGAGTGTGTGTGCGTGTTCATGTGTTCCACACATGGTAAAAAAATAAGAAGGAAAGAGATGACGCCTGAGTGTGCATGCCCATCAATCACATTTATATTATTTCAGGGTACATTCAGGGTATTGTCCCTCCCCTCTTCTCCTGCACAACCGCAGCGAGTGAGGCGCTGGCTAACGAGGCATGTCCAAAACATGTGTCGCAGTGTATGAATGTGTTCCACACACGTCCCCCCCTCCTTCTCCTGCAGAGCTGCTAATGAGGCGCGGGATCACAAGGCATGACAAATGTGTGTGTGAATTTGTGTGGATGTCTCCCACACATGCCCCCCCCCCCCCTTCTCCTCCTGCAGAGCTGCCGCTAATGAGGCACTGGCTCACAATGCATGTTAAAAGTGTGTGTGTGAATGTGTTCCACACATGCCCTTACACCCCCTCTCCTGCAGAGCCGCTGCTAACGAGGCACTGGCGCTGGCCAAGCTCCCAGAGTTGTGCTCCCTCTACGTCCCACTGGCTGTGCCTTGGAGCAACCGTATGCTGCCTCACCTGCAGTACAGGCAAGTGGCAGCAGCGGTACAGGCTAGTGGCAGTAGCTGTGTAGGCAAGCGGAAGTAGCGGTACAGGCAAGTGGCAGTAGCGGTACAGGCTAGTGGCAGTAGCTGTGTAGGCAAGCGGAAATAGCGGTACAGGCAAGTGGCAGCAGCGGTACAGGCTAGTGGCAGTAGCTGTGTAGGCAAGCGGAAGTAGCGGTACAGGCAAGTTGCAGTAGCGGTACAGGCTAGTGGCAGTAGCTGTGTAGGCAAGCGGAAGTAGCGGTACAGGCAAGCGGAAGTACTGGTACAGGCTAGTGGCAGCAGCTGTACAGGCTAGTGGCAGTAGCTGTGTAGGCAAGCGGAAATAGCGGTACAGGCAAGTGGCAGCAGCGGTACAGGCTAGTGGCAGTAGCTGTGTAGGCAAGCGGAAGTAGCGGTACAGGCAAGTTGCAGTAGCGGTACAGGCTAGTGGCAGTAGCTGTGTAGGCAAGCGGAAGTAGCGGTAAAGGCAAGCGGAAGTACTGGTACAGGCTAGTGGCAGCAGCGGTACAGGCTAGTGGCAGTAGCTGTGTAGGCAAGCGGAAGTACTGGTACAGGCTAGTGGCAGTAGCTGTACAGGCAAGCGGAAGTACTGGTACAGGCTAGTGGCAGTAGCTGTACAGGCAAGCGGAAGTACTGGTACAGGCTAGTGGCAGTAGCTGTACAGGCAAGCGGAAGTACTGGTACAGGCTAGTGGCAGTAGCTGTGTAGGCAAGCGGAAGTACTGGTACAGGCTAGTGGCAGTAGCTGTACAGGCAAGCGGAAGTAGCAGTACAGGCAAGCGGAATTACTGGTACAGGCTAGTGGCAGCAGCTGTACAGGCAAGCGGAAGTACTGGTACAGGCTAGTGGCAGTAGCTGTACAGGCATGCGGAAGTAGCGGTACAGGCTAGTGGCAGTAGCTGTGTAGGCAAGCAGAAGTACTGGTACAGGCTAGTGGCAGTAGCTGTGTAGGCAAGCGGAAGTAGCGGTACAGGCTAGTGGCAGTAGCTGTACAGGCAAGCGGAAGTACTGGTACAGGCTAGTGGCAGTAGCTGTACAGGCAAGCTGAAGTACTGGTACAGGCTAGTGGCAGTAGCTGTGTAGGCAAGCGGAAGTACTGGTACAGGCTAGTGGCAGTAGCTGTACAGGCAAGCGGAAGTACTGGTACAGGCTAGTGGCAGTAGCTGTGTAGGCAAGGGGAAGTACTGGTACAGGCTAGTGGCAGTAGCTGTACAGGCAAGCGGAAGTACTGGTACAGGCTAGTGGCAGTAGCTGTACAGGCAAGCGGAAGTACTGGAACAGGCTAGTGGCAGTAGCTGTACAGGCAAGCGGAAGTACTGGTACAGGCTAGTGGCAGCAGCGGTACAGGCTAGTGGCAGTAGCTGTGTAGGCAAGCGGAAGTACTGGTACAGGCTAGTGGCAGTAGCTGTGTAGGCAAGTGGCAGTAGCGGTACAGGCTAGTGGCAGTAGCTGTACAGGCATGCGGAAGTAGCGGTACAGGCTAGTGGCAGCAGCGGTACAGGCTAGTGGCAGCAGCTGTACAGGCAGGCGGAAGTAGCAGTACAGGCAAGTGGCAGCAGCGGTACAGGCTAGTGGCAGCAGCTGTACAGGCAAGCGGAAGTGTACTGGTACAGGCTAGTGGCAGTACTTGCATAGGCAAACGGAAGTAGTGGTACAGGCAAGTGGATGTAGCGGTACAGGCAAGGAGCAGTAGCAAAACAGGACAGTATCAATTTACAACGGAATTTTGAAATCTTTTTAGGTGAAGGGACCTCACAAGTGATTTACCTCAAAGATGTGCAAAGGGGAATGCAAACTGGAACACAATGATCAGCATGGGGCCTATTGGAATTCAATTTGTGGAGAGGTAAAGCTTGCGTTGATCTGTTTGGTGGCCATGCACACTGTTCCGGGCATTGTGGACCTGAGATATCAGCATTACGTCCAGTTTGACCGAAAGCCTTATTAATCTGAAGCATGCCTTCATGTCCGTTTGCTTGCCCTCCAACCCTTAACCCTTGACCCTCGCCATCCATTTCATCTGAAGCTTGCCTCTATCCGCTTGTAGGCCATCCAACCCGTTCCAGACTGGCGCCATCCTTGCAGCTGCCATCGACAGCCTTACGCTGCCGGTGCGGCTTGCCCAAGGTGAGCTGTCTGCGGGCACCGCACATAAATGTAAACCGGAACAATTCGGTAGATTTCAGGCAATGACCTTTCTCTTTTACTCCCCAGTATGTTTGCTCGGGTAAGGACCTGCATGCTGCCGGCGCAGCTTTGCTCAAGGCTATTTTTATTACTTATATTTTTGAAGTTCTAACTTGTCATCAACTCCAACAGTAAATTCAAACATGAGGAATGCGGCAGATCTTAGAACCACGATACTTATATTTTAGACGACCCTGGGACAAGGTTTTTCTAGTGTATGCCCTCACGCTGCCTACGGTGCAACTTGTCCAACATCTCTAGGCCAGCTTCTGTCGCAGCGTTGACACCTATCCTCCCATGGCTTTCCTCAAAAGATCCAGGCAGTCAATGAATGCCACCTAAAAGCGACCACTACTCGACACGCTGTTGTTATTGCTGCATTTTTGCATTTACCCAACAGCCTCGTCCATCCTGCCAGGCGGCGGTAGTAGGGTTTAGGGTTTAGGGAATCTAGGCGGGCGGTAGTAGGGTTCAGGGTTTAGGGAATTTAGGCCTGTAAATGTGTTGGGGAAAGGGGAAGGGGCTTCGGCGGTCTGGCCCCCCAATCATATATTCATGTTCAACGTCGAGGGTTTGGGGGGGTAGGGGCAGGGGAGGAGGAAACGGTGAGGTTGATCTTGCCCCCCAGTCAAGCCCAGCTGCTTGCCGCTCTGATGCTATTTGCCCTTCCAACTGCTTCAGGTGCTCTTGGTTCCCCGGTTGAGATGTGAACCTGCACTCCTTGATCCAACTCATGATCTATATTCCCATTTGTGCTCTGCTGCCTGTCTATTTGTTTGCCTCAGGTAGCGCAGCTGGTGCTCTTGGTTCCCCGGTCGGAGCGGTGAAGCTACACTCCTTGATCCAACTCATGATCTATATTTCTATTCGTGCTCTGCTGCCTGCCTGTCTGTTTGACTCAGGTAGCTCCGCTGGTACTCTTGGTTCTCCGGTCGGTGCGGTGAACCTGCACTCCTTGGTCCAACTGATGAGCGGCAGGGGGGGAGCCAACCTGGCCGCAGCGGCAATGTATATGCCTTGCCCCAGGGTGAGTGACACTGCTTATTTTAAGGACTTCAGCTACAATTCAGCTACAATTCTGCTATATCACGACCTGCGGCCGGGGCAGGGCCAACCTGGCCGCGGCGGCAATATATCTGCTATGCCCCAAGGTGAGTGGCATTGTCAATTGCAGGGTGCCTCAGCTAAACTCCAGCTAAATTCAGCTAAATGCAATTAAATTCAGCTAAAATCCAGCTAAAATCAGCTAAAATCCAGTTGCATCACAGCCTGCAGATGGGGCGGATGTCCAACCTGGCCGCGGCGGTAATGTATCTGCTTTGCCCCAGGGTGAGTGGCATTGTTTGGTGTAGGGTTCTTCAGCTACAATTCAGCTATATAACGGCCTGCAGCCGTGGTGGGTCCAACCTGGCCGCATCTGCATTGTATCTGCTAGCCAAGCTGGCCACGGCGGCGTTGTATCTGCCTTGCCCCAAGGTGAGTGGCATTGTTATGTAGCGTTTATCAGCTACAGTTCAGCTACATTACAGATATGCATAGCGGAAGGTCTCGAGGTCTCTACTGTTTGGTGCAAAGGACGTTCTTACCCCACGCCCCCCCCCCCAGACACACACACATCACCCTTGCCCCCCTAAGCCCCTGCCCCCCCCGCACACACAAACAGATATCCCCCTCGACCCCCCCGCCCCTGCCTCCCCCCCCCCACACATACATCTCCCCCTAAGCCCCTGCCTCCCCACACAAACACACATCCCCCTCGCCCAAAGCCCTTTCCCCCCCTTCCTTCCCCTCCCCCCCTATGCCGACAACACTTGCCTTTACCACCCCCCATCTGCACCCGCTAAATAAGCCAAATCATACCTTCCTGCCCATGCCCGCCCCTCGCTCTCCAGGTGCCCATCGACGAGCAGCTGGTACAAGCGCAGCAGGACCAGCGGCTGGGAGGCGGCAGCGCGGGGCGCGGCGACGAGCGGGCAGCAGGGAGCAAGCGGGGCAGCCCCATGCACGACGACTACCTGATCTTGAACAGCGGTTTCGGAGCGCTCATGGCGCAGCTGAGCCCTGGCCTGGTGGACGAGCCGGGCCTGAGGCTCGCAGAGAGTTACACGCTGCGGGGGGCCAGGCTGGACGGCGAAGCAGGGGACGCGGGGGCGAGGGGCGGCGGCCCTGCGAGTACCTCGCGTGCCGCTCAGGTGCGTTAAGGGGGCAAGATTCGCCTCTGTGTGCTTGTGTGTTTGTACAATGCACGAAAGGTCTTATTAAGAGGGGTTTCAAGGGTTAAGATTCGTGGGTCAACTAGCACTTTCGGGTCAAGACTAAGATCAAATAAGGAAAGGTAGGCGGAGAGAGTCTCTAGTGCAGTGTTGCGATACCGGTGACCCTCAAAATTTCATTCATAAAAGGGCGACTTCACCTGGCCCCCTCCTTTAATTCTTCAGTCCTCAGAGCCCTCTCCCCCGCAAAAAAACTCGCCCACAGGCGCTAGACGCGGCGCTGCTACGTGGACCTGATGCGGCAGCCAGCCGCTGCGTGCGCCACCGCTGCGTCCTCCCAATGCCGCTTCCGGTCCCGCTGCCGTTCCCCGCTGCGCTCTTCGGCGGGACAGTCGGGCCCACCGGGTCTGTGTACGGATCCGTCGCAGCGGTCGCGGCGGCCGCCTCTGCGGGCCAGCAGGGCAAGCAGCATAGCTCTCAAAGCAACCGAACCGCGGTCTCGACCTGCCCGGTGCTCACCAAGATGATGGCGACCGGGGCGTTCATGCCGCTGCTACAACAGGTGTGTTACTGTCACGGCAACTACGCAACCGCCCCATGGTGATGTTTTGAAATGTTTGCGCAAGTAAGGGGCAGTGTTTGTTCTTTCGGCTGCGAGGCCACCATCAGCAGGCTGCACCGCGGCCGTCAGAGGCCCCATTGGGACCAAACCTGGACCGGCCTACGACCGGCGGCCCAAGCAGCATGGCTGGCCACACCTGGGACCTCTGGCGGGGAGCCAGATGGCAGCTGACATGTAGCTGAGTCACGAAAAAGGAAACACTGGTCAGTGGTGTGTGCGGGGGTTATGGACTCTCAGTGTTGACACCTGTGTTCCAAACCCTCCAAACACTTCGAGCGCTCTTTTCGGCCAGTGTGCTTGCCGGTGTCCTCTGGTAGGTGCAGAGCAGATGGCATGTCAGGGTGGGTTATGAGTTTCAGGGTTTTCTACACCCAGGGGTTTTGAGGGTACATGGCATCCAGTTTAGGGTTTAGGGTTTAGGACCCCCTGCACTGGAGCCCTGATGCCGTACCCTGAACCCTTTATTGCCAACTCCCACTGGTAGGTGCAAAGCAGGTGGCGCAACATGTGCCGCTCTGCGGCGGGCGCCACACTGCTCGACACGTGGGGCTACGCCGGCTCGGAGTCCGGGGAGATTGAAGAGACGCTGCAGCGGCTGGCGGCAGAGTACGCGGTCAGCGAGGACGATTATTGATATGGACTGGTCTGCTGAGTCATTCGGTTGCTGGAGCGGTGAGAGAGGATGTTTACTGATGGCCGGAGGTGTAATGTCATCGACTGAGGGTGATTTGTGATGGCTTGCTAGTGGGCGCGGCTGGTATGCTGAGTCGGGAGTTGTTCGGTTGCTGAAGCAACCAATGACGATATGATATCAAGAATGAGTCAATAACATTACACCTCTGGCCCTGCTGAAAAAGCCTCGACCGCGCGGGCGCCCAACTGTCCCGTTCAAACAAAGTGTTGAACTGGAGTCATGGCCCGAAGGGGAGGAGATTTGTCGATGGCGCTCAGGATTTAAAATGGGCGCAATGTTTTATTTGTGTGTTTATGTTTAGGAATCTCCCTATGGAGCACGTGGATAAAATCAGGGGATACAACTTCAAGAGTGAGGGGGTAACAAATCAAGATACAAATCATCATAAAAAACACTTGTTGCCAGACCTTCCCCTCCGCTATATCCCCTACCCCAAGGATCTAGTAAATCCTTGTTTGCTGAGTCATGGAAAGAATTACCAGGGTTTATGGGGGGGGTCTCATCCAATCACTTCTACAATGCGCCTCTTGAGGTATCATACACACTTTACGGCTTTTCCACACACCTCACATGCGCTCCTGAAGTTGTGAAGCTAGTCCAGCAGAGCATCCCAAATGATTAAATGAACTATATGATATGTTAAACAGGTGCCCGCAATCCGGTTCAGGCACTAATTTAACAAAACAGGAACCCAGGGCACTTGTCCAGATGCCACAACATTGCCACTTTCAGTTCATGTAATCCGGAAAGGCTAGCAGGTGCACACAAGATGCACCTAGCAGCAGGATCTACGGTATTAGGCACCGGATTTGAGAGGCACCGGTGAGACCCTCCCATTTTATTTTACATTTCAACACACTTGGGAACGAAAAGAGTTTCAACTTAGAACCGAGGTTCTCTGAGGCGAGTGATGCCCGCACCCACTCACCTTCACCCTCCCCAATGCTATGTAAGGGAAGAAGGGAAGGTTAGTGAATATACCCTTCAATTGTATTACCTGATTGACCTGTTTGTAGGTTCTTGTTGTTGTTGTAGGAGGTACTGTCCCTTGCATGGAGGAGAAAGGGTTAAAAGAGCCCTAAATAAATCCCATTGGTCTGACGTGAATGCCCCGTACAGGTGTTTGAATCCTGTGAATTTTCCGAGTGTCCCCGTATTTTTATGTTCCAGAATTCCAGCGGAGTTTCTAATTTGATGTGTGTGACTAGTGCCCGCAAACCGCCTCCGTGAGGGAGTGGACTACCGTGGGTAAATGTAATGTCTTGAAACCGAGCAAAAGCGTATAAGTCTGGGGGACTCTTGTTTGTTTACTGTCCATTCCTGTTTTATTTTGAAGTGCGCATCATACCCTCTGTGGGGGCTGCCAGGCGGAGTGCCACATGACCGATAGGGACCCCTTCCTTTGACCGGCCTGCTGCAAGTAGCCCAATCAGCAGGATAGCTAACTTGCAGCTTTAGTGGGTAAAGTATACACTGGTGTTTCCACCATGTCCCGACATCGACACATAGTAGATCAAATCGGGGTCAGGGCGAGGGGGGTAGATAACGGCTGGAAACACCACATCACAAAAAGTTGTAGAGCGTGCCTAGAATGCTGAAAATATGGTCGCAACATGGTAATGGTCGCAACATAGAAATGCACAAACCTGAAGGATTTGGGGGGCTAAAATGGTGGAAATACTCGATCGTAACCCTAAACCCCTTTATGGGGTGTAAATGAGCTAAGCTCGTGAAAGACCTTCAGTTGGAAAAGTTTTTCCTTTACGTCTGAGCTTGAAGTTCCTCTTGCATTCGAACCCACCCACCCTAACCTCCGCTTTAGCTTCTGATGCTACCCGTTACCCTGGAGCACCCCTTTGGCCAGCGGCTATTGGGCTTTTCACTGCGCTCCAAATCGTCAGTTTGTCCCCTCTAAGAACTTGCGAGTCGTCTGCGGTTCAGTGCTAGCAGATTAAGTTTTGCTCCGAAACCGGCCCTCCTGCCACTGGTTACACTTTCAGAGGGCAGGACCCTCTACTGAACTGTGAATTTCATGTGCAAGCTTCAGGAGTGGGATGACCGCAGTTTAAAGCGCCGACTTTTCTGACGGACGTTTTCACCCAAGTCTTTATAAACAGGCAATGATGATACTGTAGTCTCAAACTGATTCTATCTCGGAGACTATTGCCAATCTGAGCCCCCCAAATGTTACTGTACTGTGTGTTATCGTTTATTTTGGACATTAGATTGAGATGAGAGCTACGCCGTTGCACTCCGAGTGGTGAATGCTGCTGACTAGCATCATGAAATGCGTACAAACCATGTGTACGAACCATATCCCTAGACATCCCATTTTGGCAGGGGGCGGCTAGGGGTCCCCCCCCTCCCCACGGGGTGCATCCCCCGAAATCCCTTGGAGCGGCTCCGCAACCAAAGATCACCGCTGCTTGTATGCCCATTCATGAGTCTGTACAACAGTAGTTGCTCTGACACAAGCAATGACTGCAGTCTGTGAGCTTTGTTTACTATCTTAAAATTCAAAAGCAAGCCCCGAGAAATCACAAACAGCGTGTCAGACAGTGGCTGCGAGACTGGCCAGGGAGAAAACCATTGCTGGCAGCGCAATATGACATTGTTGTTGCTTATTCAGCCTAAAAAAAACGAAGTCATCTGCTTCAAATAACCCCAAGTT
Organism: Limnomonas spitsbergensis; assembly: GCA_037349105.1. NCBI lineage: Eukaryota > Viridiplantae > Chlorophyta > Chlorophyceae > Chlamydomonadales > Limnomonas > Limnomonas spitsbergensis. The sequence goes on from JAYJMM010000114.1 coordinate 1,873,670, forward strand.
CTTTCAATTTTGTAGGACTTACGCTAGTAGGACGGGTTCGCTGTATTTACGCCCAAGTGGGTATTAATTAGTGTTGACAACATGAGCGATGACCATGTTTATGTCCTAACCTAGTCACAGAATCTGCTGGCCGGTGTAGAGACTGAAAAGTAATGGCCGGCGGGAGAGTGGTAGCAGAGCTGGCAGGAGTCGTGAATCATTTGCTTTCCACTTGTTACAAAAAGAAGGTACAAAGAAACAGTGGAGAATACAAATCAGTTGCGCTTGCTATGCCACCTACACTATTTAGATGCTTGCTCTTGCCACCGGTACGGGTACATGAATTAATTTCAAGCTGCAGCACTTGCTACTTGAATCAGCTATCACTGGTGTAAATAGAAAAACAATATTGTAGTAGGTATTTTTGTACATATTTATGCGCTGGGGGTGAACTTGGTGGCGTAGATGAAGGCGTTGTTCGCAACTGGGTCAGCCAAGTGGGTGGTCAGGTTCTCCAGAGGGCCCTTGCCTGTCACGATGGCCTGCACGTAGAAGCCCAGCATGGAGAACATGGCGAGGCGTCCGTTCTTGATCTCCTTGACCTTCAACTCGGCGAAGGTGTCAGGGTCGTCAGCCAGGCCCAAGGGGTCGAAGGGGCCACCGGGGTAGAGGGTGTCCAGGTCTTCGAGGCCAACAGACTCAGCGGCACCACCGGCGCGGAAGGCCTCAGCCTGTCCCATGAGAATGACCTGGCAGGCCACGATGGCCACGATGGACTGGGCGTGGATGAGGCTGGACTGGCCCAGGTAGTCTAGGCCACCGTCTGCGAAAATCTGGGCACCGGCCTTGAACCATACGGGCTGGGCGTTGGGGGACTGGTCCAGCTCGGGGACGAGGCAGCCCAGGGCGCCCAGCATGGCCCAACGGGCGTGGATGACCTCAGTGGTGCGGTACCTGGAGAAGGTCTCAGGGTCGGCAGACAGACCAGCGGTGTCCTGCAGAGGGAAGCATGGAATGACACCGCATATCAGCAGAGCCAACAGTGCAATGCTACTGTGTTTTCATGCAAACATTTGGTTGGACATAGGAATGCGTGCTGGAGCGACGAGCAGTGAAAGGTCGGGTGCTAAGGCACATCCAAAGCAATCAGTGACCTGCTGGAGGGCTAGCATGCTCCTGTCGTACACAATAGCCCTCAGATGCGTAAGTCGGCCACCGTGCAGGTACCTGGTACTTCCAGGACGGCCCAAGGCCTGCTGGGGGTCACTCTAATGGAATCCAGCCACTAGCAAAGCATCATGTCCCCAGGTGTTGTGCATGCATGTCAATTGCTCTATATGTGAGGCAGGTGCCCTGAGTACTGCCTATGCATGTCAATTGCTCTATATGTGAGGCAGGTGCCCTGAGTACTGCCTATGCATGACAATTGCTCTATATGTGAGGCAGGTGCCCTGAGTACTGCCTATGCATGTCAATTGCTCTATATGTGAGGCAGGTGCCCTGAGTACTGCCTATGCATGTCAATTGCTCTATATGTGTGGCAGGTGCCCTGAGTACTGCCTATGCATGACGATTGCTCTATATGTGAGGCAGGTGCCCTGAGTACTGCCTATGCATGACGATTGCGGTTGCAAGGCACTTACCCAGCCGTAGTCGCCGGGGAATTCTCCGGTCAGGTATGAGGGGGAGGCGGTGAAAGGGCCCAGGAACAGGGACCGCTCGGGGCCGTACCACTGAGGAAGAGAGAGGGGGTAGCATGGTGTCAGCCGAGAGTCATCAGTGTGGCAGGAGTGCAACAATGCAGGGATAATGATTATGAGGCTTGTGGACTGAACCCGCACACCCTGACCCCTGGGGCAAGGATTGAGGATCCAACCGCCCACTGCCAGCAAACATTTATCATTGCATCAGGCTTGTGACAGGGTCAGGGGCTTGTGGACTAGGCAGGGCATATGGATCGACAAGCGCGAGAAGCATGCATCTGCAAGTCGGGAATCCGGTCGCGGGAGGCTCAGTTAATGAGTTAACGGAAGCTTTTCGTGCCGATGCGCATGTGCTGGGGATCGAGTCGTCGGGGCTTGGGCCTCACCATAGAGTCGGAGGAGACCTTCTTGGAGATGGTCTTCTTGGCAGCCTGGACCATAACGGTGGAGCGCCTGGACACGGTGGACATAGCTTGCTTCTTCATGAGGGCAGACATATTGTATGTTGGGAGGTATTGACAAAGAAAGGAGTAGAGAGAGTTGGTAGATACTGATCGATGCGAATCGATCGGCTTTTGAAGCCCCTAGAAAGTGTGGGAATTGCGGGTGAATCAGAATCGCCGTAGATACGAGACGGTTGGACCGTTCGGCCGGGGGACGACAGGGCGTTTCATAGCCAAAATACTGCACTTTAATTGAAGACGGATACTGTCGTGACCGGGAAAAGACGCTTCATGAGTCCATTATCACCAGATTTAGCCCGCAAGACGATCCAGGGGATACGAGCCAAGGGAGCAAGCGTTCCCATCGCAGTAGGTCCTTGCCTCATCTAGTGCCACCTTCTGCAAACTGACCTGCCTTAATACCAGCGGCTCACGAAGCAGGCTAGAGGTGTACCGAAATCAGCCTAGCAGGCTAGAGGGCTAGAAGGCTGTCATGCTTCAAAAACAGGATCAAATTCATGGTATCTAAACCACATTTCTGCAGTGAGTGGAGCGATTGCTGAAGGTGTGTGATTTGCTGTGTCTACTTGGGCATATTTCTGCCAGGCATGCATGTATGAGCCGCTGTCATCAATGGGGTGAAGGCTACCCCATTGTCAGCCGCTGGATGGAAGGGAGGGGACATGGAGTGAAGGATTGGTCCATGGGGGTGGCTAGGGAAAGGTAGGGGGGGCTGCAGGAGACATGGAGAACAAATAGAACTGGCCAAGCACGCGTCCTACGCTCAAGCTGTAGGAGAGTGTTGCGCCAGGCCATGGTGGTATGGCTGCGCACCTGGGACCTGGGGTTTCACTGACCTCAAGGAAATAGCGGCTGGGCCTTTATTAAAAGATGTTGCGGGGAGCGAAAGGGCAGGAGTCCAGGCGGCCAGGGTCCTGACCGTGGTCCTGACTCAGGCGGACTTGGTGCCAGTCGCCAGGGTGATGAAAATGCCATTACTCCTCTCAGCTGCACGTACTCTTTTGCACCCTCGTCATGTTATGTCTGGGGCTTGTCTTCTGCACTATGGGGTTCATTCCCACGCTACTGCTCGGTGTTTGTGTGTTGGTTGCTTGCCCAGGGGGGTCACTGGTTTTCGCTCGCTGTCCTAGCGTATTTAGTGCCTGTACCGGCTTACGGGCACAAGTCCCATGCATCAAATATGATGCCCTGTTGGACTGTAAAAACTTCACAATTTCACTCTTGCTCTGTGTCCCTTAACTCTGTTTCCCCCTTTTCCTGACCAAGTGAATTGTATGTTTGTTTCCTTCCTTTTTGTTGAGGGCTAGGATCTGGGCGGGCTGGGGATTCTTCAGACTTCCTTTACTTTGGGATGTTCTTTCCTTCCTCTTTTTCCGGCTGTTCCTTTATTTTCTCCGCTAGCCTTTATTTTATTTCCTCCCGACCAGACAGTCAGGGTCCCACGTGGCAAAGCCTTTTGAGCATGGCCCATTGGTGACGTTAGTGTAATGTCAGAGACGTGGCCCACCATTCTCCCCCAGTCCCCCCCACCACGTGTCAGTGATATACGTATCAGAGGGCTAAGACAATCAGATATCCAGCAACCGTCAAGAGGCTGCCCGCTGCCTCGACCACTGTGCTTGCACGAAGCAACTGCATCAGCATGTGCCCTACTGTGTCAATGACGTTACACCTCTGGGCCCTGCTCAAATAAGGCTCAGCCGCAAGGGCGCCTAAGTAAAGAGTTAGGAGGAAAGATGGAAAGAAACACAGAGGAGGGCAGGGCAAAAGGAAGGGGGGGAATGTGCGAAATAGAGTGAAGGGACAAAACTAAAGGCTGGAAAACATAAAATATAAAGGAAGTTCCAACCTCTGAAAAAGTCTACGCCTCAACGATATCTACCACTTCGTCCACAAAGGCCAGGGCGTCCCACCCAAGCCTGCCCCGGTACAAACTCTAAAAAGTATCTAGCACCATTCGGTGGACCTACCCATCCCCGCTCTCTAAGTTGATCCTGCACGCTGGGGCATTGAAAACAAGCATGCAGCGCGTCCTCCACATGGTCGCCGTCTCCCCTAGCCCAACATCGCAGGCAGCACCGCCTGTCACGCTGATGACCACTGCGCCGTCCTCTAGTGTCAGCCGTGCTGACGGCGCCGAGCCGCAGCCTGAAGTTCGTGCGCACGCAAGCACACTCCTTTCGGCTGGTGCAGCCCCTGGCCTGCTCCCGCTGTAGACTGGAACCAGGTGTGGTAGGGGGCCGCAGACCTGTGTTCAATGGCAGGATCTCTGGGGTCCCCTCTGCCAGCTGCATCCAGCTGCGCCCGCTCGTATGCTGCATCAACTAGCGCTAGACCTCTCTGACAGGCGGCGGCTGTAGGTCAGTTGCTGTCTGACTCAGTTTGGGATCGACTGATCCCAGCCCCAGCTCCAGCAAGGCACCTAGCAAATCACTGCACCGATTGCGCCCTCCGGTGCCCTGCCTGACAGCGAGCTGCATGTCGGCCGCCATGGCTGCCGCCATGAGTGGGCTGTCTTGCTGTGCTGCTGGTGCGACCGCTGCGTTTTAGAAGCGAAGTACATGCTGCCACCAACTTCGCTGTAACGGCTAGATCTGCAGGTCCTGCATGACCCCCCAACTGGCAGCGGACGGAGGTAACCCTGCAGCCTGGCGCAAATGCTGGAGGAAGCTGGACTGCATCTTGCTCTTGAGGCAATGCCGCGGCCTAAGTAGGGTGATTGGTGGCCCACACCACATCAACGTAGTTGGCCGCAGGGCGCTGCATAGACAGACGCCAACCGGATGCATGTAGGCAGATGATGCCTGAGGTGCACCTTGGCACCAAGCGGACACGATGCAACGCAGTAGCGTAAGGCACCTCTCTACCTCGCATGGCCTTCCTCATGCTGCCGCTCTCGTGCTGAATGATGCCCACGAACTTGGAATCCTGGACACACTTCAGCACTATCTTATCGGGGCCATACAAGCAAGGATGGGCTGATTGCCGGCGCTGCGCAGCTAAGCGGCTGCCAAACTCCAATATCTCGATCTTGTTCACGTTGACCTGGAGCTGCTTGACCGCCGCATACTCATGCAGGGCATCTAGCCCTACTATGTGTGTGGGGGTGGGTGGGGGTATTCAAGGTTTTCACATGTCCTGGTGGTAGGTCAGATGTGGCCTTGTGGGTCCCCCCATCCTGAAACAACACCGAGGAAGGAAAGATGTCGGGAAGAGACGCAAGGTGGGGTAACTCCGTCGCGAAGGACTGACCTCCCAATGGCGCAGCCCAAGGAAAGCAAGGCCAAGGCAGGCACCTTTTGACAAACCGTATCACCGATCTGTCCTACCTGGCATAACTGCAGGCCGGAGAAAGAAGAACATCCCAGACAAACCTGTAGGGGACTCCAAATCGATCGGGTGTGAGGCTGTGAGCCCCCCCCCCCCCCCCACCCTTTGTTGCCGAAGGGAGCAGTCCAAGAGCATGGCATGGCCTTAGTTAAAACGGGAACATATGAACCCGTGGGCAGCAACTCAAGCCTCTGGCCACGCCACTGAAGGCCGCATCCTGCAGGGCTAAGGCAGAACCTTCATCACCTCAGGACTATGTAAAGACGAAGGCCGCGGCCACATTTATGGGAATGTGCTCCCACTACTGGTAAAGGGACCACATCCCTAAATAAACCCAGCAGGCCACTTTGCAGTGGGCGAATAGTCCCCCAAGTCACTTTCCAGTGAGAGAGAGAAAGAAGGGGCAACAGAGAAATGCTGAAAAATAAGCAGTGGGGTAAATGGGAAAACACTTTCGCATGCAAATCATAAACGACGGATGCACCCTAGGTGGTTGGGAAAACGAAGAGGTATGGAGAGTGGGATTGTGCATATCAGTTGAATCAATAGAGCTTTTTGCAAACTGTTGTCGTACACATCATCTATCATTATCGATCTCGAGCCCTAGATGGTGAGAGATAGATGATACGAGCATCTTGACCCAGAAATATTGGCTTGCGGTACACGATACGGCAAGCCCTCACTCATATCTACAGGCCAGAAAGTCAGGGGACCTGACCGACTTACTTGACTTGACTTGACCCCCTCCTCAGCGCTTGTTGAAGTTAAGGTGCTTCTGGGCAAGCATCATGATGACCCAGAAGAGGCCGATGAAGCCAACCTGCACTCGGGAGGAACGCAGGGATTTACATTGCCAGTTCCAAAGGGAGTTGCACTAGCAGTTTGTCAGGAAGTGACGCAGGGAGTCGGGTACACTGGTACTCTGGTAGTACAACAGGCCTGTCCCTCCCTCTCTCCCTGTCCCTGACCATTACGGTTGGGCTGAAATTAAAAATGACTTAATTTTTAGTATCTTGTATTTCCACAATGCTTTATTAAAAGCAACAGCGTATGTGTGCACATGCTACTAAGGCAGAGACTGGTTCTATGGCATATGTAGCCCTCCCCACCCCGCCTTCCCTCTCTCTCTGGCCCTCACCATCATGTCAGCTACAATAACCAGGGAAAAATGTATGTGTGCACATGCTGCCCAGGCAAAGGTTAGTTAGTTCCGAGGCACATGTCGCCCTCCCCCCCTCCCTCTCTCCCCGCCCCTCACCATAATGAGTGCGCAGTAGGGGTAGAAGCTCTCGTTGAAGTCCAGAATGGTGACGAGGAACTGGGAGACGGTTTGCTGCAGAGTGGAATGAAGGAAAGGGGGTCAGGAGAGAGAGAGAGAGCACAGTGTATGCAAGGTCTGGGTGAAGCATCAAGGAGGGGCCAGAAGCAAAGAGGGGGCTGGGGATGATGTCTCGGTGGGATGCTAACAGAGACACTGCTCGGCCACAAGAGGGCGGGCTCACAGACATACAAGCTTTGGCATGGTATTAAACATATGGCCGCTCCCCTTCGCTATTGTCCTTACCATGGTCCCGTCTGCAGTCATGATCAGGCTGTCGCTCATGGAGTATTGGGAGCTGATGACACCCTGGATTGAGTAGGACAGCGGGTCCAACCAGTACAGCCTGAAAAGGGGGGAGGGAGGGGGGATTGAGGGGGAGGCAGGGAGGCAGGAAGGGAGGGGAGGGGGGGGGGGTACTACACAGAGTGATAGGGAGGGGTTATGTGTGTGAGGCAGGGACGGAAAAAATCTCATCAGCATCCACTACCAGTCAATTGTCTTGTAGTCTGAGCATGCTGAAATAAACAGTGCAGTAAGTCCAGTTGCTTCGGGCCACCGGCTGAGGCTCGGTCTGGGGCTAACATGTGTTTGGGCTCGGTCTGGGGCTAACATGTGTTTGGGCTCGGTCTGGGGCTAACATGTGTTTGGGCTCGGTCTGGGGCTAACATGTGTTTGGGCTCGGTCTGGGGCTAACATGTGTTTGGGCTCGGTCTGGGGCTAACATGTGTTTGGGCTCGGTCTGGGGCTAACATGTGTTTGGGCTCGGTCTGGGGCTAACATGTGTTTGGGCTCGGTCTGGGGCTAACATGTGTTTGGGCTCGGTCTGGGGCTAACATGTGTTTGGGCTCGGTCTGGGGCTAACATGTGTTTGGGGCAGGATAGCAATTCTTGCAGGGCCTAGATTGCATACACCAAACGGCTCATCTATGAAGGTGGTCTGGTGCACACTACAACAAGCCCGATCAAGGGTTTGCCCTTATGGGAGCAGTGGTGGCTGCCCGGCAGCCCCCTAAAGGTGGTGTGAATCACACTACAAAACAGTGTTCAGTCACCACTTCCACCACACTGGGAAGGAGGTGTAGGGCACGAAGAAGCCTCCAAAGAGGAAGAAGACGTTGAGGAACAGGATGTTGACGATCTGAGCACAATGGAGAAGAGCGACTGGTTCATCATGCCAAAGCACCTGCGTGCGTCGCAGGGGGACAGGAGTTACAAAGAGGTACAGCGGTACAGGAGGGGTGGGAGTTACAAAGAGTTATTGGGAGTTGCGTGCTGGAGCGGCTTGTACCACATTACCCAAGTACATGATGTCCGTGTGGGGCGGGAGGTTAGCAAGACCATGGCTGCTTGTTCAGGGACCCTGGACAGGAGGCTCCTTTACTGTTGTGTTTCCCCACGCAAACTTACCCCCCCCCCCTCATGAGGACAGGAGGCTGATTTACTGATGTGTTTCCCGTCCAAAACCCTAATCCCCCCTCCATATGATGACCGCTCACGTGATGAACAGCAGGCACAGCCAGGTGAAGAACATGTACCAGAAGAAGTGCGCCGCGGTCGCTGTGAACTCAATCATGAAGAATATGATGAGGGAGTAAAGAATCGTCTGGACCGTCACGTACGGGATCTCAACCAGGGCCTGCAAGGGGTGTGAACAGGTGTGGACCTGTGTGGATAGGTGTGGGCATAGGTAACGTGTGCCCATGTGTGTGGATGGTTCTAGTCACAGTATCAGACACACCAACCGACTGCTTGCCGTCATCAAGGCCTGGACGGCGGCCCTTTCTCTCCCTCCCCCCCTCCCTCCATCAATACAAAGGCCTTCCCCCTCTCCCTACCTCCCTCCCTCCCTCATTGCAAAGGCCTCAGTCAATGCAAATATCTACTCCCCCCACTCCTTCTCTCACCGCTGTCAATGCAAAGGCCTCAGTGCAGCACATGTTTGCGGCCTTTTCTCTGTAGAAGACGATGCGTGCGCTGGCGACAATGGGCAGCACGCCGGAGGCATTGTAGTAGCCAATGAAGATGAGGCACAGGAATAGGGCGCCCAGGATGTCTGTGGGAGGGAGGAAGGGGGAGGAGGAGGGAGGGGGGAGAGGTTAAGGAATTAGGTCCAACCTCAACCAAGGCCTATAGGAGTGGTTGCGGGAGTGGGCAAACATATATGGGGGCCATGTAGAGGATCATAACTTATTGGTTTGAGCTACAAGGCCTCCATTGGCAGGCTCTTCCTTGCCCCCAGGCAGCCTCAATCAGTCCCCCCCAGTCAGCCAACCTGTCAATACATGACCCCCTCCCCCCTTATTCAGCCACACTCAGCCCCCCTCCCCTCCTCCCCCCCCAGCCACACTCAGTCCCCCTCCCTCTCTTTTGTGTCACTCACTCATGATGTCATTGGCGTTGTTCTGTACGGCACCAGTCTGGTAGTAGATGGAGCCAAGCAGCACGCCAAGTACCGTGGTAAACACGCAGTGCACAGCATTGTACTGCAGGTCGAGGGAGGAGAGTAACAGGTACATGAGGTTACAGGGGGTTGCTCAGCATTGTATGGCAGGTCAAGGGAGAAGGGGAACAGGCACAGGGAGTTGCAGGTGGGTGTACAGCAGGCCAAGGGAGGGGCACAATTACATTGTACTGCAAGCTGAGGGTGGGGAAGCTCGAGACTCTATACACCAAGGAGTTGCACAGGGAGTTACACAGGGAGTTACACAGGGAGTTACACAGGGAGTTGCACAGGGAGTTGCACAGGGAGTTACACAGGGAGTTACACAGGGAGTTACACAGGGAGTTGCACAGGGAGTTACACAGGGAGTTACACAGGGAGTTACACAGGGAGTTACACAGGGAGTTACACAGGGAGTTGCACAGGGAGTTGCACAGGGAGTTGCACAGGGAGTTACACAGGGAGTTACACAGGGAGTTGCACAGGGAGTTGCACCAGGAGTTACACCAGGAGTTACATCAGGAGTTACACCAGGAGTTATACCAGGAGTTACACCAGGAGTTACACCAGGAGTTACACCAGGAGTTACACAGGGAGTTACACCAGGAGTTACACAGGGAGTTGCACAAGGAGTTACACCAGAAGTTCCCTTCTCACCCCTGGGTTGCGCCAGTACTCGTTGAGGCATCGACGCATGAGTACGTTGAACTGCACGATGAAGGGCTGCGCGTAAAGCTGCTTGAGCTTGGTGGGCATGCTTCCGGTTTTGGGGAAGGAAAGCTCGCCAACAATCACGTCATTCTTCCTGAGGATGGCCAGGGGTGAGGAGAGGGTTCAATTAGGGGGGTAGGGGAGGGATCAATCGGGGGGGTAAGAGAGGGTTCAATCGGGGGGTAGGGGAGGGTTCAATCGGGGGGGTAGGGGAGGGTTCAATCGGGGGGGTAGGGGAGGGTTCAATCGGGGGGGTAGGGGAGGGTTCAATCGGGGGGGTAGGGGAGGGTTCAATCGGGGGGGTAGGGGAGGGTTCAATCAGGGGGGTAGGGGAGGGTTCAATCGGGGGGGTAGGGGAGGGTTCAATCGGGGGGGTAGGGGAGGGTTCAATCGGGGGGGTAAGAGAGGGTTCAATCGGGGGGTAAGAGAGGGTTCAATCGGGGGGGTAGGGGAGGGTTCAATCGGGGGGGTAAGAGAGGGTTCAATCGGGGGGGTAGGGGAGGGTTCAATCGGGGGGGTAGGGGAGGGTTCAATCGGGGGGGTAGGGGAGGGTTCAATTGGGGGGGTAGGGGAGGGTTCAATCGGGGGGTAAGAGAGGGTTCAATCGGGGGGGTAAGAGAGGGTTCAATCGGGGGGGTAGGGGAGGGTTCAATCGGGGGGGTAAGAGAGGGTTCAATCGGGGGGGTAGGGGAGGGTTCAATCGGGGGGGTAGGGGAGGGTTCAATCGGGGGGGTAGGGGAGGGTTCAATCGGGGGGGTAGGGGAGGGTTCAATCGGGGGGGTAGGGGAGGGTTCAATCGGGGGGGTAGGGGAGGGTTCAATCGGGGGGGTAGGGGAGCGTTCAATCGGGGGGGTAGGGGAGGGTTCAATCGGGGGCAGGGAGGGTGGCCAGGGGTGAGGAGAAGGTTCAATCAGGGGGGGAGGAGAGACGTCAATCGGGTAGGGAGGAGGTGGCCATTGACACGGACGTCACCGGTGATTGTGCCGACTGTCTTGCGGCCAGCGAGGACATCCATCAGGGTCGTCTGCATAGGGAAAAGAAAAGGAAGACGGGTGGACGGTTTAGCACGGAGGCATAACACAACTTAACCACTCATGCCACCACAGACCCCTAGTCGAGTGACTCAAAACCCATGGCATGCCCTTTGCACCCTATGGCATGCCCACCTTTCCCGCTCCCGATACGCCCATGAGCGCCATGAGGATGCCTGGGCGGAATGAGCCGGTGATGTCAGTCAGCAACATCAACTCAGGCACAATGCCTTGGGCCTTAAACTCGGCATTGCCTGTGGGGGTGGAGGGCGAGGGGCACAGAGTGGCTCAAGTAGGTGCAAAGGTTTGGGGTTTAAGGGGTCAAGCAGAAGGGACAGAGGTCTGGGTCCTAGGGTTCAGTTCGGCTAGCGTTCAGGTCGGCTAGGGTTCAGGTCGGCTAGGGTTCAGGTCGGCTAGGGTTCAGGTCGGCTAGGGTTCAGGTCGGCTAGGGTTCAGGTCGGCTAGGGTTTCAGAGTGGGGCTGGGTACTCAAGTAGCATACAATGCCCCTTGGCCAATAAGTTCCAAGTTCATGTCAAGTCTCGCACCGGCTGGAAGGGCTGGAAGTTCAAGTATGGAATAAATATCATTTCATGGCTACCCCCAACTGGCAGGGCTGGCAGGTCAAACATGGCATGACGGTCCCTTCAAATGTTGTCCATCTCGCTGCTGTACCTGGGCTCCCGGGCGGCAAGGGCACGATGTATTGGATCTTGTTGAAGGAGACACCAGCCGGCGTGAATGAGCCTGTCGCCTTCTCGGTCTTGATCTTAGCCTGGTTGGCCTCAATGTTCATCAGCTCAGTCCCCTCGGCCAGGCCTTGAGGAGTGCCGGGCTGTTGGAAGAGGGAAGAGAGAGAGAGAGAGAGAGGGAGAGAGAGGAAGGTAAATAAAGTGATGCGCATGTGAGGGTGAGATGGAGTCTTGGGCAGGTGGGCAATGGCCCATGGGTAGAATCATAAGGAGAAGCAGGCTTCACGAGGGGAAAGAGGGCTGGAGAGGAGGTCGTCTACCAGAGAGAGGGGAGTCATAACGATGTGGGTCATGAAGGGTCAGATGGGAGGGAGTCAGATGTGATGGGGGGGGCAGCAGGGCGGTAACCACTGGACCAAAGGGGACCAATCCTTGACCGGCCTATGGCCAGTGGCCTAAGCAGCAGGGCTTGTCGAACCAGGTCCCCACAGCCCCTGGCTACAATGCTGACTTGTGGCAGAGGCCTTCACCTTCAGAATATACACAGCATGGCTTTCGTACCTTGACGATGATCTGTGGCGCCGCTTTCTGCTCCTCCTTCTCCGGATGCACCTTGGACCCCGCCTTGTCGCCGTCAACGGTGGCAACGCGCGTGTTCAGGAAATCCTGTGAAAGGGGGGAGAGAGGGGTGGAGAGGGGTCAGCCAAGGCACCCGGTGTGGGGTGGAGAGGTGTGGAGAGGGGTTAATGAAGGCACCTGCTGAGGAGCGTGGGGGCTTGCCAATCTGGCAACCATACAGCTGTTGTGCTGTTTTTCGGAGATAACACTCCCTATATACCGGTAAGTGGTGGTCTTATATAAGTGGGGGTGGTTATTCAAAGAGGTTGGCCATTTCGAGCCTGCCCCTCTCCGCCTCTGCTCCGCCCTCCCCTCCCTGCCTTGTTGCCGGTGACAGTCGCGACACGATTCTTTAGAAAATCCTGGAGAAACAATGCATACAAACGGAGACTGAGCGGGGCACTGGCGGAGGAGGAAGGGGAGCACCTCCCCAGCCACGTTCGCGTACGCTAACCCGTCTCAGAGAGGATACGCAAGATGAGGCGACAAGAGGCAAGTAGCGGTTACTTGTGGCGATTGCCCCGGCCAGCCCCTCTGACATTTAAATTGTATCTATATCTACATACCTAAATCAATGCATGTGTTTAAATATTCATATTCGCCTCACCTGGGAGAAACTGGGGACCGAGGTGGCCAGTGCTGCACGAGGAAAGGGTGAACAGGGGGAGGGGGGGGGGAGATTAGGGGGGGTGACTGTGTCAGGGGGATTGAATACAGGGATATTTGTATGCATGGAATATATATATATATATATATATATATATATATATATATTTATATTTATTTAAGAGTATCCTTGTTCGTTTTGTACTGGGGCGCTTAGGGTAGCTCTAGCAACAGTGTAGCAGAAGCTGTAGCAAAAAAGAAATAGCGATTGATACTGTGGGAGTGCCCCTCTCTCCATTCCCTTTCAGATCCTCACCTGGCATCCAGGCCAGCAGGAATGCGACCATGACGTTGAGCATGATCCAGTGGCCAAACAGGACGAGTGCCGACACCCAGATCATGTGGCAGCAATCGCAAGCAAGGACACAGGCAGGCAGCAGGGTGTTAGCGGCCTGCCTCAGAGATGAAGAGTTATGAAGGGGTACAGAGAGTTCCAAACATGTACAGGGAGTTACAAAGATGTAAAGGATCTAGATCTATTGGGTCCTCACCTGTCGGTCCAAAGGTTGCGTGTCTTGAGTACTGCGTCACCCAGTCGGATCATCTCCCCGTTGTAGTTGGTGAGGGTGTCCCAGCGCGGGTCGGTCATCTCATTCAGGAAAAGCGCCTGCTGAGCGTAGGTGAGCGGGCTGATCCAGTACAGCTGCGAGAGAGGGAGAGGGGGGGGAGAGGGGGTGAAAGAAGGATGGAGGGAGGGGGCGAGATCAGGCACAGTGGTCAAGTTTGGCGTAAGCAAGAGTCCTCACAGGACTGTCCTCACTGCTGGATACAATCCAGATCTTCAGCTGGATCCACTGCCTCGAGAAAAACATCCGCCCAGATCCCATCACAAAACCCCCAGGAAGATCTGTCGACCACAACCAGATCTCTTCCAGATCCCAGATCTCACCCAGATCCACCAGGGGTGGATGGCGTCCTTGTTCATCACAAAGCCCGACAGGATCATGTTGAGGATGACAGCGAGGTTGCCGTAGCTGTTAGCCACCTCGAAGGTGCGGCCGAGGGCAGCAAGGAAACGGAACATGCCAACAGCGACCTGGAAGTGTGGAGGGTGGGTGTGAGGGGCATTAGGACAGGGGTGTGGGCAGAGTGGGTGGGTGCGAGGGGCATAAGGATAGGAGTATGGGGAGGGTGGGTGGGTGTGAGGGGCATGAGGACAGGGGTGTGGGGAGGGTGAGGGCTAGAGCTTGAGTGGAGAGGTGAGAGATGTGTGACAGGTCCAGGTCTACCAACATGCATGCCAGGGTCCCTAGCCTGGTTCCCCGCTGCATTGAGAGCTCACCTGAGAGGACAGGATGAAGATGCCCCAAAAGATAAAGAGGCGGCTGGCGCTGGGCGCAAGGCCTGCGGGGAGGGCAGAGTAACTGCGGGGTGTGGAAGATGAGTGGACCGGAAGAAAGAGCCTCGAAGGTACACTCTCACAGCCAGGGGTGACAAATCAGACTTTTGGATTATAAGTGTTACCAGATTGTGCTGTGATGGTTGTCCTTCCCCCCTCCCCCTTTCCCCCTCCTTTCCCTGTCCCCCTCTCCTTTCCCCTCCCCGGCCCCAGTCTCACCTGTGGGGAAGTAGACAATGAATGTGAATATGGTCGCATCCACGATGGAGAAGGGCAGCCGCAGGATGGCCCCGGGTACCGTGTAGGCCCAGGCGGGGAACAACTGCATGGAGCGATGCTTGTAGAAGGTAGGCAAGGCAAAGCACTGCGCAGCATGGGCAGCGGGAGGGAGGGGGCAGCCACGTTGGCAGTGGGACGGACAGGGGATGGGGGGGAGGGAGCTTGCCAACCACACTCAACACCATGCCCATCTTCATACAATAATTTAAACCTGTCCGACATCACTTTGAATCCCCTTCACCCTAAAGGTCGATGCGTCCCGCTCCAGCTGTGCCCCACACTCACCACTGTGCCCATCTCCGGGAACATGTTCCACTGCAGGCAGAGCAGGGAATGGGGACAGTGTTAGAATGGCAGAACAGGGAGGGGCGCGAGAGCTTATCACATGGGCATCAAGGCATAGAGGGTGGGGCATGAGAGATCATCACATTGGTATAACGGGCACCAAGAGGGGCGTGGCATCACACAGGGCACTCGCCATGTGCTGCCTTCTTCACTGCCCTTGTGTTGTATCTATGGATGGATCTGGGATAGATCTGAGGTAGATCTGGGATAGATCCGAGGTGTGCCTGGCATCTCCTCGTCCACCCCCTCCCCCTGCTCCAGCTCTCACCATGGCTGTGATGGTTGTGAAGAACAGCAGGCCCAGGTACACCTGACCCCCCTGGATGGTGTCGGTGTGCATGTTGGTGCGCAGGAACAGCGTCGCGCACAGGATGGCAACCAGAGTGGTCTGGAACTCCTGGAACCTAAGGAGGCAAGGGGGGAGGGGTTGATGGGTTGGATTATGTATGGATGCAGGCGTCTGAAGACGAGCGGCATGCGAAGGGTGGTGAGGAACATATGGCTGAGCGTGCAGCAAAGTGTAGGTTAGTGGCAGCTTTCTTCCTCCTGATCTCTCGAGTGGTATATTAATGTATAATGTTTCTAGAAAATTAGATCGGAGCAACATTCGTAAGGTAGCCCCTAAACCCTAAGATCCTCACATGTAGATGAACATGTTGCGGGTCATGAGCAGCGCGTCGCGGTGAAGCAGCGCCCGGAACAGCTACTTGCTGTCCAAGGCGTGCGTACAAGCGCGTCAGCCTTATAGGGCTCTACGTTGGGGTCGTCGGGCTTCTTGTTCGGGCAGGCGCAGTTGGGCACGACGATGTGCACCGGGCGCAGATGGCCCGGCGTCGCTGAGTACTGTGCACGCGCGATGCCGCCGGGTGACTTTTCGAACGCGTCGACAAACTGGCGCACAGAGATGAAATCCTTAGTGGCAGAGTTGGGGAGGTACTGGGCCTGGTCCTTGCGGGAGGTGACTTCCTGCATGGGGTCAAGGGGGGTAAGGAGGTGAGGGGAGGGGAGACTGGGATGGCGGGGTGAGTATGGGAAACAGGAGTATGTGTGTGGGGTGAGGGGCAACATGGGGGCTTAAACTTTAGCTACAAGACGTGGAACCGAACAGCATGGCTGGCCTATGGGGCTGGGACCTGCAGTTGGAGCCAGGAGGTTGCTGAAACTTAGCTGAATAGTGGCTGAACAATAGCCAAGCCATGAAGCCCTGTTCCCTGCATCCTCACCTGAAGGAAGTCCGCTACCTCCTTGCGCTCGGGGATCACGAAGCCAAAGCTGCTGAAGAAGGGAACGACCTGCAGGAAGGGTGGAGGCAGGAGGTTACAAAGGTAACAGGGGTTACAATCCCTGCCACATGTTACAGGGGTTAACAGGGGTTACTCGATCTGCACGCACCAGCAGCATGGGGAAAATAGTCTGCATCACACACCCCGCGATTTGTATGCATGGCGCACCTCCTCCCGGGTCCCGCGTTAGATGCTGTGCCCCTCGGACATGACCATGATGTCATCAAAGAGGTTGAAGACCTCTGCGAAGGGTGCAAACATAAGGGTATAAGGGGGGGGATCATGTCATCCAAGGTCACAGGACAGTAGCTTCAAGCAGTTCACAAAGGGCTGGGTGGGGAGCAGGTACCCAGAGCAACCTGGGTTCTAAATGTGAGGATGGACGGGATTGAGGTCTTGGCGAAAGGATGAAATGGACCGGCAGGCATGCATGCACCGGCAGGCATGCCCTACCCGGGTACATGTGAGGCTTGTGTGTGATTTGGAGGTTGGACGCACCTGGTGGCGGCTGCAGCAAGGACACGACCACCGTGGTCTCCATGCAGTGGTAGTAGTTGCGCAGGCAGCTGAGGATGGGCAAGGAGGAGTGGAGGCAGGGAGATGATGGGTCAGGTGGGGATGATGGAGGCATCAGTAAAAGGTGGGATAGATGGCAGGTGGGTGGACAGACTATGTGTTGGCCGGTTTTCTTCTGGATCTCATACTTTTATACTATCATGAAATGGCTCTAGGCTGTGATGTAGCTGAATTGTAGCTGAACAGTGGCTTAACTTAACCCCCTGATCGACAGTCCTGCACCCACCTGTTGATGAGGAAGGTGGTTGACGAGTCCATGAGCAGCACCTTGGCAGGCCCCACCATCATCTCCCCCGTGGTCACGCGCTTCTTCTGGCCGCCAGAGACGCCGCGGATCATTTCATTGCCAAGCCGAGTCTCGGAGCAGACCTGGGTGGGTGGGTGGTGGGATGGGCAGGAGCGGTGAGTAACAAGGCAGCAGAGGAGAGGTAGGGGTGCAATTGCAGGACAAAGCCCCTGGGGATTCGGGAGGCCAAGGTGGTGTAAGCACACCAGAGAGGAGAAAGGGCGGGAGCACTCCAATGAGCCCATCATTCGACCCTGGGTCCAAGTGCTTCGAGGCGCGCCTACCTCCAGGCCCAGCACGCGGAGCATGAGGTCTGTTGTGGCTGATGTATACGGTGGCTGATGTATACGGAGCGCCTCGTTGCAAGTTTTGTTTGCAGTTATCTGTCGTCCCTCACCAAGGCCTCCCTTCGGCTTCTTCCCCACGCATGCTTGACCTGTTTAACAAGGTGTGGCTCCTGATTTGTGCCACACCTTTGGATGTCAAGTACGGTATCATGGCCGGCATTCTGCATAGGCGTTGCACCACCAAGCTCCGGATGTGTACCATATTTTCCAGCCCGTCAATCTGCCTTGGAGTTCAGATGCACCAGAGCAGATTTCGTAGACATGTCACCTCCTGGCATCCCCACTGCAGTAGTATGTCATCCCCCCAAAGTGCTTTACTGCCGGACGGCGTCCACTCACCTGTATTTTCATTTAGGATATATATGACTATATGAGCAGTTTCTTTCCTGTCATTTGTGCCATTGTTCTTAGGTTGGTACGTTTCCATTGCTTCCGAAATCATTTGAAGCAAATATGTGCGCATCACCTTGGAACCTCCATCCGTGGCCTCAGATATGTAGCACTGATTCCTTAATGCTCATGCCACAATCCATGAGTGCATGGTAGATTTCTTGCTCTCATTCATCATCTATTGCTCTAGTGCTCCATCTATACATCCTCAAATTGTGATTTCAGCATGGTGGCATTTGTATGTCTGATTGCCAATGACGTGACATCTCTGGGCCCTGCTAAAAATGGCTCGACTCTGTTGGCGCCTGATTAAAGAATTGGGAGGAAAGGACGAAACAAACACAAAGGGGCAGGACAAAATAACAGGAGGAAAAGTAGGAAATAAAGTGAAGGGACAAAACAAAAGGCTGGAAAAGGAAGACAAAAGAAGCTCCATCCTCTCAAAACGTCTGCGCCTCAACGATATCTACCGCGTCTTCCACAGTTCCACAAAGGCCAGGGCATCCCACCCAAGCCTGCCCCGGTGCAACTAGAAGAAGTCTCTAGCACCTTTCGGAGGACCTGCCCAAGTGCCCATCCCCGCTGCCTAAGTTTATCCTGCATGCTAGGGCATTTAAAGCATGCATGCATCGCGTCCTCCACATGATCGCCGTCGCCCCGAGCCCAACATTGCTGGCAGCCGGCACCGTCTGTCATGCTGCTGACCACTGTCATTCCTCTAGTCAATGACATTACACCTCTGGGCCCTGCTCAAAAGGCTCGGCCGCGTGGGCGCCCAACTGTCCCTTTGGAAGAAAATAAACTTAAGGTCAGAGGGAAAGAAGGAGAAGAACATAAAGGAGAAAGAAATACCCCCCCCAAAAGGAAAAGGCAGCCCAAAGTATGTTTGCCCCTCTCAAGCCTATTCCCCAAGAAGGCGAAGAAAAGCAACAAATCTGGGCCTCAACAAAGCGTAAATGTCCTGAACAAAAGTCGGAGCCTCCCATCCAAGCCAGCCCGGGTACAGCTGTTTAAGTCTTTGGCGCCATCCGGAGGGCCTGCCCAACCTGTCTCCCTAAGCCTCTCCTTCAAGCTAGGGTAATGGAAGCAGACATGCAGCCCAATACCGTTGGCAGCACCGTCCGTCACGCTGCTGACCACTGCGCCGATTTCTAGTGTCAGCCGTGCTGACGGCGCCGAGCCGCAGCCTTAAGTTTGTGTGCACGCAAGCACACTCCCTTCGGCTGGTGCGGCCCCTGGCCTGCGCCAGCACGGAGCCCGCCGTAGACTGTAACCAGGTGCGATAGGCGGCTGCAGACCTGTCCTGTAGTGTCAACCGTGCTGACGGCGCCGAGCCGCAGCAAGTTTGTGCGCACGCAAGCACACTCCCTTCCGCTGGTGCGGCCCCTGGCCTGCACCAGCACAGCGCCCGCCGAAGACTGCAACCAGGTGCGGTAGGTGGCCGCATACCTGTGTTCAGTGGCAGGATCTCTGGGGTCCCCTCTGCCAGCTGCATCCACTTGCGTCCACTCGTATACTGCATCGACTAGCTGTGACAGGTAGCGGCTGTAGGTCAGTCGCTGTCTGACGCAGTTCCGTGTGGGCTGATCTCAGCTCCAGCTCCAGCAAGGCACCTAGCAATTCACTGCACCAATTGCGTTCTCTGGTGCCCTGCCTGACACCGAGCTGCATGTCGGTTGCCATGGCTGCCGCCATCAGTGAGCTGTCTTGCTGTGCTGCTGGTGAGACCGCTGCCTTGTAGAAGCGAAGTACATGCTGCCACCAACTTCGCTGCAACAGCTGGATCAGTCCAGCTCCCTCATGACCCCCCAGCTAGCAGCGGACGCAGGTAGCCCTGCAGCCTGGCGCAGATGCTGGAGGAAGCTGGACTGCATCCTGCTCTTGAGGCAATGCCGCGGCCTGAGGTGGTTGGAGAAATAAGTGTCATGGTAACATATTATACATGGCTGGAGGGGATTCGCCCTCCTTGAAGAACAGGTGGGCCGGTAAAGCAAAGAGGGGGAGAAATAGCCAGTTTTGGAACGGTGCAGGGTTTAGGGTTTTACAAGCTGGGCCCTGCTAAATGCTTGGCTGCGTGGGGCTGGTAGGGTATGAGGAAGCTCATGTACGGCTACCATGCACAGCCAAAACTAATATGGCGCAACCATGTTATCATGCCATTCTCTTTGAGAGGGGCAGGAACATGGAACCCAGCGATATTGATAGGGGGGGAGAGAGAATCGTTTGGCAGGTTTGATCCCTCAACTATTGGGTTGGATGACACTACTTGGATCTAGTATGTTTGGCATGATAGATGTTTTTGGCTTCGGTTATGGAGGGCAGGACCCAGCAAGGCAGAAGGAGCATGTGAGGGGCATAGATGTGCATAAGGAGGAGCAAGTGCAAGGCATGAGTGTGAACATGAGTGCCGGAGAAACATGTGCAGGGTATGAACATGAGAGTCAGTGTGGAGGAGGACTCATGTGAGGGCATGGGTTCCCATGCACGAAAAGTGTGTGAGGGGCATGGTTGCCAAAGCCCATGCTAGCAACTAATAACCTCTCCCAGTCTATGCCCAAGACTGTCATATCGAGGCTGGGGAGCAGCCACCCAAGGCGCAGCGATAATGATAGGACGCTCTGGGACAAGTTTCCCGTTTACGCTGTATGCAGCGCAGTCAAATTCAACACGCTCGCGTGATGTCGCTCGTCGTGATAGGCTTTGGTGGCTTATGCACGGGCTGGGTCACTGGGAATCTGGGAGGTATGGGGGCGGGGCGGCAGTGAAATAGGCCGAGGCTGACACGAAATTAAGGATGCATGCTCGAGAAGTGGCACAGCGTGGTTGAGGACAAGACACAGAGATATGGTGTGGGGAGTGTGTATTCGTATAATGGGGAGGAGCGCGAACGCTACAACCCCCTACCAGAAATTAAACGGTGCAGTACGCCACTTGGACGCCTGCTGCTGAACCCGCCCACGAGGTGCAATGTGGGCAGAGACAACAGAGGGACAGCCTTGGTGATCACTGTGCCCACCCCGTCAGGTAAGTATGATTTCAACAACGTCGTGAATGTATATGGAGGACTGTACAGGGGATGATGTACAAGACATCGATGGTGGGGTCTGCAAGATGTCTCACACCATACTGCCTGTTTCCTATTTTCCTTGTATGGATGGTAATTCTAGGTGCTGATGCATGCCCATGCCCATACCCAAGCCCATGTCCATGCCCATGCCCTGATGCCCTTGCCAGACATGCATATGTATTATGCGCTCTATCACTACGGTGCCGTAGGCCCGGCCGCCTGGGCGTCCATTTTATTTTGTTTGCCTGGACCATGAACCGCCTGCCATGCTAATTTGGTCCCAGTTTGGTTCCCATCCAGCCTTTTGCTGCCTTGGGGTGGCCTTGGAGCCCGCCGTAGGTGGCATCGTGGCTTACAAATAAAGAATACCTTGTCCCGCCTCATGGTCCATGGTCCATGGTCCGTGCTCCCCATAGGCCCCCTCACGCACTTGAGGCCCTGGGGATATCGAGCTGTTCCCGCACGGCTCTGCATGCCCCCCTCACCCATATCCCCATATGGCGGCTGGGCCACGGCGATGGGCTAGGCCTCCATTACCTAAAAGCTCAATGATGATTGGAATCCCATGTCCCTGATGCACTGCCGTGCCCGTACGGGACAGAGGAAGAAAGAAAATGCATATCCCTTAGTGTTCACATCATCGTAAATTGTCTCTTTAATTATTTCAATGAGCTCCAAGCTCTACATCATGGCCGTCGTGGCATGCAGAACCAGGCCTAGCTATTGGGGCCATGGGGCCTTTTCCTTCTCGGGGCGGTATTTCTTTCTCCTTTGTGTTCTTCTCCTTTTCCTTCTTCTTTCCTCCTTCTTTCCTTTTTCCCTCTTACCCTAAGTTACTTTTCTTTTCTCCCAATAATACAGTTGGGCGCCCACTCGGCCGAGCCTTTTTGAGCAGGGCCCAGAGGTGTAATGTCATTGACCAGTGCCACAGTAGGCCGGATGAGTTTTGGTTCCCATCGGCCCAGTGGTGCTGCCCAACGGTTTGCCAGGCATGTCCAGGAGGACTCAAAACAAATGTTATCCGGTCGATTGCAGTTGTCAGACAAGATATGCTGCCTCGCTGTTTTTTGTTTATGTTGCTTAGGCTACATTTCAGCGACAGTACAGCATGGCCCACGGCCGTGGGGCAGGCTGGGTAAGCTGGTCTAGCATGCCTTGCTGCTTGTGCTGCTGCCATGGGTCACATGCCGTAGGTCAGTCAAGGTTTAAGCCTCAAAGGCCCAATGATAGCTGCCCAGCGGCCTGCTTAACATCGTTTGCGTGCACACTAAAATAAACATTTTGATCTGGTTGTTCGAAATTAAATTGTTACGCTAAGGTACGCCCCTTTCCATGCCTTTTTTCAGGTGCTACATCTACACTCTAGCAAGGCACTGGCCCTCTGCCTTGGACCCGCAGTATCAAGCAGGGCTGCCCCTCATCCCCCTCCTCAGTCTTCAGCTTCGATATCAGCGACCCGCCAGGCAAGATCGCAGCCTAGTGCCCGGCAGAGGACATAGCGCTGGGGGCAGGGCAGCGACTCAGGTGCCTCTTGTATGTGGATGATCTCTCCATGCTAGCCAGCAGCCCGGCAGCCCGGCAGGGCTGCAGCACATGCTAGATGCCCTGCATGAATATGCGGCGGTCAAACAGCTCCAGGTCATCATCAGCAAGACAGATATTTTGGAGTTAAGAAGCCGCTTAGCAGTGCAATACAGACAGCCAGCCCATGTCTGCTTGTGTGGCTTAGATAAAACAGCGTTGGAGCGTGTCCAAGAATTCAAATTCGTGGGCATCATCATGACGCTGAAGTTCAGCACGAAAGCAGCAGCATGAGGAAGGCCATTCAAGGAAGAGGTGCACCTAACCTCTTACCAGGAATTTGCTCGCTAGGGCATGCTTATATTGTTTGCCCTGATGATGACATGCACTAAATACCTGCTGGGGTGTTATAAGATTCGTCCTTGCAGCAGTGTCAATCTGCCTAGCTCAGCCCAGCCCCACCCAGCACTGCACCACTGGTGACTGAGTTGAACGCTCGTTAGTAGCGGTAGCGGTACCCAGTTCAGGTCGTGGGGCCGTTTCCACTGGAGCCCCAAGGATCCCACCGCGTCGCCCCCTCATGCCCCCATGCCCTGTTGAGGACAGGCGGTGCCTGGGGCTCTGTCTGAATTCGCCCAATATTGCAGTGGGGGTGGCTGAGCTTTTATAGAATCAGTGATTTATCACCCATAGCTGAATTGCTTACTTAAGAGGGCTGCTGCAATTTTTGGACCGAAATCTTGCCATCTTGTACATTGAATAAAGGAAAGCCAGAGACAGCAATCCATTGTGAATTTGTGAAGTCCAGCAGAGCATCGAATTTAATGCATGCGACAGGTGCCTGCCAGACAACTCTCTAAAAAAACTTGGACTAAGAGCGAGTTGGGTGTTTGCCCCCTCCCATCCCTGGGCTTCCTACCAGCAAACAGCCATACTGCGGCATAAAAATGCAACCTGAGATGCAATAGGCAGTAAATAAGCCCCAGCCAAAACACTGGGCATGAGCCATGAACGAACACAAACATCAAATTGGCCTGATAGCCAACTACTGTATCGCCATGTTCAATACAAAAACTAAATGGACGAAACTTGCTGAACACGACTGTTTACATATAGAAAAGGTTGTTTCGAAGGAAAGATAAAAAAAATCAAAAAACACGCGAAATCACGACCTTGGCAAGGTCAGACAACACGGCGCTTTGGCCATTAATGTAAAAATAGCAATTTTATGATTCGTCCCTCCTTAGAATCACACATACTTTTGCTTCCAAAAAAGAGGAAGCACCCCCCCCCCTGACTAGCCTCATACAGTCATACCGGACACTATCAATCATTCACAAGGACTTCAGCACTGGTATAGAAATCAAAATAAATTTCGAAAACCAGTCCGACATAAAAACATTCAGAATCTACTAAGTTGAATACGGTAGCCGAGAAGACACAACAAAATCGAACATGGATGGAGGGCCGTAAGGTAAAGGTGACCTTTGTATTCCGCAAACAAAAGAGGATAATTGCCAGCTCCATAAAATTACGGAATGGTAAAAAGGTTTTTCTCACGCATAAATTGCGAGCATAACAGCATATCCCAGCTTATAACTTCTGTAAGTAATCAACAACGTAACAAAGAGGGCGGCCCTTAGAATCATCGTGAAATGGGGGAGACGGTCCCCCTTTGGGCCCTGCATGATTAGGGGGGGGGCGGGGCAGCCACCACCATTGACATAACTCACAATCTGCTGCCCCACAGCAAAACAAATAGTGCTGCTTTTATTACCAAGCCTGCCTAACACTGGCGTTTAGTTTGATGTTTAGTTTGCAAGGGGCGGCTTGCTGTGGGGGATCACTCCACTGGCCCCATAGGTATGACTTCCGGATCCTGGCAAACGATGCCCGTGAGCCATATACTATAATAAAAAAGGCGTTTGACCGAAGAAAAGGAAACTCATTTGTTGACTGTGCGTCTGCCCGCAGCTCGCTGTCTCTAGCCTGCAACAACATGCACGCAGCCCATGTTTTTTTCAATGCGCAGATAAAGGTGGAACCTCTGCCTCCCCTGCCGCGCACGCAAGGCTAGTGGGCCTCACACCGGAGGCAGGGCGGTCCCCTCCCAAGTACACCCTACTGCAGGGAACCTCTTGTTACCACCATGCTGTGTACTTCTTGGCTGCTTGCTCCGCTGGAGTGTGACAGCAAGCAGTGAGTGTCTGCACACTTGTCCGGAGGCAGGGCGGTCCCCTCCCAATTTCACCCCACTGCGGGGAAGTATCACCACCATGCTGCGTACCTCCTCTTGGCTGCTTGCTCCTCTGGAGTGTTACAGCAGGCAGTGTCGGCACACCTGTCTCTACAAATGCAGGAACGAGGTTGCTGACACTGTCCCTGCTTTCCGTACTTTATTTGAGTGCGCACCCAGCCACCTCGAGGATGGGCTGCCAGGCTGCCACCCGTTGGCCGAAGGAGACCAAACCCTTGACTGGCCTACAGCCGGTGGCTAAAGCAGAGCAGGGCCGGCTACACCAGAGGACCTTTCCGCCACATGGCCTGATGCAGCTGAAGTGAAGCTGGAGCATCCTAGAATAGCCAGGCGTCGTTTTCCCCTCCTTTTAAGGGCCGCTGTTGCTAGACCGGGTCCCGGTCTCAGACACCATTCAGGACTTGGAATAGCCCAGTTTCAGCGGGCCAGGAACAGCCTGGGTGGAGCACACAGGCACCAGCGGGCCCTTGCCCAAGCCCGGCTTTATAAAACCGCCTGCGGCGGCCGCGGTCGCAACCATCCCACCGGTTTGGCCTCCAGTTCTTCCGGCCTGCCTCGCTGAAACGAGCGGCGGCGAAACTGCATGTTGCATGCGTCCCTGCCGCCGGAGCTGCCGCGGAGGCTCGCACCGCCGTCCAGACCCGGCGAAGGAGGCGCCCTCCTAGTGCTGCTGCCCGCGGGAATACTTGCAGGGTGGCAGCATGCCAGGGGTCCCGATCTAGACGCCGGCTTAAAGCTTGTATCCTTTGCAAGGATGGAAGCCAGCGGGGGCAGGAGGAGCACAACAGACTGCTGGCTGCCGGCGGCAGGATTGCGAGGCAAGGATGCGAGTTTGGAGGCGAAATAGCCTGGCCGAGCCGCCGAGGATGCAGCCGCCGCCTTGTAAGCTGCCTCGCCGGGCAGCGAGAGGCGCCCAGAGCCCCCGGGAGCCACGGCGGGCCGCGGTTGCACTGAGGGAATCGGCACACATGGGGTCGGGGTCTGCCGAGCTCCACTTTCGGACGTGAGGAACGACCTCAACGGCCGCTGTTGTTGCCTGCCTCGAGCTGACAGGTGGAGACGGCGTGCCGAAAAGCTGACCCCTGCCTTGCTGCCCTCCACCATGCTGAACGCCGATGTCAGAATCCCGGAGATGCGCTACCAGGGAGCGGGATCTGCCCTTGAGAATGACGTGCTGCGGGGCGGGCGCCGCGGGCACTGCAGCCAGGGCGGCAGCCGCGCCCGCGACATGGCTGGTCTCGGCATCCGAGCGGGCCGGGTTCACGCAATCCGATTGGCCCATGACTGTGCGTGACAGGAAAGCTGGCTGGGGAGCAGCGGCGGCGACCTCGCCACTCAAAGAGGCCTCCTTGGGGGGCGCCAGCGGCGGCGCAACGGCCGGCGTGGCGTACATCCAGGCGCACTGCCCCACCAGTGCAGTCGAGTCCGGAGGCCCCATTGCTGTCGGCTCGGAGCTGCGGGTGCCGAGGGAGCTTCCGGCAGCGGGCCACGCGGGTTTGTTGCATGAAGCCTGTTGGGCATCAGCCTGGAGCTGGGGCAGGTGCAGGAACTCCTCCGCCGATGGTCGCCGAAGGGGGTCCAGCTGCAGGCAGGCGGTGATGAACTCCAGCAGGTCCTCGGGCGTGTCCGCGAGAGCCTGCGCGCGGCGGGATGGGCGAGAGGCAGGACGAGGGTCGCGGAATGGGAGGGAGGGCAGTGGCCGCATGATGAAGATTGCAGCCGTGGACTTTGTCAGCGGGACTGGTTTTGCTGTTTCACAAGAAAGTCACAGGAGAGGCAGCTTCCTAGTTTGGTGCTCAAGCCGCACACACAAGCAATGTCGGGGGTAAATGGTCCAGTGCTACAACACTGGAGGCATCCATACACAGCGGTCGAGGGATCGAGCCCACCAAACGATTCACTCCCTCTCCCCCTTTCTACGGCACCGGGTTCCATATTCCTGCCCCCAGGTTGGCATGGCTGCACCATGGTTGTGGCTGTGCATGGTAGCTGGGATTGAGGTCGCTCATACCCAACTAGCCCCACGCTGGGGAGTGCTCAGCAAGTCCTGGCGGGTGAGCACCGTCCTTAACATAAATGTTCGGATGCTTCAGTCGCAATTAAGCTACATTATGGCCTACATCCAAGAACCTGGTGGAGCAAGCCCTGCTGAGTCTGCCCCCTCAGCCGTAGGCCGGTCAAGCTTTGCTTCGCATCGGCTCAGTGGTGGCTGTCCGGCGGTCGCCAAAGGTGGTCGGGTGCGCACTAAATCGGCACTGCGGTACCTCCAAAGCCGTCCCGCCATGGCTCCTATGCGAAGCCCCGCCAGCAGTGTTTCTTTTTCCGGCTACGAGTTGACCCTTGACGGGTCGCCCCGCGGCCGCCGCCGAAGGCCTGATACGGCTCAAACCTGGACCGGCCTACGACTGGTGGCCAGAGCAGCAAGGCTCGCCACAAACGAGGCCGCTGGCCAGCGGCCTGAGTGTAGCTGACGTGTAGCTGTGTCACGGAAAAATAAAATGAATCAATGCCCGCCAGCTCACAGACCTTGCCTGGGGGCACCTGCCCTGTTCTACCAATAATTAAAACAATTAGTTATAGAAGCGTTAATTGTTTTTCAAAAAATGAGACATATTAGGGATTCCCTCCAAAACCGGGAGGATCAGTGGTAGACAGTACCGTACACACTGCGGTTCTTGCAAGATAAAATAAAAAATTTGGTTGACAATTTCACATGCACAGTCTGGCTGGAAAATGTTGGGGAAATTGCACCAAGATAAAGGGTGTCGGAGATGCAGAGCAAAAATGCCCCCCCATAATTCAGGAGAGTAACTTGACCCTCCTCGTATGCGTGCCTCTTCAGTAGCAGTCCCCAGCTCCTATTATTGTTTGCAGGTTTTAAAGGAGCTAAGCGGGACCCTGCCGCCCCACATCAGCAGCAGTACCACACCATTTGAAGCCCCTTCAGTTGGCCAAATCGACACTGAGAAGTACGCAGATCTCTTATCAGTACAACGTCTACCACCTGGCCCAACCACAGCAGATTCATCAAATGACAGAGATCATCTACTAGCCTATGAGAGGTAACAAGACCAAACACAATGAATGGATGTGCATAATTCAGGGTGCATACCACAGTAATGCTACCTTAGCTTGGTAGCTTGGCGGATTCTCCTGACTCACAACACGGCACTTCCGATAGCTCCGGGCCATGCACGTAACGGCAGTTTACGACATGTTCTGACCATGCACATAACGGCAGTTCCCATACTGTGCAAAGCTTCACAGCTTCCACGGCATAAGTGTCTTTGGCCAACTGCATTGGCATCTTCGCAAAATCTTCTATCTCAATGGAAGTCCCACGCCACAAAATCTTATTGAGATTTTTGCTGGGGGAAGGCCATAACATTTTGTTTTTAGCTTTGCAAATACGGTAGGTGAGATTTGTCCCCATAACGGCAGTTCTGACACATCCCATATTGTGCAAAGGTCCACTGCCTCCACCGCACAAGTACCTTCCGGCCAACAGCAAGGCAGTTGTCCCAACAGACCTCTGTCCCGCTGCCAGCAGTCATTCCCATCCTGGCGGCATGCAGCCAGTAAGGCAGCAAAGCCGATAGGTCCTCGTCCCCACCATGCTAAATTGCAAATTG
Organism: Limnomonas spitsbergensis; assembly: GCA_037349105.1. Classification (NCBI taxonomy): domain Eukaryota; kingdom Viridiplantae; phylum Chlorophyta; class Chlorophyceae; order Chlamydomonadales; genus Limnomonas; species Limnomonas spitsbergensis. Next base: position 1,901,946 of record JAYJMM010000114.1, read on the forward strand.
TTTGCTTTGGATTTCAACCGGGGTGGGGTGCGTGGCTGGGGTAGCAGGCTGTGTCACATCCGCTGATACTGTTCATCATTCAGAACTGGCCGCGCTTTGAAGCACGGCAGGAGGCTGCTGCAGAGGTCAGACCAAACCCTTCCAGGGGCGGTCTTCACAGGCGGGACCTGCTCCTGCACGCAGCAGGCGCCTGCGGCCAGCAGCTGCTGCTGCTGCTGTGACGCGTGCATCGCCTTCCCGGCCGCGACACTACGCCGTCCGAAATTTGAATTCCGAGCTGCCGAAAACAGTGGGTTGGAGCAGGCAGCAGGTGCAACGGTCGCCGAGGAGGAGTCCGCGCCCACCGTAAGACGCTCCAGGGCATCAAGGTCGCAGGCTGGAATTCGGGCAACCTCGCGCTTCCCTCGGCCGCCTCCAACCGCGCCGACGGTCAGCGACGGAACGGCCTCGGTGGGGGACGGCTCAGGGGCAGCAGGGTAGGCGCGGGGCGACGAAGTCCTTGATGAAGACGCCAGCCTGGCATTTTCGCACTTAATATTATGTGACATGGCCTCTGAACCTCCCGCCTCCAAGCAAGGTGCTGACGCTCCGTAGCCCTTATGGCACGTCTCCAGCAGCAGGCAGTCTCTCCATGCCTGTGGGGGCAGCGAGGGAGGTCCAGGCTCAGGGTGGAATACTGGAATCAGAGCATGCGCCCCTCTTTTACTTCCCCAAACAGGCACCCAAATTTTAATACCCGATGGTTTCAAAAAAGATGAGAGGTCAACACTTGATTTTCTGTCCGTTGTACCAAGCCCCTGTAGGGAAACATCGAGCCCTGTCCCCTGCCGATCAGCGCGCCGCAGGCATCATAAATCCCCTGGCACCACCATGTGCTAACCACACATGTATTCATCATTCAAACGACAACGGACATAACTCAAGTGACCGGCCAATGAATCACCAGTGGAGGAATACGGTAGGCAGGCAACACGCTATCTGCATCTGACCCATTTTTGCTAACTGCACGCCTTACCCGGTGGGGACCGCCATCGCCGGGCGGCCCCCACCGGATCACTGAGGACCAAATCATGGCCAGGCTACAGCCGGTGGCTTAAGCAACAGGGCATGCTGCACCAGGCCCTCTCGGCCACAGGCCGTAAAAGAGCAGTGGTACAGCCTAGGCCAATGTTTATTTTATCGTGTCTCACATACATGTCAGCTGCACACCGGCCTCTGGCCGGCGGCCCCATTTGTGGCCAGCCATGCTGCTCTGGCCACGAGACCCGTAGACCGGTCCTGGTTTGGTCCCAATCGTGCCTTCGGCGGCCGCGGGGCAGCCTGTCGAAGGTGTTCTGGTAGCAAAACAAAAGAAACACAGGCCTAGGCGCGCTACAATAAGCAGTATTTACCCGCAGTTGTAGCAACCCTGAACCCCAAACCCTGAACCCCAAACCCTTAACCTAGATCTCAAAACAGGCCCTTGAATTTAGCGCTACTCTCCTATATGCCGGAGTTTCAAACATGACTGCAAAGAGGGAAGCAAAATATTGATTTCAAATCCCAGGATCATACACAGTATATCACATCAACATCAAATCCACCTGCCGATTTGTTCCCGGATTTCATCAGCTCAGTATCTCCTAGGTTCTGTTTGCACCTGCAGCCCGATAGCCCAGCTTCTATATAATTCCTCCCTCACCTGCAGCTCTGCCATGTCAGCGGCCAGCACGGCATGCTCCCGCGCCACTCTCGAGAAACAATGCGGGTCGCTCAGGTAGCTGCTGGCCAGCAGCTGAGGCAGGCCCCATCTCTTAGCAGGGTCGGCTTGCAGCAGACCATGGATCACGTCCCGGACCTCCTGCGTAGGATTTAGGGTTTAGGGTTTAGGGTTTGTGCAGCAGACCACTGATCACGTGCCAAACCTTCTGCGGGAAAAACGGAAAACGGACTCGGATTGTTTCAGATTTTGCCTGGATTTGCCATCTTTTTGCGGAAGGAATGGCTGTCAGCTTCCTCAAACGTTTATGAACATCAACCATCCTTTGCAAAGCCTTCGCCACTTTCCCTTCTGCCTTCCTAACCGCACAGCCTCGCCCTTTCAAAAAAGGCTCGCTGCTGTGGCTCCTTGGATGCTGTGGCAACAGCATTATACCCCAAACACCTCGCCTCAGGGCGACGCGTCCTGGTTTTTCATTCAACTGCATGCCAGCGGGCACCGGCAGGCTGCTAGGCAGCCGTCAACGCTCCCCGTGGCTACCACTAAACTGTTCAGTCATCAATCAATTAATTAACTGTACATTTGATTTGCCTTCCCTCGGGCATCGCAACATGAGCTCTTTTATTGCTGCCCTCCGGATAACTGTCGATGAAAACTCTTAATTTCCGGCTTAAATCTTGCGGCGATGATCTATGATAAGAATATCCATCGATCCCTCAACCCCAAACATTGCTAATTATGAGGGATTCGCTGGAATCTACTCATAATCATTTGTTTATCTATTAATTGCCGTTCAGCGGGCACTCCACAGCCAGCTCGTTGATTGATGGCATTTTACTAAATCATGACGCAGATGGCCTGTTTTCATCTGGTCCAGGTTTGGTCCCCATCCGCCCAGTGACAGCTGCCTGGCAGCTCCCCCACAGAGGTCTGGTACGTACTACCATACAAACTGCTACATGATGAATACCGAACTTTCCACAAGCCTGTCCATGAGCGCAAAAGCGCCGTAACAGCCACTGATTAGCGCCACAAAGCTAACGGGCCTCACCCTCGAAAACTCCGCCATGTTCACGACCCGTCCGGCCACGATGGCCCGCTCCACGGCCGCGTTCACCGCCTGCGGGGTGCGTCGCTCCGCGTCGCTCCACTGCTGCTTGAACGCCCACGCACCTCCCAGGTGCAGCTGATACAATACCACGCCGAGAGCCCACCTGGAAAGAAAACAGAGGGCGTCCCAGTGTGAGATCCACGGCATCTCCCCTCCCCCCAAACTTTGATTTCATGCCGTCAGGGATGAGAGACTGTCCTTCCCCGCTTGTCGTGCCGCCATGCTGTCAAGTTGTGCAGTCTGCTGTCAAATTGTGCGTCAAGTTTGCAGTCTGCTGTCAAGTTGTGTGTCAGGTTGTGCAGTCTGCTGTGAGTCCTGCGCAAGGTCTCTGTCCCGAGTTATCAATAACTGCAAGTTCCCAGACCTCTGAACCCTAACCCCTAAAACCAAAACCTAAAACAGACCTTAAAACAACTCAGATTCCCTCGTTACATGCTCACCAGTCAGCCAAACCTTAACCCTTCACCCTAACCCTATACCGTGACCCTAAAACCTATGTTCACCAGTCAGCCAAACCCTAACCCTTAACCCTATACCGTAACCCGAAACCCCGTGCTCACCAGTCAGCAGCCTCGCCTTCGTCCCTACCCGCCAATCGCCCAGGGGACATGGTCCAACACGTCCCGCCCTGCTGCATGCACCCCTGCAAAGACTCCTCTCCGACGGGACGACCAGAGCCTGCGGGAGAGGAGGCGAGGTCATACGCGTCGAACGCCGGGTTCTATACGGGGGCCGCACACATATGAAGGCGTCAAACGTTGTACTTTAAATCCGTAAGCCTAACCCCGTCAATTGATACATAACCTGTTCTCAGGCTTGCGCCGCTGGCTCAGAAGTCAAGAGACGCACGGTGCCAGGTTCACATCTTACCCATCACCCACCCTGGGAAAGCTCTCGCATTTCGGTTTGTGTAAATCTGCAACCGCTAAGCCACAGTTCAGCTGCCTAACGCCCGCGGCGGGTGGCTCAATGCATGGCCTGCCAGTTGGGCAGCCCACTGTAGGCCGGTCCAGGTTCAGACCGAATCGGGGCATCTGCTGCTGAGGGTAGGCCTGTCGAAAGTGGCTTGTTCCTTGGAAAAAGCGGCACCCCGTATCCGATTGGGCTACTAGGTCCATGACAGGGACTCGCACCTGCAGCTAGAGAGGCGCCAGTCAGCTGCTGCCTGGCGGCATCGCCCGAGGCACTTGCTGCAGCCAGGCCAAAGTCGCAGAGCAGCACCCTGTGGGACGAGTCCAGCAGCCAGTTCTCAAGCTTAACGTCCCTGAAGAAACGCGGGCAGGGACAGGGGTTCCATGGGTACGGGTTGAGGGTTGAGGGTTGAGAGTTGAGAGTTGATGTTGAGTGTCAAGGGTTGCAGGTGTAGGGGGAGGGATTTCGAGCTTAAGTTTCAGAGTTAAGCGCTGAGGGTGAAGAGTGATGTACATGTTAAGCAGATGAGGCATCTAGGACAGAGCAAGCCCCCTTTCAGGCCTAACCTGCAGCCTGGGATTCAAACAGGGCACGAACGCCTGGCTAGGTCCGTCGTCCTTGATGCATGCAGCCCATCAATTTCCCTCCGGATATAATGGTTATGACTCTTAAGTCCTCCAAAAGGCGCACGTGACCTGCCCCCGCAAATTCCGCACCCGAGCGTCCCTACGATTACGTAATGCAGAACTAGCAAAGGTTGGCAGACCGCTGGGCAGCCACCACTGGGCTGATGGGGACCAAACCTTGACCGGCCTACGGCCGGTGACCCGATTTCAGGGCTTGCTGCACCAGGCCCGTGCAGCCATGTTGCTGAATTGTAGCTGAATTGTAGCTGGAATAACCATAGCTGAAGCGCCTTGGAATAAAGCCAAGGATGCTCCCTCTGGGCACCCGCACCTGTGAACCACACCATGCTGGTGGCACTTGCGCACCGCGTTGGCCATTTGAATCAGCAGCGACTGGATACGGGCGGCCGACAGCAGTTCACGCGCCTGCTGGCGGACAAACAGGGGGCGGAAATTAACCACACATTCACACATTCATACTTTTCAAGGGCACATGGAGTGCCGATCCGCCTGCCACAAACATGAATGGCACCGCATTTCCCCGGTGGCCAGAAGTCAGTGCATGCTGACTGCTACTTCTCTCCATGCTGCAAGCAAGCGCGCCATCATACATCCCATGCATGCACACCCCATGCATGCGGCCATGCATCTCATGCCTCCCATGCATGCAAGCCACATGCACACAGACATCCAGGCATTGTATGCACACCCCGTGCATGCCAGCCGTGCATTTTGTGCATGCACACCAGTTGCTTACGGGTGCCCATGCAACCCATGCATGCACGCCCCCCACACACAGGCATCCATGCATTGCATGCTCACGAGATTCCAGCCCATGCAACCCATGCATGCACACGCCATGCCAAAATGCAGCCATGCATTGCATGCAGACCGGCATCCATCCCATGCCCCACTGAGGAGGGATTATCACCCAATGCTTTTGAATAAAAATGCCTGTGATGAAATAATGTGCGAACAGGTGCGAACAGTGTGCTTTGGTGACTTTTCTGCAGCCAGGTCGCAGAGTCCCAGATGGTCTCCTTGACACAGGTTAAGGGTTGGCATTAAGGATGTAGATATTTAAACCCTTTACCCTAATATCACTGACTTTAATATCAATCAAAAATCTTAACCCTAGCAAAATTCAAAAAGCCCCATCTGGCATCCTCGTCAAATGTTTAAAGTTGAGATGTCAAAGTGGGGGAGGTGAAGGGTTTGCCATAAAACTGAAGATTTAGGGTCCAGGGTCAGGAAGTTTTGATTTTGCCCTACAAGGAATGCTGTGCTGACCTGCAGTTTCACCGAGCCCCAGATGGTCTCCTTGCCGTGGCAGATGTGCTGCATGAGGTTGCATGCCATGAGCGGCATCTGCAGAACCACAAAGTCCATGGTGCGGCCCCGGTAGCACACCTGGGTGGAGAAGGCGTCCTGCGGGGCAAGGCACGGCAGGGATGATGCAGTGTCGGGCAGCAAGTAGGAGGCCATAAGCAGCATCTGACAGGTTACTGGCCCAAGGCGCGGCATTGGCAGCAGTCCTTTGTGCAGAAGGCGGCATATGCGGAGGGATGACGCAGCAGGCAGCAAACAGGTGAGGCATCTGAGAAACCCCTGTTGATTTTGCTCATCAGCCTAAGTGGGCTGATGACTGAGAACGCAGCTGTCCGGAGATCTGCGGGGTTACCCTCCACCGGCACTGAGGCAGCACATGGGTGCACTACTGCACTGAGGCAGCTGTCAAGATATTCTGGTGCAGCTGAAGACTTGAAGCTGATGCAAACCGGTGCCTACGCCTCGCCTTTAGTAGTTTGGTATGTTTGCATGAAGGGCCCCCTCATGGAGGCCGAAAGGCGGTATGCCATATTGCCATGGCACCAGACTGTGTTATAAGTTGCTTCTTTGGCCATGGCGTTGAGGCCTAGCGAATCATGGCAGCAGGTTGCAAACTTGGCAGCAGGCTGCAAATTGTGACAGCAAGCTGTATGCCTGGCTGAAAGGCTTGTTAGGATCGTATTCAGGTAGCTATGACCTGCAGGCCAGCCTCCTGGGCGCCAGGAAGAAGGAGATATTTGACCTGCTCACATTGTTTTTAGATAAGAATGACGATCAGGGAAGGCAGATTCCTACATTAGAAGATCGTGCTGGCTTCTGGGACCTGCCACCTGCCTGAAGCTGCACTGCTGACGGCTCCCCACTGAGGCGCTCTTGCATGGCAATCTCTCGGAAGCAACATGCCGGAACGTCCTTTACCGACTCGATTGGAATCATCTTCAGCGCCCAAGCAGAGCCTGATCGGTCATCCCCCCTGATAACGCGAGAGAAGGCGCCGACGCCCACGGGAGCTTCCGCATGTAGGCTGAACGCGTCAAAAGCCTGGGGGTAGGTTTGGGTAGAGGTGCGAGAGGTGGGCCGTGGGGCGTCAGCAAGGAATTGCTAGGCGCCAGGAAGAAGGAGCGGTCTCGGCGGATCCCTAGAGATGGAATGCAAGATGCGAGGCACCCAATCAGGGCATTCGATTGTGCATGTGCACCTTCTGTTTCAATAGGGAGCCCGGCATGAGCTGCGGAGGTGGGGCGAAGCTACGCGTCCTTCACACGCCGCGGGATGAAGAATATGCTGAGTCCGTCCTGCCACGAAGGAAACACTTGTTCCTTGACTTCAAAGTTTTCGATTCCTAAAATTGGATGCCTAAAATTGGATGCCTATCAGGTCGCACGTTTCTGATCCTTGAACACAGTGTGGGACAAGAATGCATGCAAGACGACACCTAGATAGACAGTGGATAACTGCTCACAATAATTTGTTAGCCCCAGGCCTAAAATCGCTTCGGACCAAATATCATCACGGAAATGAGGTTTCGAGCAGGGGGAGGTTTCGAGTGTTTCGCAGGAATTTGCTTGTCGCGTGGAAAAAGCCTGACGCCACACCCCTGGTCACACATTACTTTTCGGCAGGGGCCCCCGGGCGGCCGAAGGTTGCGGGGGCGAAGCCCCCAGAGCAGTGTTGTGCTTCCTTACGGTTCGTGAAAGTAAGGTTTGCGGCGACGGTGCAATTTGCGCGCAATTTACCAGGACCACCCAGATTATACCGCAATTACTGCGAGTTGCTTTCGGCGTAACCACAGACGAAACCCTGGTTACGAAACGCAAAAGGGGTTTTCGGCTCGGAACCTACCCGCCAATTGACGAAAAGTCGTGACACGTTAACGTGGAAGTTGTTCGGATCTTCACGATATCTTCCTATGCCTATGAGTTGACGCACAACGACCTGCAACTTCCAACCTTCGAAAAGGTATGACTGATGTCCCCAAAAGCCAGAAATCTACTAGACCGTGCTTGCGGTCTAGATTACAGCTCGCTCTTAATTGCGTGTAAGCTAAAAAGCCTTACTTGCGCGCAATTACGTGTTACGCCGTAATTGACCGTAATTACTTACACAAAAATCGGATTACGGCGTAATAGCACAGCACTGCCCCAGAGTCACCCCGTGTCCGTCTGTCCGTCCGTCCGTCCGTCCGTCCGTCAGCCCGATGTTTCTGGAACGTCCCTGGAACGTTATGCGCTACAGCGCAAATCAACCGGCTGTATATATTAAGGTTATTCCTGTCAGACCTCAAAGGCCGAGGTGCAGAAATGAGAAACTCAGCTACCAGGGCTGGATCTCACAGCGGATGACGTAAGGTGTCGTCACGCTGTCCCCTGGTGTCACGCGACAGGCCGACAGCTGCAGCTTCGCATGTCTATGCGCAATTTGAAACGCATCATTTAAAAGCACGCACTTAGCCAGCGATAGAGTTGTGACATATATTTTGAAATCCTTCAACATGGCGAGGGGTTTGCATGGGGTCCAGGTGATGACCCCATCCGCACCTGCGCCTGCCCTTTGAAAAGTCACATACCCGACTGCTCTGCCGTTTTTGTGCTGCGCAGCAGCACCTCTGATTACTTGTCACGCCATAGACACATCACCGAAAGGGAGAGATCAGTCTCGCATCTTGACAACGACAGCAGTGCTAATCTGCTGCTGTCACAGCACACATGGAAATCCCTCTGGGGAAGCCTTTGCCCCTCTTCCCCCCTGAACTTGTGCATAAGCCTGTTGCATACAGCCCATGCTGCAGCCCAAGGTTATAATTGCAGGGTTCGTCACTCAACCAACAACATCTCAGGTTACGTACCGTACATCATGGCTTGCAGCCGAGTCCTGGGGGGCATGGTGCAGGCCCTGCTGCTTGGGCCTCTGGAATTGTGCATACAGCTGTTGCATGCAGCCCATGGATATGATTTCAGGGTGCGACACTCAACGAGCAACAATTCAGGTTAGGTATAGGTATATCACGGCTTGCAGCCGTGCCCTGAGGGGCATGGTGCATGCAGCAAGCCCTGCTGCTTGGGCCACTGACTGTATGTACGCCAGTAAAGGTTTAGTCCCAGTCAGCCCAGATGTGGCTGCTAAGGAACCTGTCCGTTGATAGTGCTCTAGGGATCACAAAAATAACCAACTTAACAGCCAGAGGTTACAGCGCATGGCAGTCGTGAGGTGCAGCTCCATCCATTGACACTGTTGTCGCACTGCTATGCACTATGCAGGCGCAGTGTTTAGCCGATGGTTGTTTTGAGTTTTGATCTCCTACGCATCCAACGCAGCAAGAACGAGGTACAAATCCTCACAGTCATTCGGGCATGCCTATTCTCGACACAATTCACATTGGTTCCAATGCTGCCTATGCCGCCCATATATAGGACAGCAAGTGACGAGAGCTTGCTCCCTTCGTTCATAGCAGGCTCTGAACGTCACAGGTGCTCCTTCCCATCTAGCACTCCGCTGCCTAACAGGCGCTGCACAACGCAAGTTTTCTTCTCGCCTAGCATGCGCTGCATGTCATGAGGGCTCCCTTCCCGCCGCTGCACAGCTTTTTGACAGTAGCATGCAACTCGTTCGACACCATCCGGAGCTCCACCTGTGATGGGAGGAGAGAGAACAGGTATGAAGATCGGCATCGCCGCAATAGATCCCGCCATACCACCACTTGCCCTCATCCCTTTGACCCAAACCCTGAAACGCCTTACCTGAAGACCTGAACCAGTGAGCCCTTAACCCTGCCCCAGTACCTCCTCTCTTCCCACCAAGCCCTAGCCTGCCCACCCCGCACCACCCAGCTCTGGCTTGTTACCAATGCCCACATGTGTCAATGACGTACCGGTTACACCTCCGAGCCCTGCTCAAAACGGCACGGCCGCGTGGGCTCCCAACCTCCCCCGTGTCTTCAACCTGCACAGTTTGCCCAGCAGCCCCTCCCACCCAATAACAGAGCTGGCACCTAGCAAGTGCCATGCTAATGGCAGTCAGACATGGTAGCTAGGATGCCATGCTTTTAGTCATGCTAGTTTGCATATTACTCTGTGCGGATTGAGACTCGTTTCCGTTTGTGTTTCTCTTCTCCGAGACTTTCTTTCGAAGTTAAGTGATTACTACAGCAATCATGACTAGTGGCACCTAAGCAATGACACGATATTTGTGTGTATAACTCTACTATGCATGGTAGTAATTCCTATTTGGCATAGGCTAGGGCATGCCTTGCCTGCTTAATCTTTTTATACTGAGATTCTTTCGTTTCGTGATCTTGTTACTAGCCGAATTCATTGTCTTCTGATTATTACAAAATGTAACAAGTGATTCTCTACTGTGTCCCCAACTCCCCGGTCTCCGCTCACTCCTGTCCTCAAGCATCATCGACAATAATGCACACAACCCAAGGAAGGGCTGTGTTGCCTGATACCACCCTGCTTCACACCCGCTCTGGTATACCCTGATCTGATATACACGACGTATCTTGCACTGCATACTGCAGCTCAATTCAGCTACATTTCTGCTACACCTCAGCCTAAGTCTGGGGGAGCCTAGTGTATGAGGCCAGCTTCTTGGGCCACTGGCCATAGTGAAGTCAGGGTTTGGTGCTTTGGTCCCCATCGGTCCAGGGCAGCCTACGAAAAGTGATCTGGAGCACACCTAAATAGACACTGCTATCCTGCCGCCCCGCTTAAAACAGAAGGATACGAACGAGCATTACCCCCGCAAGGTGAGGGTGAAAGAAACATCGCGACATGTATGGGCCGAGGTCACGTCAGCGTCTTGCATCCTTCTCTTACGCCCAGCAACCAAAGCTCTGTGGGCTCTGCAATCATGTCCCGTAGGACCTGCGCGCTGGCTCAAGAAAGGAAAGGAAAGGAAAGGAAAGCTACGCCCCATTTGCCGGCTCACCATATTTGCCTCCAGAAGCTTGGCCTTCTCCGGTGAGGCCAGCAGCTCCGGCTGTGCCCTAACCAGCTCCTGGAAGCGGCTCTCCAGCGCCTTCTGCCGCGTGATGACGCCGTCGACCTGCTTGCTGATGCTGGGCGACAGGGTCGGGGTCTTGGGGTCGAGCTTGGTGGTGCCCAGCATGGCGAGTTGTTTCTTGGGTGTGCTAGCGGGCTGGTGGAGGGAGGTGGCTTTGTTCTTTAGCAGAACGTGAACCTGACGTGTGGGCAAAGTCAGAGAGGGTGCAACTGCTGGGTTATGCATGGTAGAGAAAGTCAGAGAGGTGGAGACCACAGTGCGGGCTGCTGGTGCAGGGAACCAGCCTTGGTCTTTATCAGCTAGTGTGGCTGTGGTAGGCAGGAGACTCTCCCCCCGAGGAGGGACAGAGGGCTTACGATTATTGTGCCTGCCTCATGTGATTGAGAAACAGACTGAGCTGGCTTTGCCCCAGGATGCCAGGGTGGAGCAGCTCTTGGTCTTGAGCAGCAAATGCCACTAACAGTGCCTTGTAAGGGTGTTTCAGCTACAATTTAGCTCCCTCTCGGCCTGCGGCCAATGAAACCTGGAGCACACTGTCGAAAGCCCTGCTGCCTGGGCCACCGGCCTTAGGCAGGTCAAGCTGTCTAGCCATGGTCCCCATCGTCCAGCACAGTGTTGGCTGAACGGAAGCTGGATGTAGACAGTGCAGAATGCATTCAAGTTAGCATGACTGGATACAATAGAGTGCTGCCTGCTGGGATGGGAAGGATCACTGGATCACTGGATCTGTGGTGCCGTGTATGAGTTGGGCATTGCTTTCGCGACGTTTAAGAATTGCTGTCATACCGTAAAATTGTTTTGCCTCCGCGAGCGAGAAATAAATATAGTTGTTCGCTAAAGCGCGCTTCACTGGAGAACTTTTTTTGACGTCCCAAATGTGGCGTTTTCCGGATAAGTTGGGGTTTTCATATGGCGCGACGGCGAAACAACATTAATTTCGTGCGGAGGCAAAGAGCGTCTACGGTATAAAGTTTAATAAAAATATGTATTTTCTCCGAGTTTTATTTTTGTTTTTTTGCAACATTTTTTTTAAGAAGCTGTTGTTTACAAAGCGTTCAAAGATTTCCGTTCGAGACTTTGCATGAGTAACTTGATGAGGCACCTTCTTGTCCCGTTGGCGCGTCAAAAGGCTAGGACTCAGTCAGTGTGGTAAGCATGCATGCAAGAAAGCGGCCATCACGTCAACATAGCGCGGACGGATCGACCGGCGTGTGCGGCTAGGAGCCTAGGAAGGCAGTGCTCACTGGAAGGGATGGACAATGGACATCAGTCTTCTACTACCTTTCCTGCAATCACGCTCTGATCTGCGCTCTGATGTCGACGACCGGCCTTACGGTTGTGCTGTACTTTTGAATCCGTCCTCGTCAGTTACTGGTATTGGACCTGTGTATTTATTTCCTGTATCTGGGATGTGCTTCGGATGCATGCGTGGCTGATGAGCAAGAGCGAACGATTGCAACAGTCGACTGTTCAAGCAACATCCAACCAACTGCAACACCGCGGGGCTGGGTGGGTTCACCCTCGGGTCTCGGAAGCAGGATGCGACTGTAGACGACCCCCGGCGAGGTGGCGAGGTCAGCAGGCGTGCACTCGGATTTTTCATGCTGCAATAAGTGACACCATCAATGATATTTCCACGTAGGCTCTCGTGCCCTCAAAAGTCAGCCAACAATGCATGACCTTCCGGTACATCGCTCGACCACAACACCCCGACGTCATCATGCAGCCCAGCAAGCAACAGCCAGCCAGCGGGCTCAAATCAGCTACTTCATTCCACGGGTTGTCAAGAACGCGGTGTCACTACGTTTCGAACCTTACCGAATCTCAAAATTGCGAATGGTGTGGCTTTCTTGTGTACCGATATATACCAACGAGGGTAGTTAAGTGCAAGCAAGCAACATGAAACGAGCTAGCAGCAAATTATCGAGCAAACGCGCACCCCATCCCGTTCACTGGCCGGCAGTTGAAAGGGGTGCAATCCTCAGCGCGCAGCTCACATGATGGTGATCAGATGTCTCGAAGTCCCTTGACTCCGCATTGCGCAGCTCCGTTTGTTGCACAAGAAGCAGCAGCGGAGGTGGGTCCTCTGTTGCTGCTGCCGAATCAGAAACTTTCTTCTGGGGCAGTGATGAAGGCATCACACAAAAACGCAAAGGGCTGAAATCGACTTGACCACGTGCAGCGTGGAGGAAGTTCAGATAGTCGGTGATTTTACTACCGGGATTCGCTTGGATGCATGGACCTGTCACTTCACGAAGCCCTGTCTCGAACCCACACTCCAACTAACGTTCATCCGTTGGGGCTTTGCCTCCTAAAACTTCATCGCTAATAGAGGTAGGGACTCATCGAATAAATTGAAACTGGTTGGCGTAGACAGCCCACGACTGCTGCTCCATAGCCTCCTAGGTGTCCCAATCCACACCGCAGCCAAGGAACCAGCTCACTCATGATGCGTGCTCATGATGTGGCCGCCAGATAAGACACTTATCAGGCATTGGGTTTTGTGGTGGCAACTTCATGTTTCTAAGAGACCCTGCGCCCAGCTGGATCTTCAGGGTTTAGGGAAACAGTGCGACATGGCTGGCCCGAAACCGCATCAGCACCTAACAATTTTTCTTTTCAGTAGGGAAGGCTGTAGTATATACCGTATGCAGAAATACCGATTGCCTAAATCCACACCGCATTGAGGGCATTCATGCTTCACGTCGCCGCAGGCGCTTCGATGAGCAGCCCACACGTGTGCCACACGTCTCTAGGGAGGGGCATCGAGGAGGAGCGGTAGCTCCGGCAGCAGGGGTCGTAGCACTTCTGATGCCACGTGCCTTCAATGAGATCGACTGCAACAACAGCAGCACACCAAGACACACACAATTGTTGCCTTCCGAAGTGGCAGCGCACGCCAAACACAGAATGGTGGCAGACTGCAACAAGAATAAGCCAACAACCCGCATTGTCCGTCCGCAACCGCCACGGAGAGGACCTTCCATTTCATCAGAAAACAAGCAATAACCAGAGAGTCTGGCACTACCATACTGGCATGTACAGCACACGAAAAGTGTGACCCTAATGAGGTTCAGGTAGCACGGCTTTATTTTGCTGGGACTTCAATATCTGTGAGGGTGTCTGCGCAGAGTGTACGTTACGCTACCAGCCTCTTCCCTTTCTTTTCTCTCTTGCCTTCTCTCTTTAGTTACCCAGCAGACTTTTTGTTTGCCGATGTCGCTGCGATGTCGCCCAGCTTTATTCTTCAGCAGGGCCCAGAGGTGTTACATCCTTCACACGCGATGCTACCAGCCTGCTTCTGCTGCTTCCATAGGTTCATGCCCAACAGGCCCACACCCCACCTGTGTAGAACACCCCGTTTGACTTGTGCTCAGCTCCGATGTTGCCGCACCACCTGCAAAATTCATATTCATAATTCAAATGGTTTGGGATGTGCTTAACAGCTTGAGAAAGGCACAGCTACATGGGGAGAGAGGCTGCCCATGCAGGGTGTTTTCACTGGGAAGCTGCCGAAGTGCCAATACGGAAGTGGCATGGTCAGGCTCCCAGTCCAAGGGTTTTATGGAAATCTGCATGAACGTGTTGTGAGGCATATGGTCGATTTGACTGTACAAACATGGGGAGGGAGGCGTGGAAAATAGGGCAGCTCACTCCCTTGCCCCTCAGTGCCACGCCCACAGCCCCATCCCACTGCTTGCTGCCTTTGTTTCAGGTTGAGACGGCAGTCTCACACCCTCATTCGGCAATTTGGGATCATCCCCGCTCAGCATCTACAGTCCACACCTGTTGTTCTTTATGTTGTACAACATGGTTCCGGAGCCGCCGGCCATGGCCCAAGAACGGACGCTGCCCTGGGCCCCCCCTTGGGATGAACACACCGCCTCAATGAACTGGTCCAGCAGCGGGAACGGTGAGGGACCGTACTGGACGGTGGGAGGGCCGTGCTGGATGTACTGCTGCTGTTGTTGCTGCTGTTGCTGCTGGTGTTGCAATTGCTGCTGGTTTTGCTGCTGTCGACGAGGAGCGTCGACCAGGTTTGCGCCGGGGCCTCTGGCGTCTCTGTGCAGTACTTGAATGGTGCCTGTGGTGGGAGGCCCCGGCCGTGTGCTGTCAAGGCATCGGCAGTTGGTGGAGGTATCATACAGCACAACTCGGCAGCTGGTAGTGGACGATCAACAGACGGTAGAGGCAGTTGGTCGAGGCATCAAGCAGTGCAACATGGCAGTTGGTGGTGGACGATCGACGGTTGATGCAGGCAGTTGGTGGAGACATCAGGCAGGGCAACATGGCAGTTGGTAGTGGACAAGTCAGAGTTGGTAGAGGTAGTTGGTGGCGGCATCAGGGAGGGGAACATGGCAGTTGATGGACCTTCAACAGTTGGTAGAGGCAGTTGGTGGAGGCATCAGGCAGCACGCCAGCATCACAACAACCATATCTTACTCTCACAAGGTCACACCAGGTGAGTGGCAGGTGGCAGGTGCTCTAAGGTCCCATTGCCTCGTTAGGAACCAGGGCGCAGGTGCCAGGGATGGAGGTCCAGGTAAGACAAAACTTCACTTCGTCCCCGCTGGCTCGCCCCTTTATTTAGCCTCTCACACTTGTGTGAGAGGCTAAATATAAAAAGAAGCGCTATTTGTTTCTTTCAGGATAAAGAATTTAGGGTCAAGTCTTAGGGTTAAGACTTCAGGGTCAAGTGTTAGGGTTAAGAGTGTCTCAGCTGAAGTTAAGCCTGTGATCTAGGCCTACAGCAGTTGGGGGGCAGGGGCAGCAAGCTCTGCTGCTCTAGCCACAGGCAACAGGCCGGTCCCAGTTCGGTTTTAGCTGATTAAGTGGCCCCGCTGTATGGGTACCCCCCCAAATCTGGTCTGGTGCAGAGTATGATAAATCTGGACATCCTTTGGTCCAGCAACCTCTGAGCCTCTTGGGTGGGTTCAATCACTGAGTCGTTTGAATTTCGAATCACAAAAATATAAGCATGGTGATTGCCTTAGAAACCACGAGCCGCTACCCGTTCATGCGGTCAACGCACACCATTTCTAGTGCGTGCTATACGGCTTTACCTCGTTTGGCAGGCTGTTGGACGGCGACCGCTGGGCCGATAGGGGCCCATCCCGGACCGGCCTGCGGCAAGCCGCCCAAGAAGCCGGCCTTGCTGGGCCAGGCCCACTTGGTCGTATGACGTAGCTGAATTTTAGCCGAAGAACCCTCAAACAAACAATGACCACACACACACACACACACACACATATATACCTCCCCGCTCTAGTGAAGCAGGGTCAAGAATATATAATTGAAAGCGACGACCTCCCAACCACACGTTTCCAGATGCTTATGCATTCAGCACACACCCATCCACCCACCCCCCACACAAGCGCACACATACGGACTCACATGGTAGCACATGCACACACACTTGAGTGCACACACCTCCTATGTGAGGGGTCAGTGACATTCACACCATTTTCCTGCCCCCCTCACATTGGAGGATGGTCCTCGCTTTGTATGGTAGCTGGAATTGAGCCTAGCCGTTCCCTACCAGCCCCACGCGGCCGAGCGCTCAGCAGGACCCAGCGGGTATGCACCGTTCTAAACACACATGCGCACCTCCTTGTTGCTTGAACACCCGGCAGCCCGCGTCGCTTTCCCCGTCCTTGAACATGCGGAGCAGGCGGCAGCAAGGGTCCAGGTGGCACACCAGCGACGAATAGAAGAGCTCTTCGACGGCCTGCCAGCACATTGTAAGTTTGGTGTACTTCAGTTACAAATCAGCTACAATTCAGCTACGGTTCCGGCACATGCCAGCCTCTGGCCGAGGGGACATGGTGCAACATGGGTCCCGATGGCTCATAGATGGTAAACATTTGACGGAGTGCAACATTGACGCCAAGCTCTCGGCGGCCAAGCTGATTTTGTTTGTTGAATAATAAACTTGACCTACTGGTAGGGAACTGGTGGGTTCTTTATAATTCTTTGTCGCCCCTGCAGTCTTCAGGGTCTGCTTATTCATCGAGAGAACGGCGGCCAGGCTGATTTTGTTTGTGGAATGATAAAATTGACTTACTGGTAGGGAACCGGCAGGTTAATCAATTGACTTACTGGTAGGGAACCGGCAGGTTAATCAATTGACTTACTGGTAGGGAACCGGCAGGTTAATCAATTGACTTACTGGTAGGGAACCGGCAGGTTAATCAATTGACCTACTGGTAGGGAGCCGGCAGGTTAATCAATTGACTTACTGGTAGGGAACCGGCAGGTTAATCAATTGACTTACTGGTAGGGAACCGGCAGGTTAATCAATTGACTTACTGGTAGGGAACCGGCAGGTTAATCAATTGCATAATTCCTTGTCGCCTGCAGCAAGTCTTCAGGGTCTGCGTATTCATTGCGAGAGCCCCATGGCTCCTGCTTCCCCTCCCCACCTTGGACTGAGCAAAACATTCAGCTTCCCTACCAGTCACCCTAAACCCTAAACCGTAAGTCAGGGGGGGACGGTAAGCTGATTTATTTGTTTAACCTCTTTATGACGTAACGGTAAATACGGTGCTGTAGGTTCTCTTGAAAACCTTGATACCAGCAGCAAGTCTTCATGGTCTGCTTGTGCACCGCAAGATCCACAGCTCCTGCTACACCCCCGAAACACGCTTCCCGCCGCTGGCTGTCATGCCAAAGTGCATCCTTACCTTGCCGTCTAGGTCCGCCACCAGCAACATGTCTCCAGCAGCTGCTACACCACGTGAGCCTCCGCTCCCGCATCCCGCCGACGGCTTACCCCCGCTCGCCATCCGCCCACTCGATCCCCGCCCTCCCGACGCCTCCCCGCAGCCGCCTCGGGCGCCGGCCTGCCCTGCCGCCCCGCCGCCCGTACCGCCGGTCTCCCCGAGGCCCTCCTGCAGGCCAACCGAGGCGGTGCTAGGCAGCCTTGCACGGCGCCCGCTGCCGCCGTCGCCACCGCCGCCGCTGCTGAAGCTGATGCTGCCAGCCACCTTGGCTGATGCTGCCGCGGCCGCCGCCGCCGCCGCGAGGGCAATCTGCTGCGGGCGCTGGCTGATTGCCAGGGCCCCGAAGCGTCTCGTTGCGCTCAGCGTGGCCACCTTCCCGAACTTAGATGACAAGTAGATGCGGAACGCACTGCGTGTGACGTGTTGAAGGGAAGCACACTACTGCCACACTTCAGCTAAATCATGGCCCGCAGCCGGTGAGCTCCGTCATGCTTCGCTTTCAGTGACGTATATTCAAATTTTACCCACGCAGTGAGTGTGACGTTTATCTTATTATTGAAATGAAGCCCAAACACTGCTGCCCCAGTTCAGCTACTTCATGGGTAATGGCTGCGGAGGCTGGGGAGATAGGGGAGGGGCAAAATTTGACTATTTAATTCTTGCTTCTAACGCACTACGTGGGAGGCTTTCTTTACAGATGACGCGCAATACTGCGCCGATTCACCTACATGACATTCATGGACTAAGGTTGGGGAGGCTGGGAGCAGCGTGCCCGGCTTCTTGGGGCCTCCGCCTGTAATTCGGTAAAGATTTGCTCCACCCAGGCCCTTGGATGGCCCGCCCAGCCGCCTGTCGAAATTGGCCTGGTGCGCACACACGAAACGAGATAGGATGTGCGCAAGATCTCACCGGCCAGGCATGGACAAGATTTAGGTTAAAGATTTTAGGGTTCATCCCCGAAACCCTGAACTCTAGATGTAGACGAGCTCACTGGTTGCGTGTGTCCATGATAACGGCTCTTGGGTGTAGGGTTCATCCCCTCACCCTCATACATAGTTGCAACAGCGCTCGCCGACTGCGTGCATACATAATTTAGGTTTGAGGGTTCACCCATTGACCCTAAAACATCATGCGACGGAGCTCACCGGTTGTGTGCATTCACAATTTGCGTCTGAGGGTTTATCCCCTATCCCTAAACCATCATGCGACGGAGCTCACCGGTTGCGTGTGTACACGGCAGTGTCGATGAATAGGTCCTGATGCAGGGAGGTGCCAGCGGGAGGCACAAGGGGAAGCGACGCCACTGTGGTGGGCTGCGGTGCTGTGGTAGGCTGCGGTGCTGCGGTGTGCTCCGGTGATGTGGTGGGCTGCAGTGCTGTGGTGGGCTGCAGTGCTGTGGTGGGCAACGGTGCGGCTGTGGGGAGTGGTGTCTTGGCAGGTAAGGAGAGGTTCAGAGGCCTCGCAAGCTCTGCCTCGCTGGCCCCACTGCCTCCGCCTCCACCTTCCGCAGCGTTTCCCGCCGATGGGTCGTCCGTTGGCCGGTGTGCGGCGTCACCCTGCTCCAGTAGAAGACCCTCGTGGGTGGGCGGTGTCGGCTGCCGGTCCCCCGCCACCGGGCCTGCCTTGAGGACCAAGAAGGCCGCGTACCGCGCCTCGGCTTGCCTGTCAATGACAGGGTTATAGTGCTTCATGCTCAAAATTTAAGGGCTATCCCCCAGAAGCCCTGCCTGTCAGTGCTGTCCGTCTTAAGGGCCAGTGTTGTTCCAAGCATTCTTCAGCTACAAATCAGCTACAACCTGCATGCCATACTGTTCTTCCGGTAGTGGAGTAGAGCACCGTCACTCTGGCACTATGCCCTGCGACATGTGGCTGTGCTGACATAGTCCCACTTGGGGGTTTCAGGTGTAGGGTCAGGGTGATTTGAAGTCCTCAACCCTATAACCTAGGTTCCACCCCACCCTGCCTGACAATGGCCTTATCAACACACATTACAAAGATACCATCACGGAGGTTGTCATTGGAGGCCTCCTAGATAAGGGCACAACCCTGCTCACCCGGCTTAGGGTCGAGGGTTCAACCCTGCTCACCCAGCTTGGGTTTGAGGGTTCAACACTGCTCACCCAGCTTAGGGTTGAGGGTTTAACCATGCTCACCCAGCTTAGGATTGGGGGTTCATCCCTGCATACCCAGCTTAGATTTGAAGGTTCAACCCTTGTCACCCGGCTTAGGATTGAGGGTTCAACCCTGCTCACCTTGCTTTGGCTGAGGGTTTAACCCTGCTCATCCAGCTTAAGGTTGACGGTTCAACCCTGCTCACCCAGCTTAGGGTTGAGGTCCAACCCTGATCACCCATATTAAGGTTGAGGGTTAAACCATACTCGCCAAGGTTAGGGTTGAGGTTTCAACCCTGCTCAGTCAGCTTAGGGTTGGAAGTTCAACATTGCTCACCCAGCTTAAAATTGAGGTTCAACCCTGCTCACCCACATTAGGGTGAAGGGTTCAACCCTGATCACCCATATTACGATTTTAACCCTTTTCACCTGGATCAAGGTTCAGAATTAAACCCTGCTTACCCTGACTAGGTTCAATCCCTGCTCACCTGCATCTGAGGACAATCACAAATGCGCCGTTGTGGAGGTTGTCCCTGAAGGCTGCTCGGATTAGGGTCCAGGGTTAAAACCCTGGTCACACAGCTAAGGGTTAAGGAATAAATCCTGCTCACCCACGCCTGAGGATGGTCTCCACAACACGTGTCACAAAGGCACCGACGTGGAGGTTGTCCTTGAAGGCTGCCCGGCGCACGCGGACCACCACGTGGCGTGAGAACTTGCGCGGCGTGGAGGAGTCGAGTTCGAGCACCCACTCGCTGCGCAGCGTTATGCCAAAGCACTCCTGTCACACAAACGAAGGAAAAAACTAGAAATCGCAATCCAGGGTTTCAGGGTTATGCCAAAGCACTCCTGTCACACAAACGAAAGAAACAACTAAAAATCGCAATCCAGGGTTTCAGGGTTATGCCAAAGCACTCCTGCAAACAAACAAACAGATGTATTCAGAGTTTCAGGATCTCAGGATTGGAATGCCTTTTTACAGGGCGCGTGCTTTGCCTCGGCTCATGATGAATGTCGCTGTGGGGAGATCCGAGCGGTGCATTAAAAGTACCGGTGCTAATCCCCGATTGCTGATGCCAGTTTCCAGTCGGAAACCAAGAGCTGGGGGCAATGGTTTGGCCCTGCTGAGGGCATAAATAAATAAATGAATAAATGAATACCGGTACTGCATAGTGTTTCAGTGGTAAAATTGAGGATCACCTGATTCAGGGTTCAGGTTTCCTAGCTCTATGGTGCTGTTCAGTACTCCATAATACAAATGTATGAAACTTTAGATTGACATACTAATCCTTTGACACACGTAAGATGAATGGATGAGTCTTAAGATCAGCAGGGCTACCAATGTGGATGGCTGCGTGTAATGACCCACACAGCATGGTGCCCTCGACATGCCGGTGCTCGTGTATAGCGGCGCAAGGTGGCGTCTTAAACCACACTTCAGGGCGTATTATTTAATTCATCATTCATTCATTCTGTTCATCATCGATTCATTGCAACCATGCAGGTGCCCGTGTCATCACAACAAGATGTGCGAGTGGTCCTAATGGTAAATCGGCAAGCCCATCAGGTAAATTGGCAAGCCCATCACAAATTGGCGGTTTCAGAATAAATTAGGTATGCCAAAGGTACACGTCCATCGGGGTTGTCTGACCTTGAACAGGCCTCCTACCACCACCATGAGGTCCGCCACCATGGCGACCCCGTCAAGGCCTGGGTTGCATTCCGGCTCGAACTCCAGATCTGGAAATCAGCAACAGGGAGTGAGTTGCACTTAAAGTTTTAGTTTTGTTTAGTTGAAGTGGTATTTTATAAGGTCCGTCACCATGGCAACCACATCGAGGCCTTGGTTGCATTCCGGCTCAAACTCCAGATCTGGCAAATCAGCAATAGGGAGTTAGTTGTCGTTTAAAATTGGGATCTCATAGTCAATGGTATTTCGACTATGTCTGACCATGGTTATCAGGTTGAGGACCGGCTTGCAATCTGGCTCAAGATCCACATCTGTGACAGTAGTGGGCCAAGGTGTGATTTAAATTTCCGTTTTGCAACACATATGACAGGGCCCACTCACCGAAGCACAGGTGACAGGACCCACTCACCAAAGTACAGGTGACAAAGCCCACCCACCAATGTACCTTTGTCCAACCCCAGTAACATCTGCAGCACATCCTCCCAGCAGCCCGAGCACATGCCAAAGTACAGGTGGCAGGGCCTGCCCTCCCAGCACTTGGGCCTGCCCTCCCAGCACTCACCAAAGTACAGGTGGCAGGGCCTGCCCTCCCTTATGATCTCGTAGTGATGCCGCTCGCTGGGCAGCAGCCGCTCGTAAACGGCCCACATCTTGGATGGGGTGGTGACGATGAAGCGACGCCGACCGCCCCCCGCAGTCTCCTCTGCGTACACCCTGACATGGTGGGCCAACCAGGGGTAGTGGGGGGAAGGGTTTAGGGTAAGGGGTATAGTGGTTAGACCAGGGGTAGTGGGGGGAAGGGTTTAGGGTAAGGGGTAGAGTCGGCCAACCAGGGGATTGGGGGGAAAGGTTTAGGGCTAAGGGTATAGGGGGCTCACCAGGGGTAGTGAGGGGAAGAGTTTAGGTTAAAGGGTATAGTGGGCCAACCAGGTGTAGTGGGGGGAAGGGTTTAGGGCTAAGGGTTTAGCGGGCCAACCAGGGGTAGTGGGGGGAAGGGTTTAGGTTGAAGGGTATAGTGGGCCAATTAGGGGTAGTGGGGGGGAGGGTTTAGGGTAAGAGGTGAAGTGGCCCAACCAGGGGTAGTGGGGGAAAGGGTTTAGTGTAAAGGGTATAGTGGGCCAACCAGGTGTAGTGGGGGGAAGGGTTAAGGGTTAGGGGTATAGTGGGCCAACCAGGGGAGTGGGGGGAAGGGTTTAGGGTTAGAGGTAGAGTGGGCCAACTAGGGGTAGTGGGGGGGGGAAGGGTTAAGGGTTAGGGGTAGAGTGGGCCAACCAGGGAAGTGGGGGGAAGGGTTAAGGGTTAGGGGTAGAGTGGGCCAACCAGGGAGTGGGGGGATGGGTTAAGGGTTAGGGGTAGAGTGGGCCAACCAGGGTAGTGGGGGAAGGGTTTAGGGTGAAGGTTATAGTGGGCCAACCAGGGGTGGTGGGGGGGTGGGGCTAGGTTCAGGGTATAAAGGGCCAAGCAGGGTAGCGGGGGGAAGCATGTGTCTCACAGGGCACCGGACCGCAACCTCAGGCAGGCCGCTGGTCAGCAGCCACCACTGGGCTGCTGGGAATTCAAAAACCCACCGGCCTACGGCAGGGGGCAAGGCTTGCTTTTGCACCAGGGCTTGCTTTTCTGCACCCGGGAGGGAGGGGAGGAGGAGGGTGTGTTGCAGTACGAATGCCACCGGCCTACGGCAGGGGGCTGGGCAGTCCCCGCGGACAGTGATATCCAACCGGCCTACAGAAGGGGGCCAAAGCAGTCCCCTCGGACAGTAAAATCCCACCGGCCTACGGCAGGAGGCAAGGCTTGCTGTTGCGCTAGGGCTTTGCTGCACTGTGGAGGAGAATGCGGTGCGTTGCAGCACGAGGGGGTGCAAGGTACAAGGTACAAGCCACTACAGACAGTACAAGGTACAAGCCACTACAGACAGTACAAGGTACAAACCACTACATGCAGTACAAGGTACAAGCCACTATAGACAGTACAAGGTACAAGGCACTACAGGCAGTACGAGGTACACGGCACCAGAGAGAGTACAAGGTACAAGCCACTACATACAGTACAAGGTACAAGGCACCACAGACATCTAACGCATTGTGTATGTACTGGCGTAGTGGCTTGCGCTTCGTACTGAAACAAGATTGGTTTTTAGTGCAATGGAGGAGGCAGTGTGTGTGCACTGGGCAATGTTTGCACTGGGGGCCAATGTGTGAAATGGAGGAGGCAGTGTGTGCACTGGGAGACAGTGTGTGAAATGGAGGGGGCAGTGTGTGCACTGGGGGACAATGTTGATTGCAGTGCTCTCCACGTCAACTTTGGGGGACTGCCAAGCAGCAGCCACCAATGGGTCCAAGGGGACGAAACCTGGACCGGCCTACGGGAGGGGGGACGAGCAGCAGGACTTGCTGGGCTCAGAATCGACTGCTCAGTCAGATTCGAATGGACTCACATTCCATTGCTCGATGGACTCAAATTGGATTGCTAGGGAACCAAGGGAACCAAAATTGATATCACTGCATGGACCAGAATTTGATTGCTGCATGGACTCAAATTCGATTGCTGCATGGACTGAACTTCGATTGCTGAATGGAGTCAAACTTGATGACTCAACTCAAATTCGATGGCTGCATGGACTTCAATTCGATTGCTGCATAGACTTCAATTCGATTGCTGGATGGACTCAAATTTGACGACTCGACTCCAACCATTGCTGCTTGGACAACAATTCGATTGCTGCATATGGTAGACTTCAATTATATTGCTGCATGGACTTCAATTCGATTGCCCAGTCCCTCTACGAGAGGAAGGACCCACCTGAGCTCACTCCTGAGCGGCTCAGGCTGCTGGTCCAGGTATTCGAAGGCCGGTTGCTGGAGCGGGAAAGAGCTGAACGGGGCCAGCGCAACAGGGACCGTACCGATGCGGGGAACACAGGAGATGGGCACGGCTGCAGCCGGCGGCTGTAGCGGGAAGCCCTCCATACCGCCACTGCCGCCGCCGCCACCACCACTACTGCTGCCGGTTGCAAGGGTTGTGAAAGGTATGGAAGCCGTGCTGAGCTGGGTTGCAGGGCAGGCAGGCTGCTCAACGGGGACGGGGGCCTTCGCTGCTGAGCCGAGGCCGTCACCCGCTGAGGATGCTGACGGTGGCACAGGACAGCCGACGCTCGGCTCCGGATTCTCAGCGGGTGTTTCGCCGAGCGGCTTGCCCTGGGGGTCGCCGTCCAGCAGGAGCTGCCGCGGCGACGGCACCAGCGGCGGCGGCCCGCCGAATCTGGCCGTGGATGCTGGGTGGGAGGTGTAGAACTGGAGGTTGTGCAGGATGGGTGCCTGTGAAGTGTGAGCACAGCGTAGTGTGAACAGAGAGGAGAATGGACAGGAATCCAGTATCGACATGGGAGTATCGACATGGTACACGGAAAGATGAGTGGCCAGAGCGGGAGCCATGATGGTGCAGCAAGCCCTGCTACGTGGGCCACCGACCGGAGGCTGGTTAAAGTTTGGTCCCCTTAAGCACAGAGGCGGTCGCCCTGCGGAATGCTACGTGTTGCCTGGTGCACACTACAAAGACACTGGGCTGCTCGTTGTCCCCCGTCCAGCTGTCACTGTGATTCGTGGCTTGTTCTGTATCTGGACATGAGATTGGCATTCGTGAGCTCCAGCTGGCCTTCTGGCCTGAAGGAAAGCCTCCTCTATCCCCCGTGCTAGGAAAAGAAATAGGTTGCACAAGCTCTGAGCATGCTCATGCACCTTTGCCTCGTTGCCTGCCCTCTATGGACGTGCTTGCATGGTGGGAGGTGGGCGACTGGACATAGTAAAATGGGTGATAAATAGGTGGAAGTGAACATTTGGGCATGAATAGGTGGATGTAAATAGGTGGACATGGGGGGCATGGGTGGGCATGAATAGGGGGAAATGCATGCATGGTGGTAGGGGGACGATGTGCATAGGTTGTGATGCAATGGACGGGGGACTCAGGTGGACAAAAATGGTTGACACCCATGCAAAGGGGCCTGCATCCAATACCTGGGGTTTGGCAGGGGCGGGTGCGGGCACTGCAGGCTGCTCTGCTGCCGGCGAGACGCTGTTGCTACAAGGTCGTTTGGCAGGGGGGCTACCTGTGATCGAGTTAGCCATGGGTCCATGAGATTCCAGTAGGCTAAGATGCATTGCGCATCCAGCCTTAGGCATTAGGGCATGCGAATCCAGCGCGCCTGGCTGCTTTGAGGATCCAGTCTCTGTCGTTGGGGCGAGCGATCCCAGTAGGTCTGGCTGATCAGAGGATATCGAGTTAGGCGTCATAACATGCGATTTCGAGTGGTTTAGCTGCACAGTGGCTTCAGCCTGCAGGCCCTCAGATGGTACAGCTGTGTCAAATGGCCCGGAAGTCGGGTGCATGTCCATGCATATGTCCATGCTGAGAGCTCAGTTTTGAAGGGTCGACTGCGCTCGGACGTAGCCTCTTCACTCAGGTCGTCAGGGACGCCGTGTTAAATATCCAGGGGGAGGGTTCAGTGCCACGGACTTCTCTCTGGTTGGTGCATGCGTCGTAAATTTCGTTACTTACCGGCGCCTGAGACTTTTCCCCAGGTGTCTAGGGACTCTAGGCCAGGTCGCTCTTGCTCCCTTGCCGGCTTCGCCTACGTCTTCAGATAATGTGCTTGAGGAGTTTGTTTTCTTCTATGGGTTTACAAACTATCGGAGCTCGACGCTTGAAAGTGTGGCAAAGAAATGCGGCCATCGTGGCTGGAGCATCTTCCTGATCGTCGCTGATGCAAAGAGGGGCATGGTTCATGCATGGCAAAGATCGTTGGCGTTGTTAGTCGAGGAGGCAGGGTGATGGGCGCATAGTGAATGTTTACACCAAAGTAATCCCTGGCCTGGCGTACAGCTGGCACAGCGATGCATGGCACCCTGAATGGCACTGCCACCAGAATCTCTGACAGGCACGTTTGATTTTCAAACCGGTGCGCATTGAAACAACCGCCACAACCGCAACCAAAAGGCCGGTTTCTTTTACGCAACAAACAGTTGTTGCAGTTGCGCCGCGTTGGCAGGTCATCGAGCTCACGATCAGCTGGCCATCCCAAGGATCTGATCAAGCCTCTGAACGCTTAACATAGTGCATATGCTCACATGATTTAGTAATTTAACTAATTCCCTGATCCGATTTTAACATTTCAGAGAACCGGTAGCTCGGTCCCAGACGCAGCACCAAACGCAACTTTTGACCCATGCGCGGGCGCATGTTTGGAGGGAACGTGGGTATCACCTTCGCTTTTCGAATCTGCGATGGCCTGGCAACTGGCTTATGGGCCAGCGCCGTACTGTCTACATACGTGTCCGTGCTCATGGGCGCCGACAGTGCTGCGAACGAGGTGTGCGCTCACGTGTTTGTTGTAGGAGACAGCCACCACTGGGGCGATGGGAACCATGCATGGAACGGCCGAACGCCGGTGACCCGTGTGAAAGGCACTTGAATGCATGAAGCCCTCCCAACGATTTGCCGGGTAGTAACGGTAGTGGCTGAAGTGCCTTCAAATACGGTTGAGGCATCCTTCATTGAACAGCATGCAACAACATTGTCGGGTCAGCATCAAGAAGTACTGAAACGCAAGCACACACATGCACACACACACTCACACTAACACTCACACTCACACTAACACTCATACACACACACACACACACACACACACACACATGTACTGCGCGGCCATGCCCGGAATGCACTTGTTTCCAGCCCTTTATACCGGTAACCCCTTGCCCCTGTGACGGCCCTGCTCACTTGCGCAGAAAGTCGGCATCGCCCAGGCGATCCAAGGCATGTGCGTAGTCGCCTCAGCAGTGCCAGGTCAGTCAGCAGCGTAAATCTTCCGTGGCTCTGCAACAGTTCAGCAACAGTTCAGCAACAGTTCAGCAACAGTTCAGCCGTAGGCCTCATGCATGGCCTGTCATGCTGCTGGGGCTGCCGGGTTTGGATCCAATCAGGCTTTTTGTGGCCTCAGTTGTGCCAGGTCAGCTAGTTACGGAGCCACACTCTGTACGCTCCTGCATGCGCACACCATTCTGCCTCATCTTCACTAGGTTCAAACCGCTTTGAACTGCCCAGCTGCATGTCTTGCAAGTGTCTGGACACCTCCCTTCAGCCCCATGCACACCATGTGTCCCTACGCCCCATACCGGCATACCCCAAGCTTCCATACTCCCCTCATACCGTGACGCTGTGCCATGTGACCATGCTGGCTAGGCAAGGACACCTCCCTGACCGCCCGGACTTCCATGCATCTGTTGGATGCCCAGAGGCCCTTGTCCGTGGGGTACCCAGATTTCCACACCCCTTTCCAAAAGGCCGCGCAGTCAAAGCATGCAGCCTGCGGTATACGCTTGCATGCATGCATGCATGCATGCAACCATGCCAACCCTCACCACCTTGCATGCTCCCAGCTGTCTCCATGCCGATGTTTAGGTCAATGTAATATGTGCACCAGGACAAGACCATCTTCGACCGGCCACAGGGAAGCCATCAACTGGCCGATACCATATCTTTGAATTGCCTTCCCTCAGGTGCAAATTTTTGATTCTTTCCACGCTACCCTCAGGAGAAAATCAATTGGTTAATGCTGCCCTCAGGGCTGGTTTTGTTTGCGTTAGGTAGAACGCCTACCCTCGCTCAAAATAATGATCATTTAATTATCCCTCAGACACATCCCTCCCCCCCAATCAACGTGAATTATGAGGGAAAGCTATTTGAATCTAAGGTAAGGACCAAACCTTTACCGGCAAATGACAGGACGCCTCGTCAGCATGGCCTGCTACACCCTGCACGGCCAAAGGCCGCGCCGTAGATATGCATGTTGGTGAAACCTCTAAAATAATGTCTGCTGCAACCGTTAATGTTTCATCAATAGACTTGTAGCCTAGAGGCACACTTTAACCTCCCTGGTTCACCCATGCAGCCAGCTGGCTGGCAAGAAGATTCCGCAGGGCCTCGGTTCTGAGGCTACTCGGCGCGGTGCAGCTCCTGGCCATCACGGCCACCGCATGGGTGCTGCTGAATGAAAGCTTGGACGCAGACCTCAAGTTCTGGATGCTGTGCGGCGCACTGGCGCTGTGGGGGATTGCCCAGGTGTGCTTCGGGGGGCCCTCTGCCTTTTTATTTCCGAGGGTTCAATCCATGGGCTCTCAACCGTATTGCAGCTCCGTTATGGTCTACAGCTGCGGCAGTATGGCACAGCTACGGCAGCCTAGCCTGGCCTGGCGCAGCACAGCACAGCTGCGGCCGCCTGGCAACAGCCTGGCACAGCTGCGGCAGCCTGGCGATAGCCTGGCACAGCAAGCCCTGCTGCTTTGTCCATCGGGCATTGGCTATAGTCAAGGTTTGGACCCCATCGGCCCTGACATGGCTGCCCAGCGACCTATCATGGATAGCCTGGATCACACTTAGAATGTTCTCAGCTCTCCCCCTCTCACACTACCTCCTGCTTGTCCTCTCAGGCCTCGCCACCTCTCCACCTGTTCTGTCCCTTATTTTTATCTGTTTGATCTGTTTTAATCTCTCATTTTGTAAGCCTGTTTTTATCTCCTATTTGTTTAGCCTGTCTTTATCTCTTATTTGTTTAGCCTGTCTTTATCTCTAATTTGTTTAGCCTGTTTTCATCTCTCTCCCCCTCCTGCAATTTTTGCTCCCCCTGCCTGATACATAGCTCACGCTCTGCTCCCCCCTCCTCTCCTCCCTTACTGAGATTTCTACTCCCCCTGCCCCCATACTTACAGCTCTTGCCCCCCCTTCTCCTTCCCCCTCCCAGAACTCTCCTTTCCCCCCCTGCTCTTGCCGCAGCCTTTCCTTCCATCGACCTCCCCCCCCCCTGTTTCCTGCCCCCTCCTGCTTGTCCTAACAGCTCTCCCATTCTCCACCCTCCTCTCCCTCCTGCCTGCCTTCCACCTCCCCCTCTTCCTTGCCCCCTCCTGCTTGTTCTAACAGCTCTCCCATTCTCCACCCTCCTCTCCCTCCTGCCTGCCTTCCACCTCCCCCTCTTCCTTGCCCCTTCCTGCTTGTCCTAACAGCTCTCCCATTCTCCACCCTCCTCTCCCTCCTGCCTGCCTTCCACCTCCCCCTCTTCCTTGCTCCCTCCTGCCCGTCCTCGCAGGGCAACTCGCCGGTTTTGGACGCCCTCTTTGCCGACAGCGTGCCCTCCGGCAGCCGCAGCCTCGTTTACACCAGGCTGCATGTGGGCTACATCCTCTCTCAGGGCCTGGGACCCGCCGCAGCCGCCGCCGTCTTCTACTGGACAGGCGACACTTGGAGCGTCGAGGTGGGTACTGCTTAGCGCGGGGGGGGGAGGGGAAGGGCACTTGGCTACGATCTTACTGTGAAGCATCAATTCGCAGCATGAAGGCAGTCACACTGCGTCATGGCTTACGACCGAGGGGTTCTTCTGCAGTTTGCCCCTGGTGTTCGGGTTTAGGGTGCAGGGTTTAGGGTTTAGTTGTTCTCCTGCAGTTTGCAGTCTGCAGTTTGCTACCTTCCCCTCACTCGTGTCTGGATATCTACCCGCTCCTCACACATCTCAAACTTGCTTCATGTTCCTCGAGCATCTCTGGATCTCAACCTTCCCCTCACTCGTGTCTGGGTCTCTACCCGTTCCTCACACATCTTAAACTCGCTTCCTGTTCCTCGAGCATCTCTGGATCTCAACCTTCCCCTCACTCGTGTCTGGGTCTCTACCCGTTCCTCACACATCTCAAACTCGCTTCCTGTTCCTCGAGCATCTCTGGATCTCAACCTTCCCCTCACTCGTGTCTGGGTCTCTACCCGTTCCTCACACATCTCAAACTCGCTTCCTGTTCCTCGAGCATCTCTGGATCTCAACCTTCCCCTCACTCGTGTCTGGGTCTCTACCCGTTCCTCACACATCTCAAACTCGCTTCCTGTTCCTCGAGCATCTCTGGATCTCAACCTTCCCCTCACTCGTGTCTGGGTCTCTACCCGTTCCTCACACATCTCAAACTCGCTTCCTGTTCCTCGAGCATCTCTGGATCTCAACCTTCCCCTCACTCGTGTCTGGGTCTCTACCCGTTCCTCACACATCTCAAACTCGCTTCCTGTTCCTCGAGCATCTCTGGATCTCAACCTTCCCCTCACTCGTGTCTGGGTCTCTACCCGTTCCTCACACATCTCAAACTCGCTTCCTGTTCCTCGAGCATCTCTGGATCTCAACCTTCCCCTCACTCGTGTCTGGGTCTCTACCCGTTCCTCACACATCTCAAACTCGCTTCCTGTTCCTCCAGCATCTCTGGATCTCAACCTTCCCCTCACTCGTGTCTGGGTCTCTACCCGTTCCTCACACATCTTAAACTCGCTTCCTGTTCCTCGAGCATCTCTGGATCTCAACCTTCCCCTCACTCGTGTCTGGGTCTCTACCCGTTCCTCACACATCTCAAACTCGCTTCCTGTTCCTCGAGCATCTCTGGATACCTACCTTCCCCTCACTCGTGTCTGGGTCTCTACCC
Source organism: Limnomonas spitsbergensis (assembly GCA_037349105.1). Taxonomy (NCBI): domain Eukaryota; kingdom Viridiplantae; phylum Chlorophyta; class Chlorophyceae; order Chlamydomonadales; genus Limnomonas; species Limnomonas spitsbergensis. The sequence continues at coordinate 1,932,647 of JAYJMM010000114.1, forward strand.
GTTCCTCACACATCTTAAACTCGCTTCCTGTTCCTCGAGCATCTCTGGATCTCAACCTTCCCCTCACTCGTGTCTGGGTCTCTACCCGTTCCTCACACATCTCAAACTCGCTTCCTGTTCCTCGAGCATCTCTGGATCTCAACCTTCCCCTCACTCGTGTCTGGGTCTCTACCCGTTCCTCACACATCTCAAACTCGCTTCCTGTTCCTCGAGCATCTCTGGATCTCAACCTTCCCCTCACTCGTGTCTGGGTCTCTACCCGTTCCTCACACATCTTAAACTCGCTTCCTGTTCCTCGAGCATCTCTGGATCTCAACCTTCCCCTCACTCGTGTCTGGGTCTCTACCCGTTCCTCACACATCTCAAACTTGCTTCATATTCCTCGAGCATCTCTGGATCTCAACCTTCCCCTCACTCGTGTCTGGGTCTCTACCCGTTCCTCACACATCTCAAACTCGCTTCCTGTTCCTCGAGCATCTCTGGATCTCAACCTTCCCCTCACTCGTGTCTGGGTCTCTACCCGTTCCTCACACATCTCAAACTCGCTTCCTGTTCCTCGAGCATCTCTGGATACCTACCTTCCCCTCACTCGTGTCTGGGTCTCTACCCGTTCCTCACACATCTTAAACTCGCTTCCTGTTCCTCGAGCATCTCTGGATACCTACCTTCCCCTCACACGTGTCTGTATCTCTACCTGCTCCTCACACCCCACACCCGCAGGTCCTGCAGCGCGTCATGCTGCTGGGCATGGCGGTGGCGCTGGTGCCGTCCTTGCTGCTCATGTGCTTCAACGACGACTGGACCCTCGGTCCTGAGGGCAACAGCGTACCCGGGCCGATGGCGGAGGGGCGGAGGGGCGAGGCAGAGCCTGCTGCGGCAGCAGCAGACGCGGGGAGGCCTGGTCTGCGGCAGCCGCTGCTGGAGGCGGAGGTTGGGGGCGGTGACGTTGAGGCGGGCAATGTTCTCCCAGGTGTGGCATACAGGATGGGTTGGGTTGTACTGGTGTAGGTTGAGGATTTAGGGTGTATTTAAAGGGTTGTGGGTGTAGGTTCGGGGCTTAGGGTGTATTTAAAAATTTAAATAAATACCCTAAATCCTTGAGTTTATGAGTGTGGGTTAAGGGTTGAGGGTGTATTTAAATATTTAAATAATACCTTAAACCCTTGACCTGAAGCCCCCTACCCTACCACCCGCAGGTGGCTTCAACGACAAGGATAGTGCCCTAAAACTCTCATCCTGCAATCCTGCAACCTGCAGGCAGCTCCAACTACAAGGATAGTGGGGATGAACCCTAAAACCCTCAACATCCAATCCTACCACCCTCAGGCGGCGCTAGTGTTAGGATAGAATGAATGGACCCTAAAACCTAGGACCCTCCACTTTCAGCCCCACAAATGGCAGGCAGCCCGAACGATGAGGACAGCAGGAACTCTAGAACCTTCAATCTCACAACCTCACAGACTCACACCCTGCGGGCAGCTCCAACAGCGAGTACAGTTAGAACCTTGAAGCTTTCAACCTTCAACCCAAAAATCTGCAGGCGGTTCCAACAAGGAGGACAGCAGGCAGCCTCAAGCCCTGAACCTTCCACCATGCCACCTGCAGGTGGTTCCAACGATGGGGACAATCAAGAGCAGGAGACATAAATCCTTGAGCCCTGCAACATGCTGGCGGCTCCGGCAACAAGGACAGTGAGAATTCTGAAGCCCTGAACTTTAAAACCTACAGCCTGCATGTGGCCCCGGCAACGAGGACACAAATAATCCTTAACTTTTAACCCTAAACTCTAAACCCTCGTCCTTCTACCCTACAATTGTTTAGGCGGCTCCTTAACCCTCAACCTTAAAACCTACAACCTTAAGGCGGCTCGGCAACGAGGACACAAATAACCTGAAACCCCTCGTCCTTCAACCCTACAAATTTGTAGGCGGCTCCAGCAACGCGGACAAGAAGAAACCTAATAGACCAAACCCTCATCCCGCCACCTGCAGGCGGCTCCATTGATGAGGATAGCGTGGCAGCGGGCTCGTGGACCCGCGAAATGGAGCAGAATCTGGATGTAGGTGTTGGGGGGGGTCGCAGAGCGGCCATGAAAAACAGCTTTCTGAGTCCTAAAAAGCACAGGTCTCGCGCATCAATTGTGGATCATTCTTGTTTTTGTTGCACACCTGTCATTTAAGAGCAGATTCTGTATAAGGTAATAATGAAATAATAACGAAGACTGAAGGGAAAGACACCTTGTTTGTCCCAGATATTTCCCAGATTACCACTTCATCATCGGACGATTATATTGCTAATAACTTGAAATTAAGATTCTGGAACCAGCACCAGTGCGAGACCCCACGTACCACATTGTACGTTGGCTAGGTTTTTAAACGCAGAGAAACGTCATTTAAGAGCAGCTGAGTTCGAAGTTAACACCAGTGCGTTGAGGGCAGTCACCCCCCACCACCACCCACGGGGTGCATCCCCTGAAACTGTAAGATTTGGATGGCCTTGACACGTCATTATAAGATCTTAAAATAATCGCTGCGTGCTCAAAATTAGGGATCCGAAGTTAATACCCGTGTGCGTGCTCCACGGGGTCGCGAGCACAATCCAAGTCGGTAACGGCGCGGATGTGGCTTCGGCCCAGGCTTAATTCTCGCGCCCCCCACGGGGCATAGCTTTCTTTCTTTCTCTTTCGTACAATCCAAGTGTAAGCGAGCACTCCCATTTCACAGGGACTGCTTTCTGCTCTAGGATCTTGCACACTGAAATCAAGCAAGCAGTACTTGTTTGCTTGAGCGAGCTTCAGCTACAGTTCAGCCACAGTAGCTGAACAGCCACAGTAGCTGAACTCTACTACAGTTCAGCCACAGTAGCTGAACTCTACTACAGTTCAGCCACAGTAGCTGAACTCTACTACAGTTCAGCCACAGCAGGGCCTGCAGCCAGGTCGCTAGGGTAAGACCGGTGTGGCAAGCCCTGCTGCTTGGGCCTCCAGCCGAGTAGGTTGGTCAAGGCTGGGCACCCATTGGTTCTGTTGCCGCCCGAAGGCCTGCCAAAAGTGGTATCGTGTGAATAGGGGAGGGCAGAGTAGTGAGGACCTGGTGCGGCCAGCCCTGCTACTTTGGGTGCCTTAGGCCTTAGGCCAGTTGTGGGCTGTAGGCCGTAGGCCGCAGGCCAGTTGAGGTTTGGCCCCGCATCAGCGTAGTGGTGGCCGCCCAGAGGCCTGTCAAAGAAGGCATTGTGTGCAGGAAGGAAAGAAAAATATACGCCCTGGAGCGTATATTAAGGAAGGCACCCGTTCGGCCGTAGCACTGGGTAACCTACCATCTAGCTTTGTGTGCACCTTGTCGGCAGCCGGGAATCCCAGAGGTTTGCCATCCCCCATCAATTATTGACTGAGACAGATACATCTCGTAGGTTCGGAGGTATAACCTTTTGCCCCTTCGTGGGATCGCAACAACCACTATCACGCATGCAAATAGATACTGGGTGAGGGCAGAGTGGTTTTTTCCGTATGATTGCCTGCAGCCCCGTTTTTTTTCTTTCTATACGCTATGCCCCACCTTTGGAAGGCCCCAGGACAGCGACCGCTGGGCCCAATGGGACCAAATAATGACCGATAGGGGAGGTTCTTGTATGGGGATGAACGGATTTGGCTTTTTAGTCGGTCTGTATTAATGGGTAGGAATGGGTCAATTTCAAAATCGCTGTTTTTAAGGCTGTTTTGATGCAAGGTGAGAAAAAACAACCATCCAAGTTCCTACGAAAGAACGCTTGTTGTAATGAAGGGATGTGCATGAAACTCAAGGGGGGGAGAGTAGTTTGGGGGGCAGGACAGAGGCAGGCATGTTGGTTTGTGTCCAGGCCTTGAGGGGACGTTGGGAGGGGCGGCAAGTAACAGCAGCGTCGTGTACAAGGCCGAACCCTAAACCCTAAACCCGCAGCCCGTAACCTGAAACCCAGGCAAAAACAAAAAAGGGATTCAGAGCGGGGCTCACACTAGGTGCGGCACTTTATGGGATACAGAATACAAAGCTCTGAATAGCGCTGCATGCCCTCCCCCCCGCTGCCCGACACCCTTAAAAATTACTGTTTTGTTACAGTAGGAGATCCCCGCCCTTTCTTAGGGGAACAACCCTCAATAATTTAGAAGCACCTCCTTTTTTGCAAACCCGCCCAGCCTGGCAAACATAACCCAGCAGGCAGTGCAGCTCGTAAGTTCCAATGTTGAATCCCGTTTTTGTAGCCCCCGCTTTGTTACCTCGGTGTTGAACCCCAGCTTTGAACTATACTTTTGAGCCTCAGATTGGAACCTGAACTCCACTTTTGAATCACAATTCCGACCCCTCCTTCTTCACCTCTCTGACGAACCCCGCTTTTAAACCCCAGTAATTAAACCCCATTGTCATTCAACAACGCCACACAATAAGACCTGACAAGATCATATTTAGGGACCGGCAACTTGGCATCAAGTCAATGTTGCACAAATTACAATGTAAATTATAACTGAACCGAGCTTGCTCAAACCGAAAAATTCCGTTGCCGAGGCCTGATCATATTGAACCTATGAATCATACGTTCAAACCTCAAATTCAAACCTCACTTGTACACCTCACGTTATAAAACCTCGTGTCCGAATTCCTGCAGGGTTTTGACGCACGCAGCGTCCAGAGCCCTAGCAAACTCAGCCTGCCACCCTCTATCGAGGCAAGCCCACAGCGCGGCGGGCCCCGCGCCGCAGATCCCACTGCGGAGCTCGACGTAGCAGACGGGCCGCCACCGCCGCCGCCCGAACCCAGCGCCTCGGCCGTTGCCGCTGCTGTTGCCCTGCTCAGTAGCTTTGCCCTGGATATCAGTGACAGTATGTCGGGCTACTCCTCCAGCCGCGCGTCCTCGGTCACATCGCACCACTCCAGATCCCCAGGTGCGGCGCGCTGTTTCTACTTACGGGAGATTCAGCTACAGGTTCAGCTACAGGTTCAGCTACAGGTTCAGCTACAGGTTCAGCCACATAACGGGGCTTCTGGCAGGGTTACCCTGAAAATCCTGGAACCCTAAACCCTAAGCCATAAACCCTAAATCTTAAACAAATAATCCTTAACCCTATACTCTACATCATAAACCCTGAACCTTACATCCGTAACCCTAAACCAAAAACCCCTAACCCTAGGGTGGGGAGGACCTAACGCAGCCAGCCGTGGTGCTTTTGGGGCCTCCGATCTTAGGCCGGTCGAGGTCTGCCCCCCCCTCCCCCCATCGGCCCTGTGGTGGCCGCCCAGAGGCCGGCCAAACACAAGGGCTGGTGCGCACTAACATGAAGCAGTGGCGCGGGGCAGTGTGATTCTGCTCCGCATGCCTGCTTGCAGCTCCGTGGCGTGTTCAGTGCGGTGCGAAACACCATTGTTTTTCGGGGGCCGCAGGGTTGCCACCCCTTGGCTAGTCAGGAGCAAAGCGTGACTGGCCGACGGCCGCATCGGGATGCTGCAGAATTTGAACTGTCATTCAGGCGCTGACAGACACGCATGGGATCACTACCCGACGCCGCTGGACTTTTCCAGGCCCTCCTATCATCTTCCTGTTATTTTTGTCCCTCCTAAGGGTCTGCTGCTGCTGTTTCTGTTTCTTTTTACTTATTTCCCCCCTGGAACGCTTCTGCTGCTGGCCCCCTCTCCCCTACCCCCTAGGTACCGGCGGTGAAATGGCTTGGGTGACAATGGCCCCTCTGCACGAGGAGGGCGCTGAGGCCCGGCTGGTGGCGAGGCCGCTCCTGGCCCAGCCGGTCAGCCAACAACGGGGCGCCATGCCCATAGCAGCCTCCTCGGCACCTCAACCACCGGCAGCCCCCGCTGCCGGGGCGGGAGCCGTCGTCATCCAGCGGCGCGCCCTGCCGCCGCCGCCGCCTCACTCCTGGGACCGAGGGCGGAGCGGCCTTGCTGTTCCTCCTCCTGCTGCTGCTGCTGTTGCTGCTCCTGCTGCCGCAGGGGGAGCCGGGATGGGCTCGAGTGGGGGAGGGGCAGCTGGTGGGGAGTGTCAGGCTGTGCTGTCGCTGCTACCGCCCGCAGGAATGAGGGCGGAGGACGAGGGCAATCTTGCCATGTCTAAGCAGGGAGAGGGTGCTGTGGTTCCTGACGCCGTCGGGCCGTCGGGTGTGAGCACCGCGCGGGGCAGCGGTGGCAAGAGGAAGCGTGGCTGCTGCTGCTGCAGCTGCTGCTGTGGTTGCCTGAGCTCCACATGGATCCCGGCGATCTTGGCAATGTCGGATCTGCTGATCGGCTTGGGCTCTGGAATGACTATCAAGTGCGTCAGGGTTGAGGGTTGAGGGAGAAAGGGTTGAAGGTTGAGGGGGAAAGGGTTTAGGGTTGAGGGGGAAAGGGTTGAGAGGGAAAGGGTTTAGGGTTGAGGGGGAAAGGGTGGAGGGTGGAGGGGGAAAGGGTGGAGGGGGGAAGGGTTGAGGGTTGAGAGGGGGAAAGAGTTGATGGTTGAGGGGAATAGGGTTGAGGGGGAAAGGGTTGAGGGTTGAGGAGGAAAGGGTTGAGGTTTAAAAGGGGAAAGGGTTGAGGGTTGAGGGGGAAAGGGTTGAGAGGGGGAAAGGGTTGAGGGGGAAAGGGTTGAGGGTTGAGGGGGAAAGGGTTGAGAGGGAAGGGTTGATGGTTGAGGGGGGAAGGGTTGGGGTGAAAGGGTTGAGGGTTGAGGGGGAAAGGGTTGATGGTTGAGGGGGAAAGGTTTGAGGGTTGAGGGGAAAAGGGTTGAGGGTTGAGGGGGAAAGGTTTGAGGGGGGAAGGGTTGAGGGTTGAGGGGGGAAGGGTTGAGGGTTGAGGGGGAAAGGGTTGAGGGGGAAAGGGTTTGAAAGGGAAAGGGTTGAGGGGGAAAGGGTTGATGGTTGAGGGGGAAAGGGTTGAGGGTTGAGGGGGAAAGGGTTGAGGGGGAAAGGGTTGAAGGTTGAGGGGGAAAGGGTTGATGGTTGAGGGGGCAAGGGTTGAGGGTTGAGGGGAGAAGGGTTGAGGGGGGAAGGGTTGAGGGGGGAAGGGTTGAGGGGGGAAGGGTTGAGGGGGAAAGGGTTGAGGGGGGAAGGGTTGAGGAAGGAAGGGTTGAGGGGAAGGGGGGAAGGGTTGAGGGGAAAGGGTTGAGGGGGAAAGGGTTGAGGGTTGAGGGGGAAAGGGTTGAGTGGGAAAGGGTTGCGGGTTGAGGGGGAAAGTTTGAGGGGGAAAGGGTTCAGGGGGGAAGGGTTGAGGGTTGAGGGGTAAAGGGTTTGAGAGGGAAGAATTGAGGGGGAAAGGGTTGATGGTTGAGGGGGAAAGGGTTAAGGGTTGAGGGGGAAAGGGTTGATGGTTGAGGGGGCAAGGGTTAAGGGTTGAGGGGGAAAGGGTTGGTGGTTGAGGGGGAAAGGGTTGAGGGGGAAAGGGTTAAGGGGGAAAGGGTATAGGGGGAAAGGGTTGAGGGGGAAAGGGTCGAGGGTTGAGGGGGAAAGGGTTGAGGGGGAAAGGGTTGAGGGTTGAGGGGGAAAGGGTTAAGGGGGAAAGGGTTAAGGGAGAAAGGGTTGAGGGTTGAGGGGGAAGGGTTGAGGGGGAAAGGGTTGAGGCTTGAGGGGGGGAAAGTTGAGGGGGAAAGGGTTGGGCATGTTACCTGCCCATTGGCCTGGGGTCCATCATGACCATCCAGTGTGTTAGGGCTCAGGGTTCAGGGTTGAGTGCTTGGCCTGCCCATTGGTTTTAATCTGCCCTCCTTCAATCCGCCTCCTCAGGTTCTTCCCTATCTTCTTCAAGGAGCAGCTGCACCTTCCCCCCACCGGTGTGTTGCTGGTGTACTGCGCTGTACCGCTGGCCCTCAGCGTGTTCTGCTCCCTGGCCCAGCGCCAGGGCCGCGCAATAGGGCGCGCACAGACCATCGTCTTCAACAGGTGAGCGATATCGGATTTTGCGGGAAGTTAAAAAGAAAGTCCAAGGCAAAATTATTACTCAACGCATTCCCTGGCCCAGCGCCAGGGCCGCGCAATAGGGCGCGCACAGACCATTGTCTTCAACAGGAAAACAATATCAGATATTTCGGGAAGTTGAGGACGAAGCGTCCCAACTGACGCTGTAAGATACTCAGCATTCCCAGGCTCAGCACAAAGGGAGCGCACAGACTGCCGTGTTCCAAAGGTAGGATGGGAAATGGTTTTAAAGCCAGCTCCTTCTCCTTCAATAACTGGTTCCGGTATGCAAGCACAGTATTTCCTTCGAAAAGGGGTGCGTGAGACAAAAGGGGTGAGGGGGGCCCTGTGGGGGGAACTATGGGTAGAGGCCTGGAGGAGGCCTAGAGGGGGTTGACACGCACCCCCGCATGTCCAGCTGAACTGCCCCCCCCACCTCCCCCCTTCCTCTCCTGTTTGCTGTTCGTCGGCATCACCATCCTGCACGGGATATCGTTCCGCACCCATTATTAAATGCACGCTAACATCATGGTGCATCCACCATAGCAGAAGGCGTGTACCCTTTCAACATGACGCACCCCGCATGCCCCTCCTGACCCCCCCCCCTCCACCCTTCCTCCCCTTTGCAGGTTTGTTTTCGTCGCCATCCTGCACTGGATCGCGTTCCGTACTGATAAATGGATGCACGCCAACATCACGATTTACGATGCATCCACCATTGCCGCAGGCGTGTCCCATTGAACCATGACGCACCCCACAACATGCCCCCCTGCCACCCCCCCTCTCCCCTTCCTCCCCTTTTGCAGGTTCGTTGGCATCGCCATCCTGTACTGGATCGCGTTCCGCACCGACTTGTGGACGCAGGCGTACATCATGTTGCCGACCTTCCTGCTGAGGACCTGCATCATGAACTGTAACTACCCCATGCAGCGGGCTATACTCATGGTGGGGTGTGGAAGGCGTGGGGGGGAATGGGAGTGTAGGGGGAGGCTGCATCATGGTGCTGGCCTTCCTGCTGAGGACCTGTATTATGAACTGCAACTACCCCATGCAGCGGGCCATACTCATGGTGGGGTGTGGAGGGAGTGTGGGGGGGAGGGGTGTAGGGGGGGGTAGGCATGGGATGTGAGGGTTGGGGGAGTCTCACCTTCATGCTGTCTTGGGGAGACCTTCATGCGCCATCTCCCAATCTGACTAGAAGCTCTACCCCTTATTCCTTGCGGCCCCTACATACCTCTAAGCCCTAATCCCTAAACCCTAAACTAGAAGCTCCACCCATTATTTTATTTCGGCCCCTGAATACCCCTGGCCTGGCCTGTGTTACGATATTCCTCTTGTCTATTGTGATAGTGATGAGGACAAAGGTCTCTAAATGTGCAAACAAAACACTTGTGTAGATATAAATATGTGCTATTCAACGGTTTGTATATTTAACAAGGCTATATAAATATATGTGTATATACCGTATTTAAGTGTTTTTTATGCATTTGTTTCTATCGTTATCGTGAAATCCGTAAACCAGTATGTATCTACCTGTAGCTACCGGTGTGTGTATATATGTGTATATATATTTTATTTATTTATCTTTTACATTTATATGTAAATGTATTTGTGTGTATTAATGTTTGTATCTATGCTGCCTGGATATGTACCATATATATATATATATATGTATGTATTTTTAAGGGATATATCTTTATATATATATATATATATATATATATATATATGCTTTCAGGTGTGATTGCTGCACCCCTCGAGCCCACTCAGCCCCTGAACTTTCCTTTTCACCGCGCAGGACTTTGTAGGCAAGGAGCATCGGGCCGTGTGGAACAGCCTGGGTGCAGCGACGAGCTTCGGCTGGGCGGGCAGCGCAGCGCTAGGCGGGTGGCTTATCCACAACTACGGGTTTCAGGTGTGTGTGGATGGGGGGAGGCTGGTCTGACGGCTCGAACACTGAGGCGGCTTCCTGGTTGATTGTACTTTTACAGCGCATACTAGGCCACCTTAATCAGGCCGTTGGGAGGGCCAAAGGGGACCATAAACGAAAAGAAAACGGTGTACGGACGACACTCTTGGTGTTTCTGCCTGGGATTTGAAATCAGTGGATCCGTTGAAACAGGATTCGAAATTCTCTTTTGAGGGATTCAGGAAATGACTCAAACGAATAGATCCTTTGAAACAGGTGGCAGGATTTGAATTTCTCCAGGTTGTGGAGCGAGCGATGCAGAACACTGTGGACAACAGCACATGAAATAGAAAATGCATGGATCCATGTGTCACATAGATCCCAAAACATGACAAAAGGGAATATACGCACCCGGGTGTCCACACGCTCCATACATCTAGAAACGTGACAGGGGGAATATACGGAATCGGATGGTACCCCGCCTCGTTATCTTGACTTGACTGCCAGATGACACGTGTCATTTAATAATGTTCATCATATCTGATGCTACCGACCCTGCTGATCCTGCCCACCCTGCTGATTCTGCCCACCCTTCTGATCCTGCTGATCCTACCCATTCTGCTGTTCCTGCTGATCATGCCCATCCTGCTGATCCTACCCATTCTGCTGTTCCTGCTGATCCTGCCCACCCTGCTGATCCTGCCGATCCTGCCCATTCTGCTGTTCCTGCTGATCTTGCCCACCCTGCTGATCCTGCTGACCCGTGGCTCTTCTCCTCCCGCGGATCCTCCTACTCAGTGGCACAAGGAGTGATGTAGAACCTGACCTGCCCTCCCACCGACGCTTGTGGGCAGACCACATCCTACGTAGTCCGACATTGCCACTCTCCTGCTCATAAGAGGCGCAATAGGAGAGTGGCACCCCTGTGCCACTGAGAAGAAAACGCATTTGAACTGGCCTGCCCTCCACCTCAGGCAGACCCTCAGTCTGAAATTCAAAACCCTTAACCCTCATGCTCAAAACCTTCCTCCCAATGTAGACCACGTTCTACATCACTGCGACTCTTCAGCTCATGGGATGGACTTGCAGCCTGCTGCTGCTGCCCATCGTACCCTGCCAGGAGCATTCTGCGGCAGAGCACACTGCTCGGAAACCATGAGGCAGGCCTACAGTGAAGCCCGTGGCTCTTAAACCGCAAGGACGAGTCTGCAGCAGAGCTAGCATGGCACGCAATCCCGTAACGTGACGTGGTTCGGTAACAGGAGGAGAAACATCTGTCCAAAAATGCAAAAGAGGAGAAGGCAGATGGCGGCCACCAACTGCTCGGCTACTGCCATGCAGCGTCCCATGCCTGCTGTCTCATCCGCACGCTCGCGTTGCACCGAGGGAGCTGGAGAGCTGCTCCGGGGACGGACCGTGGACGAGCTGCTGAGGCGCGGCTGCTGGAAGAGGCTGTGAGGCCAGGTTCTTTTCAGAAGCCAGGCCATACGCTGCTGCAGCGGCGGCGGCGGCAGCGGTCGGATGCCCCACGTTGTCCTTTGCTGGTATCCACCCGGGGCCGACAGAGCTGCCAATTCTTTTCCTTTGGGGCGGCAACAGCAGCAGCCCCGATGGGGCAGACGGATCAGTTATGATGCCTTGGACAGAGGGGATGAAAGAGCATAGTTGGGAGGCGCCTCGGAACACGTTTATATGCGGCATGTACCAGTGTGCATCAGATGATGAGGGCAGGGTTAGACCTGTCAGCAGGATTTGCAAGATCGGTAGGATCAGCTGGGTCGGTAGGAGACACTGCCCTGACTCCTACCCAGGCACCTTGGCTCCCCCTCCGGAGCTGAGCTGCACCCTCGGCTCTGACGAGCACTGAGCCCTAGTCTAGGGTTTCAGGGCTTACGGTTAGGGTTTAGGAGCCCTCCCCGCTGAGACGTGCCTGAGGGGGAGCTATGCGCAGCTACATACCGCCACATACTGCCATGCACCATTGCGTACCCCTAAATACCGCCACGTACCGCTATGTACTGCTATGTACCACGACGTACCGCTACATACCGCACACTTTCTGACAGCTGTAATTGAAGTCTCTTCCACATCTGCAACGCATGTGGTCGCAGCCGCTGACGTGCTCGATGAGCATGCAGCATGACGGGCACTGCCGCCACTGCCGCTGGGCGGACAGCTGCAGCAGGGCGGCGTCCTCTGAGGAACGCAGGTGCAGCGGCAGGGCCTGGAACTGGGCGCAGCTCCTGCCCTGAAGGAAGGATGGGGAGGGAAGGAGAGGGGGGTCTATACTGCTGTCAAGTGCAGTGAGGGTGAACACGAAAGAGGTGCAGCAGCAGCGGCAGGGCCTGGAACTGGGTGTAGCTCATGCCCTGAAGGGAAGGGGAGGGGGTATGTGCCGGTTGTAAGAGCAGTGAGGGTGAACACGAAAGAGGTGCAGCGGCAGCTGCAGGGCCTGGAACTGGGTGCAGCTCATGCCCTGAAGGGGAGGGTAGGGGATATGGGCTGCTGGTAAGAGCAGTGAGGGTGAACACGAAAGAGGTGCAGCAGCAGCGGCAGGGCCTGGAACTGGGTGTAGCTCATGCCCTGAAGGGAAGGGGAGGGGGTATGTGCCGGTTGTAAGAGCAGTGAGGGTGAACACGGAAGAGGTGCAGGGGCAGGGGCAGGGACTGGAACTGGGTGCAGCTCATGCCCTGAAGGGGAGGGGAGGGGGTATGTACTGCTGTCCAGAGCTAGCATCTGGGTGGAAGTAACCACAGTGGGAGTAACAGCTCAAATCTGGGTGGAAGTAACTGCAGTGGAAGTAACAGCTCAAATCTGGGTGGAAGTAATTGCAGTGGAAGTAACAGCTCAAATCTGGGTAGAAGTAACTGCAGTGGAAGCAACAGCTCAAATCTGGGTGGAAGTAATTGCTGTGGAAGGAAGAGCTCAAATCTGGGTGGAAGTAACCGCAGTGGCAGTAACAGCTCAAATCTGGGTGGAAGTAACTGCAGCCCTCCACCTCGACAAGGATGACATCACAAAACAAATTGGTGATCCTGCCATTTACCTGATGCCCCCCCGAGATGTTGCAGGTGGCACAGATGGGGCGCCTGCACGCTGGGCACTGACTGGGTCCTGTGTTTGGCCCAATTGACTTCTGCCTGGCAGTGGAGCAGTCCTTGTAAGGGCAGTATACCCTCTGGAGGGGATCAATGGAGTGCTCAGCCTCAAGGACACGCAACGTCTGCAGCCACATGCATATATAATATTTTAGTGTATGCTAGAACACCAAGCTGGGGCAGGCAGGTCACTGGGCAGCTTCTAACGTGTGTAAGCCGGCTTGCTGTAAATGGCCTGTTTCTGGCAGCAGTTTTGTTTGGAAGTTAACCCAGTTCAGGGCGTCATGAATTCAGGCTTTGAAGGGATCAAATCTTCGGTCGGTGGACCAAGCAGCAGGGCTGGTTACACTAGGTCCCCCCACCCTTGGGCCTGATAGCTCGGAGGATCCTAACAGTGTAGCAGCAGTCGATGTGGCAAGCATCTCACCTTCTGGTCGGCTAGAAGCTCTTGTCTGGACAGGGTGTACACCTCTTGCCGGAGGAGCCAGTCAATATCAGATCCGAGTATGGCATGCCCGCACGTGTGGACTGGACAGCGGAGAGGGTACATTCTGCGCTGCAGCAGGGTGTGAATGTGGCGCTGCATGCAGCTGTTGCAGGAGTAGTGGGTGCACAGGGGGTGGGCTGCCCTGGTGTTGGCAGCTGGACCCCCGCCAACGCCTCCCGCTGCGTTTTTTCTGTCCCGGTAGGTGATCGCCCTGAAGCAAATGTTGCAGAGGTTATGGGACATTGGGCGTGCGTGGCGTGATGGATGACACTTGATAATGGGGATGGGTCGGTGATGTGGCTGGGTGGGAGGTAGGCACAGGCGATATGGAGGGGTTTCGCGGTGGGGACAGCCAGCTGCGCTTTTTGCGATCTGTCCGTTGTGTGCGTTGTCTGCGCTTACGTCCGTGCCGATGGCCGTGATTTGACGTCGTAGCAGGGGTTTAAAGGAGATTTGCCCTTGTCAGAATATCAATCAAGTTGGCATCATTACATCCGTTACTGTTTCTCACTTGTATTCATCGCGGATGTGTCAGGGATGCTGGGGCATCCGAACTAACCGAAGCCCCCCCAGCCACATAAGAAGCAATTGACACCCGTGAATGACACCCCAAAAAGGGATCCCTACGGCCTCTGAGAGGAAAACCGTCCGGTTGTGAGCGAGATCGCTTTATTTTCTCTTCGAATCTTTGCGTGTACTGACGAGAAATTCTGGCGATGACGAAGAGGGGGCGGGCAAGATGAGGGCATACGCGATTACGCGTGCGGCCCTGTTAGTACAGACCGGTGGTTTCAGTAACAGAAACGACCTTCGGAGCGAACGTGTTCATAGCAACACTCGCGGTGCATAATGGTGGTGCATAATAAGCACCTGACTGATGCCGTCGATTCGGAGCTCAAACTCCGCTGGGAGATGCGCGTCCACATCAGCTCGCATTGATAGTAGTGTGCTGCAACAGAGGCGCTACGTTTTCGTGAAGCCCAGTGCGGCAGCTCGCCTCCCCACAGGCGAGTCACGATGGCGATATCCTGTTAGCGCAAACACAGTGCGTCTACTGCAACCTGCAGCGGATATGTGTCAAGCTGCCTCAACCAGAATAACGCTAATCCGTGCGCCTTGTATGGTATGTTGCTGGTAGCTCGGGCTGCCATGGCCGACGCCACCGTCGAGGCCTCTGCGCCTGCAGCAGCTATCCGCTTCAGTAGCCTGAAAGGCATCCTGTTCGACATCGATGGCACCCTGACCAATAGCGACCCACTGCACTTCAAGGCGTAAGTGCTCGATGGGGAGTGCAGTGTCACTCGCTCCTGCATGATGTTTCGCTTAAAAGAATGGGTAGGGGAGGACAGACACAGCAAGAGCGATTGGTTGTGGCTTGCCAAAGGCTGTATGGAAAGTGCATGGCAGCAGCACCTGCCTGGTACAGGCCATGGCTATAGATAGTGCGAGGTCATTTGCTGTCGCATGGAGCATGCATAGAGATTGATGCAATTCGTGATTTTAAGGAACCAAGATGTAGCTGAATTGTAGCTGAACCACCCTGAATGTATCATTGGACCTGGCAAGCACGGGATGCCTATTTGTTTGCCATGGAGTGTTTGCTTGGATCGTGTTTCTTCAAGGTCCTGGTTGCCTGGTTTCATTCAAAATGGAAGAGGGTCGCCCATCTCAGGGTGTAAGCAGCGAGATGAGTTGCATGATGTGCCTGTGTCACAGTGTGGACGGGGTGATGACATGACGCCATACTGCGGGTGGGTGACCCCTACAGTGCCGCTTCCAGGTTGGATGGAAACCATGATCAAATTCATTCCAAGCCCCGCATTGGATGCCGCCTCCATGTCACTAACCCATGTCCATCCCCCCCCATTGACATGGTCTGTCTGACTGCTCTGTCTGCCTGCTCTGCGTAGGTTTCAACAAATCTTGGCTGAAAAAGGCTTTGATGGCGGCAAGCCCATAAGTGAAGAATTCTTCAGGTGCGCACCAGCTCCTGGTGTGCCTTTAACGACCCATATATATAATCAGGTAGCATTACCTTAACTCCTTGACGCGCCAAAAAGGCGGCTCGGTGAGGTAGAACGACGCTGTCTACTGGGGCTTGCCAGCATTTGGGTATAACAGTCAAAAGGGCAGCTTGTGGAATGCCAACATGAGAGGATCAGCCGGAATGGGTCAACTGAAATGCCTTAGCCGGTATGGATCTGCTGGATGGATCAGATCAGCTCCATGCTTCATCTCCCACAGCTGCCTGACTCAGTCTTTTCAAGCAGGCATGCCACAGTATGCCCTCACATGTCGCTTCTTGACAGCTCAGAGTGTCTTGTTTCAGTCTTTCGTATGACACCCTCACATGTCCAACGTCGCTCTCCCCGCACACTGTCGCTACCAGGCAAAGCATCAGTGGGCGGCGCAACCCTGAGAATGCTCTTAACCCTAAAACCCTTAACCCTACACCCTTAACTAGGCACTGCATCAGTGGTCGGCACAACCCTGAGATTGCTCTTAACCCTAAAACCCTTAACCCTACACCCTCAACTAGGCACAGCATCAGTGGGCAGCACAACCCTGAGATTGCTGTAAACCCTAAATCCCTTTACCCTACACCCTTAAGTAGGCACAACATCAGTGGGCAGCACAACCCTGAGATTGCTCTTAACCCTAAAACCCTTAACCCTACACCCTCAACTAGGCACAGCATCAGTGGACAGCACAACTCTGAGATGGCTCTAAACCCTAAAACCCGTAACCCTACACCCTTAACTAGGCACAGCATCAGTGGGCAGCACAACCCTGAGATTGCTCTTAACCCTACAACCCTTAAACCTACACCCTTCAATAGGCACAACATCAGTGGGCGGCATAACCCTGAGATTGCTATAAACCCTAAAACCCTTAAACCTACACCCTTAACTAGGCACAACATCAGTGGGCAGCACAACCCTGAGATTGCTATAAATCCTAAAACCCTTAAACCTACACCCTTAACTAGGCACAACATCAGTAGGCAGCACAACCCTGAGATTGCTCTTAACCCTAAAACCCTGAAACCTACACCCTTAACTAGGCATCAGTGGGCAGCACAACCCTGATATTTCTCTTAACCCTAAAACCCTTAACCGACACCCTTAACTAGGTACAACATCAGTGGACAGCACAACTCTGAGATGGCTCTAAACCCTAAAACCCTTAACCCTACACCCTTAACTAGGCACAGCAGCAGTGGGCAGCACAACCCTGAGATTGCTATAAACCCTAAAACCCTTAAACCTACACCCTTAACTAGGCACAACATCAGTGGGCAGCACAACCCTGAGATTGCTCTTAACCCTAAAACCCTGAACCCTACACCCTTAACTAGGCATCAGTGGGCAGCACAACCCTGAGATTGCTCTTAACCCTACAACCCTTAAACCTACACCCTTCAATAGGCACAACATCAGTGGGCGGCATAACCCTGGGATTGCTCTTAACCCTGAACCCCTACACCCTGAACCAGGCACAACATCAGTGGGCGGCAGAACCCTGGGATTGCTCTTCACCCTGAACCCCTACACCCTGAACCAGGCACAGCATCAGTGGGCGGCACAACCCTGAGATCGCTTCGGACTTGTTCCCCGAGTGGGCTACGGAGCAGCAAACGCAGTTCTCTGAAGACAAGGAGCAACGCTTCAGGGACATGGCGGGTGAGGCCCAGGACACCAAGGCTACACTGCCTCTTCGCACTTGCTCCAAACTTTCCTTCGGGCAGTGCCTCCTCATGACACGGCATGCATCATGCCTCAATCCCCATGCAATGCCATGGTTTGTTCCCAATGCCCATGTGCCATGCCTCATCCCCCCCATGCATACTTTGTGCGATGGTTTGTCCTTTATGCCCATGTGCCATGCCTCCACCCCCATGCATGCCCATGTGGCATGCTTCGTACCCAATGCCCATGTGTCATGTGGCCATGCCTCATCCCCCATGCATACCCATGTGCCGTGCTTCGTCCCCTACGCCCATGTGTCATACTGCATCCCCCATGCATGCCCATGAGCCATGCTTCTCTCTGCTGGCAACAGCGTCTGGCAGGATGCAGCCAATGGGGGTCTTGCCGGAGATCCTCACGCCATGCACAGCATGCACCATACCTCATGCCAGGCATGTGTCGTCTCCCATGCTTGCCCATGTGCCATGCTCCGTACCCAATGCCCATGTTCCATGCGTCGTCTCCCATGCATGCCCATGTATCATGCGCCTCCCGGCAGCGTCTGGCGAGATGCAGCTTCTGGGAGGCCTGCCGGAGTTCCTTTCTTGGGTGGACTCCCGCGGGCTGCGGAAGGCCGCGGTCACCAACGCGCCGCGCGCCAACACAGTGCTCATGCTTAAGGCGCTGAAGCTGGACGCGTATTTCGAGGTGCGCAGGACATGCTTCACCTAAGCCCCAAACCATAAACCCTTAACCCGTATTTCGAGGTGCGCAGTACACGCTTCACCCAAGCCCCAAACCCTAAACCCTAAGCCCTTAACCCGTATTTCGAGGTGCGCAATACACGCTTCACCTAAGCCCCAAACCCGAAACCCTAAGCCCTAAACCCGTATTTCGAGGTGCGCAGTACACGCTTCACCTAAGCCCTAAACCCTAAGCCCTAAACCCGTATTTCGAGGTGCGCAGTACACGCTTCACCTAAGCCCCAAACCCTAAACCCTAAGCCATAATCCCGTATTTCGAGGTGCGCAATACACGCTTCACCTAAGCCCCAAACCCGAAACCCTAAGCCCTAAACCCGTATTTCGAGGTGCGCAGTACACGCTTCACCTAAGCCCCAAACCCTAAACCCTAAGCCATAATCCCGTATTTCGAGGTGCGCAGTACACGCTTTGCCTACACCCCAAAACCTAACTCCTTACACTATGGGGATAAGCAGTGCAAGGGTTTAGGGTTTAGGGGGGGGGGGCACTCCCTTCTAGACACTTGGGTGCACACCGCACCCTGGACCCTGAACCTTAAATGCTGACCTTAAACCCTACACATTGCTTGCTCATTTCAGTCAATGGGGTCCCCTGTGTGGGGGGAGCCCGTCCCGTGCAATCAGCGTAGCTAATTGCACGGTGGCGGATCCCGCCCTGCGGCAAGGCGCACTTAACATCAGGGACCCAAATTGAACTCTTGGGGCGGGTTTTGGTGTTCCTCCACACTACGTGGAGGAAAACCTTTGGGGCGAGCTAAGACGTGCCTTTGGCAGGACTTCAATTTTGGTGGCCAGCAAGCACTCCCTGTCTGTGCTCTTAAAAGTAAATACATCTCCCCTTACAGTAGCCTACCCAGTTTTCAGGCCGAACGGGTGGCTTTTAAATTCACGCCGCACGGTGTATACAAAATAAATAAGATGCCCTGAGACGTGGGTAACGGTAACCTCCTGTTCGGCCGTAGCGCTGGGTAGGCACTAGGCAGCCAGCCGCAGGGTTTGTGATATATTTTCTCACCGGTGTTATGAATACTGGGTAGGCACTAGGCAGCCAGTTGCAGCGTGTTTGATCTATTTATTTACAAGCGTTATGAATACTGGGTAAGCAGCCAGTTGCAGCGTGTTTGATCTATTTATTTACCGGTTTTATAAATGCTGGTCCGCCACGCAGGCGGTCGTGCTTGGGGAAGAGTGTGTGCGAGCTAAGCCGTACCCGGACCCCTACTTGGAAGGCATGCGGCTGTTGGAGCTGCTGCCAGGAGAGACGATGGTGGTGGAGGACTCACCGGCAGGCATCAAGGCAAGTGACTCATTTCAAACTTCAGATTCCGCACTTCTTTTTTCTGCGTTTGCTGTACCGGATGTTATATTTCAGCTTTTGTCGTCGCTGGATGCCGTACCAGGCTTCAGGTTTCAGACTCATTGTTTGAAGTATGCTTGGCGTTTAGCAGATATCCAGTGGGTGCTTAGCCGATGCTCCCTCTGGCCAAAGGGCCTTATGGGACTTCAGGGCCGAGTGGCCAGACGTGCATGCAAGCGCGGCGGACGAGTCAGGCTTGATGGTTTCCCCCTAGAGCGCCTTCTTTTCCAAGTTGTGCATTGTTTAACAGGCTGCCTGACCCTCCTGGTGTGTCGTGCACTGTGTTCTTTCGCCCGCAGGCAGCCGTCGCAGCCGGTATTGCCGTGATTGGGCTCACAACTGGACAGTCCCGCGAGGTGCTCCAGGCTGCAGGAGCGAGCGTGGTCTGTAACGACTTTGCAGACATCATGAAGTTGATTGAAGCAGCTGCCTAGACAGTGCCTAGCAGGTTGAAGCAGCTGCCTAGAAGGTGTCTTTCGAGGTTTTCCAGGCTGCAGGGGCAAACGTGGTCTGCAATGGCTTTGCAGTTATCATGAGAATGTTTGAAGCAGCTACCTGAGCAGCAGTTTGGTGATATAGAGCATCTGCCTAGAAGGTGCCCAGCACCAGTACGGTCATTGAAGCATCTGCCTAGAAGGTGCCAAAGAGCGTTGCCTGCACACTTGAACAGTGGCTAGCTCTTTGATGTTGCCATGCGGTGCATCGTGATGAGTCAATGACATAACACCTCAGGGCCATGCTCAAAAGGCGCGGCCGCAGGGGCGCCCAACTTTCTGGTTGGGAGGAAAATAAAGTAACGGCTAGAGGAGAAATCGTGACATTTGTGACATGCTGCTGTGGTGTAGAGAGGGTAAGTGTGCCACGTGGCTGTATTTCAGTTGCGTTTACAATCTCTGTTTTGGCCATGATAGAATATTGGATTTTGAACGCATGAGAGAGTATGGCCTATGTACTCCATGAGTCCCCTTTGGGCGCCCAAGCGGCCGAGCCTTTCTAGCAGGGCCCAGAGGTGTAACGTCATCAGTCTTTTTTTTGCACTCTTTCAGTGATTATTGCCTTGGTGAAGGTCCAGATGAGACCTGAGTGCCTGGTTTTTTCTGTTCTTGTTAGACACAGATTGGGGGCTCCTGTCTCCTCGCGACCTCTTTCCTTCCTCTGATTTCTGTAAGTGTTTTTCTTACAGGGAAGGGGGGCCCGCCTTCTGGGCAGGTCAATGACGTTACACCTCTGGGACCTGCGTAACTTTCCCGCTCTCTCCCCTCTCTCTAGTTTTGACTTAAGTAGGCATTTTCTCCCAACCCTGACAGGTGGGCGCCCTCGCGGCCGAGCCGTTTTGAGCAGGGCCCAGAGGTGTAACGTCATTGACCTCTGGGACCTGCTGAAAGGACTCGGCTGTGAAGCTGGGAGAAGGAAACGTAAGTGCTGCGATCGAAGCTGACCGGTGGCCCACGCCACACGTCTGTAGGAAATTGAAGACCCTTGTTTCCCCCCCAAAAAACCTAAGTTACTTTGCAGGTCAAAATCGTATGTTTTGCTTCAAGCGTTCTTGGCGCCCAAAGGACTGAAATAAAACTGGATTATATGAAATGCACTAAGCGAATATAATATGCACAGAAGAAGTTATTTCATAGCTATAATTTAGCTGCGGACCTCATGGCTATCACTAGAAAAACATACAGACCAATAGACCCCCCCTGACTTTTGTATGCTGCACATCGATGCATGATGATTGGTGACACGATGCAGTGACTGGCTGATCCTTCATGCATCATGACAGGCACTAACTAGGCATCAGCTTTCCATCCTCTCTTACGTTTCCTACCTGAGACAGGGCCTACTTTTTGAGCATGGCCCAGAGGTGTAACGACCTGAGACAGGTGGACGCAGATGCGACCATGCCTTTTGAACAGGACCCATAGTTGTGACGATCTGGACGAGGAGCTCTTGACAAGACATCGCCTGTTTTTCCATGCTCTCTGTTTCATCAGAATGGAAAACGCATGACTCTCCACTAGGCGCCAAAGAGGAATTGCCGCAAAAGGTTAATTAAGCGATACACCGCCATATGCTCCATGTTGTCCAAATCTTGTATGAAATGATACGTATAAAAAAGCTACAGCACTTATCATAGGTAGCCCCCCCCACCCATTCAATACCACGTGATGGGTCGTTATATTTCTAAAACTGGGGAAATTGACGAAACTGACCTCTAAAAGGCCTTGTCGACAAGCTAAGAGATGGGCATTGGTGACGGCATGAGATTCAACCATCCTGATCCACTGTCAAGAGATCCAAATATCCATTTATCCTAGAACCCTGCAAACCTAGAATTTATACATGCAGTGATTCATGGGCTCGCTCGTCTACACAAAGCCACCATCACGTCATCAACAACCACCATCACCGCTTGAAGGCGGCGCTGAAGCAGCTCGCCACCGCAGATTGCAACATGTTGAGCAGCGTCACCGCCCCCAAAAACCTAATCCGCCTCAAAAAACTATTAACCCTGAAGCAGCTTGCCACCACACAGTGCATCATGTTGAGCAGCGTCACCGCCTCAAGACAGAGCTGAAGCAGCTCGCCACCGCGTTGTAGAACATGTTGAGCATGAACTTGACCCCCTCGGCCCCTCCAGGAAAGTATGAGAGGATGTAGTAGAGCAAGGCGACCACCTGGGCCATTCGGGGAAGGCAAGCAGCTTGCTCACGAGCGTGCAAAGATACGGTGCGCACAGTTAACAGGGATTGGATGGTAACGGTGCGAATGTGGCTTTGGCCCCGAGCTGCATTGTTCCCTCAACCCGCACGTCCCTAGGACGTAGTTTTCTTCCTTTCTTTCTTGATGGGACTGGTCACTGGTGTGTAAGGCATACATGCAGCCAACATGTTCCGCCCGGCGTACCTGCCCGGCGTACATATGCAGCCAGGCAGCCATATCCAGCCAACACATTCCGGCCCAGCGTACTTGTAGCCAACATATTCCGTTCCGGCCAGCCGCCCAGCCCTAATCATGTGTGTTCCATTCACACCCTTCAGACAACGGCATTGCGGCAGCCTTATCGGGTGGGTGGCTCACTTCATCCACCAGCATTACAGGGTTCATTCCTGGACCACAGCATAGTTGCTTGCGGGGCCAGAGGGGCGGGGGGGGAGCAGTGGGGCACCGGTACTTTTCTTGCTTGCGGTCTTATTTATGTGGTGCTTGAATCCCGGTTTGCGCCCCCCCACCCCTTGCATCCAATGCGATGCTTCCCTCGACTAAAACAGCCACACCCACGCCTCTCTCAAACACACATTCTTTATTTTGTTATCCTTTTATGTCTTAATTCCGCGAAAGAGTTAGCTCCGCAAAAGAGTTAACTCCGCGAAAGAGTTAGCTCCGCGAAAGAGTTAGCTCTGCGAGAGAGGAATGGGTCCCAATGACATATTCCGGAAGCCTGGTGAATTGCCTGGTGCAATGGTGTGACAGAGCTGGCATACTTATCACCCAGGAGTTAGGCAGAATACATAACATGCGCTAGCAAGGGCCGAAACAGACTGCAGGCTGAAAGGCTAGAGAGGAGGGCATACTCACGACGTGTCTGGCCTGCGCAGGAGAGCTAGTTCCTGCTTTTAAGCACTCCCATTTGCCTGCTCTTGTATCACTTGCACTGTTAAAACATGTAATTTCGAAAAAGCAGGTTCAGAGCTCAGGCCAACCCACCTGCAGCCCTGAGCAAGCCAGGGAAAGGATGTAGCTCTTCATGACCAGAGCTGAGTAGAGGGTGGCCAGAACGCTGCCGATGTACGCTGCAACAGTGCAAGGCAACAAGCAGTTTAAGCCAATTTCATGGCTTAACAACAGTTAAAGGAATGTCATACTTATTTGATTTGCAACAGTGCAAGGCATCTAGCAGTTAAAGCCAATTTCATGGCTTCACAATAGTTCAAAAATGCCGCGGTATCAGACGTCACACTTATTTGATTTAAAAATCGCAACTGTGCAAGGCAAGCAGTTTGAGCCAACCTCATGGCTTTGTACTATTTTATTAGATGCACAAGTATCATATGTCACATGTCTTTGATTTGTCAGCAACGGAGATCGTGCATCGCACATCATATGTGATCATCCTGACGAGCTACAACTCAGGCTGAATGTGATGAGCCGGGGGGACGTGTGTGCACACTATGTACATGACACCTTACCCGGTATGGAAGCTTAATATCTACAGGCCAGTCCTCTCGTTGTACATTCGCACCAGCTCTGGTGGCCCCACTTACCGTCAAGACCCTGGCTATGGCGTGCACATCAAATCAACTGAACCCTCCTGAGATAATCACGGGCCCTTGGAAAATGGCAGATGCAGGCGTCCATGAATATTCCCACACCTGATCCAATGCCTCCGCTTGATCAAACACAAATTCCCTGAGCGGTGCCCCACACACAAATATTATGGAAACGTGGGCCCACATAAGCCTGCCGATTACTCTTTCAGTCTTTTGACCATGAGGCTCATGAAGCGCCTGCATGCCTATTTCAATATTTGGTTGGAGTGGAAGCCAAGCCATGTCGAAACCCTTGTACTTCCAAATCGGGACACTTGGTGGCCACATGTAATTATCTATCGCATGCCCAGTGATCGCTGACCATATGTCTGATAAATGCCAGGTTGCAGTACCTGCACTGAATGGTAGGCGCTCTTTGGACATCATATGGGTGACTTGATGCTTCCAGCCCCGCAGGCAGGAGAAGCCAGCCATGATGCACAGGCAGCCGAGCGTGAAGGACATTGCGAATTTGGAGGGGCTGAGGATGATCACGGGCAGAAAGATGGTGAAGGCCAGCAGCAGGAAGACGGCTCCGGCTGCCAGGAAGCTAAAGAACAGCATCAGCTGTTGCCCATTGGGTATACTGAAAGCGAGAGGGCGAAATTGATGTGTTTACTTTGCAGGCAGGGCGACAGACATGTACGGGTCATGTGCCATGCGTGCTTGCGGCCAGCTGTCATGCATGGGCCGGACCACCAGCCGTGCATGCTTGCAGTCAGGAATGGCCGAATGTCACACTCAGGTAGGAATTATCGGTTTGACAAAGCTTGTCAAAGTGTGATAGTGCTGATGCCAGGGTACATACCAACATGAGTGCACCATGCAACATGTATGTGGGACGGCAGCACGGCAGGCTGTGAGCTAGGCTCTGACCTATATGACCTGAAGGATTCGGAAGTGGGCAAGGCCGACACCCCGCTGTTAACACCCCTGGAGAATGTTTGGTACCCCGATTGGAAGAAATCGGCGAAGCCGGTCGATGTCTTGGCTGGACCTGTCGACTCCGGGGTCGATTTGAACAGCATATCTGTGCTGGATCCGGCCTCTATGTCCCTGGTTTTAGAGTAAGAATTCCAATCTGAAAGCAGCGAGGTGGACTCTGCAGCAGTGCTCTGCCCCAATTGGCCCCCCATGAAGCTTGGAAGGAAGTTCATTTTTGAATCGTGTTGAACAGACGCTGTCGAAACGTTCTATATCATAGACGACAGAGCAGCGACGACGGTAGCTGACAGCTAAAGATCAACGTCTTTGAGCCAACGTTAGGAATCCGTAGAATCTGATATTCTGATTGCATTATATGGGCCTGCCTTGAATAGTGCCTTGACACAGTCTTAGGGCTCCAGAATTTTCAGAAGCCTCAACCGTTATAAGACTATTTCAAAGCCTCAGCATAGTGGATGGATGCCAGAGAACAGGTTGGTGCACTGCACGGTATGCAGAGTATTGGCAGTAGGATAAAATCAAGAAACCTGGCATGATATCCCGTTAACCTTTGGCATGGGCTGCAGGTGAGATACAGGCCATGCCAACATGTTAAACGTGATAATCAGTCTACTGTCACACTGCTTACTTGGCCCAAATATTTAGAAAACATGCAAAATTGCTCCCAGAAGACTACCCAGAGGTACGATAGGTGAATTACAAGGCAAAGTTGGTTGGCAAGCAATGCATCTACCCGACAATCTACGAAAACATGCAAATGCTGAAGTCAATTAGTCATATGATAATGCTTGCATGAAGCAACCGTCTGGATACCTCTTATGATATCACAGAACCTACCAGGCTACCAGAGCAACAATACCGGCAGTGACCCTCACTGACTGCATTAGTGACCCTCACAGACTGCATTTAGATAAACGTGATGACGGTCAAACACCATTTCTCTCTGATGCCTGCGCTATTCCCTAGGTAAAGAAGAGGCCAACTAAGCAAACTCCTGCGAATCACCCTGCCTACTAGGGTGCGCAAACATCGGCACTTACATGCCTGTTTCAACCATTCATCGACCAGTGCTGTCTGCTTAATTAAAATGAAAAAGTTAGGCTCTTCATGCCAAATCTTGAAACTTCGGCGAGGGGCTGAGGTGTTAGAGTTTCACCCAGTGCACCAATCACGGTGATCAAATCAGTAGGTTAGTTGATTGCTGGTTATTAATCATTGACCATCCTGACCTGCTGTGAGGTATATTTTTAATACCGAGCATACGTGAATCTGCTCATGAACGCTAGCACCAGCAGCTCCAGAACCACAGGAACGAAGTTGAAGACGACCACGAATGAAATCCACGCCTCGACGGGCCAGTTCTGTTTGCGGAGTGGGAGGGCGCAACACAGCACGGCGGTAAGTCAATCAGAGTTTTTATGTTGAACAGCTCTGTGATGACCAGAAGCTTACCTAGGAGCAACCTCCTGGATGACAAAAAAATCCAGAACAACAGCTCAATCCTTTTCAGCCTAGGCAACGCATCAGGCGCACTCGGACCTATTATCTGAGCATCAGCCCTCCTCAGGCAGCCTGGCTGCCATGCCCGACACATGAATGCGCAATTCCAATCTCCGGGGTCCTAGGCAAGGGTTAAGCCAAGTGCTCGTTTCAGCACGTGCCAGACCACCTTGGACAGGCTGTTGGGCAGCCACCACGGGTACAATGGCACCAAAATGTGACGGGTCAGAGGCCAGAGGCCCATGCAGCAGACACTGCTGCACCAGGCACCTGTGGCCAGAGGCCTTAATATAGCTGATTTTGAGCAGGAGCACCCTAAATAAAAGTAAAGCCACTGAGCTCCTACTTAATCAACTCAATCTAGTTTCACCAATCAACTTAATCACCAATCAACGTAATCACCAACTCAATCAACTCAATCAACAAGGAACTACGGCAAACAATCCAGGAACAACACATATATCCGAAATTAATTTATCTAGCTTGATGCTGAATGAAGGGCAGGTAGATAAAATTCCAGCACTTACATCTGCGTAGAAGAGGACCACGAGGATAAGCCCGACGAAGTGGGTGACGATGTTCATGAGCATCAAGGTCCGGATGAAAATGGACACCCCCAGGAACAGCGTGATAAATTCGATGCTAAAGCAGGCCAGTGCTGCATAGGCAAAGCCTGAGAGGCTGCAGATTGGTTGCAGACAGGCAGTATGGTTGAATTGGTTGGATGCAGATAGTTGGATGTTATGGTTGAGTTGGTTGGCTTCTCTGAAATGCCCCGGGGCAGGACCATGCATGGGTTCAGACAGATTTCAGAAGTGTGCATCCAATTTGGTGCATCTTGCTGGAATGAAAAATAAACGCTGAGCAGACAGACGCAGGCTTTATATTCACAAGACTCACAGATTGAAGGCATCATTGTAAGTCTTTATATCCGCTGGTGTCGTGCTTGCGAGCGATGGATTCACCTTTCAAATCAGCCAGGAATTCAGTTGCTCAATATCATTTCTGGGGACATGACGTGGGTAGCATGGGATGATCCCTTTGCATATCACGAGCTCAAAATGTTGACTACGGCCACATGCATTTTATAACGCCACACATGGCCACATGGGCAACCATGCTGAATTGCATGGATATCATGCATGCAGACGTACTTGTGTAATTTCCCCAGTGATTGGATACAGCGAAAAGGTCACCGCCAAGACTGCTATGAAGTGTCCGACCAAAAAAACGAATCGGAGAGGGATCGTTATCTGCCGATAGACAAAGCTGTCAGAAATAGCCTTCGAAGGGTTACCAGGCCAAATTGTACCTCCTCAGCCTTTAAGTAAGGTATCCGTGCCATGCTCTATGCTCTTCTCGAGTGCTATAAAAGACCAGTTCGCTGGTGATCCTTGTCAAATCGCTGACATGGCTGTCGTTGGGTATTCGTATTTCTTGTCACCAACCAAAAGTCTCAGAATTCGATGTGATAATGCGCTGGCAAGTAGGTGAAGAGACAGTAAAAGGAAGAAAGCAGGGGAAAAGTCGTCTATTCAAAATCAAACTAAGTGTGTGCAGTCAGGATTCACACTTCCATCTATGATCGGATAATCGGATCGCCCATCTCCGCGCTAAGAAAAATATAGGAAACAAACGATGGACCGATGGGCCGATGCCGACGACGATACCAAACTCAGACACGGGCGCGCTCAGCCTCAAGGGAGAGTCGCTGCCGAGGGCTTGGGAGGGTTCGTTCGCTCAGCAGGTAAATTCATCGCCTCAGAAAGAAAAAATCTGGCTAAAAGAAACAATGGACGGATTGATTTGTTGTGCAGGGGATGGACCCAGCCCCTCAGGAAAGGTTTTGAAAATAGAGATAGTGTCCTCCAAGAAGGCAGGTGAACCATAAGCGATGTATGCAATGCCTCTTTTGTGACTTGAAAAGTCGGAGTGCATAACATCTGACCTGGTTGTGGCAAGTGCACAGATTCTTGTCTGCCATGCACTGCCATGCACTGGAACATAAACGGCCTGCACTCTCTGCATGCCTTTGCCGCATGCCCAGCCTGATGTTAGTCCTTTGATCATGCACTTTTAAACAATCTTAAGCAGCTGCTGTTCAAAATTCAGGGCAAGTACATTGGCCTTGAGGAATATGTACCCACCGCCCATGCAAGCAGCCTTTCATGTTTAAGGCACAGATATCGGGCACCCTTTCCAATTCCTGCATTGCTTCCCTCGCCTCCGGCCCCCTCGCAGGAACAGATCCAGGAGAAAAAGCGAACGCAAGACGTCGTGGCAATGCCGCCCCCTCCTCCCAAGTTTGCCATGCCCGCTCCTCCGCCTGCACCCCTACACGCACCCGCGGCCCCGTCCGCATCCGCGGGACGGCACAGCCCCTCCTCATCCTCCGCTCCTGCTGAGGAGGAGGCAGGCCCGCATCCTGCAGGTTCCCACCCAGGGGCAGGCGAGCATAACTTCAAGGCCCCGGCCTGGGCGTCAGACCCTGTGCCTGACGCCTGCCTGGAGGTGTACAAAGGGGACACGCTCCTTGACGCTGTTCAGCTGGACAAGGTGCGCGGGCCAGGGATGGCGGGTGACTGGTTAGGGATGGCGGGTGACTGGCCAGGGATGGCGGGTGACTGGCCAGGGATGGTGGGTGACCCGCCAGGGATGGTGGGTGACCCGCCAGGGATGGCGCGTGATTGGCCAGGGATGGCGATGGCAAGCACATACTGATGAATGATGGGCAAGCAATGACGGGCAACTGAATAAGTGATGAGGGATGACGGACAAGGGATGAGGGCTGAAGGATGAAGGGCACCGTCGGCTGCTCTCGAGGAACAGGAGACAAATTGCCACGGCAGGAAACAAGTACAAAACATGCGCACAAATGCACATGCCAGTAATACCGGCACTGGTAGACTGCACACATTTCCATAACTCCATATAAGGGTCCCAGTAACCAGGTCCTGCCAGGCATAGCCAGGCGACTGCTTACTAGTATCCTGCAGGTCTCAAATTCATAAATGCTGTGTCCACAGCGAGAGGGCACGAACCTGACCCATATTCCTCGCTTGATGGCTTGCACGCTGGGTGGGCCATCACCGTGTCTGGGCCGCCTAGTTCCTGACCCATTTGCTCCTCTCCTGCTTGCTTGCTTGCTTGCGCACCGCTCAGACCACCACCGTGTTTGGGCGGCACATTTCGGCGGACGTGCTGTGCGATCACCCGTCGCTGTCCCGGCTGCATGCTGCGGTCTGCTTCCAGGGCATGACCGGCAAGTGCATCGTTATGGACCTTGGCAGCACCCACGGAACCTTTGTTGACGGGAAGAGGGTGGAGCAGGTGGGGGGATGGATGGGGATGGGGATAGGGATGTTCGACTGTTCGTATGTTAGGGAGCCTTCTGATGCAATTCTGTCACGTTCATGTAAAATTGCATATTGATGGACCTCGGCAGCACACACGGGAGATGTGTGGATGAAAAGAGGGTGGAGCAGGCGGGGGAGTGGGGGGTGAGAGGCTTACTGAGAGGTGGAAGGTCGACAACATGTACAGGATCCTTGTAGACGCGGAGAGAGTGGAGCAGGTGGGGGGAGGGGGGGGAGTAGCATGATGACTTCTGAACCCATGTGGACCAAGGAAAGTGGGTGGGAGCAGATATGGATACTCCGTCCTGGCGGCTCCCCGCCTGGGTGGGGGTCTTGTCAATGGGATGCGCGACGGTTGTGTGGGGAAGTGTGGATGGGGAAAGGGAGGGGGAGGGAGCGGGGAGGGGAGGTGGGATGGCATGGGTGAGGGGGCTGTCCCTTCTTGCGTCTGCTTGCCGCCATGTCGAACCCTTGCGTTCCACATTCATTGGCGGGCTTCAATGTCAAACCCTTTCCCTCCCCAATGGCTTCAGGCCGTCCCGATGGAGCTGCGGCCGGGGAGCGAGTTGAGATTTGCCGCATCCACGCGGAGATATGTGTACAAGGTGGCTTCAAAGAAAGTGCGTAACCAGTTTTGTTTCACCTTGGCTCAGCTACAGGGAAGCTGCAGGGAAGCTACCGTGAACCTGCAGGGAAGGTACTTACCGGCCTTACGGTCAGAGGCAGCATGCATCGGCCGCCATGCTGTACGGGTAGCTGGCTCAGGATAAATCCAGATGGAGCTTTTAATGGCCGTGGGGAGGCCTCTAAAGGTGGCCACGTAGCCGACGAAAAAAAGCACTGTTGGTAGCTCTGATGGGATGTATTCAAAATGCATTCCCCCCCCTCCACTCTGGCGATGATCACACTTCCAACACGGCCTTATGATGTTTGGGTTGACAAGTGCCTCCCGTACCACCCATGCCAAGCTGAGGCATTGCCAGTAGTTCATATGACGCCAGGTGTGCAGGGTCAATGGTACTTTTGGCGCCAGCTGTACAGGGCCAAGGGTATGTCTGGCGCCAGATGTACACGGCAAATGGTCTATCTGGCGCCAGATGTGCAGGGCCAAGGGTATGTCTGACGCCAGATGTACAGGGCCAAGGGTCTGTCTGGTGCCAGATGTACAGGGCCAAGGGTATGTCTGGCACCAGATGTACAGGGCCAAGGGTCTGCCTGGCACCAGATGTACAGGGCCAAGGGTTTGTCTGGCGCCAGATGTACAGGGCAAAGGGTTGATCTGGCGCCAGATTTACAGGGCCAAGGGTCTGTCTGGCGCCAGATGTAAGGGCCAAGGGTCAGTCTGGCGCTAGATGTACAGGGCCAAGGGTCTGTCTGGCGCCTCATGTACAGTTCCTATGGAACGTCTGGTCCCAGAATAACGGTGCCTATTGTATGGCTGGTGCCAGTGTAGACATGTAAGCAGCAGTTAGGCTGTGTGGAACTGTAGGTATGCAATGATACATCCTTTGTGCACAGAAGTGTGGAGTTCCATACATGAGTATTGAGTATACTGGCAAGGGGGATCCCTTGCAAACACTGCCTTGTGTGGAAGTGTGTCAGGGGCTGGCTAGATTCCATTGCCACTAAAACTAATGCTGCTTCTCTGTGGTCTGCTTAAGGTGGTTTATCGCACACTAAAATAAAACACTGCTATCCAGCAGCCTGCTGAAGGTGGCCTGATGTGTAAACAAAACATGAAGAATGCTACCTACCGTCCCGCCTACATGTTTTTAATGCGCACTGAACCATATAGGCGCCGTCTCTATACCCTGTACCCTGCGTACACTGCCGTCGATCTGTTACCCTGCTGAGTACTGATACTGCCGTTGACCTTCAACCTTACTGCCACTGCCCTGCTGCCATGCAGGCATCGCGGAGTCCGCCGTCTCGAGCTGACGATGTGGCAAAAAAAGCACGAAGATTTATCCCGGATGGCTCTTGACTGCAATCTGAAATTTATTCGGGGTGGCTTCTGATTGAGATCTGAGATTTGTCAGATGGCTCCTGACTGAGATCCTAAATCTATTCGGGATGGCTATTGATTTTGATCTGATATATATTTTGGATGGCTCCTCATTTTGGGGTGGGCTTTTGATTCAGATCTGACATATATTCCAGATGGCTTTTGACTGAGATCTCGGATCTATTATGTGTGGCTCTTGACTCCTGAGACATGGAGGACTTGGTTCATTGCATTACTCATTTTATATGGATAAGCCATTTTGTTAGTTGATGAGTATAGTATTGTTGTTAGGAAGTTAACGCAACCACCTAAAGCCTATTCTGCAAGAGCCAGGCAGAGCGAACGCAGAGGACACAAGCAAGAAAAACAAAGACAGAACCACAACGGGAAAGAAATGAAGCCACCTAGGACCGAGCAAAAAACAGGAGAACAGGTTACCAAGAGGAGCGGCTTCACCGCTATCAGAAAAACACTCGAGAAAAAACAGAATCTTTCCTAACACAATGTGACAGGCTTCTGATTACAGACTCATCCTCTTGTTCTTGGCAGTAGACGGGGGGGGGGTAATTCATGAAATCAGTCTGCGCACGTGTCATTAGCGTGTGGGGGTCTGGAACATCAGGTATAAGAGAAAGGCATGGCATTGGATGGGGTCTTGGCCTGGAAAGCTGGGAGGTGGAGCACTGATGAGGGGTCCTGTCATTTTCATGGTACGGTACGGTACTTTGCCTTTATGTTCCTGTAAATGTAAACAGCGCAGGACGCTGATGGGAAGGGCTCCTCTAATACGGTCGCTAGTTGAGTAGCGGGTCATGCATTGTGTGTCCCACTGCCAAGCCCTTGCTCTTTCTTCCTCCACCCTCCCTAGGAGTTTCATCGTAGTGCAGGGTTCTCAGCGAAGGCAGCTCAATCGCTTCCCATGATTCCCATCATGCAGCTTTTCACTCGAAGGAGGCCAGGAGCAGCAACAGCTGCTCTCCTGCGGTTGTGCAGCCCAAGGGTGGCAGGCGCTGCTCCATGACGAAGGCCCCGCTAGCAAACTCAATCAGCACCACTGAGATAAGCTGAGGCCCTGCCTGACCCTTGCTGCCGTGTCAGAATGCCAGGTCGAGCTGCTCTGTCTTAGCAAAGAGTGGGAGAGCGGTATCCGGACACTAGCCTCATACCGGTACTGTCCAAGCAAAATGAAAGAAGCATCACATGAATGCGATGGCCGAGCTACATATGTTATTCTTTTGCTTGGACTGGGCGTGGCTTTTATAAAAGAAACAGCAAGGGAGCCGAAATATGATTATCGAAATGAGGGCCTTGTCAAGAATGTCACAGAGTGCACAGCAGGAGACGGACGGGACACTATTTTGTTATGTTATTCTTTTGAAAGAAAGAAAGAAAACGCCTGAGCGTGGCTTGAGGAATACGGGATTTTAAATGCCGTACACCGGGAGACAAAAACCTGGTGGTTAAGGAGGGTCGTCAAGGGGTATCGGACAATAATGGGCAGGGGAGTTTTCCAGATGGCGTCGCTGACGAAGGATGTTTACATGGCAGCGTATGGTATGCTTCGTGAGACGGCTGAGGACGGAGGAGATGTCGTGTTTGGAGACACCGAGCATGCTAAGGATTTTATCGGCAGGACGAAAGAGGAAGCCTGCGGTGCCCAGAAGGATGATATGTGTATGAGAAGAAGGCGGGGAAGGATGAGGGGGGGGGAAGGGCACGGTCGGCGAAGGATCAGGGGGAAGGGCAGGATGGAGAACGGGTGCCAATGAAACTGTCCAACCATTATGTTTGAGGAGAAGGATAAGATTTAAATGTTGTTCTGACTTACGGGCATGGCATTGTTCGAAAGAAAATTCGGAGGTGTAACCAACTTCAACAACGTGTATAGTGCAAGTCCTCTGGAGCCGAGACATAGTTTGTGAGCTAGAGAGTTGACCAGCGCGGTAAAGACGAAGGAATTCGGAATGTGGGAGACCTTGGACAATAAGCAAATCCGGTCGCAAAACTTTTGCTTGGACTTTGGAACAATCTACCAGTAAACAGTCCTGGTTCTCCGCTTTGCTTTATAATAAGTATGGAGCTCTGGTATGGACACTTTTGTCCTCTGTCTTCTTCAGCTTCGAATTCGAGGTATATGACCTCATGACAGGACTGATTTAAATAATTGCCTTGTCATGACGGGGTGCATGTAACTCCTGTGGCCTTCCCAGCGGAACGTTTTTTGTCTAGGTTTCCTCAGGACTGCGCTATTCCAACATCGCCTTCGAGAGCGTCCTTTTTATGTTGCTGCGATGAGTGAGTCCGATGAGGGGAGTGGCACTGAGTGCTTCACCGAGGACCGCCCAGGAACGGCTGCTGCAGGCTCCGATTGGACGCCGGATGAGCAAGCAAGCCTTGATCAGGCTCTAGTGCTGTATCCTGTAGACCAGTACCCAACTGCCCTGGAGCGGACTATTCTAGTTGCTGCCCTGGTTCCTACACGCTCAGCGCGCGAAGTTGCCCTGCGCATCAGCTGGATTGCAGCGCGTAGCAATGTGAAGGACACTAAACGCAGGCCGAGCATGCCACCGGCCCCGCTGCCGCGGGCCCCCAATTTGCAAGGCGTCTCCGAGTCGCCTTTGAAGCTCGGCCTGCGCTCCGCATCGCGAGCCAGCACAGCCAGAATGACCGCTTCTGCTGCTCCTAGGCCGAGCATTGTGCACCCCACCCCGGGAGAGCAGCCTTGCCCAATGATGATCAGCATACCCCCTCCACTCTCCGCGCCCCTGCTGCCCAGCCTGTCCTCCTCATGCCTCTTCCAGTCCTCCAGCCCGCCTACCAACAGCAACAGCAGTGACGACGCCTGCCTGAACAGCATCGCAGCAGCGTCTCACTTGCTGGGAGGAGGCAGCGGCTCCGCTGATCCAGCGCCAGCCACTACTGCTGCAGGCCCGTCCCTTTCCCCTGAGCCGCCCCAGCTGCTGTCAGTCCAGTCCCTTCTGGAGCAGGTATACAAGCGGAGGAAGGGAGCCGATCGTTTGTTGCAGTGCTCAAGGCTATGCCCTTGCTCATGGACCTCTCCCTTCGGCAATGAGGGGTGGTGGTGTTTGGGCTCAACCTCTGGTCAACGCGCCCCATGTTGGCTTTTCAATTTTAGTAGCACAAACTCCCCTTGGTTTCGTCTTGCCCCCCTTGCAATCCCCTGGGCCTGCATGCCCATCCGCTCTTCCCTGTGCCCAGTGAGCACATCTGTGTCAAATGTGTCCTCCGAGCTCACTTCTACGACCTCTCTTTTAACTATTTCCTACTTCTCTGTCGAGGCCTGTTTTAACCTCCTTATATTCAATATCAGCCTCACCTGCTGCATGCTTGCTGCCAACCAAAGTCCTAAATCTTCAGCATATCGAAGCCCAACATCTATGAACACTTCCTTACCTGCTTCCTGTCCCCACGCCTCCTGTTCCCTGTCCCTGTCCTGATTCCAGTCCTGACGTCTCCTGCTTCCTATCCCCCTGCTTAGAACTATGCCATACTCAACACGTTCAAGGCTAATATGCAGCAATGCCGCGTCGCCGAGAACACTGAGCTGCTGGTCAGCCTGCGGGATAACCTTGTGGCCTGCGTGGGCCACATGGGCAGCATGGGAGCCCCGGCGAGCACCATGCCACCTATCCCGGTCAAGCTCAACCTAGAGCTGGCGGGCAAGTTCCTGCCGCCCAAGCTGCCTGGCGGCATGCCACCGTTTCCCTTCCCGCCTGGAATAGGTCCGTCGCCGCCCATGCTTATGCCGCCGGGCATGGGCATGCCGCCGCATGGGATGATGCCCATGCCGATGATGGGTGGGCCCATGCAGCCGCATGGCATGATGCCCCCGTTCCCCATGAGCATGTCTCCGCCGCCTCTGATGGCCATGCCGACGGCCGCTGACGCAGCGGGCCGCCAGTCGCCAGCCGTACCCCCGCGCAGCTTCCCAGGAGGAGTGGGTAACATCCTGGTGGCTGCCATGGGATTTGCAAATCCTATGAGCCCCATGGTGACCTGCCCTTCAGGAATGCTGCCGCTCAATGGCTTGCAAGCCCCTGTGATGCAGCCTCGCAGCTTGAGGCCCCGGGGCAGCGGCCTGATGGGCCCAGCAGACTTCAAGCAGGAACAGTGAGCTTCAAGCTTGCATGGTTGGCTGATTGGCTCCCTGATCCTGGGGTTTCTTATTCGAGGCACGGCTGAAATTTAGCTGCGTTTCAGCTACCTGCTGGCCTTTTTCCAGAGGCCCCATGCGCAGTCAAGGTCCACTGGCTGGAGGCCGTTCAAAATTCGAGTCCCTATTGGGGCTCTCGGTCGCCCACAGCGGCCGGTAGACTTGTGGCCTCAGAGCACTTCCAGACCACAATATGTTTGTCCTCTTCCCTTGGATCTTATCGGCACCCGTGTGGCCCCATTTATCGCTGCTTCTCATTATCCTTTTCGCAGAGTCATCGAGAGTAGATTTGAAGACTGGCTTTTCGCAGGCCCTAATGCATGCTGTATGATTGTATCGTGGGTCATCATTGACGACTTAGCTCGTATTACCTTCTGTGCGAAATACAGCGTCAGATGCTTATTCTCTTTTTGCCATGCCTCTTCGCATGCCCCCCCCCACAATTTCAACATTTACACATTTCAATCAGCCTCGCCTTTCGCGCATTTTCAAATCCATGACATCAATTTGGTTTGCCATGGCAGCAAGGCCCAAGATGTGGCCAATATTGTGACTGCGTCTAGTATATGAACGGGAGGGAAATGTGCTGCCCTCTCTTCGGTCCCCTGAGCACAGACAGTAGAGATTTACGATTAGGACGCACCACCGCTGCGGATATTGCGTGTTCCTTCTTCATGCAAACATACAAACAAGCAACTTTGTTTTTGTTGCATACGTTTAAAGTGAGCATGCTGTTGCCCAGTGTCTGTCATCAGTGCCTGCCAGCAGAAGATCGCGGTCCTTTTCAAACGGGAGATCTCTCTGTAAGGATACATGCTCTTCGCTGCTGCCTTTAATCAAGAGTGTTGCATCCTTGTCGTCAGTGTGAGTGTATGCATGCTCTTACGGCACAGATCCCTTTCATGTTTCATGGTCTGTTGAGTTCTGCTTGTTTGTGGGTCTGAGGACATGTTTTGCTGCCCTTTTTGTGCATCCAGGCTCACCCTTACTTTGTTCAGTGTGCTGCTTGGCGCCCTGTGTTTCTAAGCAGGGTATGGCTTGTATTAGTGTTTGTTATAATGCTCGGGCTTTTGCAACCGAAAGGGGAATGAGGTGGGGGCTGTTTGTGCTGGATCTGGCGGCTTACTCTAGACATTATTTCACCCGTACTTGTATTACTAAGGTCTCGTGACCTTGCAGCTGTTTCTTCGGTCCTTGATTGGTGTCTCTTTTCGTGTGTGGTTTGGTGGGCAGAATTCAGTACAACTCATGTCCTGGAGTGTTGTGCGCTGGGGAGGATAGGTGCCACCCCCTGGTGCCCTCCCTGATATGATTTACAAACAATTCCATGAAGATAACTCTCGCGTCTCATCCAGGATTATTGAGAATAAGGATGTTTGTAAGCAGCCATTCACAGAAGACCCCTACAGAAGACTGTCAGTTAAAAAAACGAACTGCAGGGCACTTAGTCCTGGGCTTGATAACAGTTAATTTTTAACCTCTGGTTTTCAAGTGAGATACCCTAAGGCGTCAATGCATATGCCTGCCCATATGCTGCCTGTCCTTAGTCCGGGAGACCGCCATATTATCGGCCGAGGGTGACTGCAGATGACAGCTGGGAAAGGAAGCTATCCCCCTTAACAGGATTAATGACGGGATTTGTAGCAATCTATTTACTAAGGGTGCGTGTCCGTGGCATAAGACCTCGGGCATGCAACGTCGCCACCCCACGAATGTCTGCTGTGCTCAACACACAGGCTGTAAGTACATACGCTTGGCACGCGCATGCTTGATGGCTTGAACAGCCTGAACTGGCCACGCATCCCCGGCTGTGGTCCAATCAGCTTGTGGCAAGTATTTTGCGTCATTGCCTCAGCACGGATAATTGAAGCAAATGGTGCAGATGTGTGTCCACATGACTTCCAGCGAAGCGCCACAAGTCAAACGGACGAGTGCTGGCCATGGAAACTGCCTGGAGAAACTGTCAACTTCGAAAACTGTCCGCGGACGTAATACACGTACCCACCAGCCCTAAACTATTCATTGTTCTATCCCACGAACCCACCCTCACAACACTTGGACGTCATGATGATCTCTCGCGCTGGAAACGCCTGCCGTCTGCCGAGCAGGGAGCTCAGACCTCGGCAATTCGAACTGAGCAAGAGGTGCGAGTCCGACGAAAAGCGTCACTAGCCTGCACCATGCATGCAGCTGTAGGAGGTTCGCCATTCAGCGGTGACCGACTGGCCTTTTTGTTTTCAGCCGAATTAATTACCGAAAAAATGCAACTGTGAAGCAACCAGGGAACCAGCGGCACATCTTGACTGCAGACTAGACTGCAGACCCCCCCAAGCAACCGAGAGGGCTAGACATGGGATAGTGCTTCAATGCCCCACGTCATCCAATGCATTTCATCATGTCTGCGTGTTCCTCATCTGCACACTGCTGAGCCTTGCGGCGGATCCATTTAGAATACGGATAGGCGTTGGCGCGGCCCATGCTGCGCTGTTTCCTTTCCCTTCACACCTCTGGAGGGCGCAGCTTTGTTGCTTGCTATCTTGGGAAATATGTATGTGGTGCTGCTGCTACCATGTGGGTCAGGCATGTAGGATTTGCATGCAGATTTGGCAGGAGACAAACCAGGACACAGGCCTAGACCTGCAAACATGACACAGGCCAGGATACAGGCCTTGTACCAGGGGGCCCCCTGCCTTGTACAGTTGTACCTCTGCATGACAAAGTCCAAGGCAAATGCCCTCTAACACAGCAGGACAGAGTGTCTTGGCTATCCCTGGGGTAGAAGCTACCTTATCTTCAACCCAGCACAACTGTTGATACTGCCATGCCTCCCACCGTTGTATTGCTAGAGAGTTCCCACCGCGTTGGTTAGCATGGTCCGCCTTGGGTAGCTCCTTACAACTTCTTTACTCTAGAATCTTGACCCAGCCCACTCCTCCCAAGCTCCAAAGAGTTTTGCGGAGAGCAGCATTTGGTATGGAGTCCGGTCTCAGGGGGATCTGTATGGGCCTTGAGCTGGTGATCCATTCTGACATATCTCTCTCTATCCCCCACCCACCCACCCACACACACACACTAACACACACACATGCAAGCACGCACACCCACACCCACCCACGCACACAAATGCAAACACGCACACACACACACACACACACACACACACACACACACACACACACACACACACACACACACACACACACACACACACACACACACACACACACACACACACACACACACACACACACACACACACACACACACACACACACACACAC
Organism: Limnomonas spitsbergensis; assembly: GCA_037349105.1. Lineage (NCBI taxonomy): Eukaryota > Viridiplantae > Chlorophyta > Chlorophyceae > Chlamydomonadales > Limnomonas > Limnomonas spitsbergensis. The sequence goes on from JAYJMM010000114.1 coordinate 1,971,418, forward strand.
ACACACACACACACACACACACACACACACACACACACACACACACACACACACACACACACACACACACACACACACACACACACACACACACACACACACACACACACACACACACACACACACACACACACACACACACACACACACACACACACACACACACACACACACACACACACACACACACACACACACACACACACACACACACACACACACACACACACACACACACACACACACACACACACACACACACACACACACACACACACACACACACACACACACACACACACACACACACACACACACACACACACACACACACACACACACACACACACACACACACACACACACACACACACACACACACACACACACACACACACACACACACACACACACACACACACACACACACACACACACACACACACACACACACACACACACACACACACACACACACACACACACACACACACACACACACACACACACACACACACACACACACACACACACACACACACACACACACACACACACACACACACACACACACACACACACACACACACACACACACACACACACACACACACACACACACACACACACACACACACACACACACACACACACACACACACACACACACACACACACACACACACACACACACACACACACACACACACACACACACACACACACACACACACACACACACACACACACACACACACACACACACACACACACACACACACACACACACACACACACACACACACACACACACACACACACACACACACACACACACACACACACACACACACACACACACACACACACACACACACACACACACACACACACACACACACACACACACACACACACACACACACACACACACACACACACACACACACACACACACACACACACACACACACACACACACACACACACACACACACACACACACACACACACACACACACACACACACACACACACACACACACACACACACACGCACTTCAGGCGTTTTGGGAGGTCCCAGGCACCAGCTGCCGAGATGCGAGAGGTTCTGTCCCGGCCAGAGCGGACCAAGCTGGACGAATCCGAGGATCGGAATTTCTACGGTGAGTGCCATGCGCCGCTTGCTCCCCCATCCGTGCCGTGCCCTGCCTCCTCCTCTGTGAGTCACATGCCCTGCATGCTCCCCCAAGAGTGCCATGCCATGCTTGCCCCCCCGGTTGTGCACTTCCTCATGTTACCAGCTGCGCCACCTGCTCCTCCATGAGGGTTGTGCCATTGCTTAATTAATGACTGGTGTGAATTTAACCATGTTGGGCATTCATGTCAACTTGGATTTAACCAAGTTGGGCATTTACCATGGTAAAACGTGGTGTTAGAAAGGAATTTCCACTAGTATAAGGACGCTAACCCTCTGGGCCCTGCTTCAGAGCTCCGCCACGTGGTCGCAGAAATGTGGCTGGCTGAAAGAGGGATTAAAAGGAAATAATGGGGGGAGGGGCGCTGATGGTTTTGTTCATGGGCGGCATGAGTCCCCGACCCCCCTGCCCGTACCTAACCTTGTGCACCTGTTATTTTATCCATGGCATGCTCAAATGGTAAGTGTGCTTGATTCCACGTTTTAATGGTCGGATGTTAGCATGCCTATGCTTGGTCGGATGTTGGCATGCCTATGCTTGGTCGGATGTTGGCATGCTTATGCTCAAATTCTTGGGTCAATTCATGGTTGAGCGGTGTGTAAACACAGGTGAGTTGTGCAAGGGGACATTGTTAGACGTGTAACGCGTTAATACCGGCACTCATGTTCTAAGTTCGGTTAGATATTTGAAAACTGGTGCCCATTTAATGGCTGATTAGCCAATCGTAGATTCCACCTGACGAGACGGCGCAAGTGCATCTGTATTACACGCAGTGCCCAAGACCATTGACAGCTGAAGAGAGTCTGGGGGGAGGGGAGCAGCTAGCCTAGCCCAGCCTGGCTACGTATGACATGTGGCTTGCATGTGGCATTCCACCATGATTCATGAATTGATTCCAGATGTGTTCATGTGTACCAAGTTATTCTCCCGGTCATGACTACCGGTATTGCATCAAATGGACGCCCCCCCCCCCACACACCTCGGTAGATTTCAGTTCGCCATTCTAGCTCAAATTTTTAATTTGAATTGGTACGCATTTAAGAATCCCCCGTCAGTTTCAGTTTGTTCCCCCTGTGTACGACGAATGCCATGTCCCCCCCTCCCCCCCTCCTCGACTTCTCAGTATGTACGCCTGGTATTCACAATGCATATCATGCCCCCTCCCCCCCTGCCCGCAGAGTACACCCAACTCGTATTGACAAATGCATTGTATGCTCCCTATCCCCCTCCCCGCCCGCAGAGTACCCCCGGCTGGTGAAACATGTTGATGACTCATTCCTGTCGCAAGTGACAGAGCTGTACAGGCAGAGGATCCCCGAGGGTGGGTTGTGTAGTGCATGCGGGCCTGCCTTGCCATTCCAGGTTCGTTTGTAGTGCCTTGCCTGTACATGCAGATGATCCCAGAGGGTGGGTTGTGTAGTGCATGCGGGCCTGCCTTGCCATTCCAGGTTCGTTTGTAGTGCCTTGCCTGTACATGCAGATGATCCCAGAGGGTGGGTTGTGTAGTGCATGCGGGCCTGCCTTGCCATCCCATGTTCGTTTGTAGTGCCTTGCCTGTACATGCAGATGCCCCCAGAGGGTGGGTTGAGTAGTGCATGCGGGCATGTCTTGTCATTCCAGGTACGTTTGTAGTGCCTTGCCTGTACAGGCAGAGAATCCCAGAGGGTGGGTTGTGTAGTGCATGCGGGCCTCTCTTGTCATTCCAGGTACGTTTGTAGTGCCTTGCCTGTACAGGCAGAGACCCCAGAGGGTGGGTTGTGTAGTGCATGCGGGCCTCTCTTGTCATTCCAGGTACGTTTGTAGTGCCTTGCCTGTACAGGCAGAGAATCCCAGAGGGTGGGTTGTGTAGTGCATGCGGGCCTCTCTTGTCATTCCAGGTACGTTCGTAGTGCCTTGCCTGTACAGGCAGAGAATCCCAGAGGGTGGGTTGTGTAGTGCATGCGGGCCTGCCTTGCCTTTCCAGGTACGTCTGTAGTGCCTTGCCTGTGCAGGCAAAGGACCTCAGCGGGGGGTCAGGAAAAGCGATCAGGTTTGACTAACACAGAGTGAGCGGTCTGTCAGGGGGCCAAGGGTGATATAGTTGTGAAGAAGTGCTGGGACAAATCAATGGATAATGTTCGAGCTGTGGGCCAGGGTAGCTGTAGCGTACCCTAGCTGAAGCGTAGCGTACCCTAGCTAAATCATAGCTGAAGTGTAGCTGACAAAATGCTGAAATAAATACTGCCTGCATGGCTGCATGCCTCTGATGATGTTTACTAGTGCATAGCCCGAGGGGCTTAACCCCCTCGAAGTAGGCATGGGCTGACTCCTAAAAAATAGCTGCGTTCCACCTCTCAACACTTACAGAGAGAAAACTTGTGACATGGATGAGGACACTGGTTGCTACTGCCATTGAAAGAAGAGCAAAGCGTGACTCGTTGCTGCTCGGTGTGGTTCTTATTTGAATCGTTGTTTCTTAATTAAATGTTTTTCAGTGTGGTCCTCGTTTAAATCGTTGTTTCTTATTTAAACCGTTGATGTTATTTCTGCCCCCTCAGGAGGCGCTGTGTTGGACCTGTGCAGCAGCTGGGTGTCGCACCTGCCGCCAGAGGTCAAGTACTCCAAGGTTGTCGGACACGGCCTGAATGCTGCTGAGGTGGGCACGGGAGCCGGGCGGTGTGTCCCTTGCTTTGTTTACTTAAGGTCTACGTGCTCTGGTACCCACCAGAAACTTGTATGGTGCTGTATCACCTGCTTCTCATCACCCTCACCGTGAAATACGGTATGATCTTGTTTGTACTGCCTGTCAGTACATGTTAGGTACAGGTCTTGGGCGGTACAATGCCAGCTGCCGGCAGAGTGACCACGACGTCCCTGCACTGATTGGCAAGGAAAGAGTGATATACTGTAACGGGTGTATGACCTGGGGTTACTTGACTGGGGTTACTTGACTGGGGTTACTTGACTGGGGTTACTTGACTGGGATTACTTGACTGGGGTTACTTGACTGGGGTTACTTGACTGGGATTCCTTGACTGGGATTACTTGACTGGGATTACTTGACTGGGATTACTTGACTGGGGTTACTTGACTGGGATTACTTGACTGGGATTACTTGACTGGGGTTACTTGACTGGGGTTACTTGATCAGAGGGTACCTACCTTCCTGACACGGGGCTACCTAAATTGGCGAAAGCCAAAACTAAAAATGTGCCTAGTTAGAAGAGAAAAACAGGTTAACCTTTAGTTAATAGGTTAGCGCTATCACCACCGTGAGCCTTCAGGCGAGGATGAAGCCCCCGAAGCCAGTATCATATTAAATGCATGGTCAGGGCCGATGCATTTCTCCGTGCCCACGGGACTGCGATAAGGGGTTAGGGTTTAGGTTTCTCTCCGTGCCCATGGGACTGCAATAAGGGTTTAGGGTTTAGGTCTCTCTCGGTGCCTACGGGACTGCGAATAGGGTTTAGGGTTAAGGTTACTCTCGGTGCCCATGGGACTGTGATGAGGGTTTAGAGTTTGGGTTTCTCTCGGTGCCCATGGGACTGCGATTACGAATCATCCATGCGGCCAAGGCTGCGACAACCCTGATACGACCTTACGATCTATGCACTGATACTCCTGCTTGCGCACTGGCCCATGAAACCTAAACCTCCACACCCCCTGTGACCTGTATGTGCAGCTGGCTCGCAATCGCCAGCTGGACACCTTCTTTGTGCGGAACCTGAACAAGGATCCGGACGGCTGGGAGTTTCCGGATCAGTCGTTCGACGCAGTGGTGTGCTGTGTCAGGTAAATGCTCATCAAGCCATGCGGTGCATCTCTGGAGCACCGGCCACATGCACTGTCGCCATGCACATCTGCCTCAGCCATGCACATCTGCCTCAGCCATGCACATCTGCCTCAGCCATGCACATGTGCCTCAGCCATGCACATCTGCCTCAGCCATGCACATGTGCTGTGTCAGGTAACTGCTTATCAAGATGGCGGCCTAGGCCCATACCACGCTGTTTCCTCAACCCTCAAGCCCTTGCAGGGTGTAATCTTCTTTCTTTCTTTCTTTGCTTATCAAGCCATGCGGTGCATCTCTGTAGCACCGTCCACATGCACTATTGCCATGCACACTTGCCTCAACCATGCACACGTGTTTTAGCCATGCACTCGAGCCATGCCTAAATCCTTGGCATAAACCGGTTTTCCCTGGGCCCTGATGTCCTGTCTGCCACCCCGTAGGGTCGAGTACCTGCATCAGCCAGAGCGTGTGCGTGACATGGAGGAGGTTTAACACTTCACTTCACCGCCACACTGCAGCATCCCTTCCTGCAGTAGCCTGAGCGCGTGATGAATGAGATAATTACCCATTACCCTTAACCCCACCACCACCACCGCCACACTGCAGGGTCCAGTACCTGCAGCAGCCAGATCTCGTGATGGAGGAGATTGTAACCCATAACTCTGAACTCCCCCATCTACTACCCTTACCCCCGCCCCCCCCCCCCCTACTACCCTTACCCCCCCACACACACACACACCTACTACCCTTACCCCCCCCCCCACCTACTACCCGCAGTATCCAGTATATGTATCAGTCGGATTGACGATGAAGGAGCTTACAACCCATTACCCTTACCCCCACCGTCTACCTGCAGTCTTCAGTACCTGTAGTAGCCTGAGCGCGTGATGAAGGAGCTTTTTAGCCATGAAGGAGCTTTTAACCCATGACCCTCACCCCACCGCTCCGCAGTATCCAGTACCTACAGCAGCCTGAGCGCGTGATGAAGGAGGTGCACCGGGTGCTCAAGCCTGGCGGCGTGGCCATCTTCACCTTCAGCAATCGCATGTTTTACAACAAGGCGATCGCGGCGTGGCGTGACGCCTCGCCGTATGCGCGCACTCAGCTGGTACGTCAATACTTCCAATGTGTCCCGGTGAGTTCTGCTGGATGGGCTGAGGAGGGAGGGGAGGGGAGGGGATAGAGGGAGGGGAGGGGAAGGGGTAGAGGGAGGGGAGGGGGTAGAGGGAGGGGAGGGGGTAGAAGGAGGGGAGGGGTAGAGGGAGGGGAGGGGAAGGGGTAGAGGGAGGGGAGGGGGGTAGAGGGAGGGGGGTAGAAGGGGGGGGATAGAGGGGAGGGGGGTAGAGGGAGGGGGATAGAGGGGAGGGGATAGAAGGCGAGGGGGATAGAGGGGAGGGGGGTAGAGGGAGGGGGATAGAGGGGAGGGGATAGAGGGGAGGGGGGTACAGGGAGGGGATAAAGGGGAGGGGATAGAGGGGAGGGGGATAGAGGGAGGGGGGTAGAGGGGAGGGGGTAGAGGGGAGGGGGTAGAGGGGAGGTGATAGAGGGGAGGTGATAGAGGGGAGGGGGTAGAGGGAGGGGAGGGGAGGGGAGGAGTGGGGGTAGAGGGAGGGGAGGGGGTAGAGGGAGGGGGACAGAGGGGAGGGGGACAGAGGGGAGGGGGACAGAGGGGAGGGGGACAGAGGGGAGGGGGGCAGAGGGGAGGGGGACAGAGGGGAGGGGGACAGAGGGGAGGGGGACAGAGGGGAGGGTGACAGAGGGGAGGGGGACAGAGGGGAGGGGGACAGAGGGGAGGGGGACAGAGGGGAGGGGGACAGAGGGGAGGGGGACAGAGGGGAGGGGGACAGAGGGGAGGGGGACAGAGGGGAGGGGGACAGAGGGGAGGGGGACAGAGGGGAGGGGGGCAGAGGGGAGGGGGGCAGAGGGGAGGGGGACAGAGGGGAGGGGGACAGAGGGGAGGGGGACAGAGGGGAGGGGGACAGAGGGGAGGGGGACAGAGGGGAGGGGGACAGAGGGGAGGGGGTAGAGGGGAGGGGGGCAGAGGGGAGGGGGACAGAGGGGAGGGGGACAGAGGGGTGGGGGGCAGAGGGGAGGGGGACAGAGGGGAGGGGGACAGAGGGGAGGGGGGCAGAGGGGAGGGGGACAGAGGGGTGGGGGACAGAGGGGAGGGGGACAGAGGGGAGGGGGACAGAGGGGAGGGGGACAGAGGGGAGGGGACAGAGGGGAGGGGGGCAGAGGGTAGGGGGACAGAGGGGAGGGGGACAGAGGGGAGGGGGTAGAGGGGAGGGGGTAGAGGGGAGGGGGACAGAGGGGAGGGGACAGAGGGGAGGGGGACAGAGGCATATAACCACCAAGCGGCCAAACCACTTATTTTGCTATCCCAAGATCAATCAGGGAGAGTTGGGACGAAACTGTTTAGAATAGTGGATGTAGATATTGGTGTGAAATCTGGTCTCACCTGGCACTCATGACGCGCCTCCCACACCAGCCCAGACACCCTTCTTGTGCATAACGTCATTGACGGCTCAGATCCTAAATCAATCCCTCACCCCGGATGACTTTCCTGCGGATGTTTTTGCAGGGGTTTCGTGCCGCAGAATCGCTGAACAAAGTGGTGGGCAAGGATGGCAAAGCAGCAGTGGCTGGTGGGCTGGTCCCTGAGTTCCTGAAGCGGCTTTTGAGCCTTGTCTTGGGTGGCGGGTCATCGGACCCTTTTTATGCCGTCCTCGCAAACCGTGAGGCATAATATTCCCTCACGCTCTATGATTTCTCCTGGAGACCATTAAATATAACCACGTGGAACCTTATGCCATCACAGTGATTATTGCCTCATAGGGCTTGTAGTGCGCTTGAATTATGTTGCGTTCCGACACCTGGTTAATAAAGCGAGATGCTCTGCTTGATGGACTCTTGGTGATGGAACATCAAGTTGACTTGTTTTGAATTTATTTTTATGTCATTTATTTACGAGTTTAAATGCACATGACATGGTGTAACAAGTAACGTCCAAACTTTTGATGCCTACTCACATCACAAGGTACAATCAAGGGTATAATCTAAGCATAGGCTATTACGACTTAACAGAGGAGCTTCCCAACAAACAAAGTAGCCAGCCTTACAGGTGTGCGTGAATTGAAGCTAATAAAAAAAAAAGGAGCAGGGCTGTAAGATTGCACTTAGAGCTTCAGGCAACGATAAGCTTGATATCCCGGTAATATATATGACATTATTAACAAGCTGAGGTAGCAGAGATATGAGTTATCATACCGGAACAAAAAAAACAATGAATGATTAACAGTTTGATGTACCGTACATGGCTCCAGACGTACAAAAAGGCGCCCGAGAAACAAGAATGCATCACACACTGGCATGAGGGGAGGGCCATTTCAACAGAAACACGTGCCTCCAATGCTTTATAATGCTACACAACACAGCCTTGATTCCGAGCACAACGCAGAACCTGAGAGGAATGCCTGCAAGCCCTACAAAAACTCGTCACTGATGCAGCAATAACCGGAAAATAATACCTTGCCGCAGCCTCATAGGGAGCGTATTCTTCAGTTTCGTACCCAAAGGCACGCAGCCCAGGCCTACTGCCAAATTTCAAACACCACTTTTAACGCCAATGCACATTTCAAACGACGCTCCCACATGAGGTGATAGCGGTCACCGCCAGCCGACCTACAGCATCGATAACTAGCTAACCCTAAACCCTAACACCTACACCATATAATGGCAGGCAAAGCCCAGCACCTCAAAACACTCATCGCAACCTGCATACACACTCATCGCAAGGCAGTGCACCTGAATGAGTACCTGCAGCCATTAGTCCGTAAATATGGACCCTACCCCTGCGTTCCTACGCCCTAAACCCTGCATCCTGGAAGAACTTCGAATTCAATAAACACAAAACAATGTTGCTTCCCTTTTAGCGCCACACCTGGCAGGGCCCAGCGTTTCAACATGTCCCATCGTAGCACTCCAGGAGTCAAGGGCCCTGAAGAAAATGAGGGATGCGTTATCTAACTCGTGCAATCCCCAGTCTCTTCGCACGCTCTGCACATCTAAAACACGAAAACACACTAACGGGTCAGACCTTACTGCTCTGTCCTCCCCGTATCTACATTAACCGAATCAGTTGCAGGCCCACGCGAAGCAGCCTTCCTTATTTTCAACAACCGGCGGCGGCGGCGGCGGCGGCGGCGGCGGCGGCGGCGGCGCATCCAGATCGGCCTGTAGTTGTCGCGCCCTAGTCCTCGCCGCCTCCGCCGCCACCCTCGCCTCCGCCAGCCCACTCTCCGCCTCCCGCAAGGCTGCCGTCAAGGCTGCGGCTTCCTCGTTTGCCCGCAAGAGCCGCGACTCCGCATCGCGGGCCGCCGCCTCAGCATCGGTCCTCGCCTGCTGCTCAAGCCTGGTGGCCTCGGCCAGCAGCTCAGCTGCACGGGCGGCCGCTTCCCTCGCCTCCCTCAGTGCCACCTCCAACATCGCCTTCAGGGCACAGCAGCGCAAGGCAGGTTTCAGGGTCAGGTTTCAGGGTCGGTCTTCAGGGTCAGTCTTCAGGGTCAGTATTCAGCGTCAAGGGTCAGTATCATATTCAGGTTTCAGGGTCAGCATCGAGCTTTTGGGGTCAGACAGCAGGACCATTCCAGCTTTGCTGCTGCACATGCTACGCAACGTTCACCTCCGTGCACACAAGGCAAACGGCCCCCCTCAAGCAAGGCCTGGAGCATGGTCAAGCTGCCAGGAGAGGGAGAGAGAGAGAAGCTCCTCCATGCTCCATGCTCCATGCTTCATGCTGCATGCTGCATGCTGCATGTGGGAATCCTCCATACCCAGTTATCATCCGGCCTGCAGGTTTGGGGTTTAGGGTTTAGGGTTTGGACCCTAAAACCAGCCATTCTCCGGGCTGCGAGCTGCCTGCTGGCCACAACACCTGGTCAAGCCTCCTTGACTACACCCCTGGCTTCCACACCTGCCGGTCACACATTTTGGTTATGCCCATGGGTCACACTCCCGCTACTCACACCTACTGGCTTCCCCAGCCGGTCACCCCATCCAGCCGCACCTGAAGCCCAAGGGTTTAGGGTTAAGGGTTATAGGGTCCAGGGTTTAGATCACCCCATCCAGCCACACCTGAAGCCCAAGGATCTCCGTCTGCCTCGATCGCGACTCCGACAACGCGCCCGCCAGCCTATCCCATGCGTCCCGAAGCTGCCCGAGCAGCTCTTGGTACGATGGCAGGTCGTCCGCGTGCTCGCCCTCTCGCAAGGCCTGCGCCCGGACAGCGTCCCAGGCGCTACTGCAGGCCGAGCCCCAGCTTTCCATCAGGGCGGCAAGGTTGAGCTCAAAGCCCTGGAGATGAGAGAGCGGAGGGACGGAGAGGGGGCGGCTCAGACAAATCAGACATAGCTTGCGGAACCTCCTGCAGCGGCATCAGCAGAAGCAGAAGCAGCCGCGGCAGGAGCAGAAGCAGGCGCAGAAGCAACGGCAGGAGCAGCAGCGACAGAATCAGCAGCAGCAGCGGCAGGAGCAGAAGCAGCAGAAACAGCAGAAGCAGCGGCAAAAGCAGCGGCAGGAGCAGGAGCGGCAGTAGCAGCAGCAGCAGCAGTAGCACCAGCAGCAGCAGCAGCAGCAGCAGAAGAAGCAGCAGCAGCAGCAGGAGAAGCTGAAGCAGGAGCAGGAGCAGGAGCAGCAGCAGCAGCGGCAGGAGCAGAAACAGCAGAAGCAGCAGAGGTAGCAGCAGCAGCAGAAGAAGCAGCAGCTCTACAATCTTTAACCTGAATCGAGTCGACCAGCACCGCAGATTTGTCTGCTTTATCCCCCAATCCCCCATACCTCCCTCCGCGAAAGTGCCTACTTACTCCAGGATTCCTACCTTCTTCCTCTCAGCCTAGCTTCCCTTCTACTTCCTCTCAGCCTCCTTTCTACTTTCTCCAAGCTTCCTGTCTACTTCCTCCGAGCTTCCTGTATACTTCCTCTCAGCTTACTTCCTATTTCCTCTCAGCTTCCCTCCTACTTCCTCTCAGCCTCCTTTCTACTTTCTCCAAGCTTCCCTCCTACTTCCTCTCAGCTTCCCTCCTACTTCCTCCCAGTTTCCTGTGCACTTCCTCTCAGCTTCCTGTCAACTTCCTGTCAGCTTCCTTAGCAGATGCCCCTCACCTTGAGCACCGGCAGCAGCGCCGCAGTGTGGATGGACGGGCCGCTACTGGCCTCGGGCGTCGCCGCGGCAGCTCCCTCGTCGTCCCAAGGCCCCCCGTACAACGCACCCATCGCCTCGACCAGCTCTCCGAGGCTCGCTGAGAACGACGGCAGAGCATCCACCAACAGAACGCCCACCGGCAGGGCACCGCCGCTGCCGCAGGCGCGCAGCTGCGCCCCCTCCAACACCCCCTTGCGCACGCCTCGCAGCGACTGCGTGAGGTCCCTGCAGCAGCCGTGCAGCTGGTCAAACAGCTGCTGGACCAAGTCCACCGTCTCCAGGCTGTGGCGGCCGTCGGCGGGCATCGCCGCGCACAGCGCCCGCACCGTCCCGAGCAGCGGCCCCGTGCTGCATAGCAGCCGCGAGGGCCGCGCGCCGAGCGCCTCGGCCACGCGCCGCGCCAGCAGTAGCGCCTGGCTCGTGCTACCGACACCGGTGCTGCTGATGCTGGAGGCCCAGGGCTCGAGACTCAGCATCCGCATTCCCACCGCAACGGCGTCGGCCATCGCGTCCATCAGGCTCTGGCATCCGAGCGAACCGCTGCATGCACCTGCCAGCTCACGCGCGGCCGAGGCGGCGCCCGCTGGCAGCAGCGAGGCGGACAGCGCCGCGGAGAAGCTGCCCAGCAGCTGCTGAGAGCACTGCTGTAGCTGCTGTGCGAGCGGCGCTAGTGACGGCAGGTTCGATTTCCGCAGCGAGTCTTGGCTTAACAGCTGCTGTGACAACATTGCCAACATCATCACATCTATGTCAGGAGGCGTCTCGCAGCTTTGCATCTCAGCGTGCAACGCAGTCAAGGCGACATCAAGGTCCTCCAGACTCGGCGGCGGCGGAGATTGTGGCCGCCGCCGCCGCTGCCGCTGAGGTGAAGGAGTGGGAAGAAGAGGAGGGGCCAACTATTATGCAGTCTGCACCCTCGCTTGCACTAGCTTCCGCTGTCGCACTTGTTTCCCTAGTCTCATTATGATCGTCACTCTCCGCTGAATCTGCAACACTGGCAGCCGCCACAGGAGCTGCAGCAGCCTGGGGCGCGGCAGCCGCCGCTCCGCCCAGCGCCGCAGCGGCGGCGGCGGCCAGCCCGCGCATCGCCTGCAGCGCCCGCGTCGATGCGACGGCAAACTTGAGCGCCCGCGCCGGCGGGACGCCGTAGAAGCCGTGACGCTTGAGCAGGCTCTTCATGGTCTCTTTTGCCGGGGCCTTGGCCGGCGCCTTCACTGGCTCGGCTTCCTGCTGGGGCTCCTGCCACTGCGTGGCAGCAGACAGCATCCGCGGAGCGCGACGTTCTGCCATAGACTGCGTCCCGGCGTCCGTGCGTCGGGGCGCCGCGTCCGTCTGCGAGGCGCCATCGACGAGCGGGACCGCTTCGGCCTCTGCTTCGGTGGGCAGTAGGAGGGGTGGCGGGGGAGGGGACGTCGGGCGATGGCGTCGGGAGTTCCCGGAAGCTCTCCGGCCGTACATGGTGGACAGTATGGCGTAGCGGTTTGTGTTGGTCATACCGTGGAAGTTGGGAGAGGGAGGAGGGGAAGGCCTGTGACCAGGGCAAGAGGGTTCAGTGGGACGTTTGGGAGAGGTTTCCCGAACCTCTCCAAAAGAGGGTGAAGTGGGAGGTTCGGGAGAGGAAGGAGGGAGTTCTTGAGAGTTTAGAGCAGGGAGCAGCAGGGAAAAGGTTGAGGGTTGAGGGGGCGGGTTGGGGGAAGGAGGGGGTGTAACGATCCTAATAAACCCTGAGGAAAGATCACTTAATCTGGATCCTTTGGTCTAACTGGTGACAACGCTACAGGAGGGGACTGCCTGCGATCAGGGTAGGAGAATTGGTAGGAGGGCTAAGATGGTTGACGGGGTGGTTTGGGAGAGGGAGGAGGGGAGGGCTTGCAAATCCAGCAGCAAGCAGAAGAGAACAGGTTGAGAGTTGGGCGGGAGGGTGGAGGGGGAGGGTTGAGGGAGAAAAGAGGGGAGGATTTATGAATCCAGCAGCAAGCAGCAGAGAAAAGGGTTGAAGGTCAAGGGGGAGGGGAGGGAGAGGGGGGTGGGGAGGGCCTGCGAGTCCTGAAGGGGGTAGCGGGGAAGAGGTCGAGCGTTGATAGGGATTCTTCGCCTGCTCGTCACCGCTGTCACAATCGAAGATGCAGCGGAACCCCATTCTTGGCTTCCTGACCCACATCCTTACCCTCTTATTCAAACCACATCTTCTGAACCCTAAACCCTTAACCCCACTCATCTCCTTCGCACGCCGGACTCAAATCCATCTCCATTGCACACAGACCTTGCACCTCCTTTGCTCCTCATCTGCACAACCCAAGCGCCTCGCTTGCACCTCATTCAAAGAGCGCCATGTTAGTTCTCTAGGCTGTGGGACCTTGCACCCAATTCACGCCGTAATCCCAAACCCTTAACCCTAAACCCAAAGCATTCAAACACATGTGCGCCACGTTTGCAAATCGGCTGTCGGCCCACCTTGCCGGAGGACCTACCTGCAGCTGGCCCTCATTCGAGCGACCGCGGCGTTCAGCAGGTAATCCAACAGGCAGCTGTTGATGTCCGCAGCTGCCGAGCAGCAGCGGCGGTCGGAGTGCTGCTGCACGCGGCAAGCAGGGAAGCGGGGGAGGAGGCAGCTGTCAATATCAGCAGCAGCCAAGCAGCAGCGGCGGTCAGAATGCTGCTGAACATGGTAAGCAAGGGAGTGAGGTAGGAGGCAGCTGTCAATATCAGCAGCAGCCGGGCTGCAGCGGCGGTCAGAATGCTGCTGAACATGGTAAGCAAGGAAGCGTGGGGGGAGGGGGCAGGTGTGATTATCGGCAACTGCCAAGCAGCAGCGGCGGCGGCGGCGATCATAGGGTTTACAATACACGCAGTACACGCGGCGGCGATTAGAGGGCTTACGATACTCGCAATACACGCGGTCAGCAAGGAGGTGTGTGTGTGTGTATGCGTGTGTGTGTCGTGTGTGTGGGGGGGAGGCTGCGAATCATGCCAGCAGGGATCAGACCATCAGCAGCTGCGGAGCATCAGCAGGGGCCAGAGTGCTGCTGCACGCGGCAAACGAGATGTTAGGGAGGAGGGGAACAGTTGCTCATGACATTAGCTGCTGCCAGAGTGCAGCAGCATGCGGCAAGCGAGATGGTGGTGGGGGGGTGGGGCTGCGAATGATGCCAGCAGCTTCAGAGCATCAGCAGCTGCGGAGCATCAGTAGGGGTCAGAGCATCAGCAGGGATGAAGAGTTGGGGGACTTGAAAACCATCCCACAGCATCCCCTCCCTCCACACAAACACACACTTACCTCCCTCCCCCCCACACACTAACCTCCCTCAACACACACACACACACACACGATGGGCTAACGAATTCTGCTTATTTTAATGCGCACTGCACCATCAGTGGCAGGCCTCTGCAGCTGCCCCTAGGCTGATGGGTACCAATCCTTGGCAGGCCGGCAGCCCCTTCACCAAGCAGTTGGGTTTGCGCCACAGCTTTTGCCATCTCGGCCATAGGCCGTGATACAGCAGTGTTTCTTTTAGCGCCCTTCAGCTACAATTCAGCTACGGTACATCACGGCCTACAGCCGGGGGTGGCTGAGGTGCAGCGAGTCCTGCTGTTTGGGACACCGGCCATACGTCGGTCGATGTTTCGTCCCAATTGGCAAAGTGGTGGCCGTCCGGCGGCCCCCCAAGGGTGCTCTGGTGCCCAGCTGCCCACTAAAATAAAACCTGTTATACAACTGAATCATGGATGAGGCACCCAAAGGGAAACAGTGCTGCAGAATCGTGTAGCCTGGAAACGACAGCTTCATAGACATACAGCTATGAACTATCTCATGGGCGCTCACAGACAAAAACACTGGCCGTGCTGGCATACCTTTCCAATGGTGCTGCTGCCGCCGTTGCTGCCCCTGCCGCTGGTCCCCTCCTTAATCAGCAGGATCGCGTAAGCCAGCGTGAACGAATCCAAGTCCTCGGCGATGGGTGTGGTGACGTACTCGGGGTGCAGCGGGTCAATGGCGCACAGCAGCTGGTGCCACTCCTCGGCCAGGGCCTCCCGGTCGCGGTTGTGGGCCATGGACTGGGCGTGTAGGTGGCGACAGCCCGCCTTGAGGCCAGTGACGACAGACACTGCGAGACATGACAGCATGGGAGCATGGTTAAGCATGAGGTCCAAAACATGGGCGCAAAGGTTGGCTTGGGATCCACAACATGGGGGCGTGGTTTAGAATCAGATGGAAGATATGGCAGCATGGTTCAGCATGAGATCCCAATCATGGCATTGCGGGCTAGCATGGAATTGAAGACATGGGAGCGAGGTTAAGCAAAGGCTTGACGGCATGGGAGGGTGGTTTAGCATGGGACTGAAGACATGGGGGCATGGTTTAGCTTGAGATCCAAAACATGGCAGGGCAGGCTAGCATGAGATTAAAGGCATGGGAGCGAGGTTTAGCATGGGAGCATACCGGAAGTTAAGTTTGTGATGGAAGACATGGGAGCATGCCTTGGCATGGGACTGAAGGCAAGTAGTACGGGGTAGCATGGGTCACAGTACAGCGTTACGGGACAGCATGGGCTCAACAGTATTGAAGCATGGGATAGCATGGACGGAGGCATGGGAGCATGGGATGGAAACAGATCAGGGGTGCAGCGCATGGCGTTGTAGGGAATACATTTAAATATTGGTCACCGCTGAACTGTCTTCCCATACCCCATACACTGGGCTAATACCCTCCCCTTGGCTGACATACTTTTTTCTGACCTGACCTCAGCGGGGCAGAAAAAGGTTCATGTTTCTATAAGTATGACGTATTTATTTTAATTAAAAAAAAAAAAAAACTTAGCTTTCTTGCTCTTCACCCGATTATTGAACTTTACAATCACCTGTAAAGAGGACAAATTTCGACCACAGCACACGATATCTGACAGTTGACTGGCGTACGCGATCGCTCATTAGTATTTTTACTGTATCCCACACTCCCACACACCGTTTATTACGAGGCAACGCACATCAGCGGGGACTGCTTGATATTTTTTTGTTGTGCAAAAGGCAAACAGATTCCCTGTGCGGTCGAGTAAAATATATCATGCTCATCCCGCACCTCAGCGTAGGACTCTTTTGCCTGGGTCAGAGCGATTCATTACCAGAAACACCCTTTTGGAGATTTAGCAACATCCCCCCCGTCTACGGAGGTGCAGGTACCAGGGCAGGAGGATACAATGCCAGCAATACCCTGTGCGCGTAGTTTCGATGAACTCCCCGAGCCCAATGATAGGAACACAGGTGCCATGTCATGATGGCAAAGGGAACCCTCTCCCCTGGCCCCTATTTTAGTATCAGCAGAAGCAGATATGAACCGCTAGCAGTTGCTGGCCCAGAGTTTCTGGTGGGTAATCATTATGCCGTGAGGGTTAAGGGTTTTGGGTTTAGGGTTTAGGGTAGTTGCTATGGGAGTGGCATGACTGACTGGCTGATGTTCACATGCTGGATTTCGCATGAGCATGGGCGAGATAGGCCTGTAGGCCGATTGCATGGTAGGCTGAAAAGCAGGGACAAGGTCGAGATGCCTTGTACCGTAGTGATGCGATGAGTTGGTGATGCGCCGATGATGGTGGAAGAAAATCAATGGGAAAAAAAATGTGTGATAATAAATTGGTTCATGGATTTGGTGGCGTTTTCGACAGTGATGTAAATAGTTTATTGGTTTTCTTTTCTTTTTACATCAACAGCTTCAGTTCAATCACAGGATGCGAGGGCGCTTTGCAGCTCCTAAGTAAGGGTCGCGTTCAGCCCTGCGCTGCGTCTCCAAGATGCTCTGTTTCTTTTGTTGCTACATCACTGGATCTAGCCTGATGGATTGCGTTGAAGCACTAGGCTGCTCCGGGAGAACACGGGGCATGAAATCGAAAAAGCCCCCCTGCCTCACAGGAGGCCTTAGTGGTGAGATAGCAGCACCTGGAAGTGGACCTGGTCAACCTCTGGGAGACTGGGACCCTCCATCGCGAGAGATATCACCTGGGTACTTTTTTGTGCCTATCCTGGCTTGGCACGGAATTTCGAGGGTTTTCGAGGGTTTGGGAGGTTGAATCGCGGTGATTTACATCGCTGATTGTTCTCCGCAGAATTTATATGGTGATACATTTGGTGATTCCAATCACCTACTGGTATTACCAATTCATCATATCACTCCGGTAGGCTGAATTTCAGGAACCAGAACAAGATGCATGGAGGATGATCGGTTGTCATCATACGGTCTGCCCTGCCCTAGTGAACGGGCAGGCCTATTCAACTTCACCGTGTTACACTTAAGGCTGCTGCTGCCGCATGGGGCCGACGATATGAGGGCATAGGATAGCATGGGATAGCTTGGTGTTCACAGCATGGGAGCATGGGATAGCATGGGGGCATAGTGTTGACAGCATGGGAGCATGGGATAGCATGGGGGCATGGTGTTGACAGCATGGGAGCATGGGATAGTATGGGGGCATGGTGTTGACAGCATAGGAGCATGGGATAGCATGGGATAGCATGGTGTTGACAGCATGTGAGCATAAGATAGTTTGGGGTATGGTGTTGACAGCATGGGAGCATGGGATAGCATGGAATAGCATGGTGTTGACAGCATGGGAGCATGGGATAGCATGGGGGCATGGTGTTGACAGCATAAGAGCATGGGATAGCATGGGTGCATGGTGTTGACAGCATGGGGTAACATGGGATAAGATGCTGATGTCTTGCCTGAAGACTTCGCCGTGGAGGGCCTCAGACCGCCCTGGCTACTTCTACCGCCAGATGAGATGGGGGGCAGGGGTGAGGTCGATGGGGGGTGAGAATCTCTCCCTGAAGATGCCGTTACACCCTTGGGCAGCCCAGTGGACCCATTCCGAGGCATGGTTAGGGTTTTTCCTTGGTGAGCGGGGCTGGAGGTTGCTGCTGTGTTAGCAGCTGCTGTTGAGGCTGCTGCTGTCGAGACCTGGTAAGGGAAGAAGTTGTTCATGCTCGGTTTTGCCCTGCGCATGGGCCGGAGAACAGCGGGGGCGTCGTCATGTGCCGCTTCGGTGCGAGCGTTTGCACCACCGTGCGCGCTGCGAATCGATCCCGATGCTCGATGCTACCATGATGCATCTCCCGCTCATGACTGGGATTGCGAGGCTCTCTGATGCACTTTTACCAACACAGGTTGTGTTGAGGGATCGCGCGATACCTGTTGCGGCCCGACGTCATAATGCCTGTGTGAGGCAGATAAAGACCCGCTGTACGATACAATTGAAGTCGCAGATCCTCAGCTGTTGCTGCTTTTATACGCTTTCCTGGGCCCCACTTCGAACAGAGGCTGGTAGACACCGGCTGCAAGATGCAATTGATATTACAGGCCTTCGATATAATTCAAATCCCAGAACCTTTGCTGTAGCTGCGTTCAGAAGTTGCAGTGATCCCCACTTCGAGTGACGGCCCGCCCGCCGTACCATACTTCCACATGATTTCCACACCCGGCTTCCACACTGAGGCCCCAATTCCACCTGCGCCTCGCCGGGATTAATCCCGGTGTCAGTTTTTCTGGTTGGAAACAGAGTGCTGGGGAATACAGCAAATGCAATTCCACTTGAGCACGCAAGATGTTCAGGTACGGGCGAAACCAAATCTCTTTACATTACAGCCTGTCAACCAGCCTCTGTGCTCTTTGTGCTGCTAGGCGCTGCTCTTGTCTTTTCTTTTCTCGTTTGCGCTGCTCTCTGCTCTTTGCGGTGCTCTTTGCGCTACTCTGTGCGCTGATCGTTGCGCTGATCTTCGTTCATTGTGCTGCTCTTGTCTTTGCGTAGCACTTTGTGCTGTTCTTTGCGCTGTTCTTTGCTCTTTGCGCTGTTCTTGTATTTGCGCTGCTCTGTGCGCTTTGCTCTTTGTGGTGCTCTTTGTGCCACTCCATGCGCGCGCTGATCTCTGCAAAGGCGCCAGCAAGATCTTTGCCGCCGTCAGACTGATTGCCAGCCATGACGAAAGAGACCAATAGAGAAAAAGAGATAGATTGAACGAGATGAATGAAACAAATTGCGCGCGCGACTGAGAGTGATAATCAAGTGATGAAATGGAGCCACGCCTCGCTGTCACGCTTATCCGTACCCGGCGAGGCTTGAGTTTTGCATCGATCCCCCTGGGCACGATGCAAAATTCATGCCTCGCCGGGTACGGATAATGGGTGGGCAGGATCCCGAACACGATCCCGAACACTAGTGGAATTGACTTTTGTCTAGCTGGTACTATTTTTCGAGTTCCGGACACATGTGGAATTGGGCCCTGAAGGTTGGTGGTGACGTACAGGGCGGGTCATATGTATCGTAAAAACGTGGACAGGCCCAGCAGTGCAAGGAGGTTAGATCATGACTTGATATCAGTTACACATTGACTGTGCTCTAACCTGATTGCTAGTAGTGCACTAATATTGGTAGGCACCAACTGTCCCTTGAGATAATCAAACGGAAACACAATGGGCTTAAGGAGTCCACTTGACAGAATCACCAACTCCAATAAATTTATGTTTTGAGATAACTTGGGCATGCTGAGGGGCCTGCCTCTAATTTTTTGAGGATGTTATATTGCAGTGCTGGCCTCCATAGCTGAAGTATTACCTGATGTAAAGCCTAGGGTTGTGGCTATGAAACCACATGTGCTGTTTTTTCGTCCTCTCGCAAAACCAGTCCTCGGCAGATCTGGCTGGCTCAGCTCAGATAAGAAGGGGGGCCTGGAATAAAGGACATGAAAATCAAGATGTGTGAATAAAGAGTGGATACCTGACTTAAGGCATTCTGGAACTCAGTGGCAGTGATATGGGAGCTTGCATGGCTGAGGGGCTGCATGGGGCAAGGGGCATGGCTTCCTGACAAGCCACCTTTGCCCCAAATTTGCAGCCTCTGGAGTGGGGAATGGTGCAAAAATTGGGCGGACAGTCTTAATGAGCTACTCTCAAGCTCTCTGAATCACCAGACATCATAGCAATCAGACAGGTATGGAATGAATTCCAATCCATCAAAGACAGCCCTGATGTGGGACACATGGAAGGCCATATCTGCATGTTGGATTGGCCAAATGACACAGGGAAGGTGGCAATGCCTCCGTCTATGCCCCACCTACACCCACTGAAAGTTCTACCTTAACCGGGTTTTGGCCACTTTTCAGGCTCAGCCGCCGCAACTTTGGTACCCAACGGGACAGTTTTTGGCATCCAACTGCTCGTCGTCAGTGGTGCCGTAGAAGCACATGCCCCTGAAACCCCAGATTACCCAGGTCCCCCCGCATTCCCGACTCAGGATGTGTCTGCAAAGGGTCATGGGTGTGCGGGCAGAATCGTTTAGGGAGCAGTGACTCCCGGGGCGAGCGACCCTGTGAGCGGTCCAGACCGGGTGCCTCCAGATAAGGAGCGTAGTTCCCGACCCCACGGCAAGGAGTACTCCCCTGTCATATCAGGAATCCATGCCTCTCGGCTGATCCGAGGTGGGGCATTGCCTGTGTTGGTCATGGTGAAGGTTGTGAGCCTTGATCCTGTTGAGGTTGCTCTAGTTGCTCAGGCTGAGTGGAAGAAGTTGCTCCCCGACCTGAGCACGGTCCCTCCTGAGATGCGGGAGAAATTGTTGCATGTCCTGCATAAGTACATCTCCATCTTCGCGACCGAGTGCCTGCGGGGCCGCGGCCCAACAAGTTGCCCATGTCGGCCATACCCCTGGAACCTGGCCACAAGCCACCGTTCCGGCAGCGTCATCGGCTGTCTCCTCTCGAGCTGGCTGAGGTCGACAAGTAGGTGAAGTCGCTGATGGCGAAGGGCTTGATTCAGCCCTCGACCTCTCCCTTTGGGGCCTCCGTTCTCTTTGTCCCCAAGCCTGATGGGTCCTTGCGGTGTGTCCTTGACTACCGGCAGCTGAATGTCGTGTCCATTAAAAACGGCACCCCATCCCTCGGATTGACGAGATCATACATCAGTTCAGGGGGGCTGCTGTCATGAGTAACCTGGATATGGTCAGTGCCTATAACCAGTTCGCCTTGCTCCCCGAGGACCGGGCTCGCTCCCTCTGCTTTCACCACCCCGCTCGGACACTTTGAGTGGACTGTGATGAGCCTGAGTTTGACTAATGCCCCTGGTGTTTCAGTCGTGCGTTGGGCGAGATTCTAGGTGACTTAGTGGGCACGGTCTGTGTCGTCTACATGGATGACATTGCCATTCCGTCTGCCTCGTACCCACGAGGAGGCTCTCGTCCACTTGGACATGGTGTTCCAGCATGAGCATGGCATGATCGTGAATTTGAAGAAGTGCGCATTCCTGAAACCGGAGATTAAATTTCTGGGGCACATCTTGTCTGCTGATGGTGTGCGGGCAGACCCCGCCAAACTGTAAGCAGTTCAGGACTAGCCTTACCCCACGAACCATACGGAACTAATGGGATTCCTGGGTATGTGCAATTATTTCCGCGAGCGTGTACCGCAGATGAGCCGTATTGCTGCACCCCAGCATCACATGTGCAAGATTGGGGTTCCTTGGTCCACCACCGGGGAGGAACTCGCTGCGTTCACTGAGATGAAGCGATTGCTTCTGAACCCCCCTGTGCTGGCCTATGCTGATCCATACCTAGTGCCCTATGAATTGATTTATGATGCCTCCATGACTGGCTGTGGGGCTGTGCTAGTGCAAATGGGGCGGGCTGTGGCCTAGTATTATTTCTCCTCGAAGTTCTCTCCCGCCGAGCAGAATTACACGACCACCGAGCAGGAAATGCTTGGCGTGGTTAAGGCTCTGTGCGAGTGGCGGTGTTACCTAGAGGGGTGCAAGGGTCCCCTGACCGTCATCACGGATCACAATCCGCTGACGTATTTCCCCAAAACCGTGCAATTGTCTGGTCGATAGGCCCGTTGGGCTGAGTTCCTATCTCGTTTTGTTCTGCAGTGAAAACACACAGCCGGGAAGGATAACCCTGCTGATCCCTTGTCACGGTTGCATGGCCGCCTTGTTGTGTCTGCTGCCCTGGTCGTGCTTGCTGCCTTGAATGCCAGTTTCATGGCTACTACCATTCCTGCAACATATGTGTCTGATCCTCTCTTCGCTTCCCCGCTGACGCTGGGGAGGTATGGTTTTGTGTGTGAGAATGGGTTGTGGACCACCCCTGCGAGATAGATTGTGGTCCCTGCCAACCTACAGCAAGCCGTGTTGTCTGCCCACCACGATGACAAGTGGGCCGGCCACTTCGGTGCGTTAAAGACGCTCGAGCGTGTTCGGCGGCATTTCTGGTGGCCGTCCATCTCTTGGGACGTCACCGCCTTTGTGGCTCAGTGTCCCAAGTGTTAGGTGAATAAAAGTAGCACCCAGCAGCCTGTGGGGTTGTTGCAGCCCCTCCCGATTCTTGATACTCGTTTCCACACGGTCTCTCTTGATTTTGTCTGTGGTCTGCCTACGACCCCCTCCGGCCATGATAGCATTCTGGTGTTCGTAGATAAACTCACCAAGTTGGTGATCCTGGTTCCGTGCATGAAGACCATCACTACTGCCAAGGGCACTGCTGATTTGTTCGTTGCGCATCCCAGCAAGCAGTGGGCGACCAATCTGTACCCCACGTACTCCTACGACCATTGGGTCAAAAATGACTGTGAGCATCTTCGAGAGGCGTTCCGTGCCCGGTTCTCGCATGAGGTGAGGACAGTGGAAGGTGGCCCATGAGGATATGTATAAGGGCTACCAGAACGATACTTCTATCACAGATTACTGTGAGAGGTTTAACGGACTGATGCGCAAGAGTGGGTCTCGAGCCCTACCCGACGCCGCAACATGCACGGTGTTCCTCAAGCAGATGCACCCCACCCTGGGGCTGCAGTTTCCGTTGGTGCGGACGGGAACGAATGGGAAAACCTGCTTGAACTCCAAAGGTGGGCTGTTGTGCACTACCGAATTTTGTGCATGAATTCCGAGGATAGGCGCCTGCCCCCATTTCGGTCCGTCAGGCAGCCGGTGTCAGTGGCTGTTGACGCTGGCCACCGGGCTGTCCCGCGCAAGCTACGCGATCAGAGGTTCCGTGGCCCCCCTCCCTCTGGTCCCCCTCCTGCTTCTGCTGCTATGCACCCAGGCAGGGCACCAGCAAAGACCGATCAGCGTGGCCGGCCTGGAGGACAGAGGCCGCCACCAACATTTGTCCACCTGCCTCCGCACGAGTGTCCGGTGTTCTGCAAACCTTACGAGACTCTGGACACGGCGGGCAGAGAGATGCTCCAAAATTTCGGTCCGTGCTAACGGTGTAAACGGTGCGGTGGGGCGTCACCGATGCTGAAGAATGGGTATGTCCTGCCCCCTGGCTACGCGGGTCCACCTGGACCTTCGCACTACCACCGCCGCCGCTAGGAGGTTCCCCAGCAGGTAGATGATACTGGGGTCGCTGCTGGTGTTGACGAGATTGCTCCACTGTGTTATGGGATTAGGGCTGGGATCTCGCCTGAGCTATCGTACTTGGGCCTCCTCTCGCAAGGGACCTTTCCACGTTGCGTGTGACTGGTGCCCATGTAAAGCTTGTTGCCCTCCGCCCTCCGTTTTCCCGAAGGTCCTGGCAGTGACCAGCCTCTTCCCTCTGGCTCAGTTAGTGGAGAGCTCTTGGAGGCCCGATAGCAAGTGCACCTTGTGCCTTGTCCGTAGAAACGTGATTAGCAACGCTCGGGGATTAGCCCTGACCGCCCGCCTGCCCTTGCTCCGTGTCTTTGACATGGCCCAACCCGTCTCCTTGGCAATTCAGTAGTGCACAGCTGCCCACCTTTGGAGTTCAAGCAGGTTTTCCCATTCGTTCCCGTCCGCATCAATGGAAACCGCAGCCACTAGGGTGGGGTGCATCTCCTTGAGGAACACCGTGCATGCATGTTAGTTGCAGCGTCGGTTAGGGCTCGAGACCCACTCTTGCGCATCAGTCCTTTAAACCTCTCACAGTAATCTGTGATATGTGTCGTTCTGGTAGCACTTCTACAGATCCTCAATCCTCATGGGCCACCTTCCACTCTGTCCTCACCTTATGCGAGAACAAGGCGCGGAACGCCTCTCGGAGATGCTCCCAGTCATTTTTGACCCAATGGTCTTATGAGTATGTGGAGTATAGATTGGTCGCCCACTGCTTGCTGGCTTGCGTTAGCTTGCTTTCCAACAAGGCACACGGGTCCACATGCACCATAGTGGCCACATCCACCACCTCATTAAACCAGGCCATTGCACCACTCTTCGGGCATTTTAGAGTATCCCGCTCTTCCCAGATGCTTACGTCCCCATGCAGCTTAAAGTACGCAACCATCTTTCGATCCCCGAGCAGAGACAGGTCCAGGGTCGGAGGAAAGAGGGGGTTCTGAGTCGCCCCAGGGCCCCGATACATGGCAATGCCACGTGGTGCGTGATACCTGGCAGGGGATCTGTCCCGGCACTGGTACTCGGAGTTTCCCTCAGACTCACCTCGGCGATGCCGAACTGGGGAACGGGAACGGGAGCGGGAGTTACCATTATGTTTCAGGAGAAGGATAAGTTGTAAATGTTGTTCTGATTTACGGGCATGGCATTGTTCGAAAGAAAATTCGGAGGTGTAACCGACTTCAAGTTCAACTACCGTAGTCACGGACGTGTTTCGTTATTTTTGAATTTCGTTGTTGCTTAAAAAGTCGCAGTTCTGGCGTTTTTTTTGATTCGTTGCCCCTTAACATGAAAAATTCCAGTCAAAAACATTTTCACGACTGATTTCGTTGCTCCTTGAAGAACGATCAAAATAACGAAATACGTCCGTGACTACGGTACGTGTACAATGCAAGTCCTTTGGAGGTGAGACATAGTTTGTGAGCTAGAGAGTTGACCAGCGCGGGAAAGACGAAGGAATTCGGAATGTGGGAGACCTTGGACAATAAGCAAATCCGGTCGCAGTTTGTCACAGTAATCAAAGGTGTCAGGGAAAGTGGGCGCTCGTCGGAGCACCAGGCAGCCAACGTGGAAGACGGGTGTCATAGACCCCGAAGGGGAAGTTAGTACGGGAAGTGGCATCCATGATAGTAAAAGAGGAGCATAGGGAGCCATTAGCAAAAGCAGTTTGGATGATGCAGACAGCTCGGTTGTGTCGAGCAATGTATGAGGCGGACATGGAGGAGTGAGCACAACCGCCTAAAAGATGGCCATGGGTATCGTTGGGATGGGAGCAGATGGGACGATGAGGGGCGGGTGGTGCGAGTGCCTACAGCTGTTTTGTAAGGGCGGTTCATATGCAAGGCTGTTAATGCGGGCCACATGGTATTGGTGCACGATTTGAGGATGTTGCGAATACCATTAAAGGGCAGACCCATGTGCCATAAGATGGGAAGGTAGGAGGCAAGGGCGAAGGTAGGCAACGAGGACTTGCATGCGAATGAACATAGCGCAAGGGTAAAGGGGAGAAGTAGGACCATCTGTTAAAAGGGGGCAGTTTCGGGACATGTGTTCCTTCAAAGAATGGGTAAGGTCTGATGCAAACCACGGTTCGTCCGTGTCATGGGGAGGGAGGCATGGCCAGGCAGGTAGGTGTGCGAAGTGTTAGTTGGACATCTGAGCCTCTGAGGTGCATGTGAAGTCGCAGTGGTCGGGGAATTGGAGGGCGAGTGCAACACCCTTATCTGCGAGTTCATTGCCAATGATGCCGATGTGAGATTTGACCTTACGTACAAGTGAAAGTGGTGGCGGAGGCCTAGCCTGGTAAGGATGAGAGCATGAATGTCGAGGAGAAGGGGGGCGTGCTTACATTCAAGCAAAGTGTGCGGGTGGCGAAGGGCCTTTTGCGTATCATAGAGAGAAACCAAGGAATCTGAGAAAATTGTAAGATCACCTGTGTGGTGTAAGGCAGCATGAGTGAGGGCAGCATGGATGCCAGCAAGCTCATCCCGTGTAATAGTGTTGGTTTCAGCCCGGCCATCGGGGTGGACTGTGTAGGTCGTGGTGTCTTGAGTACACTAGAAGGCCGCACCCGTGGCTATGCCTTTGCCATGTGTAGTCAGCAGGGCTGAGCCATCGGTGTAATATGCCGGTATATCGTGCCAACGGAGGGGGTATGAGGGGGCGTAGGTGTCACGACGTATGACTGCACCGTGCGTTTGACTGCGCCAACTGCTTTTTCGGTTGGAAGTTATGTGTGAACCTGAACAAGTGTGGTTGCCGTCTTAGAGGATCCCGAACTGGGTCCTTTACTTTTTCCTTCTTACCTTGATTTCACGGCCTTCAATAGACTCTTAACGTTTCTAGCTATTGTTCCTGATTATCGATCTGCAAGTTAATCGTCAATCCAAGTCTTACTAAGGGGAAACTGGCAGAGCAACTAGGCCAACAGCGACCCTATAAGCATCAACAAGTCTCCTGATACGAAGCTGGCAGAGCATTTAGGCCAACAGTCGACTATCTGCAGCAATTAGAGTTATTCCTGCCTCTTAACAAGGCATATCTCCAGCCTTACAGCTGGATATTACCACCAACCCACCATCACATCTCCAATCTACAGCCTCTCCTTTGGCTCCAAGTCGACCATCTGATTCATCAGAGATATCTTCAGTCACCAGAAGTCGCCAAGCAAGCGACTCACCACAACAGATCAACGGCCACAATCGCCCAAGATCGTCCCAAGAAACCTATAAGTACCTCAAGTGTCGAGGCTTTACGAGATCTTGTCAACAATATCGAAGAAGTCCAGGTGAAGTAGCAAGAGCTATCACCTGTTATCGAGCTGATTTCACTGAGTTACAGCAGTGGATCGAGAAGCTCTTACTATAAGCTCTGTAAGAGTTTATTAGTACTTGTTTAATGTCTTGTGTTCTTTTCGCTTGGTGCACCCATTCCTTAGGGTGCACCCCTGTGCCGCGACATAGGGAGGAGGAATTGCCGGGCTTGGCTGGGCTGACTGAGGGTGGAGGTGCAAGGATTGTGTTGGGCAGAGGAAGGAGATTTGCCAGGCCAAAACCGGGAGGGAGCAAGTAGCGAGAAGGGTGAGAGGAGCCCGGGGCCAAAGTGGGGGCAAGATATGCATGGGAAAGTATGGGTTGTATCTCCAAGAGTGTTGGAGATGAGGAGGAGGAGAAGGTCAAATTTCGGCATGCATGCGTTAGCAATATCGGCCGGAGTGAGATGGTCGGGGGGAAGAAAAGGTAAATGGGTGTGGTGGAGGTTGGTGAAAGAAAAATGGCGCTGGCCAGAGTTGATGAGGGTCATGAATTTGGCCTGTTTCCAATTAGGAACAACGATGAAGGTCGATGTAGGTATGTGGGGTTGTTTTTGAAGTGATGCCAACGACCATCGGATAGCCTTGAGCAGTGCAGGACTTGAAAAAGGAGGTGCATGTCCAAGGGGTGGAATAAGGTTGATAGAAGGCCCCAAATAAGCTGTCTTTCTCACGAAGTGAGGAATATTGGAGGGCTGTAAACGGGACAGAGAGGGGTGAGGAGAAACGGTGGATCGTGAGGGGCATGATAGCAGAGATACCAGTGTGTAGGCTTGCATGAGTGACCCAATGGGTATTGATGGCATGGGGGGGGAGACGGGGAGTAGTGGCGAATGTTTGCCGGTGCGTGAGGTAATGTCGGGGCGCGTGCGAGAGGTATTGGAGAGGCGGTATCGGAGGAGTAAGGAGGCAAGATCGTGTGCGAAGGACCCGTCAGTGAGGCGTGCGAAGTCAAGTGGGTGTGTGGTGCGGATGCAGTCATAGCACGCGCGGAGCCAGAGTAGGCGGCGGACAGGAATGTGACCAACGTAGGTGCCATTGGGTCGGTAGACGAATGCCCTATCGAGATGAATATGGGCCATAGAGGTGGAAGGGGTTGGCGTAGGGCAAGGTGTGTGTGTGGTGTGATAACGGAGTCCAATTTGGATAGTGAAGGAGAGAGTTGGGAGGATGTCGATGAAGACAGAGCCGTAGCTCTGTCTGCACCTAGTATTCATGATGCAAAGAGTACATGGCTACGGAGCTACGGTATTAGTAGGGCTTAAAATCTTACAGTGAGCGGTAAGCGACAGGCTCTGGTTCCTCCGTAATGCCAACATCTGCTTAGCATTTCTGTCAGCTACGTACCGTATGTTGCATGCTTGCATGGATGTGATGGACATAGATCAAGGGGTGTGCATTAACACTGTCTAGCAGCTAAGCACGTAGGGAAGCGCTGCTAGTAAAAGCATAATCTGTATGGTGCATCAATGTAATTCACAAGGACCTAGGGGCGCATACCAGCACAAGCAGCTGCCCTCTCCCTGCTTCTATGTTGCGCGCCCACACGTCCAAGTTTTTGAGCAAGGTCGTCCGTAGAAGTTCCCCGTCATTGACCAGTTATAAGCATGCACCAAGGGGTTGTTTCGGAACTAGCAGCTTAGTTGCATACATCCAAGCACCGGTATGCCACAGCCGGCACCAGTATTCCTTACGCACAGCTCCTTTCATCTCGAGTAAGAAAGAACATATGAAACGGCTGTTGCTGGATACGTGCCAGGTATTGCGCTAGAGGCGCTGTCCGGCTCTTGTTCTTATCGAGCAGTCTTGGGATCTTGGTCTTATCGAGCAGTCTTGGGATCGGTTACTGACTTTGACTCGGACTTCTATCATGGGGAAGGGTTACCGTGGCTTGCAAATTGAAGACAACATCCGCTGATGCCAAATATCTGCTCTTTTCCTCGCTGAAGTTTACAGGCTAGCACGTTGGCGTCAAACGTCAGCGAGAAATCGAGCAGATACAAGCACATTAGCAATAAATGTCAGCGAGGAATTGAGCCATCGACTGCATGAAAGCATGTTAGTCTTCCGTTCTGGTAAGTGGAGTACATGCATACGGTATGACAACTTGCCTGCCACAAGTGTACCAGCCATGCAGCTCACCAGCCTTGAATCCCCTTGATGCATGCATGCACGCCGCTATGGTGACGCGCCTGTCCGCTAGCAGCTTACCTGCCACAAGGGCACCTGCCAATTCGCCATGCACATTGCACAATGCATGCTTCAAGCGTATTCGCCATGCAGCCTGCCTCACAGAAGTGTATCGGTCATAAGGCATAGATTACATGCCAAGACATGCCTATCTGCCATGCAGCTTGCATGCCACAAGCATCTAATACGATGCGCGTGGTCAAGCTCGTTACATCCTTGTACAACATTGCTCACTAGGATAGCACGATGGTCCGCCTTATAATGTCCTCTTGAATCTCTCCAGCGACCACATATGGCCATCAGCACTTTGGCCATGACCACATTTAATGCATCTAAAAACTTAGCCGCGCTGAAATAATGCAGGTACCAAAGCAATTGCGATGTATTATGGTTTGTTCTTATGCTTGCTTCACCATCGGCCAGCAGTGGTCGGACATGGTGATCTGTAGCTAAAGGCTGTCAAGTACAGCGTCATCCCAGTAGCACACTATTTCCAGGTAAGCTTGGGGATCTGCATGTTTGCTTTGTTTGGGACCAGTCATGTATCCAGACCAAAGCTTAACACCGTGGCTCTGTACTTTCCACAGGCACACACTCTGAGAAACAGAACACATTACGGGGCCTCTACCATTGTCATTGTCACCTTGATTTTGGCGCAACTACCGTCCATTGAAGCGTCGGTGAGTTTTCATAAATGGCCATCTACAAACCGGCTGGCTGAATTGTTTATGACTCGTAGGTTAAAAGAAATGTGCTCTATGTGCTGATTTTTTGCTTTGACCCCAAAATCTCCAGGTGTTCATCCACATGGGTGAAAGCTTCGAAGAGCATCATGAATATCATGGCCAGGCATCACAATGTGTACGAAGAAGCGCACACGCTAATTTTTTTGAGATACGGAGCTGACGTAGTGCAGCTAATTGTGTTGGCTATGTGTGTCCATTTTTTTATTTATTAATCAGACAATCTGCAAATGATAACCCGTATCTTGCTAGCATTCATTTGAGGGGTATTTCAATTTTGCCCCTCCCTTTCCTTTTGACTTGAAGAGGGCTTTTGGGGTGGGGTGGTGGGTCTTTCCTTTTTATTTTATGTTGTTTTCTTCCATTCCCCCTTTGCATTCAATTTTATTTCCGCACAGTCTGACACTTCGGCGCCCATGCGGCCAAGCCTTCGTGGGCAAGGTGTAATCTCATTGCCAATAACACGCGCGTAGTACAACAACAGATTAATAGTGTATCACAACTATTATGCAACGGTGCAATACTAGTACTGCTTCTCTCAGTAGGCCAACCTAGTAAGAAGTCAGTAGGATGACCTTGGTAAAGGCCTGGTAAAAACTCAGTAGGATGACCTTGGTTAAGGCCTGGTAAAAACTCAGTAAGATGACCTTGGTTAAGGCCTGGTAAAAACTCAGTAGGATGACCTTGGTAAAGGCCTGGTAAAAACTCAGTAGGATGACCTTGGTAAAGGCCTGGTAAAACTTCAGTAGGATGACCTTGGTAAAGGCCTGGTGAAAACTCAGTAGGATGACCATTGTACAAGCTTAGTAGGAGCTCAGTAAAAGTACATAAGTAAAAACGCAGTAAACGCTCGGTTAGATAACAAACTCTGAAGCTTTGTAGCTTGACATTGGTTACAATACCATGGTCGAATATCACGGAAAAACTGATGTAAAACGACAGAGCCTTCGTCCGTAGTAAATTTACATATGTAAAGCCTTGGTTACCAACGTAACTCTGTTACCATGGTAACGGAAGTTTTTACTGATGTAAACCATGGTAATACAAAGTTTTTCCTACTGCGCATTTCCAGTAGTGTTGGCGCCCACTGCTACGAGCTTCTCAAAACACTACCATATTCACTACACCTACCAGTATAATTCAAGCATTTACAAATGCAATAACAGTGGTGCAAAGTGAACATGCCTCCTGATTCCTGAACTATCAGGACTGACCCTTTGGACACAAGCCCGTGAATGCAGGCAGTCACCCAACTGTCCTACACCTCCTCGTCCGCTTTGGGTATAGAAAACGGTCACTTGTACAAAACGAGCAGACATTCATAATTTTTCGAGCGGGAGAACTACTAAGCTACAGACCCACGTAAGGCTACGGAAAAACATCGCTACCGAACAACATCGCTGATACTTTGCGAAGGATTGACAAAAGGCTCCCGAAAAACTTGACATCGACAGCGAAAAATAAGCAAGACTGGTAAGCGCTAGCTACGGAAAATAGGGTTTTCAACGGACATTCGGGGGAAAGTCGTAATTCACACAGCCCGCTATTATCCCTTACCACGCTTCGGAACAACGTCGATAGATAGCTTTGCGAAAGACTGAAGAAATGTTACAGAAAAACTTGACAGTGACCCTGCGAAAAATAAGCGAAACTGGTAAGCGATGGATGTGGTTCGCGGTTCAACGGACTTTCGGGCGAAAAGTCGGAATTCACACTTTTCACACGGTGAATACATCACACATTTCGTGCATGATCCATTGCACCAATTTTCATTTCAATCGGAGAACATGTTGTGTATCCCCCTAATCACCTACCTACCTACCTACCTACACATTTACCCTCCTATTATCCCTTACGTTCCGCTACGCGTCAATCACACGGGAATAATCGGAGAAGATTTTCTTTCCACTTTACACGGGGAACATACATCGAGCGATCAGCGAGAGCGATTTACATCCGATTGGGAAACATTAGCAACGCCGTCGCGAAAACATTGCGAATGACTGTCGAAAGCCTACCGATTTTTTTTCAGCGACCCTAAGAAAATTAAGAGGAACTTGTAAGCGCTGGCAGCGGAAGACATAAGCATTTCAACGCAATTTTGGGGGGGAAGTCGGGATCCACATTTTCCACACTTTTGGCACGGTGAATACAATCATACATTACACATTTCGTGCATGATCCATTGCACCAATTTTTATTTCAATCGGAGAATAATTTTTTTACTCAATCAATCAATCAATCAATCACCTACCTTCCTACCCACCTACCTTCATACACATTTACCCCCCTATAATCCCTTACGTTCCGTTTCACTTCACACGGGAATAACATCATAATCCTGCATACAGTCAGTTATCGAGCGAGAGTGGTAAGACGTAACTATCTACACTATCTAGCAGTCGCATACGAGACGACACATCTTACGGAATACCGGTACGTCACACCGATAGCACAAATAAACTGCTACCGACCAATATCACAAGCAAAGACTCTGGCCGCACGTCAATTTGGGTACCAACAAATTCCGAAGGAATGCCTTCTTACGACTCTGCACTCTAGGATAGTTCATAGTAGGATGTCTAATGGAGTTTACCAGTTCCGGTATGGAACTAAGGCAAAATATTTGCAAGACTTATTCAAGTTCTCACCCACACTTCCTACTCTGCACTAAACTGGAACCACCGGTATTGGAGTGGAAATGTGGCTAAATATCTGCCATACAAATCCACTCGATTTCGAACCCACCCTGAATCATCACACGCCCAGAGGATACATCACTCCCAGCCACCTGAATCACGAAGCCAAACCCTAACCCCTAAACTAAGATGCATTATCCCCAGCAGCCACCTGAATCACGAAGCCAAACCAGATCAGAAGAGAACCACTTGCGATCTAAAAAAACGCATCTGCGTCATGCGCCCTGCACCCAAGTTAAGTATGGTGGACTGAAGCTACATTTCAGCTATGAAACCACCACCTACTACTCTATCATGTGCAACCTGGGGCTACTACGCATTTGTACATCTCTGCCCCAGCATCAAAAAATCGTCTGTGCGATAAAAAAATGGTCACACCTGTACCTCCGCAATAAGACCACAGCGCATGCACTCTCTTTATCTGACCACAGCTCTGCAGCAACGTAAACCCTACAACCTGGTCACACAGGCATGTGCCTCCGCAACAGAAAGAAAGAAAGCTATGCCCTGTTGGGGGTGTGAGAGTCAACGAAACAGCGCAGCCTGGGCCGAAGCTCCTTCGCAACACGACCACAGTGCGTGGACTGTGTGCACTGTCGGTATCTGACCACAGCTCTGCAGCAATGTAACTGTAGTGTTGTGAAGTAATTGTGCAAAAAAATACAGCCTGACCACAGCTCTGCAGCAATGTTACCGAAGTGTTGTACAAAAGATACAGCCCAGACCACACCTTCTCCCTCTGCCAGCTATGGGAGGCGCTGCCGGACCATCACTCCATGGCCACCTCGGGTGTTATCTCAGAATGCGCCGAGGTTGTGTGTGCGGGAGGGCTCTTGCTGCTGCCAGGGCGACTAAGCTCCACATGCTGGCCCGACAAGCCCGCAAGCCGCAGGTCAGGCCCTGCAGGCGCCCCTGTCGGAGCTGCTACTGAGTCCCCAAGCATCTCAATCTCTGATGCCACTTTGAGTGCCACAGCACGGCGCTGGTTGGCTTTAGAGCTTCGAGGGCCCGCGTCACCAACCGCAACCCCACCGCTGCCCGCCGCACCCCCGCCAGCTGCTAACTTGCCCCCGCTGCCCCCGCCCTGCTGCTGCTCATACGCCGCGGCAAACTGCTTGACGTTGAACATCGGATTGGCAGCCTTCCCCGCCGGCCCGCGCGACCTGAACTGGGCAAGCTGCAGAGCTGCAGCAGCCGCGGCTGTCGCGGCGGGCCGCTTCTGGGAGCTCGCCACTGGCGCTGGTGCGGGCGCTGGCGCAGCGGCGGGCGCCGTCCCCCCCCGCTGCTCCCGCTCCCACTGCCTCGCCTTCTCCTGGTGGTACATCCGCACAAAGTACACGTCTTGTGGGTGCTCGTAGCTCGTCGCCTGAGTCCTGGAGTCGCAGAAATACTCGAAGCCGTCGCCGTCGAGGTGAACCGAGCACCAGTCGGGGACCGGGGCCAACAACGCATTCCTGGCGAGGTACATCAGGCGCGCGTCGGCCACGGGATCCATCCCGAGGTACCTGCAACCGTCATTCAAACAAAGGCAGCCTAGTTCAATCGCCGTTCAAATACCGACTACAGTTTAATCCTGAAAACTGAATGAGTTGGCAGGAACAGGCAGGGTGCCATGCAGCATTCCTGTAGCCACCAGAGGCATAGGCGAAGGGGCCAAACCTTGACCGGCCTGCAAGCACAGGTCCCATGGGTGCGATAAACAGTCCATTTGAAGGTGCGTCAGCTACAATTCAGCTACATTTCAGCTAGAGCCTGCAGCCGTGGGGGTCTGGTGCATCAGGCACAGCTTCTTCGGCCCACCGACCGTAGGCCGGTCAAGGTTTGGTCCCCATCGGTCCAGGTGCGGCTCCCCAGCGTTCATACCATACAACCGTGACCCTGCTCCCAAACGCACCTCGCGTACGCCGACACTTCCTCGTGGGAGAGAGACAGGTCCGCTACAAGGGTGGTCGTCTCCATCGCAGTGATGGACGCCTCCCAAGCCTGCGCCATGTCGTCCCCGCTGATGCACGACATGACCGACTGGACGTGCAACATGTCCGCCTGGGGCAGCAATGGCAGTGCAGGCGTCAAAGCATGATATGGGAAGCCCACCTGCGACATGTCCTCGTTGAGGACACACAGGGTTTAGGGTTTAGGGTTTCAGGGTTTGGAGTGCACAGCTGTGCCAACCTGCGACATGTCCTCGTTGAGGACACACAGGGTTTAGGGTTTCAGGGTTAAGAGTGCACAGCCGTGCCCACCTGCGACATGTCCTCGTTAAGAGCACCCTGGACCTCCACCAGCAGCTTCTCAACCTGCGCCTGTGCCCGCTCCAGGCCCGACCCTTGTGCAACACTCGCGGCCGCGGCCCCCTCCCCAGCCTGCTGAGGGCCCGCTGCAGCCTCTCGCCCTGGCGCCTGCTCCGGCTCCCGCACATCGCCTGCAGCCCCGCCCCCATCCGGCTGCGTCCAGCCAGCGGCAGCGTCAAAACCAGCATGCGCCAGCTCTGGATCTGACTCCCGCGCAAGCCTCTCGGACACGGCCGCGGACCCGATTCGCTGCGGGCCTGCTGCAGCTACCCCCGTCGTCGGCCCTACGGCAGACATGACCTCCTGGATGTACTGCTGGCCTTCCTTCTGTTGGCCCTCCTCCTGCTGAACCTGCTTCTGTTGGCCCTCCTCCTGCTGGCCTGCCATCTGTTGGCCCTCCTGCTGAACCTCCTTCCGCTGAACCTCCTTCTGTTGGCCCTCCTTCTGCTGGTCTTCCTTCTGTTGGCCCTCCTCCTGCTGAACCTCCATCCCAGTCAGCACAGCGGCCGCAGACGCCGGACGGCGGTTCTCTGCAGTGCCCTCCGGCTCGGGAAAGCTGAAGGAGTGCGCCGCAGAGACATGCCTAAGTGTCGCGTCTGGCTGCCGTACAGGCGGCTGCACAGCGTCTCTAGCCTCAGCCTCAGCCTGCGCTGCCTCCTCAGCCTCTCCTGACTCCTCAGCCTCTTCAGCATCTCCTACCTCCTCAGCCTCTCCTGCCCCTTCTGCCTCTCCTGCCTCCTCAGCATGTCCTTCCACCTCAGCCTCGTCAGCTTCGGCTACCTCCTCAGCCTCAGCCTCTGCCTCCCCTCCCTCCTGCCGACCCTCCTCTTCCGGCATTGTCCCATAAAGGATGTCCAGCGCATCCACCAGGGCCATGAGCTTGGCGGCCATCTCTGACAGCGTGTCCATTGTGGTAACCTTGAGCGCGTCTCCCGCCAGGCCCAGAGTCGCGGCCCCCGCCTTAGCAGCCCCACACACGCCCCCCATGGATAGTAGCACATCCCGTCCGCACCCGTGCAGCTGATCAAACAACTGACGCACAGCGTCCATGGCCGAGCCCTCGCACCGGCCCAGGATGTTGCCCGGTGAGGACCAGGCCTCGGCCAGCGTGGTCAGCGCGGCCCCGAGCGACGGGCCGAGGTGCTCCATCAGGATGGCCGGGAGCGCCTTGGCGGCCTCGGCCAGCCGCCGCATCAGATCGGCCGCGGCGCTGCCCGCGTCCTCCTCCTGGCGAGGACGAGCTGTCAGCATGGAGCTCCCCACCTCCGCCATGCCCCCGAGGACCTGCAACAGCCGCAAAATCTCCGTCACGGCCGCGCCGGCGGCGCGCAGCGCGCCGGTCAGCGGGCGCGGCCCACCTGCCGCGGCCGGCGACGCGTCGCCAGCCTCAACCTCCAGCGCAAGCGCCGCCGCCGTCGCTGCCAGAAGGCCGCGGACGAGGCTGGCCACTGCCGCTTGCAGGCCGCTCAGCACTGGGACGATTGACGGCAAGCCCGACCCTGAGAGAGGGCCGTCCTGCTCATAGCCCGTGGACAGCCCGCCAAAGAGCACCCCCGTGCCAGCAGCATCTTGAGCATCAGCAGTATGCTCTGCATGCCCCACGTCTACTCCTAGCTCCGCCCCCTCTCCGGCCCACACCATGCCGCTTGTCAACACCGCAGCTTCGCCTCCGCTGCTGCCGGCCGCTGCACCCCGGCCGCAGCTTCCAGCAGCTTCTGAATCACCATGGATAAGGTCAAAGCCGGAAACATCGCGCAGCACAGCCCCGGCAAGACGACGGTGGATCCGACGGTCCACCCGGTCAAGCGCAGACAGCAATTCCGTCAACCAGCGCCGGCTATCGGCGCACGAGACACCGTCCGCCCCGCTCTGCGACAGCCGTCTCGTGCCAGCGGCTGTCGCCACCGCCGCCGCAGCTGCCAGGGCCTCGGCATCGTCCTGCGCGCTCCTTGCCTCCTCCGCTCCGTCCACCTCGGCCAGCTGACTCAGCTGCCGGAGCGCGGTCTCAGCAGACGCCACGTACAGCGCGAGGACGGCAGGGTCGACGTCGGGGAACGCCTCGGACACATCCGCCCGCCGCCGAGGGGGCTCCCACTGGCTGCCTGCATGGCTCAGCTCGACAGCAGCAACCACAACGGCGACGTCGGCCGGCACCTTCTTCTTAACCTTCTTTTTTCGCAGCTCCACGACCACGTCGGTCTGGACGGCTGCTTGCTTGAGTTCCGGCTTTGGCTCCACCCGCCGCCGAGGGGGCTCCCACTGGCTGCCTGCATGGCTCAGCTCGACAGCAGCAACCATAACGGCGACGTCGGCCGGCACCTTCTTCTTAACCTTCTTTTTTCGCGGCTCCACGACCACGTCGGTCTGGACGGCTGCTTGCTTGAGTTCCGGCTTTGGCTCCACCCGCCGCCGAGGGGGCTCCCACTGGCTGCCTGCATGGCTCAGCTCGACAGCAGCAACCACAACGGCGACGTCGGCCGGCACCTTCTCCTTAACCTTCTTTTTTCGCGGCTCCACGACCACGTCGGTCTGGATGGCTGCTTGCTTGAGTTCCGGCTTTGGCTTCAGAGCTGGTGCCGCCACTTCCGTCACTGAGGAGGTATCAATGGGTGCAGGCAGATCAGCAGCTAGTTGGCAAAGACCGCACCAGGGGGTGACATCCAGATTCCGGTGTTTTAGTCTCAGGGTGCAGGGATACGTTTCCAGGGTTTAGGCCTGAAACGAGAGAGCTTCACAGTCATCCTGACCATGTGGATTTTTGCAACGTAACAAACTATGCTGCAGTAGTTGAGGACTTCCGTATTCCGGAGCTACCCCTCTGCACAGTCGCATCCTGCAGCCCTTCCCATCTTCCACGAATGCAGAGCGGTCATATCAACTGCATTTCACGTGCTGACCTTACAGCCAGGCGTGATGGAATCTCCAGGAAGAAACCGAGGAAGTAACCGAGGAAGTAACCGAGGAGACAACCGAGGAAGTAACCGAGGAAGTAACCTGAACTTACAACCAGGTGTGATGGAATACCAAGGAAGTAACCCCGAGTCAAGAGCACAGGATGTCACTTCACCCTCAACCCCGGCTGTTGCTAATTGAACAATGCTGCCCCGGCTGATGTTCATCGACAGCACACCAGAACCAGCACACCAGAACCACGCACCGAAATCCTCCTGGACGACGACCAAGGCTGCTGGCGGGGCAGGAGGCTCAGCGATCACGCTCTCCTTCCTCGCCACCCTCCTCGGTTTCGGAGCTGCGACCGGAGCCTTCGGGGACGGCGGCGGGGTCGGCGGCGGAGACGACGGCGGTAAATCTGCCTCCGCCTGACTGCTCACGGACGCAGGACCGCCCTCCTTTTCCTGGCCCGACAAATACTCCAGGAAACGGTCGAGGTTGTACGAGTAGTGTAGCTGGGAGCGACACGAGGGCGGGCGGGCCTTGGGCCGCCGGTGGCCGCCGCCGTACACGTGCACCAGCAGGTGCTGACGGTTCACGGGGGACATGCCAACGATCGGGGCGGCAGATATGGGACGCCTGGTTTTTTAGGGGGTAGGTGGGTGGGTGACGGGTTTGAAGCTTTTACGACGGCGAGGGTCTATGGAATGTTGGGAGCATGAGGCTTTGTTTAAATGCTAACAAACGTACTGTACGGTATGCTCCATTGCTCCCACCCCCACACCCAGATTTCCATACACACTCATTCCCCTCCCCCTACACACACACACTCCCACTCACCCTTTCACCCACTCATGCACGCACACACCGAGCCTCATCCACACATACGCACACACACCTGCAGGTGACGCTGCCACTTGTAGGTCCTTGAAGAAAATGCTTAACTTCACCCCAAAATGCTTACCTCTTCCCCAGCTCCCCAAGCCGACCTGCTAGCACAAGCCCCCTCACCTCTTGCCCCGCTGTTTCATCTGACGGATCGCGCCCACCATCAGCTCATTGAGCAGGCTCTCATCCACACGACGTGCCGCATGACAGCAGCGACCTCCAGAAACCTGCATCAGTGTTCATATTAGTGTTGGTAGCCCACCTAGTGCTACGGCTGAACGGGTGGCTTCCTTGATCCACGCCCCAAGGTGTACCGGTAGTGACCTATTTATTTAAAGTGTGCGACAGGATTTCCTAGGCAGGCCTCTGCGCATCCACCATAGGGCCCATGGGGATCACACCTGCATCATCGTTTATATTAGTGTGTGAAACTTGTGTTTATATGTGTGTAAAACTTGTGTTTATATTAGTGTGTGAAATTTGTGTTTATATTAGTGTGTGAAACTTGTGTTTATATTAGTGTTTGAAACTTGTGTTTATATTAGTGTGTGAAACTTGTGTTTATATTGGTGTGCGGAATTTGTGTTTACACTAGTGTGCGGAATTTTCTTGGCAGGCCTCTGCGCGGCCACCACAGAGCCCAATGGGGACCAAAGCTTGACTGGTCTACAGGCGGTGGCACAAGCAGCACGGCTTTCTGCACCAGGCTCTCACAGCTGCTGGCCGTACTGTAGCTAAATTGTAGCAGAAACTAACTCAAATGGAACGTGACCAGCTTTGAATTGGCCAAGAGGCATGAGCACAGCCAGGCAACAGGGCCTACAATTTCATTGTACTTCGCTAGAGTATTGGGCTTGGGTTCAGGGTACCGGTAGTGGGATCAGGACTATATTTTGTAGCCGGTGAATCACGCAAGAACGAAAAGAAGATACACGCCCTGGGGCGTGGAGTAATGAAGGCACCCGTTCGGCCGTAGCACGGGGCAACCTGCCATCTAGCTTTGTGTGCGGCTTGCCGGCAGCCGGGAATCCCAGAGGTTTGCCATCCCCCATCCATCATTTACTGAGACGGATACATCCCATAGGTCCAGAGGTACAACCCTCTGCCCATTCGTGGGATCACACCAACCGCGATCACCGGGAACCGCGAGCACCAAACATTAGCCACCGCGCGTATGGACGATCACATGGGCGCGCACATGGAATGTAGCTCTGACCGTCCCTCTCTGAACACCACTGTTTTGTTGAAAAGGCCCCTGATGCAGCCTTGATGTGCAGTAGGCAGTCCAGCACCCTCCCTCCTTTTTGGCAGCCAGGCTAGCCCACCCACCTTGTCGGGAAAATCAGAGGCATCGAAACCGGATCCCGCGTTCCTCTCCTTGATGAGCAGGATTGCATACGCGAGCGTGAAAGCGTCGAGGCCTTCGGCGATGGGCGTGGTGACGTACCCGGGATGCTGCGGGTCCATGGCGCACAGCAGCTGGTGCCACTCCTCAGCCAAGGCCTCCCGGTCGCGGTGGCGAACCATGGACTCAGCATGCAGATGGCGGCAGGCGTGAACCAAAGCTACCGCTCCAGAATGCTGCGACACGAATCCAGTGGCTGTGAGGGGCCGCGGACGCGGCATGTAAGGGCTCAGGGGCCTCGCAGCGTCACAGCCGCCGCCATGCACCGCCATGCGGGGGCCGTCGATGCCATGCGCCACCCCATGCGGCAGTGGCTTCCTCGGGTCCGCTCCTCTTGACCATGAGCTGAAGCTACCCCTGGTGAAGTTTCCGTTGGTGCTATTCCCGCTGCATCCTGTAGAAGCTGTCGTGGTGGGGACAACGATCGAGGATGGCGGGAGGGAAGCGCAGCCAGCGTCTCCGAAACCTGGACCAAGCATGGACTGTTTCCGTTGGAGCGTGGGTTGCAGGGCTGCTGCGCTGCCGGGGCGGCCGCTTGAGGGGCGGCTGCCTGTGTTCAAGACCCAGGCATGTGCATGATGTGATCCCTCCCTTGACAGTGGGCCGGTGTCCATGCAGCTCGACCGCGGGTAGGCTGTGCGGCTACAGCAACCAGGCGGGGGTATGTTAGGGGCGAAAAGCAATGCAAAATGTATTCCTGAGAACCGTTTTTCACGCGTGCGTGCTTTTAAAACGACGTTTCCCCTAAGTCCTTCCGCGGGATTTTTTGCAGCTCACCAGGCGTAATCGAGCGCATCATACGAGCTCATTCCTGCGGGTATGATTGCTTAATAATTATGCAGGCGAAAAAAGGCAGATGGAGATGGTATATCCATGGTCGGGCAGCTCGAAGGATTCAACGCCCTGAACATTTTGTCGGCACATAATTAATGGTGGGGCGTGCCCATGGCGAATATGCTGTACGGTATGCTGTGAACAGAGAATAGCCCAGCCGCAGCCGGTGGCGGTGGCGGTTCGATCACCCCACCTTGCAAATAGAAATTTACGCTGAACTGCAAACGTAGAACACCAGTTCAAAAACATATGCAGGGAAAACCTTCAGTTTCAGGGTCAGTCCGTACCATGTGGGGCTTCCGTGTGACCGGTATCCAACCGGGGCTGACCCACAATGTCCCACCACCCACCCCCACCCCCGTTGTTTACGTATCGAAATGTGAATGATGTGATGCAAACCTGAAAATGCACTGATATTGGCCGTTGATGTATGCCGTTGATATGGGGCCCAATTCCACTTGTCACCGGAACGCGGAAATGGCATGCCAGCTCACCCTCCCCAATTCCACTTGTCACCGGAATGGCACCGGAACGCCAGCGTGGCGCCAGCGTGGCGCTGCCGTACCCGTTAAGTGCTATATTTTGCATCGCTCCTATTTTGAGCAATGCAAAAATACTTCGCATCAACGCTCCGACAGCGTGGATAACTTCGTCCTCATCTTCAATTTTCCATCGCCGTCATCGTTCGTTCGTTCCGAATACTCCTTTTCGCCCGTTCCCGCTGCCATGGCCGACGCATATCCTTAACAGGGGCATCATTTGAATCTTTCCCGCGTAGAAGTTGGCACCGATCTGGCCAACCCAATGGCGAATTTCGACGCGTGCCCCCTAGCAGTCCCTCCGATCGCCTGGGCTATCGTTTAGCAGCGGCCTGCCATTTGCTACACCCAACTTCGACAGTGCCAGGGCATCCCTTACTGCACGTACCTTGCAACTCGACATTTTGTCAAGCATGACTATCATGCTAAGCGAGAAAAGTAGACAGAACACTCTAGACACGAAGCGATAAGGCAAATGCCTGACAGGCTGTTCACTAGAGAGAGTCGGTCTCAGCCGTACCCGAACACGTTCCGGATACAAGTGGAATTGCGTTTCAAGTATTTTCATCCAGCGTGGCAGAAGCCTCGCCCAACCAGATAAACCGCCACCGGAACGCGTTCCGGTGAGCGTCCAAGTGGAATTGGGCCCATGATCCTGAAGACGGGTGGACGGCTGGGTGGAGGGCAGGGGGAGGGAAGACACGGGGTCCTAACTGCCACACTTTTCCAGGTTAAAGGAAGAATCGTCGTCGAATCTGTCTTTAATCTGTACTATATTGCTATTGTTCTATATTAAGAGGGTATCATGAGCCCGCTGCCTCATGCCTGTCTCAGCCGCTCCATTTCAAATCGCGAGGGGCGAAATCTGCGCCTGGTCGAATTTAAGATTTATAGGTTGGCAAGTGCCTTCGGCGGTCCAGCCAGGGGAGGGGCGCACCAGCAGAGGCTCGTCTTCCCTCAGATCCCGCTGGCCCAGGAGGTGGCGCCCCTCCCCTTGCTGGACCGCCGAAGACACTTGCCCAGTGACGCAATTCTGCCTATAAATGGCCTTCTCAATTAGTTTACAAGCTCGAACTCTGTATTCCGAGTGGGGCGACGCACTTTGAACAGTGCGGCACTGCGGCCCACTGCGATGTACGAAAACTTGCCAAAACATTGCCGGCTCACTTTCCCGAACCTAGCCGAGCTGGCTACAGGAATAAGATACCATTATAAATATGTTGCCAGTCCAGGCTTACAGTCTTTGGCAACCTGGACACACTTTGGGCCCACAGAGCACTGCAGTCCTGCAAGGTCCTCCCCTACCTAGTAGTAATCATGCTTGCCACACATACAGTGGGTGCATGTTAAGAAAGGTCACGGCTCGAGAAAACCAAAAATCCCCCAGCAAAATTGGTCACAGAAGTTACGAAAGACAACAAACGAGGTCAAAGGCAAAGCACCATGTGACATGCACGGCAAACGGAATGGCTCTCTAGTCTGCTTGACGGATGGCATCACCAGGTCCGCATCGAAGCGCCTATCCTGTAACAGTTAATGTCTCTAAATGCAGACCATGAAAGAATCAAAATCAAATGGATGAAGTCATGCATGCGAGGTGCGTGCGGCAACACATTTTGCCGCCTTGGCCTCGCCCCTGTTGTGGCTCCGGCATGTGAAGTTCTTACATTCCAACAGAGCATCACACTTGATGCATGGGACATGTGCCCGTAAACCGGTACAAGCACTTGATACACTAGGACAGAAAGCGAAAACCA
This sequence comes from Limnomonas spitsbergensis, assembly GCA_037349105.1. Lineage (NCBI taxonomy): Eukaryota > Viridiplantae > Chlorophyta > Chlorophyceae > Chlamydomonadales > Limnomonas > Limnomonas spitsbergensis. The sequence goes on from JAYJMM010000114.1 coordinate 2,014,521, forward strand.
GTGACCCCGTGGGCAAGCAACTAGCACACAACCACGACAGTGGCATGGGAATGAACCCGATAGTGCAGAAGATAAGCCCCAGCCATAAAACATGACGTGGGTGCAAAAGAGTTCGATTGAGCACCGCCTAGAGAATTAGGGGGGAGACAGGAAATTTGGCAAAGTTTTGAAATGATTCTCTCTTTTCATCATACACTGAAAGATAAAAGAACCAAATTTCTTCCAGAACACATATGCAGAATTCGCTGCATTAAGTTTGCCCCATACTCCATTTGCGTACCGTTTCATGGCCTCATCCTCGTCCTCTAGGAAATTATGGAAAGTAAGGTTAAACTGAAACGAAGGTCTGTATAGAACGGGCAGTAAATCATGTGAAGCTCACCCTCCCGACATTTAAGATTGCAACATCTACAAATCCTCTCGTTCCGAGGCACACAAGGTTTCTCAAAGCGCCCCGTCTCAACATTCAGCCAATTAAGCCAATGCGACCCCATCCAATACCGGGCTACAGCGAAAGTTATATCAGGCTTATTCAAATTGTACCAGAAAGTCTCCTTTACATCACGCTTAATTTGGAATCACTAAGAGAACTTAAACAATTTGAACCCCGAGCGTTCTGAGTCAGGAGTAGCACGTACTAACAGGGCCGTACGTGGCATATCCCTGGAAATTTTGGAAAGCCACTGATCCCTAGCTGAATTCACAATGACCTCAATATCCAAAGAGGTATTGGCTGAAGCAGTCAGTAATCAATACCCAGAGTCATCAATATCGTAGACAGAAAACCAGCCCAACAAAGTGAAGTGCCACTGTGCCAGCCTACGCCAAATCACAACTTTCCTGCAAAGACATTTTCACAAGGTCGTCGTCAGGCCTCAGATCAATTATATTCCAGAAACTCAGGATCTGCTGGAAAAGACTTAAGATAAGGGGTTCACGGTGCAGACATGCAGTTCACTCATGAGAACATACTCGGCCACAAACTTGCGAAGACCCAGACACTGCCTAAGGAAACCCTTGTGAATCACCTCCAAATCTCTAGAGAAACCAGTATCTGTCAAGCCGACTCCTTGCAAAAGGAGACCTGGTCCCCAAATTTTACACCCATAAAACAGAATAGGCTTCACCAAAGAGTCAAAAAGATGACACTTAATGTGAACATCCCGCAGGGGTCCCAAGAAAGAGGAAAGGGGTCCCAAGAAAGAGGAAAGGTTTTTTTTACATGGTCTGCTTGGGAAATCTTAGCCCCTGCCCCCCCCCCCATGCCCCCTACCCCCTGCAAAAATGCCCCCCCCCTACCCCCCCCCTGCCGGCAAGGTAAGGCAAGGGGGCAGGAGAGAAGGCCAGGGGCAGGGGAGGACAGGGGATAGGAGAGGAGGGGAGGGGCAAGGGAGGGTAGTGGACAGGAGAGGAGGGGAGGTGCAAGGGAGGGCAGGGGACAGGAGAGGAGAGAAGAGGAGGGTCAAGGGAGGGCAGGGGACAGGAGAGGAGAGGAGAGGAGGGGCAAGGGAGGGCATAGGACAGGAGATGAGTGGAGGGGAGGGACCGGGGAGGGCAGAGGACAGTAGAGGAGGCGAGGGGCAGGGGAGGTAAGGGGATAGGACAGGAGGGGAGGGGCAAGGGAGGGCAGGGGACAGGAGAGGAGGCGAGGGGCAAGGAAGGGCAGGGGATAAGAGAGGAGGCGAGGGGCAAGGGAGGACAGGGGACAGGAGAGGAGGGGAGGGACAGGAGAGGAGGCGAGGGGCAGGGGAGGACAGGGGATAGGTGTCGCACCATAAAGCAGTAACCGTGCCAAAATGGTGTAAGCTGTCAGTACTGCCTTAGAGAGGCTCAAACTACTCACAACTAAGGTTCAACACCTGTACACACGTGCCTCTTGTACTACACTGCGGAGGTACAAGGGCTGTAAAGGGGTAACTTGGTACAGCGTACCGTATAAGAGGGAAGGCTGGCCTACCCGGGCGCCCCTAGCTGTGGGTACCGCCCCTACTTTACTCGCCCCCCGCTCCTCACGATAAGCACTCAGGGCTTGCATGGGGAGCCGGACTAGGGGTGGTACTGAAACTGGAATCGGAAAATATGTACACTCAGCACTTGTCAGTTCCCTAACGCGGAAGTCTCCTACACATCTGACTGCAATCCAGCTAGTCGAAAGAAAATCCACGAAAGAAAATCCACTGCAGGAAATGTGCTGCAGGACATCCACAAAAGGAAATTCACCAAAGAAAATCCACTGAAATGCGTGGCTAACCCTAGGTCCTCCCACGGTTCCGCACACACGACAAAGGCCTCTGGGCTACTCCCGATCTCTCTCTGGCCTGCTCAGGCACAAATAATTCGGCACCGTCACCAGTGTCATGCTTGGGTAAATTCAAAAAACCATCAGAAACCGTTAGAAATCCAGAATCCGTCAGAAATCCAGAACCCGTCAGAATCTACAGAATCCTCAGAAACTGTCAGCATTCACATGTTCTACCGCTTGGAAGCGTTCCAATCCAAAGGCCTCAGTCAGGCACACAGACAACCGCAGACCGTCCGCTGCTCTCGCCCCAATGCACCGTTGACACCTGGCCCTAGGCCACAGGAGATGAGTGCAGTAGCAGCGGTGTCTTATCCTAGTCTTGCCCCTGCTGGTTGGCCCTGCGGCAATCTCTACTTCAAAGAAAATTGTCATGCAAGTCTACTACTTGAATCAGCGTTGTAGCCGTCGTCACAATGTACTCCTTTGGCTCGCTGCTCCTGCTCCTACGGTACATCGGGAAAGCTTTTTACTTGAGTACTAGGCTACGTCCTGCTGGACGTCGGCCCACTGCCTGCTGCCTACTAGTGCCAGTCGTGCCGCCCATGGGGTGTTCCCCTAGGGCTGGCACCGGCTCGTTCTTCCAGGTATGGCGTGGGTTCCGTCAAGTGCTCAGCGCGTACTACCGTTCTAGGGGATTCCTATTCCCCCTTAGCCCTTCTTGGCTGTCTATCTGCCCCTCGAGGGCCGACACCTCCTCTTCGTTGGAAGCCTAGCGCCACCATGGTCCTTCAATGGACCGCTCGCGAGGTGACATTGGGTTCTCCCCTATCATTGGTGTACGCGATGCTATTGAGCCCGCCCGCCAGTGGTCTTGTAACGACCCGTTCCCCCTGCCGGGTGGCAGGGTTGGTCTAGGTGTCCAACGTGCCGGCTTTCTCCCCTCGCCCGTCTCATCCGCCTCTTCCTCCTCTGCCGTCTCCTCTTCCTCATCTGTCTCGTCCTCCTCTTCAGTCCGTCTCTTCCGCCTCTGGCCTGTGATCTGCGACCACCAGGTCTCTCATTTCCAGGGCGAACCTCTCCATCAGCACCACCTGCTGCGTCAGCACAGTGATCTGCTCCTCATCGGTCATGCACAGGTAGTTGGGCACAGTCATCCTGAACTCGCACAGCTTGGCCCTGGTGGCCACTGGCAGCCCATCATAGAACATGTGCGAGACCGAGTGCTTTCTGCCAAAGTGGTCTGGTGCATCCCTGGAGATCTGCAGCAACTCTGCCGTGGACAGGATCCTGTGGGCGAAAGCCTCAACCGTCTCCTCCGGCTTGACTCCTGGGTCCAGGGTGGTCTTGACTCCCAGCTTGAGGCCGGTGATTGCTGCCCTTTCGTCTGAAGTTGGCTTGCCCACCTCCCTTTGGACCACCCTGATCCACAGGGTGAGTAAGGATACCTCGCTGGGCGGCCCGACCGCCGGGGCACTCCACGCCTCTTGGATCCGCTCGACCTCCCTGGAGGCTTTGTCTCCTTGGGGTGCTGATCGTATGGCGACCACCAGCGGCCCCACGCAGGCTGGCTTGGCTGTCCACATGCCCACCAAGGAGCGGACCAACAGAGCCATGGCTGAGGGTGACTGGCAAGACCCTGCAATTTCTCCTGCCACCACTGCCAGGGCTGGCGGCTCGTCCGATAAAGCCAGGCGGTTGTGCGAGCCCCATGAGCTGCAGGCCTGGCAGTATTGCCTGGCTGCGACTGCCCCCGGTTGGGACATGTCCAGCACTGGCACATTGCCCTGAATGTTGGGGATCTTGGTGAACCGCGTTCCCCCAGCCAGCTGCAGGATCATCTGTTGCTGCAGCCGTATGTTTGTCTCCGCCTGTTCCTGGGTTAACCTGTCCCTTCTTTGTCTCGCAGATTCCCTGCCGGAGCCTGGGCCGCGACCCTCTGTATCCTCCGAGTCTGACATGCTGGGGTCCGAGCCAGATCCGCCGCCGCCGTTCCTGGCTGGGCCTTGCCTGCGTTGGTCCCGTTGGTCTCTGCTGTCTGCGCTCAGTTGGGACTGTCCGCCCCCAGATGGCCTCATGCTTGCCACGCTTCTGGGGCGGCTGCTGCCCTCCGAAGGCTGTATCGCTGGGCCCTGGCGCCTATCCTCTTCTGACTCCGCCTGCCTGCTGGGCTGGTAACTGCCATGCCTGCTCGGCTGCGTTCCACCCGTGTACTCCCTTGCCTCGGAAGCTGACAGGCAGTCGTCCCTGCTTTCCTGCCTTTGCTGGTAGTCTCCCCCGGTGGTACCTGCCTGGTTGATTTCCTGAACGACCCGCCTTCCTTGGCTGGGGCCTTGGCTCCTCTCCGGCCGGCCTCGTGCCTGTGCTGCTTGTCCCCGCGGGAACTCAGCAATGTGGTCCACCTGGCCTTCTTGGCCGCTGTGTTCCGTATGATCCACGAAGCGCAGCAGGTCGTGGGGTTCTTGCCTGCTGGCCCTTCTTGGCACTGGGCCCTGCTGGAAGCCGGTTGTCCTGGGCTGTTCGCTGGCCGCTGGGCTGCTGGGTCTGGGTCTGCGCCCTACGTCCAGCCGCTGGTTTCGGAGGCTGGGCTCACTGCTGGCTTCCAGGCGCTCCCATCTGGCTTGGCTTGCAGCAGGTGCGGTCCCTTCCGTCTGCTCCTGCCATCGCACCTCCCTGCGGTCGTCTTGCTGCAGTCTGGATGCCTCGAACCCTTCCCACTCCTCGAGCTCCCCTTGCTCTGATTCGGGCTCCTCCAGATCCCCTGCTGTGCCGTTGCACCATCCGTCGGCGAAGGCCTTGACAGCCAGGGCCGCCTCTGGCCCTGCTGCTCCTCTGGACACTCTGCGCAGGGCCGCCAGCAGCGTTGCCCGGTCCTGCCCCGTGTGTGGGATGCCCATAAGGGCCTTTGTTGCCCATTCCGCCAGGTGGTGGCTTTGGAACTCCTCGATAGCCTGGGTCTGATCGCTGAGGTGGGCGAAACACCTGGAGCACACCTGCTGCCACAGCCGTGCTGCCCATTGCAGGATGTCTGCCCATCCGATTGGCTGGAGTTCTCTTGGTAGTTCCGCCGTACCCGTCTGGCATACGCTCCCCGCGTGTTCTTCCACTGCCGGACGCCGCTCCCCTGGGATAGGCGTCCACCCCGGGTTGCTGAAGTACCCATAAAGGCTGTCAGCCTGGCCGCTGCCCTTCTTTTCCCTGCTGTTGCCTTCGGCCACGGCCTCTTGCCTCTGCCTGCCTGCGCTAGCTGGGAACCTGGACTGGGGTGTGCCATGCCCCGTGGATGCGGGTGCTGCTTGAACGGGTATCTGTCCATACCTGGGTGCCAACCACATGGGCTCCCGGATGCTTTCCTGCTCAACAGCTTCCACCCTGCTTCTCATTGGTTTGGGCTCTTCTTCCTCCACACTGCTGGAGCCCGCCTCAGCCTTCTGGGGCTGGTGTGGCTCCTGCACCCGCGGCTGACCCTGCCCCGGGTTCTCAACCGCCTCCAGCGCTGCCTGCTTTGCTCCTCCCCTCTGGATGGTGGCATCCATGAGATGCTCACATGCCCTGTCGCTGTGCTCGCACTCGAACCCGCAGAACATGCATACTCCTCCTTTGTTAAGCCGCATGGCCTGACGCATGCCATTGCGGATCTCCATCGGTTGCTGACGGGCACCTGCTGCACGGTCCTCCCAGAGCCTGTCTAGATCCACATCTGCAGGCGGTACATCATGAATTGCTAACAGGCACACATTTCTGCTGCCGCTGTCGTCCTCGGGTGCTGGCACCGGAGACCTGCTGCTCCTAGCTGCTTCCAGGTCACTGTCAGCTGCCCTGCCTGCCATTGCCAGGCTGGAACTGCTGCAGCCGTCTGGGTCGAGACTCAGGCTAGGGCTGGCTTGACCCACTGGCCCACCCGGCTCTGCTGAGCAGGAACCCTCATGGCTGGCCTGCTCAGCCCCGTGCCCCCAGGGTAGTGCCACGTGCCATGCAACCATGGCTGCGTGCTGCAGCTGCTGCTCTTCCTCCTCCTCGCCTTGTGGCCGCAACGCCTGTAAGTTCTGATTGGCATGTTCCAAGCTATGCTTCACCCTCCTCAGCTGCCTGGTCATCCTCAACTGCCAAGCCAACATTGGCTGCCTGGCCACCCACAGCTGCCTGGCCACTCCTTTGAGCTTCTGCCGGTACCAGTTAACCTTTTCCCTCAGCATGGGTACGGAGATTCCCTGCTCCTCTGACCCCTCAGGATTCTCTGCTGCAACTGGCTTGGGTGAGTGTCCATTGTGTTCCCCATGGGCACTGCCCTGGTGGGTTGGGCTTGCTACCCTTGTGCCCGGGATCACCTGCCTTGCCCCTTCAGTTGGACCCTGCACGGCCAACCCCTCCGGCAGGTTGCCTGCCTGGCCCCCCTTGAGTCCTGAGGCCTTGACCAGGGACTGGCTAGGGCTGCCGGCAGCTGCAGGCACACATGCCTCACTCTTTGGCGCCCCCAGCTGTTTGTTGGCCTGCTGGACCGCCCCTGGGTCTGATATTGGCACCTTGGTCCCTCCAGGAGCTGCTGCCACTGGTGGTGTGATAGGCCCATCCTCTTCTGGTTGGTGCATATGCATCTGAACCGACACCGTTGCATGCCTGTACACGTGGTCCTCGCCCTCACTTGGTCCAACTGGTTCCTCAGCCACTTGCTGGTTCAGCTTTTGTTCCCAAGAATGCAGCTGGTCCGGCTCGCAGCCACCGGCCACCACAGGTGTCACATGGGCTGCCTCCCTCGGCAAACACCGTCGTGACGCCTGCACCTGCAGTTGGCCTGGCTCACAGCCACCGGTCACCACAGGTGTCACAGGAACGTCCTCTCTCTGCAAACACAGTCGTGACGCCTGCACCTGCAGTTGGCCTGGCTCACAGCCACCGGCCACCACAGGTGTCTCATGGGCTGCCTCCCTCGGCAAACTCCGTCGTGACTCATGCACCTGCAGTTGGCACGGCTCGTGGCCACCGGCCACCACAGGTGTCACAGGAACGTCCTCCATCTGCAAACACAGCCGTGACGCCTGCACCTGCAGTTTGCCTGGCTCACAGCCACCGGCCACCACAGGTGTCTCATGGGGTGCCTCCCTCGGCAAACACAGCCGTGACGCATGCACCTGCAGTTGGCTTGGCTCGCAGCCACCGATCCCTACAGGTGTCACAGGAACTGCATCTCTCTGCAAACACAGTCGTGACGCCTGCACCTGCAGTTGGCCTGGCTCACAGCCACCGGCCACCACAGGTGTCTCATGGGCTGCCTCCCTCGGCAAACTCCGTCGTGACGCATGCACCTGCAGTTGGCACGGCTCGTGGCCACCGGCCACCACAGGTGTCACAGGAACGTCCTCCATCTGCAAACACAGCCGTGACGCCTGCACCTGCAGTTTGCCTGGCTCACAGCCACCGGCCACCACAGGTGTCTCATGGGGTGCCTCCCTCGGTAAACACAGCCGTGACGCATGCACCTGCAGTTGGCTTGGCTCGCAGCCACCGATCCCTACAGGTGTCACATGGGCTGCCTCACTCTGCAAGCACAGCCGTGACGCCTGCACCTGCAGTTGGCCTGGCTCACAGCCACCGGCCACCACAGGTGTCACATGGGCTGCCTCCCTCGGAAAACACAGCCGTGACGCCTGCTCCTGCAGTTGGCCTGGCTCACAGCCACCGGCCACCACAGGTGTCACATGGGCTGCCTCCCTCGGAAAACACAGCCGTGACGCTTGCACCTGCAGTTGGCCTGGCTCGCAGTCACCGATCACTACAGGTGTTACGGGAACTGCCTCACTCTGCAAGCACAGCCGTGACGCCTGCACCTGCAGTTGGCCTGGCTCACAGCCACCGGCCACCACAGGTGTCACATGGGCTGCCTCACTCTGCAAGCACAGCCGTGACGCTTGCACCTGCAGTTGGCCTGGCTCGCAGTCACCGATCACCACAGGTGTCACATGGGCTGCCTCACTCTGCAAGCACAGCCGTGACGCCTGCACCTGCAGTTGGCCTGGCTCACAGCCACCGGCCACCACAGGTGTCACATGGGCTGCCTCCCTCGGAAAACACAGCCGTGACGCATGTACCTGCAGTTGGCCTGGCTCGCAGCCATCGATCCCTACAGGTGTCACAGGAACTGCCTCTCTCTGTAAACACAGCCGTGACGCCTGCTCCTGCAGTTGGCCTGGCTCACAGCCACCGGCCACCACAGGTGTCACATGGGGTGCCTCCCTCGAAAAACACAGCCGTGACGCTTGCACCCGCAGTTGGCCTGGCTCGCAGTCACCGATCACTACAGGTGTCACGGGAACTGCCTCACTCTGCAAGCATAGCCGTGACGCCTGCATCTTCAGTTGTCCTGGCTCGCAGCCACCGGCCATCACAGGTGTTACAGTAACTGCCTCCCTCTGCAAACGCAGCCGTGACGCCTGCACCTGCAGTTGGCCTGGCTCGCAGCCATCGGCCACCACAGGTGTCACAGGAACTGCCTCCCTCTGCGAACACAGCCGTGACGCCTGCACCTGCAGTTGGCCCGGCTCGCAGCCACCGATCACTACAGGTGTCACAGGAACTGCCTCCCCCTGCAAACACAGTCGTGGCGCTTGCACCTGCAGTTGGCCTGGCTTGCAGCCACCGGCCGCTGGTTTGGGTGGACAGGCATTCCCCTTCGGAACACAGTTGATCAGGTGCAGCTGCTCGCTAGCTACCGGGCTATCCTGCCTGGGTGGGCAGGCACTCTCTGCCGTAACACAGTTGATCAGGTGCAGCTGCTCTCTAGCTACCGGGCTATCCTGCCTGGGTGGGCAGGCACTCTCTGCCGTAACAAAGTTGATCAGGTGCAGCTGCTCGCTAGCTACCGGGCTATCCTGCCTGGGTGGGCAGGCACTCTCTGCCGTAACACAGTTGATCAGGTGCAGCTGCTCGCTAGCTACCGGGCTATCCCGCCTGGGTGGACAGGCACTCCCTCGGGTCTGCTGTTGGTGCATGGAACTTGGCTCGCCTTCACTGCTGAGGATATCAAACATGGACCAGCCGTTGGGGGGCACCTGCCTACATTGCTGCTCCACACGCCTGGTCAATGCCTCCAAGGGCACGCGACCTGCGGTGCCAACCAGCACAGCCAGATTGCCCAACCCCACCTGCTCTGCGTCACACACAACTTTCCACACTCCAGTGGCCCACTGCCCTAGCCTCTTCCACCCTACCGGCTGGGCCAGGTCCTCCTTCCTTTTTACTGGGGGCCATTCAGTGGTGGCGGCTTTTGCTCCCTCTACCGCCTGCAGATCTGCAAGTTTCCTGATCATCTGATTTCCACCACGGTGCATCGTCCCACTCTTGTCTTTAACGCGTTGCGCAGCGCTTGCCACTCCCAGCGGCCTCTTCTGCGTCGCGTATTCTGGCCCACTGCATAGATCCGCGCCCCGTAGCTGCGACACAGCCGTGTTTGGATCTGGAGCCGACTCAGATGCACTTCCTACCAGTTTCAACCACTGCGCGTATTCCAGGCCCTGCCTAAAAAAATCCGGGGTTGATTGGGGCACTGGCTCACCTCGGCCGATCTCTGTGTGTGACACTGCTGTATCTGGATCCAAGGCCAACTCAGGGGTGCCTCCTTTCAGCTTCAACCCCTGCGCATATGCCAGGCCCTGCCTCCAAAAATCCGGGGTTGATTGGGGCACTGGCTCATCTCGGCCGATCTCTGTGTGCGACACCTGGAGATCCATCTTGACCTCGCTGCTCCGTGTCCCTGCCCCGACAGGCAGGTCCACCGGAGGTTCCTCTGGCCCGCCTCCCTCTCCAACACCACCGGTCTGCGACCTCTCAGTGGGTGGCTCCGAGGTCGGGTCCAGGGATTCATCGTCGGGAACCGGCCACCGCTCTCCCTCCTGGCCCAGCCCCGTCGGGATGCGCGCGGTGCCGCCTCGTCCGATACCCCTGCGTGTCACTTCACTGTGCACCGTACTCGCATCCAAGGTTCGAGAACTAACAACCCCCAGGGCCTTGTCCCCCATCCCTGCGTATTCATCCCTCGACAAGCCAAGGGAAATCTGCTTTGCTTTCTCAGCTACAGCCGCATTTATAGGTGTCATAGGGTCGTCCCCTGGTTCCATTCCTCTCACCCGCCCACTGCGTCTTGCAGTATCAGGGTGCTGGTGGCGGTTGGGATCTACAATGGCATCCTGCATTGTACTATCGATGCTGAACAGCTGTGCCAGCTCGACTGTGTGGGCTCACAGCAACTGGGCACGAGCTTAAAGCCTGCTTCCGTTCTCCTCTACCTTCCGCAGGCTGGTTAGGCTTTTGCTAGACAGGTCAAGCACGGGAAAATTTTCTTTTATGGGTTTGGCGGGTATTTTCACCTTCTGGGTTGCAACGCAGTTTGCTCCTCGCGCTTCGCAGACTCCTCTTAAGCTGCGTTCTGCAGCCTTGGATGATTCCGCGTATAGCGGGTCTCGTCCGCTATTTCCTTCCGCTTCGCAGCGCAGCTTCCTTCGGGCTCCACAGGCTCCGCTCAAGCTGCGACTGCAGCCTTGGATGATTCCGCGTATAGCGGGTCTCGTCCGCTATTTCCTTCCGCTTCGCAGCGCAGCTTCCTTCGGGCTCCACAGGCTCCGCTCAAGCTGCGACTGCAGCCTTGGATGATTCCGCGTATAGCGGGTCTCGTCCGCTATTTCCTTCCGCTTCGCAGCGCAGATTGCTCCTCGAGCTTCGCAGGCTCCTCTCAAGCTGCGTTCTGCAGCTTTCGGTGATTCCTGCACACAGCGTTGGGTCACTGAAGTCTCGGCCTCAGCAATCCACTTAATCACTGATCCGCAGATCCACTTCTGTCAACACTTGGGAATTTGCACTCCACCACAAAGGCAAGTCCAGATGCACAGGCACTATCAGCTCTGCTTAGTGATTTCTAGCTGTCCAAGGCAGATCCGCTGTCTCAAAAAGAAATTCCAAGCTCCACAGCACATACACCTTAAGCAGGATTCGTTGGGTCAGGCTGATTAGGCAAGATCCACTTCGTTCCTTTTAAGTGGACACGAGAGGTTTGCTTCAGGTCCGTGGCGGACTTCTTCCCCACATAGTGGCGGACGCCTACGGGCGGACTCAGTGACTACACACTGGCCGCGGATGCGCAGCGCGTTAAGCTGTGGCTGGAACTTCTAGATGACAGACACGGAGCTGGTCACTTGTAAAGCTTAACTGCTGGCCCTTCAGATAGCTGATCTGTCGGGTCGCTGAGTCACTTACCGCGTGAAGCGGGGGATGTCGTAGCCGTAGACTGCGGGCGGTGTCCCAGGTCGGGCTGGGCATCTAGCTGAGGATAACTAGGTTGCTATGTCGGCTCTGAGGCCGAACTAGGCTTGACCATCTTCGTGCCTTCGTGGTACTGGCGTTATTGGTATTCACAGGGTATATCTTGGGATGATAGCCGGTGCTGATTACAATTAGAGGCCTGTCCACTTAAAAGAAACGAAGTAAATGTCAAGCGTGCAAGCCGGGATTCAAAGGTCCCGGCAAGCCCTATTTACTGAGTACGGGAAATCCTGCCTCAGACCTTCCCGAAAGTGGGAAGCTGGGCTCCTAACCCTAAAACGGGGGCTCCGCAGGGAAGCTGCGGAGTCTACGGGGACGCGTCAGCGGTCCCTACGGTTTTGGCACGTATACTGCATTATACCGTGACATAGGAGATAGAGGAGGCGGAGGCAAGGGAGGACAGGGGACAGGAGAGGAGGGGTGGGGCAAGGGAGGGCAGGGGACAGGTAAGGAGGCGAGGGGCATCGTGCTAAGTTTCGATGGTGCGAATAATTGGACTCTCATGTTCCTCCAGTGAAAAAGCTGACTAGTATGCTGAGGTACCTGCTCCGGCTGCTCGAAACACGCACACTTTTCCTTCCAGACCAATTTCCCGACAACGAGCCTAATGCGGAGGTCAATATGGCAATAATATGCTTGTCTTGAGCCTCGCCTTGCTTCAAACTGCGGAACATGCAGGGTCAGCTCGAATCCATACGTTTGAGCTCAAACCCGAGACCGAGGTTTCCACCCGACTCAAGAAATCACTACGCATTAGAAAGCTTCCATATCACATGCTAGAGTTTCTGAGCTCGACGAGTTGACGAAAGCACATAAACCCTGTGCCGTACCAGCAGTTGGAAACCGTGTCTTTCCTCTCTCTGGTTCCCAAACTCCGCCCAAACTCCGGAAAAGTGTCGAGTTTCCCGGGTGTGGAGTTCCCGAGTGTGGGACTCCGAGTATGAACTGAGAAGGTACTGCGGCACGCGGGCAGTCTAAGTCAAATTGTGACGCGACGGTCCTTCGCCTGATTGCAACGAGCTAAGTACATCGCGTCTTACGAATATATTCAAGCTGCATGTTCGTCACAGTTGAGTTCGAGGACTATAATTCAATGCGAAGAGGACCCGGACTGCCCCATCGGCGGACTGCGGCCGGCATAGCTGATGGGTGAGCATGTCATGTGAATCCTGCGAGCTGCGAGCGTCGACATTCATCGTTGCGCAGTTCGAAGGAGATGGGTGCAAGAGTGTGATCTTGATCGACCAAATGATGGCCACAATGCGTGCCAATTCAATTGAAGGAAGTTAAATGACGCGATGAGAACTAGCTCTCGCGCTGAAAAGCGTAAGTGAGTTTATGCGTGGCTGCAGGCTAGGGAGACTGCAGTACCTACTCAGTCCATACTCGTAGTCCCACACTCAGGAACTCCACACCCGGGAAACTTGACACGAGGGAAATTTTGCGTAAAGCGCTGCAGTACGGTGGCATCACATGCGCACATTTCACAAAGTTTCGCGTGATATAACATGACATCGACCTCATCTGCTCGCCTGTAATCATCCGTGCTATACTCCGAAGACTGGCACACTCAACAAACTTCGATGCATATTGTATGAATCAACTCTAAGACAATCGAGGTTGCCAACGCAGGGCATAAAAGAGGAAAGCAGCCTCGCTATGCCGTCCGAGTATGCAACCAGGTGTGCCATCACGACCAGTGCATGCTATGGGTGGGAGCAGGTAGTCATACGTGCGCATTCCTTTCCAAACTTATCCGGAGTCTTAGGCCTCTGAGCTCAGCAAAGCACCACCAGCCAAGCGTTTCCGTAATTTCAAATATGATTCCTCCTGACCCTGCCACAAACAGGCATCAGGGCTACTCCTACGACGGCGCGCGCACCTCCGACCCCCTGAACAGCCCCGGGGCCCAAGCGCTCCCTGCACTGCAGCCAAGCAGCCAGCAGAAAAGAAACAGTAATGGCGGGACTCACATGCCCCCCTCCCAACGCCCCGGTAGCCTCCTCCCGGGTAGCGTCCCGCGGAACCGCAGCACCAGCAGCGGGAATATGACCTACTACCCGACCCGGCACAGCGCTTCTGGCAGCGAGGTGTTTAACGGCGCCAGGTCATCGCTGCCTGTCATTTCAAGACCGGGGACAGCAACCAGCCGCTATTCTGAGCGCTCCTCGTTCTTCCCAGGTGAGAGGCAGTCATTGGGGGCACTGCATGGAGGATGGAGTGTGAAAAGGGTGTCAATACGCACCATGGGGGAGGGTTGTGTTTGAACACCCATAGAACCCCTAAATCCTGTGGATGGTCCTGCATGGGGGACTGTGGACTAAAGACACCGTGCTGGTATAATGGTATGTTACGATGGCACATGTTAATCTCTGGAATCTACAGCAACCTGCTGCCGTCCTGAAATGGTCGCAAAAGCCTTGTGGTCTGGATGGTCCATGGCACCCCCGTGATTGAATTACCGGTACTCTGATGACTCATTCAAGCAATCGATCTAGGGACCTGTGCCCCAGGTACGCGCCTGTGTTTCGTATCGCTACCATTGGCAGGCTTCTGGGCAGCTTCCCCTGTGCCAATGGGTACCAAACCTTAACCAGCCTTCAGCCGGTGGCCCGTGCAGCAACGCTTGCTGTACGAGACCAACCTGGCCGCAGGCTTTGATGCAGCCGAATCGTAGCTGAAGCGCCTATAAAATAAGCTGTGGCATGGTGGCATGCACCTCCACCCACCACACAGAGGGCAGCATGAAGGACGGCCTGTTGAAGGTTGGCTGCCGCCACGTGCACGCCCAGTCCATGGCGCACAACCGCGACCGGGAGGCCCTGGCCGAGGAGTGGCACCAGTTGCTGTGCTCCATTGACCCGCAGCACCCTGAGTACGTCACCACACCCATCGCCGAGGACTTGGATGCGTTCACGCTCGCTTACGCGATCCTGCTTATCAAGGAGGGAATCTTCGAGCAGGAAAGACCTGATGTGAGAGCATGAGGGTTGAGGTTTATGGGGGGGAGGGGCTTGAGGTCCAAACATCTCTCAGAAGGGCAAGTCCAATGTGAAGGCCTTATTACGCTGAATGATTTTAGCACCCTTCCAGCATGATAGACCTGATGTGAGAGCATAAAGGTCCTGTGTGGACTGTGGATGTGTCGACTGGATATGGATGTGTAGACTGGATGTGGATTTGTGGACTGGATGTTTGGAAGTCCAGCAGTGCATTACATTTGATGCATGGGACAGGTGTCTGCAAACCGGGCTCCAGCACTCCATGACTGGGAGCGCATGCAGTATCAGGACCAGTGCCCCCGCCACCCCCCCTTTGGTATGGCCTCATTGGGACCAAACCTGGACCGGCCTACGGCTGGTGGCCAAAGCAGGATGGCTGGCCATAGATGGGGCCGCTGGCCAGAGGCTGGAATGTAGCTGACATGTAGCTGAGTCACAAAAGAAAGGAACCCTGGCCAGGGCTGATCCTTGCTACCCACCCGCTTGCCCGCAGGCACGCAGCTGCCACTGCTGCGATGATGCCCACTGGATCAACCCGGAGGTCCTGGACCGTCTGCTGGGGGGGGCCATCACCCGCATGAAGCTCAAGGGGAAAAGGTGCGAGAGGCCGGGGGAGCCAGCAGCCGGACAAAGCTGAAGGGAAGGACATGGCATGCTCAGATGTGAGTTTGGTTTTTTTTCTTCTTCTTTGAAAGCGCCCTGATGGATGTGAGTTTGGGGTTTGAAAATGTGTAAGGCAGCCAGTCGGATGAGAGTGGATACTTTTACTTGACAAGAGTTGAGACTTATACCCCCTGCTTTTCCTAAACAAGAGTGGAGACTTTTACTTAACAAGAGTGGAGACTTTTGCTTAACAAGAGTGGAGACTTTTACTTAACAAGAGTGGAGACTTTCACTTCACAAGAGTGGATACTTTCACTTCACAAGAGTGGATACTTTTACTAAACAAGAGTGGATGCTTTCACTTCACAAGAGTGGATACTTTCCCTTTTGGTTCATATGGCTTCATCACCCATACTGAGTCCCAAGGGTGTGAAGCAGTAGTCGGGGGAGGGGGTGGGCTTTGCGGGTTGAGCTCTGCTTGTTGCTGCTGGGCTGCTGCCCTGCAGGTGTACAACATCTGTGAACCCAATCCTGAGAATCATGGGGACACCGAAGCACTCCAGCTTAACCCTTAAATCCTTAACCCTAAACTCTAAGCACTATACACTCAACCCTGGTTCCTGCCGACTGACTGCTGCCTGGCCATACGCTATTACTGCAGGCTTCACACATCTGTTGCCCCTATCCTGAGCATGAGGGGAAGCCTAAATCCTTCACCTGTAACCCTCAACCCGGTTGCTGCTTACTTACTGTTGCCGTGCCATAAGCTGCAGGCGTCTCATATCTGAAGCCCCTATCCTGAGCATGATGGACCCCCTAAACCCTCGACCCTGGTTGCTGCTCAGTGCCAACTGACAGTGATTCCTTGCCAACTGACTGTTGATTCCTTGCCAACCGACTGTTGATTCCTTGCCAGCCGACTGTTGATTCCTTGCCGTGCGCTGCAGGCGTCCCATTTCCGCAGCCCCCATCCTGAATATGACGGGCAAGGAGCGCATCGACCTCCTCACCCGAATCTACGGCAGCGGGAACCGGTCGTCGCGTCCCCGCCACTCCCCAGGTGCCCGCCTCCGCATCCCAACCGAAGTACCTCTGGCGGAGGAGGAGGAGGAGGAGGAGGAGGACTGGTCCTTCCCATCCAAGCCGGAAACCAAGGTGGCAAACTGGCCGCTGCATGCGGAGCCGCCTCCGGCGCCACGGCTAAAGCCGAAGCCCGCTCCACCTCCGGAGCCGTCACCGGAACCCGTACCGCTTCAAGTGGTGGTGGAGGATGACGGTGCGTTGGGGATCAGGGCTGATAGCATTTGTCTCAGTCAGGGAATGAAGAGTGTCCTTATTGCTATGAAGAGTGGCCCCAGTGCTAGGAAGACTAATTGCAGTGATATAAAGATTTACATCGGTGCTAGGAGGAGTGTCCCCAGTGCTAGGAAGAGTGGCATCAATGATAGGAAGAGTGGCCCATGTACTAGGAAGAGTGACCGACGTGTTATGCAGAGTGACACTGGTGATGTGAGGGGTGTCCCCAGGGATATGATGAGTGACATGAGTTTTAGGAAGAGTGGCCGATGTGCTAGAAAGTGTGGCATCAGTGCTAGAAAGTGTGGCATCAGTGGTAGGAAGAGTGGCCCCAGTGCTAAGAGGAGTGCTCGTATCATTACAGTATGATTGCTATGTTGCTTTATTTCCTTCTTTTTGTGTAGGCCTATATTTTAGCTTTTTGACAGGATTATTTTGGGCTGCTATCATTTTCTGCTATTCTAAGCCTGGAATTCTGAACATGTCACCTTCAATCCACGCCGTGACCATGACATCCTTAAGCCTGATCCTCAAATATTGTAACCCTCCACCTCAAATCCTAAACCGCTAACCTGAAATCCTAAACCTGAAATCCTAAACCCTTGCCCCTTCCCTGCCCGCAGAGTACATATCTATAGATGTTGACGAACAGTTGGAGCCCGAACCCCCGCCCATGCTGGTGTATTCCGACGCCGGCGTGATGACGGACCCCATGGAGGAACCCGCCCCCCAGATGATCCTCCCCGAGCCCATCGACGCCAACGAAGCCGAGGCGCAGACCGACGCAGCAGATGTCAGAGAGGCGAGCAGCCAGTGGCGCCTTTTGGACGTGCCCGAGTGGATGTCGGCCGCCTGCGCCTTCCCAGGCATGGACCCCGCTGCGCTGGCGGCTTACATGGAGCAGGTGGAGCGTGCGCTGCTGGAGCTGCGGGCAATGGCCGCGGCAGGCGGGGATGCGGCGGCGCACAAGGCGCTCGCAGCGGCGCTCGCAGCCGCAGCGGCCGGCCAAGCCGGCAGGCTAGAGCTCGCGGCGGCTGTGGCAGCGGCAGCCGCCGCAGCAGCCGCGGCAGCAGCTGCCGCTGGAGAGGCGTGCGCAGAGGCTGACCCCGCAGCAGCAGAGGCGGCAGCAGCGGTGGCTGCCGCCGCCGCGGCGGCTCTGGAGGCTGCTAGCGAGAAAAGTGCAGCTGCCGATGGTAGCTTCAAAGACCTGGTCGAGGTTCTGGAGGGGGTCAAACAGACGCTTGCCTTCCGGTTGGACAAGGGGCAGTTTATGGGAGGTCCACTTCGCCTGACTAAGTTCGGGGCCTGGCTGTCTGACACCCCCGGGTACGACTTCTTTGGATCGCCCTCGGGCGCTGATTTCTCCGGCCAGGCTGAAATAGGTTATGGACCAGGCTCGGAGGGAGGCGAAGGCGTAGGCAGGAGTTTGGGCTTCCCCGAAGAAGCTGCTGCCGCTGCTGCTGCTGCTGCTGCTGCTGACCTGGGGGTGGGGATGTACGCCGAGCAGCAGCAGGCGGAGGGCGAGGATCCGCTCTTGGAGTCCGGCCTACCAACGGTCTCGCCGCTGCTCAAGGAGGTCCAAGCAGCCGGCTCCAGTCTCGTCGGCAGCCTCATTGCAGCGGCTTCTGCCGCGATGGCTCCGAAAATGGAGATGGGCGACACCGGTGCGCCGTCGGCTGCGGCGCGCCGTCAGCTGCTTTGTGCGATGCGGGGCGCCGGCTCGGCCTCGGCCCAGATGCTGCGCCTGCTGAGCACGCTCTCCGACATGACCCTGCTTGGCGCGCGGATGCTCAAGGGACAGCCGATGAAAGAGGGCGACTCTGGCAGCGCCGCGGCTGACATGATGCGGCGGCTGGCCAAGGCCGCCAAGACGCTCCCGGCCATCCTGATGCAGCACCTCGGCCCGTCGCTCGGGGCCGCGCTGACCACGCTGGCTGAGGCCTGGTCCTCACCGGGCAACAGCCTGGGCCGGTGCGAGGGCTCGGCCATGGACGCTGTGCGTCAATTGTTTGATCAGCTGCACGGGTGCGGACGGGACGTGCAACTATCCATGGGGGGCGTGTGTGGGGCTGCCAAGGCGGGGGCCGCGACTCTGGGCCTGGCGGGAGACGCGCTCAAGGTTACCACAATGGACACGCTGTCAGAGATGGCCGCCAAGCTCATGGCCCTGGTGGATGCGCTGGACATCCTATATGGGACAATGCCGGAAGAGGAGGGTCGGCAGGAGGGAGGGGAGGCAGAGGCTGAGGCTGAGGAGGTCGCCGAAGCTGAGGTGGCAGCTGAGATGGTACCCGAGGCTGAGGCTGAGGAGGCTCAGGAGGCTGAGGAGGCAGCTGAGATGGTACCCAAGGCTGAGGCTCAGGAGGCTGAGGTGGCAGCTGAGATGGTACCCGAGGCTGAGGCTCAGGAGGCTCAGGAGGCTGAGGAGGCAGCTGAGATGGCAGCTGAGATGGCACCCAAAGCTGAGGAGGCAGGAGAGGCTGAGGAAACTGAGGAAGCAGGATTGGGAGTGGAGGCTGAAGAGGCTCAGGGGGCTAAGGATGCTAGGGAGGCTGAGGCTGAGGCGGTTCAGGAGGCAGAAAGGACGGAGGATGAAGCCGAGGGAGCAGGGGTGGCAACGGAGCCCAGCGGCGAGGACAGAGGTGCACGCCCGTCCGCCTTTGCCGCTGCGGCAGGCATCCCAGCCTCGCCCTCCATGGAGGCTGACAAGCCTGCTGCGCCCCTGTCGGTCGCCAGCGGGGAGCCGGCCGATGTGCGCTCTGGCGGCAGCTCTGGGGAGCCGGTGGACGTCGCTGAGGGGGAGCCTCAAGTGCTGCACGCGGGCGCTCTGCTGCCAATCCTCCAGGTTGGATGCGGAACACTGGAGATGTAGGGGTATAGATCTGGATCCTGGGCGTGCGGAGATCTTGCAGGTGCTCTGGTTGATTGCTGGAGAGCTAGGGGGCAAGGGGACCTCGTTGCGCTGCATCCATGCCATTTAGGTTTTCATCAAAGCCGCGCAGCATGCTTGTTGTTTCGGCGATGATTTGTGTATTTATTTACGAGCGAAGCGTTCCCTCTTCGGGGAAGGTGCCCTGGTTTGCGGTCGGCGCTGACCCCTCCCTCTTCGTCTTTTTCTCCTCGGCGCACACAGGGCTACCTGTTGAACATCGAGGCCATGCTGGGCGCGTGGTGCGACAGCTACAACAGCGCCTGGGACGTGGCCCGCGCCCTCGCTCTGAGCGAGTCCCTGAGCGCCAAGGGCTTGCCGACGTACCAGGATCTTCTGCGGAAGCTGCGGGAGGCAATGGAGAGCCTGGGGGAGACGGAGGACAAGCTGGCGGCGGCACAGGCAGTCATCGACGCACTCGTTTCTGAAAACGACGGGCTGAAGGCCAGCCTGACGGACAGCTTAGCGAAGGTCGAGGAGCTGGTGGTGGGTTTTGAGGGGAATGGGATGGTAATGTCTCCTGCCCCGTGGCTCTGCTGGTGGTGAGTGTTGAGACGAATATGATGGTTATGTGTCTGTCTCCGTTGCTTTGCTAGTGGTGAGTGTTGAGGCGAATGGGACCAAATATCTCTTTCCCCGTGTAGCTTTTATGATGATGAGTGTTGAGGCGAATAGAATGGTAATGTATTTTTTTTCGTGGCTTTTTGGTGGCGATTGTTGAGGGGAATGGGATGGAAATTTCATGTCCCCATGGCTTTGCCAGCCCTTGACTCAGCACAACACCTTTTCCTGGTGTGTGCAGTACCTGATAGGTAACTTGACTGACGAAAGGAACGTGCGGATCGGGATTCTGAGAGAGCCTAGTGCTGATCATCAGAACCTACCTGTGGGGGCTCCTTTGTGGCCGACTCCATCTCCCCCGCCCATGGCTTGTTTTCGCTCTCCTTTGTAGTCGACTCCATCTCCCCCGTCCATTCCTTGTTTTCGGTCTTCCTTGTGACCGACTCCATCTTTCCCGTCCATGGCTTGTTTTCGCTCTTGTGACCCACTCCCCCGTCCATTCCTTGTTTTTGCTCTCCAGGAACGTCTGGAGGCAGTCGCCGCGGAGCAGGAGCTCGCCATGCTAGCACACAAGGCTGCTCTGGCTGCGGCAGCCGAGGAGGCGGAGCGTGCGCGGCTGGTACACGAGGACGCCATGGCCGCCGCGCTGGCTGACGGGGAAGCGAATGCAGAGCTGGCGAGGCTGGCGCACGAGGCGGCGCTGGCAGGCGCACTGAACAGCCCGGAGCGCCAGGCGCTCAAGGGGAAGCTCGAGGGCCTCGAGGACGAGCTCGCGGCGAAGCGGGACGAGCTGACCGCCAAGCTGGCTGCGCTGGCGGATGCCGCGAAGCGGCTGGCGGAGGCCGAGGCGGCGCTTGCGGTTTGCAAGGCTGAGCTCGAGGTGGCCCAGAAGCGGATCGAGGAGCTGGAGAAGGAGTTGGTCGAAGCGAGGAAGCCGGCACCTCCAGTGGTCGACAAGAAGGGCTGCTGCGGCTGCTAATGAGGCGTGCGTTATAAAAAACAACGATCTTCTCTCGGGAGGCTTATCTTTGATCAAAAGGGTGCCAAACCTGTTGATTGCAGAGGGATGCCGTGGCATGTGCTGATCTCTCCTGGGAGAACGTCTGCTGGTGGATCAGTTGGGTTGTATACTGGGTCGTTTGGTCTCGGCTGGCCCCAAGACCATGGTCCTACTGAGGCCGGCTTTTTTCGCCCCTGGTTGTTCTGGGCTTGGAACCCAATCGGCTGACACCGGCGAAGGTGTCAAAGGTTCCTGGGTGGACCCAAACTATGACCAACCATGTGTTCACTGTCAACATGGATGCAACAGCTCCCCAGTTCCCTGGTTGTGTGTGCTAGTATTCCCGGATCCCCGGAATGATAACGGGGCCTGGTAATGAAAGTGGTGGTGGTGGTGGTAGTATGTATGATGAAACGCTGAGTGTTACATAATTACATATAGTTGGTGTGACTGAGCGTGATGGCGCAGCTGACTGGACCTTTCCCTTTTTTTACTTATCTTCTAAAAGGCTGGGCAGCTGGAGCCCTAGTTGAGCACACGTGTGTTGTCTGGGCAGGTTGTTCCGTGGGTGCGCTGTACCGCCTGCAGGATTCTGTATACATTGGAAGGTGGTGAAATATCTGCTACGAGCTCCAGAACTCAAGATGCTAGGATGCCTATTTTCGAGGATCTGTGTGACGCAAGCTGTGGTCCTCAAGTAGTTGGTTCAAAATGTGTTTAGACGGTCGTGATGTATCCTCTTTATGTCTCTTTATGTCTCTTCATGTGGTTCATGATGTCGAGGAGTTCTCCATTCCAATTCATGCGCTTTTGTGTCATTTCTGCTCCCTCAATGAGGCAAGCTTGCGGTGCTCTTGGAATTGTTTTCTGTATCTTTATTGCCCTGATGGACAAGGGTCGCTTGCAGTGAGGCTCAATTATGCCGCGTCAGGGCCGCTTACAACTGTACCTGATATGTAAATATAAAGTATGACCCAGGGGAGGTATGACCCCCTCGCTTCATTTCAAGAGGACCTGCCAATGACCGGTCTGTGTTCTGGCATGCCCCATGGCCTCTTTCAGTTTGAAATCTAACGCGTGAAAAGAGCTGTGTTTCTTCAGCGAGAACTTAAACAGCTACAGGATACAGGGGTAGGAGGGGTAAACAGTCGACGTATTGAGACCCCAAACAGTACACCCTTGACCTGAAGGCTCTCAACACATGAACCATATTCATGGCTGTCGGAAAACTCTTGCAATCATCCAATCATTAATTGATTTGCTGTGCTAGCATCATCATTCTTCATGCGTTATGAAACGTATTTGTGCACAAGCAGTTACATCACACACCCTATATACCTGTAGGGTCCAAAGCAGAGTTCAAAATATATCACATTTCAGGCCAGGACATATCACATAAAAATCCAAATCATATGGTCAACAGCAACGGAGCCCAATCTGTCACGATCTTTGCATTTTACCTCAAAAGCAACACCACAAGCCTGGTCATGTTCACATCACATTCAGCTAATCTGAATCTACTTGGGGAAGTCACGACTCCTTTTATTGGGAGCTCACATTCAAAACTGAACCGGACAGTTTTCCAGACATCCCGGACCCTTCAAATTTTCAAACCTGGCTCTGCTAGGTTGAAAACTAAAAAGTGGCTGGCATCTAGTCACTTGCTGTCTAGGGCTTGGCGGCTGGGGTGAGGAGTTTTGAAAGTCCCGAAAGGCTGGACAGCGCCCCGCTACCGATCTTGAACGATCCCAAAAGGGGGCTGAGCGTGCTGGTAATAGCATTCACATTGGAACCTGCACAACAGCAGACAGGGCGTGCACATGTCAAAGGATGACTTGGGCATGATTCCCCCCCCTCTGTGGGCATGAGCATTTTGTTTACATCTGCGAAACCTGGAGATTGAGCCCGGCCAACAGGCCGAATGCCCAACTGCCGGTACCGAAAAACACCCAGACGGCAAGTGTTGGGAATCAGCAGCATGTGCATAGCTAGGGGACCCGTTACACAGCTTCAGAGCTTTTGTCTGTCAGCTCCTCCTCAGTATGTGGATTCTGCGCATGGAGCAGAGTATCCCAGAAAGAAAGAAAAAAGCTACGCCCCGTGGGGGTGTGAGAGTGAAGGAAACAGCGCAGCCTGGGCTGGGAAGAAGCCACATCCGCGCTGTTACCGTCAGAGTGTACCAAGACCAGGCTCCCCACAGGCCTCTTCAGCACTTCCCTCCTGCTCCTACTTTAATGCAGGGCATCCGATTTCTCATTCTCATTCTCAACCCTACCCCCCCCCAAAAAATCCTACCCCCCTGAAATATACGATAACTAGCCCAGGGGCTTAATTCCCCCAATAGGGTCTTTGATGGGGTCTGGGAACCGGTTTCGCCGGGCACTTTTTCTCCTCTCTCCGGTCTTTTTTCCCGAGCCGGAGCTCGAGTCGGAGTCATCTTACTTTCCCCCCGAATTTCCCCAAAATGTAAAAAGTGCGAACTTTTTCCTCCCACTCATTACAAACTGTTCGATCTCCACCCGTCTTAAATTACACTCCTACACACACACATATCTACAGTCTTTCCTCGTGGTCTCTCCTACTTGGTAAAAAAAAGGTCCAGTGTTAATTCGTGTTCAATCATGCGCCCTGGCGCCGTGGAGCTGGCGGAAGAGGAAGGGGAATCGAGGGCGTATATCAGGTACGCTTTCAAGGTGCCGTCTGTCTGAGGGGAGATCGCCAGCTAGACGAGAGAGGAGGCTGTTTCGGCTGGGGCTGTTTCCGTGGGCTGTTTCGGCTGGGGCTGTTTCGGTGAGGTCGATCTCAACCTCGACTTCGCGACGTTGCTCCTCGTCTTCGGGACGTGGCTCCTTCGCTTTGTCTAACGACCACGTGCCGAAGTTGGAGAGTATGTTTAAGGGGGGAAAACTGGAACAGCCGGGGAGAATAAGAGCCGGAGAAGAATTTGTGGGCCTCCGGCTTCAAATCACCACAGCCGGAGATCATTCATACTTCCCCCTTTTTTCCCGGCTTCGCCGGAACCCCCTTCTCGCTTTTCCCCGGCTTTTTTTTTTGTCCAATTCTGGGAACCGGCCGGTTTGTAGACCCCTGCATTCTGGGCCAGAAGAAAGAAACGCGCCCATTTTTTTGGCCTCTTAGGGGCTGAAGCTACCCCCCCCCATCCACACGCCTGCTGCCCTCATGTACGACGTTTCTGCTGCTTCTGCTTCTCCTGTTGCTAAACCAGATAATTAGCCCAGAAGCTTTCTCTCCCCCAGGATCCCCCCCCCCTGCACCTGCTGCTCCTATGTAGGATTGCACGATGGCGTTGGCAGCGTCGACCACCGATCCGTTTAGCCCCTGCCAGCCGTCCATGAGCTTCAGCAGCGCCGTCAAGGAGGCTTGCGTGAGCGTGAGCTGCCCGTTAAAGACGCCCAGGCCCAGCTGCGGGGGTGGGGGAGGCCAGAGGGGAATCAGGCACACACCTCAGCAACAATTCATACAATAAAAATGAGCTGTCTGTTGAAGATACCCAGGCCCAGCTGCGGGGGTGGGGGAGGTCGGAGGGAAGCAGGCACACTCCTCAGCAACCCACCACCATGCTCCTATAAGAACATACACTAGGCTTCCTGTATCCGCACAGTCTCCGTGCTCTGTGGGTTTCTTTTTGTCCCTAGGATGATCACCTGGAGGATATTTGTAACAGAGAGGGCATCCACTTTTCTGTTTCTTTCGTGTGAGACTTAATTTTTAACTTTGGCCTCGGCATTGGCTTTTACCTTACCCACTAGCTTAAGCTCCACTAAAAAAAAAGGTTTCAACTAGAGCAAGACTGAACACAAGATGGGGCATCACCTTGAGGGCCCTGTTCCCAGCCAGTGCTGGAGGGTTCAGGGTTCAGGGTTAGGGTTTAGATGGGGCATCACCTGGAGAGCCCTGTTCCCAGCTAGTGCTGGAGACGCCTTGGCGGTGACGGCCTTGAGGGACTCTACGGCAGAAAGGCTGCCGCGCAGCACATTCCCAGCCACTGTCGCGGGCGCCTGGATCAACAAGCCAGAGGCGCGAGCAGCGGTCTGGACGAGGGCGGGGATTCCAGCAACGGCATCTGTGCGGGAGGGAGCGTGGGAGAGAAGAGTGAGGTTTTTATAGTCCAACGGGGCATCACATATGGTGCGGGAGGGGGCGTGGGAGAGAAGAGTGAAGTTTTTACAGTCAGACGGGGCATGACATTTGGCGCGGGAGGGAGTGTGGGAGAGGAGAGAAAGCCTCAGTGATTCAGTGGGCACAAACTCCGGTTGTTCAAGTGCTCCTCCATGCATGCGCACGGGCCACAAATTCAAACCTGGTTTTGGCATTCCATCGGAGGCCAAGAGTTTGCGGCCCTTGCACCCACTTCCTTCTTGTGTGTGGGGGGTCCTGTGTGTGTGTGTGTGTGTGCGTGCAATTGCGCATGCTTGCTGTACATTTATATATCTTAACTGGATTTGGCATTCCGTTGGAGGCCAAGAAGATGCGCGGAACCTAAACCCACTTCTCGTTTTGTGTGTGTGTGTGTGCATGAGGGAGTCCCGATAATGCCTGCCTCACCTCCTGCCACGCGAGCAATGCCGGCCACCGCGTTGCGAGCTGTGGTGAGGCCCTTACCAATGACACCCTACAAAACACAAAAGAAACGAAGTTGGAGCGCAGGGTTCGCAAGTTCTGTGCATGTTACATGTGCCTCTGAATTTGCGAATGGAAAGGATACCAGAGGGGCCGCATCATCAAAATTATGTCGGCATCCCGCGCCCCCGGCTTAGGGATCACTCTAGCAGATGTACCCTTCAAAGCAAACTTGCATCCGGCGCAAAACCCGTGAGGGCCCTTGTGGTGGCTGCCCCTTTTAAAATGGTTAAAATATTACTCTGGGGGAAAACAGTTCTTAGGGTACCGGTATAGGGTCTAGGGCTGAGTCCTTTCATCTAACGCAAACAGCGCAGTACCCTTCAATGTTCCTGTGGTGGCGGTGGTGGAGGCCCCCACCTGAATGTTTGTGGCCCTGTCCTGAATGGTCTGGAGGGGGTCGAGCACCCAGTTAAGGGCGGTATTGGTGGCATTGGCCCGAATGGAGGTCTGCGTGCATTTCCGAGGCATTTAAGTTAGTGCAAGGGGTGGTGGCTGGGAAGAGCTAAAACATTGAGCCTCTGGTGCTCTTTTTTCACCGCGCCAAATCCTGTTTCTGGGTCCAGATCCACCGCGCCAAATACTGTTTCTGGGTCCAGATTCAGTAAGGAAAGAGCTCCCGATACAGATGTAAATCCGGTGAGGTAGGTTGGATAAAATACCGGTATGCTAAAGAGAATTCTGGAGTGCTGGGAACACAGGGGAAATTGAAGGGCGCCAAGATGGCCTTTTCAATGCAAGAAGATTGAGGGGGCAAGGGGCACCGGTGCGACGGAATGCGATTTCTGCATGGCATGCAAAAGTATTGCTTTAAATCTCACGGTCTCATCATGTGTCCCTGGGCCCAAGCATCACTCGTAGCCACATGAAAACTTGCGATATTTGAAATCAGAAGATCCAGCCCCAACGCAAAACTGCTGAATACACCGGTACGGTACAGTGTACTACGGTACACCGGTACGGTACGGTATAATACGGTATACCAGGACTGAACGTTTTACTACGGTACACTGGTATACTACAGTATACAGGGCTTACTAGCTCAGAAAGGATTTGAACAAAGCCTACCAGCATTAGGAGCCCCCTCTCACCGCGATTTGATGCTGGGCGTCCATCACGTCTGCAGTGAGAGCCTTCAGGGTGTTCATCTGAGCAGCATCAGCATCATGGGCAGGAAGGGGCAATTACAGGGGGGCAGGGGGCAGCAGCATCAGGGGCAGGAAGGGGTAGCGAAGGACCAGTCTGCTGCGGTATGAAAATATTCCATCGTGCCTCCATGTCCGCTAGTGCTGCCTTCCACGGTCAGCCGCTGGCATGCAAGCTCAGCCTAAATCAAATTAAAATAAACGACCCGCTCCTACCAACACAACAAAAGCCTGCCTGCTTGGCTGGACACGCACCCAGGCGCTCTTCAAGTCCATAAAACAAGCACCAAGATGGTTTGAAAGTGTGAGACGAAACTGCCGTTCAATTGAATGGGAACCCCATCAGCCTTGCCCGCTGACTCAACCAAGGTCGAATGCATGTCACAAGTCCTGCCCTACCCGCACCACCAACTCAGCATTTATATCCTTGAGGAGTTCTCAATCACGAACACGTCACCTCGGGGGTTACGCTTAAGGCACAGCTTTTACATATAGATCGCAGAGGAGCATTCAGTCACAGAATCTGGTGCTTTTACCTGCTGCTCAAATGCCGTGATGACTGTCAGAGCGCTGATTGCGCTGGAGGCCCCAGCTGTGGCAGCTCCGGCCTTCACCGATGGCCCAACGCCGAGATTTCCAGCAAGGGCTCCCACAATGTTTGCTGCACCGGGCAGAACAATTCAAAGAGGACCTTCTATGCAGGACAGAACAATGCAAGGAGGAGCTTCTATGCAGGACAGAACAATTACCATGTCCCGCAGGGGCGTGTGAGGGTTAAGCAGAGCGGGTCATGGGCTGATGATGCAGGGATGCAGGGGGCCTTCAGCACACTGGCTTAACTAATAACCTTCAGGGGGCTGACGGGCGGCCACCAATGGGCATGTGCTGACGAAACCTGAACCAGCCAAAGGCAGTGGCCCAAGCAGCAGTCCTAGCTGCACACAGCCCCCATGGCTTTAAGCCCTGAAGTAGCTGAGCGCAGGTTGAACATGCTAAAATAAACAGTGGACAATGCATGGAGCCTTTTAGTCATTCCCCCGGTGGAAGATTCAGATCCTTGATTAAGACAGGACTGTGTTCGAGGTGCAGAAGCTGCCTGATTGTAAAGCCTTGAAATGCAATATTTAGTACCCTCCCAACATGCAAACACTGGGACGATCCTGTGCCAGGGTTCGCCTGTGCTCTTCCCTGCTGCCCCACATGTGTACCTGCCACTAGTGCAAGTGCGCACTAGGGGCAACGGGGGAGAGAGCTGGGAGGATCTCCCTGGTCATCCTGAAGGTGACAGAGTCTGACCAGCATGGACACAGCGTGGCCACTTGGGCAGGCATGCTTTGTGCATTGCATTCAAATCAATCTTGACGATGCCATGGCTAGCTTTGTTGAGGTCTGGCCGGTCATCATGAGACGGTCGGGCATCAGCATTCAGAATCCCCTCCCTACTCACAGCCAGAGGTGATGGGGCTGAGAGCGGAAAGCCCTCCGCCATTGGAGGCGAACATTGATGTGAGCGGCGTTGTGAGGATGGAGCCCAGGGCGGTTTGGCCCATGACGGGTCGGATGTTGAAGAACATGGCGGCGGCCGCAATGGCCACGATAAAGCAGGTCCTCGACATGGTAATGTTGCTTTAAGTTAAACTGTTGCAGGTGGTATTAGCTGCCGCTGGGCTGTTGGTGGTACCTAGTTGTGTGGGAGAGAGTTTTGACGGTAGTGTAGTGCCACGGCTGGCAAGGTGAGAGGGCAGCAAAGAGAGAATGAGAGACTCGTGTTCTATCAGCAGCAAGATTCGCTGCAATAAATAGCTGGCTGCACGATCGTGATGTGAAGCGTTGATGGCTGGAACCCGGCTGCCGGGATGCCTCGGTCGGTTCTCGCGATAACCGGTCGGTCGGGACGCAGCCGCGCCTTCTCGGACGGGAAATACGCACCGACCGCGAGTCCGCGACCGCAGCTGCATAAGGACAGCGCCACAGTGGGTAGCAAGTGAGAGCTTCGCCCGTCCTCTGTCAGCTGGAATTAAACCTGCGTACCTCGCAGCCTAGTAACAAAACATTCGCAACATAGAAAACGCTCCTGCGCCCGGTGCCTGCCAGGCGACGTGACAGGGCCCGTCAGTCATCCGTGATTCCGTGATTCCGAGCGTGATGGGTCCATACGAACCGTTGCTACGAACCCATATGATTTAGTTATATACCAGCGACGAGAATTTGAACAGCGATTCGGATGATCAATCATCGCATGGGGTGGAAACGGAACGTGTACATGCCTATATGAGAGCATGGTACCGTGCGTGGAGTGCATACTGTCTCTCCGCATGCCATAGCCCATAGGCACCGCACCCCTTGAAGATTAATTGCTTGTGTACAGCAGGTACTGTATGTTTTCTGGCAATCTTCGGTGCAGCAAGCCAAGGGATAACAGTCCGTTGTTTTAATGTGGTCGAAAAATAAAACCGCCCGATGTTTCATCGAGAATTAGAAACCGTCCGTGTGGGGTCACGTCGATTGCAACCGCCCCACCCACGGTTGCAACCGCCCTGTGTCGTCAGGAAACCTACACAACCAACCATGTCCGCATCGGCGACCAAAAACACACAAACCTCCCGAAATCACAGCAACGACTGAAAGTTTCCAAACGAATTGCTGCTGTAATCGAAAGATCGCAAACCCACCGTCCCGACCCACATCGAGCTCACCAGCGCGCCCGCCTCTTGACCCATTGCCTAAATCTCCTTGCCACCAGGCACCACCTGCTCCCCCCATGGAGCAATGCACCACGATGAGCGCTGGCGATGCTGTGCTGTCGGGCTTATCCGGCCAGCTCATCTGCTCCTACCTCTCAAACTGCGAGCTGCGCTCTCTATCCGAGTGCTGCAGACACCTCCATGCGCTCGCGACCGGTTCCATCACAGCGCTGGCGCCCAAGAAGTTGACTTCGGGGACGCTGCAGCGCAGGTAATTGCAGCTCGCCTGCTCTATCCAGTGCCACACGAACAGTCCAAGGAACGTTGGTGCACGGCTACATCGCTGACGGTGTCTAGTCAGCGGCCTGGTGTTTTTGTAAAACAGGCGTAGAGAGCTGCATGTGCTGTTGCTATGTCACAGCGTCTACGCATCCACCTAATATCCTGTTTCGGCAGGGCCAGACAGTGGGGACGAAAGATGCAGAGATCGTACGCTTCTCCACGGCGAAGGGTGGTGCAGATGACGTTGGGGGCGCATGATGCCTTAAAATTCCCCTTCCTTCTACTTAGTCGAGCTCAGAAGCCCTAAAGCAGAATCCAGTGGCAGCAGAAGCAGCACACATGAAGCAGTAGCACCAGCATCGTGCTACAGCACCTCTGTCCTCATGCGTAATCCGCTGGGACCCCTCTCGTCCCCTAGCAGGCTGGGGACCCCCCGTCCCTGCCTCCAACTCTCCCCCCTTCCCTTGCTTCCTTCCCTCCTCTCCTGTTTCCACCACTCCCTGCTTCCATCTTCTCCTTATGCTTCCCTTTCCCCATCCATGCCTCCAGTGCCCTTCCCTCCTGCTGCTCCCCATCTCTCACCCTTTCCCCCTTCTCGCTGCCCCCCTCCTCTTGAACTTCCTCCGTCCCTCCTCCCTATCCCCCCTGCAGATTCTCCCACCTTCAGGTGCTAGACCTGTCGCGTGACCAATGCAAGTGGAACATCTGTGCCTCCCATCATCCACTGTCGGGCCTGCATCACCTCCACCACCTGCGGCTGCAGCGCTGCCTCCACCTCACGGATGCACTGCTGCCGGAGCTGCTCAGCAACATCACCAGCCTCACCTCCATCGATGTCAGGGGATGTGCAAAGGTAGGAGGGATGAGTGGGGGAGGCAAACAGTGTGGACTGTCAATAGGGTGGCTTGTTTAAAGACTGAGGGCTGATCCAGGCCTGAGGGCTGATCCAGGCTTGAGGGGTTATCCATGCCCTGTCTGAACCCTCAAGCGTAGCCAACTCAACTGGTGTCTGCACTGCCCCCCCCCCCCCCGCAGCTTACCTGGTGCGGTCTGGGCCAGCTGACAGCGCTCACCCGCCTCCGGACCCTCAACTGCTCCGGCATCAAGTCCAGCATCGATGTGGAGGCACCCGGCCCCGCTACCCCACTCCACCAGCTGCTCGCTCAAATACACAGCCTCACCATGGGAGACGCCTGCACGCTGAGCTCCGTCGACGACCGGCTGATGGCGGTGGTGGGCGCGCACGCGGCCTGCCTAACAGAGCTGGACTGTAGCGGTTGCATCGATATCAGCGACAACGGTGAGGTCCCTTACGTGCATCAACAGGCATCTCTGACCTGTTGGGCGTGGGCTTAAGCTGCGCCAGGCTGCCCCCACAGCTGTAGACCGTCCCGTAGCTGAATAGTAGCTGGCGTGTACCTGAGGTACCCAGCACCACTAATATTCTCCACGCAGGCATCTAAACCCTGGCGGGCCTGGGCCGTACAGTAGCTGAAGTGGAGCTGAAGACCCCCTTCCCACCTGCGCAACAACTGGTGTTCCTGCCCTGGTGGGTCTGGGCCGTACAGTAGCTGAATTGTAGCTGAATCCATCCCTCCCCACGTGCACAACAACAGGTGTTTCAGCCCTGTCGGGTCTGGGCCAGTTGCGCACTCTGGGGCTGCAGAGCTGCGTGCGACTCACCGACGGCTGCATGGCGACGGTGGCTAAGCTCAGCAGCCTGGAGGATCTGAGCCTGCGCGGCTGCCAACAGGTAAGGGGGCACACACATACATCCCTGAGTTAGGGAGGACAGGACGGTTGGGTCGCGTCAGGGTACTGATGGACACGCGCCGCCCTGACTAGTTTGATTCCTAGAGGACGGGCTGGTGGTCAACGGAAGGGGCAGAGGAGGGGGTCCGTGGCAGGGGACTTGCTCCTGGCTTTGAATGGAGCCTCTAGCCTGAGGCCAGGAGGTTTAGCCCCCACAGGGCTGAACAATGACCTACAGCCAGGACAAGGCAACATCAACCTCCCCCGCCCTCTCTCCCCCCCTCCACACAGATCACTCACGTGGGTCTGCGCCAGCTCACCTCTCTGATCCAGCTTCAAAGCCTGGACCTCACCAGCTGCATCGCAGTAGAAGGTGAGAGGGTAGCGCCGCTGGGGGTCGGGCAACAAACACGTGTGACAAGGGGCTCAAGGGGTTAACACATTTCAATAGGTGCAGACGGGCGTTCAAGGCGTGTCCTGTATTCGAGCTTTAGGCGAGTGGCTCATCTTCCGCTCCTCAAAGCACTCCCTCCCTGTGATTGCCTCCCTGCTGTGTGTAGAGGTGGAGGAGGTCCTGCTCGGCAGCCTCAAGCGCCTGGCCCGGCTGGACATGAGCGGCTGCGTGGTCACCTCCCTGGACAAACTGCCGGCGCTGGCGGGGTCTATCAGGAACCTGAGCATCGCAAACTGCAGGTGAGCGCGGAGGAGGGGGAGGGGGAGGCAAGGAGGGGCGGCGGGTGGGCAGGCGCGGGTCACACGGGCATGGGCGGTTGTATTGCGGCGCAAGAAATATGACACATCGGGGCTCGTTTCAATCTGGATCACACTTTCTGCCACCGCAGGAATAATCACCCCTCAGTCATCGCCTCACCTCAGAAATGCATCCCTCCCCCCTCCCCCTTCCTCTCTCCCCCTTAGTAAGCTGCCTCTAGGCAGCCTGGCGGCTCTGTCGGCGCTGACGGGTCTCCACACATTGGACATGAGCGGCATCCGGAACCGAGGCGCCCTGACAGCAGACACGAACCGCGACCTGCAGCGTCTGTCCTGCCTCTCCAACCTACAGGTAGGCAGCTACTGCCCAGCTACTGTCCAGCTACTACGAGAGATGGAGGGGCAGGCCAATCCTGATCGCTGTATTCCTGAGGAAACTGTCCTGCCGCTCCCACCTCCGGGTTAGAGCAGTCAGATATCCACAGGGTGAACACGATCTGGAATGTGTGGGATACCTGCCTGCAGCTGAACACGCGCTTGAATGATCAGGGGGATACCACCAATGAATACTTTTTCCTCAACACCCCCTCCCCCCTTACCCCGCAGACGCTTCAGATATCCCGCTTCAGCCACCCCCAGGGCCTGCCCCACGGTCTGCTCTTGGGCGTTGCGGGGATGACCGCCTTGCGTGACCTCCGGCTGGCCAACTGCTGCATGAGCGGCAGCGGCTCTGCGGCGGCGGAGCGTGACACTTGGGTCTCTTTCGGCAGTGGCAGCAGCTTCAACTCCATGGCTGCATTCCCCGCCTCCACCACGTCTGCACCTCTGCCGGCCAACGGGGACGATGCAATGCATGCCATCTCTTGCCACTCCGAGCAGCAAGCACGGGCGGGATCTTGGGTGACGGACGCTTCCACCAACCTGACCTGCGAACCCTCCGGCGATATCTCCTCGCTGCCGTTGCCGCCGCCGCTGCTGCCACCAAGCCCGTGCCTGCCTTCGTCCCAGCTCTGGTTTCTTGAGGGCCTGACCCGGCTCCAACACCTGGACTTGTCTGGCTGGAGGCACGCGCACGCGTCCAGCCTCATCAGCCTCAAGGCACTCACGCAGCTGACTGAGCTCCACCTGCAGAGGTCAGGCAACCTCATGCAGCACTCTATACAGTCCTGATTCCTCGCTTGCCACTGCCTCACGATTTGAGTAGGCCTACTGACATAACAGTAAAAATACATACAATGTACAATGTAAACAAGCCCAGCGACGCCCTCCTGACACGCACACTGCTGCTCCTTTTTACTACAGGTTCGCAAATGACACGTCCGCTTCGAATCTTGGTGGCACTGGCCCTCCTGTTGTGGCACCCGTGCACACCCTGTTGCAGCCTGTCCGCTGCCCCGGGCCAGTGGTAGACTGCCGGGAGGGCAGCGATGCGTCCACCGTGACTTCAATGCCCCCCCAATCGAGTGGCACCCCCGGAGGATCTGGCCACCCAGCTGGCAGAGGCAGCGGCGGCGGCTGCGACCCAGCCTCCTCTGATGCCGCCGGGTGTGGTGACGGCTGGGCGGCGGACAGAGGCCTCCCGATCCAGGAGACTGAGATCGACATCCTGCAGAGACAGATGGCGGCGGTGGGGATACGCTTGGGAGGCGGGAGGACGGCAGCGGCAGCCAAGGCGGAGGCGGAGGGGGGGAAGCCAGCAGCCGGGAGCATTCGGGTTGCTGCTGCATGTTGCTCATGGTGGCCCTCTTGCTTCTGTTACACCGCGAGCCCCAGCGCCACCTTAACCGTCTCCACACAGACGTACGCCCCCATTGCGCCGCCGAACAGCAGGCAGCCAAGCTTGTTGAGCGTCCACGCGCTCCCGTCCCTAATGGCGATGCAGATGCAGATGGGTGCCAGGGTGGAGGACAGCGGGTCGCTGGATCAGGGCCTCAGCCACCTCAGCGGCCTCAGCCGCCTGCAAGTCCTCAACCTTGAGGGTGAGTGGGCTGAGCTGGGAGGTGGAGAGAGGGAGAGAGATGCTCTAGGGTGGGAGTCCGGGGTTAGGGAGTCATTAAATCGCCTGGGGAGGTCCCTACATCTGCAGTTCCCGTTGAGCTGCAATTACCCCCCATCTATTTCCCAGCGTTTGTGTGCGCCTGCTAACTGCTGCTTCTCCCCGTTTCTTGTTCCCTCCCTCTTGTTCCCCCGTGCAGCCTGTGTGGGCCTCCAGGACAGCGGTCTCGCCCACCTGGCACCGCTCCAGGAGCTCCGGTGGCTGCACCTGGCAGGCTGTGTGCGGCTGACTGGAAAGACGCTGCATCTGCTCAGAGGCAGCGGGCAGCAGCAGCAGGCAAGCGGCAGGAGTGGGCAGCAGGAGCCTCAAGAGGCGACGAGCAGTGGGCCCAAGGTCCAGCCAGGGGCGATCCAAAGCAGCAGCAGCATTCCAGGCGTTTGCAAGCTGGAGAAGCTGTGTTTGGACGACTGCCCACTGATTGGAGCGTCGGCGCTGGATGGCCTGGCATCCGTCGGCTCACTGCGGGTGTTGTCGATGCGGGGATGTGCGCGGGTGGATGACCAGGGGCTGCATGCGCTGGCGGGAGGACTCAGCAGGTGGGTGGAGGCGGGGGGCTAAGGGGAGATTCAGCTACAAGGCTGTGACAGCGTGAGACCTTTCGGCTGTGGTGAATATTTAGACCGCAGGAGGGTCAAGATTTAGTTTCCCCATGGCCGGGCCTCACCTTTGTATGCGCTGGCTTATCTCTTCTGCCATCACACTCTCCAGTCTCCTCTGCTCTCACACTTTTGACTGCTGTGCCCTCACACTTTTGTTTAAAGCTTTGTGCGTGTGTGTTGCAGGTTGATGAGCCTGTCCCTGTTCTCAGCTGGCGGCATCACTGCTAGGTGAGAGAGGGGGGTGGAGAGAAGGGCTCAGCCGTTTTTGTTATTTACATGCCAAACTTAGGTAGTTGGTGTGTGAAGTGTGAGATCACTCCCCTCTGCACTCTGTCTCCACCCTTCCTCATTGTCTCCCCCCTCCCCCTGTCTCTCTGCCCCCCCTCAGTGGCCTGCGCTGCCTGTCCCGCCTGCCGTACCTCAAGACGCTGCACCTGTCTCACTGCTGGAACGTGGATGACGAGGCGCTGGTGCAGCTGGCCGAGTGCAGGGATCTCGCCACACTCAGCCTGCAGCACTGCTGGAGGGTGTCGGAGGGCGCGCTGCAGGCCATGCAGCAGGCCAGCCCGGCGCTGGACATTGTACGGGGGTAGACTGAGGGCTAGGAGAGCGCTGCCAATTGCAAAGGAGGGATGATGTTGCACGCTGGATATTCTGGGGGGGATGAGAAGATCATAGCCTGCGTTGACGGTGGCTTCATGCAGGTTGATTTGTGGCTAAGGGTCACAGCTGGTACAATGTTCGGTGATCCCCTTGTTGTACCTTAAAAAACAAAGGGGACACAAGGTGTCTGATAGGTACCGCTTGGGGGACATGTGGAGGATGGACAACTGGAATCTCTGGATGGCTCCGTTAATTTAGAGGTACCTGCATTTTATTCGTGGTGGTTATGGGCTGAACGTAATGTGGGTTGTTGAGGTCTGGTGTTTTAACTTGCTCGGCTTTGTAATAATTTGTAGCAACACGGTTTCATTTCAGTGGGGATTGCGTGTCCCTTGGTTATTTCCAGCTCTTGCTCGGCTTGGCAAACCCTTCCCTCTCAACCCTGAGGCGCTGACCATGCACAAAAAACTTACGCCTTCCCGTGACCCGACATGATCAAAGTAGGCCGCCTGTCTTCTGTGGACACTCCAACACTGCTGGCGGTTCATCTTATTCACCCCATGCAGCGGGGGGGCGCGTATCCCTCGAGTCTAGGTGTCGAAGTGTGGAAGCCCAGGCCCCCTCAGCCCATCTCACGGTCATAAGGAAATGGTACCCATGGTCACTCTGCTAATGCCCGGATGCCAGTTCATGCAAGATCGAACATTATGTTCTCAATTGTTCATGTCGCCTGGTCTCAAGTGGAGCCCTTTAGTTCACCGTTCGATACCAAGCTGAGCGACAGCTAAATCCCTTGCTGCATCAAGTCTTGGAGCCATGTCCCAGGTTTTGGAGCAGCGCATTAAAGTCGAATTTCGCTGGCTCGTGGTTGAAGGCGTGCACCATCTTGTAGTCCTTGTCGTCTGAATAAAAGGCACGCAGTAGCTCCAACAGCAGACGCGCCTGATACAACAGGACAGATATGCCATTACTGGGTGGGAGGCAAATGCAAAGGGTCCTCATGTACTCTAGAATAGAAGGCATGCAACAGCCCCAAGAACAAACACCTAACACGAAATGATGCCACTCAGAGAGTGTTCGTTTCCAGAAGGGGCTTGGAACCTGTGGCCAGCAACCGCCATTAAGAGGGTGAACACTGCTCAGATGAGCGCTCACACGCGTAAATCCCTTCCCCCCTCCCTGTCCACCTCCTCCATGCTGACGACCGACTCTGTCACCACGTCCCCTCGCAGCAGCGCCAACTCCTTGGTGTCGACCAAATCCGGGTAGACCGTCACCGTCATGTGTGCAGCAGAATCTCCCGCTCGCCTGCAGCACATAGTGTTACTTTCAGCACAATTCAGCCACACCCCGGCCTGTGTGTGCTGCTGGTGGCCAGGCTCGGATTCAACGTCTTGGGCACCTAGGTGTCTGAATCTCACACTCGCCTGCAGCATAGCATCACTTCCAGCGCTGTTCAGCTACACTTTAGCCATGGCCTCTGTGCTGTTAGTTGCCAGGTCCCGATATACTGTCCAGGGCACAAGGAGTCTAAATCCCCCGCTTGCCTGCAGCATGGCATCACCTTCAGCGTAATTCAGCTACAATTCAGCCACGCCCCGGCCTGTGCGCCGTTGGTTTCAAGCGAATTCAACCCGTTTAGGCCCATACTGATGCATCAAAAATGCTTCAGCGAAATATTCTTGTTGTGCCCCAGGTGCGCTTCATAACGCACATAGACTGCAAATTTGAAATGCCCTTCTAGTGTCACTTGCCTGCCTGACTTGCTGGCAAAACTGACTTATTGGCCTACCTGAATAAATGGCCTACTTGGTATTGACTACTCCCTGCTCTCGCATCCTCTCCTCGGGTCACCGTTGTCCTCATCCAATGAAGAGGACACATGGCGTCTGACTCAGAAGACCTCAGTCCATCTCATATAACAGTCGCAGCCGCTAGCCAAACGCCGTCTCTGTCTCTGATGCTTGTTCCCTGATGTCAGGGCCTCTTTTCCTTTGCTTGGAATGTTGCACAAAGTTTGTGAGTCTGGCTGCCCAACCCTGAGACGCAAACACAGAAAAACAGCCCGGAACCGGGTGCCCCTTGTCCGTTCCCTGCCCACCTGTTGTCTTCGTCCAGTGAGGAGGACGCACGGCGTCTGAAGATATCAGTCCACCTCTGGTCCATCTCACATACTTGACTTAGCTGCAAGCCAATCTCTGTTTGTTTATGATTTCCCACCTTGATGTTAGGTCCTCATGCCCGCTCCCTGCTCACCTCTTTTTGTTTGTGTAAGTGATGTAACTGCAGATGTAACTGCAAGCCAATTTCTGTTTGTTTCTCCTTTCCTTGATGCCAGGGCCTCTTACCCCCCCCGCTCCCTGCTCACCTCTTGTACTCGTCCAGTGTGGTGAAGAGAACAAATGGCATCTGGCACTGGGATATGAGTGTGAGGAAGCCACCACCAGGCTTGGCCAACGGCATCGCAAACAGGGGGCTGCATGCAAGGAGGAATCAAATCAAATACTGGCAACACGGCAACAATTTTGAGTACCGTACCGGTATCATCACAAATACTGGCAACACGGCAACACCGGCAACATGCGACAAGGTTCAGTACAAATACTGGCAACACGGCAACACTGGTAACATGCGACAAGGTTCAGTACAAATACTGGGAACACAGCAACACTGGTAACATGCAACAAGGTTCAGTACAAATACTGGCAACATGGCAACACTGGTAACATGCGACAAGGTTCAGTACAAATACTGGCAACACGGCAACACCGGCAACATGCGACAAGGTTCAGTACAAATACTGGCAACATGGCAACACTGGTAACATGCGACAAGGTTCAGTACAAATACTGGCAACACGGCAACACCGGCAACATGCGACAAGGTTCAGTACAAATACTGGCAACACGGCAACACCGGCAACATGCGACAAGGTTCAGTACAAATACTGGCAACATGGCAACACTGGTAACATGCGACAAGGTTCAGTACAAATACTGGCAACACGGCAACACCGGCAACATGCGACAAGGTTCAGTACAAATACTGGCAACATGGCAACACTGGTAACATGCGACAAGGTTCAGTACAAATACTGGCAACACGGCAACACCGGCAACATGCGACAAGGTTCAGTACAAATACTGGCAACACGGCAACACCGGCAACATGCGACAAGGTTCAGTACAAATACTGGCAACATGGCAACACTGGTAACATGCGACAAGGTTCAGTACAAATACTGGCAACACGGCAACACCGGCAACATGCGACAAGGTTCAGTACAAATACTGGCAACACGGCAACACCGGCAACATGCAACAAGGTTCAGTACAAATACTGGCAACACGGCAACACTGGTAACATGCGACAAGGTTCAGTACAAATACTGGCAACATGGCAACACCGGCAACATGCGACAAGGTTCAGTACAAATACTGGCAACACGGCAACACCGGCAACATGCGACAAGGTTCAGTACAAATACTGGCAACACGGCAACACCGGCAACATGCAACAAGGTTCAGTACAAATACTGGCAACACGGCAACACTGGTAACATGCGACAAGGTTCAGTACAAATACTGGCAACATGGCAACACCGGCAACATGCAACAAGGTTCAGTACAAATACTGGCAACACGGCAACACCGGCAACATGCGACAAGGTTCAGTACAAATACTGGCAACACGGCAACACCGGCAACATGCGACAAGGTTCAGTACAAATACTGGCAACACGGCAACACCGGCAACATGCGACAAGGTTCAGTACAAATACTGGCAACATGGCAACACCTGCAACATGCGACAAGGTTCAGTACAAATACTGGCAACACGGCAACACCTGCAACATGCGACAAGGTTCAGTACAAATACTGGCAACATGGCAACACCTGCAACATGCAACAAGGTTCAGTACAAATACTGGCAACATGGCAACACCGGCAACATGCGACAAGGTTCAGTACAAATACTGGCAAC
Source organism: Limnomonas spitsbergensis (assembly GCA_037349105.1). Lineage (NCBI taxonomy): Eukaryota > Viridiplantae > Chlorophyta > Chlorophyceae > Chlamydomonadales > Limnomonas > Limnomonas spitsbergensis. Next base: position 2,053,917 of record JAYJMM010000114.1, read on the forward strand.
ACAGCAACACTGGTAACATGCGACAAGGTTCAGTACAAATACTGGGAACACGGCAACACTGGTAACATGCGACAAGGTTCAGTACAAATACTGGGAACACGGCAACACTGGTAACATGCGACAAGGTTCAGTGAAATACGGTCCTGGCAGCACAGCAAAACTAGCAACAAGCACCAAGATTCAGTATCAGTACAAACACTGGCAGCACGGCAGTACTGGCAACATGCAAAAGGATTCTGTACAACATTGGCAATGTGAGACCCAAATCTTGCACACTTAAAAAACACGTTTAAAGCAGGCCCATGCACCACCGTCTTTCTCATAAAATTGCATGAGCTCTCTCCTCCTCCTCCCCCGCCTCCTCTCACGCTGTTGCATCCAATTTCGCAGCACTCCCCTCCCCACCACCCCACCCCCGTTACCTTTCTTTCGCCCGGGCACGGAACTTGAGATACTCCTCAGAAGTCATGACACTGCCAACGCGTCCCTTGGCAGGATCACTGTGGAACTGCGGCAACGGTCCACGTGAGGTGAGATCAAGGCTTCAGGGTCCAAGCTTCAGACTTCAGGGCTTCAGACTTCAGGGTTGAGACATCAGGGTTCAAAGCTGGTCAGGGATCCAAGAGGAACATGCCCTCATCCCCAGGGAGACGTGTTCCTGTTTGTCTTTCAAGTGCCAGGTTATTCAAAAAGATTTGATTTGCCCCGGACAAGGGCGGGGGGCGGGGGGCGGGGGGCGGGGGACTGTGCTGTCCTGTGTGCTGGAATGTACAAACCCTGGGGCGAAACTGCACGTGAGTAAAAATACAACAGGCTCAGCAAATGCTCGGACGCAGTACTGGGGTATGGGCATGGCCTCCTCTCACCACCCCGCCGCCGGCCTTAGTATATCAAACAAAATAGTGTAAATATCAGAGGCCGCAGAACAAAATTCCCTATGCCATAGAACAAAATGTACTGGAGGGTGGAGAACTGGAGACTACCGGTACGAGGCTGGCTCCTTTCACCCCCGCCCTAGGGCATACTTTTGGCATACCGGTACCGTCTTCTGTAAGTGTTTTGGCATACACCGTAAACAAAAAATTATGACCTTCTGACAAACATAAAAAAACTGCATCCCGCTGCTGCCCCAACCCCAAGTATGGCCCATGCTGCTGCTGCTGCTGCTGCCCCCCGGCCGCGGTGTGGCAAGCCCGCTGACTCAGCACCGCTCTTACCTAAGATGAGCCAAAAGTATAAAACCTGCATGCGTGAAGAGTCCCCCACACCGCCAACTTGCCGTTTTTTTTTACTATGTGCCTAATGTCTCAAACCCACCAGCCTGCCGCTGCTGCTCCGCAAGGAGGCCCGCGCACTGATATGCCTACCTTGAGCCAAATGTCCGATACCTCCTCCGGAGTCTTATCTGCAAGCTCCTCCACGCGCATGACATCTTCCAGCTTGGCTGAGCTGGGCATGGAGATGCTTGCAAGGCCCCTGGCAGTGATGACTGCATGGCGCTGCCACGGCATGCATGGCATCTGCATGCATGGAGGAATGGGGTACGCATGGGGTAGGAGCATGCAACGCCTGCATGCAGCCAACATGCATGTGGGTTGGAGCATGGGGCGACGCGTTAACACACAAGATTTTTAACGAAGCGAGGTGAAGCGATTGAAAGAGACATGCGTCTCCCCTGAAGCGCCCGTACCATGGGCAGTCCTGCTGGGAAGAACAGCTGCTTCGCCAGCCGTCTTGCGGCCATGGTGGCGATGCAGCGGCTAGTCCACGTGGGATGATATGAAGATGTGGTCTGCTAGGTTGTCACGCGTCAGGGCGACCAGGTGCTCGTCACTTCCGAACGGAGCTTGCGAGTCCGTTTCGACACAACGGTCGAAAGCTGCGCTAAACTGTCTTAAAGAGTAAAAGACGTAACGTGAGACAGGGGTCGTCCTGGCGCGTCTGTCGACCGACCGTTTCTATGGCTTCTTACGTTTACGCACAGAGCATCTTTTGCAGCAATATGTGTCGTGTCCGTTATTCAGAGACTGCGTCGCATGGGAGACTTTAACCCTGAACCCCCGAATCGGATGGAACACGCTATCTTCGCAGTCGGGGTTCATGTCCTTCATGCAGCCGGGAATCGTAGCCTCCTGAGATATAAGCTTGGTAGGATTTAAACTTCAAACCTCATCAGCTACCAGTGACCACATAGGTCAGCCACAACTAAAGCCACCCAAATCAGCAGGCTTTCTTGTTTTTCTTGACTGTAGTGCCGAGAGCTGGCTTTGTCAGTACCGATATTGTAGAGATGTGCCTTGCATGCCGATTCATATTTCTGCCATCAGCTGGTCAGCGGCAGCGCATTCGAAGAGTTGAACACAGCATGCACCTTGTTATGGACAGTTCACGCTGAAGATCTTGGCACGGACCATGTGAGCATGACCTGCTGCTACGCAACAAGTCCCCGCACAAGTGGAAACCATCCCACTTCATTTATGCTCACACCGATTCACATGCACATGCCATGCAATAAATGTGATGCCGCGCTGGACTGTAAAAACAAGTGCTAGGCTGACATGGTGACACAGCTGACATTCACAGCCGATCAGAAGCAACTAGGCACACAAGCACAAGCAGTAGTACCCCACATGCACAACACCTACAAACCCACCGCACAAACAGTAGCTCCCTACATGCACAACACCTAGAACCCCACCGCACAAGCAACACACGCAACACGCACATCACCGACTTTTCTTTTCTTAGAGGCTTTGTTGAGGGCTAGTCTCTAGTGGAACTCAGGTGTTGGACTTGATCTTCTTTGCCTTCCCGGCCTCTCCTTTTTTTCCTTTTCCCCTCTCTTCCTTTTAGTTCCTTCTTTACTCCCTTCTGAACAGGGCGCCCACACGGCCGAGCTTTGAGAGTTTGAGCAGGCCCAGAGGTGTAACGGGCACATCATCAACACCACCCGACATTCAACCAACAAAGCAGCACCATCGCCCAACATGTTCAGAACGCAAACAGAGTCAGGGACAAACTCGGCAACTGTTGCCCGAACACACAGCCTAGGACACCCAGTTTTCAGGACACACACGTCACCTGGGGGCTGCGCCGTAGAAATTGCCGAAGGCTCAGCTTTTACAAATATTTCTTGCCCTTGTCTGAGATGGACTTGCCATGGCATGAGCTGAACCAGGATTTATTTTCCCGGCATGACGGACACTGCTGCGCCCAAGCGGTCGAGCCTTTGCATCATGTTCTGCATGGGTTGAGGGTGATAACCCAGCGCTGCAGAGTATGTTTGATGATGGTGCACTTTTGAGCATGATCTTAAGTTGCGCATTATATATGTTGGAGGTTCAATACATGTTTTTGGAGTAATTATAAGCGTGTGACGCTTGGGACGTGTAAGCTGCAGTCCTACACTCCTACAGAGGCCAAGTTAAGTGGCCGTGAGATAAGTTGAATATTCTTGACATTTAGAATGTGAAGCCAAAAATCAGAGATCTCTGCCGAAATTGATCAGAATCATACCAAGCAGTGTACTGGCAAGCGGTAATTCTGGCAACAGTATGGCTGGGTTCCGACACAACCCGCAAAGCTTGACCACAAAATCACCGCCAATCATACAATCTGTATAATCATGTATTCCTAACATTTTTAACTAGCTATAGGCTAAGATAACAGCCTGAGAAGCCGGAGATAGGGCTCGCAACACGGTTGATCGAGTTGCTCTGTCCTTGCCCTGCTTCGTGACTCCGCGCGGGTCCAGATCTCAGCCTAGATCTCGGCCGCCAGGCATTTGACAAACTGTCAATCTCTGTTCAGCTCGACAACGGACTGCGTGGCCCAGCACACCATCTGAATTCAAATTTCCTCTCGTCTGCATGCCGCTGGGAGTTTTTGCGGTTTCGGGGTTTGGCAACCGGGCTCACACGCATGCCTACACAAAGTCTTTGCAATCAACCAGCAAGAATAGCAAAATCTTCTGGACCGCCGCCCACACTTTTTCAATACACAGCGCAGTGATACGCTCCCCAAGACACATCACTCGCGTCAGTTCCCAGGTTAGAGAGCCCTACATGACGGACGCCATAGCCCGCGGCCGCGAGGGAGCCGCACCCGGCGCCACAGCCCCAACGCAATCACCTCAAGACAAGAAGCTGTACAAGCATCTGACGCTCAGTAACGGCCTCGCCGTGCTGCTGATTAGCGACCCCGAGATCATAAAGAAGACCGCTGATGGGGAGGCAGGGGCGGACGAGCAGGCGAGTTCGGCTCAGCAGTGCATGAGCCGGGGGGCCTGTGAACTGAAAGCTCATGCACATGCAATTGAGCACAATTTCGGATTTCATCATACACATGACGGTGCCTTGGCCCAAACCAATTTCAGATTGCCCCATGCTGATTGGCTCATCTCATGCCCATGCGACTTTGCTAACAGAGTGCCGCTAGGCGAGGGGGCAGCTTTTTCATGGTACTCATGCGTCAGCACCCTCCATGCATGCACGCAGTCATGCGTGTGCATGCATGCGCCTGTCATCGGATGGGAAGATGTCACGTTGGCGGCATTGAGGGGAGTAAGGATCACATACAACATGCAAGAGCAGGGCGAATACAAGATCCCCGAGCCCCAGGCTCCGAACCTGATTATTACACCCTTCAACCTTGTACCCTCCTTGGCAACACCCTCTGGACATCCCCTTTTGGCAGGCGCCTGAGAAGGGAGAAGGGGGTGCTAAGCGCCCTCTGGGCCCAGGCGCTGCTCGCAAGGGTGGGAGCAAGAAGCAGCACAGCAATGAGGACGCAGAGAGCGATGGAGAGGATGATGAGGGGGAAGACGACGAGGAGGGCGAGGAGGGAGAGGAGGGCGAGAGCGGGGACGAGGGGGAGGATGAAGACGAGGGGGAGGATGAAGACGAAAGCGGGGACGAGAGCGGGGATGAGGACGAGGACGAGGGGAGTGGGGGCCCTAAGAAGAAGGGCGGGAAGAAGCATGAGGCTCAGAAGAAGGTGGGTGTGGAGTGGTGGGGGGCATTGGGAGGGGGTGCATCAGGGAGGGGATGGATCAGGGTGAATGCGGAGTGGTGGGGGCATCGGGAGGGGGTGCATCCGCGAGGGGATGGATCAGGTTGGGTGAGGAGCAGTGCTGCGCAATTGCGCCGTACTTCAGAAATCATGGAAGTCATTACGACGCCTAAATGACTTACTGGTAAAGGCAGCCGAATGGCCTTGAAAGTATCGAGACTGCAACTCAGCTGCACAATTCAGCTACCGTACGGACTTGGGTAATCAGCAGAGCACTGGTGTGGAAGGAGGGTGCGTCAGGGAGGGTGCGTCCTGCATGCCTCGGCAACTCGACGTCCTTGACCCTACACCCTACACCCTACACCCTAAACCCTGACCCTAATGTGTCACGGGTTCCGCGAGGATGGATGACCCGACGATAAAATGTCGAACGGGATTTGAAATGTTCAGAGGGTGTAACTTGATCACCTGCCAGTGACGCAGCACGAGCATATGTAAATGAATGATTTGAAGGTGCAGATCTTCCTGAGTCTGGGTCTACCCCCCCCCACACACATGATATAAGCACTGCCCCCATGCATGATATTATTGAGATGGCATCCAAGCACTACCGGTAGAACCAATGTAAAAGAACACGAGCAACTGAGAGCTGTAGATTTGTCTGTCACTGTGGCCCTTAACCCTCTCCCCACCCTTCGCTCTCTCGAATCCTCATGCCTGCTCTCTCAATGCCCCCCCTCCCCCTGCAGGCTGCAGCTGCCATGTCAGTCGGCATCGGCAGCTTCTGTGACCCAGTGCACATGCAGGTTTGTGCGCCTTGTGTGGCTTGTTTGTGGCTCCTGTGGCTTAACAAAATGCTTCTTTGTGGCTCCTGTGGCTTAACAAAATGCTTGTTTGTGGCTCCTGTGGCTTAACAAAATGCTTGTTTGTGGCTCCTGTGGCTTAACAAAATGCTTGTTTGTGGCTTTAAAACTGCTGGAGCGCGTTGGGGGAAGCAGGTTTGGGAACGGAACAGGGAGCCTCTAGTGTTTCCTTTTTCCGGCTACAAGTCCACCTTCGGCAGGCCGGCCCGCGGCCGCGGCCGCCTAAAGGTCCGATTGGGACCCAACCTGGACCGGCCTACGGCTGGCGGCCAAACTAGCATGGCTGGCCACAGACGGGGCCTCCGAACAGAGGCCGGAGTGAAGCTGACATGTAGCTGGTTCATGGGGAAAACAAACTGGGCGCTTCCTGGGGAGCAAGGCAGAGAGCAAGGCTTTCACCTTGTACCTTTCACCTTTCACCTCTCACCCCTCACCCTCCACCTCGCACATTTCAACACTCACCCCTCACCTTGCACCTCTATCCTTACGCCCCCCACTTTTAACCCCGCACCTTGCACCCTCACCCCTCAACTTGCACCACCAACCCCTCACCTTGCACCTCTCACCCCCCACCCTCCACCTTTCAACTTGCACCACTCACCCACCACCTTGCACCTCTCACCTTACACACATCACCTCTCACCTTACACCCCTCACCTCTCACCTTACACCCCTCACATTCCACCCCTCACCACTCACCTTGCAGCACTCACCTTGCACCTCTCATCCCCCACCCTTCACCCCTCGCCCTGCACCAGTCACCCACCACCTTGCAACTCCCACCCTCCACCTCTCACCTTACACCCCTGATCCTCCACCTGCCACTTTGTAACCCTCACATTTCACCTTGCACCCCTCACCTGCACCCCTCACCTCTCACCCCCCACCTTGCACCCCTCTCCCACCACCTCTCACATCTCACCCTCCAACACTCACCCCTCACCTTACACCCCTCACCTTGCACCTCTCACCCCTCACCCTTTACCCCTCACCTTGCACCTCTCACCCCCAACCTTCTCTCCTCACCCCCACTACTCAAGATCCCCTCCCTGGACCGCTCCCTCTCCCCTCCTCCGGCTTGATTTCCCTCAGGGTTTGTCGCACTACCTGGAGCACATGCTGTTCATGGGCAGCTCCAAGTTCCCCACGGAGAATGAGTACGACGAGTTTATCACCAAGAACGCCGGATCTAGCAACGCTTTTACAGAGCTGGTGAGCATATGAGGGGGCAGGTGGGGGCAGCAACGCTTTCAAAGAGCAAGTGGGGGCAGGTGGCAGGTGGGGGCAGCAACGCTTTCAAAGAGCAAGTGGTGGCAGGTGGCAGGTGGGGGCAGCAACGCTTTCAAAGAGCAGGTGGGGGCAGGTGGCAGGTGGGGGCAGCAATGTTTTTAAAGAGCAGGTGAGCATGAGGGGGCTTCATCCTGATTATTTTCCAGGGCGCTTCAGCTGCACACCTGCGACAGCTGTAAACCCACGGCCCTGTTACGTCGGCAGAGCCTCGATGAGGGGGGGGTGGCTCACTGGTCTGATGTATAGCATGATGATATGACATATTATTGACTCATCCGTGGTACATGTGGTACATGGCGTTGTTTGAATAAGAACAGGCAAGTCGCATTTGACCTCAGTGAAGGAGCTTTGCCTGCCCTTCCCCGCTGCGGCTGCTCCTCTCTGCTGCTCGCCTTCCTTGGCTACTCGCCTTCCTCTGCTGCTGTTTTCAGCATGCCTTCTGCCCTGTACACACGTACCCCCGCCAGAAGTGGATTTAATATTACAACACATAATCCCCTACTCCACCCTGCATGTCACTAGGGGGTGCCACCTGCATGTCACTAGGGGGTGCCACCTGCATGTCACCAGGGGGTGCCACCTGCATGTCACTAGGGGGTGCCACCTGCATGTCACCAGGGGGTGCCACCTGCATGTCACCAGGGGGTGCCACCTGCATGTCACCAGGGGGTGCCACCTGCATGTCACCAGGGGGTGCCACCTGCATGTCACCAGGGGGGGCCACCTGCATGTCACCAGGAGGTGCCCCCTGCATGTCACCAGGGGGTGCCACCTGCATGTCACCAGGGGGTGCCACCTGCATGTCACCAGGGGGTGCCACCTGCATGTCACCAGGGGGTGCCACCTGCATGTCACCAGGGGGTGCCACCTGCATGTCACCAGGGGGTGCCACCTGCATGTCACCAGGGGGTGCCACCTGCATGTCACCAGGGGGGGCCACCTGCATGTCACCAGGGGGTGCCACCTGCATGTCACCAGGGGGTGCCACCTGCATGTCACCAGGGGGTGCCACCTGCATGTCACCAGGGGGTGCCACCTGCATGTCACCAGGGGGTGCCACCTGCATGTCACCAGGGGGTGCCACCTGCATGTCACCAGGGGGTGCCACCTGCATGTCACCAGGGGGTGCCACCTGCATGTCACCAGGGGGTGCCACCTGCATGTCACCAGGGGGTGCCACCTGCATGTCACCAGGGGGTGCCACCTGCATGTCACCAGGGGGTGCCACTTGCATGTCACCAGGGGGTGCCACCTGCATGTCACCAGGGGGTGCCACCTGCATGTCACCAGGGGGTGCCACCTGCATGTCACCAGGGGGTGCCACCTGCATGTCACCAGGGGGTGCCACCTGCATGTCACCAGGGGGTGCCACCTGCATGTCACCAGGGGGTGCCACCTGCATATCACCAGGGAGTGCCACCTGCATGTCACCAGGGGGTGCCACCTGCATGTCACCAGGGGGTGCCACCTGCATGTCACCAGGGGGTGCCACCTGCATGTCACCAGGGGGTGCCACCTGCATGTCACCAGGGGTTGCCACCTGCATGCCACCAGGGGGTGCCACCTGCATGTCACCAGGGGGTGCCACCTGCATGTCACCAGGGGGTGCCACCTGCATGTCACCAGGGGGTGCCACCTGCATGTCACCAGGGGGTGCCACCTGCATGTCACCAGGGGGTGCCACCTGCATGTCACCAGGGGGTGCCACCTGCATGTCACCAGGGGGGGCCACCTGCATGTCACCAGGAGGTGCCCCCTGCATGTCACCAGGGGGTGCCACCTGCATGTCACCAGGGGGTGCCACTTGCATGTCACCAGGGGGTGCCACCTGCATGTAACCAGGGGGTGCCACTTGCATGTCACCAGGGGGTGCCACCTGCATGTCACCAGGGGGTGCCACTTGCATGTCACCAGGGGGTGCCACCTGCATGTCACCAGGGGGTGCCACCTGCATGTCACCAGGGGGTGCCACCTGCATGTCACCAGGGGGTGCCACCTGCATGTCACCAGGGGGTGCCACCTGCATGTCACCAGGGGGTGCCACCTGCATGTCACCAGGGGGTGCCACCTGCATGTCACCAGGGGGTGCCACCTGCATGTCACCAGGGGGTGCCACCTGCATGTCACCAGGGGTTGCCACCTGCATGTCACCAGGGGGTGCCACCTGCATGTCACCAGGGGGTGCCACCTGCATATCACCAGGGAGTGCCACCTGCATGTCACCAGGGGGTGCCACCTGCATGTCACCAGGGGGTGCCACCTGCATGTCACCAGGGGGTGCCACCTGCATGTCACCAGGGGGTGCCACCTGCATGTCACCAGGGGTTGCCACCTGCATGCCACCAGGGGGTGCCACCTGCATGTCACCAGGGGGTGCCACCTGCATGTCACCAGGGGGTGCCACCTGCATGTCACCAGGGGGTGCCACCTGCATGTCACCAGGGGGTGCCACCTGCATGTCACCAGGGGGTGCCACCTGCATGTCACCAGGGGGTGCCACCTGCATGTCACCAGGGGGTGCCACCTGCATGTCACCAGGGGGTGCCACCTGCATGTCACCAGGACGTGCCCCCTGCATGTCACCAGGGGGTGCCACCTGCATGTCACCAGGGGGTGCCACCTACATGTCACCAGGGGGTGCCACCTGCATGTCACCAGGGGGTGCCACCTGCATGTCACCAGGGGGTGCCACCTGCATGCCACCAGGGGGTGCCACCTGCATGCCACCAGGGGGTGCCACCTGCATGTCACCAGGGGGTGCCACCTGCATGTCACCAGGGGGTGCCACCTGCATGTCACCAGGGGGTGCCACCTGCATGTCACCAGGGGGTGCCACCTGCATGTCACCAGGGGGTGCCACCTGCATGTCACCAGGGGGTGCCACCTGCATGCCACCAGGGGGTGCCACCTGCATGCCACCAGGGGGTGCCACTTGCATGCCACCAGGGGGTGCCACCTGCATGTCACCAGGGGGTGCCACCTGCATGTCACCAGGGGGTGCCAGCTGCATGTCACCAGGGGGTGCCACCTGCATGTCACCAGGGGGTGCCACCTATATGTCACCAGGGGGTGCCACCTGCATGTCACCAGGGGGTGCCACCTGCATGTCACCAGGGGGTGCCACCTGCATGTCACCAGGGGGTGCCACCTGCATGTCACCAGGGGGTGCCACCTGCATGTCACCAGGGGGTGCCACCTGCATGTCACCAGGGGGTGTCACCTGCATGTCACCAGGGGGTGCCACCTGCATGTCACCAGGGGGTGCCACCTGCATGTCACCAGGGGGTGCCACCTGCATGTCACCAGGGGGTGCCACCTGCATGTCACCAGGGGGTGCCACCTGCATGTCACCAGGGGGTGCCACCTGCATGTCACCAGGGGGTGCCACCTGCATGTCACCAGGGGGTGCCACCTGCATGTCCACCAGGGGGTGCCACCTGCATGTCACCAGGGGGTGCCACCTGCATGTCACCAGGGGGTGCCACCTGCATGTCACCAGGGGGTGCCACCTGCATGTCACCAGGGGGTGCCACCTGCATGTCACCAGGGGGTGCCACCTGCATGTCACCAGGGGGTGCCACCTGCATGCCACCAGGGGGTGCCACCTGCATGTCACCAGGGGGTGCCACCTGCATGTCACCAGGGGGTGCCACCTGCATGTCACCAGGGGGTGCCACCTGCATGTCACCAGGGGGTGCCACCTGCATGTCACCAGGGGGTGCCACCTGCATGTCACCAGGGGGTGCCACCTGCATGTCACCAGGGGGTGCCACCTGCATGTCACCAGGGGGTGCCACCTGCATGCCACCAGGGGGTGCCACCTGCATGTCACCAGGGGGTGCCACCTGCATGCCACCAGGGGGTGCCAACTGCATGTCACCAGGGGGTGCCACCTGCATGTCACCAGGGGGTGCCACCTGCATGCCACCAGGGGGTGCCACCTGCATGCCACCAGGGGGTGCCACTTGCATGCCACCAGGGGGTGCCACCTGCATGTCACCAGGGGGTGCCAGCTGCATGTCACCAGGGGGTGCCACCTGCATGTCACCAGGGGGTGCCACCTATATGTCACCAGGGGGTGCCACCTGCATGTCACCAGGGGGTGCCACCTGCATGTCACCAGGGGGTGCCACCTGCATGTCACCAGGGGGTGCCACCTGCATGTCACCAGGGGGTGCCACCTGCATGTCACCAGGGGGTGCCACCTGCATGTCCACCAGGGGGTGTCACCTGCATGTCACCAGGGGGTGCCACCTGCATGTCACCAGGGGGTGCCACCTGCATGTCACCAGGGGGTGCCACCTGCATGTCACCAGGGGGTGCCACCTGCATGCCACCAGGGGGTGCCACCTGCATGTCACCAGGGGGTGCCACCTGCATGTCACCAGGGGGTGCCACCTGCATGTCACCAGGGGGTGCCACCTGCATGCCACCAGGGGGTGCCACCTGCATGTCACCAGGGGGTGCCACCTGCATGTCACCAGGGGGTGCCACCTGCATGTCACCAGGGGGTGCCACCTGCATGCCACCAGGGGGTGCCACCTGCATGTCACCAGGGGGTGCCACCTGCATGTCACCAGGGGGTGCCACCTGCATGTCACCAGGGGGTGCCACCTGCATGTCACCAGGGGGTGCCACCTGCATGTCACCAGGGGGTGCCACCTGCATGTCACCAGGGGGTGCCACCTGCATGTCACCAGGGGGTGCCACCTGCATGTCACCAGGGGGTGCCACCTGCATGTCACCAGGGGGTGCCACCTGCATGCCACCAGGGGGTGCCACCTGCATGTCACCAGGGGGTGCCACCTGCATGCCACCAGGGGGTGCCAACTGCATGTCACCAGGGGGTGCCACCTGCATGTCACCAGGGGGTGCCACCTGCATGTCACCAGGGGGTGCCACCTGCATGCCACCAGGGGGTGCCACCTGCATGCCACCAGGGGGTGCCACCTGCATGTCACCAGGGGGTGCCACCTGCATGTCACCAGGGGGTGCCACCTGCATGTCACCAGGGGGTGCCACCTGCATGTCACCAGGGGGTGCCACCTGCATGTCACCAGGGGGTGCCACCTGCATGCCACCAGGGGGTGCCACCTGCATGCCACCAGGGGGTGCCACCTGCATGTCACCAGGGGGTGCCACCTGCATGTCACCAGGGGGTGCCACCTGCATGCCACCAGGGGGTGCCACCTGCATGCCACCAGGGGGTGCCACCTGCATGCCACCAGGGGGTGCCACCTGCATGCCACCAGGGGGTGCCACCTGCATGTCACCAGGGGGTGCCACCTGCATGCCACCAGGGGGTGCCACCTGCATGTCACCAGGGGGTGCCACCTGCATGTCACCAGGGGGTGCCACCTGCATGTCACCAGGGGGTGCCACCTGCATGCCACCAGGGGGTGCCACCTGCATGCCACCAGGGGGTGCCACCTGCATGTCACCAGGGGGTGCCACCTGCATGCCATTAGGGGGTGCCACCTGCATGCCACCTGCCTAACTCCACCCCCACCCCCCTGCTATCCCTGCCCGCCTTCATCCGCCCTCCCCCCTCTACTCCCCTTATCTGCCTCCACTTCTAGCACCCCTAGCACCCCTCTCACCGCCCTTGTCTGCCCCTTAACGCCTGTGTTCATTCTCCCCTCCGTTTTAAGCCTGCCCTCGGCAGGTCGCGCCGTGCTGCGCCAAACGTCCGTTTGGGACCAAACCTGGACCTGCCTACGACTGGTGGCCAAAGTGGCATGGCTGGCCACAAACGGGGCCTCTGGCCAGAGGCCGGTTTGTAGCTGACATGTAGCCGAGTATCGGAGAAAAAAAATTGCTTGCCCCCCACCCCCCTTGCTCCAGGAATCCACCAACTACCACTTTGAGATCTCCCCTGACGCGCTGTCCGGAGCCCTGGATCGCTTCGCCCAGTTCTTCCTGTCCCCCCTCTGCCTGGAGACCTCTCTGGAGCGGGAGGTGCTGGCTGTGGACAGCGAGTTCAGCGGGGTACTTCAGGTGACGACGAGAGAGGGGGAGGTTATTTGAGGATGCATCAGCTACAATTCAGCTACACCACGGCCTCTGTCCGAGGGGCCTGGGTGGATGAAGCCCTGCTGTTTTAGGGTTAAGGGTTTAGGGGACCGGTTGGAGCAAGCCCTGCTGTTTTAGGGTTGAGGGTTTAGGGGACCAGGTGGAGCAAGCCTTGCTGTTTTAGGGTTGAGGTTTTAGGGGACTGGGTGGAGCAAGCCCTGCTGTTTTAGGGTTGAGGGTTTAGGGGACCGGGTGGAGCAAGCCTTGCTGTTTTAGGGTTGAGGGTTTAGGGGACTGGGTGGAGCAAGCCCTGCTGTTTTAGGGTTGAGGGTTTAGGGGACTGGGTGGAGCAATCAGTGCTGTTTCAGGGTTAAGGGTTTAGGGGACTGGGTGGAGCAAGTCCTGCTGTTTTGACCATCAGTAGCATGCCGGCCCAGGTGGGGTCCCTGTAGACGCGGGGGGGGCTGAACCGACGTCCTGCCAAAGTTGTCCTGGTGCGCACTTGGATGAAGAGATCGGCGGTGACATGGTGGCAGCTTGACATGCCACGAGTGCCTGTGTTTGCAGCGCCTGCCCATCCTCTACTCAACAGCGCATATGTGAGCCAGGGCCAGACTCAAGGTCATGCAGGCTGACAGATCGTGGGGGCTGAGATGCTGCGGAAAAATGGTGGAAACTATAAAATAACATCTTGGAACTGGAGTTGGTAACGATCGTATCGTTTCGACACACCTGTTCTGGTCGGGGTGGTTGTGCTGGCGGCCTTGTAGTGGTTGTGGTGGTGGTGGTTGTGTTGGTGCTGGCTGTGGTTGTCATCATGAGGTTGTGAATCGATGGGTTATTGGACCGACTCGGGGAGGATGGAGCAGGGCAGCAACTGGGGATTCAAACCAGGAAAAGAGGACTGTGGATCCAGGATGCCAGAGGCCCTCTGCAACAACCCATTCGACCCTTCCAAACAGCCATTCAACCCATCCAATATGATACACAACGCCCTCTGCAAACAACCCTTTGAACCTTCCACAAATATGTACGAAGCCCTCGATGAGTGACCGTTCAGCCCATTCAAAATATATATGCCTGGAGCCCTTTGCAAACAGCCACTTGCGTACATTTGACCCTTCAAAGAATATGCCAGATCCTTTCAGGCTCCCATCCTGTGTTCACTCTCTTGCACCTCCAAATCAAACCTGTCCCCCTCTCCCTTCCTCGACACACCCTCCCCCCTCCGTTCCTCCCTTCCTCTCTCAACATGTTCCCCTGTCCCTTCCTTAAACACCCCCCTCCCCCCCACTCCCTCCCTCCCTGCCTCTAGGTAGATGGATGTCCTCAACCCCCCCCTCCCCTCCTCCCTCCCTCCTTCTCTGCCGCTAGGTGGTTGGATGCCCTCAACTTCACCCGCCCCCCCTCCCTGTCTCTCTCTACATATTCCCCTCCCTTCCTTGAGCCCCCCCCCCCCTCCCCCTCCATCCCTTCCCCCTCTCCCTCTAAGTGGATGGATACCCTCAACTACACCTCCCCCCTCCCTTCCTCTCTGTACCTCTTCCCCTCCCTTCCTTGAGCCCCCCCCTCGCCCCCCCTCCCCCCCTGCCTCTAGGTGGATGGATGCCCTCAACTACACCTCCCCCCTCCCTTCCTCTCTGTACCTCTTCCCCTCCCTTCCTTGAGCCCCCCCCTCGCCCCCCCTCCCCCCCTGCCTCTAGGTGGATGGATGCCCTTAACTACACCCTCCCCCCCCTCCCTTCCTCTCTCTACCTCTGCCCCTCCGTTCCTCTCTCTACCTCTTTCCCTCCCTTCCTTCAGCCCCCCCCTCCCCCCCTCCCTGCCTCTAGGTGGATGGATGCCGCACCTCACAGCTCATCTGCCACACGGTGAGTGCATTCTAGGATACCACTCAACGGTTCTCAGACAACGCTGGATAAAGACCCAGGGTGACCTGGCTTATCTAGAGCAGGGCACTAGTGCCGCCAGGCTTGTCAGGCTTTAGAGGAGGGGCAATGCTAGGGATTAAGGTTTAGGCTTGAGAGCAGAGGCAATGCTAGGGTTAAGGGTTTAGGCTTAAGTGCAGAGGCATTGTCAGGGTTCAGGTTTTAGAGCAGAAGCATTGCCGGCCCCTCTTGGCCCACCTGGGCAATCCAGCACGGCTTGTTAAAAACCACAACTGACTTGCATGGAGCTGTCGTTAAATGGTGATGGGGGCGGCATGGCTTTGGATCCAAGCGAGGTTTCTGCCGGATTCAACCAGGTCAAAGTGGATCCAAGCTGCCGGATCCAGCCAGATCCAAGTTGCTGGATCCAGCCAGATCCAAGTTGCTGGATCCAGCCAGATCCAAGCTGCGCTGCCGCCTGCATAAGTTGTCCCGAGTCTCCACAATTTAAATAATGGGGACCCAACTGAACAAAATTCACGAGACAACGTCTGCCACACTGAAAGAGTCCCTTGCATCTCTACCCAGAGCGTGCCCCTGGTATGCAGCCTCTGTCCGTTTTAGTGTGATCCAGCTATAATCCAACTAGATCGCAGCTTACCGCTGTGGGGCCTGCAACAGCATATGCCCTGCTGCTCTGGAGGCTGCTGGCTGTATGACCCAGTCCTGGGTGGCTCCTCATCAGCCCTGTGGAGGCTGCCTGCCCATCCCCCCCAAAGCTGGTCTAGTGTGCACAAATTACGCTCAACACGGGTGGAATGCTGCGAAGCCTGGCATGCAGAAATGTAAGACCCATCCCTTCACACCCATAAATGTTTCATCGGACACTTGCACCGGTATGCAAAAGGTGGAGTTCAGTTGCTGTTACAAATTAACACAACCACCCACAGCCTTTTGCGAAAGGGCCACAGGCAGAGCGAGCCGGGGCGAAACAAGCCACAAGACTTCAGCCAACCCAGCAGGTGTCCTCGCACCTTCTGGGTTACCTGGAGTCCACCTTTTAAGTACCACCTCTGGATCTCAGTCGTTCTCGTGTCCCCCCTAACCCCTACATCACTCCCACCTGCCCCCCCCCCCCCCCTCCCCATGCTTCCCCTCCTACCCAATCCTCAGAGACCCCCTCTGACCCCCCCTGTACCCCTTGACAGGCCGAGGAGGGGCATATCTACCGCTCCTTCAGCTGGGGCAACAAGAAGAGCCTTTGGGATGACCCCAAGGCCTCAGGCATCGACATTCGCTCTGAGATCTTCAGCCACTACAAGTGAGCATTGGACCCTACATGTTTGTCTTTCCAGGACACCTGAGGGCCTACCATGCAGGGCCCACCGTACGAGGCCCGCCATAAATAGCCCACCATGAGGGATCCACCATGCAGGGCCCACCGTACATGGCCCGCCATGCATAGCCCACCACTGAGGATCCACCATTTTGGGATGACCGCACAGGGCCCGCTATGCATGGCCCACGCTGGTCTTGATTGCTGGCTTGCTGGTGTTGCGCTGGTCTTGCAACAGCCCTGTCTTCAGGCTTCACGTGCAGCGCAACCAGTGGTTCTGTTTTTGTGGCTCAGTTAATCATCAGCTACAGCTCAGCTACCAACCGGCCTCTGGCCGGAGGCTTATCGCTTTGCCTACACTGCTGCTTGGGCCATTGGATGGCGGTTGGCTGGTCCAGTTTTGTTCCCAGCCCAGCCATTGTGGCCAAGGGCAATAAGCGTCAGGTGCAATCGATAGCCAAACATCCGAAACCGGCCACCACTGCTGCTTGCCTCGTGTCACCCACTATTTTCCTGCAATCCACCTCTGCCTGCCCCACAGCCGTCATTACTGCGCGGAGCGTATGAGCCTGGTACTCATGGGCGGGGAGCCACTGGAGGAGCTGCAGGTGCGGAGTTTAGGGCTTAGGTTTAGGGTTTAGGGTAGACCCTAAACCGTAAACCCTTAACTAGGAGCCTCTGGAGGAGCTACAGGTGCGGAGGAAAAGGGCCAGGGTCCGCATTGTATGGCTATCATAGGACCTAGCCAGCCTTACAACCTTGAGGAGCGTCCATGCACACGTGTACATGCACACATTCGTCCATGCTCACATGCGTCCATGCGTCCATGCTCACATGCGTCCATGCTCACATGCACACATACGAAAATGCGTCCATGCGTCCATGCACACATACGAAAATGCGTCCATGCTCACATGCGTCCATGCGTCCATGCACACATACGAAAATGCGTCCATGCTCACATGCGTCCATGCTCACATGCGTCCATGCGTCCATGCACACATGCGTCCATGCGTCCATGCACACATACGAAAATGCGTCCATGCACACATGCGTAAATGCGTCCATGCACACATACGTCCATGCAGACTATGCATCCATGCACACATGTGTCCATACGTAAATACGTCCATGCACATATGCGTGCATGCGTCCATGCACACGTGTTAATGTGTCTCCTGAAGCGCCTTATGTATTCGTAGAAACATGTTGCTGTGATGTAGATGAGCGGTAGTAGCCCACCCCCGTGGTTTACGCTTCCTGAGGGTTAGGGACGAATGAAAGTACAAATCGGGTTTTTGTCCATCATCAATGCCATGTCCTAGTTTAGGGTGTAGGGTTCAGGGCTTACGGTTTAGGGAAGTAAATCGTGTTTTTTCTGTCGATTGTTCCCCACGAGGGCAGCGTCAAATACATGAATCACTAATTCACCTTTGAGGGAAGGCTATTCAAACCTACGTTACCCAAACTGCCGAGCTAGCACTACGATCTCTGCGCTATTCAGAAGGTGGCCGTGTCCTTGGGGAGGGTTCTATCCCGTAACGAGCAGGTACCGGTAAGGACCATTGCTTTGCGATGCGCTTCAACCAGTGAGGGTGCATTCAAGGATGTGTTGGGTCCTAGAGGGCTTTGTGTGCCAGTATTTTCACACTTCAGCTAACAAGTGCCGCCCTTAACCTGATGAAGTTGTTGTCAGAAAGCCTTGAGCCCTAGACCCTGAAATTCTAAAATCCTGTACCCCGTACCCTGAAGCGTTGTACCCTGAGACCCTGTATCCTGAAACCCTACACCCTGACAACCAGTACCCTGAAACCCTTGTACCCTGGAACCCTGCGCCTTGATTCTCTCTGCCCTGAAACCCTTTTACCCTGTACCCTGAAACCCTGCGTAGAGCTGGGTGGAGGAAATGTTTGCGGGCCTGCCCACAGGCAAGGGGCCGCGCCCCAACTTCGCCGACGCCGGCATGCCGTTTCAGGTGCGAACGCAGCTGCGGGGGGCCCGGGGCTGGAGGCCAGGTCCATGTGTGAAGCACATCTTTGTGTGAAGCACATATTTGTTTGAAGCACATCTTTTTGTGAAGCACATCTTTGTGTGGAGCACATCTATGTGTGGAGCACATTTATGTGTGAAGCACATCTATGTGTGGATCACATCTTTGTGTGGAGCACATCTTTGTGTGAAGCGCATTTATGTGTGAAGCACATCTATGTGTGGATCACATCTATGTGTGGAGCACGTCTTTGTGTGAAGCGCATCTATGTCTGAAGCACATTTATGTGTGATAGGCATTCACTACCGGTGGGGCACGGGATAATGTTTTGTAAGCTGTGACGGCTGTGCTCGTCCGTGCATATAGCCAACATTGCTTTGTAACAGCAGCTCAGCTTCGTAACAGCAACAACAACAACAACACACGCCATGCGACACTGATCCCTGCCGAGGTCCACGTGGGTGGGGAAGCTGATACCCCAGTCCTCACGTCTCTCCGTCAAGTCTTTCATGAAGCCTGTCATGAAGTCTGCCATGAAGTCTGCCATGAAGTCTGCCATGAAGTCTGCCATTCAGTATGGTGCTTCTTTCGTGCCTCGAAATTCGGCTCTCACACTTCCAAGGATCTGTGACTCTTGCCTCCATCTTAGGAACTTCCACACTCCACCCGTCATCCTTTGCCTTTCATCTCAGCCCTGGAATTTCGAACCCTGCACCCTGCACCTGTTGCCTTTCACTTCAACCCTAAACCCTGAACCCTTTACCTCCAACCCTTAAGCTTCAACCCTGCACCCTGCACCTCTCACCTCCAACCCTTAAGCTTCAACCCTGCAACCCCCACCTCTCACCTCCACCTCGCACCTCCAACCCTTAATCTTCAACCCTGCATCCTGCACTCTCTACCTTTCACCCCCACCCTTCACCTCCAACTCTTAAGCTCAAACCCTGCACCATGCACCCTCCACCTCTCACCTCCACCCCTCACCTCCAACTCCTTAAGCTTCAACCCTAAACCCTAAACCCTAAACCCTGCTGGGCCGTCACCTCCAACCCTGCAGCTTCAACCCTGCACCTTGAACCCTAAACCCTGCAGGGCCGTCACCTGTACGCCATGCCCTCCGTCAAGGACCATCATGAGGTGTCCATTACCTTCCCGCTGCCATCCCTCCTGGGGCAGTACACAAAGAAGGCGGAGCACTACATCAGTCACTTGGTGGGCCACGAAGGTCCAGGCTCTCTCCTATCAGCACTCAAGGTATGTGAGGGGCTAGGGGGAGACAGAGGGAGGAGAGGGGGGGGAGGCGTAGGGGAGAGAGAGGGGGGGGGAGAGAGAGGGAGGGAGAGGGAGGAAAGGGAGAGAGGGGGGGGGGGGTTCAGTTGCAGGCTCTCAGCATAAAAGGTTTTCAGTTCCCAAGGGAACTATGGGAGAAAGAGGGGCGAGAAAGAGGGGCGACAGAGAGGGGCGAGAGACGTAGGGGCCTGGGGGGGGCGGGGAGAGGGGGGAAAGGAAGAGAGATAAGGGGTGGGGTGGGGGGTGATAATGTTGTGTTTAATTTTAGCTTACTGAGTGAGCCAATAACGTGGTTCTCTCAATCCTTGCCCCTGGGCCTGTTGCTCATGTCCTAATTGACCAGGGATGTTTTTTCGTCTTGATCAAATGATGTCGTAGGGTTAAGGGTTTCACTTTAAGGGTCGAGGGTTAAGGGTTAAGATGGGGTTTGCCTGATTCATCATGTCGTGAGGGAGAGGGAGGGGGGCGGTGGTGTCCTAAGGGCAGCCGGCGGCTGACAGCTGCCCAATGAGATATGTTTGCCCTCACTTCCTTTGCCCCACCCATGATGGATATGCCTTTTTGAGGAAGGCCCAGAGGAGTGTCATTAATTGACCCGGCAAGTTCATGCTCAGGTTGCTCCTTGTCGTGGTGTGTCCAATCTCTCGAACCCCCCCTCCCCCCCCCCCCCCCCCCACACACGCACTCATGCACACACGCACATTGCCCCTCCCCTACTTCTTCCGCCCTGATCCTCCTTTCCTAAAACCCCAAACCCTTCCCTTCCTGTCCCCGCAGGCGCTCGGGTGGGCCCAGGAGGTGGTTGCGGGCGTGTCGGAGGATGGCCACAACCAGAACACCGCTTGCTTCTTGTTCACCATCACCATCAACCTTACAGAGGCGGGGCTGGCGGCGGGGCCGGGGCTGGGGCTGGCGCCACTGGCCATGGTGTTTCAGTACTTGGACATGCTGCGGAAGCTGGGTGTGTGGGGGGCTGTGTGTGGGGGGTGGGGAGGTGTGGGGGCGGAAGCTGGATGTGTGTGGGGGGCAGGTTGTGTGTGGGGTGCAGGGTGTGGGGGGGGGCAAGGGGGGAGGTAGGGGGGGAGCGGAAGCTGGGTGTGTGTGGGATAGGGGGGGGAAGCTAATGCTGGGCGTGTGTCGGCTGGGAAAGGGGGGGGGGCTGGCTGGCGCCACTGGCCATGGTGTTTGAATACCTGTGTATGATGTGAGGGCTGGATGAGTGTGGGTTGTGCAGGGGTTGGAGTGGTTGGGAAGAAGGTGGGTAGGTAGGTAGGTGTGACTGAGTGTGTGGCGAGGTAGGGCTCTTTCACACTTAACGGGCTCGTTCACACTATTATGGACCCCTTTCTGCTTGCTCCGCAACCACCACTCCCCCCCCCCCCCTGCAGGACCCCAGGAGTGGGTGTGGCAAGAGCTGCGGGCGATATCGGATATGCGGTTCCTCTTTCAGGTGGGTTTTGCGTGAGAATTAGGGTTAAGGGTCAATCCTGCACGCTAAGTTAGGGTTAATGGCTTTGAGCCAAGGGTCGACCCTGCACCCTCAGTAAGGGTTTAGGGTGAAGGGTCAGTCCTGCACCCTAAGTTAGGGTTAATGGCTTTGAGTCAAGGGTCGACCCTGCACCCTATGTAAGGGTTTAGGGCTATGGGTCAACCCTGCAACCTAAGTTAGGGTTCATGGCTTTGAGTCAAGGGTCGACCCTGCACCCTAAGTAAGGGTTTAGGGCTAAGGTTCAACCCTGCACCCTAAGTTAGGGTTTAGGGCTAAGGGTCAACCCTGCACCCTAAGTTAGGGTTTAGGACTAAGGTTCAACCCTGCACCCTAAGTAAGGGTTTAGGGCTAAGGTTCAATCCTCCAACCTAAATTAAGGTTAATGGCTTTGAGTCAAGGGCCGACCATGCACCCTAAGTAAGGGTATATGGCTAAGGTTCAACCCTGCAACCTAAGTTAGGGTTTAGGGCTAAGGTTCAACCCTGCACCCTAAGTAAGGGTTTAGGGCTAAGGGTCAACCCTGCACCCTAAGCTAGGGTTAATGGCTTTGAGTCAAGGGTCGACCCTGCACCCTAAGTAAGGCTTTAGGGCTAAGGTTCAACCCTGCAACCTTAGTTAGGGTCAATGGCTTTGAGTCAAGGGTCAACCCTGCACCCTAAGTAAGGGTTTGGGGCTAAGGGTCGACCCTGCACCCTAAGTTAAGGTTAATGCCTTTGAGTCAAGGGTCAACCCTGCAACCTAAGTAAGGGTTTAGGGCTAAGGTTCAACCCTGCAACCTAAGTAAGGGTTTAGGGTTAAGGGTCAACCCTGCACGCTAAGTTAGGGTTAATGGCTTTGAGCCAAGGGTCGACCCTGCACCCTCAGTAAGGGTTTAGGGTGAAGGGTCAGTCCTGCACCCTAAGTTAGGGTTAATGGCTTTGAGTCAAGGGTCGACCCTGCACCCTATGTAAGGGTTTAGGGCTATGGGTCAACCCTGCAACCTAAGTTAGGGTTCATGGCTTTGAGTCAAGGGTCGACCCTGCACCCTAAGTAAGGGTTTAGGGCTAAGGTTCAACCCTGCACCCTAAGTTAGGGTTTAGGGCTAAGGGTCAACCCTGCACCCTAAGTTAGGGTTTAGGACTAAGGTTCAACCCTGCACCCTAAGTAAGGGTTTAGGGCTAAGGTTCAATCCTCCAACCTAAATTAAGGTTAATGGCTTTGAGTCAAGGGCCGACCATGCACCCTAAGTAAGGGTATATGGCTAAGGTTCAACCCTGCAACCTAAGTTAGGGTTTAGGGCTAAGGTTCAACCCTGCACCCTAAGTAAGGGTTTAGGGCTAAGGGTCAACCCTGCACCCTAAGCTAGGGTTAATGGCTTTGAGTCAAGGGTCGACCCTGCACCCTAAGTAAGGCTTTAGGGCTAAGGTTCAACCCTGCAACCTTAGTTAGGGTCAATGGCTTTGAGTCAAGGGTCAACCCTGCACCCTAAGTAAGGGTTTGGGGCTAAGGGTCGACCCTGCACCCTAAGTTAAGGTTAATGCCTTTGAGTCAAGGGTCAACCCTGCAACCTAAGTAAGGGTTTAGGGCTAAGGTTCAACCCTGCAACCTAAGTAAGGGTTTAGGGCTAAGGGTCAACCCTGCACCCTAAGTTAGGGTTAATGGCTTTGAGTCAAGGGTCAATCCTGCAACCTAAGTAAGGGTTTAGGGCTAAGGGTCAACCCTGCAACCTAAGTAAGGGTTAATGGCTAAGGTTCAACCCTGCACCCTAAGTTAGGGTTAATGGCTTTGAGTCAAGGGTCAACCCTGCAACCTAAGTAAGGGTTTAGGGATAATGTGCAACCCTGCAACCTAAGTAAGGGTTTAGGGCTAAGGTTCAACCCTGCAACCTAAGTTAAGGTTAAAGGCTTTGAATCAAGGGTCAACCCTGCAACCTAAGTTAGGGTTTATGGCTTTAATGTAAGGGTGAGCCCTGCACCCTGAATAAGGTTTAAGGTTTAAGGGACACCCTGCACCCTAAATTAGGGTTCAGGGTTGAGGTTAATCTGCAACCCTGCAATCCTAAAGTAAGGGTGAACCTTGCACCCTAAACCCTCTCAAATCCGGTTAGGAGGTGCCTATTCTAGGTGGGTTGGGCAGCCGGGGCCCTATGTGCCCTTTTAAGGTTG
Organism: Limnomonas spitsbergensis; assembly: GCA_037349105.1. NCBI lineage: Eukaryota > Viridiplantae > Chlorophyta > Chlorophyceae > Chlamydomonadales > Limnomonas > Limnomonas spitsbergensis. The sequence continues at coordinate 2,077,209 of JAYJMM010000114.1, forward strand.
GTTTGTGGAGATGTGGCCCTCTGCATTCTTTGAGGTGGTATGGTTAGCAGGGGCTGGGGGCTAGGGCTAGGGGCTAGGGCTAGGGTTCACGAGGAGAAGCAGGGGCTAGAGCTAGGGCTAGGGCTAGGGCTAGGGCTAGGGTTCACGAGAGGGGCTGCGCACTGTGTAGCTGTGGTTCAGATTGGATACGAGGTCCCTCCAGTAGGTTTGCTAATTTTCAGATCCCATATCAGTGTTTGCTCTCATGGGACAGTTGTCTTTTGCAGGGATTGGGCAGGGGCTAGCTCAGCTAAGTTGGTGCCATAGATTGTTGATGCGCATGGATTCAGCGGGTGGTAGCTGGTGGCAGCTGGCGGTAGCTTTCACTTGTGACGGGTGGTAGCTGGTGGTAGCTGGTGACAGCTGGCGGTAGCTTTCACTTGTGACGGGTGGTAGCTGGTGGTAGCTGGGGGCAGCTGGCTATAGCTTTCAATTGTAGCTGGTGGTAGCTGGCGGCAGCTGGCTGTAGCTTTCAATCGTAGCTGGTGGTAGCTGGTGGCAGCTGGCTATAGCTAACAATTGTAGCTGGTGGTAGCTGGTGACAGCTGTACATGAATATACGCAGGGAGCCGTATAGGAGGAAGAGGTGTCATGGCCTGCGCGACACGTGCTATACTAAACACTATGCACCTGTCCACCTTGCAGCCGAAACACCTCAGGAAGGGAACGCGATGGATTCGATGCCGAACCTCATACCCAATACCTGTTACCCACCCTAAGCCCTTAAACCCTAAACCTTGAACCCAATACCTGTAACCCACCCTAATCCCCTAAACCCAATACCCAATACCTGCAACCCACCCTAAGCCCTTGAACCAAGACCCTGAACCTGCCTCCATCAGGAGGAAGAGGACGCCATGGACTACGTGACGCGACTGGCAGGCGCTATGCACCTTGTGGACCCTAAGCACGTGCTGTGCGCCGAATATCTGTATGAGGAGTGGGACCCCGTGCTGGTGAGAGGAGGGGCGGCTAGGGAGGAGGAGCTGGTGGGCAGGGACAGGTGGGGTGGTAGGGAAGGTAGGGGGGGGCAAGAAGACTGTGAAGCAGGGGCTGGTGGGAAGGAGGGGCTAGTAGGGAGGAGGAGGAGGTGAGCAGGCGGGGCTGGTAGGCAGGGAGGGGGAGCTGGTGGGCAGGGACAGGTGGGGTGGTAGGGAAGGCAGGGGGGAGTAAGAAAACTGTGAGGCAGGGGCAGGTAGGGATGAAGAGCAGGTGTTAGGGAGGAGCAGGTGTGGAGGAGGAGCAGGTGTGGAGGAGGAGCAGGTGGGGAGGCAGGGAGGGGGAAGGGGGGAGGGGGGGGAGAAATGGAGACGGGGAAGAAGGAAGGCAGGAAGGAGGGGTCAAATAAGAAGGCTGGGTGCTTGGGGCTGGTTGCGAGGCAGGGAGCGTTTGCACAGCCAGCGCCCGCTGGCACAGGTTTCTTCGGGAGCTTCTACGTCTAAACTTGCCCAACATGAAGGTCTTTCACCTTCCTGAGCTTCGATATTGTGGGCGAGTTTTTGGTGTTCCTTCATGTAGTGGAGATACCCGAAATTAGTATTGTGTTGTTGCTGCTCTTGACCTGTCTGATAGCGCTGTCTATCGAGGTCCCCTATCTCCCTTGCTCTCTACCTGGTTGCTGACCTTGCCCTTGACCCAACACCCTGTCTCTGTTCCCCCCAGGTGGAGCAGCTGATGGGCCTGATGGGGGCAGAGCAGGGGAGCTACCGCATCGACCTCCTGACCAAGTCGTTTGACCAGGTGCGGGCGGTCGCAGAGTCAGGCATACCTTGTTCATTGGGGTTGGGGGCAGGGGTGCCTTGTTCAGTACAGGGGGTATACGGGGCATCAGCGTTGAGATGGTCTAGACACATCCTGACTTAAAAGGGTGACATTCGCAGAATCGTTTCAAGGAGTGGTAAAACAGCGGGTTTCGGGGTTAAGGCTCGGCGTGGACAATCTGTTTTGAACTCCAGAGGCTGCCCTTGGGAGTCGACCATTGATCTCTGCTGAGGCTTTGAACAAGCGCTGTCACCCTGATCACCTAGGCCTGAGCCCTCACCCTGCCGACCACAGGTGCAAGAACACTCATTTCCATTTGACCCCCCTTGGCTGTACCTAGCATCCCAACCTTGGATCCGATGCCATTGGATCCTTGACCCAACCCTGAACCCTTATCCTGACCTCTAACCCTGAACTCTGACCTTCAACCCTTACCCTGAACCCTAAACCCTGAACCCCAAACCCGCATCTACAAATTATACAGGTTCGCCAGCAGGTGGAGGCGCTGGCTTCCTCTTCGGGCTTGTCTATGCGTGTGGTTCAGGAGCCATGGTTCCAGATGGAGGCGGTGGCTCTTGAGGTGTGAGAGGAGGGTAGGAGTGCAGGGGGGGGGGGGGATGTTGAGGTGTGAGAGGAGGGGAGGGGTGCAGGGGGGGGGGGGGTGAGGTGTGAGAGGAGGGGAGGGGTGCAGGGGGGGGGTGTTGAGGTGTGAGAGGAGGGGAGGGGTGCAGGGGGGGGGGGGGGGGGGGGGGGGGTTGAGATGTGAGAGGAGGGGAGGGGTGCAGGGGGGGGGGATGTTGAGGTGTGAGAGGAGGGGAGGGGTGCAGGGGGGGGGGGGATGTTGAGATGTGAAGGGAGGGGGGGGGGTGCAGGGGGGGGGGGGGTGAGGTGTGAAGGGAGGGGGGGGAGTGCAGGGGGGGGGGGGGATGTTGAGGTGTGAAGGGAGGGGGGGGGGGTGCAGGGGGGGGGGGGGGGGTGAGGTGTGAGAGGAGGGGAGGGGTGCAGGGGGGGGGTGTTGAGGTGTGAGAGGAGGGGAGGGGTGCAGGGGGGGGGGGGGATGTTGAGGTGTGAAGGGAGGGGAGGGGTGCAGGGGGGGGGAGGGGGGATGTTGAGGTGTGAGAGGAGGGGAGGGGTGCAGGGGGGGGGGGGTTGAGGTGTGAGAGGAGGGGAGGGGTGCAGGGGGGGGGTGTTGAGGTGTGAGAGGAGGGGAGGGGTGCAGGGGAGGGGGGGGATGTTGAGGTGTGAGAGGAGGGGAGGGGTGCAGGGGGGGGGTGTTGAGGTGTGAAGGGAGGGGAGGGGTGCAGGGGGGGGGAGGGGGGATGTTGAGGTGTGAGAGGAGGGGAGGGGTGCAGGGGGGGGGGGGTTGAGGTGTGAGAGGAGGGGAGGGGTGCAGGGGGGGGGTGTTGAGGTGTGAGAGGAGGGGAGGGGTGCAGGGGGGGGGTGTTGAGGTGTGAGAGGAGGGGAGGGGTGCAGGGGGGGGGGAGGTGTGAGAGGAGGGGAGGGGTGCATGGGGGGGGGGGAGGGCATTCAAACACCCTCTTGAGGTGCGAGAGAGGGGAGGGGTGCAGTGGGGGGGGGGAGGGGGAGGTCATTTGAACACCCTCTTGAGGTGTGAGCCGGAAAGAGTGAGTTCTAGGTTGACATTTTCTACGACAATTTTCTGAGTACGACCCTCACTTCACCCCCCCCCCCCCGGCCCCCCCCCCATTTAGGAGGGGGGGGTCTGTGGGGAGTCATGAGTAGAGCAGCAAGGAGCAGGGGGGGGGGGTCCTACACGTCTTCTTGTTCCCGAGGGGCCTGACTGGCTTCACATGCGAGGGTTTATACCCGCTCCGACCTTTGCCACGCCCTGATTGATGAGAATTATCCTGGATGCTGCAGCGCTGAACCCCAAACCCTAATCCCTGTTGAGCCCCCTACCCCTCCTGCACCCACCGGGCGGGCTCTTGCCTCGCTGGAGTGTTCGCGATGATGGATCATTGAGCGTGGTGGCGCAGGGTTGCGAGCCTCTTGCTTCGGTGCACATTGAAGTAAATCCGGAAGGGAACAGCCTGAGTCACACTCGTGAGCTCCGCCCCTTGCTTGCACTTTTGAGCCATGGCTCTTGGTCACACATGCGAGCCCTGCCCCTTGGCTGCACTGTTGAGCCATGTCCCTGGGTCACACTAGTGAGCCCTGTCTGCTGGTCACACTTTTGAGACGTTAATATTGATCACATTAGTGAGCCATGTGTATTGGTCAAACTTTACAGTCAAGTCTCTAGGTCACACTTGTGGGCCCTGCCCCTTGGTTGCACTTTACAACGCTGAACCCTCGTTCAACTTCCACAGCCCGAGAATGTCATTGTAACCCTATAACCTGCTGCCCTGGACCCTATAACCTGCTGCCCTGGACCCAGAACCTGCTGCCCTGGACCCTAGAACCTGCTGCCCTGGACCCTAGAACCTGCTGCCCTGGACCCTAGAACCTGCTGCCCTGAACCCTATAACCTGCTGCCCTGGACCCAGAACCTGCTGCCCTGAACCCTTTAACCTGCTGCCCTGGACCCTATAACCTGCTGCCCTGGACCCAGAACCTGCTGCCCTGAACCCTATAACCTGCTGCCCTTAACCCTACCCCCCCTTCCCCGTTCCTGTCTCCCTTGCAGCTGCCCGCCTCGATGTGCAGTGGGTGGGCAGCGCAGCCCCCCTCCCTTCTCCTGCGCATGCCGCCCGTCAACCCTTACGTCCCGACGAACTTTGCTCTGAAAGCGGGCGCCGAGGAGGCTGCCGCTGAGGCGGCGGGCGTCGCCAGCCTGGCGGCGGAGCAGGGCCTGCCGGTGGTGCTCGCCGTGCCCCCTGTGCTTGCCCTCGACGAGCCAGGTGTGTGTGTGTGTGTGTGTGTGTGTGTGTGTGTGTGTGTTGTGGGGGGGGGAAATCGGCTTTTGCATTCGAACTTCTGAATTCGGAGTTTTGAATCCACGTAATGCTTGGATTCGAGCTGACGTGGCGCGTGGCCGCCTGGCGCCGGCTCTTTGATCGCGCTGTATAGCAATGAGGGATCGTTGGGTAACGAGGGCCTCGGCTTTTCTTGAAACCACACGAGACATGGAGCAGGAACATGTATAGGACCCTACGCCACGGCTCCTACACTTCCAGGATGGCTTTGTGCCCTTAACCCACAATTCTTACGCCTTACCCTTACGCCTTACCCTTACTACGCACAACCCTTTAACCTAAACCTTGTCTTCTCCTCTTCACCGTGACCCTAAACCCTGTACCCTGATCTCTCTTCTTACGCCGTGACCCTCAATCCTATACCCTGCTTTCTCTTCTGTCCGCCAGGTTGTCAATGAGCAAACTCTGATGAACATTGTTTGGGGTAAACCTCGAACAATATGGATTGAATCAATTGTTAGGGCTATAAGCTTAACCCGTCTGTCTCCCCACCCCCCTGCCGCCCCACCTCCCCTGCTGCAACGCCCAACCCTGCGCCTGTGGCACAACCTTTACCCGTCTGTCTCCCCGCCCCCCCTGCCGCCCCACCTCCCCTGCTGCAACGCCCAACTCTGCGCCTGTGGCACAACCTTGCCCCATCTGTCTCCCCGCCCCCCTGCCGCCCCACCTCCCCTGCTGCAACGCCCAACCCTGCGCCTGTGGCACAACCTTGCCCCATCTGTCTCCCCGCCCCCCTGCCGCCCCACCTCCCCTGCTGCAACGCCCAACCCTGCGCCTGTGGCACAACCTTGCCCCATCTGTCTCCCCGCCCCCCTGCCGCCCCACCTCCCCTGCTGCAACGCCCAACCCTGCGCCTGTGGCACAACCTTGCCCCGTCTGTCTCCCCGCCCCCCTGCCGCCCCACCTCCCCTGCTGCAAAGCCCAACCCTGCGCCTGTGGCATAACCTTTACCCATCTGTCTCCCCGCCCCCCCTGCCGCCCCACCTCCCCTGCTGCAACGCCCAACCCTGCGCCTGTGGCACAACCTTGCCCCATCTGTCTCCCCGCCCCCCTGCTGCCCCACCTCCCCTGCTGCAACGCCCAACTCTGCGCCTGTGGCACAACCTTGCCCCGTCTGTCTCCCCGCCCCCCCTGCCGCCCCACCTCCCCTGCTGCTACGCCCAACCATGCGCCTGTGGCACAACCTTTACCCGTCTGTCTCCCCGCCCCCCCTGCCGCCCCACCTCCCCTGCTGCAACGCCCAACCCTGCGCCTGTGGCACAACCTTGCCCCGTCTGTCTCCCCGCATCCCTGCCACCCCACCTCCCCTGCTGCAACGCCCAACCCTGCGCCTGTGGCACAACCTTTACCCGTCTGTCTCCCCGCACCCCTGCCGCCCCACCTCCCCTGCTGCAACGCCCAACTCTGCGCCTGTGGCACAACCTTGCCCCATCTGTCTCCCCGCCCCCCCTGCCGCCCCACCTCCCCTGCTGCAATGCCCAACCCTGCGCCTGTGGCACAACCTTTACCCATCTGTCTCCCCGCACCCCTGCCGCTCCACCTCCCCTGCTGCAACGCCCAACTCTGCGCCTGTGGCACAACCTTGCCCCATCTGTCTCCCCGCCCCCCTGCCGCCCCACCTCCCCTGCTGCAACGCCCAACCCTGCGCCTGTGGCACAACCTTGCCCCATCTGTCTCCCCGCCCCCCTGCCGCTCCACCTCCCCTGCTGCAACGCCCAACTCTGCGCCTGTGGCACAACCTTTACCCATCTGTCTCCCCGCCCCCCTGCCGCCCCACCTCCCCTGCTGCAACGCCCAACCCTGCGCCTGTGGCACAACCTTGCCCCATCTGTCTCCCCGCCCCCCTGCTGCCCCACCTCCCCTGCTGCAACGCCCAACTCTGCGCCTGTGGCACAACCTTGCCCCGTCTGTCTCCCCGCCCCCCTGCCGCCCCACCTTCCCTGCTGCAACGCCCAACCATGCGCCTGTGGCACAACCTTTACCCGTCTGTCTCCCCGCCCCCCTGCCGCCCCACCTCCCCTGCTGCAACGCCCAACCCTGCGCCTGTGGCACAACCTTGCCCCGTCTGTCTCCCCGCACCCCTGCCACCCCACCTCCCCTGCTGCAACGCCCAACCCTGCGCCTGTGGCACAACCTTTACCCGTCTGTCTCCCCGCACCCCTGCCGCCCCACCTCCCCTGCTGCAACGCCCAACTCTGCGCCTGTGGCACAACCTTGCCCCATCTGTCTCCCCGCCCCCCTGCCGCCCCACCTCCCCTGCTGCAATGCCCAACCCTGCGCCTGTGGCACAACCTTTACCCATCTGTCTCCCCGCACCCCTGCCGCTCCACCTCCCCTGCTGCAACGCCCAACCCTGCGCCTGTGGCACAACCTTGCCCCATCTGTCTCCCCGCCCCCCTGCCGCCCCACCTCCCCTGTTGCAACGCCCAACCCTGCGCCTGTGGCACAACCTTGCCCCATCTGTCTCCCCGCCCCCCTGCCGCTCCACCTCCCCTGCTGCAACGCCCAACTCTGCGCCTGTGGCACAACCTTGCCCCATCTGTCTCCCCGCCCCCCTGCCGCCCCACCTCCCCTGCTGCAATGCCCAACCCTGCGCCTGTGGCACAACCTTTACCCATCTGTCTCCCCGCACCCCTGCCGCTCCACCTCCCCTGCTGCAACGCCCAACCCTGCGCCTGTGGCACAACCTTGCCCCATCTGTCTCCCCGCCCCCCTGCCGCCCCACCTCCCCTGCTGCAACGCCCAACCCTGCGCCTGTGGCACAACCTTGCCCCATCTGTCTCCCCGCCCCCCCTGCCGCTCCACCTCCCCTGCTGCAACGCCCAACCCTGCGCCTGTGGCACAACCTTGCCCCATCTGTCTCCCCGCCCCCCTGCCGCCCCACCTCCCCTGCTGCAACGCCCAACCCTGCGCCTGTGGCACAACCTTGCCCCATCTGTCTCCCCGCCCCCCTGCCGCCCCACCTCCCCTGCTGCAACGCCCAACCCTGCGCCTGTGGCACAACCTTGCCCCGTCTGTCTCCCCGCCCCCCTGCCGCCCCACCTCCCCTGCTGCAAAGCCCAACCCTGCGCCTGTGGCACAACCTTTACCCATCTGTCTCCCCGCCCCCCTGCCGCCCCACCTCCCCTGCTGCAACGCCCAACCCTGCGCCTGTGGCACAACCTTGCCCCATCTGTCTCCCCGCCCCCCTGCTGCCCCACCTCCCCTGCTGCAACGCCCAACTCTGCGCCTGTGGCACAACCTTGCCCCGTCTGTCTCCCCGCCCCCCTGCCGCCCCACCTCCCCTGCTGCTACGCCCAACCATGCGCCTGTGGCACAACCTTTACCCGTCTGTCTCCCCGCCCCCCTGCCGCCCCACCTCCCCTGCTGCAACGCCCAACCCTGCGCCTGTGGCACAACCTTGCCCCGTCTGTCTCCCCGCATCCCTGCCACCCCACCTCCCCTGCTGCAACGCCCAACCCTGCGCCTGTGGCACAACCTTTACCCGTCTGTCTCCCCGCACCCCTGCCGCCCCACCTCCCCTGCTGCAACGCCCAACTCTGCGCCTGTGGCACAACCTTGCCCCATCTGTCTCCCCGCCCCCCTGCCGCCCCACCTCCCCTGCTGCAATGCCCAACCCTGCGCCTGTGGCACAACCTTTACCCATCTGTCTCCCCGCACCCCTGCCGCTCCACCTCCCCTGCTGCAACGCCCAACTCTGCGCCTGTGGCACAACCTTGCCCCATCTGTCTCCCCGCCCCCCTGCCGCCCCACCTCCCCTGCTGCAACGCCCAACCCTGCGCCTGTGGCACAACCTTGCCCCATCTGTCTCCCCGCCCCCCTGCCGCTCCACCTCCCCTGCTGCAACGCCCAACTCTGCGCCTGTGGCACAACCTTTACCCATCTGTCTCCCCGCCCCCCCTGCCGCCCCACCTCCCCTGCTGCAACGCCCAACCCTGCGCCTGTGGCACAACCTTGCCCCATCTGTCTCCCCGCCCCCCTGCCGCTCCACCTCCCCTGCTGCAACGCCCAACTCTGCGCCTGTGGCACAACCTTTACCCATCTGTCTCCCCGCCCCCCTGCCGCCCCACCTCCCCTGCTGCAACGCCCAACCCTGCGCCTGTGGCACAACCTTGCCCCATCTGTCTCCCCGCCCCCCCTGCTGCCCCACCTCCCCTGCTGCAACGCCCAACTCTGCGCCTGTGGCACAACCTTGCCCCGTCTGTCTCCCCGCCCCCCTGCCGCCCCACCTTCCCTGCTGCAACGCCCAACCCTGCGCCTGTGGCACAACCTTTACCCGTCTGTCTCCCCGCCCCCCTGCCGCCCCACCTCCCCTGCTGCAACGCCCAACCCTGCGCCTGTGGCACAACCTTGCCCCGTCTGTCTCCCCGCACCCCTGCCACCCCACCTCCCCTGCTGCAACGCCCAACCCTGCGCCTGTGGCACAACCTTTACCCGTCTGTCTCCCCGCACCCCTGCCGCCCCACCTCCCCTGCTGCAACGCCCAACTCTGCGCCTGTGGCACAACCTTGCCCCATCTGTCTCCCCGCCCCCCTGCCGCCCCACCTCCCCTGCTGCAATGCCCAACCCTGCGCCTGTGGCACAACCTTTACCCATCTGTCTCCCCGCACCCCTGCCGCTCCACCTCCCCTGCTGCAACGCCCAACTCTGCGCCTGTGGCACAACCTTGCCCCATCTGTCTCCCCGCCCCCCTGCCGCCCCACCTCCCCTGTTGCAACGCCCAACCCTGCGCCTGTGGCACAACCTTGCCCCATCTGTCTCCCCGCCCCCCTGCCGCTCCACCTCCCCTGCTGCAACGCCCAACTCTGCGCCTGTGGCACAACCTTGCCCCATCTGTCTCCCCGCCCCCCCTGCCGCCCCACCTCCCCTGCTGCAATGCCCAACCCTGCGCCTGTGGCACAACCTTTACCCATCTGTCTCCCCGCACCCCTGCCGCTCCACCTCCCCTGCTGCAACGCCCAACCCTGCGCCTGTGGCACAACCTTGCCCCATCTGTCTCCCCGCCCCCCCTGCCGCCCCACCTCCCCTGCTGCAACGCCCAACCCTGCGCCTGTGGCACAACCTTGCCCCATCTGTCTCCCCGCCCCCCTGCCGCTCCACCTCCCCTGCTGCAACGCCCAACTCTGCGCCTGTGGCACAACCTTTACCCATCTGTCTCCCCGCCCCCCTGCCGCCCCACCTCCCCTGCTGCAACGCCCAACCCTGCGCCTGTGGCACAACCTTGCCCCATCTGTCTCCCCGCCCCCCTGCTGCCCCACCTCCCCTGCTGCAACGCCCAACTCTGCGCCTGTGGCACAACCTTGCCCCGTCTGTCTCCCCCCCCCCCTGCCGCCCCACCTCCCCTGCTGCTACGCCCAACCATGCGCCTGTGGCACAACCTTTACCCATCTGTCTCCCCGCCCCCCTGCCGCCCCACCTCCCCTGCTGCAACGCCCAACCCTGCGCCTGTGGCACAACCTTGCCCCGTCTGTCTCCCCGCACCCCTGCCACCCCACCTCCCCTGCTGCAACGCCCAACCCTGCGCCTGTGGCACAACCTTTACCCGTCTGTCTCCCCGCACCCCTGCCGCCCCACCTCCCCTGCTGCAACGCCCAACTCTGCGCCTGTGGCACAACCTTGCCCCATCTGTCTCCCCGCCCCCCTGCCGCCCCACCTCCCCTGCTGCAATGCCCAACCCTGCGCCTGTGGCACAACCTTTACCCATCTGTCTCCCCGCACCCCTGCCGCTCCACCTCCCCTGCTGCAACGCCCAACTCTGCGCCTGTGGCACAACCTTGCCCCATCTGTCTCCCCGCCCCCCTGCCGCCCCACCTCCCCTGTTGCAACGCCCAACCCTGCGCCTGTGGCACAACCTTGCCCCATCTGTCTCCCCGCCCCCCTGCCGCTCCACCTCCCCTGCTGCAACGCCCAACTCTGCGCCTGTGGCACAACCTTGCCCCATCTGTCTCCCCGCCCCCCTGCCGCCCCACCTCCCCTGCTGCAACGCCCAACCCTGCGCCTGTGGCACAACCTTGCCCCATCTGTCTCCCCGCCCCCCTGCTGCCCCACCTCCCCTGCTGCAACGCCCAACCCTGCGCCTGTGGCACAACCTTGCCCCGTCTGTCTCCCCGCCCCCCTGCCGCCCCAACTCCCCTGCTGCTACGCCCAATCATGCGCCTGTGGCACAACCTTTACCCGTCTGTCTCCCCGCCCCCCTGCCGCCCCACCTCCCCTGCTGCAACGCCCAACCCTGCGCCTGTGGCACAACCTTGCCCCGTCTGTCTCCCCGCACCCCTGCCACCCCACCTCCCCTGCTGCAACGCCCAACCCTGCGCCTGTGGCACAACCTTTACCCGTCTGTCTCCCCGCACCCCTGCCGCCCCACCTCCCCTGCTGCAACGCCCAACTCTGCGCCTGTGGCACAACCTTGCCCCATCTGTCTCCCCGCCCCCCTGCCGCCCCACCTCCCCTGCTGCAATGCCCAACCCTGCGCCTGTGGCACAACCTTTACCCATCTGTCTCCCCGCACCCCTGCCGCTCCACCTCCCCTGCTGCAACGCCCAACTCTGCGCCTGTGGCACAACCTTGCCCCATCTGTCTCCCCGCCCCCCTGCCGCCCCACCTCCCCTGTTGCAACGCCCAACCCTGCGCCTGTGGCACAACCTTGCCCCATCTGTCTCCCCGCCCCCCTGCCGCTCCACCTCCCCTGCTGCAACGCCCAACTCTGCGCCTGTGGCACAACCTTGCCCCATCTGTCTCCCCGCCCCCCTGCCGCCCCACCTCCCCTGCTGCAACGCCCAACCCTGCGCCTGTGGCACAACCTTGCCCCGTCTGTCTCCCCGCCCCCCTGCCGCCCCACCTCCCCTGCTGCAACGCCCAACCCTGCGCCTGTGGCACAACCTTGCCCCATCTGTCTCCCCGCCCCCCCTGCCGCCCCACCTCCCCTGCTGCAACGCCCACCCTGCGCCTGTGGCACAACCTTTACCCATCTGTCTCCCCGCCCCCCTGCCGCCCCACCTCCCCTGCTGCAACGCCCAACCCTGCGCCTGTGGCACAACCTTGCCCCGTCTGTCTCCCCGCCCCCCTGCCGCTCCACCTTCCCTGCTGCAATGCCCAACCCTGCGCCTGTGGCACAACCTTGCCCCATCTGTCTCCCCGCCCCCCTGCCGCCCCACCTCCCCTGTTGCAACGCCCAACCCTGCGCCTGTGGCACAACCTTGCCCCATCTGTCTCCCCGCCCCCCTGCCGCTCCACCTCCCCTGCTGCAACGCCCAACTCTGCGCCTGTGGCACAACCTTGCCCCATCTGTCTCCCCGCCCCCCTGCCGCCCCACCTCCCCTGCTGCAACGCCCAACCCTGCGCCTGTGGCACAACCTTGCCCCATCTGTCTCCCCGCCCCCCTGCTGCCCCACCTCCCCTGCTGCAACGCCCAACCCTGCGCCTGTGGCACAACCTTGCCCCGTCTGTCTCCCCGCCCCCCTGCCGCCCCACCTCCCCTGCTGCTACGCCCAATCATGCGCCTGTGGCACAACCTTTACCCGTCTGTCTCCCCGCCCCCCTGCCGCCCCACCTCCCCTGCTGCAACGCCCAACCCTGCGCCTGTGGCACAACCTTGCCCCATCTGTCTCCCCGCACCCCTGCCACCCCACCTCCCCTGCTGCAACGCCCAACCCTGCGCCTGTGGCACAACCTTTACCCGTCTGTCTCCCCGCACCCCTGCCGCCCCACCTCCCCTGCTGCAACGCCCAACTCTGCGCCTGTGGCACAACCTTGCCCCATCTGTCTCCCCGCCCCCCTGCCGCCCCACCTCCCCTGCTGCAATGCCCAACCCTGCGCCTGTGGCACAACCTTTACCCATCTGTCTCCCCGCACCCCTGCCGCTCCACCTCCCCTGCTGCAACGCCCAACTCTGCGCCTGTGGCACAACCTTGCCCCATCTGTCTCCCCGCCCCCCTGCCGCCCCACCTCCCCTGTTGCAACGCCCAACCCTGCGCCTGTGGCACAACCTTGCCCCATCTGTCTCCCCGCCCCCCTGCCGCTCCACCTCCCCTGCTGCAACGCCCAACTCTGCGCCTGTGGCACAACCTTGCCCCATCTGTCTCCCCGCCCCCCTGCCGCCCCACCTCCCCTGCTGCAACGCCCAACCCTGCGCCTGTGGCACAACCTTGCCCCGTCTGTCTCCCCGCCCCCCTGCCGCCCCACCTCCCCTGCTGCAACGCCCAACCCTGCGCCTGTGGCACAACCTTGCCCCATCTGTCTCCCCGCCCCCCCTGCCGCCCCACCTCCCCTGCTGCAACGCCCACCCTGCGCCTGTGGCACAACCTTTACCCATCTGTCTCCCCGCCCCCCTGCCGCCCCACCTCCCCTGCTGCAACGCCCAACCCTGCGCCTGTGGCACAACCTTGCCCCGTCTGTCTCCCCGCCCCCCTGCCGCTCCACCTTCCCTGCTGCAATGCCCAACCCTGCGCCTGTGGCACAACCTTGCCCCATCTGTCTCCCCGCCCCCCTGCCGCCCCACCTCCCCTGCTGCAACGCCCAACCCTGCGCCTGTGGCACAACCTTTACCCGTCTGTCTCCCCACCCTCCTGCCGCCCCACCTCCCCTGCTGCAACGCCCAATCCTGCGCCTGTGGCACAACCTTGCCCCATCTGTCTCCCCGCCCCCCTGCCGCCCCACCTCCCCTGCTGCAACGCCCAATCCTGCGCCTGTGGCACAACCTTTACCCGTCTGTCTCCCCACCCTCCTGCCGCCCCACCTCCCCTGCTGCAACGCCCAATCCTGCGCCTGTGGCACAACCTTTACCCGTCTGTCTCCCCGCCCCCCTGCCGCCCCACCTCCCCTGCTGCAACGCCCAACCCTGCGCCTGTGGCACAACCTTGCCCCGTCTGTCTCCCCGCCCCCCTGCCGCCCCACCTCCCCTGCTGCAACGCCCAACTCTGCGCCTGTGGCACAACCTTGCCCCATCTGTCTCCCCGCCCCCCTGCCGCCCCACCTCCCCTGCTGCAACGCCCAACTCTGCGCCTGTGGCACAACCTTTACCCGTCAGTCTCCCCGCCCCCCTGCCGCCCCACCTCCCCTGCTGCAACGCCCAACCCTGCGCCTGTGGCACAACCTTGCCCCGTCTGTCTCCCCGCCCCCCTGCCGCTCCACCTTCCCTGCTGCAATGCCGAACCCTGCGCCTGTGGCACAACCTTGCCCCGTCTGTCTCCCCGCCCCCCTGCCGCCCCACCTCCCCTGCTGCAACGCCCAACCCTGCGCCTGTGGCACAACCTTTACCCGTCTGTCTCCCCACCCTCCTGCCGCCCCACCTCCCCTGCTGCAACGCCCAATCCTGCGCCTGTGGCACAACCCTTACCCGTCTGTCTCCCCGCCCCCCTGCCGCCCCACCTCCCCTGCTGCAACGCCCAACTCTGCGCCTGTGGCACAACCTTGCCCCATCTGTCTCCCCGCCCCCCTGCCGCCCCACCTCCCCTGCTGCAACGCCCAACCCTGCGCCTGTGGCACAACCTTGCCCCATCTGTCTCCCCGCCCCCCTGCCGCCCCACCTCCCCTGCTGCAACGCCCACCCTGCGCCTGTGGCACAACCTTGCCCCGTCTGTCTCCCCGCCCCCCTGCCGCCCCACCTCCCCTGCTGCAACGCCCAACCCTGCGCCTGTGGCACAACCTTTACCCGTCTGTCTCCCCGCACCCCTGCCGCCCCACCTCCCCTGCTGCAACGCCCAACTCTGCGCCTGTGGCACAACCTTGCCCCATCTGTCTCCCCGCCCCCCTGCCGCTCCACCTCCCCTGCTGCAACGCCCAACCCTGCGCCTGTGGCACAACCTTGCCCCATTTGTCTCCCCGCCCCCCTGCCGCCCCACCTCCCCTGCTGCAACGCCCAACCCTGCGCCTGTGGCACAACCTTGCCCCGTCTGTCTCCCCGCCCCCCTGCCGCCCCACCTCCCCTGCTGCAACGCCCAACCCTGCGCCTGTGGCACAACCTTGCCCCATCTGTCTCCCCGCCCCCCTGCTGCCCCACCTCCCCTGCTGCAACGCCCAACCCTGCGCCTGTGGCACAACCTTGCCCCATCTGTCTCCCCGCCCCCCTGCCGCCCCACCTCCCCTGCTGCAACGCCCAACCCTGCGCCTGTGGCACAACCTTTACCCGTCTGTCTCCCCGCCCCCCTGCCGCCCCACCTCCCCTGCTGCAATGCCCAACCCTGCGCCTGTGGCACAACCTTGCCCCATCTGTCTCCCCGCCCCCCTGCCGCTCCACCTCCCCTGCTGCAACGCCCAACCCTGCGCCTGTGGCACAACCTTGCCCCATCTGTCTCCCCGCCCCCCTGCCGCTCCACCTCCCCTGCTGCAACGCCCAACTCTGCGCCTGTGGCACAACCTTGCCCCGTCTGTCTCCCCGCCCCCCTGCCGCCCCACCTTCCCTGCTGCAACGCCCAACCCTGCACCTGTGGCACAACCTTTACCCGTCTGTCTCCCCGCACCCCTGCCGCTCCACCTCCCCTGCTGCAACGCCCAACCCTGCGCCTGTGGCACAACCTTGCCCCATCTGTCTCCCCGCCCCCCTGCCGCCCCACCTTCCCTGCTGCAATGCCCAACCCTGCGCCTGTGGCACAACCTTGCCCCATCTGTCTCCCCGCCCCCCTGCTGCCCCACCTCCCCTGCTGCAACGCCCAACCCTGCGCCTGTGGCACAACCTTGCCCCATCTGTCTCCCCGCCCCCCTGCCGCCCCACCTCCCCTGCTGCAACGCCCAACCATGCGCCTGTGGCACAACCTTGCCCCGTCTGTCTCCCCGCCCCCCTGCCGCCCCACCTCCCCTGCTGCAACGCCCAACCCTGCGCCTGTGGCACAACCTTGCCCCATCTGTCTCCCCGCCCCCCTGCCGCTCCACCTCCCCTGCTGCAACGCCCAACCCTGCGCCTGTGGCACAACCTTGCCCCATCTGTCTCCCCGCCCCCCTGCCGCTCCACCTCCCCTGCTGCAACGCCCACCCTGCGCCTGTGGCACAACCTTGCCCCGTCTGTCTCCCCGCCCCCCTGCCGCCCCACCTCCCCTGCTGCAACGCCCAACCCTGCGCCTGTGGCACAATCTTTACCCGTCTGTCTCCCCGCCCCCCTGCCGCCCCACCTCCCCTGCTGCAACGCCCAACCCTGCGCCTGTGGCACAACCTGCCCCATCTGTCTCCCCGCCCCCCTGCCGCTCCACCTCCCCTGCTGCAATGCCCAACCCTGCGCCTGTGGCACAACCTTGCCCCGTCTGTCTCCCCGCCCCCCTGCCGCCCCACCTTCCCTGCTGCAACGCCCAACTCTGCGCCTGTGGCACAACCTTTACCCGTCTGTCTCCCCGCACCCCTGCCACCCCACCTCCCCTGTTGCAACGCCCAACCCTGCGCCTGTGGCACAACCTTGCCCCATCTGTCTCCCCGCCCCCCTGCCACTCCACCTCCCCTGCTGCAACGCCCAACCCTGCGCCTGTGGCACAACCTTGCCCCGTCTGTCTCCCCGCCCCCCTGCCACCCCACCTCCCCTGCTGCAACGCCCAACCCTGTGCCTGTGGCACAACCTTGCCCTATCTGTCTCCCCGCCCCCCTGCCGCTCCACCTCCCCTGCTGCAATGCCCAACCCTGCGCCTGTGGCACAACCTTGCCCCGTCTGTCTCCCCGCCCCCCTGCCGCCCCACCTCCCCTGCTGCAACGCCCAACTCTGCACTTGTGGCACAACCTTTACCCGTCTGTCTCCCCGCACCCCTGCCACCCCACCTCCCCTTCTGCAACGCCCAACCCTGCGCCTGTGGCACAACCTTGCCCCATCTGTCTCCCCGCCCCCCTGCTGCCCCACCTCCCCTTCTGCAACGCCCAACCCTGCGCCTGTGGCACAACCTTGCCCCATCTGTCTCCCCGCCCCCCTGCCGCCCCACCTCCCCTGCTGCAACGCCCAACCATGCGCCTGTGGCACAACCTTGCCCCGTCTGTCTCCCCGCCCCCCTGCCGCCCCACCTCCCCTGCTGCAACGCCCAACCCTGCGCCTGTGGCACAACCTTGCCCCATCTGTCTCCCCGCCCCCCTGCCGCTCCACCTCCCCTGCTGCAACGCCCAACCCTGCGCCTGTGGCACAACCTTGCCCCATCTGTCTCCCCGCCCCCCCTGCCGCTCCACCTCCCCTGCTGCAACGCCCACCCTGCGCCTGTGGCACAACCTTGCCCCGTCTGTCTCCCCGCCCCCCTGCCGCCCCACCTCCCCTGCTGCAACGCCCAACCCTGCGCCTGTGGCACAATCTTTACCCGTCTGTCTCCCCGCCCCCCTGCCGCCCCACCTCCCCTGCTGCAACGCCCAACCCTGCGCCTGTGGCACAACCTTGCCCCATCTGTCTCCCCGCCCCCCCTGCCGCTCCACCTCCCCTGCTGCAATGCCCAACCCTGCGCCTGTGGCACAACCTTGCCCCGTCTGTCTCCCCGCCCCCCTGCCGCCCCACCTTCCCTGCTGCAACGCCCAACTCTGCGCCTGTGGCACAACCTTTACCCGTCTGTCTCCCCGCACCCCTGCCACCCCACCTCCCCTGTTGCAACGCCCAACCCTGCGCCTGTGGCACAACCTTGCCCCATCTGTCTCCCCGCCCCCCTGCCACTCCACCTCCCCTGCTGCAACGCCCAACCCTGCGCCTGTGGCACAACCTTGCCCCGTCTGTCTCCCCGCCCCCCTGCCACCCCACCTCCCCTGCTGCAACGCCCAACCCTGTGCCTGTGGCACAACCTTGCCCTATCTGTCTCCCCGCCCCCCTGCCGCTCCACCTCCCCTGCTGCAATGCCCAACCCTGCGCCTGTGGCACAACCTTGCCCCGTCTGTCTCCCCGCCCCCCTGCCGCCCCACCTCCCCTGCTGCAACGCCCAACTCTGCACTTGTGGCACAACCTTTACCCGTCTGTCTCCCCGCACCCCTGCCACCCCACCTCCCCTTCTGCGACGCCCAACCCTGCGCCTGTGGCACAACCTTGCCCCATCTGTCTCCCCGCCCCCCTGCTGCCCCACCTCCCCTTCTGCAACGCCCAACCCTGCGCCTGTGGCACAACCTTGCCCCATCTGTCTCCCCGCCCCCCTGCCGCCCCACCTCCCCTGCTGCAACGCCCAACCATGCGCCTGTGGCACAACCTTGCCCCGTCTGTCTCCCCGCCCCCCTGCCGCCCCACCTCCCCTGCTGCAACGCCCAACCCTGCGCCTGTGGCACAACCTTGCCCCATCTGTCTCCCCGCCCCCCTGCCGCTCCACCTCCCCTGCTGCAACGCCCAACCCTGCGCCTGTGGCACAACCTTGCCCCATCTGTCTCCCCGCCCCCCTGCCGCTCCACCTCCCCTGCTGCAACGCCCACCCTGCGCCTGTGGCACAACCTTGCCCCGTCTGTCTCCCCGCCCCCCTGCCGCCCCACCTCCCCTGCTGCAACGCCCAACCCTGCGCCTGTGGCACAATCTTTACCCGTCTGTCTCCCCGCCCCCCTGCCGCCCCACCTCCCCTGCTGCAACGCCCAACCCTGCGCCTGTGGCACAACCTTGCCCCATCTGTCTCCCCGCCCCCCTGCCGCTCCACCTCCCCTGCTGCAATGCCCAACCCTGCGCCTGTGGCACAACCTTGCCCCGTCTGTCTCCCCGCCCCCCTGCCGCCCCACCTTCCCTGCTGCAACGCCCAACTCTGCGCCTGTGGCACAACCTTTACCCGTCTGTCTCCCCGCACCCCTGCCACCCCACCTCCCCTGTTGCAACGCCCAACCCTGCGCCTGTGGCACAACCTTGCCCCATCTGTCTCCCCGCCCCCCTGCCACTCCACCTCCCCTGCTGCAACGCCCAACCCTGCGCCTGTGGCACAACCTTGCCCCGTCTGTCTCCCCGCCCCCCTGCCACCCCACCTCCCCTGCTGCAACGCCCAACCCTGTGCCTGTGGCACAACCTTGCCCCATCTGTCTCCCCGCCCCCCTGCCGCTCCACCTCCCCTGCTGCAATGCCCAACCCTGCGCCTGTGGCACAACCTTGCCCCGTCTGTCTCCCCGCCCCCCTGCCGCCCCACCTCCCCTGCTGCAACGCCCAACTCTGCACTTGTGGCACAACCTTTACCCGTCTGTCTCCCCGCACCCCTGCCACCCCACCTCCCCTTCTGCAACGCCCAACCCTGCGCCTGTGGCACAACCTTGCCCCATCTGTCTCCCCGCCCCCCTGCCGCCCCATTTCCCCTACTGCAATGCCCAACCTTGCGCCTGTGGCACAACCTTTACCCGTCTGTCTCCCCGCCCCCTGTCGCCCCACCTCCCCTGCTGCAACGCCCAACCCTGCGCCTGTGGCACAACCTTTACCCGTCTGTCTCCCCGCCCCCCTGCCGCCCCACCTCCCCTGCTGCAATGCCCAACCCTGCGCCTGTGGCACAACCTTGCCCCGTCTGTCTCCCCGCCCCCCTGCCGCCCCACCTCCCCTGCTGCAACGCCCAACCCTGCGCCTGTGGCACAACCTTGCCCCGTCTGTCTCCCCGCACCCCTGCCACCCCACCTCCCCTTCTGCAACGCCCAACCCTGCGCCTGTGGCACAACCTTTACCCATCTGCCTCCCCGTCCCCTCTGCGCTCCCTCCCCTGCTGCAACGCCCAACCCTGCACCTGTGGCACAACCTTTACTTATCTGCCTCCCCGTCCCCTCTGCCCCCCCCCCCTGCTGCACCTCCTAGGCCTGCGCCTGTGGCACAATCTTTAGCCATCAGCCTCTCTGTCCCCCTTGCCCCCCCTGACGGCCCCCGACACCCCTGAGGCCCCACCTGACAGCTCGCCTGCTGTCCCCCCCCCCTGCTGCACCTCCTAGGCCTGCGCCTGTGGCACAATCTTTAGCCATCAGCCTCTCTGTCCCCCTTGCCCCCCCTGACGGCCCCCGACACCCCTGAGGCCCCACCTGACAGCTCGCCTGCTGCCCCCCCCCTGTTGCACCTCCTAGGCCTGCGTGTGTGGCATAAGCTGGACGCAACCTTCAAGACGCCCCGCGCAATGGCGCTCTTCCGGCTGTCATCCCCAGCCCAGTACAAGACACCCAAGTGCGTCAGTCGCCTGCTGTGTATATAAGGCGAATCGGCTTTCGTTTTAATACAGCTCCCAGAATCCGCGCTCCATTACGTAAACCTTGAACCCTAAACCCTGAACCCTTCGCCCTGAACCCTAAACCCTCCACATGCGGCTTCTTGGATCCACGCCCAGGGCGCGTTTGTTTCTCTCTTTGCCAGTTGTATGATTGGGGACGTAGGGGTGCGGGTCGCGACCAGAACAGACAGCGGGCCGCATACCGCCCCAGGCAGCACGCGCACCCGTCACATCAGGATGGGGAATTCCCCGATTGGCCGTTCAAAAGAAGGACCTAGGCTGTGACTCACTAGCGCGTCATGGGAGGTACTACCCTCCGTAAGGGTCACATTGGCCCATGGTAGCACAATATATGGTATGTGACATTGGTCCTTGACATTGTTCCCCAAAGACATTGGTCCATGGTCCGTGACATCGACATCCATGTCCCCGTGACATTGGTCCATGGTCCGTGACATCGACGTCCATGTCCCCGTGACATTGGTCCATGGTCCGTGACATCGACGTCCATGTCCCCGTGACATTGGTCAATGGTCCGTGACATTGGTCCTTAACAGATAAACGTGGTGGACCTTCCCATGGGCGCACAATTGATGATGGATCGTGCTGCCATGGCAATACATTACGGCTTATCCTGTACCGTACTGTGCCATATTATGCTGCCATGGCAGTACATTCCGGCTTAACCTGTACCTTACCGTGCCGTATTGTGCTACTTTGGCAGTACATTATGGCTTAACCTGTGTCGTACTGTGCCATATCGTGCTGCCATAGCAGCACATTCCGGCTAAACCTGTGCAGTATCGTGCTACCGTGGTCGTGCAATCCGGTTTAACCTGTACTGTACTGTACCGAGCCATATCATGCTGCCATGGCAGTACATTCCGGCTTAATCTGTGCCACATCGTGCTACCTTGTTAGTACCTCTGGCTAAACCTGTGCCATGTTGTGCTGCCCTAATAGTACCTTTAGCTAAATCTGTGCCATGTTGTGCTGCCCTATTAGTACCTCCGGCTAAACCTGTGCCATGTGTTGCTGCCTTAGACGTGCAATTTGGCTAAACCTGTGCCATGTTGTGCTGCCCTAATAGTACCTTCAGCTAAACTTGTCCCGTATGGTGTTACCTTAGATGTACCTCCGGCTAAACCTGTGCAGTATCGTGCTACCTTGGTCGTGCAATCCGGCTAAGCCTGTGCCATATTGTGCTGCCATGGCAGTACATTTCGGCTAAACTTGTCCCGTATGGTGCGATCATGCTCCGTCCAGCTCTCCAGATCCCTGGTAGAATGCAGGACAGGAATGTTTGCAATGGCTGAGTGCCACCAGTGACCGGTCTGCCCACACCCATTAGAGGAGAAACTGCTGGCTTGAACTTGAGGGGATGGCCTCCTTATGTTTAGTCAGGAAATCCCCCCTAGTAATAGGAAAGCCTCCTCACTTGAACCCTAAGCCCTGAACCCTGAAATCCCCCCCAAGGAACAGGAAAGCCACCTCGTTTGATCACTGGACCCTCAACTATAAACCTTAAACCCTGCACCTTAAACCCTGAAATCCCCCCTAGGAACTGAAAAACCACCTCGTTTGAACCCTAAACCCTGAACACTGAACACTGAACCCTGAAATCCCCTGTAGGAACAGGGAAGCCACCTCGTTTAAACCCTTAACCCTGAACACTGAACACTGAACCCTAAAAACAGGGAAGCCACCTCCCTGTCTGTTAACGTCCTGTCTCACACCCTGAGCCGCTGCAGCCGGTTACTTGATGGTCTGTTGATCCTTGAGGTTGTAACCAGGAACCACCACCTGTCTGTTAGTAACTGCAAATCTAACTATTATTTCCCCCTCAGGGCTGCTGCTGCTGCTGGTTACCTGATAGTCTGTTGATCCTGGCTTGATGTTGTAACCATGTCTTGACTGTTCGTAACTTCAAATCCACCTTTGTTTCTCTCCTCCCTCAGGGCCACTGCTGCTGGTTACCTGTTGGTCTGTTGATTCGGGCTTGAGGTTGTAATCACCTGCGCACTTGTCTGTTCGTGACTGCAAATTCCACCCTTTTTCCCCCCCCACCCCCAAGGGCCGCAGCTGCCGGCCACCTGATGGTCTGTTGATCCGGGCTGGAGGTTGTAACCACGTCTTTTGCCCCCCCCCCCCCCTCCCACAGGGCCGCTGCTGCCGGCCACCTGATGGTCAAGCTGGTGGAGGACGCGCTGAATGAGGATGCTTACTTGGCTGATGTGGCTGGCTTGCACTACAGCCTGGGCGGAGAGGGTGTATCAGGTGGGTACAACTAAGGAGGAGAGAGGGGGGGCAGGTGAATGGGAGGGTGGATGGGGAGGTGGATGTAAGCCGTTGATGAGCTGGGCGCCGCTCCCGACTCGGGCCGCGACCGCGACGCTCGCTATTATTCACCCCACGGAGAACAAAATGCGTTATAATGGACAAATGTTTGGCGGTATGGCAGTTATTCGCTAGATGGCGGTATGGCTAGTTATTCGCTAGATGAGACAATGATTTGTGTAGGGCTTTAGTTTGGCTCGTTTGTTTTTAAACTGGGAAATGTCTTTTTTTGCCCCCTGACTTTCCCCACTGGAGGATCTTTGAGCTGTAAGGTTGCCAGCTACTCCATAGCTTCTTCTCATCTTCTTCTCATCTTCTTGTATGTGTCAAACCTGCTGACTGACATGCAGGTATACTGGTCTGATTGGGAGGCTTCAGCAACAAGCTGCCCCTGGTGGTGACGCGTGAGCCAGCTTCTTTACAGCTTCTTCAAAGCTTATTGTATCTGACAACCTGGTTGGCTGGTACGCAGGGTTAGAGGCCCGATAGGACGGCTTTAGCGACAAGCTGCCCCTGCTGGTGATGCATGAACCAGCTTATGTCCACCTTCCTCACAGCTTCCCAGCTTCTTGCATCTGACAACCTTTTTGGCTGACACACAGGTTAGAGGTCCGAGTGGACGGCTTCAGCGACAAGCTGCCCCTGCTGGTGATGCATGTGTCAGCTTCTGTTAAGCCTCCTTGCAGCTTTTTCACAGCTTCTTGAATCTGACAACGTTGTTGGCTGGTACACAGGGTTGGAGGTCCGAGTGGATGGCTTTAGCAACAAGCCACCCCTGCTGGTGGCGCACGTGCCAGCTTCTGCACAGCTTCCTCACGGCTTCTTCACAGCTTCTTGTATCTGACAACCTTGTTGGCTGGTACACAGGGTTGGAGGTCCGAGTGGACGGCTTTAGCGACAAGCTGCCTCTGCTGGTGGCGCGCGTGTTCAGCGCTCTGGCGGCCGGCGGCTTTGAGGAGGCAGCCTTTGCGCGCGAGAGGGAGGCGTTGGTCCGCAAGTACAAGAACACAAACATGCAGGTGGGTGGGTGGGAAGCAGAGAGGCTGGCGTGATAGTGTAAGAGATACTATGTGTGCGGGGGGAGCACCAATATATTTAGTCAGAGCATTCCGGCCCTTACAACTCAAGTGCCCAAAGGCAACAGATGAAGAAGAACTTGGTGCAACTTTGACAGATAAAGAAACTTGGTGCAACTTTGACAGATAAAGAAACTTGGTGCATCTTTGGTGCATCATCGTTCCCATGTGCAGGCTCAAAATTGCAAGAGAGGTTGCAGTGTAAACCCAGCGATCCGCTCGTGCATTTTGCGTGGTACCATGCGCCACTTGTAAGCCTAAGGCGCCTGTGGGCACACGGTTTGAGTTGTTCACCGAGCCTGACACATCCCTGAGCGTACCATGAATGCAGGTTGGACGCGCCTGACACATGTCCAAATAAGCTGTGCAGATATCTTGCTGGCAGGGAGGGTGGGGAGATGTGAGATTTTTTTGTTTTTAACTTGAACATGCATGTGCCGCGCGCTATCCACCGATTGTTTCACCCTAGGGTCGAGCAAAGGGGGAGGAGAAGGGATCTTGGGATAGGATGGAATGGAGACAAGCAAGGACGGGTTGGGTGGGTGCAGTGGGCCGCTAGTTGGTCTGCGGCTGGGGCAGGAACAGACAGTGGTGTGATGTTGACAGTCGTGTGACGGTTGAAAGCCCTACAGGGCAGCACATGCAACAGGTTGATCGATGTTTTCACTCGAGCACATCGTTGGTTCCTGCTTGGAATGGAGCTCAGATTTGAATTCGAAATTGATGTGTTGTTGTACCGGTAGCGAGTCTTCACACATGCAGCCCCGCACACAAGCACATGGCCCGTGGTATACACAAATTTCGAATACCGTTTCAGCATCACAAGGTATGCATGGAAGTTTGAATTCAAAAATGTCGTTGTCACAGGTCTACAAGCATGCAAACTACAACCGCTTGTTTTCGCTGAGCACTGATGCGTTACACGTCAAGGACCTGCGTGTGGAGCTGGAGGGGCTGGTGCTGAGCGACGTCACGGACTTCCTGAGGGATCTGCTAGCCAGGTGAGAGGGAGAGGGATTGGGGGGGGTGCTACCGTAAACTTGTTTTGCCTTCACGAACAAGAAATAAATTTAGTTTCTAGCTAAAGCGCGCGCTTCACTGAAGATTTTTTTTCAACATCCCCTAAGTGGCGTTTTCCGCCGAAGTTGGGGTTTTATGAGGCGCGACGGCAAAGCAACTTTTATTTCTCGTGGAGGCAGAGGACGTGTACGTTAATGATGGGTGCGGGCTTTGAAAGGTAGGTGAGAGGGAGAGTGATAGGGGGACCTATCCGTTGTTGTTACCATTGTACGCAACCCAAAGCTCTTTTGAAGGGGTCAGACAGAACTAACCTGGGGGAGACCAGCTACCCAGACCAAAACAGACTCGCGTCACCCTACAGAAGAGCTAGAGAAAATGATAATAATGAAAGACAGGGCTCATTATGGGGGCGGGCTGTGTAAGGTTGGTGAGATGGATGATTGGTGGGGGGTATACTGTAGATGTTTGATATCGTCCGGGGGGGGTCAGCTTTTCAGCTCATTGGGAGGAGACGACAACATTTTCGGAGGTGAAAATGCCCGCCCTCCATCTAGTGCATCAACTTAGGTAAAAGAACGAGAAGTTACGGAACACCTCCCTTTTCTTTGAAGCAAGCATCCCTTGTTTCTTCGTATGTAAAAAACTGGAGATGCCGTTTTTATTTTATGGGGGTGAGAGCAAGCTTGGTTGGACAAGCTAGCGGGGTAGAGATTTGATAGGGAGTGGGGAAGGAGCACAGGGCCGGTTGGGCTCAGTCGTGTGCTGGACTGATAGCTCCCCCCACTCTTGCCAATGCCCGCAGCTGCCACCTCGAGGCGTTGGCTCACGGCAACTTGACGCGTGAGGATGCTGTGCAGCTGTGCGGCGCCGCCCGCTCCGCCTTGGGCCCTGGCTGCTGCGCGCCCGCCTCCATCCGCCGGCGCGATCGCTGCATCAACCTGCCCCAGGGCGTCGAGGTGGTGCACAGGTGAGCGGATCTGGATTGGGCGAGTGGATCCAGGATGAGCAGATCCAGAGAGGGTGTGTGGGTCCAGGATGAGCGGATCCAAAAAGGGTGAGTGGATCCAGAGAGGGCGAGTAAATCCAGGATGAGCGGATTTAGAGTGGGCGAGGGAATCCAAAAAGGGTGAGCGGATCCAGAGAGGGTGTGTGGACCCAGGTTGAGCGGATCCAGACAGTGTGTGGATCTAGAGTGGGTGAGTCAATCCAGAGTTGAGCGGTGTATCCAGGATGGGCGGATCTAGGAAGGGTAGTTGGATTTAGATTGTACAGATCCATGGAACTGAGTGGATCTAGGGGGGAGGGGATCCGGGGCGGGCAGGATCATGACAGCTCTCTGCTAATCCATCCACATTCCCTGGATCCATTCAAAATTCCTGGATTTCACAACCCTAACTCTTTACCTCAAATTGTCCCCTCCCATCTCCACATGGAGGATGCAACGCCCGTAATCCTGAACCCTGAAACCTGAAACCTGAACCCGGAACCCGGAACCATTGGTGCAATCTTTAAACCCTGAATCATGAATCATGAACCCGGAAACCTGAACCCTGAAACCTTGATGCAACTCTCAACAATGAACTCTATACCCCGTACCTTCCCCCCCATCAACATGGAGAGGGAGGTGGGAGGGATAGGGGGGGAGGGGACGGGGAGGAGGGAGAGGAGGGAGACTTTTGGCGTCCCGTCAATATTCATCGTGCTCCCTCCACAGACGGGGGGTAGGGACGGGGGAGAGGTGTAGGGGGGAGGGAGAATGTTGGCAATCCATCAACATTCATCATGCCCCCTTCACAGGCGGGGGGGGGAGGGGTCTAGGGGATAGGGGAGAGGGAGAGGAGGAGGGAGAATGTTGGCATCCCATCAACATTCATCATGCCCCCTCCACAGGCTGGGGGGAGGGAGGGGGGGGAGGGAGATTGGAGGCAGGCCATCAACATTGATTATGCCCTCTCCACAGAGAGGATGCCAAGAACCCCGAGGAGGAGAATGCGGCCATTGAGATCTACCTGCAATGCTGCCCGGACATTGGCTATACGGATCGGGCGGCGGTGGATCTACTGGATCAGATCCTGTCAGAGCCGACGTACAACCAGCTGAGGACCAAGGAGCAGCTGGGGTGAGGCGGGGGATCAAGGGGGGAGAGGCAAGGTGGAGGAGGGGGAGCAGCTGGGGTGGGGCTAGGGTGCCGGGGGGCAGAGGCAAGGAGGAGGAGGGGGAGCAGCTGGGGTGAGGCTGGGGAGCAGGGGGGAGAGGCAAGGAGGAGGAGGGGGGGCAGCTGGGGTAAGGCTGGGGAACAGGGGGGGAGAGGCAAGGAAGAGGAGAGGAGGAGGAGCAGCTGGGGTGAGGCTAGGGAGTGGGGGGCAGGGAGAGGCAAGGCATAGGAGAGGAGGAGGAGCAGCTGGGGTGAGGCTAGGGAGTGGGGGGGAGAGGCAAGGCGGCAGAGGAGATTGGGAGGTGGGATGAGGCTGAATCAGGGCGTCACGGGCATCTGCTTTGGAGTCGTCGAAGCAAGACAAAAGCTTGACATGTTTGAAAAGAGCTCGGCAGACGCCTGATGGTTTAGACCAAAAGGCCGCCTTCCTTTTCCCCCTCTTCAGGTACACCGTGTATGCAGGCATGGGTACCTGCAAACCTAAACATTTACCCCCTCTCAGGTACTCCGTGTATTCAGGCATGGGTACCCTAAACCCTAAACCTTTCTCCCCCTCTCAGGTACACTGTATATTCAGGCATGCGGCTGACTCAGGGCGTCCTGGGTTTCTGCTTTGGGGTGGTCAGCGCCAAGTGCCACTCAGAGCTGCTCGAGGAGCGAATCGAGCTGTTTGTGGCGTCCTGCGTGGATGACAAGTAAGAGGGGTATCTGAAATCCACGTTGGGGGCAGATCCTTAACTCTGAACCTCCCCTTTCATTCTGCACCTCTGCATGGCCGTCCTCAGGCTGGGGCACGTAAACCTGAACCCTCAACGTAGATCCTGACGTAGATCCTGACGTAGATCCTGAACCCTGAACCCAGGATGGGCTTGTTGAGCGAGGAGGAGTTCTGCAAACACCGGGTGGCGCTGCAGTCCTCCAAGCTGCAGCGGGACAGGAGCCTGCACGACGAGGCGCTGAGGCACTGGGACACAATCTGGAGCCAGAGGTGGGAGGGGAGAGGGGAGAGGGGGGGAGAAGGGGAGGGAGGGGGGGAGGGGGGAGGGGGAGAGGTGACTGGAACACTATTTGGAGCTTGAGGGGGGAGAGAGAGAGAAAGGGGAGGGAGAGACGACTGGTACAGGATGAAGAGCCAGAAAGCTCAAGGAATGGCATTATCGAGGAAATTAGCATCTACCGATGCAGCAGCAATATTTAGAAGCAGCTAGCAGTCATCTGTCAAATCAGACAATATTGACCTGAATATGACCGTGCTGGTGTATGTGGAGGTCTGAAGAGTCTGATAGCCCTTAAGGTACGTTGATCCTGGCCTGGGGTGGCCGGGTACATGGAATGTGAGTGTATGTGCAAGGCTACAGTCTTGTAGCATGTCTGGAACCCTGAATGCTGAGCCATGAACCATGAACCATGAACCATGATTCCCATGAACCATGCAGGTACGACTTCCTCACTCGTGAGCGAGAGCTGCAGTCCTTGGATGAGACAAGCCTTGCAGATGTCAAGGCATGGTTCACGCGCTACATGGCGCCCGGATCGGCACACAGGTATGAGGCCTAGTGTGGCGGAACGGGGAGGTGCATGGGCTGGTGGAGTTGGCTTGTATGGGTTGGTGGGTGGGTGAAGGGCTGTGGGGGCTGCGGAGCAGGGCTCAGGTCGCAGAGCCAGGTACGAGGTCTAGTGTGGTGGAGCTACAAGTAGTGTGGGCTGGTGGTGTGAACTTAACTTGGTGAGGTGTTTGGGGTGGGTGGGTGGGTGATGTGCTGTTGGGGCTGCAGAGCAGAGCTTGGGTTTCAGAGCTAAGCAAAACCCGGATCCACACACCGGTGCGTGGCTCGGTGGAGGAGGACTTGTGGGGTGAACAGTGAGGTGTGTTGACTGGTGTGGGAGGGCTATGGGCCCTTCGGGTGAGGACAGGGGGGGGGTAACCCCATAGCGCGCCCTTACCTGTTGGAACCATAAATTGCGCGCTTGGGGGCAAGGGGGGGGGGGTACAGGGAGATGGGGTGGAGGAGCTGGGCATGGAGGATGAGGATTCTGCTGGTCAGGGTTTAGGATTAAGTTCTATGAAGGTGCACCTGGTGTTGTTTAGGGTTAAGGGTTTGGGTCAATGAGGGTACACCTGGTATTGTTTAGGGCTTAGGGCTTAGGATTTTGGTCTATGAGGGTGCACCTGTTATTGTTTAGGGTCTAGGGTTCAGGTCTTTGAGGGTGCACCTGGTACTGTTTAGGATATAGGGCTTCGGTCTATGAGGGTGCACCTGGTATTGTTAAGTGTTTAGGGTGTAGGTTTTAAATCTGTGAAAGTGCACCTGGTACTATATGAGCCCTGAGTGTGGAGCTTGCAGACAGTTACCAGGTTTTACATCATTTGAAGGATTTAAGAGGGTTTAGGACCCCTGAAAATCCCTTGAAATTGTGGCAGGGAAGATGAATGGGGAGTCTTACCTCGAAACTTCCAATACTTGCCACATCCACTGATGGTGCCACTCCTAGGTCCAGTACTCGCTCTCTGTGCTGATCCAGCCGGATGGAGATGTATATCATTAGCCCTAAACCCTTAACCCTGAACCTCTCTGTGCTGGTCCAGCTGGATGGAGTTTAAATCAGTAACCCTACACCCTAAGCCCTTAACCTCTCTGTGCTGGTCCAGCTGGATGGAGTTTAAATCAGTAACCCTACACCCTACACCCTGAACCTCTCTGTGCTGGTCCAGCCGGATGGAGATTAGATCATGAACCCTTGACCATAAACCCTACACCCTTAACCTCTCTGTGCTGGCCCAGCCGGCTGGAGATTGAGATCATACACCCTAAACCCCAAACATCTTGGTGCTGGCCAAGTCGGCTGAAGATTTAGATCACGAAACCCCGCCACCCGGCCACAAACCCCCTAACCTCCTGCAGGCGCAAGCTTTCGATCCATATTCAGCCCACCAAAACGACGTGCCCCGCTGCATCGCCAGCGGGCGCAATGCAGGCCTCCACAGCCGCCCGGGCAGCAGCAGCAGCGCCCGCAGCAGCAGCGACAGGCAAAGCGGCGGCGGCAGCAGCGGCGACGGGCAAGGGCAAGCAAAAGCCCCTGAAAGGGAAGGGCAAGGCGGCGGCGGCGGCGGCGGTGGCGGCGGCGGCAGCTGCGGCTGTCCTGGGCAGGGTGGTTGTTACGGATATCAAGGCTTGGCGACAGAGCCAGAAGCTGTACCCGGTGATCATTGGCCCCGATCCCAAAATGTGATTCCGCTCGCCCGTAGGGCCCTGAGCCCCGAAAGTGTTTTTGCTTGCCTGGTGGGCCCCCGGCGGCTCCCTTCACTGCGCAGATGGATTAGCACCTCGTGTATTGGATTGGAGAAATTGGTTGGATCTGTCCTGGATGTTGTGCTCTGTGACGTTGGAGATAACAAGCTTGGATAGGTTCTGCCATGCATGAGCACTGGGATTCTGAAGCTGTGCCGTATCTTGCTACCTTGGTGGTACAACCTGGCTAACTTGTGCAGTTTCGGATGTGGGAGGGTGTATGTTTGAGCGTGGATGCAACGGACATGGGGGGCGAGGGGGGGTGCAGATTTGGCGGTTTCACGGCCTCACCGGAAACCGTGAACTGTTTTTCCGGATGTATTTGAAACGGACCGCCCGTGGGTTTGGGCCTGTCTAACGCTGTCTCCGATGGTGAGTGTGATGAAATGAATGCTGAGATATGTTTGTCCCGAGGGATGATATATTTATTTATGTTGTTCATGAAGCGCCTTGAGACTGTAATCGATTTAAGTGGATTGTGCTACCCCCGCCCCTGATGCCACCTGAAAAAATGACCAGTGTCTGGCAGCCAGTCAGGATCCAGCCTATCTCCAAGATTAGAACGGTGCATACCCGCTGGGCCCTGCTGAACGCTCGGCCACGTGGGGCTGGTAGGGAATGACTAGGCTCAATCCCAGCTACCATGCACAGCCTGGGCCATGGTGCAGCCATGCCACCCCCCTATGGGACGGGGCAGGAACATGGAACCTGGCGCCCTGGGCGGGGGGAGAGGAGCCTATCTACACGAATGGCGATCCCCCTGGGCTCGGTAATTGCCGGGCCATCACAATGAATAGCGTGATTTACAGCCTTTATGTCAGCATGTTCACAGCCATCATTGATGATTGGGCATGCTCACACATAAACAGCCCTCAGCAGTTTGGATGTTTTGCAGCGCTGTCGCGCGCCCCAGGCCGTAGACCGAGGCAAGCTGGCAGCTGCATGTCGCCTTCCCTGACTCCACCAATTCCTATGTCTGTGTGCCACAGGGGCAGCCATGGCGGCATCTGGCGGCGAGTATGAAGTGCCTGTACCGGTTTGGCGGTTTACAAGCACGTCACATGCATCAAATAAGTTACTCTGCTGGACTGTAAAAACTTCACAAAACTTCACATATGTCTGAGCAACTTTTTGTTTCTCTCTTGTTTTCAGGGCCGGGGACCTTCGTTCTGCCTTTCCGTTTACAGGGAGGGGGGATCACTGTCCTGTATGCCCTCTCTGTCTTTCCTCTTTCCTCTTGCCTTAAGTTCCTTTCCCTGGAACTAGGAAAGCCCGCAGGCAGGAGTGGGAGGCCCTGGCTTTTGTGGAACTTATAGTTGAGTTTTTTAAAGGCTAGTCACTAAAGGGTAGGGCTGGTATATACCGTATATTCTGCCGAAATATACACGTATATACGTGTATAAGCGTATATACCGTATACGTATACGTATATGGGGACCTAAAAATCTTAAAAAGCCTTGGAACCTAGGGCATTTCATGCCCTAACCTCCACCTATCACTTCATCATTTAAAAATTTGAGTTTACTCATGCCAGCCTCAAATTTAGCTCAAATACAACAACAAATCAAGTATCGGGTTCGCGGCCTGAGGGCACTAACATATGCTGGACATTGCAGTCTGATCAGCGTCAAAAATCTAGGGCATTTCATGCCTTGACCTCCACCTAGAACTCCAGCCTTGTTGAAGTGGGTCGATCCGAGCCTGGCCGGATTCGAAGGCATTAGGAAGGCCTCAGGCACACTCGATGCACAGCAGCTTGGCCAAGTACGGCCAGCTGCCTGATGGGTCCTTCTCCTCATTTGCTACCTGGCAAACTTTCAGCTTGTTCCATCACGGAGTTCTGCCTTTATCTTTCATGTCGATGAGTTTCACGTAGGCTTCTTGGGGTGTGAGGTCTTTACATGTGAGTACGGACTGTCGATACGCGGGGGTAAATTCGTTTCCATCAATGTCGAATGCAGCCCAGTCGTCCATTGAAAGCGAGTGAAAAGAAGAGACGAGAACGCTGATTCGGCGTGGATTAACGAGCGATTGTGCACTTCAAAGCATGACGAGCGCTTCTAAAAGTTGACTATGTACGGCATGCCGTATATACTCTTTTCAAACATATACGCGTATATTGTGTTCAAATATACACGTATATACGGCGTATATACGTATATACGTATATTTCCATATACGCCACCCGTCAGCCCTACTTAAGGGGCAGGGGATACGGCTTGCCCGACCTTTTTGTTGTTGTTATTGTTGTCTGCAGTCTACACGCTCACAGACGTGTACCACCATAGAAGCACCTACCATGTGCCTTACAGCCAAGGCATTAAGCAGATGTGTCCACTGAGCCCTCTAATCTGCAGTCTCGTCGTACGCTTTGTTGCGGCCTAGTTTTGTTCCTTTGTTTGCCTTCTATGTGAATAGACTTGAGAGGGGCGAGGATACTTCAGGCTGCCTTTTTCTATTGGGGGGGGTACTTCTTTCTCTTCTGTGTTCTTCTCCTTCTTTTACTCTTACCTTAAGTTTATTTCTTACAACGGGACAGTTGGGCCGAGCCTTTTAAGCAGGGTCCAGAGGTGTAATGCCATTGACTCTTCAGCCTCTACCTGGGGCATAATCGCAGCCAAGTGCCTGGCAGAGGGCGTTATGCTGCAGGCGGGGCGACGCCTATGGCGCCTGCGTATGCAAGGAGGGCTGGGGCAGTTGCTAGCCGACAGCCCGACAGGGCTGCAGCGCATGCTAGATGCCCTTCGTGAGTATGCAGCAGATAAACAGCCGCAGGTCAATGACAGCAAGGCAGAGACTTCGAACTTTGACAGCCACTAAGTAGTACAGCGAACTCAGGTCCGTGTTCATGACGGTACACCTCTGGGTCCTGTGCCTTGCACCAGAGGCATCAAGCAGAGCTGCCCCCTGAGCCCCCTGCTCTTTTAGCCTTCACCTCAGTGACCTGCCGGCCATGCTCGCAGCCAAGTGCCCGGCAGAGGGCATTGAGATGCAGGCGTGGCGACATCTACGCTGCCTGTTGAATGCGGATGACCTCTCCTTGCTAACCCGCACCCCAGCAGGTCTGCAACGCATGCTTGATGCCTTGCATTAATCTGCGGCACATAAACAGCTTCGGGTCAATGGCAGCCGCTTAGCAGCGCAACGCCGACAGCCAGCTCATGTTTGCGTTTATGGCCCTGACCGTGCCATGTTGAAACGTGTCCAATAATTCAAGTTCTTGGGCATCACTCAGCACGAAAGCGGCGGCCTGAAGAGGGCCATGGAGGGTAGAGAGACGCCTTTGGCTGCCGTGCTGCACCGCGTTCGCCGCATGGCAGCCAAGGTGGGCCTAAGGCGCCATCTTCCAACCTGCATCAGGTTGGCAGCTGTGTACGCAGTGCCTGCGGCCAACTACGGCGACGTGGTGTGGGCCACCAGCCACCTTCGGCCGCGGCAATGTCTCTCCAGCAAAATGTAGTCCAGCTTGCTTCAGCACCTACGCCAGGCTGCGGGGCTACCTGCATCAGCCGCCAGTTGTGGAGTCCTGAAAGAGCATAAGGTACTGGTGAACCCATATCCTCCGCTTCTACAATGCAGCGGTGGCACCGGCGGCACAGCAATACAGCCCTCTCATGGCTCAAGCCACGGCAGCAGATATGCAGCTTGCAGTCAGCCAGGGCATTGGCGGCCGCACCTGGTGCTCTGATCTGCTGGGTGCATTAGAGGAGCTGGAGCGGGGGGCAGCCACCCCCACCTTGTGCGAGGCAGCAGCTGCCCTTCAGCGCCTACCCGTCACAGAGGTGTTGGCAGTTGGCACTCGTTGACGCAGCTTACGAGCAAGCACGGCTGGACGCAAGCGGCGGTGGGGACCCCTGGGACCCTACCACCAGGCACAGATCTGCGGCGACCTACCGCGCCTGGTTCCAGTCCACGACGGGTGCCGTGCTGGCGCAAGCCAAGAGCCGTACTAGCCAGAGGGAATGTGCTTGTGTGCGCATAAATTTGCGACTGCGGCTTGGCGCGATCAGCACGGCTTATACCAGAGAACGGCGCATCGGTCAGCGGCGAGAGGCAATCTGCTGCCATCGGTATTGGGCTCGGGGGATAGCGAGCAGGTGGCGGATGCGCTACATGTGTGCTTCCAGTGCCCTAGTGTCAGGGAGCAGTTACAAGAGCGAGGGTGGGCAGGTCCTCCGGGCGCTGCCACTAACTTCCACCAGCTGTACCAGGCTGAGCAGGGGTGGGATGCACTTGCTTTTGTGGACTGTGCTGTGCGCATTGTTGAGGGTCTCTAGGGATTCTGAGGCGCCGGTGTCGTTTGCCTTTCCGGCCTTCTCTTTTCGTCGTTATTTTTGTTTGTTGTTGTTGCTGTTGTTTGCCCCCTTTTTAGTTCCTTCTCTTCTCCCTTCTGATCAGTGGAGCGCCCTCGCGGCCAAGGAGGGGTGGCTTGCTTTGTGGCCTTTGTTTTGAGAGGCTTTGTTCAGGGCTACCCTCTAGTGGAGCTCAGGTGTTGGACTTGGTCTTCTTTGCCTTCCCGGCCTCTCCTTTTCTTCCCCCCCCCCCCTCTTCCTTTTAGTTTATTCTTTTCTCACTTCTGCACAGGTCGGCGCCCACGCGGCCGAGCTTTGAGCGGGCCCAGAGGTGTAACGTTGTTGACCTCTGGGCTCAGCTTAAATAAAGCTCAGCCAGGTCTGTGTGTGCAGCCCAGATAGGGCACTGCTAAAGCGTGTCCAATAATCCGAGTTCCTGAGCATCATTCAGCATGAAGAAGGCAACATGGCGTTAGCCGTGCAGGCTAGAGAGGGCCTTTGGCTGCCTTCGGTGCTGGGTGCCCACACGGCCAAACTTTTTCAGCAGGGCCCAG
Organism: Limnomonas spitsbergensis; assembly: GCA_037349105.1. Lineage (NCBI taxonomy): Eukaryota > Viridiplantae > Chlorophyta > Chlorophyceae > Chlamydomonadales > Limnomonas > Limnomonas spitsbergensis. The sequence goes on from JAYJMM010000114.1 coordinate 2,111,740, forward strand.
AGGTGTAACGTCATCGACCTTCAAAAGCGAGGATCACAGCCCCTACTAGCCATTTTTCTTGTTGCCAAAACAGTCTACTTGGTCACTAGGAACTGTTCGCTGGCTCCTCTGTTCCGATCAACTGAGTATATGTCCTGAGCTTGACTGATGGATAATTCCTTGTTGGGTTTTGAGCAACTTCCTGTGAAGTTTCTTAACATCATACTTGCGCGATGTCCGTGACAAACAAGGCCCATAGCAACAAGCATGGGCTCTGTGTCTCAGAGTTTATAACACTCTTCGTGCGACGTATGGTGTAACGTTATTGACTCTTCGTGCGACAATGAATCCTGCACCCTTTTGGGGGCGGACAGGGGGGGGGCGCTTGTGGGATGGGACCCCATATTGAGCGCTGAACTGTTTAACGCAGTTCAGCCATTTCCGAATATAACACAGTAATTCAGAAGCAGTCATAGTACCAGTACTTCACAAGCATGGAGTGTAACAGAACGGAATTACTTACATATTTATTATCTGTGAAAAAAACCCATTGCGTCGCATAATCTCCCCAAATCCCAATATGTGATAAATCCCAACACCCATTACTTTAAGACAGTTCCAGATGGTAACCCAGCAAGATAAAGAGGATTTTCTTCCTAAGGGATCTAGATCCCTCAGATACCTGGATCCTCTGAAGGATCTGCCTCCCTGTGGGATCTAGATCCTTCATGGCGACAACAGAGCTGCAACTCCCAGCAACAGGAGGTGCAGCATGACACCCAGGCGCACTGAAGCAACCAGCAGGAACATGAAAACTCGCGAGAGCCCGGTGGACCCTCCCCCCTAATAGTTCATGCAGTCCTCAAGTGTTGGCTTGCAAGCCAAACAACATACGTCGGGAAAGGTGGAGCATTATTGCTTCCACCCATCGCCAGTCAGGCGGTGAGTTGTCGGGTGAAACACACAAGTGCAACCAAACACAAAAATACATGGATATCGCTATCACGAGCTGTTGTCACGATAAATACCAGGCCCCATCATTAAGTGCATGCAACACAAAGAAACCGTGCCGTAGCAGGCATCCCATCCTCTTCTTCCAAACGAGCAGGAATAAACAAACACACCATGCATCCCGCCAGCTCTGGGGCGGGGCCGGCGGCCAGTGCCTTGCAAACAGGCACTCTCCTCCCCCCCCCCCTCCTCCCCCCTGGCGGCTGGTGCCGTGCAGCAGCACTGCGAGGGCTGCAAGCCGTGAACCAAATATGAAGGCACCACTGGCACGCCTGCAACCCCGCCGCCCCCTGCCTAGAAAGCAATACAGCGTCGGCAAGGTTTGAGACCACTCGAGACGCGTCAATGCCTCTACCCCACGCCTTGCCCACGCAAAATGTGCCCCAATGCACAAAATGCGATTCAGTATCATAATTCGATAATAATTACTCTTGAGCCAAGGCATATGGCTCAAAGAGGCAGTCCACAAAGCATCAAGTGTCGAGGACAGCGTGCGCTTGGGAGTGCCTCCTGCACACTTAAATAGAGCGGCCAAGGCAGCTCAAACATGTACCTAAATTCAGTATACCGAGGCAGCTCAAACACACACACATATAAATTCAGCACAACAATGCAGGAAGCCACGATAACAGCGTGACTTGGGCCATGCCCATCCCCACCCACCCAGGCATACCCCCAAGAATTCCAAAAAGGCTAAACAACGCGTACGATTCTTATATTCATTATTTGGTGGGGGAGATACAAACGAAAAGTAAAAATCCCTCCCATCCAAACCAATTGCCAGACTGAAGGGCTGTTGCTCTCCGGGGGGGCACATGCCATTTCCCTTCCTACGGGACCATCGACAGTGCTCGGCCCCTCCCTGCCCCCTCCCCCTACAGCGCATTGCGCATTCCGCAACCACTCGATGCCTGGTCCATGGCGGAGCTCAAAGGATGATAGGTCTCTGAACAACACCCTCTTCCCCGCCCCCCCCAAACATGCACTTCACTGGGTTTAAGACTAGGATACTTTAGGTAATAAGCACATTATTACTAATGATCCATAGCAGACATGCGGAGGCCACGAGAGCCGCACTGCACAACAGCTATCATTTGCAAGAGGAGCAAAGCGTGGCAAACAGCGCCAAACATCGGACCAAAGAAGAAGGCCTTCCAACAACTAAAAAGGAAACAGGGTCACAACGGGCACACAGCAACAGCAGCCACTGACGGTACAGCGTGGCCACCATCAATACGGTGGGATGCACACAGGCGCGTTTGTAATTCCCTCGTTTATAAAGGCAGAGTGCACGCAAGCGCGCCGGGACATCTGCATATCGAAATGACAAGAACCCTACAGACTTGCGAAAGCCCATCTGCCCGCCCCCGCCGCCGCCCGCCCCTGCGGGCCGGCGTTTTGAAAAGCCACAACATGCCGATCATCCTGCGCCGTTTTATCCCAGCCGGACGCAACCCTCCTCCGGGAGGGCGCTCTCGGCGGGGGCGGCTCATTGCTGGTGGGCATCCTCAATAACCGCTGGTGCATCCTCAATCACCGCTGCTGCTGCTGCTGAAGCATCTGTATGATGGTTTCCAGGCTGTAACCCCCCAGCTGGGAGGCATCTCCGCTGCTCAGTCGCTGCTGCAGACCGGTCATGTTGGGGCCCGCGGCCGGCCCCAGCAGCTCCGCCAGCTGCTGCTGCACACCCTTGCCCTGCGGCCCCAGGGCGGCCGGGGGCGGCATCATCGTCTGCTGAGGCACCTGCGGTGGGACAGGAGCGGTGTTTCTTTTAGCGCACTTCAGCTGCAATTCAACTACATCACGGCCGGACTACGGCCGTGGGGGCCCGGGGCAGCAAGTCCTGCTGCTCGTATCCATGAGTGCCAACAGCACGATCACACTGTATTCGACCAGGTGTTATGACCGTATCCTGGAAAAAAAACCTGATCAGACTGTACACCATGAAGAAAGCGGGAGCGGCCTGGCGCAAGCTGCGGGCACAAGCACCACCGCAGCCAGCAAGAGACGAAGCCCGAGCATCAAGCTAGGGGGGTGGGGGGTCGAAGTATGGGGCGCAAACCGCTACAAACATCTTGTGCAAGATGTTGTGGTGGCTTGCGCCTCAATGCTTCAACAGCTTCATGCCGAGGCTCAGGGATTTCACGCTGGGAAAGGCGGCCGATGAATAGCGTCATGTCATGGTAGTGGCAGGCCGCGGCCTCTGACCAGGTCACAACTATTTCCTTCATCCTCACACGCCCGGCTGCAGAGTTTTAGTTCCACTTGTTCCTAAATTTCAGCATTTATGGAGGTTCATCAGATCATATCACGATCGCAGTCATATGCCGGCGCTGGGCTCACCATGCCAGAGGGGCCGAGCGCGATCAAGTCGCTCATGGAAACCGCGCGCATCATGGGCAGCGGCGCAGAGTGGGACGTGTTTGCGAACGCCTGCTGCTGATGCTGCAGCACTCCTCCCAGGGGCAGCGGCTGCTGCTGCGGCGGCTTCTGCGGCGACGACAGCAGTGGCAGGATGGGCAGCGGCGCGGAAAGGGCAGTGTTGGGCTGCTGCTGCTGCTGGCCCTGCTGGTGCTTGCCAAGGAACAAATGGCCGCCAAACAGCTGCTGCTGCTGCTGCATCAAGGCGCCTCCGAACGGCTGCTGCAGTTGTTGCTGCTGCTGCTGCTGCAAGAGGGCGCTGCCAAATGGTTGTTGCTGCTGCTGTTGCAGCTGCTGATGCTGCAGGAGGGCGGCACCGAAGGGCTGCTGTTGCTGTCCCAGCGCGCTGCTAAACGGCTGCTGCTGCTTCTGCTGCAGGAGGGATGCCAGCTGATACGAGTTCAGGGTCAGGCTCAGCCCCTGCGGCAGATTCAAGGCCGGGGGCAGGCCCTGGGGCGTTCGGACCTGCGGCTGGTTGACGGCCGACAGGTCCCGCAGACGATCCACTTGCCGGGCAAGGTCAGGCGGGCCATACAGGCCCCGTAGGAGCATCCCCAGGTCGTCAGAGGGCATGCACCCCTGAGACAGCTTCCGGAGCTGCCCCGACATATCACTCGGCAGCGGCGGCGGCTGAGATGCCGGGTACGACAGCAGCTCGCTCTTGAAGCCGGTAGAGCTCGTCGCTAGGTTCAACCCGCGGACAGCCAGCATGCTGGGCTGGGTCTGCTGGGCGAGGTGCGGGTACGCGGACGAAGCGAGGTCACCAGGGAGGTTCGAAGAGGCCAGCGGGTGGCCGCCAAGCTGGCAGGCATGCAGGTGCGGGTCGTTGGCCATCTGCGCGAACCCTGAGGTCATGACGCCTGACGTGCCCTGCGGCAGTAGGCCGCTGTCATCTTGGCTCGAGTCCCCGCCCGAGGGCTGCACGAGGCTGCCGCCATCGCCATTGCTGGCGCCCGGCGCGAGGCGGCCAAGCGCCACCGGGCCGCTGCGCGGCCGACGCTCGGGGTTGTAGTCCCGCGGCCACATGCCGTGCAGCTGCATGTGCGCCTTGCAGAAGCGCCAGACGCCCTCGCTCGAGGCCTTGGCAAAGCGCGCACAGCCCTCCTGCGCGCAGTGCAGGTGCGTCTCTAGCGGGACGAGTCCGGCCGCTTTCATGTGCGCCTTGCACAGGCGGCAGCAGCCGTTCAGCGACCGCTTGGCGCCCTTGCCGCAGCCGTCGACCTCACAGCGCTTCGTGTATGTCGGCCGCAGCTTCGAGATGCGCGTTGCGGGGGAGCCGTCGTTCAGCTCGCCTGATGGCATGGCAGGGAGAGAAGCCCATACCTGAGGCTGGCCGGTACCTGCTGCTGCTGTTGGTGCTGCTGCTGTTGCTGTAGCTGCTGCGACTCCACTGCTCGCCATGGCTGTGTTGAGGCTGAGGCCCTCGATCCTGCCTGCGAGCTTCCTGGTCCTGTCCTCCTCATCCCTTTCCAATATTGTAGTCTCAAAGACAGCATGCCTGCGGAGGTGCAGGGGCAAAGGACACTGTTTGTTGTGGGGCGTTCCAGCCACAATTCAGACATCACAAACTATGGCCAGGAGGTTCTGGATTGCCTGTGCAGCCAGCCATGTTGCTTAGGCCACTAGCCAGAAGCGGGTCAGTATTAGCCCAGTCGTGGCCGCCTGAATTGCCCTGAAGGTGATCAGGTGCGCACACTATAAGATGTATCGGCCACGCCCGTACTCGCCGGGTGACGAGATGACGCACATTGTTGGCCATTTCTTGCATTCCCCAGGCAAGGTCATACGCTCTTCCTCTCCGCCCCCTGGCTATGGAGCTGACTCATGAGGACGCGTCGCTCTGTCAGGGATGCCCGACAACCGGGTGTCCAACTGGCAAAGCCAAATTGTTATACATTTACTTTTGCGAACTAGCTAGCAAAGGATGTCGGGATGCGTGGAACAGCTGACAAAGCGCAAGGTGGGTGGGGCCGGGAAGGAAAATTTGGGATGACGTTGGTATCGTTGGTGCTTGATGGACGCAGGAGGACAGGGAGAGACCGATGAAGGAGGCAATGATCCAGCGCATAATTTATACAGAGGCCGCCCGGTAGGTGGGGTGCTGCTGACTATGGATGCGGCCATGGGGAAGCCGAGGATGATGCCAAGGGGAGGGCCAGGTATTGGCCAGGTGGGAAATATGTCTCTTTATCTCTAACGCAGCAACCGACATGCACACAGGATTGCACTAAGCAGCTGTATGTGCCTCGGGTATACCGCTCTCCAGTGCTACCGTCTTGACGCAAGGAACACAACTGGGGGGTGGCATGACGAGGGACAGCATAGAGTGAAGGTGCACCCCACGCATCCCTGTCCTACGCTATCGACATGTGCGGCGAATATGAGGGGCGGGGTGATGATGGACATAGCGAAGGTGCAGCCCACTCATAAAGAGAAGAGAGAGATGGAGCGCCTAAATCGCTAGAATTCGCACCTGAAAGATTGCTCTTGGCTACCAGCGGCCTCGCATGGGTCGTATCCAACGTCACAGCCCCCCTGTTCGAGCTTCTGTCGAACTTGCCGGCTTTCAAATTCCACCACCGTCCGAGTGTCCATCCTCAATATATATGAATATACCGTGGTACCTTACGTGTGCCAGCCTTAAGTTTTGCGTATCACACGTATGAGGGGCGGTAGACAGGAAGTGTAGCAGAAATTGTCGACAGAGTTCTGTCTAGGGCAGGTACGAGGTGCATCATGTCGCAGCGGCAGTCAAGGGCGTGCCGTTAAATTCACTACGAAGTTCAGACAGATGCGAACTTCTGGTGGTGCGTAATCATGAATCTGAGGAGGAGCGAGGCTTACGTGCACATAAATCACCCCTTACCATGCAATCTGGGTGGGATACATGGCGATGCCGGGCGCAGATACGCAGATCTCGGGTGGGCAAGGGTGGCCCAGTAGGAGGGTTGGACGCCAACTAGACCCAACGCTCAACCGCTTATTCCGGGACGAAGGTGGGAGCAATATGGGAGCCCCGGATGGGAGCAGCTGAACATCATGACGGTATTCTCATTTAGAATACACGGCCATCCGGGCTCGACGAACATCTATCAGAACATGCAGCCTGAAATACTCACAGGCCTCCCAGCTGTTGGTCACGTGATATGTCACATGGCCGCGTCCCTCGCAAGCGCCCGCTCTAAATCACAGCTCTGAATGGACAGCAGATTAGGTGCGACGTGATACAGTGGGAACTCCCTACCCAGCCAACCCCCCGAGGGTATGGAGCGATAAATTACTTTCGTCGTGTTTGCACGCGCTCGGATTGGTCGTGAATGAACATGAATCTTTGAAAACGCAGACCCTTACCAGTTTTGATGAATCACTTAAGAAAAGAGGGGGGCGAGAGCGGCCTACTTATAAAGCCATGAGGCCAATCAAGCTAAGAGAGGGCGGCAGCTAGCTTTGCTTTAAAGCAACACAGTTCGACAAATCCACACCTGCCGGTTGCAGAAGTACCATAGTAGTCAAGTAGACGTAGAACCTTCCTAGATAGGCCACCGTTGCCCATGCTGACAACAGCACAGCAGGTCTCAGCTATCATCAGCACAAAGGTCTACTCCAGCATTATTGCTCATGCTTTCAGAGACAAGCATCAGAGTGCCATCCTGGCTCTCACCCTCCCTCTACCAGCTAAAAATCCTTAGAAGAAGGCTCAACTCAGTCGTCCGCGTGGGCGCGTGGCTGAGTGGGAGCCCCAATTGCTACCAAGCCACAGCAGCCAGCGGCTGAGTTCCTGGACTCGGAAGTCCCACCAATTCACCTACTGATTCACCTACCAAAATTATTTTACAGGCCTTGACCAAATGATGCGTTTGCCTTGAGACTGGCAGGGTTTCTGCTTACCAAAACAGGGGTTTCAGTAGTAGTGCCATCTACAAAGGGACAGCGGGGCACAGTTCAACAAGGACCACCGGCATGACATCAAAGCAGATGTCACTATACAGCACTCCTGCATGTTCGGAGGCAAGCCATTGTTCCTGGTGCGCACTGCCCACCAGGCCAGACCGTCTTCAAGCAGCGTGACCAAGGGGGAAACTCTGCCAAATGTGATTGCTCGCTCAGCCCACGCACGTCACTGCCTGTATCAACCAGGCCTATGCCCAGGCTCTGAAGGTGGACGGGCCTACTAGGGCAACCAAGATCCCAAATGTCCAGGGCAATATCCCGATCCTGGACATGGCCAAGCCAGGGGCTGTGCCTGACAGCCAGTATTGCCAGACATGCTGCGCATGGGGTTTGCACAATATGATGGCACTGTCTGATGAGCCGCGGGCCCTGGCCATTTTGGCAGGGGACTAGGGGAGATAGCGGGGTCGTGTCAGCAGCCCTCAGCCATGGCATTGCTGGTTAGGGCCCTGTCCAAGATATAGGAGCCGGCCACCGCCCCGAGTCTGGAGGTGCGCCCCTGAGAGCAGGGCTGCTGCTACACGTGACCGAGCGCCCCGGGCTGGGGGCCCTCCATGCCCCATGGGGGGGGCGGTGGCGGTTTCCTGTCTGCAACCCTTCTCCATGCTCCCTCTACCAAGCTGAGAGGGATTGGCCCTCCAGCACCGCAGCGAGCCTGCCCTTCCGGGTAGCAGGCCTCGTGTGGGATGTAAGCTGCATTCCATGCGCCCTCGTGAGGCTCACGAGCATGCCAGGGCAGCAGCTACAGCAGCCGGCTGACTGGTAACGGGCCTGGGCTGGCCCGCCCCTGTGGCACCTGGTGTGCGCGGGCTGCCCACCGCTGGATCGCCTAGTAGGATGCGCCGCAACGTGGCGTGGTGGACCTCCTTTGCCAAATGCGGCATGGGTTGAGGGCCAAGGCTAGCCGCCGAAAACCTAGCAAATGGCAACCTGGTGGTGCCAGACGTTGTGTCGACCTGCGCCCCCTGGCTGCGGGCGGTATTGGCAGGACCGGCAGGATGGGCCACAGCATTAGCGCCCGTGACGGGGCCCAGGGCTGCAGTGATGATGCCAGGATGGTCTGCATCTGTGAGAGCTCCAAAGGCGGCGCCCAAGGCCAGGCCGCCCATGCGAGCCAAAGCGAGGGCCAGGCATGGCGTGTACCAGCCCGGTCAGGCTTCGCACTTGCTTTAGTAGGGCCGTGATTTGGTCACATGGCATGAGCCCAGCTGTGTCACTGCATGATACCACTGGCTGCTGCTGCCACCCGGCAGGGATGAAAGCAAGGGAGGGCTCTGCAGGGCAGGACAACTCAAATGAGCAAACTCCTGGCCCCACGCTACACTGCCATCAGGTATGACATAGGCACGGCCATCTGTACTGCCCCCGGAACTACCATCTGCACTACCATTGGCAGTGCCACCTGCACTGCCAATGGTATTGCCATCTGAATCACCACAGACACTGCCCTCTGAATCGCCATAGACACTGCCCTCGGCATTGCCCGCAGCGTCGCCATAGGCACTGCCCTTGGCACTGCCCTCAGTCTGTTGTGAGATCCCCACTGCCCGGCTGCTTCGCAATACTGCTGGACTGACACCGCGCCAGGCCGGGAAGTATCCAGCCCGGCTATGTTACCGCGCATGTAAGGGATCTTGGTAGCCTTTGGCGCTAGAACCCCGATAAGGGCACTCACCATCTGCTGCTGGAGACTGAGGGTCATGTCCATCTGAGCCATGCAGCGACGCCGGGCCGGTCGGGCTCTGTGAGAGCTTCGGGGACCTTCATCCGGGTCTGACCCGTCCGAACTCTCTGAGCCGGATCTATAAGACCTGGAGCTGTAGCTGGGGCTATGGGGTCAGTCCTCTCCCGACCCCAGCGGTGCCAGATCGATGGTTCAGGCTGGCGGTGGCGCGAGTGGCTGTGGTGACGGCTGCCTGAGCGCTGAGACTGGTGCTCCCGCAGCGGGGAGTCCCCGCAGCGCGACGGCGCCTGCAGCGGGGGCGGGTGGGCTGTTTCTTCCTTGGGAGCGTCTGCATGCCTCTGACAGTGGCTGCTCCCGAGGTGGGAGTGGTGCCGAGGGTGGCCGGTTGAACGGCGGCTCATGAAAATGCTCATCCCGCCTGCTGGGCTGAGTGCCGCCTGTGTACCAACACTGGTACTGGGGCACCCCACGCTCCTGCGGGATGGCAGTGTTGTTGTAACCAGCATAGCACTGAGGCGTGCCTGCTCCAGCCAAACCCGACTCGCCACGGGCACAACCCCCTGGGTTCCCGCGGGCAGAATGAAGCAGCCCTCACAGATCCTTTCTTTCCTCTTTTGCCTTCTCCCTTGACTTTCCTTGCAGTCTTTTTTTTGCCGACGTGGCCGAGCTTCATTTCAGCATGGCCCAGAGGTGTAACTAATGTTATTAGTAGATGCTGCTCTGTGCCCTTGATAAACTTCGGGATCCTGCCTCCTGCCCAGCTCAGGCCTGGCTCTTCCGTAAGAACCGGCCTCCAGCTGAGCCAACGCATAAATAGGGCTGCTCAGCATCCACAGCAGCCCTATTTTGCCAAAGCTGGCAAAATAGGGCTGCTGTCTTTGGCAAAATAGGGCTGCTGTGGATGCTGAGCACGCCTGCTGCTGTAGGCCGGCTCATTGCCTCGCACAATGGCCGCCACCGGGTGCAGTTGGTAAGCTGAAGGCCGGGGGTAGCTAATTTGGCCACTTGGACCATCGCCATGGCCTTTTCCATGGGCCCTGCTCCCCGGGTCTCTCTGCCCTCCACATGAGGGCCTCCACCGGGGGCCCACGCTGCTGCTCTGGGATGGAGGGGTTTGGAACCCGGGCCATGCGGGGGATAGGCCCTGGTCCCGCCCGCTGCCATATCGTTCATGCCCTGCTCACTCTGCTGCCACGGGAACCACTGTGCATAAAAGTACCGCCGGACCGCCCGAGTCGCCTCTGACCAGGCCACCCACTGGGACGCGGCCTCCAACCCATCCAGCAAGGTGCGGTAGAGATCCTCCTCAGTGGACATGATTTGGTGGAGGGCCTTGGTGGCCCAAGACCTGACATGGTTATCCATAAACTCCTGATAAACGGTGGCCCTGTCCTCCAGATAGGTATGGGAGCGGGCGCAGGCCTCTTGTAAGAGTGCGCTGGCCCTGGATATTATCTGGGCCCATTCCTACGGAGGCTCCCATTGTGCTGCTTGGAACCCATCACGTTCTGGGTCCCGGCCGACAGGTTCAACAGACCCACTCGGGCACGCTGCTGGATCATCGGGCACTCTGACAGTGCTGCGTTGCTGACCCGGCCTGCCGCCCCCAGCACACTGACCGCTCGCTTGGGGCCGAGGGGGCAGCAGGCTGGCCGGTTTGGCCATTGGGTAGCCTGCCTTGCTGGGCGCCAACTGAGAAAGTGGGGTGTCGTATACAGAGGACACTGGTGTTGCGCGTGAAACATAGCCAGGTGGCAGCAGTTGCTCCCTTGGGCCAGCCACCTGCTGCCAGATTGGCGGGCGGCCGCCGGCGGCTGCCCTAATGCCAACAAGGGGGGCTCTGTTGCAGCCAGGGCAACAGCGGGATGCCCTTCTGTTGCTGCAAGCGGCTGGAAGCTCCTGCTTGGCGCAGGAACTGGTCAGGTCTTCGCCAGGCCCGGGGAAAACGGGCTGCCTGGCTCCAGATGTACGAGGGCCCTGGCTCCGCCTGGCCCGTTGAAAGGCCAGGGGGGGCCTGGTTCGCTGCAGGAGCTGGGGCCCCCAAGCTGGCTGAGGGAGCTGGGGCTGCCCAGCTGGCTGCAGAGGCCAGGGCTGCCCTGCTGGATAGAGGGGTGCCGTAAGAGCGGGCAGCCATTTTGGGCATCGCCCGGACTTTTTCGGAGAGTAATAAGCAAAAATACGACTCTGCTGCTTTTCGCAACTGCTCAATAGTGATGAAAGGAAATTCAACAAGAATCTGCTGCAAGCAATAGGTGCCTTATTATGCACCGCTCAGTCCGCTGCCACCGATCTTACGATCTAGGGTTGGGCGCGCTGGTAGGCGTGTATACCGGTAGCAAAGAAATGGGCAAGAGCAGGAAACAACGCATGCGGTGTCCTTGCTGGAGTGAAGACCAAAGAGTTGGGAGCGGCGACGTGATGAGACCCGGTGGCGGCTCCGTTGGTAGGTGGCAATGACTATTGGCTGGAAAGCCAAGGTGCTGACAAGCAGAAGAGGCGCGGCGGGACGTGACACGGCGGCGACTCTACCAACTCAGATGGAGAGGTGCTAAGCTTAGGCTGTAACACGTTGGTTTGCATACATAAGTGGAGGGTCATTACAGCGGGAATCAAAATTCCAGTGGCAACTTCTTTAGATCAAGTGAGATCTGAAGGGCCCAAAGTGCTTGCTTGAAAGACTGGCGGCTGGCTCGGCTTGTGCTTCAAGTCAGACAGACCAAGGGGGGTGGATCAGGCTAGCAAGCAATGAGTGGAATGCAATTACTTCTGGTGCTTGCAGCGGATTCATCTGGTATCGCCCGATAAATCCGGGTGCTCCGGATATCGCCTTGTACCAAACAATGCAACTACCATGCAGCTACCTCAGATCAGCAAGCCCTTGACTTGCTGGTGGGCCAATTGCCGGTTTGGTAGCTACGGGTAGCGCCTTGAGGGCTTGCGGCGTTTTTAAATTGGCTGAAGGGACCCAGACCGCTTGGTGAGGTCAAAATCAGCAAACGTCGTGGGAACTGCCGGGCAGCCACCTCAGAACAGCGAGCCGCTTGCCTGCTGTGGGGCCGATTGGTTTGGTGGCTACGGGCCCTCGGAATAGCTATGCACCTACAGGGTAGCTATGGGGTAGCTCTGGCCTTCCTCCCTGCGGGGCTAGAATCAGAAAAAGCTGCCTACCACGCTGCTTGTCTTGCCAAGATACAAGTTGGGACCGCCGGGACGAGATGGCGGGCGGTTAGATGCAAGATGTTTAGGGTAAGCAATGTATCCTAGCACCCGTGAGAAAAATTGGCAAACATTAGCTGACAAGGCTACTTTTGCCCTCTATTCCTCAAGAGGACAGGGGATTGTTTTTCAGCGACAACAGCTGTGAGCTCTGTGTTAGCGGGGGAGGCCCTGACGGAAGGGCTCTGGGTTAATGGTGAGCGGATAGGGCTTAGTCAAGCCCGGACAGCCCTGGAGCCTAGGGTTACTTGTCTTATCCCTATAATCACTGACTCTGGCTTTCGCTGTTGCTCTCACAGAAGGTGACCGCTCAACTTCCTTTAGCTGCGCATAGTCGTGGCTGAGAGGGGGCGCCACTAGACGGGGTCTCCAGCGGGCGCTGTTGAGTGCTCTCGGGGATAACTTGCGCGATGAAGCTGCCCCGCGAGAGTAGATGGTCTTGTGGCTGGCACTCGCAGCCTTTCCGCTGAGAATTCGCTGGAAAACTATGGTTGCATACAGGTAGCCTGCATTGGCAGGAATTTCCGATGAGTCGAGCTAGCTTAAAATCTGTTATGCTGGCACATTGTGACTTTGGTGAGATACAGTTGATTGCTCAAAGGCAGCTGCTGCTCTACTTACAGATTACAATAGTCGGCACTTTGATACCGTACACAATATGACTGGTACGCAATCGGACAATGAGGACTGTCCTCTTGAGGAATAAAGTGACGATAGACAAGATGGCGGCCGGGAAGAAAGTCCCGGCAGGCCTTTCATTATGATGGATAAAGTACGTGTCTGTGACTGGACTAGCTGAATACAACTTCTATAAGGTTCCAGTAGCCCCGTGAAGTTGGGGACCGGAAATGGAGGCGAGTATGCTTAGACTGTCACAAATACTGAAGTATCATGAGACAAGTGTAGAAGAACTACGACCATTTATTCAAAAAACGCACGTTCACTCCAACTGATATGTTGGACTGTAAAAACTTCACTTCACGTTCACTCCAATTGATATTGGCAAGTCATCATGGCTAAATCAGCCGTAGGGTTTCAGGTCATTGGGAGAGCTACGCAGACCAATGAGCGGTCAAGGGTAGCTGTGGATCAATGAGCGGTCGTGGGTAGAAGCAGGGCTAGAGAGGTTAAGCCAGAGGAAGGGTTCTAGGGGGAAGGGGGGCGTGGTGACGGAGGATGCGGTGGAGAAGGAGGATGCGGTGGGGAAGGAGGATGCCGTGAGGTGGAAGGTAGATGCGATGAGGGGGGAGGGAGGTGTGATGAGGGGAGAGGGGGGGGGATATGAAGATGGAGGGTGAGGTGACGGGGGAGAGTGAGGTGAGGGGGGTGTGGGGGAGATGGTGATGTCACTCAGATTGTGAGGTGATAGGGGAAGGTGAGGTGAAGAGGAAGGTGAAGGGGGATGGTGAAGGGTGAGGGGAAGGGGGAGGGTGAGGTGAGAGAGAAAGGTGAAGTGAAGGGGAAGGGTGAGGTGAAGAAGATGGGCGAGGTGATGGGGGAGGGTGGGGTGAATGTGAAGGGTAAGATGGAGGGTGAGTAGGGTGAGGTGACGGGGGAGAGTGAGGTGAAGGGTAAGAGTGAGGGGACGGGTAAGGGTGAGGCGAAGGGTGAAGTGAAAAGTGAGGTGAAGGGAAAAGGTAAGGTACACGGGGAGAGCGAGGGGACGGGGAAGGGAGGGGGAAGGGGAAGGGTGGAGTGAAGGGGGGGGGGGTGAGGTGAATGTGAAGGGGAAGGGTAAGGGTGCAATGAAGTGGGAGGGCGAGGTGAAGGAGAAGGGTGAGGATAGGGGGAAGGGTGAGGTGAAGGTGGAGGGTGAGGTGAAGGTGAAGGGTGAGGTAAGAGGGGAGGGTGGTGTGATGGGGAAGGATGAGGTGAAGGGGAAGGGTGGGGTGAATAGGAAGGGTGAGGTGAAGGTGAAGGGTGCGATGACGGGGGAGGGTGAGGTGAATGGGAAGAGTGAGGTGAAGGTGACGGGGGAGGGTGGGGTGAAGGGAAAGGGTGGGGTGATGAAGGGGGATGGTGAGGTGAAGGGGAAGGGTGAGGTGAAGGGTGTGGTGAAGGGGGAGGGGGAGGTAAAGGGGGAGGGTGGGGTGAGGGGGACGGGTGAGATGAGAGGCAAGGGTGAGGTGAAGGGGAGGGTGAGGTGAAAGGGAATGGTGAGGTGACGGGGGAGGGTGAGGTGGATGTGGACTTGGGTGTGGGGAAGAGGAAGGGTGAGATGACGGGGGGGGGGGGTGGTAAAGGGGAAGGGTGTGAAGAAGGGGAATGGTGTGGTGAATGGGAAGGGTGATGTGAAAGGTGAGGTGAAGGTTAATGGTGTGGTGAAGGGTGAGGTGACGGGGGCGGGTGGGGTGAAAGGGAAAGGTGATGTGAAGGGTGAGGGTGAGATGAAGGGGAGGGATGCGGTGAAAGTTTCGACAGAGGGAAAGGGTGCGAAGGAGGATAGGGTGGAGGTGAATGGTAAGGTGACGGGGGAGGGTGGGGTGAAGGAGATGTGCGAGGGGAAGAGTGGGCTGACGGAAAATGTTGAGGTGGAGGGTGAGCTGAAGGGGAAGGGTAAAGGGAAGGTGATGGCGGAGATGGGGCCTGAGGTGGGTCCAGAGGTGGGGCCAGAGGTGGAGCCAGAGGTGGGACCAGAGATGGGTCCAGAGGTGTATCCAGAAGTGGGGCCAGAGGTGGGGCTAGAGGTGGAGCCAGAGGTGGGGCCAGAGGTGGAGCCATAGGTGGGGCCATAGGTGGAGCCAGAGGTGGGGCTACTAGAGGTGGGGCCAGAGGTGGTGCCAGAGGTGGGACCAGAGGTGGGGCCAGATGTGGAGCCAGAGGTGGAGCCATAGGTGGAGCCAGAGGTGGGGCTCCAAGAGGTGGGGCCAGAGGTGGTGCCAGAGGTGTTGCCAGAGGTGGGGCCAGCGGTGGGGCCAGCGGTGGGACCAGCGGTGGGGTCAGAGGTGGAGTGAGAGGTGGGGCCAGAGGTGGGGCCAGAGGTGGGGCCAGAGGTGGGGCCAGAGGTGGTGACATAGGCGGGGCCAGAGGTGGGGCCAGAGGTGGGGCCAGAGGTGGAGCCAGAGGTGGGGCCTGAGGTGGGGCCAGAGGTGGGGCCAGAGGTGGAGCCAGAGGTGGGGCCAGGGGTGGGGCCTGAGGTGGGGCTAGAGGTGGGACCAGAGGTGGGGCCAGAGGTGGGGCCAGAGGTGGGGCCAGAGGTGGGTCCAGAGGTGGGGCCATAGGTGGAGCCAGAGGTAGGGCCAGAGGTAGAGCCAGAGATGGGGCCAGAGGTGGGGCCAGAGGTGGGCCAGTGGTGGGGCCAGAGGTGGTGCTAGAGGAGGGGCCAGAGGTGGGGCCAGAGGTGGAGCCAGATGTGGGGCCAGAGGTGGAGCCATAGGTGGAGCAAGAGGTGGAGCCAGATGTGGGGCCAGATGTGGGGCCATAGGTGGGGCCAGAGGTGGAGCCAGAGGTGGGGCCAGAGATGGGGACAGAGGCGCAGCCGCAGCAGGATCTGTTGGTCAGCATGCAAGCAACCGATCAGGGTTAAGGGTAGTCTATAAACAGGTACCGGATAAAGTAAGCTCATGACTATTGATGTTCATGACCAGATTCTTAGGTAGATTGATGACGTAACACCTCAATAGGCATGCACTGCACGAAAGCTCAATGAACCACGTGGATATATCCTCAGATTATAAATATGCGGCATTCTCATTCTTGGGCCCATGCACTGTGTAGATGGAGTATGGCTATACGCGATTTTTTAGGGATTTTGGATGTGGGTAAACTTACCCACACTTGCCGTGTGGTCAGGTGCGAGTCAGTTTCGATGGGTGCATTGCACTAGTTATTCTGACCCCCCTTGTAGCACTAGTCCCGATTTGTAGGAGTGCTAGTAGCCCTCTTACACTGTGGGTATGTCAGTATTGCATTGCTGCAATCATGAGAGCAGTGTAGCACTGTAAGCACTGCTATGCACCGTAGGAGTCCAACATCATGTAGGAGTTTCCCATTTGTTTGTCCCGGGTTTTACTGGAAGGCAGTACACAGGCTCATCGTCGCACGCTACCTAACCGCTCCAATTCTCAGCCCGGCACTAGGTGCCCCTGCCACCCAGGCACCTCCAGGACCGCAGCCGCCATGCACATCTCATTGTGCAAGCGTTCATGTACCCACCCCACTGCTACAATCCTCAGCCTATCTAGCAACGCGTGCCTAGTACACATTCAGGGGATTCAGCGGCAACGCCCCCCAAGCACATGCGCCTCCATTAGGATGATATTGTCCATTGGTGTTATTCTGACGCTGACCCACTCCTTCACAATTGATTGCTTCTTGTTATTCAAGGCTGCCTCCGTGTCACCTCTTCCTATCCAAGGATCGTTCCTCTGTTAGCAAAAATGCCATGTTTGCTGCTACCCGCATTTTGCAATGGCAGCCTAGGCAACGGTGGTGGATGGGACATGCTGTTCCTGCCCCATGTGCAGTTGTTGCATACTAGTCCCCCTCTGCTACTGGCTGTTGCTGCCTATCATTTCCGCTTGCTGCTGTAACAGCCTCTCCTGTATGTTGCAGTTCTTCTAGCCACCCCTCTGCTGTTGCTGCTGCTGCAACCACCCCCCTCCAGCTGCTCCTGCCTACCTCCCTGTCAATGTTGCTGCTATAGCCAACGCTCTCTTGCGTCTGCCTGGCCAATATTCAGTGGAGGATTTCGATATTGAATAATTCCCCAAAACATTTCAGTGTAAATATTTCCAACACAACATTCCCCAAAAAATATTCCTCCAATGGCATCAGCGTTAAGGCTCATTATCTTCGCAACCTAGATGTTTTATCCCACCTGATGAACAGCCACTCAAAAACACAAGCCTTACTTCCTGGACCTGGCCCCTCCCCCCACTGGGTCGTTTGGGCGCGGGCCAATGCTTGGTTCAGATCAGCCGCTGCCGTGATGCCTCGCAGCTCCTGCCCATGACGCTCTTGTGGCACACAGAGAAACAGCGCCTCCAGGTCCTCAGCAAGTACAAGGCAGCCTTTAAGCTAAACCAGCACGTAGTCCAGGAGATGCAGCGGTTGAGAAAGCCGGTTGGCAGACAGAGCTCGTTGGATAGAGGCTGCCCTCTGGCGCATGTGTTAAACATACTCCTTGTCCTCACCCACTTCGCCAATGGGGTTGGCTCATGGCTGAGGGTTCGGGTCTCTAGGTTGGAGACCGTGACGAGCTATGGCCATGTCTTGGTTCTGACTATAAGCCGCTGCCGTGATGCCTTGGGCTGAGGGTTCAGGTCTCCAGGTCAGGGACTGTGACGAGCTATGGCCATGGCATGTACCTCCAAGTTACACAGGTTTTCTTATTTCTTTTTTCAACCCGCCTATTCTTCTTTCTTCCACTTTTTGGTCACAACAGCTGCCGTAGAGTACAAACGCATACCATGCAGAAGGCCAGGCAGAGCGGCATGCATGCATATGTAGTCTGAAGCTACCATCAGCATGCAGGTAAGTCTGAAGCTACCAACAGCATGCAGGTAAGTCTGAAGCTACCATCAGCATGCAGGTAAGTCTGAAGCTACCAACATACCGGTCTAGACATTTTCAAATATAGTCTTCATGTTAATGTAGGTAAATTGTGGATGTTGCCTGCAAAGCTGTAGAGGCTGTGGCATGTGCAAGAGCACCTCGCATGCCTGATCTTGGTGACTCCAGTGCCTTGGTGCGCCAGTACAGTACATCAATATATATTTCCTGGTGAAGAGGTTCACGAGAGAGTCTGAGGAAGATTTTGTCAGATTTTTACTGCCAGGCCCACGCCGGATTCTCCGCTTGGCAGCAGAAAAATACCGGCATGTTGATCATTGTGGCTCGACATCCAAGACCCTGGCCATTGACTGAGATCGGAAGGCATTCCCGTGCATCAGTTGTTGATGCTCCGCTGGACTCCAAACACTGCATATGAGGTGGATTCCCCAGTATTGAACGAGAGGAGCCAGCAGCGGATTTTAGTGTCAGAGGAAGAGGCCGGGGGAAAATAAAGCCCTATTGAGTACCAGTGACAAAAGGAACATGAGGAACATCTGAGCACAAACAAGTCGCGACAGCTTGCACATGCCATAATGGTTGGCAGAAGGGGAACGGAGATTGCTGAAAATAGGGCAGTGAACCTTGGCCAATATGGTGGTGCAAGCAGGTCCAAATCAACGAACGCAAACCAGCCAGGCAACAGAAGAGTTAAGAGATGGCTATCTGAGGTACTGCATCTTCATGAAGCTGGATGGCATGCCAGGAGGGGCATGACCCACATGCAACAAATTGACATCAACCCTACAACACAGGCAACTGCAGCAGAACAAGGACAACCAACACAATATCACCTCTAAACAAACTGGTCAGATAATAGACCTGGGTGCATATTCAGATCGGTCTCTCACAAGATGTTGCCTTGAGTACTAAAAACAAATGAAATCATGACATCCACAACTGGTGATCTGACTCTCTGCGTAGCAGCCGTAAATAAATACCCGCGTGACTGACTGAAAGGAAGGATACAGAAAGAGGTTCCTGACCGAATTCAGTTGAAATAAAGGGCCATACTTGGCTCCGCAACCCAAGCAAGCCCCCCAAAAGAGCAGACTCTTCCCTCCGCCTCCGTCATCGCCTCTTGAAGACTCGCGGCCACATCAGGAAGTTGTTGGAAGAGGCTTGCTGCGTGCCTGATGCAGCCTGCGCCTGGCGTGCGCCGTTCCCAGAGGACGCAGTGCCCTGCTGGCTGCCCCACTTGCTGCTGCTGACGTTACTGATCCCGCTCGGCTTCGAAGCCGTCCCACCGCCTTGCGGGCTTGCCGTTGCCCCGCTCGGCGGACCCGGCGATGCCGCATTCCCCACGGGCCCGCCTTTGATCATCCCAGGCGCTGCAGGAGTGCCGGCATCACCCCCCGCTCCTCCCTGTGTCAGCCCGTACATGGCTGACTGGGCTGGACCCATGAACTCAACCACCTGCACCCTGTTGGCGCGGTTCTTGGTGCGCAACGCCTTGTACTCGGGGCTCTGGGCCCACCTGGAGCAAGGGACAGGAAATATGTATACATTTATTGATGCTTACTTTAAGTCAGTCCTGAGTAAGACTCGTACCATAGATATCATTCACCTCGCCCCTGCATTTTCGATGTCTTTGAAGGGAAATTCATATACGTAACAATTTTCGTAGGTTGACAGCAGGTTTCAGGCAGAAATCTCACTCCCTACCTCGCAACACCGGCGGGGGGGTGGGCGGGGAGAACACGCCCTCATGTGCCATTCCTCAAGTTTCTTATACCAGAATCTATCTATTTATCCGACAGGGAAGATCTACACCTGTCAATCTCCCTTGCTCGCATCACCGGGGGTGCGACAGTGCCCTTCTTAACATTTCCTCAAACATTTCATACCACTATCTATCTAGCAGGGTAGATCCACACCTGTCAATCTCCCTTGCTCATATCACCGACAGGGGTGATACAGTGCCATTGTTAACACTGCCTCAAGTACTTCATACCACTATCTAGCAGGGTAGATCCACACCTGTCAATCTCCCTAGCTCGCATCACTGGCAGGGGGTGCGACAGTGCCCTGGTCTGCGCGTTCCGCAAGTACCACCCGATGAGGCTGTTGGTGGCCTCGTCGTATGATCTCGCCTGAGCTCCAAAGGCATACAGGGCAGGGGCGACGTTAAGGTGCTTGGGTTGATAGGAAGATGGACAGTTTGGGTGACACTTAGGTTGACATCAGCAGAAGCGGGACGACAAATAATTTGCCAATCTGTCATCATTTCCTGAGATGTCAGACGCTGCTACTGGCTGCGTAGCGTTAAACCCTTAAACCTACTATAAAAAACTATTTTAGGGGTCAGAGTATGATTCACTAGCAGGGGCTTTCCACTGACATCTGCACAAGGCTTTAGGACAAAATACCCCTCCCCCCCCTTTCCCCCCTGACCCTCCCACAAGGCAAACAAGCCTTGCCAGATTGAGGGTTCCGGGTTCGAGGTTGAAATAATCGGCTCGGAACATTGTGCACATGACATCCGGTTTTGGACTGTTGGCTTGGACGGACGGCCGGTGGTCCAACTTAAACAGCATGCCTAAACACTGCCAATCCCATATGCCTGTACACAGCAAAAATCGCTGTCAATCACATCAGCATGTAGGCTGATGTCCATAGAATGGATCAGATATGACATTTTAAAGCGCAATATACCCCACCTTCGGCAGGCTGCTGAGCTGCAGCCACTGGGCATATGGAGACCAAACTTGACTAGCTTCAGCCACGGCATATACCTTTGACTCACCGTTAAGCTGCAGCCACTGAGCATATGGAGACCAAACTTGACTAGCTTCAGCCACGGCATATACCTTTGACAGGCCGTTAAGTTGCAGCCACTGAGCATATGGAGACCAAACTTGACTGGCTTCAGCCACTGGGCATATGGAGACCACACTTGACTGGCTTCATGCTCAAGCAGCAGGGTATCCGCCACCAGGCACCCTGTCTGTCGGCCGTCATGCTCTAGGTTGCTTCAGCTACACGAGCTGCTTCAGCTACACGACATTGTAGCTTAAGCAGCCTAAACAGAGCAGTCGCATGGACAAAACCGTCATAGAACATGCCCCACACTGTCACAATGCTAAAATGGAAAGACACACACACACACCTGCTCCAGAAACGCATCTACGTTCAGCTCGTTGGCGAAGCTGGGCGATCCCCCGGCAAGTTTCATCAGCGCAGCGACGACTATTTTGGGATCCTGCGGGAGGCAAGAGTGTGTGGTGGGGGAATGTGTGATTGTTGGGGTCACACGACATTCAACTATTCAAGGATCCCCAAAGTCAGCCGGCCAGCTTGCGCAAACACACAAACCCTCCAAACTCTGTCAACAGAGTCACACGACCTTCTACAATACCCCTCAGCCCGGAAAGGCCTGCGCTCCGCGCACGTCCACTGTGCCCGGAAAGCCTGGAAAGGCATGCCCGGAAAGGGCTGCCCGGAAAGCCCAGAAAGGCATGCACTCCCCGCTCCCACCTGCGCCACAAGCAGCGCCGCTCGATCGCAAGTGAGCTCCGCGGCTCGCAGCCAGCGCATCAGTGCCTCCTCAACCATGTCGCTGATGATGGGCAGCACCGTGACCGTCCCGCTAGCCAGCACGTTGGCCACAGTCAGCCACAGGCCGTGGTCACACTTCAAGTGCCCCAGCTCGTGCGAGAGTACCGCCTGGTTTAAGGGCATGCCTAGTTTAGGGTTCAGAGTTCAACACAACCTCCAAACCCAGTTCGTATGAGAGGACCGCCTGGTTTAAGGGCATGCCTTGTCTAGGGTTCAGGGTTCAACACAACCTCCAAACCCAGTTCGTGCAGAAGGACCGCCTGGTTTAAGGGCATGCCTAGTTTAGGGTTCAGGGTTCAACACAACCTCTAAACCCAGTTTGTGCGAGAGGGCCGCCTGGGATGAGGGCATGCGTAGTTTAGGGTTCAGGGTCCAACACAACCTCCAAACCCAGTTCGTATGAGAAGACCGCCTGGGATGAGGGCATGCCTAGTTTAGGGTTTGGGGTCAAACACAACCTCTAAACCCAGTTAGTGTGGGAGGACCGCCTGGGGTAAGGGCATGCCTAGTCTAGGGTTCAGGGTGCAGGGTCAACAGTGGCCCGTACCAGGGCATGCCACGGGTGTGTCAGTGTGTTCATGTCGCAACAAATGCTGCGAGGAAAATCTTATATCGCTGTGCATGCTGCACCCCATCTACGCAAGCCACCAAGGCAGTTCAGGTACATGCACACGTGGGAAGTGGTGTCCCTGACTTTCAGCAAAAGCTATCAGACAGCAGATCAAGCTGGGGTCCCATTCCAGCTCAAAGACACTTGAGCATGCCAGGCGACTCATACTGTAGGGGGGAAAGTCCCTCATAGCCGCCCGGGCAGTCACCAGTGAGTAGATGGGGACCATACCTGCACCCTCCCACAGTCTGTGGCCCATGCAGCCAGGCTAGCTTCACCAAGCCCTCCAGCCATCGGCCATGAGGTGGCTGACTTTCTGGCTGAGTGAAATAAAACAAACACAGGACGTCGCCATCAGGCGTGCCAAGTGTCCAGGGAGGCCAGACAGAACTCCTGAGCCCTCAACCCCGCTTGATGACCCTCCTCCACCTGTAGATCTAGCTCAGCTAGATCCGCAAATCTAGCTCAACTAGATCAATAAATCTAGGTAAGCTAGATCCACAAATCTAGCTCAACCAGATATAAAAGAACAGAGGCCTGGACGCACCGCAAGGACTCCAGGGCAGCGCATCACCCTGCCACCCACTGCAACTAGCTGACAGCTTACAGCAAACCCTCAACCCCTACACTGTCAGTGGGTTCACAACTCTCCCCGTTACCGCACCTGCAGCTCGCGCGGTGTGAGCAGCTCCAGCAGCGCCGTGTGGATCACGATGAAAGGCTGCCTCCCAGCGATGGCCAACGTGTACGCGTTAGGCACTGGGTTCTGCAGGCATCAAGAGATCACCATCATTGGCTTTCAACCATGCAAGGAGGTGCGAGGAAGCGCAGCTCAAGCTTGGCCTGGGCTGGATTACTGCTGCCCACTGCCATGGCCAGCGTGTGTGTGTGTTTTGGGACGGGGCTCGGTGGCCATCAGGGGACAGTTGTCGTTTTTTTGTGTGTGCGAGCGTGAACGGGCGGATGAGCGCAGGAAAGCGCAGGCTGGATGGGGGAGCAGGCTGCAAAAGAGTGCGAATTGGGGGGTGGGGGGGGCGAACAGTGCACAACTGCACACCAGGGCATGGGCAAGACGAGGGTTCAGGGTTTACCTTTAACCCCAAACTCTCATACAGCCATCTTCAGATCTACCTGAACCCTAAACTAGGCAGGGAGAGTGATCAGCCATTGGCAAGGACTCCAGGGTCAAAAGCTACACATTGTTTAGGAGCTAGGTCGGGAGATATGAATAGAAGGGTTCGGGGGCAGCTAGTGCTGCAGGAAGGCTATCGACCACCGTTTGTTTCAGGGTGCCTCAGGCCAACTCGGGCCACACTCCGGCCTGCAGCTTGCAGGGCTCGGTGCAGCAAGCCCGGCTGGCAAGGCAGCAGTGCTGCGTTTGCGGCCGGCCATAGGTCTGTCAAGATTTTGTCCGAACAAGTTTATTTTTTGAAAGCAGAGATGCGGACCTCCAAAGGCGCCCTCATAGCCGAGGGAAAAAAGTAACACAGCTGTTGGGCTGGTTTGTGAGTTGTGGGAGGCTCATCCTCGCCTACCTCTTTGACGCAGAGGTAAGACAGCTCCACCTCCAGCAAACGCGCCTGGGGCCAAACTTGAACCTGCCTACGGCTGGTGGGCCAAGCAGCATGGCAGGCCAAGCCTGTGGCCTCCAGCCTCCTATTGGCAGGTACCCTAACTGAAGCCTATATACAGCCGCCCCCCCCCCGCCCCCCTCCCCTCCAAAATAACACACAAGTCCTCACAAACCTGAACTGCAGCCAAATTGTAACCGCCCCCCTCCCCACACAAAAAAATAACAACGCATACCTGTCGTACATAGAGCTCAGGCGGCTACATTTCCAGCACTTGCGCCTCGGCTGCAGAAAGCCTGATTAGGACCTGCCTCGTGCCTACAGCTAGTGGGCCAAGCAGAACGGCTGGCCAAGCATGCGGCCTCCGGCCAGAAGGTACCTGAAATGAAGCTGAATTGCAGCCTACCCCGCCCCCTCAATATAACACACAAGTCCTTCTTAACCTGAACTGAAGCTGAATTATAGCCAACGCCCCCCCTCCCACCCAGCCTACCCAATAGGACACACAAGTCCACCCACACCTGAACTGAAGCTGAATCATAGCCGACCCCCCCAAACACACACCAAAAGAGATGTCCACAACGCACACCTGTCGGACATAGAGCTCCGGCGGCTCCATTTCCAGCACGTGCGCCGCCTCTATCAGCAGCTTGTGCACCGAGGGGAGTTGGTCCGGGCCGATCTTGATGGACGTTGCGATGTTCTCCAGAAGCAGGACCTGCTCCGCCGCTGGGCCTGAGGCATGGACAAGAGAGGCATGGACATAAGACCTGCTCCGCTGCAGGGCCTGAGGCATGGACAAGAGAGGCATGGACATTGGACCTGCTCCGCCGCAGGGCCTGAGGATGCCACCAGGCGGCATGTTCCGTGAAGGTATGAAGGAACTGTGCCATGATGGACGATATGCGCCAACACGCCATGTGGGCATGAACGACATGTGTCGGTGTGCCATGTGGGCATGAACGACATGTGCCGGTGTGCCATGTGGGCATGAACGACATGTGCCGGTGTGCCATGTGGGCATGAGCGACAAAGGCCATGAGGGCATGGACAATATGTGCCAGTGTGCGATGTGGTCATGTAAGATAGGTACCATGTGGGCCTCTACATGTGCCGCTGTGCCATGTGCACATGAAAATAGGTACCATGGGGGCATGGACAAAATGTGTCAGAGTGCCATGTGGGCATGAAATATAGGAACCATGTGGGCACCTGCATGTGGGCATGGACATTGCGTGCCATGTAGGCATGGCTGCCACTAGAGGGGCACTCAGCTGTGCCAGGTGGATGCACGGATACCAGCTGAGGGGACCCTCGACTACAATGACGTGGACAGTGAGCCCAGGGCATGCCGAGAAAGGCGCCACGGAATGAGTCTGTGCCTGGAGTCCCTGTGTAGGTCATTGCCCCAGTACCTGCCAAAATCGCCTGAGTCTAGGGCCTGAATACTTCCATGCCTCAAAGCAGCCGGTCTTGCCTAGAAAGCATGAGTATCAGGATCACTGTCAGGATCAGGCAAGCTTTGTGCTAGCCTGATACTGACGTAGGGATCCTATCGCGCAATCTAGCGGTTGTCATGTAACCACCTAGCATAAGGCTGGATCTTCTTGGCATGGGAACCATTAAATTCCCATGCAGCTGGTGCAGTCAGCTGATCACCAGTGCTATGATCTAGATCGTCAGCAGTAAGCCCTGCCCCCCTCTCTTTCACGAAAGCACGGATCCTGTCGAAATGATGGTGCCCTGTGTGTGCGTCAATGTTTCGCCAGATTCTCCCACAAGCCACATGCGACATTGAATCAACACGCACGACAGGGACGACAATGCTGCTGGATTGGAGAGGGCAGACAGAGAGCACGACATGAGTTCAGACAACAAAAATGTGGACATTGTGCATGCACTCACTGGCCGCTTCCTTCCAAAATTTAACAACAAATCCAATTATGCAAGATATCGAGATCTCTTGGAATTGTACAAGGGCCGCTCAGAAAAGGTCCCTGTCTCTCTGCATGCCTCCCACCTAGAAAGCCCTTGGCCACCATTTCCAGACCGGGGATGGACCTGAGCATGCTCGTGTTCTGCTGATCCAGCGGATGCCTGAAGTCTTCTCCCTTGATGCCTTCATAGCAAGTGACCCTCTCGCGCCGAATCGTCGTGGGCGCAGGCCAGGGGCTGGATGCGCCTTGGGAGGCCTGAGACAGGACAGGAGTCAGCAGAAGTTGCTCGTGGCCTTGTGCTGCGTTGTTCTAGAAGAATTTGCAGTGATAATATAAAGCTCACGGTGCTGGGGGAGACTTGTGCACGCCTGATGACAACGCTTCGGGCACTGGGGTTCTTTTGCGTGCAAAAACGTTCGTGGCCACAGCACCTCCCGTTGCTGTGCGAGACCTCGTGCTGCATTTTTCCTGATGTTTAATTAGGCAGGCTATCCGGGCATTGTCTGCAGACTTGTGTGGTCGTGATAGTCTGGCTTCTGTTACCAGGGCAGTTTGAAGAGTATCTCAACGTCAGCTGCTGACACAGCAAGTACAACAATTAAGGAGCAAAGTTGGAGGCAGTGATTGTATACTTTTGACCTCAATCAATGTATTGGGGATGCAAGTTAGCGCACGCGCCCGTCGCTGATGACAACTCAGCTCCGGAGCCAACCTCGTTTTGCAGTCAGCCTAAACGGGCTTGATGTAGAAACTGCAGAGACAAGCTTAAGACGGTGGTGACTTATGCACTCGGCACTCGTCGGACGCCCTGGGTGTCTACCGGGTAAGGACAGTCGGGTGGAGCTACCTCTCAGGCATAGTCATTATGTTCATCACTACTGTCTTCGCAACAGCTCCAGCCATATATCAATGACATCAACTCGAAAGTACCTGCCTCGGCCCGCAGGCCGCGTAGGGATCCGAAGAGGCGCTGCGCCGGCTGCCCTCGGCGCCCATCACGCTACACCCTCGATCGTCAGCCCTCGCCATCGGTTAGCAGCCATCTGCCAGGCCGGGAAGGGACCCGTGGTCGTGATAGACAACTACGATAGTTTCACGTACAATCTGTGCCAGGTGAGATCGAGACCACACTGACGACATGAGGGCAGCACTGGCCAGGTGCCCATCCGGCAGCAGCATGCTGCATGGGGCCTGTGCTGCATGGGGCCATGTGCTGGCATTCAGATATAGTGGCGCTCAACAGGCTCTGCTCAACAGCATCTGATTTCCCTGAACACACGGTAGCTGCATGGGGCCGGGTGAGGCTGGGACCGAGCCGGCAATGAGCCATGCATCTCTGTCCCGGCATACTTGTCCAGCAGCAGCATGCTGCATGGGCCCATCGCTATGTGACAGCACGGGCACCATGCAACCGTTACAGCACGCACCATGCAACCGTGATGAACATTGACGGCTCTCAGCAGCATCTGATTCCCATAAACACACAGCCGCTGCAGGCGGCCATGCTACATCGAGGTGTGTGGCATAGAAACTGATAGATCTCAATTCTGGGAGCCTCAGAAGCTGCCAGCCAGCCGGCCAGCCCCCGATCATACAGATAATACCATTGTTGTATGGAGCAAGCATCGCCCTCCAGCCGAATTCTGGTAAAACAGGGTCGCCAGCCCACCGGCATCAGCGTTAGTTTAGTGCGTCCAAGCTATGTTTCAGCTACGTCCCAGCATGGGGCTGAGGGCCCCTGGCGCAGCGTGCACTGTTCCTGGGGCCTCCGGCCGTGGGCCGGTCATAGTTCAGTCCCGATCGGCCCTGCGATGGCTGCCTGGCGGCCAAGGTGGTATGGGTGCACACTGACCATAAAACCGGAGGGCATGCCACACGCTGCGGTCTCGGATACCATGCTCAGCCTGCCACTGCCTGGGCTGCATACTTGTGTGAAAGTAACTACCGGTAACTGCAGGGGGTGCGTGAATCTGTCCTATGAAGTATTCTTTGGGGGGCTCCGAGCTCCCAGCGTGGGAGCCGCAGCTTGAAGTCCAGCTTGGGGGCTGTGTGGTCCTGTGGGGGTGATGAAGCATTCAGGTAGCTCCTAGCCCAATGGAAGCTGATCAAAAGTCCCCCCCCAAGGATACAATCGGACATATCACATTTGACATTTGTATGGTATAGACGATAGGCGCCACCCGCCAGCCTTTGTGGGAGTCTCCGGTGGTTTCTTCAGTGTGCACCAGATCACCTTTGGCCACTGAGTGCAAAAAGCATACCCCAGGCCAGCGAAAAACGGCCATCTGGCTGACCCCGGTCACAACCCTGGTGCATGCCACTGAGCCGTTGGGATCTGGCGCACATCTGGTGACCGAAGCAGCTTGGCTTCCTGCACCAGGGACCCTTCGGCCGCCGGCCAGAACGTGCTTGATTTGTGGCTGAATTGCTTAAGAAACAACTGCTGGCACTCCAACACGGCTGTGTAGTGAGTGCAGGAACGCAGGGACTGTGTCACGCAGCACCTGGGTGACCTGGCTCTCAAACGAGGCCTTTTAGTGAGTGCTGAAACATGGGCCCTGTGTCGTGCAGTACCTGGGTGACCTGGCGTGTGACTACGTCGTCTTCAAGAACGATGAGAAGACAGTCGAGGAGATAAAAGCGATGGACCCCAAGGGGGTTTTGGTTTCGCCTGGACCAGGTGCGTTCCCTACACCTGGGAGGTGCATTCACACCTCTAGGAGGTGCATTCGCACCTCTGGGAGGCGAGTCATATTTCTGGGAGGTGATTCAAACCTTTAGGGTGTATTCACACCTTTGGGAGATGCATCAACACTATGTGAGGTATATTCACACCTCCATGAGGTGCATTCACATTTGTGGGAGGTGTCTTTACACCTCTGGGAGATGGCGACCTGGCAGATCTTTGTGGCGTGCTGCAGCATGGCGTTTTGCAAGCTAGTCCTGCAGCGGCTGGGGCTTCCTTGGACGATAGCTGCGCTGCATGAATTTATAATGTGGAATATGTCGAGGTGGGCCGGCTGAGGTGCTGTCCAAGGGTTACAGGGTCACTTCAATACCCTAAACCCTGAACTAGGCCGAGCTCACGTCCAAGGCAGATCTCTTGCCTGCCACCCATTCTTTTACCAAGCCATGCTCCCTGATGTTTGTGCGGGGTTCCTTCGCTGGGTCAGTTTGGTTAATGCTGTGTCCTAGCCCCTCTCGATGTACAATGCGTGTCACCCCCGATCATGCGGGAGTGCTGTTTGATTGATACGGGTGGACACCTTATTGAGTATCTCGCCTCGTCATGTTTTTCTCCCTCCCAATGTGCATGTTAAGTTGTTTCCTTTTCCCTTGTCCATGCTCACATCATGTTTTCCCCTCCGAATACTCATCATTCATGTAGCTTTCTTTTCCAATGCTCACATCATGTTTTCCCCTCCACATGCTCATCATGTTATGTCATCCTCCTACAGTAGATTTGAATTGCCTTCCCTCGCAAGTAAACTTGTTTTGGGGTGAGGGATTAAATGCTAGTTCTTGTTTGTCAACGCCAGTTGTTGTCAAAAATCAAGATTTTTGTGTTTTTATTTGGCGCGAGGGAAGCAATGAACTAAACATTTAAACGTACCGGAGGGGCTGCAATCCAAATCTAGGGTGTGCACGATTGCGCGTCATGCTATTTTGCTCCCAATGTGCATATCAAGTTATTTTCTTTCCCGATGCTGCGATCGTGCTTTTTCTCCGAGCCCTCATCCTGCTCTATCTGATTCTACCTATGCGCATCATGCTGTTTTACCCGCTGCTCATCATGTTCTTCTCATCTCTCCCGCTGCATTAGGGACACCGAAGGATTCGGGGATTTCGTTGGAGGCTGTGCGGGAGCTGGGTCCCCTCATGCCCCTCTTTGGAGTGTGCATGGGCCACCAGTGTATTGGAGAAGCGTTCGGAGGTGCGTGGCATGGCTGGATAATCGATAGAAGAAAAAGGAGGGGAGTGGGGATTGCAGGGAGCTTGTTGATGGGAGAAGCCTTTGGAGGTGCTGGCCATGGCAGGATAACAGAACAAAGGGGGGGAGGTGAATTGTAGGGAGCTTGTGCATGGCAGGATAGTAGACAGCGGAAGAAAAAGAGGGGCGGGCTAGGAGCTTGTGCATGGTAGAAGTGTTGGGAGGTGCGTTCCATGGCAGGATAATAGATAGCGGAAGAAAAAAGAGGAGCGGGCCGGGAGCTTGTGCATGGGAGAAGCGTTTGGAGGTGCGTGGCATGGCAGGATAGTAGACAGCGGAAGAGAAAAGAGAGGCGGGCCGGGAGCTTGTGCATGGGAGAAATGTTGGGGGGGGTGTTCCATGGCAGGATAGTACACAGCGGAAGAAAAAAGAGGGACAGGCCGGGAGCTTGTGCATGGGAGAAGCGTTTGGAGGTGCGTGGCATGGCAGGATAATAGATAGGAGAAAAAGGAGAGGGGGGGGTGAATTGCAGGTGACATATTCATGGGAGAAGCGTTTGGAAGTGCGGGCCTTGGCAGGATAAGAGATAGAAGAACAAGGGGGGGGGGGGTGAACTGCTGGGAACTTGTTTATGGGAGAAGCGTTTGGAGGTGCGGGCTGTGGCAGGAATAGACTGCAGGGGACATTTTGATATGGTGCATCGTGTTGCGCTGGCTCGTCAGTGAGGTTGACATCTTGTCGGTCAGATGTTTTTGCTGCATGGTTTATGTCACAAGTTTCCTTCCACATGATGTGTGTCACATGATGAGGGTTTAGGGTTAGCGGCAAGTTCTGCGCAAAACTAGCGATTCAAGCAGTTGTGATGCTCTGCTGGACTTACACAAAAACTTCACAACACATTTCACAAAAATAAATCACACACTTGCGCCAAATCATTTATATCACTCGCAAGGACTGTGCTTTCTTGGACTGCTGGGCTTGCCAGGATATATTGGGTTTAGGGTTCAGTAAAGCCTACAACCCTTAGCCCTATAGACTTCACTTTTTGGCAGTACGGGGCTCTGCCAGGAAACGTTGGGTTAGAGATTTAGTAAACCCTAGACCCTATAACCCTATGGACTTCATTTTCTGGCACTACGGGGCTCTGCCAGGGTATATCGGTTAGGGGACAGTCGGAGTGTTTTTGCTTGGATTAGTACCCGCAGCTATTTGCCTTTTGCAGTTGCTTGCTCCCTCGACAAGCGACGCGTCACGCGCGCACCTTCTGGACTGAAGCATTATGTTGCGTTGCGTTATTTTGTGTCGAACTGCATTGTTTGTGTTGCGTGGCATGCTGTTATGTTTTACTGTTCTGCATCATTCTGCGTTGCGTTACGACATTCCATGCTGGACTGTTGCATCATTTATGTTGCGGTTATCCATTTGTCTCACCTGCGCTCACGGTGGCTCAGACCCCGCCCCGCTTCCTCAACCCACGCCTTCGGTGTGTGCATTATTCATGTTATTAAACGTGTGCACCAATTGTTAATTAGTACTCTCTCCTCTTTGTAGCCAACCTAGTGCTACGACGGCCGAATGGGTGGCTTGCCTAATCCATGCCTCAAGGTGCATGATTTGTTCATTTAATTATTGTTTACTTACTTCTGCTCCAACTCTCCATCCTGCTCCCTCCGCAGGTGACGTTATCCGCGCGCCGTCTGGACTGATGCACGGCAAGACGTCGCCTGTCTTTCACAACAACACGGGCATCCTAGAAGGAATGGACAAGTGAGAGCGCCTGGGCACCACTGGGTCATGGGTTTGGGGTTAAGGGTTTAAGGTTCAATTAAACCCAATTGAGAGGGCCTGGGCACCTCTGGGTAATGGGTTAAGGGTTCAGGATAAAATTAAGCCCTAAACCCAAGTGATAGAGCCTGAATCTCTGTGGGCAATGTGTGGACAGGAGGGTCGTTTGCCAGAGTTTCTTTGATTGGCTACAGCTGACAAGGCTTGGCGCTACCAGCCTCTTGCTGGGGCCACCGGTTTGGTTCCACTCGGCCCAGTAATGGCCAGCTGGCTGCCCTTCAAATGTCGTCTGGCACAAAAAACAGAAAGACAGACACGAGAACTGCCCTTGTCATATCAAATTAAAGCTGCGTGCTTTGCTACTTTTTCCGTTGCAACTGGCCGCACCCAGCCTGCCACTAAAAATCGGATGACCCACGTACGGTGGATGGCGCCAGAGCTGCCCGTGCCAGGCTGCCTGCAACACCTGTGTGTTTCTTTGAGTGCGTGCCGGCCGCCTTGGGGGGCCACCGGGCGGCCATCACAGGGCCGATCGGGACCAAACCTGAGTTGGCCTACGGGAGGTGGCCCAAGCAGCACGACGGGCTATGCCATGGTTAATTTAAGCACTGCCTATAGCTTTGGCCCCATGCTGCGTCGTTTCCTCAACATCCACGCCTTATTAGGGCGTAGCTTTCTTTCATTCTTATGCTATGCCTGCCGCTCAAAATGTGACCTGTGTGCTACGCCAAGCTTAAATAAACAGTGCTGGCCGAGGGGGGGGGGGGGAAACAACTGAAAACACCCCATCCTCGAAAAGGATAGAGCTTGACGAGAGCTTTCCATATCTGCTCTTAAAATGCTTTTTGGCCCAACAGTGACTGAGGGACATAGATCCAGACAATGAGGATTTCGTAGATTCCACAAAAGCTTATTTTGAAAATGACATCTCAGCCCCGAGTAAACTTCATGATATGATTGGTTTTATAACCCTTCGAGCGCAATTTGATGATCTCAATGCATAGGGTAGGGCCAGGGCTCCAACAACCCCCTACGCATGGTCAACGGTCAACGTTACGTACCTGGTCAACGCATGTCAAACTAGGATGGGGGGGGGTCCAAGTCCCTAAAACAAACGTTTGCCCTTTTTCTTGAAGCCGAGATACCCTCCCAAAAGTCCTACTTGCAACTCCCATGTCAAACGGATGAGTTTTGAAGAATTAGAGGGGATGAGGTCCCTATTTAATTTTCTGCCCCCCCTCCCTCGGTGCTGGCTGCTCAAAATGTGACCTTGCAATGCGTACGCCTATTCAGTATTTATAATAAATAATTCATTGATCAGCACACGTGTTTCGGACTGCCTCCCTGCAGCCCGTTCCTGGCTGCCAGATACCACAGCCTGGTGATCAAACGAGAGACCGTCCCAGAGGACCTGGAAATTACGGCCTGGACGGAGGACGGCAACATCATGGGCGTGCGGCACAAGAAGTACCCGCACATACAGGTGTGTAGGGTGCTTCCCAACGTATGTACCGTATACGAATCCTTGTTTGTAAATATAAATTAAGAGTAGTACATTCTGTGTACCTCTTGATTGATCGGCTCCTTTAAAGGGCAGACACCGATTCACGGCACAAAAGTAGGGATTTAAGTTCAATATGTGGAGAGGTGGATGGATGACACTAGTGAGACAAAGGCCTGACCTGAAGAGGAGACAGAGGCGGAAAACAGGGAGATTGAAGTGTGGACATGAAACATGAAGGGTGTCTTAGCGCAGTTCAATGCGCACCGGTGTGCTGAATTGTAGTCGTTGCGGGGTAAGTACACAAGTGTGGGCACAGCCATGAATGACCTGTACAGGCATGTTTCGGAGCGCTTTGGGGTTAAATCTCCATTGCATGCTGCCCATTATTTAATCCGCTCAAACTTCTTTCAATGGCCTGTTGAGGGTACAGGGTCAAACTTGTTTCAATGGCCTGTTGAGGGACCAGGGTCAAACTTGCTCCAATGGCCTGTTGAGGGTCCAGGGTCAATTTTGTTTCAATGGCCTGTTGAGGGTCCAGGGCCAAACTTGTTCCAATGGCTTGTTGAGGGACCAGGGTCAAACTGGTTCCATTGGCCTGTTGAGGGTCCAGGGTCAAACTTGCTTCAATGGCCTGTTGAGGGTCCAGGGTCAAACCTGTTCCAATGGCCTGTTGAGGGTCCAGGGTCAAACTTGTTTCAATGGCATGTTAAGGGTCCAGGGTCAAACTTGTTTCAATGGCCTGTTGAGGGTCCAGGGTCAAACCTGTTCCAATGGCCTGTTGAGGGTCCAGGGTCAAACTTGTTTCAATGGCATGTTGAGGGTCAAGGGTCAAACTTGTTCCAATGGCCTGTTGAGGGTCCAGGGTCAAACTTATTTCAATGGCCTGTTGAGGGTCCAGGGTCAAACTTGTTCCAATGGCCTGTTGAGGGTCCAGGGTCAAACTTATTTCAATGGCCTGATGAGGGTCCAGGGTCAAACTTGTTGCAATGGCCTGTTGGGGGTCCAGGGTCAAACTTGTTTCAATGGCCTGTTGGGGGTCCAGGGTCAAACGTGTTTTAATGGCCTTTTTCAATGGCCTGTTTAGGGTAAAGGGTTCTGGGTCAAACTTGATTCAATGCCCTTTGGCTGGTGCAGGTCAGTAGCCATGGGGTTGTGAGGACGGAAGACGCTGGAATTGACTCACACCATTGCTTGTTTTAGGGTTAGGGGCTAAACCCCTGAAACAGTGAACCTTGATCTGATGCACACCAGTGCTTATTTTATTGTGAAGGGTTTAGAGATCAAACTCTCAACCCTGAACCGACTAACAACAGTGTTAATTTGAGGGGTTAGGGCTTAAACCCTTCAGCCCTAAACCCTGAACTGACGCACACCAGTGCTTGTTTTAGGGTTATGGCTGACCCCCCTGCACCCTTAACTCTGTACAGACGTGCAGTGCATATTTTAGTGCGCAACAGACCACCTCCAGCAGGCCGCTGGGAGGCTTACCACTGGGCTGATGGGAACCTAACTGTGACTGGCTTACGGCCAGCGGCCCATGCAACAGGGCTTGTTGCACCAAGCCCTTTCGGCTGTAGGTCGGGTCTTAACTGAAGTGTGAAGGTGTTGCACTATTGAATGAAGTGTGATGTGCGTGCTGCTTGACACGGTAGCTGGAATTGCAGTTACTCTTCTCATACCAGCTTCTCACACGGCTGAGCGCTCAGCAGGGCCCAGCAGGTATGCACGGGCGCCCCCGCGGCTGAGACTTTTTGAGCTGGTCCCAGAGGCGTTATGTCATAGACTCAGAATCCTGAGCCCTGACACCTGACCCCAGGGGTGCAGTTTCATGCCAGGGGCGTCGCGTCACTTGGACGCCCTCACGCTGATATCTGAACCCTGTCCAACATTGCAGGGGGTGCAGTTCCATCCGGAGAGCATCATCACACAGAATGGGAAGCAGATTGTGGGCAACTGGGTCAAGAGCTTGGCATCGTAGCATGCCAGCGCCAACCATACTTTCCACGGAAACGTGGTTTGCAGGCATTGCAAAAGCTTGTGTAGGCAGCTTTTAGTACCGAGTGATTTCGCAGGAGGTATCTGACCCACTAGGCGAATATTTATTCGCAGCATATAATGTTTTTCAAACGCGACTCGTCAAGTTTGCCGACCTTGCAGTGTTACCAGGTGCTCAGGATTGAAGCGTGTGATCCGCTGAGTCACTGACTAACTTAAAACGTCGATAAGTTTAATCAAATTTTTAGGTAGCTGAATGCTGATGGCTGAATTACCAGGTGGCTCAACTCCAGAAGCTAGGAACTGGTTGTTGAATACCGCCCGAGCAAAGTGGGACTGGCTTGCTATATACATGGCATTGAGAGAAGATCTCAAGGGGCCCGATCAAAATGGCAGGCTTGATTCAAAATGGGGAGCCAGGGATACAGCCTGATGAAAGTTTTGAGTGCGGTTTTATAACAGTTGATAACGGTGCATACCCGCAGGGCCCAAAGGGGCAACGTCATGAACCCGCTGGGCCCTGCTGAACGCTCGGTCACGTTGGGCTGGTAAGGAATGACTATGCTCAATTTCAGCTACCATGCCCAGCCAGGACCATGGTGCACCCATGCGAGCCTCTTTTGTGAGGGGAAAGGAACATGGAACCCAGCGATCTTCATAGGAGGAGAGAGAAGATCCTGTGGCGGGTGCTATCCTTCCACTTTTGGGAATGGATGATCCACAAGGGGTAGGGGGGGGATAGGATCGTATAGTTGAAGTATTGATCCCACCATCGAGTGGTACCACTCAGTCCAAGCAGCGCAAACATCTCACTTACTCATCGGGAGTTCTTTATTTTTTCTGTCCTTAGGTTCGGGGCGACACAGTACCTCAAAACCAATGCTGATCTTGTCCCATGGGATGCACTCAGCACAAGCCGCTGTGCCCCATGGTAGCAGTGCCTCAGAGGGCACCCCGAATTCAGAGCGACTGAGGGGATTCGAGCCAAAATCTGTAAATATATTAGCACCAGACATCAGCAGCATAGGATCAATTCCAAATCAAGGTATGAGTGCAACTCAAAATGCCGTTCCTTATCTTCTTTGGAAAACTTGCCAAAGCGGCATTACGGTACTTTCGCCATCTAGTCAACAAGGAATGGGCCCAAAGAGTCTGTCCGGCATGCATGTATCATCCACACCTGGGATCCACCTGGGATTCACCTGGGATCCAACAGGGATCTACCTGAGATCTACCAGGGATCCACCAGGGATCTACCAGGGATCCACACTATCGAGTACATTCAAACTCGGTTGGATCTAAGAAAGGAGATCTCGTAATACACACGGAAGCTAGATCATGTATCCCCCCTTCAAAAATCTGGCCTGAATTCCAAAAAACTACACCCATACACATTCATACGGATGATATGATCATATCACAGCACCAAGCCCTTCCACCATACTTCCATGTGTAACGTCATGGTATTCATCTTGTCCGTGACCACAAACGGCCCACCGTACATACTGGCAATGCCGGACACGGGCTTCTCAAACACCTGGTGCAGAGGGAACTCCAGCCTGGAACAAGCACAACACACGGGGTCAGGTGAATGGACTCTGGCACGCAAACGGGATCAGGTGAATGGACTCAGGCACGCAAACGAGATCAGGTGAATGGACTCAGGCACGCAAACAGGATCAGGTGAATGGACTCGGGCACGCAAACGGGATCAGGTGAATGGACTCTGGCACGCAAACAGGATCAGGTGAATGGACTCGGGCACGCAAACGGGATCAGGTGAAATCTATGTATATTCCCGCACTTCCTTATACATAAGCTTGCAGTAGGTACACTAGAATACTGCCTCAAAAGCCTCTCACGTGAAACATGCAGACTTTCACATCTTAGCTAATAAAGCCCTCGCACCTGGCCTGTGCGTCGCCCAGCTTCCCACCCATGACGAAAACCTCCGCGATCTGGGGTCGAATCTGGTCGATGCTCCAGCCGACCACGTCGAACGCCGCCTCGTACGACGTGACCGCCGTGGCCGCGATCTTGTGGGGAGCAGTCTCGGGCTCCTTCGGCTCCTCAGCAGGCTGTCAAACAAGCACGGGGCACATCATGAGGTTCTGTCTTAGCCCTTGGCGCTGGTATCCCCCCACGGTTCGCTCTGCCTGGCCCTGGGGTTCTTTGTCGTTTCCCCCCAATGGCTACCGGCTTCATGACTGGGTCAGCCCTCAACGATGGGCACGGTACAAACCCTTCACCGCTGGTCCATCAGGCAGGCAGAAGGAAAGACAAGTACGCTCAGCAGGGGCTTCAAGGTACATGCAACTGTGTGGCATGGGCCGAGGCCGCGTCCGCACCGTTGCCATCAATGTAATACAAGGAA
The DNA here is from genome assembly GCA_037349105.1 of Limnomonas spitsbergensis. Taxonomy (NCBI): domain Eukaryota; kingdom Viridiplantae; phylum Chlorophyta; class Chlorophyceae; order Chlamydomonadales; genus Limnomonas; species Limnomonas spitsbergensis. Next base: position 2,148,820 of record JAYJMM010000114.1, read on the forward strand.
GATCACATCAGCATCAGAGAATTATCACCACACCAGCCGGCTGGCAGCCTACCCAGCGCTACAGCCGAATGAGTGGCTGCCTTCATCCACGCCTCAGGAGCTGCATCGTGTATTTATTACCCAGCACACCAGAACATCGCATGCTGATCAGACGCGCAGCAGGAAACAGCAAGGCCAGAACCCTGGCCTTGCAAGGAGGTTTTTGTAAAACCTCGACAAGATGCACACCATACACCTCACTGCACATTTAGTTTTTAGCTTCAGATAAAGTTCAGTTACAGAATGGCCCTCCGCAGCAAGCCCTGCTACTACTCTAGCAACCGGCCCCGTTGAGGCCCCTTCCATGTTTTGCCACCCTTGGCCCAGTGATGGCCGCCCGGCCGCCCCCTTCAAGGTGGCTTGGCGCGCTCTTCAACAAACATTGGCACGATCCAGGGTGCGAGAAGGGGCCTGTCACTTGGGTGGGCAGACCCATCCCCCCAAACAGGGTGCGAGGGTGCGAAGGCGCGAGGGTGCAAGTTCTTGATTCTACATGCTGGGTTGGGCACAGCACCGGTATATGCTAATGACATGGATACCATGCTGAGTCAGGTGCTGAGTCAGACATATGATAACATTGTCATCCAGGGTGCATGACAATCACGCGGAGTCCTTGACATCATAAGATGATGATCATGGACCAGGGAGCAGTCCTTGACATGACAGCACAAACAGAGCCCCAAACTATGAGAGAACACCAGAACCCTGTACCAGGCCATAAGCTGGGCCCAACACAAACCAGGCAGCTCACATCGTATGGTAGTACCAGAGCAGTGCCCTCACCCTGAACCCTAGACTCTAAACCCTACATACCAGGTTCAGGACACACCTGATCTGGATCGGGCTTCGTCGGCTTGTATTTGGACTTGACTGAAGAGTCGGCCATGTCCAGCAGTTTTACATTGAAGGAAACCGGGAACACCGACTCGTTTGAAACCAGCAGCTGTGGAGGAGGGGTGGAGGGTCGAAGGTGAACGGTTCAGGGTTTAGGGCCAAGGTGTAGGGCCTAGGGACAAATGGGAGGCGACCGACTTGTTTGAAACCAGCAGCTGTGGGGGAGGGGTGGAGGGTCGAAGGTGAACGGTTCAGGGTTTAGGGCCAAGGTGTAGGGCCTAGGGACAAATGGGAGGCGACCGACTTGTTTGAAACCAGCAGCTGTGGGGAAGGGGTGGAGGGTCGAAGGTGAACGGTTCAGGGTTTAGGGCCAAGGTTTAGGGCCTAGGGACAAATGGGAGGCGACCGACTTGTTTGAAACCAGCAGCTGTGGGGGAGGGGTGGAGGGTCGAAGGTGAACGGTTCAGGGTTTAGGGCCAAGGTTTAGGGCCTAGGGACAAATGGGAGGCGACCGACTTGTTTGAAACCAGCAGCTGTGGGGGAGGGGTGGAGGGTCGAAGGTGAACGGTTCAGGGTTTAGGGCCAAGGTTTAGGGCCTAGGGACAAATGGGAGGCGACCGACTTGTTTGAACCAGCAGCTGTGGGGGAGGGGTGGAGGGTCGAAGGTGAACGATTCAAGGTTCAGGGCCAGGGTTTAGGGCCTAGGGACGAATGGGAGGCAACAGACTCGTTTGAAACATGCCCCGCTGTGCAGGATGGGTGCAAGCTTCAGGGTGCAGGGTTTTCAGGTCTAGGGCTAAAAGCTCAATGGATACATTTCAAACCTGGCGCTGTGCAGAACGTGAAAAAGTGTGGGGTTTCAAAATCTGTGGATTCCCGCTTCCCCATATAGCCCCTGCTTCCCCAAAGCCGCCGCATGGCGAATGTTTCAAGGCGGGACATACTTTGAAGCGACAACAAGCTGCCGCGGTGAGAAGCTGCCGGAACCCCAGTCAACCATGATCTCGGCGATGGGCGGCGGTTGATTATAAAACACTTGTCATGGTTACGGCGCGGATGTCGCTTCGGCCCAGGCTGCGCTATTTCCTTAGCACTCACGCCCCCCACGGGGCGTAGCTTTCTTTATTTCTGTCTAAAAGCCTTGCGCAGAAAACCAAACAGGCCTGCCCCTTTCCATTGGCATGCGCCACCCCATGTGACAGGCATGCCATCCGATGACGCCACGATGGGCATGACACCCCGTCCCCTTATCTCACCTTCACCACGCGGACCTGCATGCACCCGACCATGCCATCCCATGACGCCACGACGGGCATGCCCCCCCATCCCCACATCTCACCTTCACCACGCGGACCTGCATGCACCCGGGCGTCCCCAGCGCCTTGTCGAGCAGGACGGACGGGCCTGCCAGCCAGCGGACCACCACCTCCAGCCTGCAGAAGGGGCCCCAAGGGTTGGAGGGGTCACCTGAAAGGATTGGGGGGGGAAGGTGTTCAACTTCAAACAAACTGAGGGGTCACAACTCCCAAGGGGGATGGGAAGGGAGTGGGTGTTTCATTAAATTGGCTGGGGGGTCCCAAGGGGGAGGGGGAGGAGGGGGGTGATGTTCATTTACTAAACTGAGGGGTCCCAAGGGAGAGCGGTCTTTAATGTAAGGGACCCCGAGGGTCGGAGGGGTCACCTGAAGGGGACCGGAGGGGGGAGGGAGAGGTGCTTATTAATACAACAAGCTGGTGCTTTACAGCAGAGGTAGACATCATGGCCGCAGGCGGCCTGCTGCAGCATGCCTTGCTGCTCAGGCCACCAGCTGAAGCTGCTCGAGGTGAAAAAGAATCTTGGGCTGAAGCGCAGGAAAAGAGACCACAAACTGGGAGAGGGATCCAGGCAGGAGATCCCTTATGTTGGGTGGCAACAGGGAAAGGGCGTTTCTAGCTACTCTAGTCTCGTTTTCTCAAAGAAGAAATCCACAAAAGCTAACTCAGCAGCGGCTTCTGGACTTCTGTGCGCCATTCTTGACAAAGGAGCGCCATTTCCACCCAGAAGGACAGGAAGCGGACATGCCTTGACAAAGGACAGAAGCCTGCAGCTGGATGCTTCCAGCCAGATTGCCTGGTCCTAGGAAAACAAATGTGCCTTACAAAAGAAAACGCCTGACGCCGGTGGGCGATTGCTGCTTGCCGGATGGCTTCATCGCTAAGCCGTAGGCCTGAGCCGCCCGCAGCTGCAGATTGCCAACTGCTCCAGGCATCTATTGGGGCACACAGAAGTACAGAACAGAGGATTGCGCTTCCACCGCTCGTGCTGCGGGCGAGCCTTATAGTTTAAAAGCCTTATAGTTTAAAGCCTTATAGTTTAAAAGCCTTATAGTTTAAAAGCCTTATAGTTAAAAGCCTTATAGTTTAAAGCCTTATAGTTTAAAAGCCTTATAGTTTAAAAGCCTTATAGTTTAAAAGCCTTATAGTTAAAAGCCTTATAGTTTAAAAGCCTTATAGTTTAAAAGCCTTATAGTTTAAAAGCCTTATAGTTTAAAAGCCTTATAGTTTAAAGCCTTATAGTTTAAAAGCCTTATAGTTTAAAAGCCTTATAGTTTAAAAGCCTTATAGTTTAAAAGCCTTATAGTTTAAAAGCCTTATAGTTTAAAAGCCTTATAGTTTAAAAGCCTTATAGTTTAAAAGCCTTTTAGTTTAAAAGCCTTATAGTTTAAAAGCCTTATAGTTTAAAAGCCTTATAGTTTAAAAGCCTAATAGTTTAAAAGCCTTATAGTTAAAAGCCTTATAGTTTAAAGCCTTATAGTTTAAAAGCCTTATAGTTTAAAAGCCTTATAGTTTAAAAGCCTTATAGTTTAAAAGCCTTATAGTTTAAAAGCCTTATAGTTTAAAAGCCTTATAGTTGAAAAGCCTTTTAGTTTAAAAGCCTTATAGTTTAAAAGCCTTATAGTTTAAAAGCCTTATAGTTTAAAAGCCTTATAGTTCAAAAGCCTTATAGTTAAAAGCCTTATAGTTTAAAGCCTTATAGTTTAAAAGCCTTATAGTTTAAAAGCCTTATAGTTTAAAAGCCTTATAGTTTAAAAGCCTTATAGTTTAAAAGCCTTATAGTTTAAAAGCCTTATAGTTTAAAAGCCTTATAGTTTAAAAGCCTTATAGTTTAAAAGCCTAATAGTTTAAAAGCCTTATAGTTTAAAGCCTTATAGTTTAAAGCCTTATAGTTTAAAAGCCTTATAGTTTAAAAGCCTTATAGTTTAAAAGCCTTATAGTTTAAAAGCCTTATAGTTTAAAAGCCTTATAGTTTAAAAGCCTTATAGTTGAAAAGCCTTTTAGTTTAAAAGCCTTATAGTTTAAAAGCCTTATAGTTTAAAAGCCTTATAGTTTAAAAGCCTTATAGTTCAAAAGCCTTATAGTTAAAAGCCTTATAGTTTAAAGCCTTATAGTTTAAAAGCCTTATAGTTTAAAAGCCTTATAGTTTAAAAGCCTTATAGTTTAAAAGCCTTATAGTTTAAAAGCCTTATAGTTTAAAAGCCTTATAGTTTAAAAGCCTTATAGTTTAAAAGCCTTATAGTTTAAAAGCCTTATAGTTTAAAAGCCTTATAGTTTAAAGCCTTATAGTTTAAAGCCTTATAGTTTAAAAGCCATATAGTTTAAAAGCCTTATAGTTTAAAGCCTTATAGTTTAAAAGCCTAATAGTTAAAAGCCTTATAGTTTAAAAGCCTTATAGTTTAAAAGCCTTATAGTTTAAAAGCCTTATAGTTAAAAGCCTTATAGTTAAAAGCCTTATAGTTTAAAGTCTTATAGTTTAAAGCCTTATAGTTTGAAAGCCTTATAGTTTGAAAGCCTTATAGTTGAGCCTTGAAGCCTTAAACAGTATTTAAAAAGGATAAAAAGTGGGCACACACGCATCTCCCCCTCAAAAGTGTGGGAGCACAGGCCCACCTCCCCTACAAAAGTGTGGGAGCGCACGCCTATCGGCCATGAACCCCAAGTGAGCAATCGACTGCCCCCCCCCACCTTCAACAGTGACTGCCCCCCTCCCCCCCTCCTTGCCTTTGACCAGGGGCTGGGTCTCAGGGTCCCGGCTGGTGTCGATGTGCTCCGCGGCCACTGGCAGGACGAGGCGCAGCTCCCTACCATCCTCCGGGACATCCTTTAAACTACACAGGTTAAGAGTTCAGGATTTAGGGTTCAGGGTTTACCATCTAGAGTTCAGAATGTAGGGTTTGGGATTTAAGGTTGAGATTTCTGGATTGAGAATTCAGGGTTTAGGGTTTAATGTTCAGGATTTAGGGTTCACGGTTTAAAGTTTAGAGTTCAGGATTTAGGGTTCAGGGTTTTGGGTGAGGAGTGAAGGGTTTTGGGTTAAGAGTTCAGGGTTTAAAGTTAAGGGTCCAGAGTTTAGATCTAAGGGTCTCGCAGTGTTCAGGGTATAGAGTATAGGGTTCAGTGTCAGGGGCTGTGGTTTCGGGTTAATTAAATCACCATCCTTGTGCACCACCGCACCACCAAAGGTTGCATGAACTCATGAAGCTACCAGCCTTGTTTAGGTTTAAAGTTTCAGGTTTCAGCCCTGTTCAGGCTTCAGGGTTCAGGTTTCAGGTATCAGCCCTGTCCAGGTTGCCGGGGGCAGGGTTCAACAGTATACCGCTGCACCTCAGCCCTATTCAGGTTTTAGGTTTCAGCCCGAATCAGGTTTTAGGGTGTAGGGTCCAGCAGTACACCACTGCACCTCAGTCCTGCACCCACCGAAGGAAGCAGGACCCCACAAAATCATCCGCCTGGGCAATCAACTCGTCCGTGTCGTCGTCCCACAGCTCCAGCATCAAGTGCTGCAGCAGCAGCAGCAGCAGCAGGGTAGCAGTATGGTGCCAAAGTCTGTCATCAAGTCATCAAGTCATATCAAGTGTTGGAGCAGCAGCAGCAGGGTGGCAGTATGGTGACAAAGTCTGTCATCAAGTCATCAAGTCATATCAAGTGTTTGAGCAGCAGCAGCAGGGTGGCAGTATGGTGACAAAGTCTGTCATCAAGTCATCAAGTCATATCAAGGGTTTGAGCAGCAGCAGCAGGGTGGCAGTATGGTGCCAAAGTCTGTCATCAAGTCATCAAGTCTTATCAAGTGTTGGAGCAGCAGCAGCAGGGTGGCAGTATGGTGTCAAAGTCTGTTATGAAGTCATATCATGTGTTGGAGCAGCAGCAGCAGCAGGGTGGCGTCAATGTCTGCTCCATGGCCTTTGGAATTACAGATGCAATTCAGCCGGATCCCGTAGGCCTACAGCAGTGAAACGTCCCGGTGAAGCTGGACTTGCGGCCTCTATGATACTAGCCGTAGGCCGTAGGCCGCTCAGATCAAGCTTTTGTTCCCCAGCCATTGGCCCCGCGGTGGCTGTCCAACGGCCTCTGCCTCATGTGGCCTGTTGCGCACTAAAATATATCTGGGTGGCTGTGACCTGGTCGGTCACCTGCAGCTTCAGCTCAGGGGCACCGACATCAATGAAGTAGACCGTGCAGTTCAGCAAGCAGACCAATGAAGCAGACCGTGAAGTTCAGCCAGCAGACCGTGAGGTTCCACAAGCAATCAATGAAGCAGACCGTGAAGTTCAGCAAGCAGACGCGAGTATATAAACTGAGCACAGCCCCCTCGACTCTGCCGACCAAGCTCACGGGCGTACACGTAGTTCCCTCCTCAGCGGATCTGAGTCCTCCTTCGGCGGCCGCTGAACTCCCAATTGGGGCCAAACCTGGACCGGCCTACCAACACAGGCCCAAACGCTTAAGCCTAAACCCTTAACCTTAACCGGCCTACCAACACAGGCCCAAACGCCCAAGGAGCATGGCTGGCCACGCATGGGGCCTCCGGCAGATGGACAGCGAGCAGCTGGAGTTAAGGTGTGAACTGTAGCCGAGCCACGAAAAATAAGCATCGCACCCACCTGGTACTTCTTGTCGTGGACCAAGAGGTTTGCCTGGTGATTCCATTCTGGATAGTAGCTGTTGCTGACAGTCTACAGGAACAGGAGCAACAACAGCAGCAACAGGGTGAGGCAGCAGCAGGAGGGAAAGCAGCAGAAGCATCAAGAGCAACAACAGCAACAACAGCAGCAACAGGGTGAGGCAGCAGCAGGAGGGACAGCAGCAGAATCATCAAGAGCAACAACAGCAACAACAGCAGTAGAAGCATCAAGAGCAACAACAGCAACAGCAGCAGAAGCATCGAGACTCGAGAGCAACAGCAACTACAGCAACAACGGCAGAAGCAGCAACATAGTCAGGTTCATGGGCAAGGTAGCAGCAGCAGTATCAACAGCAACAGTACAATAAGTCAGTAACAGCAACAGCAACAAAAGAGGAAACAAACAACAGGGACAAAAACAGCAGGATATCAAGAGAGGCAGCATCAGCAGATATAACAGCAGGATATCAAGAGAGGCAGCATCAGCAGATATAACAGAGTGTGTGACCCTCCATACACTGTTAGTGCTCACCCTGCCCTCCACCCGCCCGGGACCCATAATCTGTTTCAGAGGCCGGAGTGCAGCTGTCGTGTAGCTCAGGCACGAAAAGAGGGACAACCTGGACAGCATCGGCCCACCTTTGTGGTATGCTGGAGAGCATTGGCCCACCTTTGTGGTGTGCTGGACCCTCTGCCGGACCCAGAAAGAGCAGTAGGGGTCGCTTTTGCTGAGCGTGTCCATGGCTGGCACCTTCCCTGCACAGACGATACGGACCTGCAGGAAGGGGGGGGCAGCAAGTGAGGTTACAGGAACCAGAAGGGTACAGAATTTAGTAACACGAGCCAGCCACACCAGGTGATGCAATTTGAAGGCGCACGTATTGCAGTTTGCAGTCACAGCAGCCACACTGTGAACCCAACAAGACCCAGGTGAAGTTGTGTCTGAACCCAGGGTATTGAGGTTATGGAAACCAGAAGGGTACAGAATTTACATAAACAAGCAAGTTACATACTTCACATAAATCTGCTCGTAACCGCGACCGGCGGTTGGAATGTCTCCATCAAGAAGCGGAGGCGAACCTTGCACCCCTGCAGTATGCCACACCCTTGCAGCACGCCACCCCTCTGCAGGCAGCACCCCTCTGGTCAGATCCATGACCAGCGTTCCCTGGGTGAGGTTTAGTCCCACATCAGCCCAGTGATGACTGCCCAGCGGCCTACCAAAGGTGGCCTGGCGCAAAGTAAAACAAACGCTGCCTGCCCCACCACGCACCTGCAGCACCCCTCTGGGCAGATCCACGTCTGGCGTCCCCGGGTCGATGGGTATGTGGATGTGCTCCGGGAGTGTGAGGAAGCCAAAAGCGTTGGCACGGATGGTGCTGATGAGCCATGGTTTCAGCAGGTTGAGAATCCAGCTCTCGTCAGCACCTGCACGGCAAAATGTATTCAGCGTGCTTCAGCTACAATCCAGCTACACGGAGGGTGACACACAGTGGGGGTGCGGGTTTCGGTGATCCTCCGCTAGGTGAGGGGACCTCGCTGCTTCTGCTAGCAGAAGCAGCGAGGTCTCCTCACTACGCGGAGGGACACAAAGTGGAGGGCATTTTTGGGGCCCCTTACCTACTGGGACCCTAATTGGGTGAATACCGCCCTGCCCTGTTGGTAAAGTTCGTATTTTAAACAAACAACTTAAACGTATTCAATCAACAACAGAGCTTAAAAATTGGTGGTGGAAAAACTTTTTACCAAATTTACGTTCAACAACAGATTCTTTATTACAATTTGAAAAAGATCGTCAAATTCAACAAAAGCTTCTAGAACTTTCAATCCCCGATTTTAAAATAATAAAAACAGATTCTAACAAAAACGCAAGAAAAAAAAGTTTCCTTTTTTAAAAACTTTAAAAACTTTAAAAACTTCCGCGGTTTCAGCAGGTTGAGAATCCAGCTCTCGCGAGCACCTGCACAGTGTATTCAGCATGCTTTGGCTACAATTCCGCTACACGGATGGTGACGATGAGCCTTGGTTTCAGCAGGTTGAGAATCCAGCTCTCGCTAGTACCTGCACAGTGTACTCAGCATGCTTCAGCTACAATTCCGCTACACGGATGGTGACGATGAGCCTTGGTTTCAGCAGGTTGAGAATCCAGCTCTCGCGAGCACTTGCACTGCACAGTGTATTCAGCATGCTTCAGCTACAATTCAGCTACACGGATGGTGACGACGAACCACGGTTTCAGCAGGTTGAGAATCCAGCTCTTGCCAGCACCTGCACAATGTACTCAGCATGCTTCAGCTACAATTCAGCTACAATTCAGCTACACGAGGGAGGGTGACGATGAACCGCAGTGTCAGCAGGTTGAGAATCCAGCTCTTGTCGGCTCCTGCACGGCAATGTGTATTTAGTGCCCTTTAGCTACAATTCAGCAACGATTCAGCTACATCACAAACGATTCATCTACGTCACAAACAGTACTATAAGCCACAGCTTAAGCAGGTTGTTGACCCAGCTCACATCAGCGTCCTTATGGTAGACTGTCATTTTAGCGTACTTTGGCCACAATTCAGCTACAATTCAGCTGCAGCACGAGCGGTACAGATGAGCCATGGCTTATGCAACATAAGATGCATAGCTCGTTCACATCTACACGGCAGTGTCTTCGAGTTTTTCAACGTGCTTCAGCTATTATTCAGCTACCATCCAGCTACCATCCAGCTACCATTCAGGTACAATTCAGCAATCTCAAGGATGGTGAAGATGAGCCACAGCCGCCTGTGTGAGAAGGGTGAGGGTATACATCAGGGTATACAAGCCGAGGCCTGAGGCTGTGGGGGGGCGACGCGACTGCTCGACAGCATTTACTGCAGTGCGCCCCACACAACATTTGAGCGCCGCCAGGCGGCCCCCACTGGGCGAAATGGAACCAAATCTTGACCAGCCTGCGGTTGGTGTTAGCTATACTGGTGGCCATCTGATGTGCTTTCCGGGTGGTAGCTGAAATTCAGCTGAACCATGCAGAATCAGTAGCGCTTCTCCTGAATCCTCCCCTGAATCGCTCTCTTCAAACCTTCATGAGCATTTCTTCCATCCCTCCAACGGGTCAAGCGTTTCATATCAGCAGCACAATGCCCTGCAGCTTCCTTGCTTACGCATCGCTCGTCATTTTTGCAGCGATATGAGCCGTATCAGCCTCTGTTGTTGTTGTTCCCAAGTTAACACATCCTCCAAAAGCCATTGTCAAATGGACCAGGCAGAGCAAACCGGGGAGACACCAGCATCAGAAACCAAAACAGGAACTCAAACACGCCACATGCGGCCAACTGACAAACGATGACAGACCAGACACATACAGAAAAAAACCTGAGACATACACAAAACCCCAAAACAAACACACACAGCAGAACCCGAAACCATCCACAGAGCCCCCAAACAGGAGCAGAACCACGTCAGCGCCTCTATGGTGGTGGAGGGGCCTGACAGTACTCCCAGCCGTGGCAGTGAACCAGCCTGACAGGACCCCTGGCCGTGGCTGTGAGTCAGCCTGACAGGACCCCTGGCCGTGGCTGTGAGTCAGCCTGACAGGGCCCCTGGCCGTGGCTGTGAGTCAGCCTGGCAGGACCCCTGGCTGTGGCTGTGAGTCAGCCTGGCAGGACCCCTGGCCGTGGCTGTGAGTCAGCCTGGCAGGACCCCTGGCCGTGGCTGTGAATCAGCCTGGCAGGACCCCTGGCCGTGGCTGTGAGTCAGCCTGACAGGACCCCTGGCCGTGGCTGTGAGTCAGCCTGGCAGGACCCCTGGCCGTGGCTGTGAGTCAGCCTGACAGGACCCCTGGCCGTGGCTGTTAGTCAGCCTGGCAGGACCCCTGGCCGTGGCTGTGAACCAGCCTGACAGGACCCCTGGCCGTGGCTGTGAGTCAGCCTGACAGGACCCCTGGCCGTGGCTGTGAATCAGCCTGACAGGACCCCTGGCCGTGGCTGTGAGTCAGCCTGACAGGACCCCTGGCCGTGGCTGTCAGTCAGCCTGGCAGGACACCTGGCCGTGGCTGTGAATCAGCCTGACAGGACCCCTGGCCGTGGCTGTGAATCAGCCTGACAGGACCCCTGGCCGTGGCTGTGAGTCAGCCTGGCAGGACCCCTGGCCGTGGCTGTGAGTCAGCCTGGCAGGACCCCTGGCCGTGGCTGTGAACTAGCCTGACAGGACCCCTGGCCGTGGCTGTCAGTCAGCCTGACAGGACCCCTGGCCGTGGCTGTGAGTCAGCCTGACAGGACCCCTGGCCGTGGCTGTGAGTCAGCCTGACAGGACCCCTGGCCGTGGCTGTGAATCAGCCTGGCAGGACCCCTGGCCGTGGCTGTGAATCAGCCTGACAGGACCCCTGGCCGTGGCTGTGAGTCAGCCCGGCAGGACCCCTGGCCATGGCTGTGAGTCAGCCTGACAGGACCCCTGGCCGTGGCTGTCAGTCAGCCTGGCAGGACCCCTGGCCGTGGCTGTGAGTCAGCCTGACAGGACCCCTGGCCGTGGCTGTGAGTCAGCCTGACAGGACCCCTGGCCGTGGCTGTCAGTCAGCCTGGCAGGACCCCTGGCCGTGGCCGTGAGTCAGCCTGACAGGACCCCTGGCCGTGGCTGTGAGTCAGCCTGACAGGACCCCTGGCCGTGGCTGTGAGTCAGCCTGGCAGGACCCCTGGCCGTGGCTGTGAGTCAGCCTGGCAGGACCCCTGGCCGTGGCTGTGAGTCAGCCTGACAGGACCCCTGGCCGTGGCTGTCAGTCAGCCTGACAGGACCCCTGGCCGTGGCTGTGAGTCAGCCTGACAGGACCCCTGGCCGTGGCTGTGAGTCAGCCTGACAGGACCCTTGGCCGTGGCTGTGAATCAGCCTGGCAGGACCCCTGGCCGTGGCTGTGAATCAGCCTGACAGGACCCCTGGCCGTGGCTGTGAGTCAGCCTGGCAGGACCCCTGGCCATGGCTGTGAGTCAGCCTGACAGGACCCCTGGCCGTGGCTGTCAGTCAGCCTGGCAGGACCCCTGGCCGTGGCTGTGAGTCAGCCTGACAGGACCCCTGGCCGTGGCTGTGAGTCAGCCTGACAGGACCCCTGGCCGTGGCTGTGAGTCAGCCTGGCAGGACCCCTGGCCGTGGCTGTGAGTCAGCCTGACAGGACCCCTGGCCGTGGCTGTGAGTCAGCCTGACAGGACCCCTGGCCGTGGCTGTGAGTCAGCCTGGCAGGACCCCTGGCTGTGGCTGTGAGTCAGCCTGACAGGACCCCTGGCCGTGGCTGTGAGTCAGCCTGACAGGACCCCTGGCCGTGGCTGTGAGTCAGCCTGACAGGACCCCTGGCCGTGGCTGTGAGTCAGCCTGACAGGACCCCTGGCCGTGGCTGTGAATCAGCCTGACAGGACCCCTGGGCGTGGCTGTGAGTCAGCCTGACAGGACCCCTGGCCGTGGCTGTGAGTCAGCCTGACAGGACCCCTGGCCGTGGCTGTGAGTCAGCCTGGCAGGACCCCTGGCCGTGGCTGTGAATCAGCCTGACAGGACCCCTGGCCGTGGCTGTGAATCAGCCTGGCAGGACCCCTGGCCGTGGCTGTGAATCAGCCTGACAGGACCCCTGGCCGTGGCTGTGAATCAGCCTGACAGGACCCCTGGCCGTGGCTGTGAGTCAGCCAGACAGGACCCCTGGCCGTGGCTGTGAATCAGCCTGGCAGGACCCCTGGCCGTGGCTGTGAATCAGCCTGACAGGACCCCTGGCCGTGGCTGTGAGTCAGCCTGGCAGGACCCCTGGCCGTGGCTGTGAGTCAGCCTGACAGGACCCCTGGCCGTGGCTGTCAGTCAGCCTGGCAGGACCCCTGGCCGTGGCTGTGAACCAGCCTTACAGGACCCCTGGCCGTGGCTGTGAGTCAGCCTGACAGGACCCCTGGCCGTGGCTGTGAATCAGTCTGGCAGGACTCCTGGCCGTGGCTGTGAATCAGCCTGACAGGACCCCTGGCCGTGGCTGTGAGTCAGCCTGACAGGACCCCTGGCCGTGGCTGTGAGTCAGCCTGGCAGGACCCCTGGCCGTGGCTGTGAATCAGCCTGACAGGACCCCTGGCCGTGGCTGTGAATCAGCCTGACAGGACCCCTGGCCGTGGCTGTGAGTCAGCCTGACAGGACCCCTGGCCGTGGCTGTGAATCAGCCTGGCAGGACCCCTGGCCGTGGCTGTGAGTCAGCCTGACAGGACCCCTGGCCGTGGCTGTGAGTCAGCCTGACAGGACCCCTGGCCGTGGCTGTGAGTCAGCCTGGCAGGACCCCTGGCCGTGGCTGTGAGTCAGCCTGACAGGACCCCTGGCCGTGGCTGTGAGTCAGCCTGACAGGACCCCTGGCCGTGGCTGTGAGTCAGCCTGGCAGGACCCCTGGCTGTGGCTGTGAGTCAGCCTGACAGGACCCCTGGCCGTGGCTGTGAGTCAGCCTGACAGGACCCCTGGCCGTGGCTGTGAGTCAGCCTGACAGGACCCCTGGCCGTGGCTGTGAGTCAGCCTGACAGGACCCCTGGCCGTGGCTGTGAATCAGCCTGACAGGACCCCTGGGCGTGGCTGTGAGTCAGCCTGACAGGACCCCTGGCCGTGGCTGTGAGTCAGCCTGACAGGACCCCTGGCCGTGGCTGTGAGTCAGCCTGGCAGGACCCCTGGCCGTGGCTGTGAATCAGCCTGACAGGACCCCTGGCCGTGGCTGTGAATCAGCCTGGCAGGACCCCTGGCCGTGGCTGTGAATCAGCCTGACAGGACCCCTGGCCGTGGCTGTGAATCAGCCTGACAGGACCCCTGGCCGTGGCTGTGAGTCAGCCAGACAGGACCCCTGGCCGTGGCTGTGAATCAGCCTGGCAGGACCCCTGGCCGTGGCTGTGAATCAGCCTGACAGGACCCCTGGCCGTGGCTGTGAGTCAGCCTGGCAGGACCCCTGGCCGTGGCTGTGAGTCAGCCTGACAGGACCCCTGGCCGTGGCTGTCAGTCAGCCTGGCAGGACCCCTGGCCGTGGCTGTGAACCAGCCTTACAGGACCCCTGGCCGTGGCTGTGAGTCAGCCTGACAGGACCCCTGGCCGTGGCTGTGAATCAGTCTGGCAGGACTCCTGGCCGTGGCTGTGAATCAGCCTGACAGGACCCCTGGCCGTGGCTGTGAGTCAGCCTGACAGGACCCCTGGCCGTGGCTGTGAGTCAGCCTGGCAGGACCCCTGGCCGTGGCTGTGAATCAGCCTGACAGGACCCCTGGCCGTGGCTGTGAATCAGCCTGACAGGACCCCTGGCCGTGGCTGTGAGTCAGCCTGACAGGACCCCTGGCCGTGGCTGTGAATCAGCCTGGCAGGACCCCTGGCCGTGGCTGTGAATCAGCCTGGCAGGACCCCTGGCCGTGGCTGTTAATCAGCCTGGCAGGACCCCTGGCCGTGGCTGTGAATCAGCCTGACAGGACCCCTGGCCGTGGCTGTGAATCAGCCTGGCAGGACCCCTGGCCGTGGCTGTGAATCAGCCTGGCAGGACCCCTGGCCGTGGCTGTGAGTCAGCCTGGCAGGACCCTTGGCCGTGGCTGTGAGTCAGCCTGACAGGACCCCTGGCCGTGGCTGTGAATCAGCCTGACAGGACCCCTGGCCGTGGCTGTGAATCAGCCTGGCAGGACCCCTGGCCGTGGCTGTGAATCAGCCTGGCAGGACCCCTGGCCGTGGCTGTGAGTCAGCCTGGCAGGACCCCTGGCCGTGGCTGTGAATCAGCCTGACAGGACCCCTGGCCGTGGCTGTGAATCAGCCTGACAGGACCCCTGGCCGTGGCTGTGAGTCAGCCTGGCAGGACCCCTGGCCGTGGCTGTGAGTCAGCCTGACAGGACCCCTGGCCGTGGCTGTCAGTCAGCCTGGCAGGACCCCTGGCCGTGGCTGTGAACCAGCCTGACAGGACCCCTGGCCGTGGCTGTGAATCAGCCTTACAGGACCCCTGGCCGTGGCTGTGAGTCAGCCTGACAGGACCCCTGGCCGTGGCTGTGAATCAGCCTGGCAGGACCCCTGGCCGTGGCTGTGAATCAGCCTGACAGGACCCCTGGCCGTGGCTGTGAGTCAGCCTGACAGGACCCCTGGCCGTGGCTGTGAGTCAGCCTGACAGGACCCCTGGCCGTGGCTGTGAGTCAGCCTGACAGGACCCCTGGCCGTGGCTGTGAGTCAGCCTGACAGGACCCCTGGCCGTGGCTGTGAGTCAGCCTGACAGGACCCCTGGCCGTGGCTGTGAATCAGCCTGACAGGACCCCTGGCCGTGGCTGTGAGTCAGCCTGACAGGACCCCTGGCCGTGGCTGTGAGTCAGCCTGGCAGGACCCCTGGCCGTGGCTGTGAATCAGCCTGGCAGGACCCCTGGCCGTGGCTGTGAATCAGCCTGACAGGACCCCTGGCCGTGGCTGTGAGTCAGCCTGGCAGGACCCCTGGCCGTGGCTGTGAATCAGCCTGGCAGGACCCCTGGCCGTGGCTGTGAACCAGCCTGACAGGACCCCTGGCCGTGGCTGTGAGTCAGCCTGGCAGGACCCCTGGCCGTGGCTGTGAACCAGCCTGACAGGACCCCTGGCCGTGGCTGTGAATCAGCCTGGCAGGACCCCTGGCCATGGCTGTGAGTCAGCCTGACAGGACCCCTGGCCGTGGCTGTGAGTCAGCCTGGCAGGACCCCTGGCCGTGGCTGTGAATCAGCCTGACACGACCCCTGGCCGTGGCTGTGAATCAGCCTGACAGGACCCCTGGCCGTGGCTGTGAGTCAGCCTGGCAGGACCCCTGGCCGTGGCAGTGAATCAGCCTGACAGGACCCCTGGCCGTGGCTGTGAGTCAGCCTGATAGGGCCCCTGGCCGTGGCTGTGAACCAGCCTGACAGGACCCCTGGCCGTGGCTGTGAGTCAGCCTGACAGGACCCCTGGCCGTGGCTGTGAATCAGCCTGACAGGACCCCTGGCCGTGGATGTGAGTCAGCCTGACAGGACCCCTGGCCGTGGCTGTGAGTCAGCCTGACAGGACCCCTGGCCGTGGCTATGAGTCAGCCTGACAGGACCCCTGGCCGTGGCTGTGAATCAGCCTGGCAGGACCCCTGGCCGTGGATATGAGTCAGCCTGACAGGACCCCTGGCCGTGGCTGTGAACCAGCCTGACAGGACCCCTGGCCGTGGCTGTGAGTCAGCCTGACAGGACCCCTGGCCGTGGCTGTGAATCAGCCTGACAGGACCCCTGGCCGTGGCTGTGAGTCAGCCTGACAGGACCCCTGGCCGTGGCTGTGAATCAGCCTGACAGGGCCCCTGGCCGTGGCTGTGATTCAGCCTGGCAGGACCCCTGGCTGTGGCTGTGAATCAGCCTGACAGGACCCCTGGCTGTGGCTGTGAATCAGCCTGACAGGACCCCTGGCCGTGGCTGTGAATCAGCCTGACAGGGCCCCTGGCCGTGGCTGTGAATCAGCCTGACAGGGCCCCTGGCCGTGGCTGTGAATCAGCCTGGCAGAACCACCGGCCTCAAGTATATGGCACATACCCAAAGCACTGCCCATCTTCTTTCAGCTAAATTTCAGCTACAACTCAGCCTACGCCGGAAAAAATCTGGTGAAGCAAGCCTTTTTGCTTGGGACCCCAGTTCCAGTCCTCATCAACGCGTTCAATTTGTGTCCCATACGGTAAAGGCCTCCCCCCCCCACACCCCACCCCCATACGGTAGAGGCCTCCCCCCCCCACACCCCACCCCCATACGGTAGAGGCCTCCCCCCCCCACACCCCCACCCTCATATCCAGTGGTGGCCGCCCGGTGAGGGCAGGATGGCGGCCGAGCTAACGATGCCACCAGCCCCATTGGGTTGCCTGGTCGGCTCGAAACCACGGACAGTGCAGGCCTACCCCCTCAAAGCAATGCTTGTCTTTCAGCTACCACTCAGCTACCACTCAGCTACCACTCAGTAACAACTCAGCTACAACTCTCAGCCTAATGCGTGAAGGGTCTGTAGCAATAAGCCCTACAGCTCGGGTCCCCGAGCTTCGGTGCACATCCACCCAGTGGTGGCCGCCCAGAGAGGGGGGAGCGGGATGACGGCCAAGCTGACCAGACCCGCAAGAAAGCCCTTCTGCTTGGGTCCCCGAGGTTCGGTCCTCATTTGCCGAGTGGTGCGTGGCCGCCTGGCTGCCACCCAAAGGTGGCCTCATTGTATCTTTTTTCGTGACACAGCTATACGTCAGCTACACTCAGGCCGCAGGCCAGCGGCCCCATTTGTGGCCAGCCTTGGCCTCCAGTTGTAAGCCGGTCCAGGTTTGACCCTTATCAGGTCTTTGGCGGCCGCAGGGCGACCCGTCAAGGGTTGACTCGTAGCTGGAAAAGGAACACTGGGTGGCCTGGTCAGCTCTAACCCACCGACACTGCGGGCCCCCCCTGAAGCCCCCCTGGAGAGCGCCCCCCTCTCACCCTCACTGACAGAGATGTTGAAGTCCAGGTGGGGTGTGTTGAGGAGGCACACCTTCATGGCGGCCGCGACGGGGAGCCGGTCCAGCAGGGGGGTCAAGGTCAGCAGCAGCTGGGCCTCCAACTGCAAAAGCAGAAAGTACAGATGTTATTATCTTAATCCACAAGGACCCAAAGTGGCGTCAGTCAAAACCGATACTTTTCTGAGTTGATTTTTGTTGTTAAGCCTTTTCTTGCATCAGCCACGCTGTTCTTTTAGCTTGATTCGTTATTCTGGTCGGAAGCTGGATTTTTCCTGATCAACGGAACGTTGTTGCTCAGGTCCACTTTGAAAGGAAAAAATTACTGGTTCGTTTTTTCCCAAAGAATCCGCAAAATCTAGTTACAAGGCAGTCTGGACTTCCGTATCGACTGGTGCTGTCGCAGGTGCTATGACACCAGCTGTGGCTGTTGTTGCTGGTCCTGGTAGAGTCACAGTGGGAGCCTGTGCTATCGGACGAGGCGCATCTGGTGCCAGTACGCGTCTTGCCTTCGGCCTAGCGAGGGACTCGTCAAAATGAAGCTGCCCTTTTGTATTGGTACCATTTTGATAGGAAGACAACGTGTAAACGCTGCCATGCGGTGAATGGCGTTGCGCTCAGTGTTGGCGCTATTTCTAGGGTTTGGGGCAACAAATCGTTTTTGTTCGTTTTTCGTTTAGGTCTCGTTTAATCATCGAAATCAACCATTTGTTTTCTTAAAAAATGATCCATAAAACGAATTCGGACTGACACTACAGTATACCGATATCATATATAAATTATATAGATACATATATATATAGAAATTATATACTTACATATATACGGTATATAATATACGGTATATATATATAATATATATACTAGTATGTATATGAATTAGGGAGAAGAGGAGAGAGGCTTCCGTGCTGATGGCCAAGAAAAAGCCAGTCCGAGCCGTGGACAAAGGACAGGCTTCTGCATCTGACCAGCCGTGCCCGGCTGAAAATTGCCTCGGAGTGCAGTCAGACCCGTGCGGAAGAAAAAACTTGTCCAGAACCCACGCTAAAACCCTAATTTCCTAAACCTAACCTCGGAGTGCAGGCAGACCAGTGCAGCAGGAAGCTCTTGTACATAATACAAAACTGACACCCTGAACCCTACGCCCTAGCTTTGGAGAGCAGGCAGACCCGTGCGGAAGGAATTTCTGGTCCAGAATTCAACCCTAAAAACCCTGAACCCTGAACCCTAGCCTCGGAGAACAGGCAGACCAGTGCGGCAGAAAGCTCTTGCACAGAATCCAACCCTAAAAAACCCCTGAACCCCTAAACCCTAGTCTCATAGAGCAGGCACACCAGTGCGGCAGGAAGCTCTGGCCCAGAGTCCAACCCTAAAACCCTTAACCCTAAATCCTAGCCTCGGGGAGCAGGCAGACCAGTGCGGCAGGAAGCTCTTGTAAATAATCCAGTTCAGTAGATTCACCCCACTCTTCTCGCCCCCAGTCTAGATATAAAGCATTAAATCAGTGCACATATCACACGACCTGATGCATGGACTGGGTGCAATGCACGAACATCCTAGGGTTTAGGGTTAAGGATTAAGGGTATAGGGTTAAGGGTTTAGCCGGCCCGTGCAGGAGGCAGCACATGTTGCGCACACACACACACAACCATTTCACTTGCCATTTATGCAAGGCACTGATAATCAGGGAATCATGACGAAGCCTGAACCCTCTAGAACGCACCAAACTCGCCACACACCCAGCGCTGCGGTACTTTCGATCTCTCCATTACCGGTATGTTTCCTTATTTTCCCTCAAAAGCATCCACGCCTCCCCCCACTCCCCCCCGCGGCGCATGCAAACCCAGCGTTACCCAGTGCAAAAGGCAGTACATATTTGACACACACATTGATAACCTCAACCCTCAGCACCCACCTCCACTTGTCGCACCCCAGCGTAGATGCTCAGTGCCTTCTTGATCGTGCTCTCTAGGAAGCTGGGGAGGAACCTCTTAGTCATGGAAGGCAGGGGCTTGACCAGGAGCAACACGTCCGTGTCCGACACCCAGCGCACGGTCAACAGGATCCGCACCTCGTCGCTCTGGGTGCAGCGTCACAGGGTGGGTGTAGGGTGGATGGGTAACAGCCATCAGAAAATCCTGCGTTGTGTAAGGCAGCGCAGACAGGCAGGACACCCAGCGGGAAGCCATCAAAATCTGCACCTCGGCGCTCTGAGGGGTTTCCGGCGAGCAGCACAGCAGTGGGCCGGCCGATGGACGGGCGGTGGGCCGGCACAGCAGTGGGGGTGTGTAGGGGGGGGGAGGGGGCAGCCTGCAGGCTACTGCCAGGGAGACAGGACCTGGACAGGACAAGCTGATGGCGGTATGGCACAGGCACAGGGGGGAGAGGGGAGTTGCCGGGGGAGGCACGGCATTATGATCACAAGGCAGCATGAAGAAAGATCAACAGCGGGAATACAGCACAGCTGTCACAGCTCAGTCAACAGCATTCCGCATGTAAGGCATCGATTTTTTCTCCGGGTTTTTTTCTATCCCGATCGTTTTCAGTCTCCTCGACTTCTGAGATGTGGACCAGAGAACTTCAATACAAAAAGCCTTCCCTGCCCGCCTCAACCAGTGCAGGCAGCTGCCACTCATGGATCACCGCACTGCACTGCACCGACCCCGCCAATGGGCCGCCCCAACGCACCGCCCCATCCTGGAATGGGTGGCTTCCTTCATCCATGGCCTCAGGGCGTATTATTTTGATATTTGATTGATAGATTCAAACCTCCATCCCATTAATTGATTGACTCAAAGCTCCTTCCCACTGCCCCGTCCAACCAACCAAACAAACAATCAATCAACATAACCTCCCACGCACCGTCATGCCGGCCTCTCCCTTCCCCGACTCGACCATGAGCTGCGTGACCGTCGGCGCCTGCGTGCCCAGCAGGAATCGCTGCAGCTCCACGCCCTCCATCCACTGAGGCTTGGTCTTCTCCAGCATGGGCGGCAGGAGGTCCACCACGTACTGCTCGAGGGCCTTGGCAGTGTGCGGGTACAGCTCAGCCAACAGGCGCGTGAGGCCACGACCCATGTCATGCTGAGGGTGGGAGGGTTGGGGAGAGGGACATGGACAGTGTTCAGGATGGGCTGGGGAGAGGGTGTCAGGGAGGAGGTTCGTGCTGAGGGTAGAAGGGCAGGGGAGAGATTGTCAGGGAGGAGATTCTTGCTGAGGGTAGAAGGGCAGGGGAGAGGTTGTCAGGGAGGAGATTCTTGCTGAGGGTAGAAGGGCAGGGGAGAGGTTGTCAGGGAGGAGATTCTTGCTGAGGGTAGAAGGGCAGGGGAGAGATTGTCAGGGAGGAGATTCTTGCTGAGGGTAGAAGGGCAGGGGAGAGGTTGTCAGGGAGGAGATTCCTGCTAAGGGTAGAAGGGTAGGGGAGAAGAAATCAGACATTGTGTTCAGGATGGGCAGCAGGTTGGTACGTATTGGGCCATGTGTGGGTCAGCCCTTCCAGCAAGTGTGTTAGGCCTCGGCCCATGTCATGCTTAGGGGATGCTGAGGGGTGATGCAGAAGGGATGGGGCAGTTGAGGAGGAATCTGATGCGCACTGGGGAATACCTGCATGCGAAGGGCTGGTGAGGGAGGTAGTCCTGGCCCATGTCATCTAAGGTGTGAATGAGGGAGGGGCAGGTGAGGAGGAATGTGCTAATCATGCAGGTGTAGTCCTGGGGGCCTCTTTCCTGCATCTGGAGTCGTGGGATGTGTTGAGGGTTTCCTCTTCCGGGGCCGGGGGATCTCCCCCCCCCCTGGACAAGGAACGAATTCCCCCCGACTCCCCGAATTGTGATCTGGAGGGTAAGCTTGAAGGTGTTCAACATGAGGGCAAGCTTGAAGGTGATCAACAAGTGGGGATGCTTTTAAGTTCCCACATGCTCAAGTGTGAGCCTAAAATACATGAGGAAGAAAGTGAGGCAGCTGCGAGTGAAGTGAAGGTGTTCGATGCATTCTTGCCCCATCTTGCCTCCAGCTTTGAAGGCTTCTGGCTCGTTGAGGGTGTTGTCGAGGGGGTGCTCCTGGGCCCGAGGGGGGCGGTCTCCTGCAAGTAGATGGAGGGGGGGGGAGCGGGACTGGGTGGGATTGTTCCTGATGCCTAGCTTTGCCATATTAAGACGTGCGCAGGTTAGAAGGCCATCAAATAAAAATGGGTGTGAGGAAGCATGGTGACGCTGACGCCAGGATGTCAGTTGTAATGTTTTGATTAGATTCAGATGGATTGTCGGTGTGATACGCCCTGTCAGTTAGTCGCTGTCGCCACCTGCTCGAGCGAGGGTGACAGAGACTGTCGAAAACAATGCGTGCACCTGCGGTCGGACATGCTTGATGAGGAGGAACGCAGCGATGGCGCTGATGGACAAACCGAGCCCCACCCCCGTCAGCACCAGGAGCACGTCGCGCCCGGTCAAGAAGAGAGTGGCCGCTGTTTGATACAAGAATTCGAAATTCATTTGAGCATCGTCAGAACTGAACTTCCGTGAACGCCCAAGACATATCCCATCCCGAATTCCCGATGCACCGCAGCAAAAACCCTCCTCAGTAATCGCTGAACCCTTTTCCCCCCTCGACAGACTCGACGTTGCCTGGACCATGGACCAGGGGGTCTGGACCCATTCCCAGACCTGCCACGTAGCTCTTCGTGAGATGCCCATCAGACATCCCTGCCGTTCTCCCTCCAAAGTCGGGTGTTGCTGCGGCTTCCTTTTCCCATTCCTCTAGCATCTCTGGCCTGCAATCGTGCCCCTGGCAAGTGGCCCCTTCTGTTTTCCTAGCATCCAATGCTTTATTCTTTCGCATGGGCAGGAGCATGAAAGGTCCTCCTAATCTGCCGCTTCAAACGGAGCCCCCCAAAGTGATCAATCAGGGTGCTGGCTGGCCATACGTGTGCTGCAAGAGAGTTCTCCAGCCATGCCAGCATGCTGCAGAAATCTCTTGCATCACACGTATGGTACGAGCGGCAGGAGGGGCCAACTGTAGGTGCCTGCAGTCCTAGACGAGCTCGTAGCCAAGGGAGGGCTGAAACAAGAGATCAGGGAATGCAGGGCTTCATGAGGGCGTTTCAAATCTGATATCTTTTGTTTTGGCGCCCAAGAGTGATTGGGCGGTTGGGCCACTAGCCCACTACTGTAGGTCCTTCAGTGTAGGATCCTGGGAGGGTCCAAACCAGGGGCCGAAACAGACAGGATTTTGAATGTACTGCAAAGCTTCTCGTTGATATAATACAGCACTTTTATCACAAGCTGAATGGACTGATGGCTTCATTGCACAGGGCTGCTGGCCAAGGGCTCACCAACGACCTCCTGTACCGTACATGCCTGCCTGGTCAATGGTAACGCACTTAGCCCTAATACAGCTAGCCCTTATACTTTTGCCTGTTGTACCGGGGCAGGCATGAGTGGGAGGCCTTGGCTCTTGTGGGACATGTCAATGACATTACACCTCTGGACCCTGCTCAAAGTCTTGGCCGCGTGGGCGCCCACCTGTCCCGTTGGGAGAAAAGAAAGGGAGCTGAAGGCAAGAGGGGAAGATGAAAAACCTTTCCCATGTGATATGCCCGGCTGGATTAAAAACAACCTACCAGGAAAACTTCATCAACTGCCGCGTGGGCGCCCAACGGTTCGGTTGGGGGGGGGGCTAACTTCAGCACCAAACTGATTGGTGTGACGTTAATGCTAAATCTTATTACAGCATCGATGAAAGGAAGACGACTAGGGATGCTCGACATAAAATTTAGCCACCAATCATGTTTTCAATTTCCCCTCTTTTCCGGGACCCCTTACTGCTTGCGGGCCCCTGCAGTTTTTTTTGTTTTTAGTCGGGGCCGACCTGATACAAAACGGTCAGTGGCAAGCATCACGGTGACAAACTGCAACGCCACTCCCCTTAACTGGCGGTCCTGTTTGATTTGTCTGGCTTTCCAAGGGTAGGTATCTCCCGATTCTAGCTCTATCAGCTTTCAATCTAATCTCCTTGCTTTTCCCTCAAATCTGTCTATGACGTTACACCTCTGGGCCCTTCTCTGAAAGGCTTGGCTTTTTCCTCAGATCTCTGATTTTACTTGATATTTGGCAGCCGCAATTTGTAAAGGATTGCAGCGCCAACAGCCAGCCCATATCTGTGTGTAAGGCCCTGTAGTAAGGCGCTCATGTGGCCGAGCCTTTTTTGAGCAGGGCCCAGAGGTGTAACGTCATTGGCCCATATAGGGCTGTGCTGGAGCATATCCAGGAATTGAAGTTTGTGGGCATCATTCAGCGCGACAGCGGCAGCACGTGGAAGGCCATACAAGATAGAGAGGCGCCTCTGGCTGCCGCGCTGCAACCTGCTCGCCGCATGGGTTCCAAGGTGCATGTGCGGCATCAGGCCAACACGCGTCCGGCCGGTGGCTGTTTACCCAGCGCTGGCGGCCAACTACGGAGATGTGGTGTGGGCCACCGGTCACCTCCCGCTGTTGCATTAACTCGGAAGCTGGATGCAGTCCAGCCTGCGCCAGGCTGCGGGGCTACCTTCGTCCGCCGCCAGCGGGGGGTCGTGAGGGTGCAGCAAATCCAGCTATGACAGCCATATTGGTGGCAGCGTGTGCTCCCTTTCCATAACGTAGTTGCAGCACCGGCTGCACAGCAAGACAGCCCCGTCATACTGGCAGCCATAGCGGACGACATGCACTCAATTCGCGGTTAGACATAGCGGGGATCAAACTTGTTTAGGGGCAGACTCTTCAGGGTCTGGCCGTCTGGGGAATCAAACATCCTTTAGCTTTGGGGGGAAGTCCTTTTCCTTTAGGTCCTATCTTGCTTTCTCTATTCTCTAGTATCCAACCAGACAATCGGACACCGATGTGGCTGCGGTGTTGGGATACGGTTTGCCTGACCTTTGTGTTCTTGTTCTTGTTGTTTGGTGGGTGAACTTGCTATCCTTTCTTTCCTCTTGTGCCTTCTCCCTTGACTTTCCTAGCTGTTTTTTTGTTTGCCTACGTGGCCGAGCTTCATTTCAGCATGGCCCAAAGGTGTTACGTCATTAACCTATGCAGCTGCCTCTAGTTTCTTTTCCTCCCGACCAGAGAGTTGGGCGCCCAAGCGGCCGAGCCTTTGCAGCATGGCCCAGAGGTGAAATGATGTCATTAAACGATGCGGCCGAGCCCTTGTGAGCACTAGCAGAGCCCAGAGGTGAAACATAATTTACCCTGTAGGCCTGTAAGCAGTGGACACTTCTGTCTTGAGCGCCCACAATAGGTTCTTAGCTGAGGCTTTTTCCTGTTTGCTGCGAGCAGGACAGCTCGGTTTGCTGTCCTGCTCAATTTACAAAAAAATATGAAGTGCTTGACCAGGTTTGCTGGCGCATCTTCCTCGCATCATATGTTATGTGCTGCTGGATTGTGAAAACTTCCTCAAACGAATGCAAATCTTCACTTAACGCACTCAGATTTATAAGACGTCACAGGTCAATGACATGATTACACCTCTGGGCCCTGCTCAAAAGGCTCTGCTGCATATATATGACGTCACATGTTGATAAGTGGTGTAACGTCATTGACATGTTGATAAGGTTGACTTCGGGCTGCCTTTTCCTTGGGGGGGGGGTAGTTCTTTCCTTTGTTTTCTTCTCCTTCTTTCCCTCTTAACTTCAGTTTATATTCTTTCAACGAGACAGTTGGGCGCCCATGCGGATGAGCCTTTTGAGCAGGGCCCAGAGGTGTTATGTCATTGACATGTTGATAAATGTCCTTCATATGACGGAATGTGTGATCGATGCCCAATATATGCCAAGAAGGACATGTATCATTGCACCTCTTGCTTGGACCCTAAAGATCAGAGAATTATTTTTGTCTGCTAATTTCTCCCACCACCTCTCCCCAATCTATTCAGTACCCGGCCAAGTACCAACTAAGGTAGACCACATCCATCTCCCCATCAAGCAAGCAGGCCGTCACTATTTCTCTACATACTGCCGATGAATCTCTTTGGCACACAGTCTCGTTAACATGATTAGGACAGATTGCAGACAGAAGGGCAGCAGATGAGCAGACATGATATCTATTTGAGGGATTAAGTATTCCCTCCGAGACCAACAGGTTCAGACTCCAGTACAAAGATGCATATGTGCTTTGTAGCGTCCAATCGAGCATGGACAGATTGGGTGCGAACCGCGTATCTCTGGTGCCCATATACGTAGATTAAATGTGGATCATGCTGATGTTCGTGGCAATGATGATACTTGAAATTGCTGGCAATTACCTGCTGTTTAAAATGGAAGAACCATTACTCCATAGTGGCATCAATGGGTCATTACCTTGCATTTCGTATCGACCATCGTCCCCTGCACTTCGATTGAGGAGAAGGGGGCTAATACTACCTGCCACAGTGCGAGAAGATTCCGGTATGTCGCGTTGGATGGTCGGTAGGCAGCTTCCCAGGATCGATCGGCACGTCCGACACTTCCGATCACCACGGATACACAACCTATGCACAACCTATAGTCACTCATTCCGAGGCCTCGGTCCCGTAAATTGTGAAAGCCTATGCAGCAATATCCCTCATTAGCCCTAGCCTCCTTCAAATATTGCGTTGTCATGACTTACCTCGAACAGCAATGTCCTGCAGCTATGGCGACACCAGCTTTGGGGGCAACAAGACTTAACACGGACAAGTCGACAGCAGCGTCTTCATGCGGCGGGGGCGACCACGGCTTTAGCGTGGACTGCTCATCCCAAGTTGCCTCGGCATGCTGGTCCGATCTTCCGAGCTGCTTACTGGAGAGCGCTTTCAAGATTCTGTCTTCAGCCGGCGATCTGAAGGTTTGTGACCGCAGTCTCAACGGCCGGAGTTCCCAAGGCTGGCTAGGCTGGCAATGTTTCAATCCGGCTCGGTAGCCGAGATTCGACAAGGCTTGCTTGCGGGGTGCCTCTCAGAAAGCCTCTGGCTGGAGCACGGGGGAGCCCCTGTCGGCTGTTTTGGGGCCTACTTTCATATGCAGTGCCTCCTTGAAGCTAAGCTTGCCCTGAATGCGTCCCTTGGCCGTCAGCTTCGCTAGCCTGCCGCATTTCTGCCCCCCCTAACTCAGTACTATGCTTGCCTTGTGGCCCCTACTAGCTAATCCTTCCCTGCATGTGTCTCAGTGTTTATTTAAGTATGCCTTAGCTACAATGCAGCTTCACCACAACCTGCGGCCATGGGGACTTGGGGCAGCAAGCTTTCCTGATTGGCGGCCGGACGGACAAAGTTTGGTGCCCATGGGCCCAGAGTCCAGTAGTCTCGGCCTCCTAGCGGCCCTCCTAAACCCTAACTCCTAAACCGTGGCCACGGTGGCTGTGCACACTGATAGACACTTACGTGTTCCCCAGCTCAGCCCGACCTGCGCTCCCCAGTTTTTTTTTAGTGGTTACCAGACCACCTTTGATGGGCCGTGCTGCGGCCACCCCGGGGCCGATTGGCACCAAACCAGGACCGACCTCCGGCCGGAGGTCTGGGCAGCAGGGCTGGCCAAGCCAGGTGCTGGTGGCCGTAGGCCACAGTGTAGCTGAAATGTGGCTGAGAGTGATGCGGTAACCACTGCAAACACACACTGGTGCTCCCATGCAGACTCAATACAGTATCGTCGGCGTCTGCACCTCATGGAGGGACCTGGGTGTGTCGCTCTTCTTCGACAAGCCATGGAGCGGCCCCGGCCGAGAAAGCCGCATCAAAAGACCAAGCCAGCTTTTTAAACTGGTCAGTTTTGCCGCTGTGTTCATGCCGTGTTGTATTGCCTAGAAGCAGCCAACGCATGCTTGCACAAACCGGTACCGGCTCTAGGCCTTGCATACTGTTTGATCCATGCTTGCCGAGCTCAGACCTCGTGGCTTTTGGAACAGACCTGTGGATTGACATGTCTTATGGATGACAACCCTATGATGTTCACACTGTGGGTTGAGCATACCAAAGTTGTGTGTCTGCCCATATCGTGTAGAGAACATTATTGCAGGACAAACGATGGAAGATGTGCACCTTGCACAGCATAAGAGGCTGGCATTGTAGATGGCTGGCGTGGATAAGAGTGACGATGACACAAGATCAGATCCTGCGCAGGTCCGGAGATTTCATCCTAAATTATAAATGATCACATAAATGTAATCTTGTTGTACAAGCACAGTACACCATCAATTTGTACAACAGTGTGCAACACCTGCTATAATAATATTCTCCCCTCTACGTGTGCTCATCTATCGTTCCTGAGATTGAGAATTTTCAGCAGGCAGACTCACAAACCCTAGAAGCCAGTGCTGATTTGTACCTGCACCATCAGCTACGCTTCAGCTACGTCACAGCCTTCCGCGGGAGGGAGGTTCGGTGCAGTAAGCCCTGTTATTTGAGCCACCTACCGGCCGTAGGACGGTGAAGGCTTGATCCCCATGGTCCCGGAGGTGGCCATCCAGCGGCCTGGCAAACATAGTTCATGCACATAACAAGCAGCACCAGTATAAACGGTTTGACAGGCATGGAGACATGGGGATCCGGGCCTTCAAAATAACAAGCAGCACCAGTATAAAGGGCATGGCGTTTGACAGGCATGGAGACATGGGGATCCGGGCCATCAAAAGCATTTACTCTTTAACGCAGACCCTAGTGAAGTTTTCAGTGTTTGGGATCACCTGCAACCTCCCCACGCTCTATTCTCACACACACGCACACACTTTCCACACACACTTTCCACACAAACGTACACACCTTCCACACACACGCACACACACCTGCGCAGGCGCCCCCACACAGCGCTAAGCTGCAGTGCTTCATCCTGCGCCGCTCCTCGCAAACCGGCAGGGCTCCATCTTGGTCCGCCCCGCCCGCAGAGTGGTACGAGATGTGGCAGGGCGTCTCCCCCGCGGCGCCCCATCCCCGCTTCCTCCTGTCTGCGCAGCCGCTGGGCCGATGTGGATTCTCCATCAGCCTAGCCAAACCTGAGGCCTCCACCGGTCCAGACGCCGCGCACAGCAGCTGCAGCGGTGCTGCCTCCGACACCGTCTGTGCCCACCTGCTCAACAACCTCCCGAGGACTCAGTACAAGCTTCTCCCGTGCGACAAGCCCTGGGTCAGCCGAGCCCTCAAGCACGTCGTGTACCGCGGGCCGCCGCAGGGGAGCAGCTTGTACGGCTTTATCAGCAGGCTGTTTGGTGGGGGCGCCGTCGCATCTCCGTCCCCGCTGATGTACGAGGGCCCGCTCATGACTGCGTGTTATGGTGCCAGCATGGGGGAGATAGTGGAGTGCGATCCGCGGAGGTGCGCGGGAGGGCGTCCATCGGGGAGCCGGGTGGAGGCAAGGGCATCTCTTCTGGGGGTGGAGGCAAGAGCACCTCCTCTCGGAGTGCAGGCAAGGGCTGAAGGAGCTCTTGTCTTCAGCACTTGCTATCAGTGGTGTCGCAGCAAATGATTGGAGTGTGATCTGCAGAAATGCGTAGGGTGGGGTCCTTTGGGGGGCTGTGTGGAGGCAAGGGCTGAAGGAGCCCTTGCTTTTAGCAGTCTCCTATCAGTGGTGTCGTAGCAGAAGCTTGAGTGTGATCCGCGGAAGTGCGTGGGGTGGGGTCCTTTGGGGGGCTGGGTGGGGGCAAGGCTGAATGAGCTTTCTATCTTAGCCTTAGTTTGTATCAGTGATGGCATGGCCTAATTTCGATGCGGTGTGCGGGGAGGGTGTCGTTGGGAGTCGGGGTGTGCTCGGAGGTGCGTGGGGCAGGGTCGGGTTAGGCGCGGGGAGGCGGGTCTGGGAGGTGCGTGGGGAGGGCGTCTCCTCTTGGGGGGCTGGGTGGGGGAAGGGCTGAATGAGCCCACTCTTTACCTTTAGTCTGAATCAGTGATGTCATGGCCTAGATTTGAGGATGTGCTCGGCTAGGGCATCTTCTCTTGGGGGCCTGAGTGGAGGCAAGGGCTGAATAAGCCCCCTGTGGCCAATTTTGAGGGGGGCCTTTTTTCAGCAAGCACGACTTTGTGGTTTTGATTTCAAGAGTTCACATTACCGGTGTTGCAAAGCGGGGCCGTCTACTTGCCCTCTAGCGGACCGGAATTCCCCCCCCCGTCACCTGGACCGGTCACGGTGGCTTAACCGTGGCTCAGCCCAAGGCCCAGGTTCAGTGTCACTGCTGAAACAACAAAGACTGCCGCCACCCGTAACGTTGATCCCCTTTGCACCCAGCCATAAATTAAAACCGACGTCTCCATGCTCCCCCCCCCTCCCATCCTTCCTCTGATTCGTTGCTAGGCTCACGGTGGAGTTGGCTCAACCCCGGATCAGTGCCACAGTGCCCTCAAATCTCGAGCACTTAGGAGCGCGAGCGCCCGCCTCTGCGACGGCTTCCCATTCCTCTGGGCGGGACCTGACCAATCTGCCGCTAGTTGCTGGCCGGGAAGAGGCGCCAGGCCCAGGCGCGGAGCACCCACCCGTCATGGTGAAGCTGCAGAACCGGAAGCCAAAGTGGGACAGGGTGTACGAAATGTGAGCAGGGGGGGTGGGGGTAGGTGTGTGGTGGTGGTGGGGTAACTCCATGTCCCTGGAACCGGGGGGGAGGGGGAGGGGAAAGGGACTTCTGGGGACGTCACTATACTCCCCGGGAGCAGGGGAGGAAGGGGGAGGGGGGGCGTAACTCCATGCCCCGGAAGCAGGGGTGAGGGGTGAGGGGGGGATGTAACTCCATGCCCCAGGAGCAGGGAATGTTGCAGATATGTGATGCCCCCCTAGCGCTGCCTGTTGAGAGCTGTGGGCGCTGTGTTCAGGATGCTGCTTCTTGCTGGATTCATGGCTCAGGTCAGAGGCTCGGAGCGCTGCATATGTTTCTGCTTGTCGGCAGGGTTTAGGGTTAAGGGCTTAAGGGTGTAGGATTAAGGGTTTAGGGGTTAGGGTGAAGGGCTTAAGGGTGTAGGATTAAGGGTTTAGGGTTTAGGTTTAAGGGCTTAAGGGTGTAGGATTAAGGGTTTAGGGTTTAGGGTTAAGGGCTTAAGGGTGTAGGATTAAGGGTTTAGGGTTTAGGTTTAAGGGCTTAAGGGTGTAGGATTAAGGGTTTAGGGTTTAGGTTTAAGGGCTTAAGGGTGTAGGATTAAGGGTTTGGAGGGTCACGCTCAGCATGCTGCATGTTGCTGGGGCCCAGGTGGTGCCTCCAATTCAACAACCGAGTCACGGTGCCCAGCTGCAAGAACTTCCAACTATCCACCGGTGGAGGCGGGCGCAGCGGCGATGATGAGGATGCCGTTGCTGTCGCTCGAGATGAAAAGGCAGCGGCTGAAGCCAGCCAGCTACTTTTTGGCAAGGTGGGCGTGCGAGGGCTTGATGGTGACAAGGCGGGATATGACATACATGTCATCCCCATTGTTTCTTTCGTCTTGTAGAGGGCTCGTCGCCAGGTTCAAGAAAATTACGATCAGGATGCTTCCGGGTGTGTCCTCACCACTGCCCCTCAATGCACAGCATGCTCATCGCGCCTTTTGCCTTGGCTGGGGCTCGTTGCTAGGAAAATCAAGTCATAAGCGGGTTCTTGTGATGGAGCATGTGTCCTCACCCTTGCCCTCCATGGTTAGGATTCTGCGTACGGTAGGGGTCGGCAATGTGATTTATATGCCCCCAGATATAAAGTTTATAATCCTTTCACCGTAGTATCAGTCAATTTTCGTTTTATATTGAATTCGATTTTTTTGGAAACCTTCTAATTAACGAAATCACTGTTTCGTTGTAGTGGTCCGTTTTTCTGATCGGAGGCTGAAATTTTTTACGATCACTGGTTCTTTTTGCTCCAGAACTACTCAAAACGGCAATCACTGGTTCGATTTTGTCAACAGCCTGTGCCTTTGCTCCCGCAAGTGACTCAGCAAAAGTTGCTCAGAACGACAGCATTTCAACGCAAAAGTAGGGTGTCTACGACATGAATGGCACTACTCTTTGTGTAGCAATTGTTTTAGGGTTTGGGGCTAAAATATTCGTTTTGGGGGTTCGTTTGAGGCCTTCGGTATATATTTTCGTCGAAATCAACCATTTGTTTTCTTGAAAAACGATCAACAAAACGAAATTGGACTGATACTACGGTATAAACATTACATTGTATAAATTCAGGAACAAATGGCCAGAATTTCACTAGTTTGGGGTGTGGGTCTGTCTGAATGAGAACATTCAAAATATGCAGCCAACTGGCCCCATCTAAAAAGGTAGATCCTGAAACCATTTCAGCGCGCTAGATGACCCTTCATTGGCCGGCGGCTGGGCAGACATAGCTGGGCTCATGGGGTCCGAGCCCAGAGAGATCATCCAAACTAAGGTGCCCTCATCTAAACAGACCTTTCCTGTTTCTACAGTTAATGTACCGAAGTCACGGACGTGTTTCGTTGTTTTCGAAGTTCGTTGTTGCTTAAAAAGTCCCTGTTGGCCATTTTTTTGATTCGTTGCCCTTTAACATACAAAATTCCAGTCGAAAATATTTTCACGATTGATTTCGTCATCCAACGATCAAAACAACGAAATACGTTTGTGCCTACGGTACAAGCATTTGTCAAAGAAATAAAACTACGCCCCCCTAGGGACATGCAGGTTAGGGGAACAGGGTCCTGAGACTGGACTGTCCTTGAGCTTGAGTCCCAAGCAGCTGGGCCAGCTTCACCAGACCCTCCCACCCCGGCTGTAGGCCGTGATATAGCTGAATTGTAGCTGAAGGCACCCCAGCGACCATCGTCTAGCTTCCCACCCTCCTAGCCAAGTGCCTGTCCTCACCCGTGTCACCCTTTCTATCCTTTATTTCCTCTTGTGCCTTCTCCCTTGACTTTCCTAGCTGGCTTTTTATTTGCCGACGTGGCCGAGCTTCATTTCAGCATGGCCCAGAGGTGTAACTTCATTAACCCCTGTCACCCAGGTGTCCAAGGACGCCTTCACCCTGGACTTCGACCCCACCATCATGTCCAGCCTGCAGGCCTTCGCTGTCGCGCTCACTGCCTTCAAGAGCAAGTTCAGCCTTGGGGGATGAGGGGCATAGTGTGGCTGTGGCTATCGCCCTCCGAAGGCTAATTGGCCGCTTGGCAGTCTGTTGGACAGGGTCGCCATTGCATTGCAATGTCCCCTTTTTTGTTTGTTTTCCTGACCAATTTATTTTTCCTTCTTTCCTCCCAACGGATTAGTTGGTTGCCCACGCGGCCGAGCATGTTGAGCAGGGCCCAGAGGTTCATGACACCTCCAGGCCCTGCTCAAAAAGGCTCGGCCGCGTGTGGGCGCCCAACTGCCCCGTAGGAAGGAAAGGAACTTAAGGTAAGGGGGAAAGAAGGAGAAAAAGACAAAGGAAGGAAATGCCTCCCCAAAAAGGAAAAGGCAGCCCGAAGTAGGGCCCAGAGGAGTGCCGTCATTGCACAGTAATCCAGCCCCATCCCCAATGGCCGGCGGGGGCCTTAGTTCTGGCCCTGCCTCCCAAAGGAGCGCTTATGTGCACTTTGAAAACAACTGGTTGCCATATACCGGTATGTTAAGAACAGTGCATACACGCTGGGCCCTGGGTATGCACCGTTCGCCTACCCGTCACAGAGGTGCTGGCACTCGTTGACGCAGCCTACGAGCAAGCACGGCTGGACTCAAGCGGCGGTGGGGACCCCAGGGACCCTACCACCGAGCACAGATCTGCGGCGACAGACCGTGCCTGGATCCAGTCCACGGCGGGTGCCGTGCTGGCGCAAGCCAAGAGCCGCACTAGCCAGAGGGAGTGTCCTTGTGTGCACATAAATTTGCGACTGCGGCTCGGCGTGATCAGCACTGCTGATACCAGAGGATGGCGCAACGGTCAGCGGCGAGTGGCATGTTGCTGCCAGCGGTGTTGGGCGCGGGGGGATAGCGAGCAGGTGGCGGATGCGCTACATGTGTGCTTCCAGTGCCCCAGTGTCAGGGAGCAGTTACGGGAGCGGGGGTGGGCAGGTCCTCCAGGTGCTGCCACTAACTTCCACCAGTTGTACAAGGCTGAGCAGGGGTGGGATGCACTTGCTTTTGTGGACTGTGCTGTGGGCATTGTTGAGGGTTACTCTCTGGGGATTCTGAGGCGCCGGTGTCGTTTGCCTTTCCGGCCTTCTCTTTTGGTCATTTTCTGTTGATGTTGTTGTTGTTGTTTGCCCCTTTCTCGTTTCTTCTCTTCTCCCTTCAGATCAGTGGGGCGCCCTCGCGGCCAAGCAGGGGTGGGATACGCTTGCTTTTGTGGATTTTTTTTTCTTAGAGGCTTTGTTGAGGGCTGGTCTCTAGTGGAACTCAGGTGTTGGACTTGGTCTTCTTTGCCTTCCCTGCCTATCCTTTAGTTCCTTTCACCCTCTCTTCCTTTTAGTTCCTTCTTTTCTCCTTTCTGAACAGTTGGGCGCCCACGCGGTCGAGCTTTGAGCGGGCCCAGAGGTGTAACGTATTGACCCACTGGGCCCTGAGGGGGAAATGGTCCTGTGGTACAATGCTGGTGGCATCCATACCCAGAGGTTGAGGGATCGAATGTGCCACACGATCTTCTCTCTCATCCGCCTAGAAAGCTGGGTTCCATGTTCTTGCCCCCTCACATGGGAGGATGGCATGGCTGCACCATGGCCCAGGCTGTGCATGGTAACCGGAATTGAGCTTAGTCATTCCCTACCAGCCCCACGAGTCCGAGCGAAAATCAGGGCCCAGCGGGTATGCACCATTCTAAACCTGCTACAGAAATTCTACGATACACGGTGATTTTGTCGCGGCTAATGAAGGGCTGCGCCGAATTTGAAGATTTTCCCCTCGGTATTTACTTACCCTCAGAAATGCGAGTGATGAAATGAAAGTCGACCACACCCTGCAATTCGAGTGATGATACTGCCTGCCGCATTGCGAGAGGATCCCGGTAGGTACGGTATAGGCGGTAGTATGTTGATCCGACATCCACACTACCGGTCAGTGGTCACTCATTCCGAGGTGTCCGACTCCCGTAAATCGCGGGAGTCTCTGCCGCGCTATACCTCAGTAGTCCTCCACTCCTTCAAATATCTTATTATCATGAATCACATCGAAGAACAATGTTCTGCAGCTATGGCTACACCAGTTTCGGGGCAGCAAGGTTCACGGAGAAGTCGACTACGGCTGCAGCGCGCGTCATCTTCATGTGGCAGCAAACTCGATGCTAGCCAGGATGGTTCAACACAATGTGTCTCGCCAGACTGGTCTGACCTTCCAAGCTGCTTGCTGGAAAGCGTTTTCGAGATTCTGTCCTCTGCCGACGATCTGAAGGTGTGTGACTGCGGCAACGGCCGCGCGCGTGCACATACACTCAGGCGAGAATGGAGTTTCCACTTTCCGGGGCTAGCAGTAGTCGATCCAGCACGATATCTGAGAGTCGGAAATGCAGGCCTTGAATGCGTCCCTAACCTGCCAGCTAAGCCTGCCATGCACATGTCCCCCAACTAAGCCTGGCTGCCCTGTCACCCCTAAGTAGCTGAGCATTCCCCAGAGCATTCCCTGTAATCCTGTACGTGTGAACTGTGAAGTACGCTTCAGTTACTGTAATGTAGGTACACCTCGGTCTGCGGCCATGGGGGCTTTGTGCAGCACTCAAGACCTGCCGTTTGGTCTGCCGGTGTTAGGCCAAGCAAAGTTTGGTACCCAGCAGTATAGGCCCAGCAGTTTAAGCTTCCCAGCGGCCCTCTCATTAGTTGTGTGCACAGTCGCACATACAGACTCTGACGTATTGACTTGTCCTCCAACTTAACTTGCTGCCCGGTGTTCCCCTACAGACTCAATACTGTATCATAGGCACCTGCTCTTCCTGGAGGGAGCTGGGTATGTTGCTCTTCTTCGACCATCCAGGAGCGGCCCTGGCTGCGAAAGCCTCATCATAAGGCCTAGCCAGCTCTTTGAACTGGTCAGTTGCCGGTGTTAGCATATCACCTGCATGTGCCTTGTTGCATGGCCTGGAAGCAGCTGGCACATGCACATACGAGTACCAGTAGCAGTACATTTTTAGGCTTCCGCCCAGGCTGCGCTGTTTCCTTAACTCTCACGCCGCCCCCCACGGGACGTATCGAAGTCACGGACGTATTTATTTGTTTTGATCGATGTGTATAGAGCAAGGACATCAAATGTGAAAATATGTTAGGCTGAAATTTTGGGGCTACGATTCAAGAAAATCGCCAAAACAGCGACTTTTAAAGCAAAACAACGAACTTCGAAAACAACGAAGCACGTCCTTCACTACGGTAGCTTTCTTTCCTCCTAGTACATTTTTTCGAGTGCATTTTTTCGAGTGCAGTTGTATCATTGCTGGGTGGGCTCAGACCCAGGAGCTAAAGGAACCGACCAGCTGATTTACACACCCTATATATAGTTGAGGAACATACATTTACAATCTGTAGGATGAAGATACTCGACTTGTTTGATTGCCCGGGTCTCAAATAAATAAAACAGTGCATGACTAATGAGGGGAGGAATATCACATGCACAGCGTTAGAGGAAGGCATGTTGGATGGTATGAATATGAGTGACGCTATCACAAGATAATGTCCTGCGCACGTCAGGCGATACAATCCTTAATAATAAACCCCACAAACCCGTTCTTATTTGTACGTACGTGCATTAGCTACATCGCAGCCTGCGGCCGGAGGCGGGTCTGGTGCAGCAAGTCTTGTTGCTTGGGCCACCCAACCATCGAAAAGAGGACAGAAAAGGTTTGGTCCTCAGAGACCCGGGGAATGGTGGCAATTTGGACATTTGGTTGAGTGCACATTCTTATTATCAACACAAGAAGAAGTAAGAACTACGTGTGGTTTCCAATCCTTCATGATGTTAAATGGATCCCTAGGTATAGGCGATTAGGCCTGCCTGTGCGGGATACGCGCATTCTGCCCTGTGTCATTGCAATCGTGGATCAGCACAGGTAAAAACGGTTTGACAGGCCAGGAGATGTTGAGGGGGCTTTGGGCCTTCAACAGTATTTTCTTTCAAACCAGGCCCTAACTGAGTTCAGTGTTTGGGGAGAACTGGTTACTCCCACCGCTCCTCCTTCATGCACCCACACGCGCAGGCGCCCACACACTGCGCTAAGCTACAGTGCTTCGTTGTGCGTCACTTTTCCCGAACCTGCAGAGCTCCATCGTGGTCCTCTTCTCCCGCGGAGTGGTATGAGATGTGGCAGGGCGTCTCCCCACGGCGCCCAATCCCCGCTTCCTCCTGTCTGCGCAGCCACTGGGCAGATGTGGATTCTCCATCAGCCTCAGCAGACCGGAGGCTTCCACCGGTCCAGGCGCCGCGCACAGCAGCTGCAGCAAAGCTGCCTCCGACACTGTCTGTGCCCCCCTGCTCAACAACCTGCCGAGGACTCAGTACCAGCTTCTCCCTTTCAACAAGCCCTGGGTCAGCTGAGCCCTTAAGGACGTTTTCTACCAAGAGGCTTCGTATGGGAGCAGGAACTATTGCGCCATCAGCAGGCTGTTTAATGGGGCTGCCGTCGCTTCTCCGTCTCCGCTGATGCCTGCGGTCCCGCGCATGACTGCGTGCTACAGTGTCAGCATGGTGGAGATACTGGAGTTTGACCCGCGGAGGTACGCGGGGAGGGCGTCCTTTGGGTAGCTGGGTGGAGGCAAGGGCATCTCCTCTCGGGGGGGAGGCAAGGGTTGAAGGAGCCCTTGCTTTTAGCAGTCTCTTTCAGTGGTGTTGCAGCAGAAGATTGGAGTGTGATCCGCGGAGGTGAGCGGGCGGGCATCCTTTGGGGGGCTGGGTGAGTGCATGGGCTGAATGAGCCATTTCTTTTGGAAGTCTCGCTCTATCAGTGACGTGAGAGCCTAATTTCTAGGGCACCCTAATTCAGGAAGAGAGATCTTGTGGTTTGGATTGTGAGGGTTCACGCTCTGGCAATGTGGGAGCGTCTACTTGCCCTCTGGCGGACCGGAATCCCCTGCCGCCACTTGGACTGGTCGCAGTGATTTACGGAAGCTCGGCCCAAGTATCACTTTTGAATCAACAAAGGCTGCCGCCACCTGTTATGTCCTTTCTGCACCCACCTGAAATTACAACTGGCATCTGCAAGCGCTCCTCCCTCGCGATTCGTTGCTAGGCTCACGGTGGAGTTGGCTCAACCTAGGAGCAGTGCCGCAGTGCCCTCAAACCTCGAGCACCTTGGAGAGCAGGCGCCCTCCTCTGCAATGGCTTCCCATTCCTCTGGAGGCGACCTAACCGACCAGCCACCGGTGGCTGGCTGGGAGGAGGCGCCATGCTCGGGCGCCGAGCGCCCACCCTTCATGCTCAAGCTGCAGAGCCTCAGGCCACAGTGGAACAGGGTGTGGAACAGGGTGTGGAGCAGGGTGTACGGAACGTGAGCAGGGGGGGAGGGAGGGGTGTGGAACAGGGAGTGGAACAGGGTATGCGGAAGGTGAGCAGGGGGAAGGGAGGGATGTGGAACAGGGTGTACGGAAGATGAGCAGGGTGGGGAGAGGGTTGTGGAGGGACGTAACCACATATGCTCCGTGGGTAGGCGATGTTGAAGATGTGTGATGGTTCCCCCCGAGCGTTGCCTATGCGAGCTGTGGGCGCTGAGTCAAGATGCTGCTTCATAGTTGGTTCCTTGCTTGCTCAGGTCAGAGGCTCAGAGCGCTGCTTGTTCTTTTAGTTTGCAGAATTAAGTTCAGCATGCTGCCTTTTTCTAGGGCCCAGGGCCAAGCTCAAAATATTGCATTTTGATGGGGTGAAGGGTTGACTGCCTCACGCTCCAGCTTGCAGGGTTGAGCGGAAAGCATTGCATTTTGTTGAGTTTGACCCATTACTTTTACACGCTGCATATTGCTTAGGTTGAGGCTTGGCCTTTTCACGCTGTATTTTGCTGGAGTTCATAGTTTGCTGGAGTTCATGGTTTGCTGGAGTTCATAGTTTGCTGGAGTTCATAGTTTGCTGGAGTTCATAGTTTGCTGTCCTTACCTTGCTGCATTATGCTGGGGCTCAGGGTTTAGCCCAACACGATGCAGTACTGGTAGAGTTAGAGTTCAGTATTCGAATTAATACTGTAGCAGAAAAGAGATTTCTTCCCCCAAAACGTCCCCCTGGCACAGGTGGTGCCTCCTTCAAAAACCGAGTCACGGTGGCCAGCTACAAGAACTTCCAACTGTCGACTGTTGGAGGCGAAAGCGATGGCAGTGATGGGAATGGCCTTGCTGCTGCCCACGACGAAAATGCAGCGGCTGCTGCCAGCAAGTTGCTGTTTGGCAAGGTGGGCTTGTCAGGGTTGCGCCAGGGCATGATGGTGACGAGGCATACATATGAGTAAGATGACATATCTCATCCCTTCAGTTAGGCGCCCACGCGTCCGAGACTTTTTTACCAGGGCCCAGAGGTGTAACGTCATTAACATGTCTCATCCCAGCTGTGTCGTTTTTCTTGGCTGGGGCTCGACGCCGTATCAAATAATTTGTGAGTGGGATTCTGCTGATGCAGCGCGCGCCCTCACCTCACCCTCGTCCGCCATTTGGGGGTTTCTGCGTGCTAGAGTGCTAGACGGCCTTTTCCCGACAGTTAGGTAGGCAAAGCTGGGCTGATGGGGTCAAAGCCTGGACCCACCTACAGTTTGAGGCCCAAGCAGCTGGGCTAGCTGCGTCGGACCCCCTCCCTTATGTAGGCCGTTATGTAGCTGAATTTTAGTTCAAGCTCCCTCAATAAACAGCGTTGTTCACACCATTCTGATGTTATGCCTGCCCTCACATCCGTGTGACCCAGGTGTCCAAGGACGCCTTCACCCTGGACTTCGACCCCACCATGATGTGCAGCCTGCAGGCCTTCGCTGTCGCGCTCACTGCTTTCAAGAGCAAATTCAGCCTTGGGGGATGAGGGGCGTTACGGCTGTGGTCATCGCCATCGGAACGAAGATTAGCCGCTCGGTGGTCTATATCAGCAGAAGTAGTATTCAGCCCCATCCTTGTTGGCCCGGTGGCGGCACTGTGGCCCTGCCACCTGATAGAGGGCTGATGTTGATGGGAAAACTGGTTGGAACGTATGGTATATAGTGACATCTTGCCCATCTATGGCATGCATCCAAGTCACCAAATCGGGAA
The DNA here is from genome assembly GCA_037349105.1 of Limnomonas spitsbergensis. Lineage (NCBI taxonomy): Eukaryota > Viridiplantae > Chlorophyta > Chlorophyceae > Chlamydomonadales > Limnomonas > Limnomonas spitsbergensis. Next base: position 2,188,102 of record JAYJMM010000114.1, read on the forward strand.
TCTCGTTCTACTCCTCACGACATAAATATCTCCTTGGCTGTTGTTGTACAAGGGTTACTTACTGGTTTACCATCGCATAAGAGAAGTACCATCCACACATTTTGCCACGATGTGATGTGTGTGCATGGATTTTATCAGAAGGGGAGAAAAATCTGGGGCATGTGCCCTGTGATTCCGAGAGGCCATTCTTTATAAATCCGATGAAGTATGGGATTCTGGACTGGTCTGAACAGGGTTTCTGAACTTCTGATCCATCAGGCTCGGATTTTGCTCGAGGAATGTGCAGGAGTTGTTGCGCCTTTGGCTCTTTCAGTTCAGTCGGATCTGATTCTTCAGGCCATTTCTTTTGACCTTCACCTCGATGCTATCGGCCTACCGGCGGATGACCGTGGTCCCCGGCCTCGTTAATGACGTCACACCTCTGGGCCTGTGTTTGCTAGGTTTGCACCTCTCCAGCCTCTGCAATATGCATGCCTCTCTCTGGATGGGCGCATCGCCCCAATGAACTCTCCCCAGGATCCTTGGCCTGAGGCGGCATTACAAGACTTTACAATCAATGGAAAGGTAGGAATGAGAAATGGCCTAGAGATTCAAACTGAGTGCAGCTTATTAAAATCCTGCGCAATCCTCAGAGAGGCATTCTTCATACAAAATCCTCAAGTTGTCTTCCAAATGAAAACAGTCCAGGATTTCACACCACCTCGCGCTAGTAAGTACTTAAGTTATTAGTGGACCACAACAGCCTGAGAGGCTGAGATGTTTTATGGCCTTCAAGGCTTGGGAGTAGTAAACGAGGTTCTAGATATGGCGACTGGGATGCACGTATAGGACGTCACTGCATAGAAATATGTACATTACAACCAGTTCTTTGGAGGTGAGCATCTCTGCCTGGTGAGCGTCAGCCCTCTCTGGGATGCAGGGCCAGGAGGCTGCCAGAGCCCATGTAGTATGGGGATGGGGCTGAACTGCAGTACAAAACTAAGGATCGCTCGGAGCCACTTGGATCTCCTGAGTGATCCATAAATACCTCAAATCAGTTTGAAGGGCGAGAGCTAAAGCGGCACTGCTTCTCACTCCCCAAGACCCTTGAAGGCTGCTGTGAGCGCTACAGCGAAGGCCTGCAAGCTGGACATCATGGATGCATGGTTGGGTCGAAGTCCAGGGTGAAGGTACCTAGATCAAGCAAGACACCTAGATCCTGATTTCCCCACAAGATATCTGGGCAGTGCAGCCTCCCCCATATAGGGAGAGAGGTTGGGCAGGCCCCCAGGAAGGCGCCACGCACAGAATTTCAACAGTTGTACCAGGGCAGGCTTGGATGGTAAGCTCTGACTTTTGTTGAGGACGTCGTTCGCTTTGTTGAGGCCTAGTTTTGTTGTTTTTCTTTGCCTTCTTGGGGAATAGGCTTGAGAGGGGCAAGGTCTACTTCGGGCTGCCTTTTCCTTTGGGGGGGAAAGGTATTTATTTCCTTGTTTTCTTCTGTTTCTTTCCCTTTTAACAAAAATTTATTTTCTTCCAACGAGACAGTTGGGCGCCCACGCATGCAATGGCGTCACACCTCTGGGCCCCGCTCAACAGGCTCGGCCGCGTGGGCACCCAACTAATCTGCTGGGAGGAAAGAAGGGAAAACAAGTTGGTCAGGAATAGCAAACAAAAAGGGGATATGGCAATGCACTTGCCACCCTGATCTACAGACCGTCAAGCGGCCAATTATCCTTCGGACGGCGATAGCCACAGCAGCCACAACATGCCCCTCATCCCCCAAGGCTGAACTTGCTCTTGAAGGCAGTGAGCGCTACAGCGAAGGCCTGCAGGCTGGACATCATGGTGGGGTGGAAGTCCAGGGTGAAGGCGTCCTTGGACACCTTGCCAAAAAGCAGCCGGCTGGCTGCAGCCACTGCCATTTCGTCGTGAACAGCAGCAAGGGCGTTCCCATCACTGCCACTGCTTTTGCCTCCAACAGTCGACAGGTGGAAGTTCTTGCAGCTGGCCACAGTGACACGTTTGTTGAATTGGAGGCCCCACATTCCGTGCTCCCTGTTCCAATGTGGCCTGCGGTTCTGCAGCTTGACCATGAAGGGTAGGTGCTCGGCGCCTGGGCAGAGCGCCTCCTCCAAGTCAGCCACCGGCGGCTGGTTGGTCAGGTCGCTTTCAGAGGAGTGGGAAGCCATTGCAGAGGAGGGCGCCCACTCTCCAAAATGCTTGAGGTTTGAGGGCACAGCGACGCTGCTCCTGGATTGCGCCAATTCCACTATGAGACTCCGTGGGTCATACTCCAGTATCTCCCCCATGCTGACACCGTAGCACGCATTCATGAGTGGGCCCTCGTACATCAGCGGGGACGGAGATGCGACGGCCCCCCTGCTAATAAACAGCCTGCTGATGGCGCAATATAAGCTGCTCCCCTGCGATGCCTCTTGGTAGACCACATCCCTGAGGGCTCGGCTGACCCAGGGCTTGTCGCAAGGGAGGAGCTTGTACTGAGTCCTCGGCATGTTGTTGAGCAGGTGGGCACAGACAGTTTCAGAGGCAGCTTCGCTGCAGCTGCTGTGCGCGGCGCCTGGACTGGCGGAAGCCTTGAGTTTTGAGAGGGTGATGGAGAATCTGAATCTGCCCAGTGGCTGCGCAGACAGGAGGAAGCGGGGATTGGGCGCCGTGGGGGAGACGCCCTGCCACATCTCATACCACTCTGCAGGAGAAGAGGAACACGATGGAGCTCTGCAGGTTCGGGAAAAGTGACGCACAACGAAGCACTGTAGCTTAGCGCAGTGTGTGGGCGCCTGCGCGTGTGGGTGCATGAAGGAGGAGCGGTGGGAGGTAGCAGTTTTCCCCAAACACTGAACTCAGCTAGGGCCTGGTTTGAAAATAAATGCTGTTGAAGGCCCAAAGCCCTCTCAACATCTCCTGGCCTGTCAAACCGTTTTTACCTGTGCTGATCCATGATTGCAATGACACAGGGCAGAATGCGCGTATCCCGCACAGGCAGGCCTAATCGCCTATACCTAGGGATCCATTTAACATCACGAAGGATTGGAAACCATACGTAGTTCTTACTTCTTCTTGTGTTGATAATAATAATGTGCACTCAACCAAATGTCCAAATTACCACCACTCCCCAGGTCTCTGAGGACCAATCCTTTTCTGTCCTATGGTCGATGGTTGGGTGGCCCAAGCAACAAGACTTGCTGCACCAGACCCCCCTCCGGCCGCAGGCTGTGACGTAGCTAATGCACGTACGTACAAATAAGAACGGGTTTGTTTAGTTTGTTAGGTTTATTATTAAGGATTGTATCGCCTGGCGTGTGCAGGACATTATCTTGTGATGTCGTCACTCTTATTCATACCATCCAACATGCCTTCCTCTAACGCTGTGCATGTGATATTCCTCCCTCATTAAGCATGCACCGTTTTATTTGAGACCCGGGCAATCAAACAAGTCAAGTATCTTCATACTACAGATTGTAAAGTGTATGTTCCTCAACTATATATAGGGTGTGTGAATCAGCAGGTCTGGTCCTAAGCTACTGGGTCTGAGCCCACCCAGCAATGATACAACTGCACTCGAAAAAATGTACTACTACCGGTACTCGTATGTGCATGTGCCAGCTGCTTCCAGGCCATGCAACAAGGCACATGCAGGTGATATGCTAACACCGGCAACTGACCAGTTCAAAGAGCTGGCTAGGCCTTATGATGAGGCTTTCGCAGCCAGGGCCGCTCCATGGATGGTCGAAGAAGAGCGACATACCCAGCTCCCTCCAGGAGGTACAGGCGCCTATGATACCGTATTGAGTCTGCGAAGGAACACCGGGCATACCGGGCAGCAGGTTTATCCGGAGGACACGTCAGTCTCTTTATGTGCACACAACCTGACAACCACCATGAGAGAGCTGCTGGGAAGCCAAAACTACTGGGCCCATCGGCACGAAACTTAGTTTGGCCTAACACCGGCAGCCCTAATAATGACAGGGTTTGACTGAGTGCTGCACCCCCCCCAGCCCATGGCCGCAGACCTCGGAGTGGTGTAACTACTACATTGTGGCTGGTAAAGCGTACTACTTCACACGTAAGTGATTATTACAGGAAGTGCTCTGTTAGGGGTCGCAGGGCAGGTTTATTAGTCGGGGACATGTGCATGGTAGACTTAGCTGGCAGGTAAGGGACACATTCAGGGTCTGCATTGTCGACTCTCGGATATCGTGCTGCTGGATCGACGACTGCTAGCCCCGGCGGAAACTTAGTGGAAACACGATTCGTGCCTGCTTGTGCACGCGTTGCCGCAGTCACAAACCTTCAAATCGTCGGCAGAGGACAGAATCTTGAAAACGCTCTCCAGCAAGCAGCTTGGAAGGTCAGACCAGCCTGGCGAGACAGATTGTGTTGTATCATCCTCGCTAGCATAGAGTTTGTCGCCGCATGATGACGCCGTTGTCGACTTCTCCGTGAACCTTGCTGCCCCGAAAACTGGTGTAGTCATAGCTGCAGAACATCGGTGTTCGAGGTGATTCATGATAATAGGATATTTAAAGGAGTGGAGAACTACTGAGGGACAGCGCAGTGACAGAGACTCAGAACCTTGGAATGAGTGACCACCGGTAGTGGGTCGTCCGTCAGTGCCTGTTGAGTGGTGTATCGGACACTCATGCATGCCGATAGATCCAATCAAGGAAGCGGCCTACCTACCGGCATCCTCTCGCAATGCGGCAGGCAGCATTATCCCCCTTCTCCTCGATCGAAGTGCAGGTGGTGGTCGACACTGGGGGTGAGCTAGGTGAGCAAATAACCCACTGTGGAATAATACTACTGGGCCGATTTTAAACAGCAGGTATGCGAGATTAAATAATAATGCTGCAGCGCAAAGAAACATCACCAACGCCACGACAATCTGCATGCTGATCCACGGATACGGGTTCCAGAATGGGCCGATTTGCTGACAATCTGTCCATGTCTGATCGGACACTACTCGGCACATGCGGCTGACGTGTCAGCACTGATCCGTGGTGGTTCCCAAACAGAACCTGGAGATTTCGCAGGTAATAATCCCTAAATATATCTCATGTCTGCTGTAAGTAGTAGGTCTGCTATCTGTTCCTATCATGCCCACTGATCATGTTCAGTTGAATGCTTGATGCTTAGTTGCCCAGGGTTACTGGTTTTTGCTCGCTGTCCTCACTGTTGTATTTAGTGTCTGTCATGTACCGGTTTACGAGCACATGTCCCGGCCATGCATCAAACGTGGTGCTCTGCTAAACTGTAAAAACTTCACATTAAACTTTGCTAACTGTGTGCACATGAGAGACTCCAAATCATCGGCAGCATGATGTTGATAGAGGAATAACAAGGACGGGTTGATTGGTTGCTTGACAAGGAGACAGGACCAGTCCCAGTGTTACCCAGTCCGGCCGTATTCAGTGAGCCAGAAATTAAGTCCATGAAGTACGTTGTTTTAGAAATATAAGCGCTGAAATCATGTGATGACAAGGCACTGTGGCAGACTGTCTGGAAGGGTACCAATTTGCGACATGACAGGCCCCCCAGTTTATCTACGATGGCCCCATCCAAAAAAAGTACGGTAACCTGATTCAATCCCGTACCGTATTCCGTCCCATCCCGTACCGTTTGACCGGACCGTTTGGAACTACCGTATTGTCCATTTTCTTACTAGCCCATCCCATTATGTCCGTACCGTACCGTTTGACCGTACCGTACCGTTTGACCGTACCGTATTCCGTACCAGGTTACCCTGGACAGTCCACCTAAAAGTGTCGCCGCCTGGCTGGGTAAACTGGGATAGCCAGAGGGGGCAGATCGGATTTTCAGAAATCACAATTCTCTGGCCTTTGGGGTCTGCAGGTTGAGCTAGCTCTTGTGCAGTAAGGAATGTCACCCTTGGCGTTTGCCTTTCCGGCCTTCTCTTTTGGTCCTTTTTGTTGTTGTTGTTGTTTGCCCCCTTTTTATTTTCTTCTCTCCTCCCTTATGATCAGTGTGGGGCGCCCTCGCGGCCAAGCAGGGGTGGGATACGCTTGCTTTGTGGATTTATTTTTAGAGGCTTTGTTGCGGGCTAGTCTCTAGTGGAACTCAGGGGTTGGACTTGGTCTTCTTTGCTTTCCCGGCCACTCCTTTTGTTCCTTTCCCCTCCTCTTCCTTTTAGTTTCTTCTTTTCTCCCTTCTGAACAGATGGGCGCCCACGCGGCCGAGCTTTGAGCGGCGGGCCCAAAGGTGTAACGTTATTGACCCTTGGCATTTATTGAGTCGTTTGGGATAGTAACGGCTGCTTGTCAGTCGGCCCACCATTGTTAATCAATCACTGTTTGGTTGGAATAAGAAAAATCAACTATTTTCACTTCACCAGATCTGCGCAATTACGGTTGTTGGTCTGGATCACACAAAAGGCACACGATGCCAGCATGCCTATCATCACTGCAAGTTGCAGGGCTCAGTTTGGGGTTCAGGACACACAGGGTGCGTGCGCGCCCCTCTTTGACCCCCACCCCTGTCGCTGTCGAGCATTCAGAAACATGCTCAACTCGAGTAGTCCATAGCACGCGTCACCCACGACGATCTCCACCTGCCCAGCCCCGTCTCTGCCAGCAGATGCCACCGCAGCATCAACGAGCTGCTATAACCTGGCCTCGGCCGCCCAGAGCGGCCGCTCGGGCGGCGCAGGCGCTGCTGTCTGTTATGGTGGCAGCGGCGAGAAAGAGGGTTCAGGGCCTTGGCGGGTCCCTGCAGCCATCAGCTGAGGCTGGTTGAGCACTGCGGCGGCTGGTGGAGGCCGACCTGGCCGTGTCAATGTAACACCTTTGGGCCCTGCTATAAAAAGGCTCGGCCGCGCGGGTGCCTATCTAAGAGGCCCACCCGGCCCACCCAGCCGTGTGCTGCGCAAACCGAGCAGCCTCTCATGGCGGAGCCTGAGGAGGAGGAGGCATGAGAGTGAGAGGACCGGGCCCGGTCCGCAATTCGCACTGAAACAACCGAAAGGCCGGGAACACACAGCCCAGCACCATTGATTATTTGCAAGGCCCAGGACAGCCCATCATGGGCCAGGGTCCACAAACACACCGCCAAGGAGCATGCACGTCATGGAGGCCACGTCGACAGCAGCACCCATGATCGGGTTAAAGAGTTCATGGCGAAGCATGATTAAGGATTAATGTAATTAAGGATTAATGTAAAACAGGATTAACGTAAATGTTCATGTGTAATACTTACTGTAGACTTGTTTTGCCTCCTCGAACGAGGAATACATTTTGTTGTTCGCTTTAGCGCGCTTCACTGGAGAACTTCTTTTGACGTCCCAAAAGTGGCGTTTTCCAGATAAGTTGGGGTTTTTATAAGGCGCGACGGCGAAACACCATTAATTCTGTGCGGAGGCAAAGAGCGTCTCCGGTAGTCCACACCTTTAATCATGCGCCACCTCTTCGCCACTATTCCATTCCATACCCCACACTTGTCCCCCACACACGGCCCACGCACCTGCAGGTGCTCACCCCCCTCCACCCTAAACCCATACTTGGCCCATCTGTGGGTTTCAGTGTTTCTTTTTTCTTGAATCAGCTACATGTCAGGTACACTCCGGCCGCTGGCCGGAGACCCCATTCTTGGTCAGCCTTGCAGCTTTGGTCACCTATTACAGGCCGGTCCAGGTTTGGTCCTGCTGGGGCCTTTGGCAGCCGCTGGGCGGCCTGCCAAAGATGAACGTTTAGCCGGAAAAAGAGGACACCGGTGGCTTCACCCCCAATCTCTCCCTAGTACCCCACCCTCGATATCCTACACGGTATCTAGATCGCCGGGTTCCATGTTCCTGCTCCCTCACTATGGAGGGTGGCATGGCTGCACCATGGTCCTGGCTGTGCATGGTAGCTGAAATTGAGCCCAGTCATTCTACCGGCCCCACGCGGCCGAGCGTTAGGCAGGGCCCAGCGGATACGCACCGTTCTTAACCCGAACACGGTCCACTTACAGGTCCTTACCCATCATCCACCCGATACCCTTCACTTGCTAGCTCTTACACCCCCCCAGCAGCCCACCTGCGTGCCCATGCCTGCGCTCCGTCCACGGCTCCCGTCCACAGGGCCAGACGGCAGTTGGGACAAGTGCTGTGCCGCTCCATCCACAGATCTATGCAGCTCTGGGGTGGGAGGAGGCACAGTAGGAAGGAGCGGAGGGAGGGGGGAGAGGGTCAGGAATTGATGGGAGGGGGCGGTAGCTCACCTAGTGCTACGGCCAAACGGATGGCTTCCTCATTCCACGGCCTCAGGGCGTATTATTTATTTCTATATATATATATTTTTTTTTGTATTTCTTATTTTTTATTTACTATGAGGGAGGGGGGAGGGAAACAGGAGTCCACAAATTGAGAGGGGTTGAAGAGGGGATCATGAGGTGAGACATACGACGGTCCCTACATAATTTGTTGCAGTTGCTAACACGCTACCATTTCCACTCATCCCCAAAATGCATGAAAGGCTTCGCAGCCAGGCAGCCGGCACCTAGCGAGACACCTATTGAACTCCAGACATGCAGTGGCGCAGGGCCCTCAGTGTACCGCCGATGATAATGGTGCAGACGTGGCCTCCGCCCATTCCACACTGTTTCCCTAACCCTCAGGCCCCTGCGGACCTTAGTTTTTATTTCCGAAGGGCCTACATCACGATGACCCCTGGTTCAGCAGCCTAATGACAATTGACAAACCTGCAAGATCTTTTGCTGGGGGGGATTAGGGTTTGAGTTTTGGGGTACAGGGATCAAGGTCAACTAGTACACAGGCTGAATTCCCTAGGTCAGACATGATGTACCTGCAGGGAGGCCGCCTGAAGAGCTGAACCCGAAACCCTAGATCTTCAGGCTGGATCCTCAGCCTAGATCTTAGATCCAGCACACGCCAGCGTACCTACCTGATGGAACACGTGCATGCAGGGCAGCCGTCTGAGGTCCTCCCCGGCCTCAAAGTCACAGATGCACACTGAGCACTGCGGCACTCCCACATCCACATCCTCAGACTCAGAGCCAGACTCATCCCTGAGGTCCACGGCCTCCTCTGCTGCTGCTGTTGATGTTGCTGCCGCCTCTGCTGCTGCAACTGCTGCGGCTGACGCTGGCGGGTCTTTGGCGACTTTGTCCAGCCAGCGCGCCCCCAAGACGCCCTCTCGTCTCCCTGCTATATCAGCCCTCTTCGCCTCATCTTGGCCCAGGATGCCCTCCTCATCAAACACCTTGACAGCCTGGTCCCCCACCTTGCGTTCTTTCACTCCTGCTGCTGCTTCCTCCGATGCGCCATCTGTACTTGACTGAGCAGCTGGCTCAGCCTGGGAGGGCTGTGCCTCCTGCCCCTGCTGCTGCTGCTGCTGCTGCTGCCCCTGCTGCCCCTCCTGTCCTAGAGTAATCTGATCCGGTGCAGCCTTCTGCTGCTGGTGCTGTCGCTCTTGTTGCAGCTGTGCTGCTGCAGTTGAAGCAGCCTCTACTGCCTGCCGCCGGTTTCGCTCCAGTGTGGCAGGGTCATACCTGCAGGGAGACAGGGTTTGGGGGGGATGGGGACAGGGTTCAGGAATTCGGTCCAGGAAGAGAGGGTTCAGGGAAACAGGCTGGGATCCATGGGCAAGGCTTTATGTTGGAGATGGAGGCAGGGCTCATGAAAGCAGGCTTGGGAGAGGAATGAGGTATGTGATTGGGCAATGACTGGTCAGCTGGCATTGTTGGTTCGATACAAAAGCCAGTGAATCTCCACCTTTTTTACACAAACTTTGCATTTGCAAGTCATGCTGTCTGAGGCGTGGGTTTCGGGAGCCATCAGCTCCTTCATCGCTCTACTGGGCAGCACAGAAGAAACCCACCCTCGAGAACTGAGGCTGAGCTGGCTGCATGGGGAGGCAGCGTAAGACCAAGCTTAGCATCATTCCTGCTGTCTTGATTTGTAGTGCGGCAGAGCTGCGCCGGGCTAAGTCCTCAGCGTACTGTTTATTTGAACACTATTTAGCAGTAATCATTTAGCTGTCATGAAGGGCCTAAGGCTGTGAGGCGTGGTGCATTAAACCCTGCTGCTGCTTGGCCACTGGCCTGTCCAGGGCTGTTCCCCATCGGCCTAGCCGTGGCCGCCTGGCCGCTCCCCCAGACATGGTATGGTGAGGACTCAAGTAAACACCGACGGAGCGGGTTTGGTAGCCTGTCTCCAGCTGTCCATGCTCGAGCATCCATGACACACATTTAAACCGTACTTTCCGGCCTGGTCTTTCAGTTGCTAAGTTGCTCTAGTTGCTAAAAGGTATTCTACCGTATGCCGCTCACTTAAACAACAGGAACCTGGCTGCAATGTTCTCGGGCACGCCACAATTGCCGACACCGCGGGCAACGCCTCTGCCGATTGCCACGGACACCCCGAGGCTCCTGAGCTCGTCCACCGTCATGCTTCCTTGTGGGGTCCGGTAGTACCGAGAGTTCCGGACATTCAGGGCGCTCCGGAAAGGGTTCAGCTCGTCTTGGTGGAGAGGAGGAGAGAGGGTCCCAGAGCTTGGGGCGCGCATGCTTGTTATCGGCTGTCGCCGCTCGCTCGCTCTCAGCCTGTGTCTGATATACATAAGAAGATACCGGAATACATCACGCACACCGTGTATTGGCACACCCGGGGGCATGAATGCAGCTTTTTGCCTGATGTGTGTACAGGTCTCAATTGAAGGTTCGCAAATGCACTTTAGTAGATAGGAGCTGACTCAGCGCGGGTGCGCTGGCATTTTAGAGCAGCTGCAGAGTTGCCCGGGTTTAAAGGATGTACCGGTTTGCAGCTTTTGAAGGCCAGGATGCATATGCGGGGCGGGACGACGAGGAAGTGGCGTCTACTGATGTCAGAGCAGGTGAACAAAACGGGAAGGTAAAACCTCTGTTTGCCGGTTTGATTACGTGATGAACCGGGCCTGCCAGAAAGGCGCAGGATAGGCTTCCTTAGGAGTTAGGGCCTAGCCAGCTTGGATGACGCACTCAGAGGTTTCGATGGAACACGGAGGCCTTGGTTCTCGTGATAGTTGCATGGGCAGGCCACTAAGACTGGACTCCCGTGAGAACGAAATCACAGATGTCATACAGATCCAGATTTAAGATGGCAACGAGTTGCACTTTCCCCCCGCCGCAAGGGCGCAAGGTCGGCCCTGCTGCTGGGGGGCGTACTACCGTAAAAGTTTCCTCCTGCATCTCAATGATGCTGGTCATAAGCAGATTCCTCTCAGGCTGTCAGCAGCCCAGGCTCTAAGCAAGCCTCATCCATGGAAGCCTGACATGGATAGTTGGATACTGCTGAAGTGCAATAGCTGGTTTACCCAAGCTCGACGTACTACCGGTACCAAAAAATAAAGTTCCATGGCATGGGCATCAATCATCTCTGTTCTTTTGATTATCATACTACCATACCGGTGCTTGGCCCTTATCCAAAAGGTGATTGGGTGATTGGGTGATTGCGCAGATTGATGTTGTCAGTCTACCCAAAACAAATGGGCAGACTGACTGACAACATCAATCTGCGCAATCGCGGAGAGCCAAAAGTTGCAGGCCCATGGCTAGGAATGCACTGCTCCAAACTGCAACTGGCCCACGGCCTACTGAGGAGCCAGTTTCCAGAAGTTGCAGCTGCAGCTCACCATTGCGTAACCTTGGGCGCAGCCTTCCGTATGCCCATGATAACATACCTTGTTCTACTTGTTCATAATGTATTACATTTCTGGGTTACCGGTAAGCATAATTGAAGACCGCGGGGGCTTTGGGCAGCAGCCATGCCATGTCAATGACATAACACTTGTGGCCCAGTCTGAAAAGGCTCAACCCGTGAGCCCGATTGTTTGAGTGGTATGGAGGAAAATACACAGGCCATGCCATGTATACCCTTTTGGTAGTCCTAAGCCCTTTTGGGGCAGGGCCCAGAGGTGTTATGTCATTGACCATTTTGGTAGTCAGCAACATTCCTGTTGGATTGCTTCCACAGCTCACCGACAATGAGGAGGCATGCATGAGGAGGCATGCACGAGGAGGCATGCATGAGGAGGCATGCACGAGGAGGCATGCATGAGCAGGTATGCATGAGGAGGCATGCATGAGGAGGCATGTGTGGGGAGGCATGCGTGGGGAGGCATGCATGAGGAGGCATGCGTGGGGAGGCATGCATGAGGAGGCATGCATGAGGAGGCATGCATGAGGAGGCTTGCATGAGGAGGCATGCATGAGGAGGCATGCATGAGGAGGCATGTGTGGGGAGGCATGCATGAGGAGGCATGCGTGGGGAGGCATGCGTGAGGAGGCATGCATGAGGAGGCATGCGTGAGGAGGCATGCATGAGGAGGCATGTGTGGGGAGGCCCGCGTGAGGAGGCATGCATTAGGATGTATGCGTGAGGAGGCATGCATGAGGAGGCATGCATGAGGAGGAATGCATGAGGAGGCATGCATGAGCAGGTATGCATGAGGAGGCATGCATGAGGAGGCGTGTGTGGGGAGGCATGCATGAGGAGGCATTAGAGGCATGCGTGGGGAGACATGCATGAGGAGGCATGTAAGAGGAGGCGTGGATGAGGAGGCATGCATGAGGAGGCATGCATGGGGAGGCATGCATGAGGAGGCATGCATGAGGAGGCATGGGTGAGGACGCATGCATGAGTAGCCGCGCGGAAATGACAAGTATGAGGAGCAACATGACTAAATGAGGCCTGTCGGTGACGAGCATGCATGAGGGCAGCAGTGGGACCAAAAGGAGGCTAGGTCAATCAGGGATGACACCCAAATCTGAGAGCTGCAGTCATGAAAAGAGGAGGAGGAGAAGGCTTGTCTCGGGTTTAGGGGCAGAGCCAAGGGGCCAAAGGGGGGTTGAGGCACTAGGGTGGGCTGCGGGCTGTAAGGGGTAGGTCGGTGTGCCCACATGTCCTGGACCAAACTAGCGTCGCCAGTTTTTTGTTGCCGGTGCCCTGTGAAGCAGAGAATAATAGCGGGCGGCACTTCAATCAGGAGAAAGCCTGATTAGGACCAAGCCTGGACTCATGGCGGGCCATGCATGAGGCCTCCGGCAAGAGGCCGGTAGGTAGCTGAATGCTTGCTATGTCATGAACGAGGGCAGGTGTTTGCTCCAGATGAGGTGCTGCACTTCACCATGCAGACGGATGAAAAAAGGCTGTGGTCTCACACTACTCTCACACAAGTGAAACTGAGGAGCCGGTCTGGTTTGCCTTCCCGGCCTTCCCTTTTGGTCCTTTTCTTCCTCTTTTTGCCCCTTTTTTAGTTTCTACAGTTGGGCGCCCACGCGGCTTTGAGCGGGCCCAGAGGTGTAACGTTATTGACGCAAGTGAAACTGCAACGCCGCGATGGGAGTGGGTGCGTGTGTCACTGTGGCGTACAGACAGCACCATGCAATTTCATAATTCAAAAGCACTGGGTGTTGCTTCACATGAAGCCAAGGGCAGCGAAGTGAAGGGTGTGTGGAGGAAAGCGTCAAGTAGTCAATGCCATGGCATAAGTTCTAGAAAGCCCACTTAGAGAGATGCCTTGCTCAAATCTCACCGCCATGTCAGAGGCCCTCAAAAAGTCCAGTTGCATTGCAGTAGTTCAAGGTGTCAAGCCGAGGCAAAGCGTCGGTATGGGGACTGCAGGTTGCAGCTATTTATGGTGGGCTAAGCAGATGGGGCTATGAAATAATGGAGCTATTCATAGTGTGTGGGGGGGGTATAGCTGGGGTAGCCCACAGAGCCCTGGAACAACTAACGATGCACACTGCTAATGTACACTGGCGTCGGCAACGTCATACCGGAAGAAATGGCGGGAGAAATGCCAGGTTAAGACTGAAGCAGTGAGATACCTAGTGAGATAGGGGCGAATACCATGTACGTAAAAAAATAAGCATGTAACACAAGCATGGGTGCACCGCATATATTGTAATTACTAAATCAAGTTGTCAAGACATGGGCAAAAAATAAAGTTCCATGGCATGGGCATCAATCATCTCTGTTCTTTTGATTATCATACTACCATACCGGTGCTTGGCCCTTATCCAAAAGGTGATTGGGTGATTGGGTGATTGCGCAGATTGATGTTGTCAGTCTACCCAAAACAAATGGGCAGACTGACTGACAACATCAATCTGCGCAATCGCGGAGAGCCAAAAGTTGCAGGCCCATGGCTAGGAATGCACTGCTCCAAACTGCAACTGGCCCACGGCCTACTGAGGAGCCAGTTTCCAGAAGTTGCAGCTGCAGCTCACCATTGCGTAACCTTGGGCGCAGCCTTCCGTATGCCCATGATAACATACCTTGTTCTACTTGTTCATAATGTATTACATTTCTGGGTTACCGGTAAGCATAATTGAAGACCGCGGGGGCTTTGGGCAGCAGCCATGCCATGTCAATGACATAACACTTGTGGCCCAGTCTGAAAAGGCTCAACCCGTGAGCCCGATTGTTTGAGTGGTATGGAGGAAAATACACAGGCCATGCCATGTATACCCTTTTGGTAGTCCTAAGCCCTTTTGGGGCAGGGCCCAGAGGTGTTATGTCATTGACCATTTTGGTAGTCAGCAACATTCCTGTTGGATTGCTTCCACAGCTCACCGACAATGAGGAGGCATGCATGAGGAGGCATGCACGAGGAGGCATGCATGAGGAGGCATGCACGAGGAGGCATGCATGAGCAGGTATGCATGAGGAGGCATGCATGAGGAGGCATGTGTGGGGAGGCATGCGTGGGGAGGCATGCGTGAGGAGGCATGCGTGGGGAGGCATGCATGAGGAGGCATGCATGAGGAGGCATGCATGAGGAGGCATGCATGAGGAGGCATGCATGAGGAGGCATGCATGAGGAGGCATGTGTGGGGAGGCATGCATGAGGAGGCATGCGTGAGGAGGCATGCGTGAGGAGGCATGCATGAGGAGGCATGCGTGGGGAGGCATGCATGAGGAGGTATGTAAGAGGAGGCATGCATGAGGAGGCATGCATGGGGAGGCATACATGAGGAGGCATGCATGAGGAGGCATGCGTGGGGAAGCATGCATGAGGAGGCATGCATGAGGAGGCATGCATGAGGAGGCATGCATGAGCAGGTATGCATGAGGAGGCATGCATGAGGAGGCATGTGTGGGGAGGCCCGCGTGAGGAGGCATGCATTAGGATGTATGCGTGAGGAGGCATGCATGAGGAGGCATGCATGAGGAGGCATGCATGAGGAGGTATGCATGAGGAGGCATGCATGAGGAGGCGTGTGTGGGGAGGCATGCATGAGGAGGCATTAGAGGCATGCGTGGGGAGACATGCATGAGGAGGCATGTAAGAGGAGGCGTGGATGAGGAGGCATGCATGAGGAGGCATGCATGGGGAGGCATGCATGAGGAGGCATGCATGAGGAGGCATGGGTGAGGACGCATGCATGAGTAGCCGCGCGGAAATGACAAGTATGAGGAGCAACATGACTAAATGAGGCCTGTCGGTGACGAGCATGCATGAGGGCAGCAGTGGGACCAAAAGGAGGCTAGGTCAATCAGGGATGACACCCAAATCTGAGAGCTGCAGTCATGAAAAGAGGAGGAGGAGAAGGCTTGTCTCGGGTTTAGGGGCAGAGCCAAGGGGCCAAAGGGGGGTTGAGGCACTAGGGTGGGCTGCGGGCTGTAAGGGGTAGGTCGGTGTGCCCACATGTCCTGGACCAAACTAGCGTCGCCAGTTTTTTGTTGCCGGTGCCCTGTGAAGCAGAGAATAATAGCGGGCGGCACTTCAATCAGGAGAAAGCCTGATTAGGACCAAGCCTGGACTCATGGCGGGCCATGCATGAGGCCTCCGGCAAGAGGCCGGTAGGTAGCTGAATGCTTGCTATGTCATGAACGAGGGCAGGTGTTTGCTCCAGATGAGGTGCTGCACTTCACCATGCAGACGGATGAAAAAAGGCTGTGGTCTCACACTACTCTCACACAAGTGAAACTGAGGAGCCGGTCTGGTTTGCCTTCCCGGCCTTCCCTTTTGGTCCTTTTCTTCCTCTTTTTGCCCCTTTTTTAGTTTCTACAGTTGGGCGCCCACGCGGCTTTGAGCGGGCCCAGAGGTGTAACGTTATTGACGCAAGTGAAACTGCAACGCCGCGATGGGAGTGGGTGCGTGTGTCACTGTGGCGTACAGACAGCACCATGCAATTTCATAATTCAAAAGCACTGGGTGTTGCTTCACATGAAGCCAAGGGCAGCGAAGTGAAGGGTGTGTGGAGGAAAGCGTCAAGTAGTCAATGCCATGGCATAAGTTCTAGAAAGCCCACTTAGAGAGATGCCTTGCTCAAATCTCACCGCCATGTCAGAGGCCCTCAAAAAGTCCAGTTGCATTGCAGTAGTTCAAGGTGTCAAGCCGAGGCAAAGCGTCGGTATGGGGACTGCAGGTTGCAGCTATTTATGGTGGGCTAAGCAGATGGGGCTATGAAATAATGGAGCTATTCATAGTGTGTGGGGGGGGTATAGCTGGGGTAGCCCACAGAGCCCTGGAACAACTAACGATGCACACTGCTAATGTACACTGGCGTCGGCAACGTCATACCGGAAGAAATGGCGGGAGAAATGCCAGGTTAAGACTGAAGCAGTGAGATACCTAGTGAGATAGGGGCGAATACCATGTACGTAAAAAAATAAGCATGTAACACAAGCATGGGTGCACCGCATATATTGTAATTACTAAATCAAGTTGTCAAGACATGGGCAAAAAATAAAGTTCCATGGCATGGGCATCAATCATCTCTGTTCTTTTGATTATCATACTACCATACCGGTGCTTGGCCCTTATCCAAAAGGTGATTGGGTGATTGGGTGATTGCGCAGATTGATGTTGTCAGTCTACCCAAAACAAATGGGCAGACTGACTGACAACATCAATCTGCGCAATCGCGGAGAGCCAAAAGTTGCAGGCCCATGGCTAGGAATGCACTGCTCCAAACTGCAACTGGCCCACGGCCTACTGAGGAGCCAGTTTCCAGAAGTTGCAGCTGCAGCTCACCATTGCGTAACCTTGGGCGCAGCCTTCCGTATGCCCATGATAACATACCTTGTTCTACTTGTTCATAATGTATTACATTTCTGGGTTACCGGTAAGCATAATTGAAGACCGCGGGGGCTTTGGGCAGCAGCCATGCCATGTCAATGACATAACACTTGTGGCCCAGTCTGAAAAGGCTCAACCCGTGAGCCCGATTGTTTGAGTGGTATGGAGGAAAATACACAGGCCATGCCATGTATACCCTTTTGGTAGTCCTAAGCCCTTTTGGGGCAGGGCCCAGAGGTGTTATGTCATTGACCATTTTGGTAGTCAGCAACATTCCTGTTGGATTGCTTCCACAGCTCACCGACAATGAGGAGGCATGCATGAGGAGGCATGCACGAGGAGGCATGCATGAGGAGGCATGCACGAGGAGGCATGCATGAGCAGGTATGCATGAGGAGGCATGCATGAGGAGGCATGTGTGGGGAGGCATGCGTGGGGAGGCATGCGTGAGGAGGCATGCGTGGGGAGGCATGCATGAGGAGGCATGCATGAGGAGGCATGCATGAGGAGGCATGCATGAGGAGGCATGCATGAGGAGGCATGCATGAGGAGGCATGTGTGGGGAGGCATGCATGAGGAGGCATGCGTGAGGAGGCATGCGTGAGGAGGCATGCATGAGGAGGCATGCGTGGGGAGGCATGCATGAGGAGGTATGTAAGAGGAGGCATGCATGAGGAGGCATGCATGGGGAGGCATACATGAGGAGGCATGCATGAGGAGGCATGCGTGGGGAAGCATGCATGAGGAGGCATGCATGAGGAGGCATGCATGAGGAGGCATGCATGAGCAGGTATGCATGAGGAGGCATGCATGAGGAGGCATGTGTGGGGAGGCCCGCGTGAGGAGGCATGCATTAGGATGTATGCGTGAGGAGGCATGCATGAGGAGGCATGCATGAGGAGGCATGCATGAGGAGGTATGCATGAGGAGGCATGCATGAGGAGGCGTGTGTGGGGAGGCATGCATGAGGAGGCATTAGAGGCATGCGTGGGGAGACATGCATGAGGAGGCATGTAAGAGGAGGCGTGGATGAGGAGGCATGCATGAGGAGGCATGCATGGGGAGGCATGCATGAGGAGGCATGCATGAGGAGGCATGGGTGAGGACGCATGCATGAGTAGCCGCGCGGAAATGACAAGTATGAGGAGCAACATGACTAAATGAGGCCTGTCGGTGACGAGCATGCATGAGGGCAGCAGTGGGACCAAAAGGAGGCTAGGTCAATCAGGGATGACACCCAAATCTGAGAGCTGCAGTCATGAAAAGAGGAGGAGGAGAAGGCTTGTCTCGGGTTTAGGGGCAGAGCCAAGGGGCCAAAGGGGGGTTGAGGCACTAGGGTGGGCTGCGGGCTGTAAGGGGTAGGTCGGTGTGCCCACATGTCCTGGACCAAACTAGCGTCGCCAGTTTTTTGTTGCCGGTGCCCTGTGAAGCAGAGAATAATAGCGGGCGGCACTTCAATCAGGAGAAAGCCTGATTAGGACCAAGCCTGGACTCATGGCGGGCCATGCATGAGGCCTCCGGCAAGAGGCCGGTAGGTAGCTGAATGCTTGCTATGTCATGAACGAGGGCAGGTGTTTGCTCCAGATGAGGTGCTGCACTTCACCATGCAGACGGATGAAAAAAGGCTGTGGTCTCACACTACTCTCACACAAGTGAAACTGAGGAGCCGGTCTGGTTTGCCTTCCCGGCCTTCCCTTTTGGTCCTTTTCTTCCTCTTTTTGCCCCTTTTTTAGTTTCTACAGTTGGGCGCCCACGCGGCTTTGAGCGGGCCCAGAGGTGTAACGTTATTGACGCAAGTGAAACTGCAACGCCGCGATGGGAGTGGGTGCGTGTGTCACTGTGGCGTACAGACAGCACCATGCAATTTCATAATTCAAAAGCACTGGGTGTTGCTTCACATGAAGCCAAGGGCAGCGAAGTGAAGGGTGTGTGGAGGAAAGCGTCAAGTAGTCAATGCCATGGCATAAGTTCTAGAAAGCCCACTTAGAGAGATGCCTTGCTCAAATCTCACCGCCATGTCAGAGGCCCTCAAAAAGTCCAGTTGCATTGCAGTAGTTCAAGGTGTCAAGCCGAGGCAAAGCGTCGGTATGGGGACTGCAGGTTGCAGCTATTTATGGTGGGCTAAGCAGATGGGGCTATGAAATAATGGAGCTATTCATAGTGTGTGGGGGGGGTATAGCTGGGGTAGCCCACAGAGCCCTGGAACAACTAACGATGCACACTGCTAATGTACACTGGCGTCGGCAACGTCATACCGGAAGAAATGGCGGGAGAAATGCCAGGTTAAGACTGAAGCAGTGAGATACCTAGTGAGATAGGGGCGAATACCATGTACGTAAAAAAATAAGCATGTAACACAAGCATGGGTGCACCGCATATATTGTAATTACTAAATCAAGTTGTCAAGACATGGGCAAAAAATAAAGTTCCATGGCATGGGCATCAATCATCTCTGTTCTTTTGATTATCATACTACCATACCGGTGCTTGGCCCTTATCCAAAAGGTGATTGGGTGATTGGGTGATTGCGCAGATTGATGTTGTCAGTCTACCCAAAACAAATGGGCAGACTGACTGACAACATCAATCTGCGCAATCGCGGAGAGCCAAAAGTTGCAGGCCCATGGCTAGGAATGCACTGCTCCAAACTGCAACTGGCCCACGGCCTACTGAGGAGCCAGTTTCCAGAAGTTGCAGCTGCAGCTCACCATTGCGTAACCTTGGGCGCAGCCTTCCGTATGCCCATGATAACATACCTTGTTCTACTTGTTCATAATGTATTACATTTCTGGGTTACCGGTAAGCATAATTGAAGACCGCGGGGGCTTTGGGCAGCAGCCATGCCATGTCAATGACATAACACTTGTGGCCCAGTCTGAAAAGGCTCAACCCGTGAGCCCGATTGTTTGAGTGGTATGGAGGAAAATACACAGGCCATGCCATGTATACCCTTTTGGTAGTCCTAAGCCCTTTTGGGGCAGGGCCCAGAGGTGTTATGTCATTGACCATTTTGGTAGTCAGCAACATTCCTGTTGGATTGCTTCCACAGCTCACCGACAATGAGGAGGCATGCATGAGGAGGCATGCACGAGGAGGCATGCATGAGGAGGCATGCACGAGGAGGCATGCATGAGCAGGTATGCATGAGGAGGCGTGCATGAGGAGGCATGTGTGGGGAGGCATGCGTGGGGAGGCATGCGTGAGGAGGCATGCGTGGGGAGGCATGCATGAGGAGGCATGCATGAGGAGGCATGCATGAGGAGGCATGCATGAGGAGGCATGCATGAGGAGGCATGCATGAGGAGGCATGTGTGGGGAGGCATGCATGAGGAGGCATGCGTGGGGAGGCATGCGTGAGGAGGCATGCATGAGGAGGCATGCGTGGGGAGGCATGCATGAGGAGGTATGTAAGAGGAGGCATGCATGAGGAGGCATGCATGGGGAGGCATACATGAGGAGGCATGCATGAGGAGGCATGCGTGGGGAAGCATGCATGAGGAGGCATGCATGAGGAGGCATGCATGAGGAGGCATGCATGAGCAGGTATGCATGAGGAGGCATGCATGAGGAGGCATGTGTGGGGAGGCCCGCGTGAGGAGGCATGCATTAGGATGTATGCGTGAGGAGGCATGCATGAGGAGGCATGCATGAGGAGGCATGCATGAGGAGGTATGCATGAGGAGGCATGCATGAGGAGGCGTGTGTGGGGAGGCATGCATGAGGAGGCATTAGAGGCATGCGTGGGGAGACATGCATGAGGAGGCATGTAAGAGGAGGCGTGGATGAGGAGGCATGCATGAGGAGGCATGCATGGGGAGGCATGCATGAGGAGGCATGCATGAGGAGGCATGGGTGAGGACGCATGCATGAGTAGCCGCGCGGAAATGACAAGTATGAGGAGCAACATGACTAAATGAGGCCTGTCGGTGACGAGCATGCATGAGGGCAGCAGTGGGACCAAAAGGAGGCTAGGTCAATCAGGGATGACACCCAAATCTGAGAGCTGCAGTCATGAAAAGAGGAGGAGGAGAAGGCTTGTCTCGGGTTTAGGGGCAGAGCCAAGGGGCCAAAGGGGGGTTGAGGCACTAGGGTGGGCTGCGGGCTGTAAGGGGTAGGTCGGTGTGCCCACATGTCCTGGACCAAACTAGCGTCGCCAGTTTTTTGTTGCCGGTGCCCTGTGAAGCAGAGAATAATAGCGGGCGGCACTTCAATCAGGAGAAAGCCTGATTAGGACCAAGCCTGGACTCATGGCGGGCCATGCATGAGGCCTCCGGCAAGAGGCCGGTAGGTAGCTGAATGCTTGCTATGTCATGAACGAGGGCAGGTGTTTGCTCCAGATGAGGTGCTGCACTTCACCATGCAGACGGATGAAAAAAGGCTGTGGTCTCACACTACTCTCACACAAGTGAAACTGAGGAGCCGGTCTGGTTTGCCTTCCCGGCCTTCCCTTTTGGTCCTTTTCTTCCTCTTTTTGCCCCTTTTTTAGTTTCTACAGTTGGGCGCCCACGCGGCTTTGAGCGGGCCCAGAGGTGTAACGTTATTGACGCAAGTGAAACTGCAACGCCGCGATGGGAGTGGGTGCGTGTGTCACTGTGGCGTACAGACAGCACCATGCAATTTCATAATTCAAAAGCACTGGGTGTTGCTTCACATGAAGCCAAGGGCAGCGAAGTGAAGGGTGTGTGGAGGAAAGCGTCAAGTAGTCAATGCCATGGCATAAGTTCTAGAAAGCCCACTTAGAGAGATGCCTTGCTCAAATCTCACCGCCATGTCAGAGGCCCTCAAAAAGTCCAGTTGCATTGCAGTAGTTCAAGGTGTCAAGCCGAGGCAAGGCGTCGGTATGGGGACTGCAGGTTGCAGCTATTTATGGTGGGCTAAGCAGATGGGGCTATGAAATAATGGAGCTATTCATAGTGTGTGGGGGGGGTATAGCTGGGGTAGCCCACAGAGCCCTGGAACAACTAACGATGCACACTGCTAATGTACACTGGCGTCGGCAACGTCATACCGGAAGAAATGGCGGGAGAAATGCCAGGTTAAGACTGAAGCAGTGAGATACCTAGTGAGATAGGGGCGAATACCATGTACGTAAAAAAATAAGCATGTAACACAAGCATGGGTGCACCGCATATATTGTAATTACTAAATCAAGTTGTCAAGACACCGGAAGCGCCTTTCTTCAGAACATGTCCACTCCAGATGAGAGGTTTCACTTCACAGTGTTGCAAAACACCGCCGCGACGGGGAATCGAACCCCGGTCTCCCGCGCTCTGAGATTGTGATGTGTTATTCCCGCTGACAGGCGGGGATAATTACCATTATACGATCGCGACTTGTTGATGACAATTGATGGTTTTTAAGGATGATATTCCACCCGCAGACAGGTAGTATGGTCAGGCGATAATGAAAACGTCATAATTGGCGAATTCCATCTCGCAATGAAAATCCTGAGAGTTGCTTGGGCTAACGCCTTGGTATATCGCCCAGTGTGCAAAGTTCAAGAGTATGGGATCCCAGTACATGCACACAGCCCCATACATACCTGGTTCCCCTGCATCAGCTCCTCCAAAGAGCAGTGCATGAATTGTCTCTGACACTCTGCATGCTGTGCTTCTGAGCGCGGTTCAGGACGGTGTCCCCCGCTTGACGTCCTGACCGACAGGAGTGAAGCGGGGGGGGGGACATGTATGGTACCCTATGCAAGGGAAGTGTGAGCCATGTGCACGGGTCTAAATAGTTTAAGGGCAAGCTGTGAGGATCAACTGTATAAACTTGCTTTGAAAGCGCGCACCTGAATGCGCTCCCGCGATATTTGTAATACGAAATATGTGGGATCACTGTTTCACCTTCCGGATACCAGATTGTAAATTGTAATGCTCCATTTTCACCGAGCATCTGCTCCATTGTGCGTGTGGTATAATGTGAACGTCGGTAAGCCTAGCTTGTCTCGCAGAGTTGAGTGGCTTGTAGTACCTGATGAAATACGTGGATGACACGCTTTCTGACGTTAGGTTGTAGCCGTTGAAATCCTTAGAAGAGCCCTAGCAGAGCTTGCAGACAAAAAGACCGAGAAGTGCAAAGGTTTGTATTTGCTGGCTTGCATCCTCCCTGTTCAGTATTTGCCACCTTTGTAGCAGGTTGGAGCAGTGGGGTGAAGGTTATCCTTTCCTGACAACTTGTTTGGAGGTGTTGCTCCTGTATTTCTGGTGGTGGAGAGTGCTGAGTTAGAGGGGTGCATATGTGTAGCGTTTACCAGTAAGATCAAAGGATCTAGATGATTTAGTACGTCATGCACATGGTGTAGCATGGTCACAGCTGCACATATTAGCGTTTGATATGTTCTGGGTCTGTCCGTCTCTGGCAATCCTTCTTCGCTGCCTTTCGTTACGCTTTGGTAATGAAAAAACACTCAAAGGTTAACGAGGATGCAAGGCTGGACAGGCCGATCAAATCTCTGCTGAGTCAAAAGCGGCTCACTTGCCGGTACGGACAACATACCCAAGTTGGGGCAACGAGCAAGCCCAGATGCCCCTGAGTCCCTGACCGGCTGATAATGAGAAATAACGGCGGAGGCAAAATGTAGGAGACATGTATGGAAGTTATCGAATTTCTATGCTTTCAGGCTTCTTTTCATTTTCCAACCAAACCACATGGCCACTCATTCGACAGTAGTTGCACACTCAGTTTTCCTCACCACCACCATCTGCTGCTTGGGCTCACTGCATCATGCCCCCACGGCCGTGCTGTGACTCAAACGTAGCACAGGCACCATTCTTTAGAAATAACTTCACGCGACCGACTGGTTGCAGTGCTGCACCTAAAGCCGTGTATAGCTGAGGGTGGAGAGAGGGCACTGGAGGGAACTCTCAATCGCCCTCATGCCATGAAGTGCCCATGTCAAACAGTGCTGTGCCCCATTGCGCCATAATCACGAAATTATATCAGTAATTACGGTCCCTAACTGGAAAGAATAGCTGAAGTTGCCTTGATATTACGTTGACTGAAACTTAGCTACGTAATTCAGCGACCGCAAGGACCGTAATCGGCACGGCACTGATGAAAAAGCAATGATCACACGACACCTCCTGGTTCATGCACTTACCTGCCAAATCAATCCTCACTGGTGTCGAGGTCCTGGACAAAATTGAGGACTGTCAGAGGTGTCAGAGGGCCGACAGCTGGCTAGATTAAGGTTAATGAAAAAACTCAGCTCTCCCATCTTAACCGGACACCAGAGCTCTTCATCTCTGCCGAAAACTTAAGCACACCTCGGTGGTTTCAAGGCGGGGGTCTTAGCAGCCCCTCTCTAGCATCCCATTTCCCAAACCTGTCCCTTATCATGAATTCGTCCTCCCCCCCCTGCACACACACCCACAAGGACAACTCACTAAGCCAATGTACTGAGCAACACAAATGCTGTAGAAAAAAATGTTGCAAAGCGGATGGCGAGAGCTTAACTTAAAAACAAAAAAGTTAAAATGCAACCCAGCCATGCAACACAGCCATGTGAATGAATAAAATGTTGCAGCCTCGCGCAGGCGTGTTGCTTTCCATGTCCAATTACCAACAGGTCAGGTTCCTTCAATTCAGTAGCCTTAGGTTCAAGTTCCTTCTAACGCGCGTGGTCCGTGACCGGCGGCACAGATTCGTGAGAATCCCGGCGACCGGGCCCCCCCTGCGCCTGCGGCGTCCTCGGTGAACCCACCGACCTGAGCTGAAGGCCCCCCGTCCCTGTCCAACGGGAAGGCTCCGATGAAGCAGCATTGGACGGTCTCGTTGCGGAGCCAGCAGGTTCGACGGAAACAGGCGACGTCGGGACGGCGGCCTCGACGGGGCCCGGTGTCCTGGGCGCCTCCATGAGCTCCACGAAGCGCCGGGTGGGCGGCGGCAGTGAGGACGGCTGAGGAGAAGGCGGCCCCAAGTCGGCCGGCCCCACTCGATTTCTGTTATGCCGCCTGCTGGGTTCAAAAGCAGGGGAGCGGGTTTCTAAGGTTACACAGCGTTTGTGAGAGGTGTTACAACGGTACACGGTGCAGTCTCATTGCAGAAAGGCTCCGTTTTGGACAGCAGAGCCCACCTAAAGGTCAAGCAGGAGAGGAGGTCCCAAGCAGGTGCATGGAAGCAGCAGGATGCTTTGAGGAGCATGCGTCCACGCACAAGGCTTGAAGGGGTGAACCTGGAGGGGGGAGGGGGTATTTCCACACATCCTATGATTCACACTCCGCCTGTTCGGATTGTCACCAGCCTCATCCTGGGGCACTGAGACATCGGCAAGATGGCTGCCAATATCGATACGGGCCAAGCAGATGCGCATGCACCCCCCAATCATCCCCCACTCCCACCACACACAAACAAACATCAAACCCCATCGCCGGTTCCTACATCTACCCCCTGTCCCTCACTGAAACCCATACTGACAAAAAAGGCACGCAAACGTCCAGTCCTTAGCCTCCTCTGAAATCTGCTCCCCAGTCCTCAATATCACCTAGCGACCGTCTCAACAGCTTCGGGGACGTCCGGGCACAATGCCCAGCGGCAATTGGGGCACGTCTTGTGTTGCGTCATCCACTGGTCAATGCAACTCTGGGGAAGGAGAGAGGGGGGACAAGGTCAGCGCGGTCAGACATCCTCCACCAGGCAACGCTCATTCGTAGAAAGGGATACTTGTGGGGTACATTACATTATATAGGTCGAGTTGGATTCCTTCCTACGTTTAGGTAGATGTCTTTAGAAGGTGAGGTGAATTCCGTTTTTACGTACCAGTACTTTCCTTTCTGCGGTAAGGTGGGTTCCCTTCCTGGGCTTTTCGATTCCTGTTTCTCTCCATCCATGGCTTCAAGCAGAGCCCAGTGTGAGTCCAGCCAGCCAACCAACCAACCGACCAACCAACCAGGATATTCAAACCGTGCATCCATCCATCCATCCATCCCACGCCCCTGGCTGCTTGCCACAAGCGTCACCTGATGGAACAAGGCAGCCCTCCTTGCTAGGGTTCAGGGTTAGGGTCTAAGGTTAGGGTTAGGGTGTAGGGTTAGGGTTAACACTCTGAGGTATAGGGTTCTGGGCATGCAGGCATCTGCCCTCACCTGGCGGGAAACCCGAAACCCTAGATCTTCAGGCTGGATCCTCAGCCTAGATCCTAGATCCATCACGCGCCAACAAACCTGATGGAACACGTGCATGCAGGGCAGCCGTCTCAAAAGCTCGTCCTCCTCGTAGTCCGCAATGCACACCGAACACTGCGGCGCCTCTTCCTCGCCATTCTTCTCGTCCGACGCGCGGAGGGAGCCCGCCGCCTGCGTGCTGAATGACGTCAGCAGCTCGTGATTGA
Source organism: Limnomonas spitsbergensis (assembly GCA_037349105.1). Lineage (NCBI taxonomy): Eukaryota > Viridiplantae > Chlorophyta > Chlorophyceae > Chlamydomonadales > Limnomonas > Limnomonas spitsbergensis. Next base: position 2,214,454 of record JAYJMM010000114.1, read on the forward strand.
TCACCGAGAGAGGAACGGGGCGCCGCTCCGCCGGCGCGCCATCACCCATGCCGGCAGCGGGAGGAGCGTGATCTGCGGCGGCGGCGGCCGCCGCCGCCGCCGCTCCCTCGCCTGCCGCCATTGACGCCTGCAGGAATGCCGGCGACTCCTCCTCCTTCCGTCGCTCAAACGTCGCGATCTGGAACTTGAACGCCGGGAACGTCTCGATGATGCTCGGCGGGACACCCTGCAGCGCGGCGCGCCGCTGCTGCTGCTGCGTGCGGCCCTGCTGCATCGCGGCCTCCGCCTCCTCCGGCGTGACCATGGCCATGCGGACGCGGCTGTGTCGCCTCATGACCAGGATCTTTATCGCCATGAATATGATGAGGACGACGATCATGCTGGACACGGCGCCGATGAGGCCCATCTGTAGCGTCGAGAGCATGTTGACCGCCAGCGGCTTGGGCAGGGCCAGGGTCAGGTCGAAGCTGCTGGTGGCGGACACCAGCATGTTGCTGTTGAGGACGCCCAGGATCCAAGTGCTCAAATAACCAGACGACAGGCTTCCAATGTTGGGAATCTGCGGGGGTGGGCAGTGCGGCGGCGCGCATTCACGCAGTAGTGAAGGTTTAGCTTTAAACCTTAATCTAGTACTAGGCACCTGGACAGCAAGCTGCCAGTGTTGGGGATCTGCGGGGAGGGGGTGGGGCGCGTGAGCGAGTGAGTGCAGGCTCCCAACAGGCGTGATCGGCTAGGGGTGTGTGCAAGCGTGTTGAGGATCCAGGGGCTCAGACAGCCGGACGACAAGCAGGCATTGCTGCAAACCTGCGAGCAGGGGACTACTAGCAGCCAGAACAAGCAGCCATTGCTGCAGACCTGCGAGCAGGGGACGACAAGCCGCCGTTGCTGCAGACCTGCGAACAGGGGGCGACAAGCAGCCGGACGATAAGCAGCCATTGCTGCAGACCTGCGAACAGGGGAATGTGCACTGAGGTTTCAGGGTTCCAACCTTAAAACCCTGAAAATGCTAGGCAGCCCGTCGACCGCCTGCCCATGTTGGAGATCTGCCGTAAGGGGAGAGTGCGTGAGTGCAAGATCTACCGGATCTACAATAGCTACGGGATCTTCCGGATCTACAACAGCTGCAGGATCTACCGGATCTACAATAGCTGCAGGATCTGCGCCAAGCAGGGAGCGCATGAGCGCAGGGCAGTGTTTCTTTTAGTGGGCACCAGACCACCCGTAGGCGGCCACCGGGCCGCCACCACTGGGCCAGTTGGGACGAATCTTGGCCAACGTATGGCCGGTGGCCCAAGCAGCAGGACTTGCTGCCCCAGGCCCCCACAGCCGTAGGATGTGATGTAGCTGAATTGTAGCTGAAGCGCGCTAAAATAAACACTGACAAAGGGCTTTGGGCCATGATTGTTAAGTGCATAATGGGACGCACCAGCCACACAGGTTTGCGAGCCTGTCCTGTCCGCTAACATCGACAAATAAACACTGGCACTAGAGTCACAGATACAAACCCTCCTACTCTCCCCTCTTCCTCTTACACACGTTCACACATGCCCTGACACACATTCACACATGCCCTGACACGCATTCACACATGCCCTGACACACATTCGGACATGCCCTGACACGCATTCACACATGCCCTGACACACATCCACACATGCCCTGACACGCATTCACACATGCCTCTAAAGACATCCACGCATGCCCTGACACAGATGCTGGCTAGAACGACCCCTCTGGGCCCACCTTCCACAGGGTTCAATTTCCCACTGAATAATCAAACCCAAAAGTATGAACCCTTCACACATTGGTTTCACCATGGTGTCATCGAGCACGCTAGTTCAGGCTTCCTTTCTAACGCATGCCCTGAACCTGCCCACCAAAACCTTGATCCCCAAAACACCGATCCTCAAAAGCCCGACCCCCCAAACCCTCATCCCCAAGCGCACCGGCACCGATGCAGCATCATAGGTCACACAGCTGGTCATGGGCCTGAAGGACATCTATCGGGTTTTTATACTAACACCAAAGCGGCAAACCCACCAGCACCACCATGCAGTCCTTAAGCAACCAGCTGGTCACGGGCATGAAGGACAGCTAATGGGTTATAATGCTAACACTAATTCCTTAACCCAAATGCACTGTCCTTAACCCAAATGCACTGTCCTTAACCCAAATGCTCTGTCCTTAACCCAAATGCACTGTCCTTAACCCAAATGCACTGTCCTTAACCCAAATGCTCTGTCCTTAACCCAAATGCACTGTCCTTAACCCAAATGCACTGTCCTTAACCCCAATGCACTGTCCTTAACCCCAATGCACTGTCCTTAACCCAAATGCACTGTCCTTAACCCAAATGCACTGTCCTTAACCCCAATGCACTGTCCTTAACCCAAATGCACTGTCCTTAACCCAAATGCACTGCTATCTCCAAGCAGTGGCTGAGCACTCAGCTAGCCGCGGGCATGAACTTCAGTCCAAGGTTTTAAATTGTGTAGCGTGAACCTTGGACTGACCGCCTTAACCCCCCTAAACGCACCGGCACTACCATGGTGTCGTTCAGCACCCAGCTGGCCGCCGGCATGAAGTACAGGTTGCCGATGCTGTTGCTGTACACCGGGCTGAAGATGAAAAACAGGTTGGAGGACGGAGGCGGCTCCACATTCCAGCCTATGGACAGCGTGTTGCCCCCGGACAGCAAGCTGTTGGTGTCGATCGTGACGTAGTAGTAGGTCCAGGCACCGGCCTGCAGCGTGATGGGACCGCTGAAGTAGCTGGTGGTGCTGGAAAGCGGTACGGTCTTCAGCCGGCCCTGGCAGTACTCGCCTCCATAACCTGCAGGGAGCGTGCATTTCCGGTATGTGTTAACACACGTTCAAAATGCAGTTAGCAGTGCGGCCGGCAGCCGGCCCTGGCAGTACTTACAACAAAACCCTACAGGGAGGGTGCATCTCAGAAATGTACCAAAATTGCATTGTTCATGCGGTGAATTGAATTGAATGCCTATAGTATTGAATAGTACTGAACTTAATTGAATGCCAGTAGTAAGCCATATAACAAGGCAGAGGGCGCAAAAGGATTAAAAAGGCGGTTCTGGGCTTAGCATATACCTACACCAGTTTGCGGGCTCGGGATAAAGCGAATCTCAAGTCCAATACGGTGCTTACAAAAGACATCCCTCGTGCAGGACGATGCCTGTCCCCCATGGGGCGGTGATTAAATATTGGTTTTGGGGTCGGATCACGGAACTGTCCCACACCATCCACACAATGCATGGGCTGTTACATACATGCATGGGCTGTTACATACATGCATGGGCTGTTACATACATGCATGGGCTGTTACATACATGCATGGGCTGTTACATACATGCATGGGCTGTTACATACATGCATGGGCTGTTACATACATGCATGGGCTGTTGCATACATGCATGGGCTGTTACATACATGCATGGGCTGTTATACACATGCATGGGTTGTTGCATACATGCATGGGCTGTTATACACATGCATGGGTTGTTGCATACATGCATGGGCTGTTATACACATGCATAGGCTGTTGCATACATGCATGGGCTGTTATACACATGCATGGGCTGTTATACACATGCATGGGCTGCAAGCACAAATACACCCATGCACCCCCCCCCCCCACACACACACGCATCTGTCTGCTACACCCACCGGCGCTGCATGCACACTGGTACATGGGCTGGTTGGAAGGTTTGACACTGTACTGCGGCGGTGTCATGCAGGTTCCCTGACTGGAACAGCCCACAGGACATATGGGTGCTGGGTTCTGTCCCAGGATAGAGATTGTCCATGACACCCTGCGGGGGTAAGGGACGGGGGAAGGGGTAGGTGGGAGGGCGGGCAGGGAGGCACGTTAGCATATCATCTATGCGTATATTGTTCTGACCCAGCCTATGGCGCCTGTCCACGTCTAGACACCAGATTTCCTGCCCTAAAGCACATGGCCTTTGGCTGTGGACAAACTGGTATGCATTCATTTCAAAAGTGCCTCCCTTCTGTTCAAAATATCTGTTGACGGTAGCTTCAAAACATCTGTTGATGGTAGCTTCAAAACATCTGTTGACGGTGCCTCCTCCTCGGGCGCGTGAGCTTCACCGCTCACTTTAACTGCAACAGCTGCCTCGCTGTCGTTGTTGGCCCGGTGTAAGCCGCGTTGTTGTACACCCCGATCCACCTAAAAGGCAAACAAAAAAGAGTCAAAAAACAGGTGAGCAAAAGATGGGCGGGCAAAAAAAGGCAGGATGCCTCAAGCTGGGGGCCTCTTTTCCGAGCCTCCCGGGTCCACTGCCTCAGATAGTTGCCTGGCTAAGGTACCAGATTTAGGGTTCAGGATTTAGGGTTTTGCAGCATCCATGTCTGTTGCTTCAGAGCTCAGGTGTTACGTTACTGATGGTGGTTCGAGCTAGTGCACCAACCATGTCCGTTGTTTCAGAGCTCAGGTGTTACGTTACTGATGGTGGTTCTCAAGCCTGTGCACCAACCATGTCCGTTGCGTCAGAGAGCTGCATCATATATGGGGTCTAGCCGAAGCTGGAAGCTTAAGTGCAAGTGCAGTACGGACAAAGCCAGCAGCCAAAAGGAGGAGGGTGGAGGGTCAGGTGTAGTGCAGCCCTTGCTAGGGAGGCCAAGGTCATGAGTGCCAAACGTGGCATGCTCTCGCATGCCACAACAATATTTAACAAGCATGGGTGCAATAAGCGAAAACCTATCCCAACCCCCGAAATGTCACCACGCAAAAAACACAACAGAATCCTGCCTGGATGTGCGCGAGGAAGGTGAGGGAGAGATTGAGCATGAGAGCATGCCCTATTGACAACCCCTCAATGAAGCACAAGGGGAGGGGGGAGGGGGGCACAAAATGGGATGCAGAGGAGATCGAGAGTATTGGGGATGTACACCAAATGGGACACAGGGGGGGATTGTACAATAGGGAGACACATGCAGTCAGTGTTTTGGGGAGGGGCATGATGCCCATACCCACCAGGAGTAGGAGTCGGAGGGTCCATTCATCTGCACCGTTTCGTAGATCAAGTCGTCTGCCTGGTACGGTACGTAGCAGTTGCAGGTGCTGCACAAGCAGTTACCCTGCGATTTCATGGGAGGGGAGATAGGGGCTGAGCAACTGGTTTCTGTCCATGTGTCTGTTATTGGACAATGCAGTTGCATGTGCTGCACAAGCGGTCACAATGAGCGGACTGAGAAGGGGCAAGGGGCTGAGCAGCTGCTGGTGTGCCTGGGCCTGTGGGTGTGAGTGTGGCCCATGGTCCCACTGCCTGCCTCTAAATGCCCGTGATGGCCTCGGAATGCCCCTGGATTGCCTCGGAATGCCCCTTGATTGCCTCACATCATCCCTGAGATACACCTGCCAGCTCGCACTAGACGTGCACTGGACACGCACCTGCAGCGCAAAGGATTGTTACCTTGATTGCCTCACATCATCCCCGAGATACACCTGCCAGCCTGTCCTAGACATGCACTGGACACGCACCTATCAGCCCGCACTAGCCGTGCACTGGACGCGCACCTGCAGCGCAAAGTTAGATGGATCGATGCCCGCCACGCCTGGGATGTCAAACACGGCCGTTGCGGAGATGCCCGTGGACCTCGCCACGAGCTGCAGCACTGGCTGGAAGTAGGTGGAGCTGAGCGCGGGCTTGCCCACCTCCACCATCAGGTTGGCATTGCCTTGGTAGGGTATCTGGGGGGGAGGGGAGGGGAGGGGAGGAGGAGGGGGTGAAATGGGGGGGAAAGGGGAGGAGAGGAGCAGGGGGGGGATAAGGGAGCGGACCGTGGGCTCTTTACTTTTCTGAGGAGTTGGCTTTGCCTTGGTAGGTCACGTGAAAACATAAAGGGGGAGGGGGTATTAGGAAAGCAGATTGTGGGCTCGTTACTCCGACGAAGGGGTTGGTGCTGCCTTGGTATGGTATCTGGGGGGCGAGGGAGGGGAGGGGGGGCAAGGAGGAGGGGGTTTAGGAGAGCGGACCATGGTCTTGTTGCTTCCACAGGCTTGTTACATCCACAAAGGGGTTGGTGTTGCCTTGAATGACACCCTGATTCCTTCGGTTTCAACCTAAAATCCTAAATTTTCCGGGGAACTTGTGGCGCTACTTTGCGGTAACAGATACCCTACCAAGGCAATGCCAACCCCTTTGTGGAAGCAATAAGTCCGTGGTCAGCTCCCGTTTCCCCCCCTGGTCCTCCCTCCCTCCCTAGGTATCCTATCAAGGCAAGACCAATCCCTTTGTGGACGTAACAAGCCCGTAGTCTGCTCCCCCCCTTGCCCCCTCCTCCCTCCCTCCCTAGGTATCCTAGAGGCGCTGGCCACTCACCATCACCATGAATATTTGCTACAGCTTTGTCTGGGGGGGTGTAGGATTTGGTATTTTAGGTTAACGGTTCACACTTCAGGGACCAGGGCGTCGGACTTAACGCCAGCCACTCACCGTCACCATGAAGTAGCGCCACGACTTCCCCGGGAGATTTGGTACTCACTGTTTTAGATAAAGGGTTGACAGTTAAGGGACCAGGGCTTCAGATTTGGCACCAGCCACTCACCGTCACCATGAAGTAGCGCCACGACTTCCCCGGGAGATTTGGTACTCACTGTTTTAGATAAAGGGTTGGCAGTTAAGGGAACAGGGCTTCAGATTTGGCACCAGCCACTCACCGTCACCATGAAGTAGCGCCACGACTTCCACGGGACATCCAGAGTCGACTGCTCGCCATTGCTGCCGGCCGCTATGGCCGCGACGGGCATTTCGCACGCATCCCCCGCAAAGCCCGTGCTGCACAGGCACGTCTTGACGCTGGGCTGGGCAGCGCTCTGCCAGGAAGAGAGGGGAGAGTGTGCGTGTTATTTTCAGCGCACCTCAGCTACACTTAACCTACAATCCAGCTACTGCCAAAGGGTCCTGGAACAGCAATGCAGTATGTCCTGCTCCTTAGGCCGCTGGCCCTAGGCCGGGGAAAAGTTTGGTCACCATCTGGCCAGTAATGACTGCCCAGAGGCATGGGCATCTGTGCTCCCATCCACCCCGAGGCATAGATTGGAAAGGGCGGCCATGTCAGCCCTATTAAGCCTTTGGCTTAAAAGCAGGCTGTGTTGCCCCTTTGTGTGGCCTGGTCGCATTTCACCTAAGTAGAAGTAAGGCATGATCATGCCCTGATCATGCACCCCCTGCTGCTGCTGTTTCTGCTGATCCTGCTGATTTTGCTGCTGCTTCTGTTGTTGCTATTGCTGCTGTTGCTGATGCTGCTGTTGCTGACGTTATTGCTCTTGCTGCTCTTGCTGATGCTGCTCTTGCTGCGGCTCTTTTTGTTGCTGATGCCACTAGTGACACTGGTGCCCCTGGCACCCGACCCAACCTCTGTCCCCGGGACCCGGTCTACCCCCACAGGCATCAGGCCTCACCTGACCCTCCTTGGCATCCTTATCCCAAGCGCGCAATGCCCACTGGGAACCAGAGGAAGGCCCAAGAGAAGAATCTTCTACAACCTATTTTCCCCGTCTGTTTTCATGTTTTTTAAAATGGGAAGTCTTACGCTCGGTGTAATCTTATTGCTTGGGTCATTGTAAAAGTAAGCTTTTTTTGAAAGCCCCCAAATGGTGTCATGGTAGACTGAAGGTTCCTCTCAAACCATAAGATAAACACGGGTCAGGGCTGCTTGGGGCTGCTTGGGGCTGTACCTGTCCCAATGCGTCAATTGTGAACTGCTGTGATCTGCTCGGCTGTTAATCATTCATAGTAATCATAGGATTACGTGACGCACCGGGGTGATGCACGAGCCTTGAGCGACTCCCACGCTCCCATTGAAGGGCCTGTTGCACGCGTCCATGCTGGGGCTGGGCCGGGGGCAAGGCAGCTGCAGCAAGGGAGTATGAGGCAGGGGGGAAGCAGCAGGTGTGTGTGTATGTGTGTGTGTAAGCAGGAGGAGGGGGGGGAGGAGAGGAAGGAAACGGGGGAGGGGGGGGCAAGGCAGCTGAAGCAAGGGTATGAGGAAAGGGGGCAGCAGGCGTGATTGTGTGTATGGTGGTGGGGAGGGGGGGAGGGAGAGAGGGCCTCAAGGGGACAAGGCAGATACAGCCATGTGACAAGGCAGGACAGCCATGTGACTAGGCAGGTATAGCCATGTGACAAGGCAGGTACAGCCATGTGACAAGGCAGGTACAGCCATGTGACAAGGCTGGTACAGCCATCTAGTGTGGCATCCAGTGTGGCATTTAGTGTGACATATAGCGTGGCATCTAGTGTGGCATCTAGTGTGACATCTAGTGTGACATCAAGTGTGACATCTAGTGTGGCATCTAGCGTGTCATCTAGTGTGGCATCTAGTGTGGCATGTAGTGTGACATCAAGTGTGGCATCTAGTATGACATCTAGTGTGACATCTAGTGTGACATCTAGTGTGTCATCTAGTGTGGCATCTAGTGTGACATCTAGTGTGACATCTAGTGTGACACCTAGTGTGATATATCGTGTGGCATCTAGCGTGGCATCTAGTGTGGCATGTAGTGTGGCATCTAGTGTGGCATGTAGTGTGGCATCAAGTGTGACATCTAGTGTGGCATCTAGTATGACATCTAGTGTGGCATCTAGTGTGGCATCTAGTGTGGCATGTAGTGTGGCATCAAGTGTGACATCTAGTGTGGCATCTAGTATGGCATCTAGTGTGGCATCTAGTGTGGCATCTAGTGTTATAGTGTGGCATCTAGTGTGGCATCTAGTGTGGCATCTAGTGTGACATGGGCTCCCCAATATATAGGGAACGAGCTAGATTAAGGCGCCCAAGGCACCCAAGGAACCGCATGTTTGAGAAAATTTTGTGTAGGCCATCTCGGCTGCAGGTGGACTTGGGGGCTCAAGGCACAGCGTGGCGTTCGTGATGTGGTAGCCGAGACGCGACGCATGCAGGTTTAGGGTTATGGGTTATGGGTTTAGGGTTGGCCAGGAGGTCTGGCAAGCATGGCTGCAAGCGGACAGCGATAGGCATTTCTTTAGTCCGCCTCCTGGCTGAGCTCCCTGCTGCTCGGCCCCTTGCTGCCCCAACAGAGAGGGGCTCTGCAGGGCGCACGTCAGTGGTTATTTTACTGCTCGCCAGACCACCTTCAGGACGCCGCCGAGCGGTCACCTTTGGGCCGATTGGGACCAAACCTTGACCAGCCTATGGTCGGTGGTCCAAGCAGCAGGGCTTGCTGTGCCAGCCCCTTGTGGTTGTGGACCATGATGTAGCTGAATTGTAGATGTAGCGTGCTGAACCCTGAACCCTGAATTTAAACCTACGCACCTGGTCGGCCGGCATGCATGTCGCACGGATCGAGTACTGCAGCGCGTCAGAGGAAGTTGCTGTGTTCATGTTGGCCAGCGTGATGTACCTGCGGGTTGTGAGGTGCAGGGGATTGCGAATGAGAAAAACGTTCGGGTCGAGTATTGCGGCGCGTCAAATGAAAAGCTTCCGCGCGTTCATGTTCGTCAGCATGGTGTACCAGCAGGTCGTGGACTTGAGCCTAGTCATTCCCTACCAGCCCCACGAGGCCGAGCATTAAGCAGGTATGCATCGTGAGGGGTATGTTTGCAAGGTTTACAATAGTACCTCGTCGAATCAGGCTGCAGGTTGCATGTGAGCTGATGTGATGCGCATGTGATGCACATGTGATGGTAACGGCGCGGATGTGGCTACGGCCCCAAGCTGCGTTGTTTCCTTTACTTCTACGCCCAAATAGGGCGTAGCTTTCTTTCTTTCCTTCTCAGCTGATGTGATGCGCAAACAGGTGACAAGTGCAAAGGGGTGGGGGAACGAGAAGAGTGTTTGATATACTCCAGATCCAAATCCCACTCCCCTCATATGTAGCACCCTTCAGATCATGCATCCTTGTGATCCAACATCGTTCAGATCCTACAGGGTTCAGATCCAACATTGTGTAGATCTTAACCCATTCCCATCCAGCAAGCTTCAGGTTCAACACCGCTCACGACCTCTCACCAGGTCTGAGTAGGGATGTTGAACTGGTTGAACTTTTCGCCAGTGGGCAGCGCAAAGCGAAACAGAGTCTTCTGGTCCGCAGTCTGGTCTGCATCTATGAACAAGTAGTTGAGCTTTGACAGCGCCGAGGTAGGCGGCAGCAACGGCGTGAAAACGGGGGCCCCGGCGCTGGTTAAGCTGATCTGCGTGTTTCAGGGGGGTTTAGGGTCTAAGGTTTGGGGTTAAGGGTTTAGGGTTAAGAGTTTGGGGTTTAGGGTTTGGGGTTTAGGGTTAAGGATTTGGGATTTAATACCGGTATGTCGATGAGCATAAGGTTCAAATTTGCGCTTGATCTGTGATGAGAAGCGAAGGGAGGTTCCGATCCATGCAGCAGGGGTCGGAGCCATGGGCGCGATCCCACGCTCCTCATCCGTGCAGCCTCCACTATCGCCTTCGTGCCTGCTGTGCCAGATGTGTGGGCTGCTGCTATGTAGCCGGCCTGGATGTGGCCTCATGGGCTGTTGGGCTGTGACCTGCCTGGATGTGGCCGTATGGCCTGCTGGGCTGTGAGCTGCCTGGAAGTGGCCGCATGGGCTGCTGGGCTGTGAGCTGCCTGGATGTGGCCGCATGGGCTGCTAGGCTGTGGGCTGCCTGGATGTGGCTGCATGGGCTGCTAGGCTGTCAGCTGCCTGGATGTGGCCGCATGGGCTGCTAGGCTGTCCGCTGCCTGGATGTGGCCGCATGGGCTGCTAGGCTGTGAGCTGCCTGGATGTGGCCGCATGGGCTGCTGGGCTGTGAGCTGCCTGGATGTGGCCGCATGGGCTGCTAGGCTGTGAGCTGCCTGGATGTGGCCACATGGGCTGCTAGGCTGTGAGCTGCCTGGATGTGGCCGCATGGGCTGCTGGGCTGTGAGCTGCCTGGATGTGGCCACATGGCCTCTGCTGGGCTGCCTGGATGTGGCCACATGGCCTGCTGGGCTGTGAGCTGCTTGGATGTGGCCACATGGCCTGTGTGCTGCCCATTTGGTCTGCCGGGCAAGCTGAGTCCTCCAGCCTTATAGGAGATGCTGGACAAAGAGCAGCCAGCCAGCCAGCCAGCCTGCCAGCCAGCCTGCCAGCCAGTCAGCCAGCCTGCCAGCTTCCTAAGCGTTTTCTCCCATACTTCCCCTAGCCATGGTTCATTGGTTCTGTTATCCATGCAACCCCTGCAGTGCTCCATGATGTGCTCCTTATTACCCTCCATTCTATGCTCCATACCATACTCCACACTATTCCTCATGCTGCCCGTGCAAAATGTCCATGCTATTCCCATGCTGCTCTCAATAGTGTCGTCCATGTTGAATTCGACACTACCCCCATACTTGTCCCCATGTTGCCCTGTACATACTGTTTCCCATTTTGTTGAGGCCTGCCACAGCAAGGTCTGCTGCTTGAGCCACTAGGCATGGGCCGGTCAAGGTCAGGTCCCCATCTGCCAGTGGTGGTTGACCAGGGACACACCAAAGGTGGCCTGGCTCTCACAGAACACACGCTGTGCTGCGCAACATCCCGCGGGCTCGGGTCGCCATTCCTTCAACCCTGCGCCCCTGCTGCCTCTCCCCAGCTTAGCATGCCATCCCAATCGCCACCTCCTCCCACCATGCAAGCATTGCATTCACCATGCAAGTGAGTCCCTCAACATGTGAGCCATGCAATCACAATTACAAACTCCTCCATCCATGCAAGCATCGCCTTAGCCATGCAAGCCCCCCATGTTATGTGGGCCATGCAAGCCTTGACCCCATTGCATGCACCCCGACCAAACCCCATGCACCCCAAACAAACTAAGGAAGACTGCTCCCACTCACGCTTGGAGGCGTACTGGCCGCCAATAAGTACAGCCAGGGAACGGTGCGTTGTGGGTCCAATGCACCCGTGGAGTCCATCACCCAGAATTCGAGCAACAAGGAGCTGTTTGGAAAGTGCATGAAGTAGGAGTTATAAGGGTGCTTGAGATTTGGGAGAGTGCATGACGTGGGTTTAGAAGGGTGCTCAAGGACGGGTTGGCTTCAAGGATGAAAATGCCAACAAAATGCTCAGAATCAATGCTGACAGCAAGTGCAAGGGTCAGGGGGGCATCAACAAGTGAGGAGTGGGGCATGAGGTGCCGAGGCTCCTAGGAGATCAGCATTGCTTACTTCAGAGCGCATCAGCTACTAGTCAGTTACATCACAGCCTAAAGCCCGCAGGCATGGTGCGGCAAGGTGCATGCGGCCATGGGCTGCTTGCATTATGCCGGACAAGGCTTGGTCCCCATCAGCGCAGTGCTGGCCTTCCAGCAGCATGTGAATGATCTGGTGCTCGTAAAAAAAACAGCCATGCCATGAGGGAGAAGGGGGGGGGCAGAGGGAGCAGAACGGCCAGCTCGAAGGGGAGGGTATTCAATGAACGGCCATTGCTGCCAGGTCCTTGTTCTATGGACTCAGCAGATGAGGGAGCTTGTGATGTGGCACGGGAAGGTGCGTAAGCAGAAGGGTTTGCCCTTGATGCCAGGTTGCCGTCCGTGGTGGCAAAACGGCGATTGCACGCGACTGCTGTGCCGGGCAGAGCCGACCGGGCCGCATGGACGCGAGAGGGCTCTCCCTCTCCCCTAGAGCTATTTGAACGCAGCCAGCCTGTGTCGCATCCCCCTTGAATTTGACCGGCTAATCGAACGCGCCTGGCCCAATGCCTGTGCGCTCTTCGTACTGGGAAAAGGGTGGGGATCCAGCAGGGGGATCCAGCCCCCCAGTGGCAACCTAAACGGCAACAACCCAGTGAACCCAGCATTTACTCCAACTCCTGCTTTTTACCTGTTAACTTGAGAGCATGGAGCTGCGATGTCGTATGCGATTGTCACTGGCCAAGTGATGCAAGTACCACCCAGTGGCAAGACGCCTGCCGCGCTCACGCTGCTGCCCGAGGTGAAATTGTCGTAAAGAGTGAGCAGAGAAGATGGGGACACTTGCAAACAGGCAGGCTGGACAGCGAAGAAGCCTGCACACATGGAAGCAACCATCCCTCAGCGGTCTAGTCATTTCTAGTCATTGAAACTCCACTAGCCACATGGTCATTCAGAGCTCGCTGCTGGGTCGAAGCAGCACCGGGCGCCGCTTACAGGAAACGAAGATCAGAGCAGGCAATGCGCCAAACGACCCCGGTAGCTTGGGAGTCCGCATCATGTTCGGGATATTTCGCAGGGATGCGAGTGAGCTGCCCAGCTGAGTTACTGCATCATGTGCGAGGCATGTTTAAAATTCACGTGCACAATCGTGGACTGAAGCGAAGTGTGTGATAGGAGAGCAACGTTTCATCACTGAAGCATTAGCTGACACTAAACATTGTACTGCTTCATAAGAATTGGTGGGAAGAAGAGTGGGCTCTTTGGCAAACGTACATGGTGGATCGGCGTATATCGGCATTACCGCGCTCATCCAGAAGCGCCTCATCCCGGCAGTGGAGGTCCGCGTCGTTGACGCGTTCCCTCATGGCAAGGTCCTGCCGACTGATTCATTCGCGTGGACAACCTGGCCCAGGCGGAGGACATGGTCCACGCTCTGTGCAAACTGAAGGGAGCAAAGTTGGCCTTCCCCAACTGTTTGGGCCCCAAGGAGCGTGTCACCCGCCGGGCTTTATATAAATATACTTTCTTTGAGGCCCGCAAACTGGGCCTCGCGTCCCAGTTCCACAGGGCCAAGCTGGAGGTCACCAACTCGGTGACCAAGAGGAAGTTCAATTGTCGCGGCACAGGGGTGCACCCTAAGGAATGGGTGCACCAAGCGAAAAGAACACAAGGCAAACACACTTGTTCAGGTTCACACATAACTTCCAACCGAAAACGCAGTTGGCGCAGTCAAACGCACGGTGCAGTCATACGTCGTGACACAATGTCTGCCTGTAGGCGCCAGCTGCTCCCTGGGAGGCCCTGCCAGGATGGGATCCCTATACCAGTATACCGGTACTACCTGAGGCCTACATGCTTTGAAACTGCTTTTGAACTTTTTGGTTGCTGTATACCGGTACCTTCTCGGCTCTCGCCCCCTGTGTCACTTAGCCCCTCCCCCCTATACCTTGTGCCCCTACCCCCCTAAGAGCATACCTAGTGCACCATACGTGCACACTACATACAATCATATGCATATCATGTAACTCGTGGGAGGGGTCGTGTGTCCCGAATCTAGATGCTGCTAGAGTGCACCAGTCGGCCAGTAAAGTGACCGAGTAACTTCCACGAGCATCGCTTTCGTGAGTCTGTACGGCACGGTCGTGAGGGAAGACAAATGCAACAGTGGGGTGTAAATGTTGCATATGCAACTATGTGTTTCGTCTACCGATCAGTTTTTGATTTCTCTTGCGCATGGCGTTAAATAAACCATAAGGTGTAAATATGGCGCTTGAAGACAGCTGCGCACGGAGAGCAACGTCCATGGTCGATTCACTGCTCGCGGCCGTGTTCGCCACAATGATCATATGGCCAGGTGTGCCACGATTATTCGACCCGATCCCATCTGATGGAGTGCTATGCAACATGCATGTATGGCTGTAAACAGTAAATCGAGCATATGCAATGCCTTATGGGCACAGAGGGCGCCCTGGACCCCCATGCACGCACGCTTCTGGTCACCACATGCCTGCTTCACCACCCGCCTTCCCTGCCTCCGACGCTTCCCTATCCCTGCATGCACAATCCCCTCTCCCCTACCGACGCACGCACTTGGCTCATCAGCCAGCCCCCGCCCGTTATGTGGCCGATATTGCATGCCTCGAGTCCTCTAGCTCCTCCTCCATCCCCATGACAGGACTGTCGCAAGGCGCTGCTGCTGCGGCAAACTGCTCGCCGCTAGCTCAGGGCAGTTTGCAGCGCTTTTACAATTTCTCCAGCAGCTACGTCAGCACCTCGGGGCCTCTCCCCGCCCCTGGCAACTGCAACACCTGGGAGCTTGCCATTCAGTACGCTGCCCCTGCCTCCTTGACGGGGACGACAGCAGCAGCAGCAGCTGCAGATCCCGCGGATGCTGCTTGTTCGGCACCCAACAGGTATCGACGAGAGCTCCACATACTGACGGAATATCGTATCCCTATCCCCTTATTGCTCGTATCATGTATCCCAGGAGTTGTTGCAACGTGAAGTACCATCTCTGAACAAGATACCGTTACAGCGCATTGTTATACATGCGCCCGCGGCGCCTCGTAAATGCTGACCGCAAGCCCGGGGTTCCTTTCCCAACTGCCAGAAAACAGCTCTGCCACTCAAATCCGTCGGCAGCCCTCGCTGGTTTCCGAAATAGCATTGGCAGCCACGCACATAATAGCCACGCCACACCTGCACTCTCTCTGCTGCCCCTCACTCCGGTGCCATCCTCCATGCAACAGCCTGTCCTCAACTAAGCATACCACGCCCATCTGGGATGGGAGCACTTTGCATGCATGGCAGGCTGACCCAGGATGGTAGCACTCTGCATGGCATGGAGACCAGGGTTGGGAGCGTGCTGCATGAATCCTCTCGGGCACAGCACTACACGGGGGTCCCTGGATTGTGCGGTGGGTGATAGCTGCAAAAACGCGTGTATGGGCTCCACACTGGATGATGCCTGCCTCCCCATGCCATGCACTGGATGATGCCTGCCTCCACATGCCACGCACCTAGTGCATGCGCATGGCAATCTTCTCGCGCTGCGCACATCATGCATACAAGGTACATACCGTACATTCTGAAGCACTTTCCTATGCCATGGTACTGGGATACGACACCTTCTCGCATAATCTATGCGAGAAAGTGCCATATACAGTTTACATTTGCAAGATGGCAGTAAATGGCATTATAAGAGTGCTTTAGAAGAGTACTTTAGAAGAGTGGCATTATAAGAGTGCTTTAGAAGAGTGCTTTAGAAGAGTACTTTAGAAGAGTGCTTTAGAAGAGTGGCATTAGAAGAGTGCTTTAGAAGAGTGCTTAAGAAGAGTGCTTAACAAGAGTGTTTTTAAAGAGTGGCATTAGAAGAGTACTTTAAAGTGGCATTAGAATAGTGCTTTATAATGTATGGTAAGGCATAGAGCATGGAGTTAAACTTCGCAAGCCATGTGAGTCATCATCCTAAAATGCGATCTGACCGGGATCTCCCACTAGCCACATTAGGCCATTTGCCACCAGGCTCATAAGATCTGAGACCTCACGGCACGCAATCACGCTTGCATGCCAGCCTCGACCCTCCCTCTGTGACGCCGCTACGTAATGCAACGCCATCAAGGCAGCGCTCGAGTTACTAAATGTCTCTGGCCTCACATTTTTCTAAATACCGGTAGTGGATACACTTGAAATAAAATCCACCTTATCGTCAAGCTGCAACAAAACCAGTCCCTATCGCCGCAACAAAATAAGAATCACCCGATGGTAGCCTAAGCAGTTCGAACAGATGGCTTCCATCATCCACTCCCCAGGCCACACACATGTTCTTGATTTATAATAGTAAACCGTTAACAAAATGTGATCTCCCACTCACGCAGCATGCTTGTGCTGGAGCTGTGGTTGACCTCGGGCACCACCGGCAACGTGCCGATAGATCCGCAGGGCACAGTGCCCGGAATCTACTTTATGGCATCACGGCAAACCGATCCGTCCGACGGCCCGCCGTCGGTAAGACCCCTCAGATACGTTTGGTCAAGCTGGAATGAGCTCAGCGGGCGCTGCAAGTCCACTCGCGGGGGGGTAGGAGAATATCCATGAGCCCTGGTCAGGCTTGTGGGTTACGGGTTTAAGGTTAAGAGATGAGGGTGTGAGGTTAAGGGTTCAACCTGGCAGGACGGGAGCCCTTGCGGTATTTGGTCAATCTGAAAGGAGCTCACCAGGCGATGTTCAATGCTGTCAAGGGGTCTAGGGGTATCCAGCCCAGCGGTCAGGGTTAAGTGGTGAGCGAGGGTTCAGAGTTTGGGGTTCACAGGTTTTAAGATGCTACTCGGTGAGAGTCATTGTGGTCTTTGGTCAAGCTCAAATGAGCTGAGGGGGTGATTGGAAATCCACTCAGGGGTCTGGGGTCATCCCTGGGCTCAGGGCTAGGGGAAAGGGACAAGGGGATAAGGTCATCTGGCAGGGTTTATGGTATAGGGTCTAGGGTTTTGGGTTGGGTAGCATGGGTCCTTGGATTGTGCCCAGGCTAGGTGCTGTGGGGGACCACCCTCCACTGCTTTGCAATGATAAATTTTAATCGTCTGCCGCTGCCTTATGATCTATAGGTTGAACCCCCCCTCCAAGCTTTAGTCCCCTCAAGCTTTAAATCACACATGCCCCCCTTCTCCAATCAGGTGTCCATCAGCAGCAGGGGGGGCGTCTCATACGTGCCAGTCCTTGCGCCAGGCCCCAACCCGTCGGGAGCCGATGCGCTGCTGCAGTATATGTACATCGACAGCGTCGGCACCAGCGATAACCTGCCGATCCAGCGCATGGCGGTGCCAGTGGGGGCGCTGTTCGACCGCACAACGATCTCGACACAGATCTGGTGAGATAAGAGGGTTCGCTTCAGGGTGTACCTGGCCCAGCACTCCATGCTTCATAGGCCGCGATGCAGCTCAAGTGTAGCTTAAGTTTTGGCTGAATTTAAAACTTGTGTGCTCAGCAGGGGCAGCAGGGGCAGCAGGGGCAGGGCATAGTGCATGCAAGCAGGGACCTGTTACATTAGCAACAGCAAGGATGTCTTGATCCAGGGCGTAGTGGGCGGGATTTGTGCCGGTGGGCGGGCTTTTTGACCCGTCCACGATGAAGGCGGTGACCTGATAAGCCAGTAGGGGCAGCAGGGTCAGGGCAGAGCACGCGCGCGGAGGACCTGTTTAGTTGGCACCAGCAGGGATATCTCCATCCATTGAGACGTTGCATAGTGGTGCCAGTGGGCAGAACGGCGGGTGGTTTGACAGCTCCATAATCATGGCAGTGATCTGATAAGCCGGTAGGGGCAGCAGGGTCAGGGCAGAGCACGCCCAGGGGACCTGCTGAGTAGGCAACAGCAGCGAGGTCTCGATCTAGCATGATCCCCCGATGCCCCGATCCCCCGATGCCCCGATGCCCCGATGCCAGGGGGCGGGCTGTGCAACTGCCCATCGGTGTTAGTTAGAGTGTGTGCTAGAGCACCCTTGGAGGACCGCCGGCGGCCACCACTAGGCAAAGAAGGACGAAGCCTTGATCGGACAATGCCACAACCCCTTCCAGCATCGCAACACTTACCTGCTGCAAAGAGTGTGACTGCCCATTGGTGTTAGTTTGAGTGTGCACTGGAGCACCCTCGGGGGACCGCCGGTGGCAAACAAGTAAGGACCAAGGCTTGGTCGAATCATGCCACGACCCCTTCCAGCGTCGCAACCCTTACCTGCTGCCAGATATGTGACCGGGGTCAGCCAGATGGCCGTTTTTTGACGGGCTGGGGTATGCTTTGGGGGGGGCGGCGCCGGCCGGGGTGTGTGGAAACGGCCGGCAGGTGTGTGGATGGAATTTCCCCCCAAGATTTTATATTTGATTAAAATGTTTACCCAACGATTTTGTACTTCCGCCTTCCTGGGTGTCGAATTTACTTGTATGTTGCTTGCACGAGCCTGTTGCTGTTGCGAAGAGTACTGCCCCTGCCCTTTCTGCAGGCATGTGTCCCTGGCCAACATGAACGCACAGCCATTACAAGGAGGCGCCCTCGGTTATGCCCTCCGAGCCACATGCATGCCGGCCGGCCAGGTGCGTCCCGCATGACAGGGAACGCGCTTTAACCTTAACTCTGATGCCTGCATTCTAACCTTTGAGCTTATACTGTAGATTTTCTATGCCTTCCCTCATAATTAACGTTGTTTGGTGTTGAGGGATACATGAAGATACCCATTATCGATTGTGAATGCCAGACTTCAGTTAGAATTTAAGAGTTTTGGTCGAAAGTTTGCCCAGAGGGCAGCATTGAAAGAAATCAATTTTTCATACCAGAGGGAAGGCAAATCAGATCTACGGTGCCAGTGTCTCCGTAAGCTGCTTTATTCAGCATCCTGCACAGTGTGTCCCTCGCTGCATGGCAGCTCAATGAGCGGCTGCACTTGCTGAACGGGTCCTTCAGATATTGTGCGGCCACTTGCGTGGAATTGGTATATATGCCTGTTTGGTATAACATGGTCTAGGCTGAATTGGTATATATGCCTGTTTGGTACAACAGGGTCTAGGCTGAATTGGTATATATGCCTGTTTGGTACAACAGGGTCTAGGCTGAATTGGTATATATGCCTGTTTGGGACAACAGGGTCTAGGCTGAATTGGTATATATGCCTGTTTGGTACAACAGGGTCTAGGCTGAATTGGTATATATGCCTGTTTGGTACAACAGGGTCTAGGCTGAATTGGTATATATGCCTGTTTGGTACAACAGGGTCTAGGCTGAATTGGTATATATGCCTGTTTGGTATAACAGGGTCTAGGCTGAATTGGTATATATGCCTGTTTGGTATAACAGGGTCTAGGCTGAATTGGTATATATGCCTGTTTGGTATAACAGGGTCTAGGCTGAATTGGTATATATGCCTGTTTGGTACAACAGGGTCTAGGCTGAATTGGTATATATGCCTGTTTGGTATAACAGGGTCTAGGCTGAATTGGTATATATGCCTGTTTGTCTGCTTAGTGGATAAAGAGGCACCCTCAGCCAGGGCCGCACACAGAAGTAGGGATGCCTGCGACAAAGCCCTGATAAAACAAAATTAGGCATCCTTTATTTGATGGACTACCGTACCAGTAGGCATCACTTATTGATTACAAATACCAGTAGGTGTCATTTAATGATTACAAATACCAGTAGGTGTCATTTAATGATTACAAATACCAGTAGGTGTCATTTAATGATTACAAATACCAGTAGGTGTCATTTAATGATTATAAATACCAGTAGGTGTCATTTAATGATTATAAATACCAGTAGGTGTCATTTAATGATTACAAATACCAGTAGGTGTCATTTAATGATTACAAATACCAGTAGGTGTCATTTAATGATTACAAATACCAGTAGGTGTCATTTAATGATTACAAATACCAGTAGGTGTCATTTAATGATTACAAATACCAGTAGGTGTCATTTAATGATTACAAATACCAGTAGGTGTCATTTAATGATTACAAATACCAGTAGGTGTCATTTAATGATTATAAATACCAGTAGGTGTCATTTAATGATTATAAATACCAGTAGGTGTCATTTGATGATTACAAATACCAGTAGGTGTCATTTAAGATTACAAATACCAGTAGGTGTCATTTAATGATTACAAATACCAGTAGGCATCACTTAATGATTACAAATACCAGTAGGTGTCATTTAATGATTACAAATACCAGTAGGTGTCATTTAATGATTACAAATACCAGTAGGTGTCATTTAATGATTACAAATACCAGTAGGTGTCATTTAATGATTACAAATACCAGTAGGTGTCATTTAATGATTACAAATACCAGTAGGCATCACTTAATGATTACAAATACCAGTAGGTGTCATTTAATGATTACAAATACCAGTAGGTGTCATTTAATGATTACAAATACCAGTAGGTGTCATTTAATGATTACAAATACCAGTAGGTGTCATTTAATGATTATAAATACCAGTAGGTGTCATTTAATGATTACAAATACCAGTAGGTGTCATTTAATGATTACAAATACCAGTAGGTGTCATTTAATGATTACAAATACCAGTAGGTGTCATTTAATGATTACAAATACCAGTAGGCATCACTTAATGATTACAAATACCAGTAGGTGTCATTTAATGATTACAAATACCAGTAGGTGTCATTTAATGATTACCAATACCAGTAGGTGTCATTTAATGATTACAAATACCAGTAGGTGTCATTTAATGATTACAAATACCAGTAGGTGTCATTTAATGATTACAAATACCAGTAGGTGTCATTTAATGATTACAAATACCAGTAGGTGTCATTTAATGATTACAAATACCAGTAGGTGTTATTTAATGATTACAAATACCAGTAGGTGTCATTTAATGATTACAAATACCAGTAGGTGTCATTCATTAAATAAACTGCAGCGTCATTAATTATATAAACTTACCGGGTAATCATTGTTAACCCGGTTTCGAATGCAAGTGCCAGTAGAAATAATTCATTAATAAAAACAGGCAGAAGTACCGTAGGGAAGCGAACGACGGAGTTAAAAGTAGGCATTGGACACCCCTCACCTCAAAGCATCCCACCCATCTTCCCACCTGCAGCTGCCATGTGCCCGCCCCGGCCCCGCCCTGTGGGAGTGCAACCAGCCTTGGCCCGGAAGCAGCCCCAGCCTGGCTGCCTCTGGGACCTGCCAGGTTCTGGTGAGAGAGGGGGGCTACCTGGCTACCTGGCTGCCTGCCTGCCTGCCTTCCTACCTGCCTGCCTGGCTGATTGTCTACCTACCTGCCTGCCTGCCTGCTTGCCTGCCTGACTGACTGTCTGCCTACCTACCTGCCTGCCTGCCTACCTGCTTGCCTGCCTGCCTGCCTGCCTGCCTGCCTGCCTGCCTGCCTGCCTGTCTGTCTGCTTACCTGCCTTCCTGCCTGCTTGCCTGACTGTTTGCTTGCCTACCTGCCTGCCTGCCTGCCTGCCTGCCTGCCTGCCTGCCTGCCTGCCTGCCTGCCTGCCTGCCTGCCTGCCTGCCTGCCTGCCTGCCTGCCTGCCTGCCTGCCTGCCTGCCTGCCTGCCTGCCTGCCTGCCTGCCTGCCTGCCTGCCTGCCTGCCTGCCTGCCTGCCTGCCTGCCTGCCTGCCTGCCTGCCTGCCTGTCTGTCTGCTTACCTGCCTTCCTGCCTGCTTGCCTGACTGTTAGCTTGCCTACCTGCCTGCCTGCCTGCCTGCCTGTCTGCTTGCCTGTCTGCCTGCCTGCCTGCCTGCCTGCCTGCCTGCCTGCCTGCCTGCCTGCCTGCCTGCCTGCCTGCCTGCCTGCCTGCCTGCCTGCCTACCTGTCTGCCTGCCTGTCTGCCTGCCTACCTGTCTGCTTGCCTACCTGCCTGCCTGCCTGCCTGCCTGCCTGCCTGCCTGCCTGCCTGCCTGCCTGCCTGCCTGCCTGCCTACCTGTCTGCCTGCCTGTCTGCCTGCCTACCTGTCTGCTTGCCTACCTGCCTGCCTGCCTGCCTGCCTGCCTGCCTGCCTGCCTGCTTGTCTACCTGCCTGCCTGCCTATCTGCTTGCGTACCTGCCTGCTAGCATCAATATCTGCCCACATGCCCGCCGGCATGCATGCATGTACGCAAGTGGGGGGTTAAGGGCTAATGGGCTCAGGGGTTTACAAAGCAGGGGGGGTAAGTTTGGGGGTTTAGGGGTTTTCGTGGGCTTACGCGTGTACGTGTGCATGCTTGCATGCAAGGTGTATATGGTTTTATGCATGACATTATTCACGTACATGCAGTGTGTCATGATGAGCTCGCACAGGTGCAGCAGGCCCCTTAACTGCCAGCTTCGCTCACGCTCCTCCTCGCCACGCCACCCACAGAACGCATCCATCCCCGACGTCAAGGCCTGTGCTTGCGACGAGGGCCACGGAGGTGTGGCGTGCAGCATCCCCGTCACTAGCCTGGACAGCGCGGCCGCCCAGTCCAGCCAGTCCAGCCTGTCCGGCCAGGCCAGCGTGTTCATGCAGGTGCCGGGCAGGTCCTGGCGCTACTACAGGATCAACATAGCGCCGGACGCTTTTGCGGTGGGTGTGACGGGGATGGCAAGCGCATGCGGGCATTTTTAGTGATTTTTAGTACCTCAGGTTTTGAAGGGTTGGGCGACTAGCCCGTCAGACTGTGTCAAGTCCAAGCAAAAAGGAAAAGGTTGGAGGACCTCGATGGTCTAGGCTGAAGCCTGCAACCTGCAACAGGGTCTAGGCAGAAGCCTGCACCCTGCAACAAGGTCTAGGCTGAAGCCTGCACCCTGCAACAAGGTCTAGGCTGAAGCCTGCAACCTGCAACAAGGTCTAGGCTGAAGCCTGCAACCTGCAACAAGGTCTAGGCTGAAGCATGCACCCTGCAACAGGGTCTAGGCTGAAGCATGCACCCTGCAACAGGGTCTAGGCTGAAGCCTGCAACCTGCAACAAGGTCTAGGCTGAAGCCTGCATCCTGCAACAAGGTCTAGGCTGAAGCCTGCACCCTGCAACAGGGTCTAGGCTGAAGCCTGCACCCTGCAACAAGGTCTAGGCTGAAGCCTGCAACCTGCAACAGGGTCTAGGCAGAAGCCTGCACCCTGCAACAGGTTCTAGGCAGAAGCATGCACCCTGCAACAGGTTCTAGGCTGAAGCCTGCACCCTGCAACAGGTTCTAGGCTGAAGCCTGCACCCTGCAACAGGTTCTAGGCTGAAGCCTGCACCCTGCAACAGATTCTAGGCTGAAGCCTGCACCCTGCAACAGGTTCTAGGCTGAAGCCTGCACCCTGCAACAGGTTCTAGGCTGAAGCCTGCACCCTGCAACAGGTTCTAGGCTGAAGCCTGCACCCTGCAACAGGTTCTAGGCTGAAGCCTGCACCCTGCAACAGGTTCTAGGCTGAAGCCTGCAACCTGCAACAGGGTCTAGGCTGAAGCCTGCAACCTGCAACAGGTTCTAGGCAGAAGCCTGCAACCTGCAACAGGGTCTAGGCTGAAGCCTGCAACCTGCAACAGGTTCTAGGCAGAAGCCTGCACCCTGCAACAAGGTATAGGCTGAAGCCTGCACCCTGCAACAAGGTCTAGGCTGAAGCCTGCACCCTGCAACAGGTTCTAGGCTGAAGCCTGCATCCTGCAACAGGGTCTAGGCTGAAGCCTGCACCATGCAACAGGTTCTAGGCTGAAGCCTGCACCCTGCAACAGGTTCTAGGCTGAAGCCTGCACCCTGCAACAAGGTCTAGGCTGAAGCCTGCAACCCTGCAACAGGGTCTAGGCTGAAGCCTGCACCCTGCAACAGGGTCTAGGCTGAAGCCTGCACCCTGCAACAGGTTCTAGGCTGAAGCCTGCACCCTGCAACAGGGTCTAGGCTGAAGCCTGCACCCTGCAACAAGGTCTAGGCTGAAGCCTGCACCCTGCAACAAGGTCTAGGCTGAAGCCTGCAACCTGCAACAAGGTCTAGGCTGAAGCCTGCATCCTGCAACAAGGTATAGGCTGAAGCCTGCACCCTGCAACAGGGTCTAGGCTGAAGCCTGCACCCTGCAACAAGGTCTAGGCTGAAGCCTGCAACCTGCAACAAGGTCTAGGCTGAAGCCTGCACCCTGCAACAAGGTCTAGGCTGAAGCCTGCACCCTGCAACAAGGTCTAGGCTGAAGCCTGCATCCTGCAACAAGGTCTAGGCTGAAGCCTGCACCCTGCAACAAGGTCTAGGCTGAAGCCTGCATCCTGCAACAGGGTCTAGGCTGAAGCCTGCACCCTGCAACAAGGTCTAGGCTGAAGCCTGCACCCTGCAACAGGGTCTAGGCTGAAGCCTGCACCCTGCAACAGGTTCTAGGCTGAAGCATGCACCCTGCATCAGGTTCTAGGCTGAAGCCTGCACCCTGCAACAGGTTCTAGGCTGAAGCATGCACCCTGCAACAGGTTCTAGGCTGAAGCCTGCACCCCGCAACAGGTTCTAGGCTGAAGCCTGCACCCTGCAACAGGTTCTAGGCTGAAGCCTGCACCCTGCAACAGATTCTAGGCTGAAGCCTGCACCCTGCAACAGGTTCTAGGCTGAAGCCTGCACCCTGCAACAGGTTCTAGGCTGAAGCCTGCACCCTGCAACAGGTTCTAGGCTGAAGCCTGCACCCTGCAACAGGTTCTAGGCTGAAGCCTGCACCCTGCAACAGGTTCTAGGCTGAAGCCTGCAACCTGCAACAGGGTCTAGGCTGAAGCCTGCAACCTGCAACAGGTTCTAGGCAGAAGCCTGCACCCTGCAACAAGGTCTAGGCTGAAGCCTGCACCCTGCAACAGGGTCTAGGCTGAAGCCTGCACCCTGCAACAGGTTCTAGGCTGAAGCCTGCATCCTGCAACAGGGTCTAGGCTGAAGCCTGCACCATGCAACAGGTTCTAGGCTGAAGCCTGCACCCTGCAACAGGTTCTAGGCTGAAGCATGCAACCTGCAACAAGGTCTAGGCTGAAGCCTGCATCCTGCAACAAGGTGTAGGCTGAAGCCTGCACCCTGCAACAGGGTCTAGGCTGAAGCCTGCACCCTGCAACAAGGTCTAGGCTGAAGCCTGCAACCTGCAACAAGGTCTAGGCTGAAGCCTGCACCCTGCAACAAGGTCTAGGCTGAAGCCTGCACCCTGCAACAAGGTCTAGGCTGAAGCCTGCAACCTGCAACAAGGTCTAGGCTGAAGCCTGCACCCTGCAACAAGGTCTAGGCTGAAGCCTGCATCCTGCAACAGGGTCTAGGCTGAAGCCTGCACCCTGCAACAAGGTCTAGGCTGAAGCCTGCACCCTGCAACAGGGTCTAGGCTGAAGCCTGCACCCTGCAACAGGTTCTAGGCTGAAGCCTGCATCCTGCAACAAGGTCTAGGCTGAAGCCTGCATCCTGCAACAGGTTCTAGGCTGAAGCCTGCACCCTGCAACAGGTTCTAGGCTGAAGCCTGCACCTGGGATCCACCTGCAACAGGGTCCATGCTGAAGCCTGCACCCTGCAACAGGGTCTAGGCTGAAGCCTGCACCTGGGATCCACCTGCAACAGGGTCCATGCTGAAGCCTGCACCCTGCAACAGGGTCTAGGCTGAAGCCTGCGCCTGGGATCCACCTGCAACAGGGTACATGCTGAAGCCTGCACCCTGCAACAGGGTCTAGGCTGAAGCCTGCACCTGGGATCCACCTGCAACAGGGTCCATGCTGAAGCCTGCACCCTGTGACAGGGTCTAGGCTGAAGCCTGCACCTGGGATCCAACTGCAACAGGGTCCATGCTGAAGCCTGCACCCTGTTGACTGAAGGCTTGAAGCATCAGACCAGGAAACAAGTTTTACCACCGGGCCCTGCTCCTGCCTCCGTGTCGCAGTTGCCACACTCGTGCACCTCTCCCCTCCGAACCTCTCTGCCCCATGTCGCTGTTTTTGGCAGCATGGCTCGAAGATCTCCTTTTCAAAACCGCACTTGTTCTCCTGGGTGTTGTTTGAATTGCAGGGGCCAGATCTTGCTCCAATCCTCCCCTGTACAAACGCCTTTTACCCCCCATTACTGCTCACTCATCTATTCGTACTCCTGACTCCTCTCCTCTCACTCCCCTCATTCTTGTCGTTTTTCAAACTCCACACTCCTCACTCCCCTCATCAGGTATCTAAATTCGCCACTCCTCTCCCTCATTATTCACTCCTCACTCCCCACTCCTCACTCCTCACTCCTCACTCCTCACTCCTCACTCCTCACAGGTCAATGTCTACGAGGTGCAATCTTCACCACAGTGCAAGCATAGTCTGGATTTCCCCACGTTCCTGAATCACCTTTTAACCACGTTGCTCCTGCCTCCTTCTCCTTCGTTTGTCTTCCCTGTCTTCCCCCCCACACACAAGAGCATAGATCACTTCCTTGAATCACTTTATTCCCGCGTTGCTCCTGCCTCCCCCCGTTGCTCCTGCCTCCCCGCGTTGCTCCTGCTTCCCCCCACTTCTCTGCGCAGGGTCCAGATCTCGATACCCGCCTGCTGGCTGAGCTGGTGATGCAGACCGGAGTAATCTCCTACCTCTCCCCCTTGCTCACGATTCCCTCGCTCCTCCCTCTTCTTCCAATCCCTGCTTCTCCCCGCTTTCCTGCGCAGGGTCCAGATCTCGATGCCCAACTCCTGGCTGAGCTGGTGATGCAGACCGGAGTAATCTTCTTCCCCCCCTCGCTCACAATTCTCTTGCCCCTCCCTCTTCTTCCAAACCCTGTGCAGCTTCCCCCCGCTTCTCTGCTCAGGGTCCAGATCTCGATGCCCGCCTGCTGGCTGAGCTGGTGACGCAGGCTGTAGTAATCTCCTCCCTCCCTCACTCACGATTCCCTCGCTCCTCCCTCTTCTTCCAAACCCTGTACGGCTCCTCCCCGCTTTTCTGCGCAGGGTCCAGATCTCGATGCCCGCCTGCTGGCTGAGCTGGTGAAGCAGGCCGGAGTAATCTCCTCCCTCCCCCCCTCGCTCATGATTCCCTCGCTCCCCTCTCTTCTTCCAAACGCTGTCCGGCTTCTCCCCACGTTTTTGCGCAGGGTCCAGATCTCGATGCCCGCCTGCTGGCTGAGCTGGTGAAGCAGGCCGGAGTAATCTCCTCCCTCCCCCCCTCGCTCATGATTCCCTCGCTCCCCTCTCTTCTTCCAAACGCTGTCCGGCTTCTCCCCACGTTTTTGCGCAGGGTCCAGATCTCGATGCCCGACTACTGGCTGAGCTGGTGAAGCAGGCTGGCGTCTTCTCTGCTCAGCAGCCTGTGCTTACGCTGGCCCGCAGGTCCAACGGCACGTCAAACCAGGCCTTCTACAGGCTTCCGGGCCTGTCGGACATTGACCCAAACAGCTTCAATCTCAATGTGAAAACAGCAACAAGGAGGGGGGGGGCTGGTTAATGCATGTGGATGGGATGGCAGTGGGGCAGAAGAGCTGTCCCTTCCATGGTTGTGTGACTCCCACCCATAGTGGCCCCACAGCTTTAACTAAAATGTGGGCGCTACGAGGTGTGTGTGAGTGTGAATGAGTGTGGATAGGATTGCAGTTGGGCTGTGGGAGTTTAAACCTGGACGGTAGTCGGACCCTCACCTTCAGGGGGCACACAGCTTCACCCCAATATGGGGACAGGGGAAGGCAATACCTCATTTTCTTTGTCTCGTTAGTTTTGATGCTCTGATGCATGCCTGTGTGCAAGGCAACTTGCATCAGCAACATTTGTCAGTGTCACATCAGCTACCTGGCTTAGCTGCGGAGTGAAGGAAACCCGCCATATTGTAGGCTTTTCATTTGATTTTATGCCCTTGAGCTGATGCTCTGATGCAAAAGTACCGAGGCAGCCTGCATCTGCACTGGCTGCCCCTGCTTAGAAAATACCATGAGTAATATTTGTCTCCATTTCTTAGGTATATATATTTTCCTTTTCTTAGTGATGCATCCTCTCCTTATCTTAGGTATATATATTTTCCTTTTCTTAGTGATGCATCCTCTCCGTTTCTTAGGTATATATATTTTCCTTTTCTTAGTACCTTAAGCTTCGTAGCGTGTCCGAATGTACTTCCTCTCCGTTTCTTTTTTCTGTGGCTCTTGCGCTCCACTGCATGCCCATGTGCAGGCTGCCTGCATCTGCACCGACTGCCCTTGCTAAGCCAACATTTTCTCCTTTCCTTCTTCTCTACCACTCTGATGCTGCACTGCATGCCCATGTGCAGGCTGCCTGTATCTGCACCGACTGCCCGTGCTACCTCAACTACCAGGCCGAGCTGATGAGCTATCAGCTGGCACACGTGCAGGGCAGCAACGCCACCACCTCCTGGTGGCTGGCAGTCTTCAACAACGCGCCGTACACCGGGCCGTTGGGCGATGCGTCTCTGGCTGTTCAACTCAGGCAAGCAGGCGCACAGAGCACTGGAGGGGGGGGAGCAGGCAGCTAGTTTTTTTTGTAAAGCACGTTTTAGAGCTGCTTTGGCAGCCCACTGGGCAACCGCTAATGGGCTGCTTGGGAAACTGAGTGGACCTTTCGTATGGGATATGAATCCACGGGCGTATCCAGAGAATAAGCGCCAACTCTTTGCAATGCATCAACTTAATGCAAACCGGTACATATTAATTTTAATGCATACATCCAATGCATAAATGTAATGCCTCTTTGCAATGCCAATCAATTATGATGGAGTCCAGGGATGCACTGTTTTCTCTATGGCTAGATCGTTTGGTGCAGATGACCCTTGCGTTTCAGGATCCGGGAATGGTTTTTGGGGGACCAGGAAAAGGGTTTTCAGATTCTGGATTTTGTTTTCAGGACACAGGAAAAGTTTTCAGAATTCAAAAAAGAGGTTTTCGGGATTCAGGTCCAAGGTTTTCAGTATTCAAGGACGGGGTTTCCAGGACCCAAGAATAGGATTTTTAGGACTCTGGAATGGTCTTGTCAGGACCCAGGGATAGGATTTGCATGATCCAGCAATTTTCAGTGTTCAGGAAAATGGGTTTCCGGACTCAAGAATAGGTTTTCAGTACCGTATCCAGGAATGAGGTTTTCAGGACCCTGGGATGGGATTTGCGTGATTCAGGAATTGAGCTCCATCCCCCACCACACCCGCCGCACCGGATGCGCCATAGACCCAAGTACCCAACCTGCTCGCTTGATTTCGTGGTCCGGACAACATGCCTGCCCTCCCTGGACCACACCCTGTGGAACATATTCCAGAGTTCATCATTCGGTAAACTTTGCCATTCCCGTCCGTACGGTATTCTAGCTGATCTGGCTAAACCTCAAGATTGGATTTTAAAATGCGACTGCTCGTATCAAATACTGAGTGGTCTGTTGCATCTGTCCCCGCAGCGCCAAGTGGACCTCGAGCTCCTCCAGCAGTGTGCCTGCTGCAGCGCTGTGCCCGGCCGGCTGCTCCAATCGAGGCACATGCGTCTTGCCCACGCAGTACGGCCCCGACTATGAACAACCTCTGTACCAGTGCATCTGCAACACAGGTGGGGCTGGCAGAGAATTACATTTCAAGATACGGACATCAATTTATGTGTACTACACACATATAAGCCTGTACTGCACTCACTAATTACGAGGGTGGGACACCAACGATGCAACGCCTGGACTGGAAGGTTTCTGTCCATCCAAAGGTTGTTGTTTGAGTTTGCGGTCGGAGATCTGGGAAGATTTCATGTCCCATGGCTATGCTGGTGTAAGTAGGGTTTGGGGTTTAGGGTCCGCTGCTGCCCTCCATCCTTAACCCCAGCTGAATGAGCCCCTTAACTTGTATTACCCTGTATACTCTGATCCCTGTATATGCCTTGGGCATACCTATAAATCCCCTGTACTATATTAAGTCCCTGAAAACCCTGAGCCTTCTCAAGCCACTGGATGCCTCCATCCTGATGACCCCCCCTCTGATGAAATCCCAGGATTCAGCAGGCCCTACTGCCTGGACCAGGACTGAGAACCCCGAGCCACCTGATGCTATTATAATCCCTCCCCCTGAACCCCTGCCCTGAGCCCTCCAGGATTCAGCAGGCCCCTCTGCCAGGGCCAGGACTGAGAACCCCGAGCCACCTGATGCTATTATAATCCCTCCCTCTGAACCCCTGCCCTGAGCCCTCCAGGATTCAGCAGGCCCCTCTGCCAGGGCCAGGACTGAGAACCCCGAGCCACCTGATGCTATTATAATCCCTCCCTCTGAACCCCTGCCCTGAGCCCTCCAGGATTCAGCAGGCCCCTCTGCCAGGGCCAGGACTGAGAACCCCGAGCCACCTGATGCTATTATAATCCCTCCCTCTGAACCCCTGCCCTGAGCCCTCCAGGATTCAGCAGGCCCCTCTGCCAGGGCCAGGACTGAGAACCCCGAGCCACCTGATGCTATTATAATCCCTCCCTCTGAACCCCTGCCCTGAGCCCTCCAGGATTCAGCAGGCCCTACTGCCAGGGCCAGGACTGAGAACCCCGAGCCACCTGATGCTATTATAATCCCTCCCTCTGAACCCCTGCCCTGAGCCCTCCAGGATTCAGCAGGCCCCTCTGCCAGGGCCAGGACTGAGAACCCCGAGCCACCTGATGCTATTATAATCCCTCCCTCTGAACCCCTGCCCTGAGCCCTCCAGGATTCAGCAGGCCCCTCTGCCAGGGCCAGGACTGAGAACCCCGAGCCACCTGATGCTATTATAATCCCTCCCTCTGAACCCCTGCCCTGAGCCCTCCAGGATTCAGCAGGCCCCTCTGCCAGGGCCAGGACTGAGAACCCCGTGCCACCTGATGCTATTATAATCCCTCCCTCTGAACCCCTGCCCTGAGCCCTCCAGGATTCAGCAGGCCCCTCTGCCAGGGCCAGGACTGAGAACCCCGAGCCACCTGATGCTATTATAATCCCTCCCTCTGAACCCCTGCCCTGAGCCCTCCAGGATTCAGCAGGCCCCTCTGCCAGGGCCAGGACTGAGAACCCCGAGCCACCTGATGCTATTATAATCCCTCCCTCTGAACCCCTGCCCTGAGCCCTCCAGGATTCAGCAGGCCCCTCTGCCAGGGCCAGGACTGAGAACCCCGAGCCACCTGATGCTATTATAATCCCTCCCTCTGAACCCCTGCCCTGAGCCCTCCAGGATTCAGCAGGCCCCTCTGCCAGGGCCAGGACTGAGAACCCCGAGCCACCTGATGCTATTATAATCCCTCCCTCTGAACCCCTGCCCTGAGCCCTCCAGGATTCAGCAGGCCCTACTGCCAGGGCCAGGACTGAGAACCCCGAGCCACCTGATGCTATTATAATCCCTCCCTCTGAACCCCTGCCCTGAGCCCTCCAGGATTCAGCAGGCCCCTCTGCCAGGGCCAGGACTGAGAACCCCGAGCCACCTGATGCTATTATAATCCCTCCCTCTGAACCCCTGCCCTGAGCCCTCCAGGATTCAGCAGGCCCCTCTGCCAGGGCCAGGACTGAGAACCCCGAGCCACCTGATGCTATTATAATCCCTCCCTCTGAACCCCTGCCCTGAGCCCTCCAGGATTCAGCAGGCCCCTCTGCCAGGGCCAGGACTGAGAACCCCGAGCCACCTGATGCTATTATAATCCCTCCCTCTGAACCCCTGCCCTGAGCCCTCCAGGATTCAGCAGGCCCCTCTGCCAGGGCCAGGACTGAGAACCCCGAGCCACCTGATGCTATTATAATCCCTCCCTCTGAACCCCTGCCCTGAGCCCTCCAGGATTCAGCAGGCCCCTCTGCCAGGGCCAGGACTGAGAACCCCGAGCCACCTGATGCTATTATAATCCCTCCCTCTGAACCCCTGCCCTGAGCCCTCCAGGATTCAGCAGGCCCCTCTGCCAGGGCCAGGACTGAGAACCCCGTGCCACCTGATGCTATTATAATCCCTCCCTCTGAACCCCTGCCCTGAGCCCTCCAGGATTCAGCAGGCCCCTCTGCCAGGGCCAGGACTGAGAACCCCGAGCCACCTGATGCTATTATAATCCCTCCCTCTGAACCCCTGCCCTGAGCCCTCCAGGATTCAGCAGGCCCCTCTGCCAGGGCCAGGACTGAGAACCCCGAGCCACCTGATGCTATTATAATCCCTCCCTCTGAACCCCTGCCCTGAGCCCTCCAGGATTCAGCAGGCCCCTCTGCCAGGGCCAGGACTGAGAACCCCGAGCCACCTGATGCTATTATAATCCCTCCCTCTGAACCCCTGCCCTGAGCCCTCCAGGATTCAGCAGGCCCCTCTGCCAGGGCCAGGACTGAGAACCCCGAGCCACCTGATGCTATTATAATCCCTCCCTCTGAACCCCTGCCCTGAGCCCTCCAGGATTCAGCAGGCCCCTCTGCCAGGGCCAGGACTGAGAACCCCGAGCCACCTGATGCTATTATAATCCCTCCCTCTGAACCCCTGCCCTGAGCCCTCCAGGATTCAGCAGGCCCCTCTGCCAGGGGCAGAGTGGAAAAGCCTAGCCACCTGATGCCACTAGTGTCCCCCCTCCCCCACAACCCCTGCCCTGAACCCTCAAGAGCCCCCCCCCCGTTCCCCCAAACCCTGCCCTGAACCCTCCAGGATTCAGCGGGCCCTACTGCCAGGGCCGGGGCCAGGTCATCCAGGTTGCCAGCAGCTTCTCATCCAGCAACACGTCGTTGTCACCCGGCCAGTGGATCTATTTCACCATCTACCTGCAGCCTAGCTCAAACAACTGGTGGGTGTCGTACCACAAAATGTAACTGCATATGATTGAAAATGTATCGTAGTACTTCACCGCGTATCTGCAGCCTAGCTCAAACAACTGGTGGGTGTCGTACCACAAAATGTACCTGCATATGATTGAAAATGTATCGTAGTACTTTACCGCGTATCTGCAGCCTAGCTCAAACAACTGGTGGGTGTTGTACCACAAAATGTACCTGCATATGATTGAAAATGTATCGTAGTACTTCACCGCGTATCTGCAGCCTAGCTCAAACAACTGGTGGGTGTTGTACCACAAATGTACCTGCATATGATTGAAAATGTACCGTAGTACTTCACCGCGTACCTGCAGCCTAGCTCAAACAACTGGTGGGTGTTGTGCTACAAAATTTACCTGCATATGATTGACAGTGTATTTGCAGTGTACCTTCGTACTTTACTGTGTACCTGCAGCCTAGCTCAAACAACTGGTAGGTGTTGTACCGCACAATGTACTTGCATATGATTGAAAGTATACCTCCCCCTTCCCCCTCACCTCAAGGATGTATCTCCAGCCCTCTCCTCCCCTTACTTCCAACTCTTCTTCAACCTCCTCCCCCCTCCCCTTCATCTTAGGGGAGCATCTTAAGCCCTCTCCTCCCCCCTCCCTCAGCCCCTTACTTCCAACATTTCTTTACCCCCCTCCCCCTCCCCTTCATGTTAGGGAGGATCTTCAGCCCCCTCCTCCCCCCTCTCTCAGACCCTTACTTCCAACATTTCTTCACCCCTTTCCCCCTCCCCTTCAATTTAGGGAGGATCTCCAGCCCTCTCCTCACCCCTCTCTCAGCCATTTACATCCACCATTTCTTCAACCTCCTCCCCCTCCCCTTCATCTAAGGGGAGGATCTCCAGCCCTCTCCTCCCCCCTCTCTCAGCCCCTTACTTCTAACATTTTGTTAACCTCCTTCCCCCTCCCCTTCATCTTAGGGAGGATCTTTAGCCCTCTCCTCCCCCCCCTCTCAGCCCCTTACTTCCAACATTTCTCAACCCCCCCACCCCCTCCCCTTCATATAAGGGGAGGATCTTTAGCCCTCTCCTCCCCCCTCTCTCAGCCCCTTACTTCCAACATTTCTTCACCCCCCCCCCTCCCCTTCATATAAGGGGAGGATCTTTAGCCCTCTCCTCCCCCCTCTCTCAGACCCCAGTCTCCAACATTTCTTCACCCCCCTCCCCCTCCCTCTGTCAGGGATGGATCCGCAGCCTTTAACTGGTCTCTGGGTGGCAGCCAGACCTCTCTAATGGCATTGAGCCCCATGTACCTCAACAGTGCGGGCCAGCTGTTCTTCATGCCCCTGGACAGCCTGCTGTTCAACGCCACCACACCTGGCAGGGTCAAGGTGGGTGATCGGGAAGGGGGAGGGGGGGGTATTGTGTCTTATGTACAACGCCACCACACCTGGCAGGGTCAAGGTGGGTGCATGGGGGGGAGGGGGGGGTATTGTGTCTTATGTACAACGCCACCACACCTGGCAGGGTCAATGTGGGTGCATGGGGGGGAGGGGGGGGTATTGTGTAACTTCTGTACAACGCCACCACACCTGGCAGGGTCAAGGTGGGTGCATGGGGGGGAGGGGGGGGGTATTGTGTCTTATGTACAACGCCACCACACCTGGCTGGGTCAATGTGGGTGCATGGGGGGGAGGGGGGGGTATTGTGTAACTTCTGTACAACGCCACCACACCTGGCTGGGTCAATGTGGGTGCATGGGGGGGAGGGGGGGGTATTGTGTAACTTCTGTACAACGCCTCCCCACCTGGCAAGGTCGAGGTGGGTGCCTGGGGGAGGAGGGGGGAGCTACTGGGTCACGTTCGTAAAATGGTGACAGATCTGTCAAGGCGGGAGTTTGGGGGACGGGTTGGGGGCCCAGGTGTGGTTTTCTTGAAGGCTTACAGGGGCTTTGAGTGGTGCTGCTGGTGAGAAACTGGGTGGAATAATTGAGTTGATTTGGGGGGCTCAGATTGGCAATAGAGTCTCGGAGATAGAAACAGTTTGAGACTACAGTGTCATCACTGCCTGTTTATAAAGAGTTGGGTGAAAACGTCCGTCAGGAAAGTCGGCGCTTTAAACTGCGGTCATCCTACTCCTCAAGCTTGCACATGCAGTTCACAGTTCGGTAGAGGGTCCTGCCCTCAGAAAGTGTAACAAGTGTCGGGCGGGGCCGGTTTCGAGGCAAAAATAAATCTGCTAGCACTGAACCGCAGACGACTCAAGTTTTCAGAGGGAACAAACTTACGGTTTGGAGCGCAGTGAAACGCCCAATAGCCGCTGGCCAAAGGGGTGCTCCAGGGTACCGGGGAGCATCAGAAGCTAAAGCAGAGTTATGGGTGGGTGGGTTCGAAAGTAAGAGGAGCTTCAAGCTCAGACGTAAGAGGGAAAACTTTTCCGAGTGAAGGTCTTTCACGAGCTTAGCTCCTTTATTCCCCATATAGGGGTTTAGGGTTCCGATCGAGTATTTCCACTCTTTTAGCCCCCCAAATCCTTCAGGTTTGTGCATTACTAGGCTGTAACCTTTTCTTTTTTTTGATAGGCTGCCCTCCTGCTCTCCTGATCTGCCCAGCACACTCAGCTACAGTGGTCTTGAAGCCTGGACTGTGTGAGTGTGTGAGTACGTGTGCCAGGGTCATGTGACTACCATGTAACGGTCAGAGATGTAAGTTGCATACGTCAACGCCGTTACAGAAATGCAGACAGCATGACCTGCCTTGCTGCATCGCAGTTCTACAATCTGAATCGCAGCGGCCCCCTGACGTGGATCATTGGCTTCCTCAACAGCGCCGCCGACGTGGTGCAGGCGAGCAGCTTCAACCTGACGGTGTCGCTGCCGACCATCGACAGCGGCAACAGCAGCAATGATTTCATCAACACGCTACAGATTGCGTTGATCGGCTCAGTGGCAGGTGTGGGGATGGGAAAGGGGCGGGGCCTGATCGGGGGATACAGATAATGTACAGGAGGTTTAAACACCCACTGTCAACCTTGAGATCTTAACCCTTAGCCCTTAAAACGAAACCCCTGCACGTCGCCAGCCTGTACACACCCACTGTCAGTCTTAAGCCCTGAACCCCTCTAGGTCGCCAGCCTGTACACACCCACTGTCAGTCTTAAGCCCTGAACCCCTCTAGGTCGCCAGCCTGTACACACCCACTGTCAGTCTTAAGCCCTGAACCCCTCTAGGTCGCCAGCCTGTACACACCCACTGTCAGTCTTAAGCCCTGAACCCCTCTAGGTCGCCAGCCTGTACACACCCACTGTCAGTCTTAAGCCCTGAACCCCTCTAGGTCGCCAGCCTGTACACACCCACTGTCAGTCTTAAGCCCTGAACCCCTCTAGGTCGCCAGCCTGTACACACCCACTGTCAGTCTTAAGCCCTGAACCCCTCTAGGTCGCCAGCCTGTTCACACCCACTGTCAGTCTTAAGCCCCGAACCCCTCTAGGTCGCCAGCCTGTACACACCCACTGTCAGTCTTAAGCCCTGAACCCCTCTAGGTCGCCAGCCTGTACACACCCACTGTCAGTCTTAAGCCCCGAACCCCTCTAGGTCGCCAGCCTGTACACACCCACTGTCAGTCTTAAGCCCTGAACCCCTCTAGGTCGCCAGCCTGTACACACCCACTGTCAGTCTTAAGCCCTGAACCCCTCTAGGTCGCCAGCCTGTACACACCCACTGTCAGTCTTAAGCCCTGAACCCCTCTATGTCGCCAGCCTGTACACACCCACTGTCAGTCTTAAGCCCTGAACCCCTCTAGGTCGCCAGCCTGTTCACACCCACTGTCAGTCTTAAGCCCCGAACCCCTCTAGGTTGCCAGCCTGTACACACCCACTGTCAGTCTTAAGCCCTGAACCCCTCTAGGTCGCCAGCCTGTACACACCCACTGTCAGTCTTAAGCCCCGAACCCTTCTAGGTCGCCAGCCTGTACACACCCACTGTCAGTCTTAAGCCCTGAACCCCTCTAGGTCGCCAGCCTGTACACACCCACTGTCAGTCTTAAGCCCTGAACCCCTCTAGGTCGCCAGCCTGTACACACCCACTGTCAATCATGAGCCCTGAACCCCTCCAGGTCGCCAGTCTGTGCACACTCACTGCTAACCCTCAGCCCTAGATAAGTTCCCTGTCCGAGTCTGCTCTTCGCTCTTGGTGTCACCCAATTACGAGTCTCAGACATCCCGGAGTACGTCAACCCCCCTTTTGGCCCCTCTGCCCCTCATCCTTTCCACAGGCCTCATGCTGTTCCTCATCTTCTTCATGACTGCGAGGCTGCTCATGCTCCGCCGCGTACTCATGGTGAGCGGCAGCTGGTTTGTGGTTGTGTGTTGGATGCTTGCCCAGGGGCAGGGGTCACTGGCTTTTCCTTTGCTGCCCTGGCTCATTTTGTGCTCGTACCGGTTTACGGGCACCTGTCCCCTGTATCAAATTATTCAAATGTGATATACTCCGCTTGACTGTAAAACTCCAGAACTCCAGAATCTCTGATCCCCTGACCCCCTTTCAGCTGCGCACTCTGAGAGCCAGCATGACCGATGAGTTCAGCAGCATCGGAGGCACAGCAGCGGCAGACGGCGGCCGCGGGGTGGCGGGCAACTGCGGCGTGCCGGAAAGCATTGCAGCCACCTTCCCCGTGTTCAAGTGAGCGGCATTCGCGTTCCTTACGGGCAGTTATAGAATGACCGGGCCTGGCAGAGAGGGGGCTTCACGGTGGGGCGCTTGTTTCCTTTCCTCTGTATGCATCAGAGTGTCAGACCACCGCTGCGGGCCTGCAATAGCAGCCAAAGCTGTGGGCCCATTGGGACCAAAGTGCCTGACCGGCCTATGGTCGGTGGTTCAAGCAGCAGGGCTTTCTGCGTCATGCCCCCCCACCTGGCTGTCGGCCGCGATGTAGCTGACCTGTAGCTGAAACATCATGGAGTTAGCAATGTTCTCGTATGCCTGAGCCAAGGCAGTCCAGAGGCAGGTTCTGCTGGATGGAGGCAGGCCCTGCTTAGGTCTGTGCTGGAAATCTACGCATCTGGTTTTTCTGCCTCAGACCCCATGATTTGCAGTTTTCAAGCCCATGCAAACGACCACCGAATCAATGTCTAATTGGAGATTCGTATCCTCTCTTTATGGCCCGCTTTCATGAAACCCCCCTCCTTTATATCCCCTAATCCCAATTACCATCTGCCTCTGCCCCCGTTCTAAACCCTTAACCATTACCCATCTCCCTGTAGGTACGACCCTGCAACGTTTGAACAGACCACGAGGAACGCACTAGAAGCTGCTGAAGCTGCAACAGTGCAACAACAGCAACAGTTGTTGGTGCAAGCTGCTACAAATCAGGGTGCCCCTAGGCAAGAGCTGCAGCAGGGGCAGCAGCAACAGCAGCAGCGTCAGGGTGACGTGGCGCAGCCATACCAGGCCCTGCCAGCCTCACTCCCTGCTGCTGACGGTGCCCCGGAGGCAGTATCGGCGATTGTGACGGAAAAGAAGGGGGTGGGCAAGGTGGTGGCCGAGGCTGGTTTGGGCCAGTATGAGGGAGAGGGGCCTGGTGGGGCAGAGAGGGGAGAGGGTGTGTTAATGGCATATCGACCCAACAACAACGCTGTGCAGTACTCACCAACATCAACAGCACCAACACCACCACAAGAGGCAAGGGCAGGGACAACAGCAGGGGGAGATTCAGCAGCAGCAGCAGCAACAGCAGCAGGGGAACTGGCATCTGACTCAGCGGATGGGGGGCAGGACGGAAGGCACCAGCGGGAGTGGGACAGAGGCGGCGGTGGCGGCGGCGGTACCGGCAGCGGCAGATGTGATGTTGCCGGTGATGAGTCTGGCTCTGAGTCTGAGGATCTGGATGTGGGAGTGCCGCAGTGCTCAGTGTGCATCTGTGACTTTGAGGCCGGGGAGGACCTCAGACGGCTGCCCTGCATGCACGTGTTCCATCAGGTACGCTGGCATGCACTGGATCTAAGATCTAGGGTAGGGTTCCAGGCATGAGATCTGGGTTTTGCAGGGTGGACCAAAAGGGGCGACCATGCCATTGAAGGCCCTGCGTCACACTTCTAGTCGGGGGGGGGGGCAACCAGTGGTTCCGGG
Organism: Limnomonas spitsbergensis; assembly: GCA_037349105.1. Taxonomy (NCBI): domain Eukaryota; kingdom Viridiplantae; phylum Chlorophyta; class Chlorophyceae; order Chlamydomonadales; genus Limnomonas; species Limnomonas spitsbergensis. The sequence continues at coordinate 2,253,321 of JAYJMM010000114.1, forward strand.
GCAATTTCCCCCCTGCTTCTAGTGGTGGTATCTTCAAGTTTGTCACTAAATCTCTTGTATACCTCCATTCGTGGACCCCCCCCTCCATCCCCCTCATAAGAAATTGACCGCTCCTTCCCCCCCTGCCCCTCAATTCCTTCCCCCTTCCCCTCTCTATACCCCCCTTCCTCTCCGTGCCTGTTCCCACCCCAGAGCTGCATAGACCTGTGGATGGAGCGGCACAGCACGTGCCCTAATTGTCGGCGGGCCCTGTGGACGGGAGCCGTGGATGGAGCACAGACAAATACACGCAGGTGAGCGAGGTGTGGGGGTATGAGGTGTGGGGTGAAGGTTGGACGGGTGGAGGACACGTTGGCGGGCCGTGTGCGTGGGGTATGAATTGGAGGGCACGTATGGAGGGGTGGAGGAGATTGCGTAAAATAGTATGATTTAAGTATAGTCGAAATTGCACTTTGGAGGCCTCAGAAGGGTTTCGGAAGGGACGCGTATTGCCAACTTTTGGTTCCGTACCCTCAAGATCCTAAACCGGGCCTACCCCCCTCACTCTCGTGCCTCCCCTCCCCCAGGCGCCGCCATCATAGGGTGCACCGTGTACTCCGCCCGCGTCCAGGTGGGCCTCCGCCTGCCGCGGCAATGCTCACCCAGCCTCCGCTGACGGCTGCAGCGGCCCGCCAAGACCCGGAACCCTTCTCGTCAGCTCTGCCGCTCCAGGGTTCAGCGGCGCACACACCGCCTGAGCGGCCGCCCTCAGCTGCCGAGGCCAGGTGGCAGTTGCAGGGTGACGCTGCTGCGACATCTGTGGGGAGAGCAGGTGCTGGGCGGGACGAGATCGCTGCCGGGGCTGCAATGCCAGCTGATGTGGAGATGAGCGTTTTCTTGTCGCCTCAGCAGCGGCGTGGGGTGGGGGGGTCAGAGGGGAGCGCACGCACCCCGATTGCCCTGAACCCTTTGTATAGCAGCTGCAATGATATGCCATAGTGCCATAGGCGTAGTGCTATGTCAGGTGAAGTAATGCTTACCAGTACATAGTCCATGCTCTGCCCTTTGAGCTGCCCTTTGAAGGGAAGGTCCAATGACGTGGTCTGATGTCACTCTTCTCTTGCTTGCTTGCCTGTATGACTTCACTAGACAAATGGCCACATTCAAGCAATTCATGTTTATTACTAGCTTAGTGATTACTCAGTGGCAAGCAGGAAGCACAGCTTAATTCGGCGTTCATCTTCAATGCAGCTCTACCTCACAGCCTACGAGCGTTACTGGGTCCTGGTGCAGCAAGCCTTCCTGCTCTTCCCCACCTACCTCTCGCCTCGCTTGTCGGCGGGTGGGTAAGAGCCACTATGTAGATGCAGGACACGAAATCAAACTTTCAGAGCTGTCTAGATCTGACACTTCTCAAAAACAAGTATGAAACCTGTGAACCTTGGGTGTATCGAATGTGTTCGTAGGATCATGTACAAGGTTGCTGAAATATTATATACTTTGGACATGAAAACGTATCCTGAATGGCATGAGCCAGCTACCGTATCTGTTAACTAACTTTTTTAAACTATGAAAAATAGCTTGGCAGTGGGTCAGCTGCTACTGCTGCTGCTCCTGCTGGCAGCGGCAACAAACGCAAGCAAGTATGAGGTCGCGGAGCAGCAGCCGCAGCAGAGTGAATCTAGCAACAAGTTCGGACCCCCGCCTCTGACCCCAGCCGAGGCAACGGCGAAATGTTTGCCATACGGCGCCCTGTATGCGAACATTGACGCCGACCTGTTGCGCTGGAAAGCGGACCGCATACCTCGCCACGTGATCCAGCAGACAATCCTGCACCATACCACGAGGGCGCCCAACCAAAAGGGCTTTGCTGCCGGTTTCTGGAATGGAAAGGCGTACCTCCTCGACGAGCCAGAAATCACGAAGATAGGCCATCATGCGACGCTGTTCCTGGTGTACATGCGCATGCTGCTGCACCTAGAGAGAACCTTTGTCATGCCAGATGTGGTAAGTCCAACCGCCATGCACAATGCATCATGCACCATACATCCACGCCTGTCTCATGCACCATGCGGAGCTGTCCCTAGGGTGCATGTGCGTGTGAATGCCGTAGAAAACCCTTGCCATGCCGATTGTGGCGGACCTAAAGGCCAAGCTTCATGCATGTCTATCTCGTGCAGAGATGGTGCATGAAAGGGCGTGCATGTGATGCGTGTACCAGATGATTTGAACATTGATCATCGTCGGCTAGGATAGGCTATGCAATACCTAGTGAGCACCCTGTTTCAGGGGACCATCTGTTCTCAGAAAACGCCGCACACATCCCTGCTTAGTTGCGCTCACTGCATTGTTTGATGGCTATGAAAGCAAGCAGTTACTGCTACTAGATGCAAGGGAAACTCACAATCAAGTCGGCAGAGCAAATTTAGGGTAGCCATGGGTCCCAATCGGGGGTCCCAGCATTGGTCTTGTAAGGTAGCCATGAGATGTGCCTGCCCTGTTTCCTTGCTCACCAGGATTTTGTGATCAACACCATCGACCGGCCTCTGGGTCTCATCCTGAATGCCAGCAGCGAAGACGAGCCGGTCTTCAGGTCAGCTGGTTTCAGGGTGAAGCGCTTATATAAGCGCTGCTAAAAATCAGATGCACGACTCACTGCTTACAAGTGCTGCTACAAATCGGATGCACGACTCGTGCTTGAATTATGGACTTAAACACTCCGATGGCATCATTAAATTGTTTCTACTGATTCGTGTGTTCCTTGTGGCACAATATTTCTGATCAGCAGGGCTGAGGCCTGAGGTGCCCCTTAATTGTGAACTTGAACATCGAAAATTGTTGTGCTGGCTTCTCGTGTCTGTTTCAGGTTCAGATTAAAAGGATCACATGCTTTCGGTGGGCTAACGCAGCTGGGGAGTTGTTTCCCCCCTTTTGTTTTCCTTCATATTTATAGATTCATTCCAAGACCGGTAATATGATGGCATCGCGAGTCCCACTCAAATATGGGATGAACAGTACACCCTGAGGGTGTGCGCGTTCCAGAAGACTTATAGACATCATACAGGACATCATACAGGATCCACACTTCTACCAGTGGCAAAGTTTGACATCCTACGGTACATCATACAGGATCCACACTTTTCCCAGTGCCAAAGTTGGACATCATACAGGACATCCCACACAGGATCCACACTTTTACCAGCACCAAATTTGTGGGCTGCACTATCAGATCGCAATTCATATTTTTTTTCTCGGCTTCATAGCTTTGAGCGTCCTCGCAGCCCTAGCCCCAAGCACGTGATACCCTCTGGGAAACAGCAGAGGACTGTGCGTCAGGGGCGGGGCTACTTGGAGAGGGGCCGTAGCTAGCTATCATGCAATCGCTTTGCTGGTCATGCGGCTTGTTCTGCAAGGTGCTCATCACGCACACGCCTACATCGCCCCCGCTTTCCGTTCCCCTTCTGACCCAGGTTCTGTAAGGTACTCATTCCTACGTCCCCTCCGCCCTCCATTACCCACCTAACCCAGGTTCTGGAAGGGGGTCCACCACGACACGCCTACATCGCCCCCGCCCTCCGTTCCCCTCCCGATTCAGGTTCTGTAAGGGAGACAACCACGCAGACATCCTCATCCCCATCTACCACTTCCACATGAAAGACTTTGACAATAAAATCTTGTCCCGTGTGATTGACAACGATAAGGAATATCCCTGTGCGTGGGACGGTTGGGAGGGCGTCATAACCCCTGAACCCTAAAAAGCCTAATCGTACTTGTGCGTGGTGCGGCTGGGGGGGTCATAAACCCTGACCCCTAAAACTCTTAACATGCTTGTGCGTGGGACGGCTGGGTGGGTCATAAACCCTGAACCTTAAAACCCTAAACGTACCTTTGCGTACAGCGGCTGGGGGGTCATGAACCCTGAACCCTGAACCTTGAACCCTGAACCCTGAAACTGTTTTGCGTGTACTGCGGCCGAGGGGGGCATGAGCCCTCCACCCTTAAGCGTAGCGCGTCTGGGGGTTATCATTAACCCATTACCCTGAAACCCTGAACATACTTCTGCTTACTGCGGCTGGGGGGGTCATAAATCCTCAACCTTAAACATGCTTGGGCATTCGGCACTACCGCAGCTGGGGGGGTCGTAAAATCTTGACCCTTACCCTTGAACATTATTGTGCATTGTTACGGCTGAGCTTCTGTTGATGGGAGTGGAGTGTGGCTCATGTGGCTGGAGCGACTGCCTGATGTAGGCTGCAAGGAAGGTTGTGATTGGCGCTGATGTGCCTGATGTAGGCAGCAAGGCAGCCTGTGATTTGCGCTGTTGTGCCTGTGACTCATGTGACGTTTGTGAAGTTCTCAGTGTCCAGCAGAGCATCACATTTGATGCATGGGACATATGCCCATCAACTGGTCAACCGGGACACTGGCATTTAATACGCTAGGACGGCGAGCAGAAACCGGTGACCCCCTGGGCATGCAACTAACGCACAGCCACAAGGCAGTGGCATATCATGCTGTTGGCCAACGCTGCCGGGGGGAATAATAAGCACACAACAAATAAACCGTTAGCCCTTTTTAATTCATGCAGTTGGCCAATGCTGCAGGGGGGAGACGAATCAACAAAGTGTTTGGTTCCTTCTCCTTGTACTTTCGCCACATCCACACTGAGGTGAGTCGAGCGATGCATGTGCCCTAAACCCTACACCCTAAACCACATCCACACCGAGGTAAACTGAGGGATGCATGCGCCCTAAACCCTAAACCCTAAACCACAGCCACACTGAGGTAAGCTGAGGGATGCATGCGCCCTAAACCATAAACCACGTCCACACTGAGGTGAACCAAGCGATGCATGCGCACTAAACCCTACACCCTAAACCACATCCACACTGAGGTGAGCCGAGCGATGCATGCACACTAAACCCTAAACCACATCCACACTGAGGTGAGCCGGGCGATGCATGCGCACTAAACCCTAAACCACATCCACACTGAGGTGAGCCGAGCGATGCATGCGCCCTAAACCCTAAACCACATCCACACTGAGGTGAGCCGAGCGATGCATGCGCCCTAAACCCTAAACCTTATCTAAACTGAGGTGAGCCGAGCGATGCATGCGCCCTACACCCTAAACCACATCCACACTGAGGTGAGCCGAGCGATGCATGCGCCCTAAACCCTAAACCACATCCACACTGAGGTGAGCCGAGCGATGCATGCGCCCTTAACCCTAAACCTTATCTACACTGAGGTGAGCCGAGCGATGCATGCGCCCTAAACCCTAAACCCTAAACCTGATCTACACTGAGGTGAGCCGAGCGATGCATGCGCCCTAAACCCTAAACCTTATCTACACTGAGGTGAGCCGAGCGATGCATGCGCCCTTAACTCTAAACCCTAATCATTATCCACACTGAGGTGAGCCGAGCGATGCACGCGCCCTGACCGAAGCATGTTGTAAGAGAGTCCCCAGGTTTGGTTAAAAGCAGACTACGCGGCGCTGGTCACCGGGCCCCTTCTAGGCAACATAGCTACCTGGCTATGACATCTAGTTTGTATCGATCTCCTCCATCCTAAGCCGATCCGAATGCAGGTGGTAGCCTGTGAAGTTGTTTGTGACGTTTGTGCAGTCCTGCAGAGCATAACATTCGATGCATGGGACAGGTGCCCGCAAGCCGGTACGAGCACAAAAGCTGCGTGGTGCGTCTGCACTCGATTTCATGACCAATCCCAGCTCTTAAGCTAGAAGCAGCATTCTCAATTGTAGCGCATTTGCCCCCCATTGACGCTCCCTGGTGGCCCATAGTGGTGCGGGGGGGCTGCCAGTTGTTTTGGCTGTCAGAGGGGGAAACCCAACATCGACCGGCCTACGGCCCGTGGCCCAAGCAGTAGGATTTGCTGCACCAGGCTTCAGCTGGCATAGGCCTTGATGTAGCTGAGTAGTAGCTGAGTCGTTGAGTAGTAGCTGAGTCGTAGCTGATGCACTTTCAAACAGACACTGGCAGGCTGGCTGTCACTCCCTGCAGGCAGTCCAAGGTGGTGCGGGTAGCTGCCAGTTGTTTTGCGCTCATTTAGCAGCTTCATATTTGCAACCTTTTCCCCCCACCACTGCCTCGCTCCCCTCCCCCTAGCGCCCCTTCCCTTGCTGTTACTCTGATGGACACAATTGACATGGCCCAATGGTTTCCATGCATCAGATCCATGGCAGGGATGGATGTCCCTCAGTTTGCTTGGGGGACACTCGTCCTGGTCTAGCAGAGTTGTGGACTGCACGGCAGAGGATATATTTTCCCCCTCTCACTCCCCCCCTTTATTCCCACCCCCTTTTCATCACATTCTCATCCCTTATTTCCCCCTCGTTCCTCCCCTAATGTCCCTCTCAATCTCCCCTTCCACTTCCCCCATTCATCGTCACCCCTTGTTCCCCCCTCGTTCCTCCCCTAATGTCCCTCTCAATCTCCCCTTCCACTTCCCCCTTTCATCGTCACCCCTTGTTCCCCCCTCGTTCCTCCCCTAATGTCCCTCTCAATCTCCCCTTCCACTTCCCCCTTTCATCGTCACCCCTTGTTCCCCCCTCGTTTCTCCCCTCCCGTCCCTCTCATCCCCCCCTTCCATTCCCCCTTGTTTTGCCTCTCATTCCCACCCCTGATTCATCCCACTCTTCAACCTTTCCTCCTCCTGCTGTTCAAATCATGCTTCAGGACACTTCGATGCCCCCCCGCAAGGGCGCCGGCGGCATCAGCATCTGCAACCAATCCACTCTCGTCATGTCCTGTGCTGTCAGGCAACACTTTGTGGATTGGTGCGCAGAGGTGGGAGGAAGAAATCAGGCTTCAAGTAAAATGGGCCGGGGGGAAATAAATGGCACGTGGCCTGTTGTGCATCCTACCCTATTGCACATCCTGCCTTGATACAATTAGCCTGTCGTGCGTCCTGCCCCATTGCATGTCCTGCCCTGTTGTGTTGTGCTGTGTGATGGCACAGTGCTCCTCGCTCATCACTGATTATTTAGCATGCTGGTGGTACACTTCAGCTACCCCGCGGCCTATGGCTGTGGGGGCCTGGTGCAACAAGCCCTACTGCGCGGGCCACCGGCCGTAGGCCAGTCAAGGTTTGGTCCCAATCGGCCCGGCGATGGCCGCCCGGCGGCCCCCCGAAGGTGCCCTGACACACACTGAAATAAACATTGTCGCTCATTCGTCATGTGATTCGATACCAGCCCGGTAGATCCACCTGGGGGCGCTGGATCATTCAACCTGGTTGTCGAGGAGGGACTCTTTGGGGATTGTTCAACTCAGCGAGGGTCTAGTACCCTTCACCCAATTATGGTATTTTTTCGATTTGGGCCCTCCTCCCCAGCCCCGAAGGGGTGGGGGAGAGGGCCCCCCCCCCCCCCCTCCTGGCCTCAAATTGAAAAGCGTATATCATGCAGGGATGGAATTTTCTGGCAAAAGGAAAGTAAGCATGAAGCTGCTGGCATTTATCTTATCAAACATTATTTATTTATTTTGATATATTAGTTCTCAACAGGGGTGTGCGTACCCTATCCCGTTTACGGTAAGCGTGAAGCTGCTGGCATTTATCTCAGCAAACATGCATGTGAGCCGACACCAGGGCAGCCGTTGCCCTGAACCGCAGCAGCCATGGGACAGGTGAGGCCAGGAGCCATGGGTTATGGGTTTGGATTAATTTAAATTTACCCTGCAGCCCTAAACCATGAACCGCAGCAACCAAGGGACAGGTGAGGCCAAGAGAAACAGGAACGCAACGGGTAATGGGCTAAGGGATCAGATCAATTTATAGATTCCCTTCAACCCTCAGAACCCCGAACCGCAGCATCCATGGGGCGCGTCAGCAACGCCACATACTCACATGTAAGATCAACAGCAATGAGTGACAGGTTCAGGATCTTGATATACCCTGGACACTTAAACCCCAACCCCTGGACATTTGAACCCTAACCCCTGGACATTTAAACCTTAACCCCTGGACATCTAAACCTTAACTCCTGGACACTTAAACCCCAACCCCTGGACATTTGAACCCTAACCCCTGGACACTTTAACCTTAACCCCTGGACATCTAAACCTTAACTCCTGGACACTTAAACCCCAACCCCTGGACATTTGAACCCTAACCCCTGGACACTTAAACTTTAACCCCTGGACATTGAAACTTTAACCCCTGGGCATTTAAACCCCAACCCCTGGACCGCAGCATCACGGCCGCAGCATGGAGGTCAGGCGCAGCAGGCTTTGGGTACATCATCAAATGCACCCTTCACCTTAAATCCCGAACCCTGGAGCCGCAGCATCCCCGGAAAATGGAGGTCGAGCCTCACAAGCTTTGGGTTCAGAATTTGAATATACCCTCGACCCTTCAAATCTGAACCGCAGCATCCAAATGACATGGACGTCAGGAGCAGTGGCCGCATCAGCATGCTGGAGCATGCACGTTACAAGTTCCTGGTCCACTTGGACGGCCAGGGGCTGAGCTCGAGGTGAGGCCGCAGACCCCTGGGGAACTACTTCCCGGTGGTTACTGCGTGATAAATGTGAAAGTGTGACCGAGGCTGCGTGCTGGAGCATGCACGTTACAAGTACCTGGTCCACTTGGACGGCCAGGGGCTCAGCTCGAGGTGAGGCCTTGAACCCCTGGAGCCTAATCCTGGACCCTCGGCGTCGACTCTATTGACGGCGCTGAAAGTATTGCATTTTTGTGCATATGGGCAGCTGCTTTGCGAAAAGTGGGCCGTTAAGGCGTTAATCCTGAGGCTCCATCCCGGGTGTCTGCTGTAAAAGAAAACTGGCCGGGGGATCCAGCGAAGCGTCGTGCTGAAGGCCCCTGTGAGTGGCTGTGGCTTCTCCACATGGTCATGCTTCTGGAGAACTCTATCTCATCGCTTACCTTTCGTTTTGAGGAACAGCCTTGGTGGCTACAGCGTGATGAATGTGAAAGTGTAAAACCAAGGCTGCGTGCTGGAGCCTCCCCACTGGCCTCTCTCTGCCTGCACATGGTCCCTTCTGACCCATGTGACGCGTTGGATCATGTTTTCGCCGTCGTTGATTGCACCCTGCCCCCTGCCCCTGCCTCCTCCCCTCTGCCACCTTGTCTGCCTTGGACCCCCCGCCCCCCGGGCCTGCATAAAGAATGGTGGGTCCTTTATTGCGCTCCCCTTGCCTTCTGACAGGACAAACTGCTGCCCCTCAACTCAATGATGTTCAAGGAAGAGTCAGGCTGCCTGGCTTCTGCCCCTCATCGCCTGCCGCTAACCCCTTGCAATCTAGCCTGCGCTGGCCCCCCGCCCATGGCCAGTCTGCCACACTTGCTGACCTTTTGTGTTGCCTCCCTTGCCTTCAGACTGGACCAGCTGCTGCCCCTCAATTCAGTGGTGTTTAAGGAGGAGTCAGGATACCGGGCATTCTACCACCACCTCTTGAAGCCATACCAACACTACCTGCCATTGTGAGTGTTTGAGCGTGAAAGACGCGCCGGTAAGGAAAACAGCGCGCTTATTAATTTGTGTAGTCGGCAATTGCTGTGTCGCAAATTGTGTTGCTCAGAAGTTTTACTAGTGCTCACCGAGGGGGGGGGGCAAAAAAAGCACCCAACGAGCCTACCCCCCCCACCCCCCCACTCCAGCCCCCCCACCCTGCCTCCAGAACCCATTGAAATTCAAATGTCTCATTCAAAATTCAAAATTACAGGGCATGTATGGGGTATTTTTTTATCAGCTCGTCAAGGCGCTTCTACTGGTATATTTCAATTCGTTAGGTGATGACATGCCAACAGTCAACTAAGAATGACTCGGCTGGTTTCGGGGTGTGTCCAATGGAGCCAAACCCTCAGTGTGGGGGGGCAGGGGGGCATGTGGTAATTCAAGCAACATTTTAGGATGTAAATGGACTCATGTTGGCAAGTAGAACACATAGGTGCCGCTGCCAGCATCAACAGACCTCCAGAAAAAAAGATTGGAAGTTTGGGGGGGAAAACAATTATTGGATTTTTGGGGGGACCCCCCCCCCCCCCAACTTTGACCCCCCATATCTCCCACCCCCCCTGGGCCAAAAACATTTTAAGAACAGCTATAGAACGCTCTCGTTAAGCTCTATCAAAAAGGGGATTTTGCATGTTTTTTTGCCCCCCCCTCGGTGCTCGAAATATTTTCTGATGGTGGCAGCTTGCCGGCACTGTTCATTTTAGGGTGCTTCAGCTACAAGTCGGCTACAATCCAGCTGCAATTCAGCTACAATTCAGCTGCATCACAACCTGTGGTATTGGGAGCCTTGTGCAGCGAGCCTTGTTGCTTGGGCCTCCAAGCAGCATGCTTCGGCCGATCCAGGTTCGGTCCCCATTGGCCCAGTTGTGGCCGCCGAGCGGCCTGCCAGAGGTGCTCTGGTGCGCACTCGTACACACGCTTGACAGCCTGCCGGCAAATACGTTGTTTAGTTTTGCTTTTTTACCTTCTCTGAGGGTGCAGCTTGCTCTCCTTGGACCCCCTCCCATCCCCACCCACCTCAACTGCTCTTATCTGCACTTCCAATCACTTTTAACTGGAGGGCGTGCCAGGAATATTCCATGACCCTGTGGTCAACCTGGCCTTGATATTTGAAGCCCAGAGTTCCCTGACTCAGCCGCCAACCTCCTGACCGTTGGCCTGAATGTCTCGCTTCACCCTTTGCGTTGCAGCTGGAAGGAACGCCCCGACGATATCCTGGATGTCCTGAAATGGGCGCGAGACCACGACAAGGAGGCCGAGCGGATCGCCGCCGAGGGGCAGAAGCTGGCGCTGAAGTGAGTTGTTTTAACCAGCTTCTCCACCGTTGTGCTACATGCCATCGTTGGCGGGCTGCTTGGCAGCTGCCTGTGGGCCGTCGGTGGGGAACAAAGCTTGACCGGCCTACGCCGGTGGCCCAAGCAGTAGGGCTTGCTGCGCCATGCTTCAGCTGGCGTAGGCTGTGATGTAGCTGATTTGTAGCTGAAGTGCCCTCAAACAGACACTGGCTGTCACTCTCTGTTGGTGGTCTGTAGTGGTGTGGGTAGCTGACTGTTGTTATGCGCTCATTCAGCTCAGTCTCTGCATCCTGATTGCCCCACCACTGTCTCGCTCCCCTCTCCCCCTCTTCCTCTTCTCAAACCTCTGCTTGGGTTAGCTGGCAAGTGCCCATGGTGCCCATCCTGCCCTCCCTCCCTCCCTCCGCCATTCCTTAATTCCCCTCGATTGGCAACGCATGTTCTGATCCTTTCCCTCCAGTCCCCTCCTCCACCGCAACTTGGTTTCCCTTTTTTGCATTTGGCAGAGCACATTTTGATCCCGTCCCTCCAGTTCCTCCCTGTGCCATGGTTCAGCTCCCCTTCACTGACATTTGCCACAGCATGTTCTTATCCCGGTCCTCCATTCCCTATCCCCGCTTTGTCACTGTTTCCCTTTTTTTACAATTGGCAGAGCACGTTCGGATCCCTTTCCTCCCTGCACCATGACTAAACTTGCCTATTCCGCCATTTGCATCAGGTACCTGACTGCCGAAGCAAGGGCATGCTACTGGTACCACCTGCTGGTGGAGTTCTCCAAACTGCTGCGCTACCAGCCAGGTGAGGGAGCCAAGTGCTCTTTTCTTACTGGTCAGTTGCAGGGTCAGTGATAAGTCATGGAATTTATTGCATAGGTGCTTGCAGGTCACCGTATGAAATTGGTTGTTGTTGATGCTGCGATGAGGAATGCGGAATTCCAAGGGTGGAGGTTGTAGCGCCATTGACTCGTGCAGCCCCGGTTCGGACAGCAGGCAAGGAGCTGATTCGAATAATGCCTCACTCGTGGCCTCGCTTTCGAGGAGGGTGTGTCTTGCATTATCAAGCATAGGCCCATATTGCCCAGCGAAGAGGGCAAGCTGGGTGGCTGCTGTGGTAGTGCAAGCCCTTTCTATTCTGGCTTCGATGCTGCCTGCCAAGCGTTGCTTTGCTTGTCTTTGAGCTGTGCTGTTCCCTTCACAGTCACACCCCGAGGGGCATCTATCGCGATTTTCTTGTCCATGGCGTTAGACGGCAAAGAACCTCAGTACTCGGTGGAGATTAGTGTTTATTTTCTTGCGCACACCGCAGTGCTCTACGGCTTACAGAGGACCTCGGTGCATTGCTTGCCTGAAATCATATTTGAATCGCAGTACCATCCACTGCCCGTCCTGACTGGTTCTTTATTCCATACCATCAGGGCTTGTCCGCAGCAAGGGTCTACAGTGCCTGTTTTAGTGCGCACCATGCCACCTTCGGCTGGCCATTAGTCAGCCACCACTGGGCCGTTGGGGACCAAGCCTTGGCCGACCCACGGCCGGTGCCCAGAGCAGCAGGGCTTGCTGCACAATGCTATCCCAGCCATAGGCCGTGATGTTGCCATAATGTCGCTGCAGCCAGAGAGAGGGAAGACACAGGACTCAGATGCTCAGTGGAAGAACGGGGCACCTCTCTCTGGCCCTCGCTCGGGCTGCAGCCTCCCTGCAACAAACAGGGTTCAATCATCTCTGACGACATGCCCCTGTAATGTGAACGCATTTGCTGAACCCCGCCGCGCAGGCAAGCCTCCTGACGAGCCTGGCCGTCGTTACATGGAGTACTACCAGCCCATTGACAAGTACTTGAGGAACGTGACGGAGGCTGCAAGAGGGACGCATTGGGACCACTTTGTGAATGGCCGTGCTAGGTTCTTTGCCCCTTGAGATCTCTAGAGGAGCAATCGACAAGTACCGGTACTTGAGGAACGTGACGGAGGCTGCAAGAGGGACGCGTTGGGACCACTTTGTCAATGGGCGTGCGAGGTTCTTTGTCCCTTGACATCCCTAGAGGAGCCATCTGCGAGCAGCAGAGGCAGGTGCTGAGGCTGCAAGAGGGACGCATTGGGACCACTTTGTCAATGGGCGTGGGAGGTTCTTCGTCCCTTACGGAGCCGTCTGCGAGCAGCAGAGGCAGGGGCTTAATAGTTAATAGCGTTTGTTTATGAAGGATGATCCAGCTTCAATTCATGTACCCGTCCTAGCCTTTGACCATGGGGATCTGATACAGATGGGCGTCCTCCCTTGGGCCGCTGGATGTAGGCAGTTAACCGTTTGGACCAGTGACCAGTTGCTGTTGCAGAGCAGCTTTCAAGGGTTGTGGGGTGCGTACTCGCCCCAACTCTGATTCGTGAGCAGCAGAGAAAGATGCCTATGGATTTGCAAGGGTTCAAACCGAAATTATCGGCTGGACATTCAATGGTAAATAAAGCCATGCTGCTCACCCAGTAGATTTCCGCTTCATAAATATCCCACCGGAATATATTATCACCGTACTCTATTAGTGAGGCACCGGCGCCTTATCTCTCATTGTAGATGAAGGCCTATCAGTTCAAACCAGGCCAGTTCTTGAGTGCCAATGACGTTACACGTATGGGCCCTGCTCAGCTGTTGAGTGTGCAATCATCTGTACGTCCTTTGCTAGATAGGGCCGTTCTTATCTCGCATCCAAAGGTGCCATGGCAGGCACCAGATCAGTAGAGAAGCTGAGGAACGTTTTATGTTCTTCCTTGGTAGAGCGCCCATAAATGTTGCGATTACCGGTACCTCGTGTTTGTTTTGAACTCACACCCAATGGCTCTGGTACAGTAGATCCGACCTTTCTGGTATCTTTCTTTTGGTATACCTGTACCTGGAACGCACCTTTCAGAACCATTTGCTGTAGGGGCGCACATGCTGACTTGCATTCCTATTCATCAGCTCACAAGGACATGCGCATCAAAGCTTTGTCTCCTAGACTGAGCTTGGAGCGTGCGTGGAAGGCCAGTGGATGAGGGCATGTGACGGGTTCTCTCTCAAAGCCCTCAACTGGGACGGTTCTGTCGATGCAAAGGCTGGGCAAGAAATCACCAACATTTACCTTCACTCCAGAGGTGGGTCTTTTAGTTTCTTCTTTTCTCCCTCGTGAACAGTTGGGCGCCCACACGGCCGAGTTGAGCGGGCCCAGAGGTGTAACGTTTTTGACCTTCACTAAAGAAGTGGGACAAAGAATCTTTATGACACATTGATTGATGCACACATCTGTCAACATCACCGGGTTCCAAGCCCTTGCCCCCTTAACTTGGAAGCTGGCATGGCTATGCCATGGACCTAGCAGCGCATACCAGTGAGATGGAAGTGATCCTGCCCGTCCCCTGTCAGCCCCACACGGCCAGGCTTGTAGCATGACTCAGTGGGTACCGTGCACACTTACTAACACATCTTGCCCAACATCCGATGGTATTTAGACGATCCAATTTCATGCTGTGCTCGATACCGGTTTTTGAGCATGTGTACTGCCCCGAGGCACATCACTGTACAGCTGTTCAGAAGTTGTGAGTTTGCAAATCACCATGCAGCGTGTTTACACTCAAGTATCAACACGGCTAATAGGGACGAATCATTTGCTATCCCTAGATGTCCAGATACCCAACATAAGACTTAATTGTGGTACTGGCAACGCACACAGCCTTCCTCGGGGTTCTGAAAAAGTTGGCCAGAAAGGTGCCCCAGGTGTAATGAGTTGTCCAGTGAAATTCCCCACCTTGTGTGCCAGTACTCCAGAAAAAATTGTGGAGAGGGGTTGAGATGTGAATGACTGACATAGAACAACTTCAAAACCGGGACTTGGTACATGTTTGTTGAAAGAGATAATTGTTTTTCTTACAAATGGGCCAGCCCCAATCCCTAGGCCATAAATGAAAACTCGAAAACCAGGGGCAAAGGATGGACCCTGTGTACAGCTCAGCAGACAAATAGACGGGCAAAGTATGCAGCCGCAATAACACTCAGTAAGTTGCCTTTCTTGGACGCTCAGGATCCTTGACTGAGTTGGACAGCCGACAGGTATACGTTCGATCCTCAGGATGAACAAATGTCGTAGTGCGAATCCATGTTCTCGCCGAGGTCACAATTCTCCCTTTGCTAAGCTGGACGGGCAGGACCGATGATGCCATTAGACAGTCTGGTGGGAACAAAGGGTCGCTGCCTAGCTGGGTGTCACGAAAAGCCTACATGAGAAGCAGAGGGATGCAGGGTTGGTGGGCAGAAGTACTGAAAGGCATGGCTGAAGGGCACTGGTTAAATACAGCTCAACAAAAGCGTAGGTGAATCCTGCGGAATGCACGTTGTTGATGTGTACAGGAGATTGTGCATGTTACTCCCCTTCATGCGCGTAGGCCACAGGGTTGACCTCAGCAACTGGAAGGGGCGCCATCAATGTCGCAACATTACTTAAACTCGTCTGTCTAGGCGCCGTTTCCGACACAAACAGATGGCTCCATGAATGCGCTTTCATGCGTCAGGAAAATGAAGGCACCGTGCGTGTATGCAATCCGAAGTTCAAACTACTTGTAGTGCATTAGCGCTGCATCCCTGAGCTTAACAAGGGACACAGGAAGCACCATACTTGCATGCATTTGTTATTTTTAGGCAGTTTCAAAATAAGAGCTGTCGGAGCTGCACACCCTGCGCTGCACATAAGAGCGGTAGTAGCGCAGATTGGAGCGGCACCCCGGGTCTGAGTGGTTCAAGTAGTAAGCCCGAACCACAGTCATTATAGCAGCCTTGTAGAGATCGGGCACCACAGTGTAGGGGCCGGGTCTGCTGAAGGCTGCAGGTAGGGATGCATCTCTCTGGGGATAGACCTCACCTGAGCCTTTGAATGATCTGTTGTGCTTCGTCTGTAGGCTTCAGGAAAGTCCTGGGATCTGGAACTTGATGTCTTCAGGGATCTTAAGCCAGGATGATCAAGCAAGGAGCCGGCAGAAAAGGGCGGGGACAGCCGCCGGCGACGAGACGACTCGTTGACGAAACGGGCATGAGGGGTTGAGGGGCCGAAGTCCGATAGTAACTATATCGCCCAGTGGTCGTCTGCATACGGAGAGAGGGCAGAGAGCGTGGAGATCATGCTAAGATAAGCGAAATGTCAATCTTCACCTGACCCAAATTCGTTCAAACGCGAGCGATCAGCAGGGGGGTGGTCACCAGTACCTGCCCACATCAATGCACTGTATAATCCTGACACGTCGTGCTCTTCAGCCAGCTACTTCAATACAGGCTAGTCGCAGGACAGCGGTGCCAAAAGTTGCTTACTTTCAGGAATTGCTTCAGGTGATCTCACGGGCTCGCTCGTTGTCAAAAGGTCGCACGAAAGCAGCTGAGGCCGACGGCAGTGCATAGCCAAGGAAGCGGATAATTGTAATCACATGATGGTTCAATCGTCAGATGGATGGGCGCAGCACTTGCGCGTATCTAAAATATGCACAAGCAAGGGGGCGCCGCCTGTGTAGTAAGCAGTGGTAGCACCCGACATCGTGACAGCAGTGGGAAAGCTTGATGATGTGAAGAAGATCATGTTAAGACGCCCCTTCGTGATTTGTAGTAGCTGGGCATGCCGATAGGCGGTAATTTCACTGGACCCGAGCCCGCACCCGAGCCCGTAAACCCCACCCGCCTAGACCCCTCAGGTGCAGAGGGACTGCAAATTTGAAAATGTAACCTCTGAAATGCCCCCAATTCAACACATTTAAAGCCACTGGCATGGCACATTCACAACAGAATGCTCATGATCATGCGCAATCGCACATATAACTTGTAGAGTTCTAGGTACCGGTATGCACCTTTTTAACATATCACTTCTAGGGGAGTTAGCTCGAGACTGTCGTTGAGCTTTGTGGCAGAGCTGGCTGGATGACACGTGGCGCCACATCGGAATTCCTGCTGGGGTGCAAGGGCTTGAGCAGTCCCACAAAAGCAATTCGCTTGTGCGGATGCAACCTCTGCTGCGCTACATTCAAGGTCTCCTTTTACAACGGGACCTGTCTGCCATGGTCAGAAATCTACTAGGAAAGCACGCTACTGGCAGCAACGAGGTGACAAGCCTGTCAATTTAAACTGCTCAGGGCACGACAAACACAATCCTCGGAGCATCCTCCCTCAATGACTGCCGCATTTGGGCTGAAAAGCGGTCCAGATACACAGGTCAGCAGGTGCCGCTCAACCAGCCTGGCATCAGCATCAGAAACAAGGCATTGGCTACTTTTCTCCAAGTTGAATGCGCTCCTGCCTTCCCTGCGTCAAAGCCCGCTGCTGCCCCCAGCGCTCCCTAAACCCGCCGCTGCCGCCTCAACTGCCTTGGCGGCCCTTGCCTCAGCTGCGGCTGCGGCAGCGGCCCGAGCTGACGCGGCTTCGAACGAGGCAGGCACGGGCGGTTCTGCAGCTCCTGCGGGACATCAGCATCATGGCGAAAGGAAGGTGATGGAAGATTGAAATACTTAGAGGGAGACTGGAGGGGAGGGAGGGGGAGAGAAATTGGAACACTTTATTTATTAGACTACCCAGGACAAGGAAAAACCAAGCCTCTCCTGAAAATCTCCTGAAAAGGGTCAATGGAGCTTTCAGGAGGCGCGTATTTTCCTGGGTACATCGGGGATGAATCAGCCACTTCGTACCGTGAAATGCACGCCAGAGCCCCTTTGGGGAACTGTCGGGCTGCTAGTCAGCCACCTTTGGGCCAATTGGTACCCAACCATGAACCACAGCCTTTAACTGGTGGCCTAAGCAGCAGGGCTTGCTGCAACCGGCCCCGCCAGCCACAGGCTGTGATGCAGCTGACGTATAGCTTCAGACCCCTAAAACAAGCAGTTGAAGAAGCCCTTCCAGGCTGTTGTGGTATATAGGCTTCGCAATGCCACTGAAGACAACTGGCGCCAGATGTCTTCAGTGGCATTGCGAAGCCTATATACCACAACACACTCTTCATGTATCGTCTATCAGGGTGCGAGGCATGCAGAATGAACCAGCTTCTGGCCTGTACTGACCCCAGTGGCCTAATGAGAGCCTAGCTACCGCACTATCAAGGCACAACAGCCCACAGGGCAGCGGGTAAGGGAGGGACAGTGGGTGAGGACGGGCACAGCTCCTGAGTCATGCTTTGAAATGGAATGCTGAGCCTCATGCTTCCGGCCAGTGATGAACCCGAAGGCTCAAGAGGATTCAAGCTGAGTTGAAGGCATATACAGGGCAGCGGGTAAGGGAGGGACAGCGGGTGAGGACGGGCACAGCTCCCGAGTCATGCTTTGAAATGGAATGCTGAGCCTCATGCTTCCGGCCTGTGCCGAGCCCAATGGCTCAAGAGGATTCAAGCTGAGTTGAAGGCGCTACAGGGCAGCGGGTGAGGGAGGGACTGTGGGTGAGGACGGGCACAGGTTATGGCCTTATGGCGCATGCATTGAAATGGAATGCTTCACCCTAAAGCTTCAGGAGTCCCATAGTCTAGCTTACAGTTTAGGGTTTATACCCTAAACTCTGAAACCCTGAACCCCAAACCCAAAGCTCCAGGATTCCCATGGTAGTCTACCTGGTGACTGCTCTAGTGCTGCATTGGACAGTGGGCGAAGGAGGGACCAAGGGTGAGGGGGGGACGGTGGAGGGTCTCAAGGACAGCCAAATGATGCATTCCTGCCGTGCCCTGCGCCAAATGATATATTCATGCAGTGCCCTGGGCCAAATAATGCGGTGCCCTGGGCCAAATCACAGGTGTTGCGATTTTGACACTGGACAGCGGTGGAGGGTTGGGGTTGCACGTGAGCGTCAGGGAGGTTCCAGGTGCAGGACAGGTGACAACAAACTCACTTGAGCGCAGCAAAGATGCCCATTCGAGGTCAGCCGAATCATGGCCATGGGGCGCCCCGTCTTGTATCATACACATGCCATTATAAGGGACGATGTAAAGCCACTGACCCTCCACACCACCCACACCTAAGGACACCCTGCCCCCCATCCCCCCCTCCTACTCTCGCTGCCTCCAGTTTTTCTTTTAGGGGTTACCGGACCACCTTTGATGGGCCACCCCGCGGCCAGCCGGCCACCCCTGGGCTGATTAACACCAAACCTGGACCGGCCTATGGCCGGAAGCCTTGGCAGCAGGGACGAACGAGCCTGGGGCTGGTGGCCGTAAGCCACAATGTAGCTGAAATGTAGCTGACAGTGATGCCGTAACCACTGCAATAAAACACTGGCTGCCTCCCCCCAATCCCACCGCTGACGGCCAAGGGCGGCCCCACTGGACGCGGCATCGTCCCGCTTGTCCCCGTGGCATCTCCCGCTCTTGCTCCTCCCGACCCTGCCCCTGCTGCCGCCGTCGCGATCGAGTGGCTGCTAGTGCCAGCGCCGCCTGTGCTGGCGGGCGATGCCCGGCGTCCCCAGCTGAGCACCCTTGTGGCTAGTGCGGAGCCGCTCCAGCCGCCCGTTCCGGACGTCTCAGCCCTGCGAGCCTCCTGACGACATTTGTTTCGAGGGGGGCGGGCCGGCGGGGGATGCGAGATGAGAAAGAAGGGAAACAAGGCTACAGCCACCCTTTCGAGCAGGCTCAGCCCTGTAAGCCTCCTGACGACATACTAATTATGGGTGGGAGGGCAGGGAGAGATCAGACTGGGAGAGAACAATGGCGAGACAGGGGGGTACATGGATAACAAGGTCCCCACGTGGCGGGCGCCAGTATTAAATTTAAATGGGTCTAGTGGGCAGTAGTCTTTGCTGTCCATTAGACCCATTTTCTAGGCTGCAGGGCAGCCGTCACTGGAGGGCCGATGCTAGGCCGCAGGGCAGCCGTCACTGGGCTGATGGTGACCAGCCTATGGCTAGCAGCCCGATCAGCAGGGCCTACTGCGGTACAAACCAGGCTCCTCTGGCCGTAGGCCGTGATGTAGCTGAATTCTAGGCTGTGATGCATCTAAATAATAGGCTGTGATGTAGCTGAATTCTAGGCCGTGATGTAGCTGAATTCTAGGCAGTGGTGTAGCTGAATTCTAGGCCGTGATGTAGCTGAATTATAGGCCGTGATCTAGACACGAAAACACAAACGATTCCTTTGTCAGAGCATGTCCCACACACTCACCATACCCCTCCTTCCTTCGCAGCAGCCACCGACCTATTCACCTTCCTGGGAATCCTGGCTCCTCTCAAGACCCAGCCGGGACCTCTCCGGGCCGCAATGGCCGAGGGAGGAGATAGGCTACGGGAGATTGGCTGTCTTTCAACCATAGGCAGCCATAACAATGCCTGACATGCTTAACAGCCAGAATATTCAACTCAACTAAACCAAAAGGCTCCCTTTCCTGCCTTTGGACCACCCGCAACAGAGCTTTGATTATTTTTCACACACCTGAGTTGTGATTGACAGGGTTCACGACTCAGGCATTAAACCCTAAACCTGCATCTCTCGCGCTGTGAGTCACGCACCTGGGTTGTGATTGACAGGGTTTATAATTCAGGCATTAAACCCTAAACCTGCATCTCTTACGCTGTGAGTCACGCACCTGGGTTGTGATTAACAGGGTTTACGACTCAGGCATTAAACCCTAAACCTGCATCTCTCGCGCTGTGAGTCACGCACCTGGGTTGTGATTGACAGGGTTTACAATTCACTAATTCAGGCATAAAACCCTAAACCTGCATCTCTTACGCTGTGAGTCACGCACCTGGGTTGTGATTGGCAGGCCCTCGTGCGGCACAGGCACGAACGTGGGGCGTCGCACCAGCCACTGCACAGCTGCCGAAGTGCCGCCCTCCAGCCGGGAGGTGGCGGCCCGGGACAGACCCAGGGGCAGCAGGTGACCCTGGGCCCACAGGAGACCGGCCTAGGCAGGGGCAAGGAACGATATACAACGGTTAGACCAGCAGGTAACCTTGAGCCCACATGATACCGGCCTGGCCAGGGGCAGGGAACGATATAGAACAGTCACAGGAGCAGTAGCAGCCTCAACAGCAGCAGCAGGTGGCCCTGAGCCCACACCTGACCGGCCTGGCAGGGGCAGAGGAGGATAAAGAACAGTCACAGAAGCAGTAGTGGCCTCTACAGCAGCAGCAGGTGTGGCCCTGGGCCCAAATGGAACCAGTCTGGCAGGGGCAGAGTAGGATGTACAACGGTCGGGACAGCAGGAGTCGCCTCAACAGCAGCAGTGGCAGCAGCAACAGCAACA
Source organism: Limnomonas spitsbergensis (assembly GCA_037349105.1). Classification (NCBI taxonomy): domain Eukaryota; kingdom Viridiplantae; phylum Chlorophyta; class Chlorophyceae; order Chlamydomonadales; genus Limnomonas; species Limnomonas spitsbergensis. The sequence goes on from JAYJMM010000114.1 coordinate 2,274,304, forward strand.
GCAGCTGCAACAGCAGAGCAGTGGCAACTGCAGCAGCAGGTAACCCTGGGCCCACATTTGACTGGCATGACAGGGCAGGGAACAATACAGCACAGTCAGAGCAGCAGCAGCACCAGCAGCAGGAGCAACAATAGCCACAACAGCAGAGCAGCAGCAACAGCAGTGGCTCGTGACCCTGGGCCCACAAGAGGCTAGCCTGGGGAGGGAGGAGGGGGACAACATGCAATGGTCCAGCAGTCAACGACAGCAGCAACAGCAGCAACAGACACAGCAGCCACAGCAGCTGAGCAGCAGCGACAGTGTCAGCAGCATTAGCAGCAACAGCCACAGCAGCCACAACAGCAGAGAAGCAGCGACAGTGACAGCAACAGCAGCAGGCGACCATGAGCCCACTGGGGGCCTGCCGGTCATGGGCAGGGAAAAGCATATGATGGTCCAACAGTCACAACAACAGCAGCAGCAACAATAGCCATAACAGCAGCATCAGCAGCAGTAGGTCAGGGAACAACGTACAATGGTTCAGCAGTCGCAGCAAAAACAGCAGCAACAACAGCCATAACAGCCACATCGGCAGCAGGCGCAACAGCAGGTGACCTTGATCCCATTGGAGGCCACTAGGGCAGGAGCAAGGGCAGGGAACAACATACAATGGTTCAGCAGTCGCAGCAAAAGCAGCAACAGTCACAAAAGCAGCAACAGCAGAGCAGCAGCGGCAGTGACAGCAAGAACAGCAGCAGCACGTGACCCTGACCCTTCAGGAGACCTGCCTGGTAGGGGCAGGGAACAACACGTACGGGTCTGGGGTATATGGCGGAAGGTGAGATCGCATCGGCATGGGGAACATAGCCACACCAGCAGAGCAGCATCAGGGAGCAGTCAAATCAGCATCCACACATCCACAGGCTGTACTATGCTAGCTGTACCGGCTGTATGCTATGATATACTATGATCCAGTCCAGAAGCGCCAGGCAGTGCAAACAGGGAGAAAAGGGGGTAAGAACCGGCAGACAACACAGTTCAAGGCCTCAATGGACCCTGGCCTCCTGGTTATAGCCAGAGCTCTTAACCCTGGGCCCTGGTTATAGCCGGAGCTCTTCACCCCAAACCTTGAACCCAGAGCCCTCCCGTGACCCACCAGCAGCCCCGACAGGTGGCAAAGGAAGGAGACGCTGGGCATGAGGAGCTGCCACAGCAGCAGCAGCGCCCAGGGGTATAGTGCGGCTGGAATGGAGAACAGCCCAAACATGGAGCGCTGCAGGCAGGCAGGCAGGCAGCAGCGGTGAGGAGGGGACCACGCTTAGACATGGAGCGCTGCCGGCAGGCAGGCAGGCAGCAGCGGCGAGGAGGGACCACTGCAAATACATATATTGAAATGAAGAGAAAAGTAAAGAGAGCGCTGCAGCCGGTGCTGCCAGCAGGCGAGGAGGGACCAATGAATAAAATATATACCGGTACGGGTATTGAAATGAAAGAGGAGCACTGCAGGCTGGCAGGCAGGCAGCAGGGACCATTGATAAGTATGGATATTAAAATGTAGGCATGGAGCGAAGCAAGCGGGCGGAGAAGCGGCGAGGTGGGACCCTTGAGAACAGAAAGAAAAATAGACATGGAGCGCTGCAAGCGGTCAAAGAGGCAACGAGGTGGGTCCGGTGAGAGGGATATTATCATATCAAGTGAAGGCATCGCACAGCCTCGGTGGGCCCCCCGAGTTGAGAAAGCAGGGCTGTTTGGGCCAAAGCCGCATCCACATCCTTACCCACGGATCGGTGGGTGGAGGCAGGGCAGGAAGGAAACCCTGAACCCTAAACTAGGCTGAGGACCTCAGATCTCTCTCCCTCTCTCTCCCTCTCTCTGCTGGTCGCTACCATTGCTTCGACGCTCACGCTTTCCCTTTGTCTGGTAAACTGGTATCCCAAAAGGCCGCATAGTACGTCCCACCATCGTACCCCCAATGGGAGACTCCACACGTCACACATGGGTCCTGTAAATGAACGAAACGCCCTAAGGCGTAGATTAGGGAGGCCAGCCGTTCGGCCGTAGCACTAGGTAAGCTACCATGGGTCCTGCTATGGTTGGGTCTTGGTGAGGCCAATAGAGCTACGCTGGGTAGACACTGCTGCCGGCGGGTGGGCGGGTGGCCAGCAGCTATGTCCACAGGCTTGCGATATATAAGGCTTTTTTTTAGCCTCAACCCAACAAACCCTGGCCCTGTTCACTGCCTGTGCATTAGGTGTGGGTGCAGCTACGCGTTTTCGAATTTTAAGGTTCAAACTTCTTCCTGCATTTTCCACTGTACCTGTGCGGCAGGTGAAGGGTGCATCTGCGTGTTTTCTACCGCGATCAGGCCCAGGATGACGCCGCTGAACCCAATCACACACTGATGCAGCACGCCAGGCATCATGCTGCACCAGGAGGGAGGGGGGGAGAGGGGCGAACAGGTATCACATGTCTTAGGGTTTAGGGTTTAGGGTTCAGGCATCATGCTGTGCCAGGAGGGAGGCGGGGAGGGGCCAACAGGTATCAACAGGTCTTAGTCATAAGGTGTATGCTGCTGCGCTGAAGCATGTTGCCTGGCGTGCTGCATTGATGAGCGACTCCTCTGACTTACTGCCTGTGACCCTAAAAGGCTATAACTGTCACTCTATGACTAGGACATGCTGAAGCCCTGTTGTCCCCTCCCTCCCCCAGCAACATGATGTCTGGCGTGTTGCATCCTTGTGTGGATCCTCTGACTCACTGCCTGTGATCCTAAGACTGTAAACCTATGACCAAGACACACTGCTTCCCCCCTCTCTCTGGGCAGTGGGATGTCTGGCGTGTTGCACCCTTGTGTGGATCCTCTGACTCACTGCCTGTGACCCTAAGACTGTAAACCTATGACCAAGACACACTGCCTCCCCCCTATCTCTGGGCAGCGGGACGCCTGGCGTGTTGCATCGATGTTTGACTTCTGTGACTTCCTGCCTGAGACCCTTCAGTTGTGTTACTTAGTCAATATTAATCTTCAAGCGTCAAGCGTCGGTCGTAGCAGGAAATCTACAATACGAGTGAACTACCGCAGGGCAGTCTAGCAGGCAGGCTAACTACCAAACGACCGGGTGGGACGCCCTCGGCCGGCAGTCTGGATGAGTGGATGCCAGTTCATTTAGTGAAACTGGACCAACTTAAGCAGGCCGCTCCGCAATCAGCATACAGTGCTATAAAGGGACAGGTACACTTGGCCCTGTACTCATCAGTACGGGGCCAAATGAGACCCAAACTTGATGAGCCTCACGTTATAGCCAGCGCATACGTCATGAGGATGTAGACCACAGATGTGACGCCCCCCAGCACTAGGATTAGATGGGCAAACTGCAGCAATAGGCAGCAGGCAGAGCGTTTGGCAAATTGCAGCAAGAGGCATCAGACAACGTCTTCGGTGGCGTGGGCAGCAAGGCGTGGCGTCTATGCGAGTGGGGTGCGTAAATGCATTCAGGGGTGTGGACATTGTGTGAACAGCAAATTCCGAGTTATTGGGATAATGAGCACAAAGGTAAGCCTTTGCATTAGCAGGGCACAGCAGGGCAACCTTGGTGCGTATCTGAGGAGTCATCCTCAATAAAAGCCAAAGCCTTGTGAAGTAAATATGCCACAGAGGCTGAGTGCATGTTGCACATTCTTCAGGCCTATCACACGTGAGCTTAACAATAAACTTCATCAAAAGGATGATCATACATGACCTTCATGTTACACATTATCTTCAGACCTGTCTCAACGGGTATCGTACGTCTCAGCTGAGGTTCTAGGGGCAGCCCAGAGGATACTGTAGCGTTCTTACTTGTTAGACAAAAAGGATCCAGATGTAGTGAACATCCTTTTTAGCTTATCAGAATCGTTACAGTTACGCAAGTGCAGCTGAATCCTGCATCTCCGCCCTTGTACACAGACCTGTCCTTCCCAAGCCTCCCCTCATCCTCCATGCCCCTCCTCCGCCCTCCCGCCTCCACCTCTCCCGCCATTTCCCATGCTCCCTCGTTGCACACTCCCCCAACTTCTTCACACTTCATACTCCTGCTGTTCACACCCCCACACATTATTCACACTCTTGCTCTCAACACTCCTGCCCCGTCTTCACAGCTCATACCCCAGCTCTCCACACTCCTGCACCTCAACTGCATCCCCACTCTCCACAGTCGCCCAAATCTACGTGCCGTACCTCCAACCTCCAACCTCCCACCTCCCACCTCCAGCCCACCTCACCTGCACGGTGCCCATCGTACTCTCCATGGCCTTTCCCATCGGTACGAATGCAAACATGTTGAAGAGAAGGTGCATCGGCCCGACGTGCAGAACGATAGATGAGAGCATACGCCACACTGTCACAGGCAAGAGGATCATGGCAGCAGAAGCACTGTGAGAGGAGGGAGTGGGGGAGGAGAATGCATGAAATCGTCACACTGTAATGAGCAAGGGGACGGAAGCAACAACAATCTTGGATCAAGCCTTCAAGGAGGGGGATAGGCAAAAGCACGTACCGCATTGGTACAGCTTAGGGGACACAGCAGTAGGAGCGTTGGATGAACAGTTAACATATCAAGAACCGTGTGTCCTGCTTCCTGCATGCCATACGAAAAGGTTGTGTCCGATGAAATCTTAAGTCTCCGCTGTGGATAAGCTGACCTGGTTGAATGCAATCAATGCATGATACCTGTTGCTCCAGTGCAGCTCAGCAGATGGCAAGTAAATGAAGCACAGCTAATCCCAGGGGTTTCCTACTCCGTTTCTGCTCGTTTCACGATCAGTCGATCACCAAGAGTTGCTTACACACCTTGAACTCACAGGCCTGCCGGTGGCTGGCTAGCTGTCATAACATCTGAACAAGAACCACCCAGGAATGTGTGCCAAGCTGAAACACAAGGCATGAGGATGACAGTGGCTCGTAACCCATTTTGGAGAAACACAGTGCTGCGCGATCTTGTAAACCGTAGGATCTCCATGCTGTATGGCACAAAGAGATTTAACCCCCCTAAACCCTTGAGTGTTCTTAAACCTCCCAGGACATCCGCCTGTTAGATGGTGGTTGATAAACGTTCAAATTCCTCAGGGCCCCAAAAACTAACATGCTATCTGCCTGGCTTACAGTGATCTGTACATGAGCGCAGCACCCTCATGCAATGCGCCGGCCAGCACAATTGTAATTGGTAAATTACGCTACAATTCCGCTACACCACAGCTTAATGCCGGGATGACCTGGTGCATCAAGACTTGCAGCTTGGACGCCGTGGACGGCCGGTCAAGGTTTGGTCCCAGTCAGCCCGGTGGTGGCTGCCCAGCCACCTGCCGTTGGTAGTAAAGTGCGCACTAAAAGAAACAACGTCGACGTCCAGGTTGATTCTCTTTTTCAAAGATTTGCATGGGAGCTCTCACCATGCATGCATGCATGCATGGCATCCAGCAAGCTGCCCTTGGTGCTGCCTCCGTTTGCCGGCGCTCACCCTGAAAGTGCTTGACGATGGCATCAGCGTTGAGGCATAGCGTAGCGTCGCCGGTAGGCCCCAAGACAAGTAGCTGAGAAGCGTAGGATACGCACACCAGATTGAGGATTGCTCTGCGTCACGGTGTCAAAGCTGTAGATTCGAAAGCAGTGGCTACACATGCGCATGGCATGTGCATGCCTTTGCATGGCTCGCATGGTCAGCACGCGCATGGGATCCATGGCATGTATGCTCCAGCGTACCGTGTGCATAGGGGCAGCGACAGGTACCATTGCTTGATGAACGCTAACCAACCGCCAGTCCAGTCCTGCAGTGCATGCAGGCAGCTGGATCAGCTGGGTGGTTTAAGTCGCCCTCTTCCATGGGAGATGCATGAGCTGGAGGAGGAGGTGGGTGATAGGTCCTGTTGTGCTGTACATGAATTTGTTGCACAGATCTGCGTCACAGGTGTCCATCGAGGGCGCACCTCATGTCTAGGCGCCCGTTGCTGGTTCATGGTGGCATCCTCGTCTGGCATCTTCGGCCCATTTGAGTGAAATTATGCTAAGTATCACCCTGAATACGATGTATGTTTCAGTGTATGCTGCTCTCTCCCGACAAATGTGCTACGTGCGCCCAGCACAGCTGTCGCTGCATGGCACGGCGAATCGCTCGCCAGGGCATTCACACTCCACACTTTAGGGTTAGACGAGATCCGACGAGCATAATGATCGATCCATCGATATGGCATCAATTGCGTGCCGCCCACTCCAGTCTCTGGATGGCGAGATAATACAGTAATTGAACAATCGTGTCTCCGATCGATTGATCCGCAGTCCGCAAGGTCGCCGAGCAGCAGCAGCAGTCGAGCGAGCGTTGACATGTCTGAGGGAGCAGCGGCCTCCTCTAAGGCCGAGCCTCCTTCTCCAACCCCTGACTCCTCATCCTCATCCTCAGCACCTGCACACGCCCCTGCGCCGGCCTCGGAGGGCGATGCACAGCTGCAGCAGCAGGGCAAGCAGCCCTGTTTCCTGAATGCACTGTCTTCGGCTGTCCCTGCCGGCATGCTGGGCTGGGTTTTCGGCCTTTTACCCTCCATGGCCCGCAACCGCAGCTTCTCAATGTCAAAGACATGGATGACCGACGCCTCGCTGAGCGCGCAGAACCTCGCCAAGTTTTCCGGCACCTACGCGTTCGCTCACTGCCTCCTCACCCGCGTGCGTCAAGTGGATGACGCTTTCAATAGAGGAGCTGCAGGTATGGCTCCGTTAAGGCGGCAGAAATGTCCAACGCAAGCGTACGAGCGTTCATGACATGAGTGCATCGGGAGTGACGTTCTTTTTACGCCTGGGGGAGAGAAAACGAGTAGGCCCCTCCCCCCCTGACTCTTCACTTTCTGCCATGCACAGACCAGCATGACCAGGTTTTACTCCTAAGTTGCACCAAACTCACAATTTTTGATGTCAGAAGGCGATCCCCTCTACGCACACCTGAGCTGCTCTTCAAAGCTGGGAGGGGCCTGTACTGAATGGGGTTTGGTTATGGGGTCTGGTACTGCAAGATGATACGGTTATGAAGTGGGATATTGTAGGAAGGTGTTTGTGTAAGGGGGCCGGGTGCACTGTCGGGCTGATATTGGGTGAGGCGGCAGCTACCGCCGACCGGTGCAACGGTGCTGAGAGCTTCAAACCTCTTGCAACGCCTCATGGTGACATGACCCAGTTTCCGTTTCATGGCCGCGGTTTGAAAACATCCCCACTGATTTCTCCGTGGTAACTTGGATCAGCTAGGTTTGATGACTGAGGTCAGGATGACTGATCTGCTGCCACTCCTCCTCCAATGGCGCCATTTGCCCTTCCTTCACCGCACGCAACCTCCTGAGCTCTAAAAGACGCCGAGCCGGCGCGCCCTGCACTGTTTGTTTTAGCGTACTTCAGCTAAAAGTCAGCTTCCATCATGGTCTATGGCTGGGTTGGGGTGCTAACGCTGTAGGCCCCCTGCTGCTTGGGCTACTGGCCTTGGGCCAATCCGATTTAACCCCAATCGGCCCAGTAATTGCCGCTCGGTGCCCACCCATGATATTTGCATGAGCACTAAAATAGGCACTGACACCCTGTACACACACGCCTGTCAAAAATATACATCTTTAAGATTATTTCTCCCTTTTCTGCTTCCATTTCTTCTGCCAGGCTGTGCGACTGGTCTGGCGGTCGGCTTCAGCGCCGGGCCCTCTTCGGCCCTGAACTCCTGCATCGGCATCGGTTTCCTCAGCTACATCATCGACATGCCGGCCAACGCAGCCCTCTCTTGCTGCTCGGGCTGCAGCAGCCATGCCGCCAGCGCGTCAGGCCTGAGGCCCGCTTGCGGCGGGGCGGCGGCGGCACCGAAGATAGGCTGCAACAGCAGCAGCAGCCGAGCGGAGCCTGCAAGTCACTCCACCGCTCAAGGTAGCAGAAGGATGAGGGGCGCCTCCGGCGCCCCTCCCCTCAGCCCACAGACCAGCTGGCTGACCTCGCTCCAGGGTGTGGCGGTGCAGGCTGCGGCGCAGCAGCAGCAGCTGCCGCCGGTGATGTGGCTGGGTGCGGTCTGCAACGGCCTGGGCGGCTGCTCCTCCGCATACTTTGAGCCAGCGCCCTGGGAGCATGAGACCCCATCTATGGCGGCGACGTCCCTTGCGTTGCGTCAGGACCGCCGCGTCCTGTCGTAGCGACGCCTCCATGAGATGTTCAAGCAGCAGCCGCTGCGCCGAGTCGTCGCAGCAAATGCGGTGCCCTACTCAAGCAGCTACCCCTGTCGCAGCATCGACTGCCTTTCGCTGCTGACGCAACAACCGCTGTGCCCTGTCGCAGCAGCGGCTATCGCGCCCCATTGTAGGGATCAGCAGGTGTGCCTGTGGCTGTGGCGGCCAGCAGCGGGCAGAATGGCTACGGGTCGTGCCTGGCTTGCTGGGCAGGCTCTCACATGCCTGGTGACTGGAGGTCTGTTCTTATTCTTACACAGGGTTCTGAGGCCTTTTGACAACAGGGCCCTATGGATTAAGTGTCTTTGCTTGTTTTTGCGGCAAACAGAAGTTGCAGCTGCCTGGGACCTGTTGGAAGGGAGTGTGGATTGGATTGTGCACGGTGTAGCCTCATAATAGCTTGTGTGCAATGTTGCGGAGTCAAGAAGACTATAGGAGCTCACGCGTACTCTGGTTTGGACTGAGTATGGGTTGTGATTATTACTGAGAGGCAATGCCTGGCTCCGCGACCAGGCCCTTGACTGGAGTAGCCACTGGGCTGTTTCAGATTTAGCGGTGGAGCTGATGATGACGCCTTGGTGTCTGACCTTTATTTAGGAGCATCTACAACAGGGGATCTACAATGTATCAAATCTGATTATTTGCTGGATTCAAAAAATTACACACCAAGTTATTTTGAGGTTTCTGTCTGGCCACGCCAGCAAGGGCATGAATGCTACATGGTGCACAAGTGCCTGAGCTTTGTAGTGCGGCGTTCATGGCTCATTTTGTTCTTCATCCTTTAATCACGTGGTTTGTGTGAAAGTCAGAAGAGCTTTAATTACCAGTACTGTTGGTGATGCAGCGTTCGGAAGAGACAGCAGTTTTACAAGAGTGCACTGCCGCAACATGTTTTAGATTATGTCACTGTCCATGGCCTCGAAAAATGTGACGGTATGTTGCCTGAAGGATACATGCTGATCCATAGGCGTTTTGAACCGAGCCCGGAATCCCGGATAGTTTGGATTTTGCCACTTGGGGACAGTAGTTTCTATGCCTGTTAATTTTGCACAACTGGCAGCTCTGCAGATCAAGCACGGCTATTCGTGTGACACCAAGTAAAATATCTACAAGGTTGGGAGACCTTCACAGATACACCTCGCTACATAAGGTCATGGCTCAAGATAACAGGCGGACAGATCTGAGACCTTAAAAGAGGCGCCCCCCTTCGCGCAGTCTCCAACACCCTATACACTCGCCAGACAAACCCAATGCATTTGAAAATATTAAGGACCTGAAGCGATCCCCCCAAGCTTGGCGCTGTCTGAAAAACCCTACACCCTCGCCCAACACACCCAAGGCCCTGGAGAGTTCGCGGACAGCTTACCACAGGCGCCCCGCTTGGCACTGTATCAAAGCCTTCACCCTTAGTCCTCGATGGACAAATTCAAGGCCCGGGAGAAAATGTGGACAAGTCAGAGACCTTAATGGAGGCACCCTGCTTGGCGCTGGCATCCACAGCAAGCAGGACCTGCTGCGTCGCCCTTGCGAGCATCAGCCAGTGCGTGTCAGGCTTTGCACCCTGGTCTCGAACGGCCATGGCGGCGCGCCCAAACGCCTCCCACATGAGAGGCTCCTGGCCCCTGTCAAGGCAAACCTGAGAAGAGGGGTAAGCCCATAGGAGTGGTGTATCAGGCTTCAGATAAATAATTCCAGATCAATTATAGTGCTGGAAATGAGCCTTGGTTTCTGGGGTCTTTCCGGGTTCACAAGCGTGCAGGCCATGCACTGCCCATGCAGGCCATGCATTGCTCATGCAGGCCATGCATGATTATACCGCATGGGTGTGACAACAAAATTTAGGAAATCACAACTAAGGCCAGCGCCAAGCGGGAACAAAAATGTGCTGTACATTTCGGAACTGGGAGATTGAAACCGTCATGCCATGCAAAAGTGCTGTGACCAGTATCTGGAAATAACGGACACATCTAGACCAAACTTAATTTTAGCGCGCTTCAGCTACAATTCAGCTACATCACGGCCTGCGGCCGCGGGGGACAGGCGCAGCAGAGCCTGCTACCGGATCGCCCACTGTAGGGCTTTCAAGGTTTGGTCCCCATTGGCCCTGCGGTGGCCACCCGGCGGTCCCCGAAAGGTGGTTTGGTGCACACTAAAATAAAGGACACATCTGGACAGGTTTGGGGCTGGTTTACCGCATCGCATGGAGCGGCAATGCCATCTATGGAAAATCTCACTTGCCATGTCCCATGCTCCTCACGTACTAGGCAGCTGGGCAGCCACTCATTATGGGCTGCCCATTACTGGGCTACTGGGCAGCTACTGGTTATACTGGGCAGCTACTGATTATGTGGCAGGTCACAATTGGCAGCCGCTGGGCAGCTACTACTGAGCCGATGGGAACCAAACCTCGTCCAGCTTACACCTAGTGACCCAAGCAACTGGGCTAGTTGCACCAGGACCCCTCCGGCACTCAGACGTCATGTACCGCAGCTGAATGTTAGCTGGAGCACCCTCCAATAACAGTGGCAAATTGGATCACGAAATCCCTTCGGGCACCACCAATGGACTGCTATTTTATCAGCTTGAGAAGGCTTTCACCAATGGTACGAGGCTGATAGCTGTAGCAACTTATCTGAGTGCCAGACAATGTATTTCAGTGCTGTGCAGCGCAAGTTTGAGTGCTGTGTGACCAGCAGGGCCCTGCGTCTTCTTACCTCATGTTCTTGCACTTTTGTCGTCACATCAACATCGTGCTTTCCTAAGCCGTGTTGGCTCGTAAGCGTGTACGAGCACTTGTGTTCTCTGCAGAGGAAGGGTCGGGCGTTATAAAGAGAGAGGCTTCCAAGTTGAGTTCAAGGTAACGGATTAATCAAGCGTGTTTGAGCACTTCCGATCTCCGCAGAGAAAGATACGATTTCGGAGGTGGAGAGTTCAGGGTCACCGCTGTAAATTATGAGGGAAAGGAGAGCCTTGCCCAACATTGTGTACATCTTGCTCATCAGCCTTCCCTTAAGCAAGGACAGCATGTCCATATGCAGGCATCTGAAAAACTTGACCAGGCCAGTATTGATTTAGTGCGCTCCACGCCAAACACATTTGGGGGGCTGCTAGACAACCACTGAGTAGCTTGGGACCAAACCTTGCCTGGCCTACGGGCGGTCCAAGCCCAAGCAGCGGGGCTTGCTGCATCATGATCCCTAACCGAATGCCACACCGCAGCTAAAGTGCAGGCTGAAGCACCCTAAACTCAACAGTTAGTGGTAGGCCACACACGTCACTGGCATCAGTGGCTGAGATAATGCAGTAAGTACATGTATACACTCTTTCAGAGGTCAATGTCTGTCTTAGATCTCACTCACTGTGTGGGGATCACGAAATCACGGAGGTACAAGGTGCCTAGCGAGCCCTGGATCTGCAGTGTTTGCGTGAGGGCCAGGTCGAAGCTGCATTGAAAAAGGAAAACAGGAAGTTCAGTTGTTTTGAATTTGTTAAACAAGCTAGCGGACGTACAATATGCCTCGAACGCTCTGGATCTTTTGTGCCTGAGTGAGGGCTGGGGAGAAGCTGCATTAGAAAAGCAAAAACAAGGGATTTTGCTTGCACTTTTTTGAAGTCCAGCAAAGCATCACATTCCATGCATGGCACAGGCACCTAAAATCAGACCAGCCCACGGATGGTGTCGCCTTTTGGTTGTTGCTGCGCTGTCCCCGATGCACCCAAGACATTTGTAGATACAATCTTGATACGGAATCCCGAACCTATGAAAGTACTGGAGTTGGGATTGTATGTGCTGCTAATCAAACAGAACACAGATGTCTGAAAAACAGGATGGCGGGCAATCGAAGCATTCAAATTTCAATTTGGATGAGGAATCCCAAACTTGAGTTTGTGTTGGCATTGCATGGGAAACTGAGGCAGCAGGATTCAGAGGTATGGCACAACGGGTGGGTGAGAATTCAAATTTGAAATGCGAAGCGCCTGCAGGGTGAGGGCTGCAGCTGCAGGCCGCAGTTGGCACAGGGCAGGTAGGAAGCAGCCCTACCTAGGATGCACAATTGAACACCTAAAGATGAATTCAAGCACTGGTGTAAAATACTTGCTAGCACCCCCTTACAGCTCTCTCTTCATTTTCAAACGTGCTTCAGCTGTAATTCAACGTCAACTAGGGTCTATATCCGGGGGGACCTGGAGCAGGATACCCTGTTGAATGGGCCACGGGCCCAAGGCCGATCAATGCTTAATCCACATAGGCCCTAACGGTGGCGGCCCATCGGCCTGACAAAGCTGGTCCGATGCACGTTAAAACAAATTTTGCTCGCTGGGCCTCTTGTCACTGAACAGACTGCCAGAATAATCCTAAGAGAGCATCCAATATCCCCTTACCTCTCAGAGTCTGAAAGAAGAAACAAATGCCAGTATGACTGAGTATTCCATGAGGAGCTCTCCCTGGGACCCTCTCTAGGGATAACAGCGTTCAAGAGGTTTCGAAGCTTCAGAAACAGAGTGTGCGGTCCGTACCTGCACGTGAAGGTCGCCCTCCGCCTGGGCAGGCCCGGCCAGATCAGCGTAGCTCCCAAGGACATCGGCACCCCTTCCTTATTGATGACCGCACCTGCGCAAAGCACACACAGGCATAAGCAGTCGAAGACACGTCATTGCATTGGTATGGGGAGTCAGCAGGCAAACTGAAGCAGGATTACCCCATTCGAAAATCCATCAAGTCCTGCTTCAAACGGTGGATTTGTGAATGCTGGACGTTTACTTGCTTTGGTGCAGAAGCAAGGCGGGGGGACCATTTGACCACGTTCAGTGCAAGATTCAAAGTTGCCAATTCAAATCCCCCTCCCTCACGATTAAACCCTGGTCAAAGATCCAAAATCAAAGTTACCAATTCAAATCCCCCATGATTTCACCCTGGTGTCGGTGGAGCACCAATACCTCTGAGCTTGCATGGGGAAGATGATTCACATTCTTTCGAACCCAGTTACAAACCCACACTAAACAACAGGGTAGAAAGTACTGTAACACCCCAGTTACAAACCCACACTAAACAACAGGGTAGAAAGTACTGTAACACCCCAGTTACAAACCCACACTAAACAACAGGGTAGAAAGTACTGTAACACCCCAGTTACAAACCCACACTAAACAACAGGGTAGAAAGTACTGTAACACCCCAGTTACAAACCCACACTAAACAACAGGGTAGAAAGTACTGTAACACCCCAGTTTTCCAGGCGCGTGAACCGTCATCACAGTTGCTCAAGCGCTGAGCCACTGGATTCAAGAAAAACACAGCTTCTGCCTCCACCATGGCGGGATACAGAGGCAGCCCCCCAGTGCTGCATGCGGCGCAACAGGTGGAAGCCACAATCCACGCCCCAGGGCTTATTTTGTTCCTCTGTTCATTGTAAATAGTCCTGTCAGCCTCTTGGTGGTGGTGAGATATTCCTAAAAAATCTGACGGCCAGGCAGCTAGACAGCCAGACAGCAGGTCAGCCAGCTCGTCTTGAAGGGTGGTGCGGCGAGAAGTTGCCTGGGTGTGTGAAGATGTGCGCCTCAGGCTGTGAGTCATAGATCCACAGAGCATCAACATCACATCATTATTGTATTTCTAGCTAAGCAGACAGGAAGCCAGCAGGCCAGCCAGCTGGTCTTGAAGGATGGTGCGGCAGAGAGTTGCCTGGGTGTGTGAAGATGTGCGCCTTAGGCTGTGAGTCATAGATCCACAGAGCATCAACATCACATCATTATTGTATTTCTAGCTAAGCAGACAGGAAGCCAGCAGGCCGGCCAGCTGGTCTTGAAGGATGGTGCGGCAGAGAGTTGCCTGGGTGTGTGAAGATGTGCGCCTCAGGCTGTGAGTCATAGATCCACAGAGCATCAACATCACATCATTATTGTATTTCTAGCTAAGCAGACAGGAAGCCAGCAGGCCAGCCAGCTGGTCTTGAAGGATGGTGCGGCAGAGAGTTGCCTGGGTGTGTGAAGATGTGCGCCTCAGGCTGTGAGTCATAGATCCACAGAGCATCAACATCACATCATTATTGTATTTCTAGCTAAGCAGACAGGAAGCCAGCAGGCCGGCCAGCTGGTCTTGAAGGATGGTGCGGCAGAGAGTTGCCTGGGTGTGTGAAGATGTGCGCCTCAGGCTGTGAGTCATAGATCCACAGAGCATCAACATCACATCATTATTGTATTTCTAGCTAAGCAGACAGGAAACCAGCAGGCCAGCCAGCTGGTCTTGAAGGATGGTGCGGCAGAGAGTTGCCTGGGTGTGTGAAGATGTGCGCCTCAGGCTGTGAGTCATAGATCCACAGAGCATCAACATCACATCATTATTGTATTTCTAGCCAGGCCGACAGGAAACCAGCAGGCCAGCCAGCTGGTCTTGAAGGATGGTGCGGCAGAGAGTTGCCTGGGTGTGTGAAGATGTGCGCCTCAGGCTGTGAGTCATAGATCCACAGAGCATCAACATCACATCATTATTGTATTTCTAGCTAAGCAGACAGGAAACCATCAGGCCAGCCAGCTGGTCTTGAAGGATGGTGTGGCAGAGAGTTGCCTGGGTGTGTGAAGATGTGCGCCTCAGGCTGTGAGTCATAGATCCACAGAGCATCAACATCACATCATTATTGTATTTCTAGCTAAGCAGACAGGAAGCCAGCAGGCCAGCCAGCTGGTCTTGAAGGATGGTGCGGCAGAGAGTTGCCTGGGTGTGTGAAGATGTGCGCCTCAGGCTGTGAGTCATAGATCCACAGAGCAACAACATCACATCATTATTGTATTTCTAGCTAAGCAGACAGGAAACCAGCAGGCCAGCCAGCTGGTCTTGAAGGATGGTGCGGCAGAGAGTTGCCTGGGTGTGTGAAGATGTGCGCCTCAGGCTGTGAGTCATAGATCCACAGAGCAACAACATCACATCATTATTGTATTTCTAGCTAAGCAGACAGGAAGCCAGCAGGCCGGCCATCTAGTCGTGAAGGGTGCTGCTGGAGGGGGAGGGGGGGGGGGACTTGCCTGGGTGTGCACAAACATACTCCGGTGGCTCAAAGTCATAGGCCCACAGCGCAGCGCGAATGCAGTACCAGCCGAGGTCACCCAGGCAGCCGAGGGGGTCGCCCGTGGCCTTGGTCCTCACGTTATCAGCATTGAATGCCTCATCGGCTGGAGGGGAGGATGGGAATGTTTCGATTCAGAATGATCCAGCTATGATTGTGTGTAATTTTGGTTTCAATGAATTGTGATATCACGACCTGTAGCTGTGGCAGGGGCTGGTGCCAGTGTTTTGTTTAGCGCGCTTCAGCTACAATTCAGCTACATCACGGCCTATGGCCGTGGGGGCCTGGGGAAGCAAGTCCTGCAGCTCGGGCCACCGGCCATAGGTTGGTCAAGACTTTGTCCCAACTAGCCCAGTGGTGCTCGCCCGGCGGCCGCCTACGGGTGGTCTGGCGCCCACTAAAAGTAACACTGGCTGGCACTGCTTGCGCTGCACGCCGGTCAAGGTCCGGTCCCCATTCGCCCAGTAAGCTGCCCGTTTTAGAGTGTGTGCAATATTTAGTGTAGACGGTAATACTAAATATTTTAAAAAGGGCCCCCCCCATGGGTGGCATGGTGCGTGCAGAGCCCTTTTCCTCGGGCCTCACAATATCAGTGGCGGCTCCTTCTTCATCAGCCAGAGGGGAGGGTTAAAATGTATCTCAGTTCAACTACTTTTGGATGCCTAGAAGCTGCACTGGTCTTGCTCCCACACACAACGCACGGTTCGACCAGAATAAAAACAGATCGACTATTATTTTTGAAGCGTTGTACACGGGCAACATCAAACACTTATACGGGCAACATCAAACACTTATACCAGCAGCAGCGTGAAACACTGAACCCCTTCCCCATAATCCTAAATTCTGATCCTAAATCCTAGAGTAAGCACTGTCACACTTTAGCCGGAAACGTAGCCTAGCCTAACATTAACCCAAACCCTTGACCCTAAACACTGTAGCCTCAACTTTCAACGCTACAGCCTAAACCATTAGCTAAAACCTGAACCCGAAACCCTAACCTACGGTGGCAACCGTCACGCTATGGCCTTACCAAAGAACGTGAAGTCTGATGTGACACTGAGGACATGGCCAAAGTCGGACTTGTTGCTGATGGCTTCGTGCATGCGCTGGGTGCGAGGGTTGTGGGACCTGATGGGGAACATGGGGACATGGAGTATTAGAGTGCAAGAAGCACGGGCATTGGTGCGAGGGCAACTTGTAGAGTCCTGACACTATAGAATCTGATGCCAGAGTATTCAATTTCATGGCTTGCTAGGAATGCGGGATCTGAGGCCGAGCCTGATGAGAACTACACAAAAATGTCAGACCGGCTTTCAGCTGTGTCTTGGGTTTACGAGCACAACAGCTTCAAATGCAGCACTTCCTGTGACCCACTGCTGTGAGCCTGTTCCGACCTGAAGGAGTCTGTCAAGGCCTTTATTACCCGCCCTCAACCCGCCCTCAAATGCAGCACTTCCTGTGACCCACTGCTGTGAGCCTGTTCCAACCTGCAGGGGTCTCTCAAGGCATTTATTACCCGCCCTCAACCCGCCCTTAACCCGCCCTCAAATGCAGCACTTCCTGTGACCCACTGCTGTGAGCTGCCCTGACCTGCAGGCGTCTCTCACGGCCTTTCGTACCCGCCCTCGACTGAAGGAGCTGGACGTTCCTGAGAGATACCACGAGAGCTCACTGATGCACATGCGGCGCATGGGTGTGTCTTTTTTCCCGACTCCGCTACATATCAGCTACAACCCGGCTTCTCGCCAGAGCCCCCCCAGGTGTGGCCAGCCATGCTGCTTGGGCCGCCGGCCGTAGACTGGTCCAGGCTTGGTCCCCATGGGGCCTCTGACGGCCGCAGGGCGGCCGCATGGCCCGAAGAAAAGAACCACTGGGCGGATGGGAGCAGTACACAAGATTCCTGCCCAACAAACCGACAAGGTCCCATCATCAAGCCTCGTGTTGCGCTGTTTTTTTCGACGAGAAAAACGTAAACAATGCCGGCCCCCATGGCCCCATGGTGGGCAGCTCGGAAAAGCTCGAGTGGGCTACACAAACACCACAGACCCTTCACCCTAAACCCTTCACTAGTGCTCACCGCATAAAGACCCTTTATCCTTTACCCTTACCCAGTGCTCTTGCCAAATGAAGACCCTTGACCCTAATCCCCTGACCCTAAACCAGTGTTCTCACCAAATGAAGACCCTCAACCCTAAACCCTTAACCCCAAGCCAGTGCACTCACCACGTGCAGGCCTCAAACCCTAACCCATTACCCTAAACCAGTGTTCTCACCACATGGAGACCCTTCACCCTAGACCACTAACCCTAAACCAATACTCCTGCCAAATGAAGACCCTTCACCCTAAACCCCTAACCCTAAACCAGTGCTCCCACCAAATGAAGATCCTTCACCCTAAACCCCTAACCCTGAACCAGTGCTCTCACCACATGAAGATCCTTCACCCTAAACCCCTGACCTTAAACCAGTGCTCCCACCAAATGAAGACCCTTCACCCAAACCTCCTAACCCTGAACCAGTGCTCCCACCAAATGAAGACCCTTCACCCTAAACCCCTAACCCTGAACCAGTGCTCTCACCACATGAAGATCCTTCACCCTAAACCCCTGACCTTAAACCAATACTCCTGCCAAATGAAGACCCTTCACCCTAAACCCCTAACCCTAAACCAGTGCTCCCACCAAATGAAGATCCTTCACCCTAAACCCCTAACCCTGAACCAGTGCTCTCACCACATGAAGATCCTTCACCCTAAACCCCTGACCTTAAACCAGTGCTCCCACCAAATGAAGACCCTTCACCCAAACCTCCTAACCCTGAACCAGTGCTCCCACCAAATGAAGACCCTTCACCCTAAACCCTTAACCCTGAACCAGTGCTCTCACCACATGAAGATCCTTCACCCTAAACCCCTGACCTTAAACCAGTGCTCCCACCAAATGAAGACCCTTCACCCTAAACCCCTAACCCTGAACCAGTGCTCCCACCAAATGAAGATCCTTCACCCTAAACCCCTAACCCTGAACCAGTGTTCTCACCACATGAGGATCCTTCACCCTAAACCCCTGACCTTAAACCAGTGCTCTCACCACATGGTTCCATCCATCAGCTGCACACCATGTCGCTCGCAGGCCTGCAGCATGGCCTCCATGTCTGCACTGCATGTCGCGATGGGCTTCTCCAGCATCACGTGCAATCCTCGCTCCGCAGCCTTGCACACCCACGCCACGTGCAGGGCCGAGGGCAGCGGGATGTACACAGCGTCCAGCCCAGGCAACTCAAGAACCTCGTCATAGCTGGCGCACGCCTTGACCGGGGTCCGGCCTTCGAGGTATGGGGCCATCTCGGCCAACAGGCCCTCCGCCTTCTTTAGAGTACGTGAGCCCACAGCCACGAGCTCTGTATGTGGGCGGGGTGGAGGGTGCGGCGGGGCAGGGCAGGTTGGGACGGGTTGGGGTGATTCAGGGCAAGGTGAGGGGGGCGGGGCGGGGTAGGGCGGAGGGAAGGGGCAGGATGAGGAGGGTTGGGGCGAGGGCGGATGGAGGCGTGGAGGGTAGAAAGGATAGGGAGAGGAGGGGAGGAGGAGGGGAGGGGCAGGGAGGGGAGGAGGACTGGGCGGGGAACTGGGCACCCTAACCGCACTGGCTGCGTGAGGTGTGCATGCTAACGCGTGGTTTGCGGTTAGAGACGCCTGGCGCCTTATCCTGCTCGTGCTGCGGGAACATAGTGGGGAGCGGCTTCAGGTCGTAGACTGCCTGACACAGTTTGGGGACAACTGCTCCTCGCTACCTCCTCCAGTGCCCCCATCAGCCTGCTGCACCATGTGCATCCTCCGGTGTGATGTCGAACTGCGAGCTGCAGGTCGGCCGCCATGGCCGCCCCGCCGTGAATTGGAGAATGCAGGGCTTTCCAGGGCGGTGTTTAGAACGATGCAAACCCACGGGGCCCTGCTGATCGCTCGGTCGCGTGGGGCTGGTAGGGAATGACTAAGCTCAATTTCAGCTACCATGCACTGCCAGGACCATGGTGCAGCCATGCCACCCTCCTATGTGAGGGGGCAGGAACGTGGAACCCGGCGATCTATGCAGGGGAAAAGAGAAGATCGTGTGGCAGGTTGAATCTCTCAACCTTCCCAGGGCGGTGTGAAAACAACTTGCAGCATGCAGCGTCATGCAGCATTGGGTTGAATCCAACCCTAGATAGATCAGGCCTCATGGGTGCTTCATGTTGCCATGAGGCATGCTGCCATGCTGGAACCTTGCCCATGGGATCCGCTATGCAGCCAGGAGATTCATTGCATGGCGAAGACGAGGCCTAAAAAGTCGCCTGTCTTGCATGGAGGAGTTGTCTCTACAACTTATGCGCAAATATGCTATGGCCTCTTTCGAAAGGGCGAGGCAGTGCCATCCTCAGGGACAGGAAGCGTCCAGCTTGATCCATTTAAGCACAGGCCAGGTCTCTGCGGAGTCCTGGCCTGCTCATAAACGTATGAGGATCGCGTGCGATTCCATTTCTGAGCTGTGGCTGGCGGGCTACCAGGCAAGCGCTGCTCCCTCACCGATAATGTCACTGTCGGCGTAGCTGAGCGCCCGTATGTTTTTCTTGGCGATGTTGGCAGCACCCAGGATCCCGATCCTTACGGGCGCCATCTTGTCCGGACGCGTTCGCGCTGTTTACCTAGGTAGAAAGACACGACTTGCGCAATTTTTATAATCGATGGGTGCGTGAGCACTGTTTCTCAGTGTGTTAACAGGGGCGCTACGGCCCTGTCTGTCTTTGCTGTACCGCATTACTCGCTGTACCGCATTACGCGGTTCGCAGCCGCTTTTCGTATGGAAGTGCACACTGTTGAGCGTAACTTTACAGTAAAACACCACATTATGCACTGTCCCTTCTTAGGCATTCTAAATTACCCACGGCAAGACACATCGTGGAAGATGTGAGACGCCGAGTTGCCGGGTGCAGGTGGGTAAAGAGTCCAACTAAGCCTTCAAGGCATCTCGATTCAAAGCTCGTTCCAAGTCAGTCCCTTTAGTCGGTTGGATCTAAAGGAGTGGGGGCAGGAATACGGGCGTCTCATTATGCGGTAACTTAAGTTACTACCCAGGGTGCCTAAACTGCCTGCCCAGGCGAGGGGTAACGGCCTTACGGGCTGACCGCTTTAATGGCTTTATCAGCAAGAACACTGAAGTATGCAATTAATAACCGTTACATGCGATGGGCCTAGTCGGCTGTAGCAACTGTCTTGCGAGTCTGTGACAAGGCCAACAAGGTCAACACCACATGGCGGTATCAAAGTGACGGTGCTCATTCACTTGCACGCCCTTCTGAACGGATGGGCGCCCGCGCGGCCAAGCTTTGAGCAGGCCCAGAGGTGTAACATTATTGACTTGCACTCCAAAGCATCCTTGTGGGCTGCAGGGCTGCTAGAGGCCACAGCTGGGCCGATGAAGATCGAACCTTGTCAGTCCTACCGCCAGTGGCACAAGCAACATGGCTTGCTACAACAAGCCCTGCCGGCCATAGGCCAGGTTGTAGTCAAAGCGAAGCTGAAGCACCTCGCAATACGCAGTTAGGATTGAACCATGAGAACAGCCTGGGTCAGCATTCTTCAGCAGCACATGGCAGGTCATCAGCAGAACTTCTTGGGGGCATCAGCTGTCGTGGGCACAACGTCAACGCAGCCACTCTCAACCTGAGCTGAATCAGCTCCAAACCCTACATCCCCAGCTGAGGGAGATCCAAACCCTACACCCCACAGCTGAGGGAGATCCAAACCCTACGCCCCAAAGCTGAGGGCGATCCAAACCCTACACCCCACAGCTGATGGAGATCCAAACCCTACACCCCACAGCTGATGGAGATCCACACCCTACACCCCACAACTGAGGGAGATCCAAACCCTACACCCCCCAGTTTCTTTCTTTCACAACGAAATGGGCTGCAACCACCGGTCCTCGCGCACACACGCTAGCTCTGCATCCCAGCCGCACCCTCGCAGTAAGTCCCGCCAGCTATCCGCCATCAACAATCCTCGTCCTCATTGCACCCACAGTCACACAGGTGTCGCGGCACAGAGGTGCACCCTAAGGAATGGGTGCACCAAGCGAACAGAACACAAGACATTGCTCCTGATGCAAGCTCGACCGCATTGCTTCCAGCACCGCCTGCCACTGCTGTGTCAGCTATCGCCAGGACAGAAGACAGGCGCCGCCAAGCCGCGTCTTTAACTAAGCGCAAGGCAACTGGCGGCGCCTCCGGCTCCAACCGCGGCAGTGGTGAAAACCTGGCTGGTGGAAGGAGCCAGACTGAAGGGCTGATGCAACCGCCTCAGGGCATGCATGGGGCCCGGACGTCTAGTGGTGATGAGGCACCTCCTCTAGTGAGGGCGCCCAAGCCACCGCTCAGCGAAGAGGAGCGGAAGGAGCGCAAGACGCGCAAGCAGCTGAGGAAGCTGCAGGCAAGGGAGGCAGAGCTGAACCGTGACCTGGATCAGCATAACCTCCTCCGGCCCATTCCAGAAGAAGCGGCGGGCGAGTCTGGACTTGACCGCATGGACCTCGATGGTCTAGCGGCGGTGGCCTCTGAGCCTCTCGACGCTCCATCCAGCGCTGGCGGTTCCTCAAGACAGCTGCGTAGCGCAGCGAGGTCGTTTGTCCCTCCAACATCTACGGAGGGTGCCTACCGGTATGATGGACGTGGCACGCCATCTTACCGCAAGGAGATTAAGAGGTGACCGTTCAGGAGATTCTGGGTCGCCCTAACTCCGAGACCCAGAGACCATGGAGAGGCTAGTGTAAAATGGAGACCCTATTCTGGGTCGCCCTAACTCCTGAACGGTCACCTCTGCAACATCAGCAGCATATACTGCTATATCCGCTAAGATATCAGTTTTGTCCCTGCGCTCGCGGAACACGCAGTTGGCACCGTACGCCTTCCACCACTCACGTACCTGCTCGTTGTCTTTACTACGAACAAAAATGGTGAGCGTCGCCATCATGTTAGGCGTGATGCTGCTCTTAATCTCCTTGCGGTAAGATGGACTTTGGCCCTTTCTCTGCAGCCTCCATCGCCCTACCTCTGGCCGCCGAAGCCAGGAAAGCAGGCAACTGGTCACACTTATCCAGGTAGTGATCACCGTGGCAGATCTGACAATTTTTAACTGCCATTGGTCTATTGGATGGGTAACCCGATCCTGTTGGTCTCTGCACATTGCTGTACCCACCACTCCCTCTTCCCGCTTGGTAAGGCCTGGATGACCCCGCGGCCTGCCCACGTTGCGGGTGCATTGTGCTTGGGTAACCCTCAGCACTTGTCCTCACCTCAGTTGCGTGACTGCGAGGTGTAGGATTCTGACCAGAGGTCTGGTGTCTTCTACCAGAATCCTTGCTACCTTCTGCAGCCAAGTCCTCGTACCTGATTCCTTTCCTGACCGGTGTCCTGACATGGTACTCATAGGCATTCTGCATCGCCTCAATAATCACACTTGCCTGGACGCTGAAATTGTCATCTTCAACACCTAGAGTCTGAAGCTCCCTCTCACACACCTCCTGGAGGTACACTGGAACCCCGCGCATGATCACATCAATGATAGAAGTTCTCTCAATAGTCCCATTGTAGGCGATCTTGTTAGACCCCTGGAACGCTGAGTAAACCGACAGGCACCTGATACCAAACTGTCTGGGGTTCTCACTGACGAGCACCGTCATGTCAAGCTGGTTCTGCTTACCCATGATGCATCCCTGGGTCCAGATAGCCATTTCGGCTGTCGTTGCAATGTTGAGGTAGCGCTTGGCCACCATCAACAGAGCTTCGATAAAGCTGTAAGGCTCATCCTGTAATGGATAAGGCTCGTACTCTCTTACTCCTGCCTCCTCGACCCCCATCAGGATCATCTTATTCCTCCTCATATTCCCCATGATGGTCTGAGTGCCATCCTGCAGGAAGTCATTCATGGTACTACCGTCCCTTCCCTCGATAGCTCTCATCAGGGGCGGCATTGCACTGGGGCACAGGTATTCCAGCTCAGCAAAATGCTTTTTGAGAAAAGCGACCCCTGCTGGCAGCATCGTGCTCATAATAATGCTCACCTGAGCAGACACAGCGTCGTGCAACCTGTGCACATTATTCCCCCAGGACAACCTGAGTGATCGTTTCCATATCATGTGAGAGATAATACTCTCAGTCGCTGAAATTCAACAACCTTTGATGAGTCGATCACCGTCTTCCCATCTAATTTGACATCAGTCAGCCAATTTACTGGACCCGGTGTAGCACTTTCTGAATCAGGGCGTCCACCAGGATCTCCTCCTGCAGGAGCATGACTCCTAGAAGGGTCTGCTGACCCGAACAACACACCATGTTTTGACACCCATCTGAGACCGGGAGGCTGACCCCCACCAGAAGGTGGTCCACCATTAGGTAGTTGGTTACCTCCTGCTGGTCCTTGGCTATAGCCAGTTCCCGTCCCACCACCGTGGAACTCACCTCGATCTTGTTGTCCATACCGCAAGTTTTGATTCAGGCCTTGCCCATGCGACTGACCTTGGTTTTGATCTCGACCGTGACGTTGACCAGAATACTGGTGCTGTCTCTGTCCTTGATTGGAATCCCTTACCGCTTGCGGAAACGGGTGATGCATCCCATCTGAATACGCAGATTGAAACCCATTCCACGTGGACTCCCTAAGTGCCTGTTGAGCAGGCCTGAACCTACTCTGATCTTCCTGGAACGACTCATTATGACTACATTCCGGGACCGTTCCAGCGGCCGTACCTCTGGTGGCTGCCCTGAGGGGCTCAGTGATCATTGCAGCGTTTCTAGCTGCCTCCTCAACTTGTTGCCGACGATCATATTCATGCAACAGTCTCTGGGCAAGAGCCGCCCTCTCCCGAGCTGCTCTAACCCTGGAGCTATCCAGACCAGAACCATCTAAGCCCTGAGTGATAGGAGTATTCCAATTGGAATGCTCAGTGCCTACAGCCGTGTGAAAAGACTGTGATACAGCAGGTCCCGTAAAGCGGTTACCTTGTGCTTGGGGTTCTCCAGCGGTGACATCATCCCCGGTGCTTCCCCCCGATCCTTCACCTTCATGCTCTTCCGACACGGACGCCAAACCTTGCATACGTGGCACAGAATCTTCATAACGTCCAGACTGTGGGTAGATTGGTATGTTGTGCATCTGTCCAGCCGACCTTGCAGGGACTTGCGGCGGCGGCGGTGGCGGCGGCGGATATGATGATCCAGATTCCACACCATGACCTTCTCTCCTCACAGATGCACCCTGAACAGGCGCAGCATTGGAAGGAGGGACAGAGGCGACAACAGCGACGGGCAGGAATACTGGGATATCAGCAACAAGCACATGCACTGGTACATTACGCGCCATGCGCTCGTGCACCGCAAAAGGCGCAGCAGACTGCATTGGAGCAGTGACCTCGGGAGCACGCGTGGATCATGTTACTGACTCGACAGAGCCAGCCTGTGAACCACCGTCACTAGCAGTGTCAAAAACTGGTACTGCTAGTCGAGTAGCAGCCGTCATCTTTGACGGAGTTCCACAATTCTCATACTTAACACTCTCCCTTCTGAGATACTCATACACAGGGTTGGGCTGTAGTATGGTCAGTCTTTCTGCAGTTTCAGTATCAACGACAGACCTTGTCACCTTTTTAGGTGACACTGCCATTGCTGCTCTGTTAGCTACCATCCTTTCGTCCATCAAGAGATTCTTCTTGTCATCGAGCTCGTCGTACTCTTCCTTACTACAGTTAAGAGCTAGGTTTGTCAACGCGAGCTCTGCCAATTCCACTGCTTCATGCTTGATCCTGACAGAGTCCATGCGTGCCTGATCGGCTCCAGCTCTATCATACAGCTTCTGCCAGTTAGACCTGAATGCCTCAATTAAAGGTATAGGGAGAGAAGAGGTCTCTTTTACATCAGCCTCAGGGTGCACCTTTGCCGCTAACACCTTTGCCGCTAGAGCACCCCTTGTGTTCTGAGCAACACTATCCGTTGCTATCTCTTGAACGATTTTGGGCATTTCTACAGCCCCTGATCCGCTCATCTTCACCTTTTTATCGGCTTTAGAACGACCGATTTCCGCTACAGTCGACTAGAGGTGAAACTAGTCGGACTTTTTCTTTCTTAAACAAGTACTAATAAACTCTTACAGAGCTTATAGTAGGAGCTTCTCGATCCACTGCTGTAACTCAGTGAACTCAGCTCGATAACAGGTGTTAGCTCTTGCTACTTCACCTGGACTTCTTCGATGCTGTTGACAGGATCTCGTAAAGCCTCGACTCTTGAGGTACTTATAGGTTTCCTGGGACGACCTTGGGCGAATGTGGCCGTTGATCTGCTGTGTTGAGTCGCTTGCTTGGCGACTTCTGGTGACTGAAGATATCTCTGATGAATCAGATGGTCGACTTGGAGCCAAAGGAAAGGCTGTAGGTTGGAGATGTGATGGTGGGTTGGTGGTAATATCCAGCTGTAAAGCTGGAGATATGTCTTGTTAAGAGGCAGGAATAACTATAATTGCTGCAGATAGTCGACTGTTGGCCTAGATGCTCTGCCAGCTTCGTATTAGGAGACTTGTTGATGCTTATAGGGTCGCTGTTCGGCTGTTGGCCTAGCTGCTCTGCCAGTTTCCCCTTAGTAAGACTTTGGTTGACGATTAACTTGCAGATCGATAATCAGGAACAATAGCTGGAAACGTTAAGAGTCTATTGAAGGCCGTGAGATCAAGTAAGAAATAAAAAGTAAAGGACCCAGTTCGGGATCCTCTAAGACGGCAAACACACTTGTATAGGTTCACACATAACTTCCAACCGAAAAAGCAGTTGGCGCAGTCAAACGCACGGTGCAGTCATACGTCGTGACACAGGTGCGTCGGCAGCGAGAATGCACAAAGCGTAATCGACAAGCCCTGTATAGCAGGTGGATCCAGACCGCACGTGACCGACGCTGCTGCCACCACCACCGCCGGCGCTGTTGCTGCACCCGCTACCTCCGCTGTCGCTGCGCCCAGACCACTGTGAAGTGTGAATGCTGCCGCCAGCTCGGCTTCTCACAATTTGAAAAATGCAATCTGACCAGGCAGGCTCACTCCACCTGAGGACAGTCAAAGGTTTAGGGAGTTCAAGGTGTTCATCAAGGTATGAAATATGCGTTTGAGCACCAAGGGTGCTGGTATGTTGTGATGTTCTATGTTTAGACCAGTTCCCCTGACCAGTGCCATTACGTATTTCCCCAATCTCCAGATCTCTGCGTCCCATATTTGGTACTTCCAGTTGGTATTTCTGTTAACTTAGATGGCAATTCAGATCCAGATCCAGGTTGTGCCACTTTTGTATATGAGCCCTGTGGGAAGGCACTGAGCAAGTGTCATGTTGTTCAATGACTCAGGCTGATGAGCATGACGAGGTTTACTAGTTATCGACAGACCTTTTCCCATCAGTTTGTTTCTTTCTGACATAACACCTCTGGGCCATCATTTAGGCACATTTCATGTCACGCATCGAATCTGATGCTCCGATGAGCAAAATGATTCAAATATCTGGCGTGAAGAATACCCACTCATGGCCGTGAATCCCATGATGTATTTATTCAATTGCAAAAGACATGCCTGCCTCCTCGACCTCCTCCCTGATCCATATTTGTGTTCGTGATTTCCCGTAAATCATCCAAATAACAGAGGACGAAGGAGATAGAACACGTCCCGCGTCCCAAGCCAGCCTAGTGAGTGGCATTCACTAGCATTCACCCCTCAGCCCCGAGTTAAATGAGCACCCAGTAACCCAGGTTTGTACTTACGACATTCCACAAACCTTCAAAAACACCAAAAATAGCTGGCACAAAACAGTGCACGTGCACTCGTGGACAGCAAACGACAAAAGTAAATTCAAATTCAAAAAAAGTTACATCCTCTCCAGCTGGTTCACAATATCCGTCTTCAGCTTGGGGATCCGCTCCAGGCACTCCTTTCCGCACTCCTCCATGCAGCCGTTGAACTTGTTCTGCGCGCGCTCCTGATCCGCGGCCTTGGCGTCATAGCCCATGGTGTCCTGCAGGTTTCACGTATATTTACATTCAAATGCTACACAGGTACCGTATCAGTTACATTTATAAAATGTAAAATGCCATGCAGGGATCGGGATGCCAAATGTAAAATGCCATACAGTTATTGGGATGCCAAATGCCAAATGCCATACAGGTGTTGGGATGCCAAATGTAAAAATGCCATACAGGTGTTGGGATGCCAAATGCCAAATGCCATACAGGTGTTGGGATGCCATATGCCATACAGGTACTGGGATGGGCACCATGACAGTGCCCTTTCCATTCATCCCAGCAGAGCCTAAGATTTAGGTTGGTGACAGTATTCTTCCTTTTGCTTCCCCAGGTCCTCCCACATTGCCGTGTTGTGCGGCTGCCCGACACCGTCCCCCATCGCCGCTGCCCCATGCTCTCACCTTGGCAAGGTCTTGGCAGCGAACCGCACACCGTTGGAATCGTTCCTGCACAACACACACAGCAATGTTATACGTTGTATGCGTTGGTTACTCTTCAGCTACATTCCGGCCTGCACAACACGCACACACACACAAAATTTACATGTTGTACGCTTGGGTTACTCTTACGCTACATTCCAGCCTGCATGATGCGCACACACAAATGTTATATGTTATACACTTTGGTTACTCTTCAGCTACAGTCCGGCCTGCACTACACACACATCAATGTTATACATTGTACACTTTGCTTACTCTTCAGATACGTCCCGGGCTGCACGACGCACGCATATCATTGTGATTCGCAGTGCAAGTAAGGTACCCTTCAGCTACATTTCGGTTCAAACGTTTTACACTTTTACTTTGTACACTTTGGCTTTTCTTCAGCTACATCCCCGCCTGCAAGCCAGAAGAGCCTGGTCCAGCCAACCATGCCCAATAACTGATTCACACTAAGCCAAAAGGGGGAACAAGGGTCGACCAGCGACGGGGCGGAGTTATGCCTGTAGCAGTGTTTCTTTCAGTTCGCACTATAATTGATTCGGGGGCCGCCGGGCGGCCATTGCTGGGCCAATCGGGAGCACTCCTTGACTGGCCCATGGCCGGTGGCTTGAGCAGTAGGGCTTCTTGCATCAGGCCCCCACGGCCAAAGTCCATGGGGTAGCTAAAGGCTAGCTGAAGCGTGCTAACATGATCACTGGACTGTAGCAGTATTTCTTTCAATTCACACCAGACCAGCTTCGGGGGGCTGCCGGCGGTCACGCATGGGCCCGTTATGCTTAACCTTAACCACCCTACGGCCGGTCGCATAGCACCTCCACCTGATAGGACACAAATTGGACGCTTGAGGCCGTGATATAGCTGACCGGCGGCCACCAGCCCACCACTGGGCTGAACCTTGACCGCCCTATGGCCGGTGGCCCAAGCAGGGCTTGTCGCACCAGGCTCCCCTAGGCTCTAAAGCCGGTGGCCCAAGCAGGGCTTGTCACACCAGGCCCCCCTCGGCTCTATAGCCGGTGGCCCAAGCAGGGCTTGTCGCACCAGGCCCTCCTCGGCTCTAAAGCCGGTGGCCCAAGCAGGGCTTGTCGCACCAGGCCCCCTCGGCTATATAGCCGGTGGCCCAAGCAGGGCTTGTCGCACCAGGCCCTCCTCAGCTCTATAGCCAGTGGCCCAAGCAGGGCTTGTCGCACCAGGCCCCCCTCGGCTCTATGGCGAGTGGCCCAAGCAGGGCTTGTCGCACTAGGCCCCCCTCGGATCTATAGCCGGTGGCCCAAGCAGGGCTTGTCGCACCAGGCCCCCTCGGATCTATAGCCGGTGGCCCAAGCAGGGCTTGTCGCACCAGGCCCTCCTCGGCTCTATAGCCGGTGGCCCAAGCAGGGCTTGTCGCACCAGGCCCCCTCAGCTCTATAGCCGGTGGCCCAAGCAGGGCTTGTCGCACCAGGCCCTCCTCGGCTCTATAGCCGGTGACCCAAGCAGGGCTTGTCGCACCAGGCCCCCCTCGGCTCTATGGCCGGTGGCCCAAGCAGGGCTTGTCGCACCAGGCCCCCCTCGGCTCTATAGCCGGTGGCCGAAGCAGGGCTTGTCGCAACAGGCCCTCCTCGGCTCTATAGCCGGTGACCCAAGCAGGGCTTGTCGCACCAGGCCCCCCTCGGCTCTATGGCCGGTGGCCCAAGCAGGGCTTGTCGCACCAGGCCCCCTCGGCTCTATAGCCGGTGGCCCAAGCAGGGCTTGTCGCACCAGGCCCCCTCGGCTCTATAGCCGGTGGCCCAAGCAGGGCTTGTCGCACCAGGCCCCCCACGGCTCTATAGCCGGTGGCCCAAGCAGGGCTTGTCGCACCAGGCCCCCCTCGGCTCTATAGCCGGTGGCCCAAGCAGGGCTTGCCGCACCAGGCCCCCTCGGCTCTATAGCCGGTGGCCCAAGCAGGGCTTGTCGCACCAGGCCCCCCTCGGCTCTATAGCCGGTGGCCCAAGCAGGGCTTGCCGCACCAGGCCCTCCTTGGCTCTATAGCCGGTGGCCCAAGCAGGGCTTGTCGCACCAGGCCCCCTCGGCTGTATAGCCGGTGGCCCAAGCAGGGCTTGTCGCACTAGGCCCCCTCGGCTCTATAGCCGGTGGCCCAAGCAGGGCTTGTCGCACCAGGCCCCCCTCGGCTCTATTGCCGGTGGCCCAAGCAGGGCTTGTCGCACCAGGCCCTCCTCGGCTATATAGCCGGTGGCCCAAGCAGGGCTTGTCGCACCAGGCCCTCCTTGGCTCTATAGCCGGTGGCCCAAGCAGGGCTTGTCGCACCAGGCCCTCCTCGGCTCTATAGCCGGTGGCCCAAGTAGGGCTTGTCGCACCAGGCCCTCCTCAGCTCGATAGCTGGTGGCCCAAGCAGGGCTTGTCGCACCAGGCCCTCCTTGGCTCTATAGCCGGTGGCCCAAGCAGGGCTTGTCGCACCAGGCCCCCTCAGCTCTATAGCCGGTGGCCCAAGCAGGGCTTGTCGCACCAGGCCCTCCTCGGCTCTAAAGCCGGTGGCCCAAGCAGGGCTTGACGCACCAGGCCCTCCTCGGCTCTATAGCCGGTGGCCCAAGCAGGGCTTGTCGCAACAGGCCCTCCTTGGCTCTATAGCCGGTGGCCCAAGCAGGGCTTGTCGCACCAGGCCCCCCTCGGCTCTATAGCCGGTGGCCCAAGCAGGGCTTGTCGCACCAGGCCCTCCTCGGCTCTATAGCCGGTGGCCCAAGCAGGGCTTGTCGCACCAGGCCCTCCTCGGCTCGATAGCTGGTGGCCCAAGCAGGGCTTGTCGCACCAGGCCCTCCTCGGCTCGATAGCCGGTGGCCCAAGCAGGGCTTGTCGCACCAGGCCCCCTCAGCTCTATAGCCGGTGGCCCAAGCAGGGCTTGTCGCACCAGGCCCCCTCGGCTCTATAGCCGGTGGCCCAAGCAGGGCTTGTCGCACCAGGCCCCCCTCAGCTCTATAGCCGGTGGCCCAAGCAGGGCTTGTCGCACCAGGCCCCCTCAGCTGTATAGCCGGTGGCCCAAGCAGGGCTTGTCGCACCAGGCCCCCTCGGCTCTATGCCGTGATGTAGCTGATACACCCGTTGTACATAAATAACGACCGCATGCAAAAACTGCAAGACTATTCATTTCTGCCCTCCTTGCAGTGCATACCCCGGTGCGCTCCCACCTGGAAGTCTTGCATGTAATTCTGGATCAGCTTTTGCGACTGGGTCGACACTTGGGAGCAGCGCTCAACGCTGCGGTAGCAAGGGGGATGGGGAATCAGCATCAGCATCAACCGCAGCTGCGGTTGCTGTTGTAGGCTGGCAGCAGCAGGGAGGCAACAGCCCCAGAATCAACGTCAGCATGGCCGCCATGATTGCATGGCTTGTGCTTTGTTGACTCAGATCCAGTAGATCCTGTGAGAGGATCTGAAGCATCGCTCAGATCTAGTAGATCCTGTGACAGAATCACGGCATGCACAGTCTGTGGCCATGGATCAGGACCTGCCCACTTCGGCCATGGCAGCCATGTGCCCATGTGTGTGTGGGTGTGCCTGCTTCAGTTCAATCGCTGATACCCAGAAGTTCCTGAGCGGCAATCTCTGAGACCCAGAAGTTCCTTTACTAGGATCATGGCATGGCCGAGGCGTAGGGTCTATCTATATAGCAGGACCTGTCCCTAAAGCAGGACCCATCCACCTAGGACACTTTACTGGTAACCAAGCCACATCTTGTGGGGCAACCCTCCCGCAGACATCATATTACCATGTGGTCGAAATTGCGCTCAGCAGCTCGCACTAGGCGGCCCTGTCATAACAGTTATTACAGGGTGATTAGGCTTCGCTTTAGCTACAGCCCAGACTATGGCCGGTATGGCTTGGAGCAGCAAGACCTTTTGCTTGGGCCACCGTCCCTAGATCAGACAGCATTCGGTCCCAATCAGCCCACATGGCGACTGCCCAGCAGCCCCCCAAAGGTAGTCTGGTATTAAGGTGCTCTCGAAAAGAAGCACTACCTGTATTTTTTAAATAAATTTACGAAGCACCCGAATGTGGCCCAGCCTTAAAAGTACATCAGGAACGTAGAGCCTGATGCCATGTGCCAGCAGTTGACCCTGCTCTGTGAAGAGTAGCGGCAGTCCATCGACCCCCTGATGTCCCTGTCACAGCCTGCCTGCTGCCTCAACCCTCCATGACACCATGTACAAATATCTATGATTTAGAGAGCACCGGACCACACATTGAGGGATGCCGAGGTGCAGCTGAAATGTAGCTGAAGCACACCGTGACATAAGCAGTGACATGCACTCAGTGACTGATCAAGCCTAAGAGGCTTCAACTATCATCCCCCCCACCACACACAGGGCTGTTGAAGTATGGAGCGAAAGCCACTACAGACATCTTGCGCAATATGTCCGTCGTGGCTTGCGTTCCAAACTTCAACAAGGGCTGTATATCAGCCTTGGAGCAGGTGCACCACACCATATCCTGGACAGCTCCCATGGGCCAGAGGCCTCCATTATCCCATCCTCCGGAATTCCACACCAGCCTTCCAGTTGCCACACCCCACCATGCACTGGTCAGGTCCCAGATGCCTCACCTAAAGTACCATATCCTAGGGGATCGCATATCAGCCTTGCAGCTGCTGCACCCAGCCCTGTACTGGTCGGGTCCTACTGGCCAGAGGTCTCAAATGTCCCACCCTCCTCGGGGATTCCGTACCAGCCTTGAAGCTGCTGTAGGTCGTCGTTGGTGTCGCAGCACCTTGCACAGCACAGAAACGCGTCCTTCTGCTTCGGTAGCAGGTGCTGCTTCTGGATGTCCGAGACCATCGCCTCCATCTTGCGCTCCACCTGCTGGATGCTCTGAGGTACGGCCATGATTTATTGCTATTAATAGAATAAGCACGCTCGCTCGATCAGCCTGAATGTAAGGAGGTTTGGGTCGACGGGTGGGGGAGTGATCCCGTTGCTGCTGCAACAGTGTGGAGGTTGGACGTGTCAAGTGTGGAACCTGGCTTGGTGTTTGGGCGGGCTCGGGGAACTCCCTGCTCAGCGGGCTCGCCTGAGAATGTGAATAGCAAAAATCGAAAGTGGAGCGCAATTTTAACTTCAACGAATTATACAATCTGCACAGCACTGAAGATCAGTGGCGAGGCCCTCACGCCCCCTCCTCCTCCTTCCGTTATAGATCACAACCCTGATGGCATGTTCCGACACTGCCTAGAGCAACATTCGCATCGACTTCAGTCTCTGAGGGACACGCAAGGTACCTATCACACATCTTGCATGTCATGCATGCCATGAATCAGTGCTGCACACATGAGCATCAGTCGCGCTGCTCATGCACAAGATGACATCGCTCATGTGCCGCTGGGTTGTCATTTATTTATTATTTACGGTAATTTCAACTTAAATTGAATCTCTGAATAGACATAGAGGCACATGCCCCACTGCCTCCTCAGTGGCCCAATGGAAATGATATGGATGAGGGTTTTTCAGGGCCAGGACCCCATTCAACTTGGTCGTATAGCAGGACAACCCTCACCTCAGGTACATGCATCTGCTGCCGATGCTTCTGCTGAGCTCACTCTTTCCAATCCCCCTCTGCACTGCATGCGTGCAGAGGCGCAAAGAACCCAGGCCCTCGAGCATGCAGACACGAGTGTCGTACTGCTAGCGCGGAAACTGGACCAGGACGTCCTTGAGGTGTGGCAGATTGAAAGTGCGAATGTGGGTTTAAGTGTGGAGACTGGATCAGGACGTCCTTGAGGTGTGGATGCATGAAAGTGTGGGTGCTGGTGTGGATCAGCATGTCCTTGAGATGTGGCAGGATGCAAGTGTGAATGCGGGTGTGGCTAGATCAAGGCATCCTTTAGTTGTGGCAGGATAAAAGCTTAAGCATGAGCGTGGTTACAAGTGCATGTGCGTGTGTGTGTCTTATAGCCAATAATCAATCGATTCTGCACCAGCATCCAACGCCCCTGTCCAGAATACGTATCCCTCAGTCCTACTGCCAGCTATGCTCATGAGGCAAATCGTGCCTGTCAAAAAGGCAGCACTTTATTGTATGGCGCTTCAGCTACTATTCGGCTACATCTTGGCCTAGAGCTGGGTGGGCTCAGTAAAGCAGGCCCTGCTGCTGGTCAACGCTTGGTCAGCATTGGCCCTATGGCGGCCGCTCAATGGCCTGCTGAAGGTAGTACGGTGCGCACACAAAATAAAGACTGCCACAAAGTACAGTTACGGTGTTTTGCAACAGGCAGAGATCTGGCATTATAAACAGTCACATGCATCCCATCATCGAATCGATCTGTAGGTCTCTGGTGCTGCTGTTGCTGCTACATATGTACAACCACCACTTTCAAACAGATCAGGCGTTATGGGCATTCCCATGCATTCCTTCACCATGTTCATCTGCTGCCTCCTTTCGCCACTGCTGCGGCAGATCTAAAATGCAATCAGGCGTTCAACAGATCAGGCGTGCAACAGATCACTTGTATTACAGCAGATCATGCGACATGCGTTATGGACATTCCCATGCATTCCTTCACTCTGTTCATCTTCTCAAAACCCCTTTGGCCACTCAAAACAGATCAGGCATTATGGACATTCCCATGTATTCCAGCAACATGTTCATCTACCCACCCCTTTGGCCGCTGCTGCTGCAGATCTACAACAATCAGCTGGAGATAGAGCGAAGGTCGCGGCTTGCCAAGGAGGAGCTTGCTCGCTATCACGCCAACATCACAGAGCTGGGAAGCCTTGTGCGCCAGGTCAGCTTCCATTCTATTTTATTGGCCACCAGACCACCCATGCTGGGCCGCCCCCTCGGCCGCAAAAAAAATGATAGGGACCAAACCTGAACCAGCCTAAGGCTGGCGACTTCAGTAGCATGGTAGGCCGTGTGTGCAGCCTCCGGTAGGTAGCTGAGCTGTAGCTGAACAGTTCCGTATTTTAATTCCAAGCTCTGAATGCCCAACGCACCGTTCCTGGCATTTGCAGCAATGTGTTTGACACCTTGTGGGGTCCTGATCAGCGTGCTTCGGTTAATCCTCAGCAGCAGTGCACCTCCCAGTGTGCGCCACATCAGGCTTGCAGAGCATGCTGACCTGTCATGATAGGGCTTTATAAACCCTGGACATGAGCCCTTGAACCCATCCAAGGCAAGACTTGCCCCACATCGCCATGTCGCAGTTATACTTCGGAATGTTCAACGCTCAGAGCTCTAATCCCTGAACCCTGAACTTGAACTCTGACCCCTCTATCCAGGTGACAGTTGCACTAAGGGAGGTTTAGGGCTTGGGTTTCTAATCCCTTCACCCTGAACCTGAACCCTGACCCCTCTATCCAGGTGACCGTTGCACTAAGGGAGGTTTAGGGCTCAGGGCTTTAATCCCTCAACCCTGATCCTGAACCCCTGACCCCTCTATCCAGGTGACCGTTGCACTATGGGAGGTTTAGGGCTCGGGTCTCTAATCCCTTAACCTGAACCCCTGACCCCTCTATCCAGGTGACCGTTGCACTAAGGGAAGTTTAGGGCTTGGGTCTCTAATCCCTCAAACCAGAACCCTGACCCCTCTACCCAGGTGATTGTGGCATGGAGGGAGGTTTATGGCTTAATGCTCTTATCCCCTCAAACCTGAACCCTGACCCCTCTACCCATGTGATTGTGGTACGGAGGGAAGTTTAGGGCTTTATACTCTTCTCTCTCAACCCTGACCCCTCTACCCAGGTGACGGTTGCATTGAGGGAGGTGGGAGACCTAGGGAACTACATCACTGTTGTGGAGGATCAGGCTCGCAGGCTGGCACAGGGCAGGGAGCAGGCAGCACCAGCTCCAGAACCACCAGCAACAGCACAATTGCAAGCTCTGGCAGCAGCACCAGGAGGTCGCGGCAGCAGCAGCAGCAGCAGCAGCAGAAACGGGGGTTCTGAAAACCAGTAGCGGAAACCCTGCCGTGACATTCTTTTTGTGTGGAACGAAACATAGGTCAAACGACAGCAAGCCAGCAGTAGCAGCGGCAGCAGCAGCAGCGGAAGCGGGGGTTCTGAAAACCAGTAGCGGAAACCCTGCCGTGACATTCTTTTTTGTGTGGAACGATACATAGGTCAAACGACAGCAAGCCAGCAGTAGCAACGGCAGCAGCAGCAGCGGAAACGGGGGTTCTGAAAACCAGTAGCGGAAACCCTGATATTACATTTTGGTGCATGGAACATTATATAGGTCAAAGGACAGCAAGCCAGCAGTAGCAGCGGCAGTGACGGTGTTGGTGACAAATATCTGCAGTGTTGGATTTGAATCTTCAGGTTAAGATCTAGAAGGTTCTGATATTTTGGCGGAAGAGCCACTTCGAACTCTTAGGGCAGAACAGGGTTCAGGCTGGACAGCAGCAATTGCAGGAGTTAATGTTGAAGTAGGCACGTCTTGACAATCGGAGCAAGCATACTCGGCTGTGACTGCTGTCATTTTCGAGTGCTCATTTCCCAGTGGTCTGAGGTCTTTTTTTGAACTAGGCCCAGCGTCGGTCCCCATCGTTTGTGGCAGAGCAGCTGCTGCAGCGGACTGTGCGGTGCGAAGACTCTGCCGAGGCTGGCGACGCTGCGAGCATTCCCATCCGCTCTTTTCCATCAGCAGGCTACTGATGGCTACTTCACCTCCTCAAGACAGCCGCTGGCAGTGCGACCCTGTCACCCTCTACGGCATTGTGCAGGTGAAGCCCTTGTGTTTAGGGTTTGGGGTTTGGGGATTTATGAGGTCAGGGTTTGTGGTTCAGGCTTTGGGGAAGAACCCTGAAGAGGGGGGGGGGGGGGCAAACCCTGAGATGCAAACCCTGTGGGAAGCTATGGGGAGCTGTGGGAACCCAGAGGAACCTGGGGAAGAACCCTGAAGGTGTGTATGGGGGCAAACCCTAGGAGGCAAACCCTGTGGGAACCCGGAGGAAACTGGAGGGAACCTGGTGGGAACCCTGGGCACGGGGGAGAACCCTGAAGGTGTGTGTGTGGGGGGGTCAAATCCTAGGAGGTAAACCCTGTGGAAACCCCAGGGGGGCTGGAAAACATCTTGGGGATAACTCTCTGTGGGGCTTCCGCTGGGACAGTTGGGACCAAACTTTGAGTAGCATACGTCCGGCGGCCCAAGAAACTGGGCATACAGGACCAAGACCAAGCAGCCGCGGGCTGGATCCGTCGCCTCAAGGGAGATTTGCAGGAGAGGGGCGGAGAGATTGGCCAAGGAGAGCTCATCATGGGGTTTAACTGGGTTCCGGAGCTACAAGGGTGGAACAAGTAATCAGGAGTGCTGCTGCACAGCACATAAAGGGATGAAGAGCGGTCAGGTATGTGACTTTTCATAGTGCAGGTGCGGACGGGTTCCGGTGCTGCAAGGGTGAAGCAAACTGGTTGCCAGTCGAGGGAGGATCAGCAATTTGTTGATATTGGACCGATGGGGGGGGGGGGGGGGGGGGGGGGGTTACAACTTTTCTTGCCTCTCACCCCCCCCCCCCCTCTTTGCGTTATTTCTCTAAGGATCATTCAAACTTAGCTACCGGTATTCAATTTGCAAACATCATAGATAACATTATTGTTTACAACCCCGTGTAAGCCTTGCCACGTGTGTGGGGGGGGGTTCCCACCCCACTAAACAGCTTGGCCTGACTCTGCCCAACACGGCATGGGGATGTCCCCCACCCTGCCCCTGCTCCCATGTCCTCTCCCCCCCCTCGGTCGGGACCCCGTGCCACAGGATCAGTGCAGGCACACGCACCATTTGCAACGCCATCGGCAGCAGCTGTTCTGGGACTTGCTGCTGGTGCTGCGCGGCGGGCGCCCGGCTATGATGCTCGACTACGCGCCTGTCCCCTTGGCAGCGCTGGCGCGGCTGATGGAGGCGGTCCAGAAGGGGACGGGGGTGACGTGTGAGTAGTTGGGGTTTGGCCCCCAATGGGGCTGACAGGTACATTGTCAGAGCATCTACTGAGCCACCCAGCCAGCCTTTGTGGGGTTGAGGGTTGAGGGTAGAATGGGCCAGGCAGTGCAGATGGAAGGATATCAGTTTGTGGCGACCAAGAAATAAAGGTGGATATTGCGTGTGGTGTCAAACAGAGGAAGTGCACATGATGCAAAAACAAAGTCTAGGTGTCAGCTGGGGTGTAGGGTCGAGGGTATAGGCCAGTGTCAGTTGGGGTGTAGGTAGGGTCGAGGGTATAGGCCAGTGTCAGCTGGGGTGTAGGGTCGAGGGTATAGGCCAGTGTCAGCTGGGGTGTAGGGTCGAGGGTATAGGCCAGTGTCAGCTGGGGTGTAGGGTCGAGGGTATAGGCCAGTGTCAGCTGGGGTGTAGGGTCGAGGGTATAGGCCAGTGTCAGCTGGGGTGTAGGGTCGAGGGTATAGGCCAGTGTCAGCTGGGGTGTAGGGTCGAGGGTATAGGCCAGTGTCAGCTGGGGTGTAGGGTCGAGGGTATAGGCCAGTGTCAGCTGGGGTGTAGGGTCGAGGGTATAGGCCAGTGTCAGCTGGGGTGTAGGGTCGAGGGTATAGGCCAGTGTCAGCTGGGGTGTAGGGTCGAGGGTATAGGCCAGTGTCAGCTGGGGTGTAGGGTCGAGGGTATAGGCCAGTGTCAGCTGGGGTGTAGGGTCGAGGGTATAGGCCAGTGTCAGCTGGGGTGTAGGGTCGAGGGTATAGGCCAGTGTCAGCTGGGGTGTAGGGTCGAGGGTATAGGCCAGTGTCAGTTGGGGGTCAGGCTAAAGACATGCGTCAGCTGGGGTGGAGGGTTTCGGGTTTAGAACAGTGTCAGCTGGGGTGTTGGTTTAAGGGTTTAGGCCAGTGTCAGGTGGAGATCAGCTTGCTGCTGGTGGCTGTGGAACCCAGGACTGCTCAGGGGGATGGCAGCTGGCAGCTCTGGACGCTTCCGCCTCACTCTCCCCCTCCCCCGCTGCATCGCCGCTGCAGGCGCGATCCTCAGCTGGGGCACCGGCTGCCACCTGCTCTGCAACCTCGGGCTGATGCTGGAGCGCCTGGGGGAGGCGCTCGCCCTGGCTGCGCCCGCGTGCCCGCTCGGGCACTCGGAAGCTGCCGCGCTCATGCTGGGCTTCACGGGGGCCGACGGGGGCGAGGCGGCGGGCGTGCAGTGGTTGGATTCGGTCGAGACCAAGGTGTGGGCGTGCGAAAGTGTGGACGTGGAAAACTGTGCAGTTTTTTGCTGCAAATTGTTGCTGGGTGCTTCCAGTTCTGGATGCAGGCTCTCAGCGGGCAGCAGGAACATAAGGGGGGCTAGCTGAAGGGGGGGGAGGGAAGGCTGACTGATGGGTAGGGGGGAGGAGAGGCTGAGGGCTTTGGGGGAGGGCGAGGAGGTGCTGAGGGGCATCAGGGAAATGGGGGGGGGGGGATCAGGGTAGAGATGCTGAGGGGCATCGGGGGAAGGGGGGGAGGTACTAAGGGATTTGTGGGAATGGGGGGGGGGTCTGAGATCTGACATTGGTGGTGATGGGAGAGGCCGGGGAAGGGGGGAGGGGCTAGTGAGGGCTGTCTCATTCCCTTGCACCAGGTTGCATGCGCGAATGCAACCAGTCCCCCACATGATCTGTGGCGATCACCGGGATTTACAACGGCCTCTCTGACACCCCCACTCGCAGCCACACAAATAGCTGAGGCGGAATAAATGGCATTTATCTAGGTCTAAAAAGCTAAGGACTTCAATGGTCAACTCAAAGATTTTATCCTCTCTGCCCCCAGGCCGTCCTGTCGTCTCTGAGGCCCCTAGAGGACGCCCTGCTGGCGCAACAGAGCCTGCTGCGTAATGACCGGCAACAGCAGCAGCAGCAGCAGCGACAGCCTGGCAGTACAGTTGTACGAGTCGACCTGGAGCGTCTTGCGGGCCTGCCCCTGATGCCCACCCTCAACGGCTGGCTCCTGGGCTACCCTGCCATCTATGTGGTGCGCAGTGCATCTGGGGCAACGCGCGCCGCCAGGATCCTTTCGATGGACGACGTCACGGTGTTCAAGGCCAGCATACCGGTGGCAGCCGCAGCAGCCGTGGAGCAGCAACAGCCTGGTCTAAGGACAGGCCCGTCTAGGACCAGCGCTAGGCACGCACCCCCGGTAGCAGCTTGGGGAGCCGCGTCAGCAGCTGAGGCAGGAGGAGAGGGGACAGCGGCGGTAGTGGGTGCAGCAACAGCGCCGGTGGTAGTGGTGGCGGCGGAAGCATCGGTCAGGTGTGGCCTGGACCCACCTGTGCAGGGCTTGTCGATTACGCTTTGTGCATTCTCGCTGCCGACGCACCTGTGTGACTTTGGGTGCTATGAGGATGACGATGGCGGAGCGGCGGCTGTTGATGTGTCGCCGAATTTCCTGGTCCCTGCAGCAGGTGCATCTCGCGCCTCTGACCTCATCGGGCGCGTGGGGGCGTGGGGCGCTCGCCTGCGGGACTCGCTGCGAGGATGCGGCTGGGATGGGGAGCTAGCGTGTGTGCGCGAGGACCGGGGGATGCAGCCCATTTCGTTGTGAAAGGAAGAAACTGGGGTGTAGGGTTTGAAGCTGCTTCAGCTGGGGGGTTAAGGGTTTGGAGCTGATTCAGCTCAGGTTCAGAGTGGCTGCGTTGACGTTGTGCCCACGACAGCTGATGCTCCCGAGAAGTTCTGCTGATGACCTGCCATGTGCTGCTGAAGAACGCTGACCCAGGCAATTCTCATGGTTCAATCCTAACTGCTTATTGCGAAGTGCTTCGGCTACACTTCGACTGCAACCTGGCCTACAGCCGGCAGGGCTCGGTGCAGCAGGCCCTGTTGCTTGAGCCACTGGCGGTAGGACTGACAAGGTTTGCTCTTCATCGGCCCATCAGTGCCCCCAGCAGCCCCGAATGGTGGTATGGCGAGTAAGTAAAGGAGCACCGTCACTCAGATACCGCCATGTGGTTTAGACCTGTTGGCCTTGTCACAGACTCGCAAGACAGTTGCTGTAGCCGGCTTGGCCCATCGCATGTACCCTTATCAGCACGCTCTGATTGACAGCACGGTCCACGCCTTAGGGGGGTCCAGTGCCTGCAATATTTTGTGGATACAAATCCGGTACCCAGAAATATCTGGTTGCAATACTTTCTTAGTTTCTTTTGGGCCTTAATGCCTAACGAAGTGCAAATATTGGCTTGCCTTCATAACCAACAGGCATCATATGTAGGGAAATGTCTCTCTTGTGTGTGTGTTATGCATGTGCACATGGTAGTTGGAAGGCAGGAAAACCTTCGGGAGTCCCCAGGCTTTCCACGATAAAGTGAGGAACCCCCTGCTAGGAACTTGCCAGCTACCGATGGGTCCCCCTCCCCAATTTTAGGGCAACGCCCAATGGCCTGAGCTCATATGTGTTATTCAAGGTATACATCGGACCACGTCTTTGAAGCTAGCTGACTTCGCCAAATGCCTGTAGCTACCGCGAGGCTTCACTTCCGGTAGCTGGGAGAGTGGCGGATTGAAGCGCGGGTGCTGTGCTCGGGAGCTACGAGTGCCCTACTGCTGACGTGGCACCCCGAAACCAGTAGTAAACCTCTACCTCCCGATACCATAACATTGCCTTGTTTCACATTATGCTCTCGTTTAAATCACAATGTTTTACATAAACCGCACCCTGACATTGTTGTGAAAGTAGGTCCGTGTTTATAACTTTCTTTCTCTCTCGGCCTGTTACTCACTTCCCCGTACCGCTCGTTACGTACGTTTGTTGCGTCCAACCTAGGATATTTGTGTTACCAGCGCCCTCTGTGCCGACCTGTGCTACACACCTAATCCAGGCGTTAGCTAGCAGGAG
This sequence comes from Limnomonas spitsbergensis, assembly GCA_037349105.1. Taxonomy (NCBI): domain Eukaryota; kingdom Viridiplantae; phylum Chlorophyta; class Chlorophyceae; order Chlamydomonadales; genus Limnomonas; species Limnomonas spitsbergensis. Next base: position 2,315,832 of record JAYJMM010000114.1, read on the forward strand.
AATTCGCCATGTCGGTTCAGCTTGGACAGCCTGCAAGCCTCGACCATATTCACGCCATCGGACATCGGCCGTTCACACCGATCACACCCAGCCTCGCCAGCATGTTCACCCTCCACGCACCGACCACCCCTCTTCCAACGAGGAAGGCGCACATCGTCAGCGTGAGTCACAACATACCCACGGGTGCCAAGCTAAAATGATTCGTCCTTAAAACAAGAATGGCTGGTGATATGTAGACGATGCGCTGTCGTTTGTCGTCACATTTCCCTCCCATTCGGCGTCGAACTTGTAACTGTTGACGTGGCAGTTTCTTGTTGCAATATTGGAAGCCCAAAGTATCCGGTGCTGTAGCGCCGCCCACACTTGCTGTTCGTTTCATTTACAACACCAGCCCTCCTGTTCCCTCTGAGCCGACCTCCTATCGCTCTAGCATATCTTTATCAGGATCCAATTACCGGTACTTCCTGCAGAGTGCAGCAGCACACCTGTCTGTGCGCCCCCACAAATCTGTAACAATGATTTGAGGCACCTGACTGGAGCATTGCTCTGCTTCTCAAAATAGAGTGGCCATCATTGGTTCCATGTACATCTCTGTCATCCCTCCTACAGGTTACTCAGAAGCACGTGCTCAAGGGCCATGCTGAGCCACTGAGCGCCTTAGCCTTCAGCCCTGACTCCTTGAGCCTGTCCTCCGGCAGAGATCTGGGACCCCATCAAGTGAGTGCGCAGGATCTAGGACCAGTACTTATTTGTCTGTGTCTCAGCGACATGTCCGGCCAGCAGAGGCCCCAGGTGCGACCAGCCATGCTACATGGTCCGCGTACTGTAGGCCGGTCCAGGTGTCAGTGGTCCGTGCCCGTCGGACCTTTGGCGGCCACGGGGTAGCCTGCTAAGGGTGGCCTCGCAAGGGTGGTTGGAAAGGGTAGCTGGAAAATAGAAACACCGTCAAGACCCCATCAAGTCAGTGCGATGGGGCTGCTTGTGAAATATCATTAATCTACTGCGCTCGACAGCTCAACCTGCCTTCAATTCCCAGGCTCGTTTTCTTGCTTTGGCTTGTGGCCCATCATACAAACAGCTGTCCCACCATGCTGCCTTCATATCATGCCGTGCTAATCTGTCATATGAATACCTGCACGTGGAGTGCCTGCTTTTTGGCCGTGCACGAAACAATCGACTAAAATTATGTCAGAGCCCGTGATATTAGAGCCATTTGAAAACAAATAATGGAAGAGTCTGCACTGTTGCTCTTCCAGCCAGCCTGCACAGATCATGAGAGCTTAGTTCAGGGTTCCGGGTGCACGGTTCAGCCGACCCCACATGTTTGGGCTGGACCTCACTGACTAGATGGCTGCTGATCTGTCCTGGTCACACCACCTGCAGCGGAAACCTGTGGATAATCTTACCCTTAGCCTTAAACCCTAAACCCTAAATCCGCAGCGGCAACCTGAGGACAATCTTCACAGGCCACATGGGCACGGTGCACGGCCTCGCATACATTGGCAGCGGAACCATTCTCCTGTCTGCGTCCAAGGACAAGACGGCCATGATGTGGGACATGATGCGCAACGGCTGCCGCCTGACACTGGCAGGTAGGTGGGATGGATGGCGACCCAACCAACTGATGATTGGCATAGCTGTTTATTTGAGGGTGCGTCAACTCATGTTCTACACTTTGGCTACACTTCGGCTACAATTTGGCTACACTTTGGCTACACTTTGGCTACACTTTGGCTACACATGGCTACAAACCGGCCTATTGCTGTTGTTTCACTCTAATGCATTCCTCACTTGCAGGTCACACCAGCAGTGTTTGGGGCGTTGATGTCAGCCATGATGGCACGAGGGCCGTGACCGTCTCTCACGACGATACTGGTGAGTAGACAGTGAGGGGCACTTTTTATGCAGAGACCAAGGCTCAGGGATTGTGACCCATTGGATGATGAGCCTACCAGACTGGCCGCAGGCATGCCCCAGCAGCTGAAAAACTGCAGGAGCCGTCCTCAGCAGATTTGCTGACCCGTAACACTTCAGAATGATGTGATGAGTCCAGGTTATTGATTGACATGCTTTGATGAATGGCTTGGTGTGGCGTAATGCCTGCATGCCATTGAGTCACATGTAACGATCCATGGTTTTTCCCGTGAGGATGAGTAGTGGCATGTAACGATGAATGGCGGGTCCTCGCGTTATGCCAACATTAGTTCCCCCCGTGGGGCCCTGCCTGGCCCCACTTGATAACACCAACGACACGTTATTGAATGTGTTATGATGCCGTGCAGTGCGCTTCTGGGACACGATGACGGGAGCTGAAATTAGCTCCTGCTTGGGCCACACCAGCACCATATACTCCGCGCATGTCAGCTCTGATGGCTCACGTCTGGCCACAGCTTCGGTGAGATTTAGGGTTTAGGGTCACGTTTCGCCACGGCTTCGGTGAGGGTTTAGGGTTTAGGGTCACATCTGGCCATGGCTTCGGTGAGGGAGTAGGGTTTAGGGTCACGTCTGGCTACGGCTTTGGTGAGGGAGTAGGTTTTAGGGTCACGTCTGGCCACGGCTTTCGTGAGGGATTAGGGTTTAGGTTCATGTCTGGCCACGGCTTCGGTGAGAGGGCTTGTATCATGAGATCCATGGCTGAATTATACATCAGGACATATAAAGCAATATCTAAGGATGGTTGGGCTTGGTCTACTACTTGTGTACAAAGGAGCATGTTGTGGCACTCATGTGGGTCATGCGACTTGGCAGCAGGGGTGCCTCCTTGACAAACAGTGGCGACAGAATTGTGGAAACAAGGTCGTGGAAACAAGGTCGTGGAAACAAGGTCGTGGAAACAAGGTCGTGGAAACAAGGTCGTGGAAACAAGGTCGTGGACAAGGTGGTGGAAACAAGGTCGTGGAAACAAGGTCGTGGAAACAAGGTCGTGGAAACAAGGTCGTGGAAACAAGGTCGTGGAAACAAGGTCGTGGAAACAAGGTCGTGCACAGTTTGATTTTTCTTTTCTTTTGTAAAGACCGACCATTGCTTGGTTGGGAAATAAACATACCCCCTGATAGAAGTGGCCCAATGGTCATAAGTACCGATAGCTTACATTTGATCCTCCCACCCCCCCACGACTGCCAGGCGGACAAGACTGTCCGTGTGTGGGACATGGCCATTATGAAGCTTCTCAAGACACTGCACGGACACACCAGCCACGTCGTCAGTGTGCACTGGATCCCTGGGTCGTCATTGAAGCTGGTCTCAGGTGTGCTTCAGGGTTCAGGGTTTAGGGTTTAGGGTTTAGGGTTCAGGGGTTAGGGTTTAGGGTTCAGGGCTGTTTAGAATGTCATAAGCAGGCTATCCTACTTCGGGATGAAACTGCTAAGGGCTGAGCGGTACTACCTCACGCCTCCTGCTCCAGCGGAGCGCGCAGTCTTGTTTTCTTTCTTGCTCCGCAATCCGGGGGAGCCTGCTGGGTCAGTCTCAGCATCTTGGCAGTGTTGTTGCATTTTGTTGTTCATTGCTGAGCCCTGCCTCCTTTTCCGTGATGCATGCAGCCTCCTGGGATGAGACGATCAAGTATTGGAATGCGGAGACTGTTCCACACATTTGTGGGGCATGAGTGCAAGGTGGGCAGACAGGCCGCCAAACCCTAAACCCTAAACCCTAAACCCTAAACTAGGTCGGCGGGAAGGCCGCCAAACCCTCAACCCTTAATGCTAAACCCTGAACTAGGTGGGCAGACAGGCCGTCAGACCCTGTTTTGTCCCCACCGCTGCCTCAGTGAATGCTTCATTCTGGCAGAGAGAGGTAGACCGTGTGGATTCCCAGAGTCAGGGATCCCCACACTGCCCAGTTCAGCTTCAAATCGTGGGCACGAGATACTTGCAACAATCCTAAAAGTTCAAATGACAAACGTGTCACAAATGTACAACGTACCCCTGGATGGGGCTAATTTTGTGACCCCCCACACAACACAAGCATGATTGGGGTCAAATGTGTGACCGTCTATACAACCTCTGTGTACAACATATCCCTGATTGAGGTATATTGTGTGACCATCCGTACACCGTAACCATGATTGGGGTCAATTGTGTGACCAGTGACCACCTGTCCGACCAACCCGGATTCAGGTCAACTGTGTGACCATGTCCCCTGATGGAGACTGCATCATCAGCGGTGGAGAGGATAAGCTCGTCAAGCTTTGGAGGATCAGCAACGAGTAAGCATTCTTTTCCGCTCTCGGATTTGCATGAGGAGAGCCCACGTATCAACCACCCAGCTTCCCCACTGCCTGCTTGAGTGTAGATGTGCAAACCCCTAGGGGGGCCTGTGCTATCTAATTAAGGACTCACTGTTAGGTATTTCCGCCGAGAACTTAAGTTGACGATAGCGGAGCTTGGGGACAAAGGACGCGGAGGGCTATCGATGGTTCTGGGAATACTGGACAGGACTGGTTTAGGCTAGAAGTGCTCTGATAGCCTGGACTTGACAGTTCGGTAGTAATGGGGCAGTCGGATAATGAGTCCGATTGTAATTCTCTCAAGAGACTCCCCGAATGCTTGCAACGAGTCCTGAAGTAGGAGCTCGGAGCAGGGTTTAACCCGGTAGGGTTCGGGGCTCGGGTACGTCGAAATCCATGTACGTGACTTCTTAATTACGTGAGACGCGATTCTGGTTGACGTGACTGGTATTTCTGGACTGGGTGGTACGTGACTGGTATTTCTGGACTGGGTGGTACGTGACTGGTATGTCTGGACTGGGTGGTACGTGACTGGTATTTCTGGACTGGGTGGTACGAGACCACTACATTGAGGGCCTGCCTGCCTGCCTGCTCAGCTTCCCCACTGCTGCCCACTTCCTGCCTGCTTGAGGGCCTGCAAAAATGCTTCAGAGCAAGAATACCCCAGGTCTTACGTGCCCTCTCAGGGTTCAGCTCTGACCAATGCTGTAGCAAGCCGTGTGGCTTCATTTATAAGCATGTGTGCTCATTCCCGCAATGAAGCGCACACATGGACTCCCAAAGCTGACCCCTGCCTGCCTGCTTGCCTCCTCAGGGTGTGCTTCTTCACATTGGAGGGCCACACCGACGAAGTGACCAGCGTCGCGATCTCCGCCGATGGGAGCTGCATCGCCTCAGGGTCCAAGGACAAGAGCATCCGCACATACCGCGTCACCAGCATTTAGTTAGGCTGTCCCGGGCATCAAATGGTCATACCAGCCCCACATACCAGCCCCACGCGGCCGAGCGTTCAGCAGGGCCCAGCGGGTATGCACAGTACCAAATGCATCGAATGTGGTGCTTCCTTGGACTCCGGAAATAAGTTGGCTGCTGCTGCTGCTGCTGCTGCTGGCTTCAAAGAGAAGAAGATGTTGATTGGGCTTGGGAGCTGGCTGGCGGGGGCTTTCCATGTCACCCTTTTTTAGATATTTCCGAGAAATTGTTGACGTTTGTGAAGTTTTTGTGAAGTTTTTTCAGTCCAACTGTCTGAGTCACTCTAGGCCTCTGTGCGCAACTTGGGCGCCTTGAGGGCAAATAATACGACCACATGTTCTTCTTTATTCTTATTAACCAGTATGACCGATTTCGCGGTTGCGGGCAGCTGGCCAATCCTGGCTAGGCTTGGCCTTATTCATCCTTTTCAGGGGCGTCATTTGAACACACACATTTGTTGTTGGCATGTCCTGTCCATTGCTGCGCTGATCCTTAAGCATGAAATATGATTTTCAGGACTCCTAAATTTCCACGCCGGCCTATCGGATCATCACACTGTTCGACTTTTTACTCCAGTTTGGGCTGCTAAGCCTCTGTACACTTACTAGTATGTCAATGGCTTCTACCTTGGCAACTTTTGTGTACCAATATCGTGTTTTGTATCAAACCCAAGCTGAGAAAAACATAATCGCATTTTCCACCCTACTTATTTTCCACCATAAGTCGGGTAATCTTGTACATATATGTTCAAGGCCTTGGATTTATTTCGGCATGGTTTGAACTTGGCTACAAAGCGCACTGCAGGTTGAAAGTGTTCGGCTCACATAACCAGTAACCGGCGGCATAATTTTCTTTTCAAAAGTGCCCTACCGGTACATGAAATTTCGAAGTTATTCATATATAAGATCTGTTCCTCCGATTCCTGCACACTGGACTCCCGAAACAAAACCCATAGCTTCAGGCACCCTCTCAAGGACATAGCACATGCCTGATGAAGCGTTTTCCAACAATTGCCTCATCAATGTTAACATACCGGTATGTCAGTAAGACACCATACATTGAACTCGGGTGTAGCGTAAAACAATCTTTTCCGCAGTAGAGCAGAAATTCTGACCGAAGAACCACACAATTCTCGCGACACCGTAACGAGGCCGACTGTCACCCAGGTGAATTATTTAACCCTCCATTTTTGCTGTCTTGATCCCTCTATACATCCAGCCTGGCCTTGTGTCCCTCCAAGCGTCCCAGCCAGGCCACATCTCACCCTGACATGGCATTAGCTTTTCTGGAGGCGCCACCCATGGCAGCATCAGGTATCTACCCACCAGCTCCCGCCACATCCAGCCCCACAACTGCCCTACTCTCCTGCCCGTCATGTCTGTACCTGACAAGAAAACACGTCACAACGAAGTTGACACATCACAATCAAGGGACATCTCACTCTGCCTTGAAAACACATCACAGCCGAGAGAACACGTCACAACCAAGTGAACACATCACAGCCAAGACAACACGTCACAACCAACGGACACCTTACTCTGCCTCAAAAACAACCTTTCCGGAAATACCACCGCTAGCAGAATCAGATAGGTCCACCTGCTCTCCTACACCAGTCCCCACAAAACACGATGCCGGCGCCTGCCACTCCTCCTCGGGGGCTTGTCCGCCCTCTTCCCAGGTCATGACCTCGAACTGCGCCGGCTGCCCCGTGCTGCTGTGAAAGAACCAACGCACCGGCCGGCCCGTGTCAGCGTCCTCGTAGTAGGTGATGAAGTCCTCCTTGGTGAACACGTGCGTGGTGAAGTTGTTCACAACCTCCTGACCTAGGTACACAGAGCCGTCCAGCCAGTTGGGAAACAGGATACCCTGAGCAGGGAGGGGAGGGAGGGAGATCAGGTTCAGATGCTGCGAGCAAAGTCTGCAGGGTGAGGAGAATCTAGGGCAACGACGCTCGGCCCATCACAATAAAAGACTGTCTGCATCGAGAGGACGTGGGGGAATTGCAGGTTCCAGAATCTGATGGACGTTATGTGTGTATGCCAACCCACCCTACCGCAAGGTTCGGCCTTTGGCCGAACCAACCTTTCCCGATTTTCTGTCGGGTGGTCGACGCTTTTCGCCTTCTTCCGAATCTTTCGCCGCCGAACGGCAGATACTTCCCTGGACTGTTTGGCCCATCAGACCATCGTGCATCTGCTTGCAGCTGGCTGTTACGGGCTCCCATATGCTTGGATGCTGAAATCTCATCAACTGAAACACATTCGAGTTTTATTTTTTAACTGTCATACACCAACAATCGTGCTGAACTAAAAAAATAGGGATACTGCTTGCGTGCCACTGGGCACTGCTTATTTTTCAGTGCTTCACCCAATATTCAGCTAGTATAAAAACAGCCTGAAGCCTTGGGGGCCCGGTGCAGGAAGCCCTGCCGCTCGGGGCACCGGCCTAACTGGCCCGGGTCTGGTCACCATCAGACCGGTAGTTGCAGCCCCGCGGCCTGTAACAGATAATCTGCTGCCTCCTGAACGAAACGTGGTCACTAGAGCGTGCGAGGATGGAAGGGACTGACCACTTGGAAGATGATTGTCTTGCACTTCCCGCCCAGATCCTTGTTGAAGTAGAAGCTGGTGTGGTTATCGTGCTCGATGTCGTACAGCGTGCCTTTGGCCCCCAGCTGAGATCGGATGATGTTCATGTTGCGCTTGCCGGGCCAGTCATAGTACCTGCGCTGGGCCAGGGCGGGATCACCGGCATGGTGTATCCATGCCTCTGTTCATAGGGTCACACTTAAGCTACACTTAAGCTACTACACCTCAGCTACATGGCAGCTACTTGGGCCTCGACCAGGGCGGGCGGGTAAATAAGACAGGGAGGGCGGGGTTGGGAGGACAGAAGTACTGGACAGGGTGGGGCGGGGCAAGGTGTTGTGGGCATGCAGGCGGGCGGGCGGACCAGAGCATGGCGGGTGAGACAAGCATGCGGGCGGGTGGGTAAGTGGGGCAAGGCGGGCAAGTGTGAGGTAGCCAAAGTGTGGGTATATGGAGGCCAGCATGGGGCCTGCAGTGAGCAGCACCGACACACCGACTGTCTTTTAGTTTTTAGCTGTGATGAGCCCTGGCTGAGTGGCTGAGCTTCGAGTGGCGACAACCTTCGAGCTGCACGAAAGGGGCACAGTAGCCGACGTGGATAGTGGTCACAGCGCTCATGAACACTGAAGTGCTGCAGGAGCCAGGAGCTCATGATCGAACAAGGATGCTGACCCGCCGCCCTCTCCATCACCAATTTGTGCTGGAGGCTGTTTTGTGAAGGTAGGCCCAAATTGCATTACGCATCACAGCACCGGTATGTTGAAGGATGATTAAATTGCACACAGTGAAGGATGCGGTGCAAAAAGCGGTTGCGGACTGTAGGCTCTGGGTGTGGCACTCACAGGTCAACAATGGCCAGCTGGTTGGATCTGTTTTGGAACATTGTGGCATGGAACTGTTCAGGCCAGGGAGTAGGAGCTCTGGGGCTCGACAGCTGCCCTCCAGCTGCTGCTGCAGAGGTTGCTGCACGACCGATCGCGTGCGACATGCGTGACGTGGACAGGTGTGAGGTGGGTAACGCGTCAAGGCTGCATAAGCACAAGAGTGGGACGACGAGCAGAACCGAGCGAGCTGTTAACATTGTATAGGCGGTGAGGAAAATGACGTGATTGGGACGGTGAGGGCATGGGTGCAAAGTCGTGAGTCCTGCCAACCACTACTTGATGCTTGAATGGCTTGATGCTTGAGTATGTACTTCAGGGACGGTTGGAGAGTGCTGGACCTCCTTCCGCCACCCCCTTGCTCCGAACCTTGTTCCGTTCTAAAAAACCCTATCAAAGCCGTCTTTTGCAACCCGAAAACTCCGGTAAAACTCTGCAACTCCCACCCCTCACTTTGTATTGAATTATTTACGAACTTATATCACTCTATCATAGCCTGGGTGCCGTCTCCTTGGGTTGAGCTTTTTGGGCTAGCAGCGGAGTCCCACGCGTTTCGGGAACAATGGCTGAGTCGCAGCACGCTATTCTCATCCTGAAAAAGCAACTGAAAGGTGCCCTCGTGCGTGACGGCATGTAATATCTTTGAGGCCTTGGATTGGGTAGGCGACCAACTTTCAAATTTGTTCACGCAGAGCTCACAAGGCACCCAGTAGATGGGTTCTCAGCGGGTTTGGTTGACGATTCTAACATATTCGAGTGGCAAGTGACCGTCATTGGTCCCCCTGACACCCTCTAGTAAGTTCCATGACGTTCTCTTCGAATCTAGCGGTAACATCAGCTGCATGTGCTGCTATACCTTGCCTGCACTTGTTGCCTCTCGACAATCCACTGCTGAAAGGGCGCGCATGCACTTCGCAGCGAGGGCGGATTTTTCAATGCAAGGCTTACGTTCCCCAAAGACTACCCGAATAGCCCTCCGACCTGCCGCTTCACCTCGGAGATGTGGCACCCCAACGGTAGGTTCTTCGCCGGTCTCATCAACCAGACTGAGCTTCCGGGCAGCTCTCACATGAACCATTGCTTCCTTGTATGATGACTAGACCAGTGTAGACCTATTACCCCTTATCAACGGGTACCCCATGTCTCTTCACCACCGTCCTTGCATGTCTTGGGCACCCCTCCTCCTGCATGATGACTACACTTTGCTAGACCCATCCCCTACCTTTTCTCTTAATGACCTCAATGGTGACTCTCTGGCTGTATTTTTTCACAAAACAGTCTTTCCCGATGGACGAGTCTGCATATCCATCTTGCACAACCCTGGCGATGACCCACATGGCTATGAAACGGCGGCAGAGAGGTGGTCGCCGGTGCAATCGGTACGATGACGGGACCATGCATGCGCCCTGGCCTGGATGCCTTCTTTCTTCCAGTTTTGCAACAGCATAGGCTTGCCTTAGCATGGTTTCCTTTCAAGAACATGGCTGTTCCTTTCTCTATTGGGTGATCTCAACATCGTCTCAGCAAGAACAATGGGCATTTCTTGCTTTTGTTTCAACAGCTGCAAATAGGTCTTTCTCACCTATTCAAATTGAGAGGATTCATGTTGGGTGCTCCTTCACCTGCCTTCCACTCACGCTTTTAATCTCTGCCCTGTGGCAGGTGGAAACCATCATGATCTCGATCATCTCCATGCTGTCGTCCCCAAACGACGAGTCGCCCGCCAATGTGGATGCAGCCAAGGAGTGGAGGGAGGACAAGGATGGCTTCAGGAAGAAGGTCAGCCGCATAGTGCGCAAGAGCCAAGAGATGCTGTAGGGACAGATACCAGGCACAAGCTGTTGAGGCTTGGCAGAGCCTCGGCCTTTGTTTAGGTGGCATCTTGGTCGAGTGCTTTGTTGTGCATGCTGGTTTTTTGGTGCGCTTCTGTGCTGTTGGTCTGCCTTTGAGGCCTAGTAACGCCGTGTGGCTGTAGAGTCCGCATGGAATGTTCTGGACAGGTAATTGAAACCTGCAGGATGCCGAAAGCCAGACTTGGGCACAGCTACATTCTCTTCATAGTCAATTTATGTCTGAGGGGAAAACATGATGGAGAGATGATGGGGGGCCATAGAGGAGCGGAACTGTCATGGGCTGGGTGGTTGGTGTGTGGGACGAGCTGACGGGTTGGGCAGGGGTGTTTCGTTTGATTTTTGCCCTGTGGCGCCGGACTGCTTAGAGCTGTTTTGCATGAATTCGTAACCATCTGCTAAGCCGAGGCTTAAAACCTTCCATTCAGACCTTACATTTGGGGCACTAGTAACTTCAGTTTGATAAGCGGCATACTGCTTTCCTGTTTCAGTTTGTTTATGTTTTCAGTCGAGCGCTGTGCAGGGTTTACATTTTGCCGTCATGAGCACCTGTTTGGTGTGTGTACTGTCAAGCTTATGGCATGCGGCATGTGCCACTAAGTTTGAGCAGATGCGTGTTTGTGTGTGTGTGGTAAGCTGACTGTCCTGTAACGTCCCTACCCATGCCGAGACCCATGCAGCAATTAAGACCATAGGCATTTGAAAGGAATTCCCGTTACTTGTTCACCTAAAACGCCCATTGAGGCAGAGTTTTCTTTTTTAGCACTGGGCCAATGGGGTTACGTTTTGACTCGTCCACTTGAACTATGGAGCTTACAGCCAGACTGTTCGTTATCACAACATTGTCTATGCTGATTAGAGGGAACCTGGTACATCACCAGTTTCCCTCTAATCAGCATGTAGACAATGTGGCGATAATCATTGATGCCCTTTCCCTGGTATTAGTGACTGCCTCACTGCCATGCTCTTGCATTTGATGGGGATTGAACACGGACCGGTGAAGCACGCTTGCTGGTCTGGCTACTAGTACCGGTGTCTATTTCATGTTGGCAATCTGGTCTAGCTGGTAACCGATGACAATTAAAACAGTTTGTTTTCATTCAGCTTAGTCTGAGACCTTACGAGAAAATGATCTCAGCCGCAAGTTAATGACGGAAAAGCAATCTCGGTAACAAGTGAAATGGACTGACATTCCGGTGTCTTCTGCGCACGCAACTGGGTTTCCCGCTTTACCTCCTTTCCCCCGCCCTTGTCCTCTAGTGTTTGTTTCGTTCTTTCTTCGCAACCCTTGATTTAGGCGCCCACGCGGCTGAGCCTTTTTAAGCAGGGCCCAGAGGTGTAACGCCATTGACAAGCAACTGGGTTTGCCGCACCAGGACCCCTCAGGCCTGAGTGACAGTGCACGAGAAGAATACGTGAATGGACTTCATGGACTTCATAACCCAGGCTCATCATTAAGAGTCCATAATCCAGACTCCAGAGGAACACTATCGGTATTAAAACATGGGACAGATGTCCGCAAACTGGTCCATGCATGTCATGCGCTAACTGCCAGAACAGCCAGTGGCATAGGAATATGAACCCCATCATGAGGCAGATTTCAATTCCCTTCCAGACATTCACTATTTTTTTTGAACATAAATAAATAATCGGTGCTGTCTCATTGCAGTTTCGGACAAGAACTCGTTGTCTACGTTCACGCCCACCTCAAAATTCATTTATGTACATGCATGCGGTCTTCTTTTGATCGCGTATGGTCGTCAATAATTAAGAATCGACCACTCAGCGCAGTAAGGGACCATTCCAAACCTTCCGTACCGGTGCAGGCCCGCTCGCGCCTTGCGGGCCAGTGACTTTTTGTAATCCCAGACCGCCAACTTGTTATGCAGCTCAAGTTCTGGAACCAGTTTACAGCGCGCAAGCAGTCTGCAGACATCTCTAAATAAAGAATTTTGCACGGAATGGAATCCGCAGAATAATACTTGGTTTTTTTAACACTGCCGTGTTACTTCGGATAGTTGCTACAATGCTGCACGACTGCACGTGTGGCGTCCTCTCCGCTTCAAACAACCACATGCTCCTGCAGAATTCAGAAGATCTAACGGCCTGTGCCTGGTCCAGAATAAAACCTAATGCCTCTTGCCTGCTCTTTTTAGTTAAAAAATCGTGTTAAAGGTTAAAAAAACTTTTCCGGCTGCTTGGTCCTCTGGGGCTGGAGGGAGTTGGCGAGGAAGCGTTGGTGACGGCAGCAGAGAATGGCCAAGAGTCAATGGTGGTAATGTTGATGGGATGGAAGTGGAATGCCCCCCGTGCCAACTGCCGACATGGGCGGGCGTTGATGGAAGCTGCGGGGAATGGCCACGAGGGGGTGGTACGGTTGTTGTTGGGGTGGATGGAGCATGCCCCCCGAGCTGACTGCTATGATGGGATGGCACTGGTGAAGGCAGCAGGGAATGGCCACGAAGCGATGGTGCGCATGCTGTTGTGGTGGAGGGAGCATGCCCCCCGAGCTGACTGTGGCAACGGGAGAGCGATGGTGACTGCAGCAGAGAATGGCCACGAAGCCGTTGTGCGGCTGTTGTTGGAGTGGACAGAGCATGCCCCCAATGCCGACTGCGAAGGTGGGTTGGCGTTGTTGAGGGCAGCCACGAATGGCCAAGAGGCGGTGGTGCGGCTATTGCTGGGGTTCAAGATGCATGCCCCTCATGCAAATTGCAGGGTTGGGAAGGTGTTTCAGGAAGCAGTGAGGTATCACCAATTGGCGGTGGTGCGGTTGTTGCTGGGCTCAAAGGAGCATGCGCCCCTGGCAAGTTGTGGGGAAGGGATAGCTCTGATAACTGCAGCAAGGTGTGGCAACGAGGCGATGGTGCGGTTGTTGTTGGCTTGCCATGACAACGCCCCGTTTGATCACTGGAGTATGGGAATGGCGCAAAATGCGGCGGGTGACCCACATATCATAGAGATTATACATCTTCATTGCATGAGAGTGATGGGATTGTTGTGACAAGGCGCGGGATGCATCGTGGGCAACATGCAGGAGCTGATGCCCAGCCCCTCCTTTGCCTGCCACATCTATGTTGGTACCCCTGACGAGCGTGAGACTGGATGATGTTTCAAGGTGCTGGTTGTCGAAGCTCACGGGCAACATGCGGGTTGCTTGCCTGCTTCATGGTTCATCAACTGAAGTTACATGAGAGCATGGTCTTGGATCAGATGCTACTGCTCAGTGGCTGTGTGTTCGTTGCTTGCCCAGGGGGTCACTGGTTTCGCTCGCTGTCCCGAGGCGTATTTAGTGCTGGTACCGTTTTTTTGCACAAGTCCCATGCATCAAATGTGATGCCCCGTAAAAACTTCACAGATGTCTGCTTCTGAGAGCATGTGCAGCACATTATGTAGGTCGGGTGGCCATGCTTTCTTTCAAGAAGGCTAGGATTGGCACGCTGTTTGGTTGGCTATCTCCTTTGAGTTTGTGCTAGCATGCAAGGGCTGGCAAGCACTTAGACTAGCTGGATCGTTTGAGTTGGTGCAAGCATGCATGGCAGGGCTGGCAAGCACTTTGGCTGGATGTATCATTAAAGTTTGTGCTAGCGTGCTAGGGCTGATAATTTATTTGCTTGGGTGGCTGGATCATTTGGTTTTTTGCTAGTAGGCTAGGACTCGGAGGCTATTTGTTTGGCTGTATCGTTTGAGGTTTTGCTATCTTGCTTGGGTTGGCATGCTCTTTCGGTGGTTGCATCATTCTAATTTGTGCCCACATGCATGCTAGGGTTTGCTGGATCCTTGTTTGGCTGTATTGTTTTAGTTTGTGCCAGCAAGCTACTTTGGGTTGGTTGGCTCTATGATTGTTTGGCTGGATCATTTGGGTTTGTGCTAGCATGCCAGGGTTGGCGGCGGGGGTCTTCGGACATCTGTGTCATTTGTGTGAGTGCCAGCCAGCAAGCTAGGGCTGACATGCCGTTTATGTGGCTGTATTGTCGGAGTTTGTGCTGGCATGCTTCAGTTGATATGCTCTTTGGGTGACTGTATGGTTTGGTTTGTGCCTGCAAGCTAGGGCTGGCTAGCTCTTTGTTTGGCTGGGCCCTATGTGACACTACGGTACTGGTTTTTGAAGTCCAACCGACATCACATCCCGTGCATGCTAGCACTTACATGCTCATTGGGTGGCTGTAATTTTTGTCTGGTCGCAATCTAGGGCTGGCATGCTCTTGGTCGGTCAAACATTTGTTCCATGAACGAGAGGTGGAGGTAGTGGAGGTGTAATAATGGAGTGGAGCCTTTGTGCACACGCTTGGTTTCTGGTGGGGCGTGCTGTTGATTGTATGGCAAAACCCAGCGTCGTCACTGACATGCCAGGGGGGACCTGGTGTGTGTTAATTGCCCGCCCGATGCGTCACGATTTCTGTTTTGCTGGATGTCTTGGTCAACTTAGTATTATCACCGGGTTAAGTATATGACTAGTTAAGTATGACACATATTGGCCCCCATGCATAATTGTAATGCTCCAATCGTCTGCAATTCTACACAATTTGCTGCAAATTGACAGTGGCATGCATGGCACTCCAGAAATTAATGTGCAAGTTTAACATAATTCCTACCTCAAGCCGTCTACAACAGAGCCTCATGCATTTCAACGAACAGTCCAACACCACATAAACGCCACTCTTCATACACACAAGAAAGAAAGAAAACAACTGTGAGGGTTTAGGAAACAGCGCGGCATGGGCCTATGCCGCGCTGTTTCCTTCATTCACATTCGAGATTGTTTTTCAACATGCACTGTGGGGCGCAGCAAGATGTATGCCCCTCACACACTTCTTATACATGTGGCCAATCCTTTAAAGTATACCGTCCCTGGTACTTGCTTCATCATATCATCCTTAATAATGTGCAATGCATGGGCGCATGCATGCCCAGCCGTCACAAAAAAAATATTAAGGCACTTGGGAGGTACCGCCATGTGACAATATTTTATAATAAGCATGTGGCCACTAGCTACACATGCAAGCGTCCATTGGGGAATATTGAACATATTCCGCTCGGGTGGACCAACGAACTTACACCACTAGACCTGCTGTGTAAGGCGGGAATCATAAGTCAGCGACGTCACACCTTGGGAGAAGGAAAGGAATTTTAAGATGGGAAAGGAGAGAAAGAGAGAAACACAAAGGAGAAAACAAATACCCACCCACCCCTTACAAAAAAAGAAAGACGTGGCCGTACAAAGGTTCATCACCCCTGATGAAGAGTCAAGGCCTGAGCAAGGGGATTTTTAGGAGAGGAGAAAGCAAGAGAGGAATGAACAAAGAGGAAAAATACCCCTCCTCCCCTCAAAAGAAAAACGAATAATTAAGTTCCCAGCTCCCCAGGAAACTATTAAAGGATCATGACTGGTATGCTTGTGGCAGGATTCATCGGGGCTTTGTGGCTTAGGGTTTAGGGTTTTGAGTTTAGGGTTAAGGTTAGCTGTCCGAGAGGCTGGATTCTTGAAGATGTTCATGTTGGCTTTCTTCAGTAGAGGCATTGCCATCCTGAAGCATCAGGTAGTACCGGTATTCAGTGGCTTTAACCGCTTGCTCGAGATTTTGCTTGCTCCGTCCGAGGTATGGTGCGGATCTCACACACATGCTGCCTGGAGAGCATCTTCAACTTTACAGACAGAAAATTACCTTCAAATAATCACCATCAGGTAAAATAGTGCAAGGAAGGGGCTGAGATGCTGGTCAGGAAGAACTCACCAAAGGGACAGTGCATGAGTGCATAAAATATTCTGCTTCCCAATTCCAGCTACTCTGGCAGCGCTCATTCCTACAGCAGCTGCTTTTGAGGCGATGCCCAAGAGCCCACAGGTGCAGATCCTGTTGTTTTAAGAAAAGCAAAGCAACCGTACAAAATCTTATGCTACAGTAGTTTGGCCCAACCCTATAATTAACTCAGTCAATATGATTTGAAAAAATCTGCAGCATCTTTCGCAAATCTTGAGGAGCAATCTTTTCTTAACGATTTCACTTTTTAGCACATGTAGCGACCCAACACTAGTGCCCCTGATCAGTGCTGTGCGATTGCGCCGTACTTCAGAAATCGTGTAAGAAATTACCAGGGGTAACTGAAACTCAGCTACGTAATTCAGCCAACGAAAGGACCGTAAGCGGCACAGCACTGCCCCTGATGCAACGACCCAAGCCACCCCTGCTGTTGTAGTGTTGCGAGAGCGTTCTGGCTGCCCCGGCATCTCCTGTCAGCCAGCCCATCATCAAAAATTGGCATTTTGCAGCTCACATGCCCTGCCCTTTCAGATCGAGTGAGTCTGGCCTGAGGTTCTGACCCTTTAACCGCAAGATGTTTGCCCCCCGTCCTCGGATTACCTTCCAAATTTTAGGCAGACCAAGACTGGAGTGGGGCTGTGTGAAGTCTTGAACCCCTGTAGCCGGACGGGTCGTGCTAAGTAGGCAGGAGAATGCATACATGCAGACCGACAGGGGGGGCTTGTAGGGAGTCATGACCCCCTAAGGCCGATCTGGTCAGAGATCTGGTCGTGTTTATAAGCAGGGAAATACAGGCAGACCGAGACCGAAGTGGTGGGGCTGGGCTCTAGGGGGCCAGAAACTTATGAGGTCGGTCTGGTCATGCTGCATAGGCAGGAAATACAGGCACTCTTGAGGCGGCGTGCAAGGGATTCGCGATTTAGTTGATTTTTGCTGGGTTGTGGCCGTCTGCCAAGGCTGCGCTCAGCATGGGGTCCCAACAGACCGCAAGCTGGACCGACTGCAGGCCAAGCACCGGCAGTAGGCGAATCTTGGTTTAGGATGGTGCATACCTACTGTGCCAGGCGGACCCCTCGGCCGCGTGGGGCTGGTGGGGGATAAGCAAGCTCGATGCCAGCTACCATGCACAGCTAGAATCATGATGCAGCCATGCCAAATCCTGTGTGACGGGTCAGGGAAAACAAGAGGTCTGGCTGGGCTACATAGGCAGTACAAAAATGGCAGACCGAGAAGGGGTGCAAGGGGTCACGACCCCCTTCAGTTGCTCTGGCCAGGCTACATAGCAAGAAAAATCTGACAGGCTGAAAATCTGCTGCAGGGTGTCATGAATCCATCCACCTGGACTATAGAGCGGAATGAAGCGAAGTACAGGAGAATTGCGGGGAAATTGCGGGGAAGTTGAGAGGGGCCACAGCATGGGGTTATGACTCATGAGCGGCCTGGTAGAGGGGGAACGCATTCCCATGCCAGCCTATGCAACCTCAACACAGGACCATGATACATCTGGCACTCCTCTCCTCCAGAAGGATGACTCAGCCATATGCGCCATCGACTCATACCATGCACCCACCCCCATGCAGCCCGTAATTCACCTCCACAGCGTGAGCAATGGACACCGGCGGCCATCTCCTCCTGCTTGCTGGGGAAATCATACCTAACACGTTAACCAGACTATCTATCAGGGTGCCTCTCCTCGGCAGTTTTAAAACCTTGCTTCGACAAATTTGCGCGGATCCCACTGCGGATCCCACAGCAGATCCCACGCTGGCCAGCGTGACCAGCGCGCTCGTTATCAGAGCGATTATGAATCCGTTTCTTTAAAGAGTACCATATTTTGCGCAGACCGGTATCTGGCCATTCTTCCCAGCTTGCAGCTTCAGATCTGAACGACCCTGCTTCGGATCCCAGTTCGGATCCTCGGTTCGGATCCTGCAATCCTGCATCCCTGATCCCCTCTGCCCCTCTTGCTGGCCCAGCGCGTTATCGTGAATACAGTGTCCTTGCAACCACGCAATACTAGTTTCCGAAAGAGCCAGACAGGGCGAACCGGAGGCTTTGTTGCCTCCGCGATGTATCGCCCCTTCCTGGCCATCGCGCTCGTCCTGCTTTCCTACCTCATGACACCCAGCCATGCAGAATTACGCATACCGGGAGCAGTGGCCGCACTCACGACGCCACAGGGTGAGCGCGTGCTATGAAGAAGCACAATAGCATGGAAATCGAGGCGTGAGAACCGGGGAAGGGAAGGCCTGACAGCAGGGGGGGCAGCTGGGCGTCTCACATTGTTACTCGTACCGAGGGTGGCATCAATGAACGCCGTTTTATCGCACCATATGGCTGATGCCGCCTTACTGGATAGTGCTCCTCTTGCTGGTTTCACATGCTGCTGCACCCTTGCCCTTGCGAAAGGGGAGGACATGCTGGCGCGAGCCAGGCACAAGGGGGACGCCATGCTCATGCTGGAGAACTTTGAGGCCCAGGTACTACCATCATACTACAGTGCGGGTACTGCAACGGTCCTAATAACCTAAGAGGACGCTAATTACATCTGGATCCTTTGGTCTAACTGGTAAGAACGCCACAGGTACCGAGCAGAGCGTGGGCGGATCCACAATAAAGGGAGAACCTTGGGGGATGGACAGCCAGCAGGGAGAGCTTTGAGGCCCAAGTAAAAGAGGGGTGTCCACGAAGTGAGGGACCCACCTCCTGGTGATGTAGGCCCTAAGAGCCAATTCACACCTAGTTCAGTTCGCCGTTTCGGTTGGTTGGTTCGGCGTCAGGATGCCCTCTTTGGGGAGCTCAGTTTGGCGAAACCAAGCCAATGCAAAACCAACCAAACTGAAACTGGGGGTCGGACCACAAATTGCAAAATGTGTGAAACCGAGGTACCCAAACCGGCCAAAATCAGCGAAACCAGCCAGGTGTGAATCCGCTCTAATTAAACCCTCAACCTATGTGTAATTCTACCTGCTACTCGACCTTCAGAGCAGCCTCCCTTACAACCACATAGCCGCATTGGCTGAAGACCCGCCATACTGGAGAAGTTGGAGGCCCACATGATTGTGTGGGACCCATGATCTCCTGGGCAGTTGGGGAGGGGGTTGTGAGAGTGGGCTTTACGCCACTACTAGTAAAGGGCACTCGAGTTGTAAGGGTCGGATCACTCCGACTATATATACTGTTGCTCCACCCGCACCAGAGATCTCTTACAGTACGCACTAGAGATCTCTTACAGTACGCACTAGAGATCTCTTACAGTACGCACTAGAGATCTCTTACAGTACGCACTAGAGATTTCTTACAGGGGTCCACCTCTAGGACAGGTGTGTGTGGGGGGGCACATCTGCACCCTGCTCATGCCAGAGGGCCCACTTGATTGTGTGGGACCCATGATCTCCTGGGCAGTTGGGGAGGGGGTCCACCTCTAGGTAGCCCACCTAGTGCTATGGCCAAACGGGTGGCTTCCTTAATCCACGCCTCAGGGCGCATCGGTATTTATTTACGACAGGTTTGTGTGGGGGGGGCACATCTGCACCCTGTTCATGCTGGAGGGCTTTTGACATCCAGCAGTCAGGGGCTCAGGGCGGCAGGGCACCTCATCCCCGAGTGGGGAAAGGGGACACCTCATGCTTCCAGGTATGGGGGTGGGGGCCCTGCCAGGATGTGTTCTTCGTCTCTTTGCGCGTTATTTTTGCACTGCTTGGCCCTTTTGGCACAGGCTGATGGGTGCATGTGCCCTTTTGGCACAGGCTGATGGGTGCATGTGCCCTTTTGGCACAGGCTGATGGGTGCATGTGCCCTTTTGGCACAGGCTGATGGGTGCATGTGCCCTTTTGGCACAGGCTGATGGGTGCATGTGCCCTTTTGGCACAGGCTGATGGGTGCATGTGCCCTTTTGGCACAGGCTGATGGGTGCATGTGCCCTTTTGGCACAGGCTGATGGGTGCATGTGCCCTTTTGGCACAGGCTGATGGGTGCATGTGCCCTTTTGGCACAGGCTGATGGGTGCATGTGCCCTTTTGGCACAGGCTGATGGGTGCATGTGCCCTTTTGGCACAGGCTGATGGGTGCATGTGCCCTTTTGGCACAGGCTGATGGGTGCATGTGCCCTTTTGGCACAGGCTGATGGGTGCATGTGCCCTTTTGGCACAGGCTGATGGGTGCATGTGCCCTTTTGGCACAGGCTGATGGGTGCATGTGCCCTTTTGGCACAGGCTGATGGGTGCATGTGCCCTTTTGGCACAGGCTGATGGGTGCATGTGCCCTTTTGGCACAGGCTGATGGGTGCATGTGCCCTTTTGGCACAGGCTGATGGGTGCATGTGCCCTTTTGGCACAGGCTGATGGGTGCATGTGCCCTTTTGGCACAGGCTGATGGGTGCATGTGCCCTTTTGGCACAGGCTGATGGGTGCATGTGCCCTTTTGGCACAGGCTGATGGGTGCATGTGCCCTTTTGGCACAGGCTGATGGGTGCATGTGCCCTTTTGGCACAGGCTGATGGGTGCATGTGCCCTTTTGGCACAGGCTGATGGGTGCATGTGCCCTTTTGGCACAGGCTGATGGGTGCATGTGCCCTTTTGGCACAGGCTGATGGGTGCATGTGCCCTTTTGGCACAGGCTGATGGGTGCATGTGCCCTTTTGGCACAGGCTGATGGGTGCATGTGCCCTTTTGGCACAGGCTGATGGGTGCATGTGCCCTTTTGGCACAGGCTGATGGGTGCATGTGCCCTTTTGGCACAGGCTGATGGGTGCATGTGCCCTTTTGGCACAGGCTGATGGGTGCATGTGCCCTTTTGGCACAGGCTGATGGGTGCATGTGCCCTTTTGGCACAGGCTGATGGGTGCATGTGCCCTTTTGGCACAGGCTGATGGGTGCATGTGCCCTTTTGGCACAGGCTGATGGGTGCATGTGCCCTTTTGGCACAGGCTGATGGGTGCATGTGCCCTTTTGGCACAGGCTGATGGGTGCATGTGCCCTTTTGGCACAGGCTGATGGGTGCATGTGCCCTTTTGGCACAGGCTGATGGGTGCATGTGCCCTTTTGGCACAGGCTGATGGGTGCATGTGCCCTTTTGGCACAGGCTGATGGGTGCATGTGCCCTTTTGGCACAGGCTGATGGGTGCATGTGCCCTTTTGGCACAGGCTGATGGGTGCATGTGCCCTTTTGGCACAGGCTGATGGGTGCATGTGCCCTTTTGGCACAGGCTGATGGGTGCATCTGCTTAAACGTCGTGACAGCCCATCTACCGTACCCTCTTCGTTTCACGGCTGATACTGAAGGTGGACATAGTGTGCCTTGGGAAATCCAATACAGCCCAATCTCTGTGTGGCGCAACTGCCTACGGGCCGATGGCGCTTCTAGTATTGCAGGTCTGTGTACACCCTCCTTTCTGTGTGGACCCTAGCTTCTGTGTGGACCCTAGCTTCTGTGTAGACCCTAGCTTCTGTGTGGACCCTAGCTTCTGTGTAGACCCTAGCTTCTGTGTGGACCCAAGGTTATCTACACAGAAACTGGGGTCTACACAGCTGCCGATGGGCTGCTGGTGCATGTACAACTTGATCGTCTGTATTCATGAAGGGCATTGATGTGATGCACACAATGCTTTCGTCAGTGGAACAAAGCCTTCGATAGGGTCATTCCGCACTGCCTCACACCATGGGGGGCATGAGGAGCGGTAAACCCAGCTCTCCACCCCCAGCCCACTTGGACATGGCTGCACGTCCTTTGCACTGCCCTGCACACGAGCCAGCCACCAAACGAGCCAGCCACCAACAAAGCCTTCCCCAGGGTAATTCCACCACGTCGTCATCCTAAACCCTAAACCTAACTCCTCAGGTGAACGATGCCTACTGCGGGGTTGCAACCACCGTGACTGTGCTCAACACCCTCGGCATCGGCCAACCTTTACACACTGCGGACACCGGCCTCGATGACCCCTCGTTTGCATCCTACACGCAAGACAATGTTTTTGATGAGAAAACGGAGAAAGTCAAATCAAGAGCTGATGTTTGTGCGGGGGTAAGTTTTGGTAGACGTGTAAGCAGGCAGCAAACTCTGGACATACCCCTGAGCTATAGTACCCTGAACCCTAAATCTGGCTGTGCGTGCCGATGCAAAAAACATCATGTCTTTACTGCCCTCCCCATTGTCTCCCTCCCTTCCCAACTGGGTATGAGCCTGGCCGGGCTGTCCGCCTTCATCATGTCCATGTAGCATGTCCATGCATGTCCACTGTCCACTCTCAGGGCATGAGCCTGGCCGAGCTGTCCTCCTTTATGTCGGCACACCTAGGCGTGAACTCCTCCGATCGCCCTACCGCCACGTCCATGCACATCCACCTTGATTGCATGCCCCCATGCAGGGCATGAGCCTCGCCGAGCTGTCTGCCTTCATCGCGGCGCACCCTGGCGTCAACTCCACCTATCGCCACAGTCGCGGCATGCCCTTGGATGAGTTTCGGTCACTTGTGCTGTCAGCTCTCGCAAAGCCGCAGCAGTTTGTCATCGTCAACTTTGTCCGGCCGACGCTGAAGGTGCGAGCTCCTGTTTATCTGCGCAGTGTGTGTGTGCTGTACACTGGGTATAGCTCGGGACGAAATGCTGTGCTGGAGATATGCACCGTAATAGGGGGGGGGGGGGGGGGGTAAGCCAGCTGGTTGCTCCCCATCCCCCCTGTTTATAAGTGTTTCCTGCAAGTTGTAATAATGGCAAGTACCGGTAAGGGCAAAGTAGAAATTGCATGGAAGTGAGGTTTTTAAGATTACAGGCAATAAAAGCAAGCTGTAATTAATAAGACCGCAAGTAGGGTCTAGGGGTTCTTTGGGGATATTATTCGTGTGTTTATGGAGGTGAGAAGATGCACAGTGTCCTGCGTCACCCCTGATCGAGATATCGTGACGATGAGGACAAATTCCATGATGAGATTCCATAGAATCTCCTCATTTGGCGGGCAGGTTGATAGGATCCAATCAAAAATCTATTTGCAATCCGCCTCCAGGGTTTGGCCTTCAATTACGCTGTCATTAATTTACCATGATAATTCCGGTACCGGTATTTTTAAGATGCGGACCTTGCAATTTCCACTGGAAGCGTAGAGCGTTATGCAACGCACCGAAAAGGGAGCACCGCAAGGGGACCAAGCCTTGCATGACAGGCCGCTCGTTAACGGCGTAGAGAGTAGGGTGCCATGACCTCTAGGTTGTTGGCCTGGATGGGACTGATATATATAGTTGAGGTGCACTGACAAAGTAACTGGTGCTTTATTGTCACCCCATGGACGGGGAGGAGCTAGCTGTAATATGACTTGCTTGCCCCTCTGCCCCCTGGCCGTGCAGAAAGCCAATGAAGGACACCACTCCCCCCTCGCGGCCTACAACGAGGAACATGACGCGGTCCTACTCCTCGATGTCTCAAAGTACAGGTGAGCATGCGGAACTGCAGCCTTGCAGTGCATAGTGGTACAGGAGGGCATGACTTACTATGCCTTGTAAATAAATGATTAAATACGCACAAAAACAAGTGCGTGAATTAAGGAAGCCATCCACTTCGGCGGAAGCATTGGGCATGGCCACTTTCAACCTGCATGCCTCTTCTTTCATCGGCTACCTACCTTACGGTGGAGTGTCACAATGCGCTACACAAAAGAAGTACGGCTCTATGGAGCTCCACAGAGTACGGCACCAGAAAATGTATGCACATGTCAAAATACGGTGTTCAATTTGGGTGGTGTGTAGTGATTTTGTGCATACTGCCTCGGTGGCACCTCCTGAGCAAACACACAAAACTAACTAACAGTGTTAAGGATAGATGTTGATACGATGCATGAAGGCACGCTCAAGATATAAAAAGCAAAGGTATAACCGTATAGGTAGACCAGGGTTGTCCGGTACAGAAACACGGCATGGTCAAATGGTACGCATACTGGTACGGTACAGACAAAATATCTGGTGAGAAAATGGGAGGTACGGTGTATTCGCATGGTACAGTATCATTAAATGGTGCGGTACGGTAAACGGGATTTGGGCCCAAACGGCCCTACTGGATGACCCTGTGGTCTACATTATTGTAGACAACAATCAAGGGCCCTGATGAATGGTCTACCCGTGAATGTTCAACATTGAATGGTCTACATTGTAGACCACAATTAAGGGCCCTGATGAATGGTTTACCCGTGAGTGGATTAAGTGTACCGTACAATACAAGTGTGCCCGTGGCACTACTGTGAAGTCAGGGTTTAGGGTTTAGGGTAAGGGTTAGGGTTCACAATGATATGATATGGTCCAGCTCATAATCAACATTTTTCACACCAGGTGAGCCCATGGCACTACAGAATGGAAGATCCTGCGGTACAGAAGGAAAAGACAAGGTCCTCCTCCTCCTCGACACTGTGAGGTGCACGTGATCGTACGGCAATGGCTGCCTCGTGTTGTTGTAAAAGGGGTTTATATGCAGTGCTGTGCAATTGCGCTGTAATTCAGAACTTGTGTAAGTAATTATGGTCCCTTATTACCAGTACTCGTAAAAGCAGCTTAATTTGACTTGAAGTTACAGTGAATGAAACTCAGCTAAGGTTTTTAACTGAGCCACCATAATGACCTCAAACGGCACAGCACTGGTTATGTTAATGAAAAGCAGTTATAAATAGACCTCCAAAAGTGCCTGCAAAGTTAAGGAAAGGAGAACTATTGGTTGCCACCATGGGCTGGATGGTGGCTTTGAGAAACCGTGGAACACAATGTTGGATCTGCCGGTTGAAAGCTGGGAATGGCTGTGGAAGGGGACACTCCCCCACCGCCTGGTGGCTGCATGGCGGCTGCATGGTGGCTGTGGAAGGGGACACTCCCCCACCGCATGGTGGCTGCATGGCGGCTGCATGGTGGCTGTGGAAGGGGACACTCCCCCACCGCCTGGTGGCTGCATGGCGGCTGCATGGTGGCTGTGGAAGGGGACACTCCCCCACCGCCTGGTGGCTGCATGGCGGCTGCATGGTGGCTGTGGAAGGGGACACTCCCCCACCGCCTGGTGGCTGCATGGTGGCTGCATGGCGGCTGCTTGGTGGCTGTGGTAGGGGACACTCCCCCACCGCATGGTGGCTGCATGGCGGCTGCATGGTGACTGTGGAAGGGGACACTCCCCCACCGCATGGTGGCCGCATGGTGGCTGCATGGCGGCTGCTTGGTGGCTGTGGTAGGGGACACTCCCCCACCGCATGGTGGCTGCATGGCGGCTGCATGGTGGCTGTGGAAGGGGACACTCCCCCACCGCATGGTGGCCGCATGAGTAATTGTGATGAAGATGTAGACCGTTCACTCGTGGATGCCGTTTGTGAGGGCCGCCCCTGGGAACTCGTGCAGAAGCCATCTTGCATCAATTTCAACGATTTACGCATGCTTTCCCGAAAAGGCGCCCCTCCCTAGTGGGTGTCCCTAGCAGATTTGTGCAAAGCCGTCATGTTGGATCATGTCCCACCTGTGTTTGGCTCTCGTACGACTTGTTGCCCCCCAGTTGTATCCTGATCTACCTCTTGTTGCTGGATCTATCCTGATCCACCTCTTGTTGCTGGATCTATCCTGCCCTATCCTGCCGTTACGGTGGCTGAATTACATGCTGAATTCAGTCACCGTAATTTCAAGACAAATTCAGCTAATTCAGCTACTTTTCCAGCAAGGGACCGCAATTACTTACACGATTCTGAATTACGGCGCAATTGCACAGCACTGAATCTATGATGCACCTTGCACAGGCGCTCCGCTTGGTGGGTCTCCGTGGCAGAGCTGTACAAGGCGGTGTTGCCCGAGCAACCCGGGGATCCAGAGGACCCTGGGCGAGGCCTCGTGTTTGTGTGGGCGCTCTCGAACGCGCACCTCGAACCAAGCAGCCAGGCTA
Source organism: Limnomonas spitsbergensis (assembly GCA_037349105.1). Lineage (NCBI taxonomy): Eukaryota > Viridiplantae > Chlorophyta > Chlorophyceae > Chlamydomonadales > Limnomonas > Limnomonas spitsbergensis. The sequence continues at coordinate 2,341,997 of JAYJMM010000114.1, forward strand.
CGATCTTAGATATGGATGGTGTGGGGCCTGCCAACCCGTTAAGGGGGCGCCTCCCGATGCTGCTAGCGTTTTTGGGGGGTGCAGGTTTGGGGATGTGTGTTGGTTGGGCTTGCTCCTCATTCTCCAGGTCCGGATACGGCCGTTGACCAGGGGTGGAAAGTCAACGTTGTCGGACTTCGTGATGTACTACTATCGTGATGACGATCAAAGATGTCTAAAGAGGACTTACAGCCACATACATGCTTGCTTGGTTGATGTTGGTGTATAATTGGGGACTTCAGATCAGTTGGTTAGGCTGTAGAATGCCTTGTGTGAGGGCAAATGACGTTTGATACTTGCTAGCCTAGAAGCCTTACTGCTTGATATCGGATTGCATGCATGAGTGCCTGCCTGGTAGCTTGCTTGGAGGTGCATTGCCTTGTTGCCTGGATTCCCTTGAAACGGTTCGAATACCCTGGAAACACACAGAATGACTCGGTTTGTTTACATGCTGGTATCTCCTCTCTTTTCTTTTTTATTTTACTTTATTTGAACTCGTTAGGGCTTCACTCTAGCAGGGCGGGAGAAGCATCCAGGAGATCCTCATAGAGCGGGGTTGGGCTGGCCCTCCTGGAGGGCGCCGCGTTCACCACTTGTACCGGGGCAGGCATCAGCGAAAGGCTCTGGCTTATGTACATGATTTGGTTGACATCGGTGAATACTAGTTTTACTTTCTGGGGGGGGCTGAGGGTTCGGTTCCCTTCAGGGGGCAGAAATCCCCCCCTTGTGTTCCCCTCTTGCTTTCTATCCTCTCCGTTATTTAGACTAGTAGCTTGACTCAGAAGGGGCTAGGGATGCTCCGGTTTTCCTTTCCCTTTCAGGGGGCTTTTCATCGTTGGCCATCTCAATTGTATTCTTCTTTGACTTCCCTTTTCCCACCTGACCAGATGGTTGGGCAGCCGAGCGTTTTCGAACAGGGCCCAGAGGTGTAAATTCATTGACAAGGACGGGGAACCTTCGTACAGCCTCTCCTTTTTAAAGGGCTGCTATACTTTTCCTTTTTGTGCCCCTCTTTCTTTCCTCCCCCTCTTGCCTTCATCAGTTTCCTCCTCCCAACTTCATTATTGGGTGCCCCCACGCGGTTGAGCCTTTTTGAGCAAGGCCTAGAGGTGTCAAGTCATTGGGGAATTTCAAACCATTGAAAACACAGCCCTGCAGATGAAGACATGAATAAGAGATAATAGATTCCCAGCCGGATACCTCGTTTGTAGTCATTGTACCGGTTAGCGTGCACATTCAACCTTAAAGAAGGCAGGAAAGGTATGAGACCGGCAAAGTGAAGGAGGGACCCGCCTTTGCATGCAAGCAGCACCGGTTGATGAGGCGCCAACAGCGTCCAAGCTACTGCACTAGTAGCCCAGAAGTGGGGGAGCCGTCAGCGTCTGCAACAACAGGTAGGCCTGGGTGTGGGGGCGCCGACAGCTCCATTGGCAAAGGCCGTGGAACATAGCCGGGACGTTTTAACACCAAAGGACACGGTGACGATACATTCATCCGTCCTTAGTTCCATAGATACGCGGTAGTGCAAATCGTACCATCTGATGTAATGCAGCACAACGAGTTGGAAACGCTTCATTTACAGGGTGTCAACAAGTCTGCAGAACTGCTACTTTGCAAGTTACGAAGGTATGGATTATTTTTAAATCCAGAAAGCATCACATTGGATGCCCGGGACAGGTTTCCACACGCAAAAAGGTCGAGCAATATAGGTAAGGCCTCATCAATGTCTTCCGGCAACGTGGACATCTAATAAGAACTAAAAGACAAACAAACTAGCGATAGTTACCAAAAGCATCCAACCAACAATTGCCAGCCTATGCAGATAATAGTTGTCCCAAGGAAAAGGCCTTGATAGTACAGTGGGTACAACACAGGTTGACTGTTGATCAATTAATACAGCTTCAACTTCCGCACACAATATTTGGGAAGGTCGCTACTAGTGAACGTGCTGGCGATAAAGCAGTCTAGCCTCAAAAGCACGGGCTGGCGTGAACTGTAGCATGATCAATTAGATAGGTAAGGATTACAAGTCCTACACAACGAACTTGTGTGATGCAGCACTAAATATTTGTGTGGCTCACACTAAAATGTGCAAATGTGCACTGTGCTGACCAAGGGACCCTCCCCTGTACCTCCGGCTGGAGTTTCCACGTGAGGCACATAAGCCCGATCCTCAGTACAATCGAAAGGCCTAGACAGCCATTATATAAGACAACCAGCGTGTGGGCAACGCTGGTAACTACAGCGCATCGCAGCTACACTGAAGCCACACCAAGGCCTACGGTCGGGGGGGCCTGCTTCATCAAGCCCTGCTGCTTGGGCCACCGACCGTAGGCCGGTCAAGGTCTGGCCCCATGGCCACAGTGATGGCCGTTCGGTGGCCACCTAAACTTCTTATGGCCCGCACAACAAAACGCACAGATCGGCGATAAGGCGACACAAGGTTGCACATGACCTCCCTCAGGCCAAGCCAGGAATAAGGAAGCAATTCCAACCCTAGACCCTTATGTCCATGTCACTGCATGGGAGGCATAGGAGCACTGTGGTCAAGGAATGGCCTTTTACACAGCCCAGCTGCCCAGTCAGTGAGGCACCCATGAGAGGATGGAATGGCGGTCAGACGCATGGCCATCAGTTGCGTCTACGCATGGCATTCTGAGGCATGCACGCATGCCTGTCAGATGCATGTACAGAAGGCTGTCAGACGCATGCACACATGGCGGTCAGATGCATGCACGTATGCCTGACAGATGTGTGTACGCATAGCTGTCAGACGCATGCACACATGGCAGATGTGTGCACGCAATACCGTCAGACGCATGCACACATGGCGGTCAGATGCTTGTACGCACGCACGGCAGTCAGACTCATGTACGCATGGCAGTCAGATACATGCATACACGACGGTCAGGCGCATGCACGCATGGTGGCGGCCTAGTCTCGAGCTTCAGAGGCTTGACCACCGATTCATACTCAAGAAGCATATCAGCGACTAAACGAAAACTCCTTACTGCACCCTGCTTAGCCACTGTTGTTTACTCCCAGCCTGTCAGCGGCACGCTTGGCCGCCGCCGCCGCCACCTTCGCCGCACCCTTGTCCGGCGGCTGGTCGGCGCCGGCCTCGACGTACTCCGCCATGCACTGCTCTACGCCCACGTAGCAGCTGTGCCTGCCCCAGAGCAGCGCCACGGACGAGAAGCCCGACGGGCTGCCCACCAGGCAGCTTGCGCGTGCCAGCAGCATCAGGTCCACAAAGCCGGTCATCAGCGCCCGCTGGCCGTGGCCTGCCTCGTACTTGACCAGGTGCATGGCCATGAACGGCGACGTGACAAAGCCGTTGAGCAGGCCCGAGCGCACGTGGCTGCGCAGCATGTCGTTGTCAGTCAGCAGCAGGATCGGAGCCGTGATGCCATGTGCCGCGGCCAGGTCTTTAGCACAGGAGAGTGAGGCCATCAGGCCCTGCATCCAGGGTTTAGGGTCGAGGAAATGTTTTAAAACAGAGTACCTAGGGGGGGGATCATAACAGTCACAGGCCAAGTTCTGCAACCTGGACTGTCCAGCAGGATGACCGTGGATGCCATCAGGCCCAATACCTAGGGTTTAGAGGGAAGGTCACCAGTGCGGGACCAGCAGACATTTCCTTGCGAGTGACCCCCACTCCCTACGGCTTGGAGCACCTCTGCTAAAAATAGGGGATCTGGACCATCACAGCAACGGCTAGGTTTTACGGCCCTGGACGTTAATCACCAGGCCCCTCTCTATCCTTGATCAAGGACTGCCCCTGGACAGCCTCACCGGACCTCCTCTTGACTGCCTGACACACCAATCACTGGCTAGCCCCCCACCCCATTCTAGCACCTCCTCTACACAGCCTCAGACACTGGGGGGGGGGGGTCAAGGAACCATAAGACCAGCCCTCCCCCCCCCCAACACACACATTGAGCTGGCTGGCTGATCATGACTGCCTCACCATTCACTAGCCAGCCACCACCCCTGATCGGGAACGTTCTCCGCACTGCCTTACACGCAAAGCGGGAGAAGGAGAGGTAAGCCCAGCCCTCCAACCCCAGCCCACTTGGACCTGGCTGCACGTCCTTAGCACTGCCCTGCACACGAGCCAGCCACTAACCCCAATTAGAAAGCTCCTCCGCACTGCCTCACACAATATGGGAGGCATGAGGAGCCGTACAACCACCCCCTCCACCCCCAAGGTCCCAACCCACATGAAACTGGCTGAACCTCTCGATGGCCATCTGCTCGCCCTCCAGGCCGCCGAACCGAAGGTGTATGGCGAGGTAAGGGGCGTCATCAGAACCAAACAGCTGCCTGCAGGGTTCAGGTTAAAGGTTTAGGACACAAACAAACGCCTGCGGGTGTATGGAAAGGTAGGCAAGGGAGCATCTTTGTAGCCAATCAACGAGCTGCAGGGTTCAGGGTTGAAGGTTGAGGAGACAAACGACTGCCTGCAGGTTAATGGCCAGGTAGGGAGGCGTCTTCGTACCCAAACAGCTGCCTGCAGGGTTCTAGGTGGAGGAGGGAAACAACTACCTGCGGGTACCTGGCAAGGTAGGATACATCTTCATACCCTATCAGCAGCCTGCAGGGTTCACGGTTTAGGGTGTCGCGTCACGCATGGCGAGCTCACGCAAGAAACGGCTGTGCCTAGGAGGCTAGGACCTAAGGCTTCCTTCCTCATACCTCATTCACCCCCTTCCTTCCCTGACTCGACCCACTTGATTTTCTTCCACCCCCCACCCCCCTCAATCCTTTCCCTTTTCTTTCCTTCTCCTCTCACAAACCTCGGTGATAGAGACAGAAGGCTTCTCAGTCGAACGCCTCACGCCCCCAAAACCATCCCGGCCTATTCCAACGATCCGTTTGCAGTATGGATGAATGGGTGCCATGACCCATTGATCCCAGTAGGCTGCCTCAGAGCTGCCAGTCCCTGACAGACACAGCCCGTCCCCTTGGCTTCTGCCTCCTCATCACCAGATCTTATTCTTAGTGCACACCAACTACCTTCCGCAGGCCACTGGGCAGCCGGCACTGGGCCAAAGGGGACATGGCCTTGACCGGCCGCTGGTCATTGGCCGGGCAGCAGGACATACTGGACTACATCCGCCGTTATTGAGACGTACATCTGTAACGCAGCTGAAGCTATACTTTACGAAGATAATGTTACACACACCCGCACGCCCTTCACGAGACAAGGCTGCCCGCCCGGCACCCCCCTGCCCTCGCTCTTCCATCAACTCCTCCCTGACCTTCAGGCAATGCTGGAATGTCAAGGCCGCTGAACCATCGTCCCCCCCTCCCTCGCTTCCCTGTCCTTCCCTCCCTTCCCTGCCCTTCAGACCACCTCAGCTACACTTTGCCTACATCATGGCCTGTGATCAGGTTGGCCTGATGACCGCCTCAGCTACACTTCGGCTACATCATGACCTGTGACCAGGTTGGCCTGATGCAGCCACTCAGCTATGCATCGGCTACATCATGACCTGTGACCAGGTTGGCCTGATGCAGCCAATCAGCCAGCCTTGCTGCGTGTGCCAAGGGCCATGATGTAGGTTTGGTTCCAATTTGGTAACTGCGCGGACGCGGCCTAGGCCCATGCCGCACTGTTTCCTTAACCCTCACGCCCCTGCGGGACATAGTTCTCCTCCCTTCTTTTTTTCTTGGTCCAAATGCACACAGCTGTGGGAGGTCAGTGGCCTGCCTGACAGGTAGCCTGGTGCGCACTGAAAAATAAACGCAGCTGATCAGCTCTCACCGCCTCGTCTTCAGGTACCGTTCCTCCAACTTGTCCGAGGGCTGGAACAGAGCGTCGAAGATGCAGGACCGTGCGTTTGACTGCCGAGACTCCCCTAGGAAGGGCCCTGCGAACGCGCCCCTGCGGGCAGGGAAAGGCAAGGGTGCCTGCTATCACCAGGAGTGTAAGGTTAGTGCCCTACAAACTATTGAATTTAGGGCTGTGCGCCACAAACCATTGAATTGAGGATAGTGTGCCACAAACTATTGAATTAGGGTATTGAGCGACAACCTAATGGATTTAGGGCAGTGCGCTACAAACTTCTGAATTTAGGGCAGAGTGCGACAAACCATTGAATTTAGGGTAGTGGGCTGCAAACTGATGAATGCATATAATCTTCCTAGAAGGATCTCACTAACACGCTGCTTCGTGCACGAAGAGGCAAGGGTGTTACCTATCTGCATGGGTTCCAGATGGGTTCCGGAGGCGGTACGTGGGTGGGTGGTAGGCTTGGGTGCTTATTTTTATTTAGGGGATGGGGTCCCTGCCTTTTTTTGGCCCCCCCCTCGTAGTGCACTACAAACTATTGAGTGCCTAGACTCTTCCTAAAAGGGTCCTACTGACACGCTGCTACGTGCACAGTTAGGAAAGGATGTTTCCTATCTGCACGAGTGTTAGGGTAGTGCGCCACAAACTATTGAGTGCCTAGACTCTTCCTAAAAGGGTCCTACTGACACGCTGCTTCGTGCACAGTTAGGAAAGGATGTTTCCTATCTGCACGAGTGTTAGGGTAGTGCGCCACAAACTATTGAGTGCCTAGACTCTTCCTAAAAGGGTCCTACTGACACGCTGCTACGTGCATGGGGAGGCAAGGGTGTTACCAATCTGCACGAGTGTTCAGGGGTTTTGGGATAAGGGCAGTGTGCACTTTGCATGCTTCACTGCCGGTGGCAAAGGAAGGATCCCATGGACACACCGCTGCGAGCACAGGAAAACAAGGGTGCTACCTGCCTTCACAAATGCATGCTCTGAGAATCTCAGGTTTCAGAATGTACCACTGCATGAAGGTTAGTGCAGTGCCCTGAACCAGTTGCATGCCCTCCTAGAATTAAGCATTCGCCAGACATCAGCTGAGACAGGCTGCTGCTGGGCAGCCACCACTGGCCCGCTGGGACTGGGCCTTGACCGGCCAGCGGCCCATGGCTTAAGCTGCCACAGCCTAACTGCGCCTGGTCTTACTGGCAGAGCATCTTGCGCTGCATTGTCTTGCTAGGCTTAGCCTGCCCTTGGCCAAGATGTAGCACATTTGCAGGTGGATCATACAATCAAAAAATGATGGTTGTGGCTAAATCACACTATACATAGATACTAAATAGTGGTGCATACTAAAACAAACCTGAAGGGTTTTACCTGATTTCTCAAGATTATGCTTCAAAGGCTCAGAGTCCAGGGTTCAGGATATTCATCCAAGGGTGCAGGGGGGGCAGGGGGTGGAAGTAGGGGAGGGGTGGAAGGGGGGGGGGGCTGGGAGCCTGGGCCCACTGCAGCCGACAGTGTTCCCCAAGGGGGGGGGCTGGGAGCCTGGGCGCACTGCAGCCGACAGTGTTCCCCAAGGGGGGGGGCTGGGAGCCTGGGCTCACTGCAGTCGACAGTGTTCCCCAAGGGGGGGGGCTGGGAGCCTGGGCGCACTGCAGCCGACAGTGTTCCCCAAGGGGGGGGGGCTGGGAGCCCGGGCCCACTGCAGCCGACAGTGTTCCCCAAGGGGGGGGGCTGGGAGCCTGGGCCCACTGCAGCCGACAGTGTTCCCCAAGGGGGGGGGCTGGGAGCCTGGGCCCACTGCAGCCGACAGTGTTCCCCAAGGGGGGGGGCTGGGAGCCTGGGCGCACTGCAGCCGACAGTGTTCCCCAAGGGGGGGGGCTGGGAGCCTGGGCTCACTGCAGTCGACAGTGTTCCCCAAGGGGGGGGGCTGGGAGCCTGGGCGCACTGCAGCCGACAGTGTTCCCCAAGGGGGGGGGCTGGGAGCCTGGGCCCACTGCAGCCGACAGTGTTCCCCAAGGGGGGGGGGCTGGGAGCCCGGGCTCACTGCAGCTGACAGTGCACCCCAAGGGGGGGGGGCTGGGAGCCTGGGCCCAATGCAGCTGACAGTGTTCCCCAAGGGGGAGGGGGGCTGGGAACCTGGGCCCACTGCAGCCGACAGTGTTCCCCAAGGGGGGGGGCTGGCGCCTGGGCTCACTGCAGCCAACAATGTTCCCCAAGGGGGGGGGGCTGGGCGCCTGGGCTCACTGCAGCCGACAGTGTTCCCCAAGGGGGGGGCTGGGCGCCTGGGCTCACTGCAGCCGACAGTTTTCTCCAAGCGGGTAGGGGGATCTGCTGGGCTTCATCCGTAATTTGCAAACCCCAAAACCCTGGGTTGCTGATCTTACGATTGGTCCACGAAGTTGCTGCTGAGCGTGATGAGCTGCGCAGACTCCTCCGCGAACGTGCCGTCCAGCAGCTGCGGCGGGTTGCGCGACACGCTGCTCCAAGGCTTCCACGTGCTCCAAACGTAGTCCACGCTCGTATCGAGGGTGGCATTCAGACCGTATTTCGACTTGACGCGCCAGTCGATCAGGTGCGGCTGCAGAACCTCCTCCAGTGCCGCCGGCAGTGTCCAGTGCAGCAGAATCGCCCTGGGGTGGGTGGGTGTTGGGGTGTTGGGGTTAAGGGGCAGGCAGACGGGAGTAGCAGCGGTCGGAGCGTGGTGCAGCGGCGGCGGTTTGGCGCTTCAATATCTGCTCCGGCGCCACTGGCAGCGCTCAGTGCAAAAGGACAGCCCTGGGAGGGGGCAAGATCGGGTTAAGGGTTGTGGGCTAGGGCCGTGGTTTGGGTTCAGCTTGGCTAAGAGATGTACTTTTTGTAGTTTTATTTGCAGCTTTTGTGCTCACCTGCAAGCAAACTCAGCAAGCTTCACTTCAGCCCTCATACAAAAACATACAGAGAAAAACTCCACGCTTAGCCTCATCTCTCTCCTGCTCACCTGCCAGCAAGCTGAGCAAGCTTCACGCCTACCCTCATAACATATAAACAGAGAGAAACACCACTCGTAGCCTCATCTCTCTCTTGCTCACCTGCCAGAAAACTGAGCAAGCTTGACAGTCTCCAGCATAGCCCGCATTCGGTCTCCCGTTCCAGCGCTGAACAGTGCAAAGATAGGAGCAGGTTCTCAAATGGGTGCATGGTACACGGTTTACACGAGATACAAATTAAGAGCAGATCCACAGGCACTGGTATGAATTAAGTCATAAATTCATACCAGTACATGTAGATCTGCTCTTCAAGCGACAAGACATTTATGATTTTGCTGCCAAGGTTGTTATCACCACCTCAGCAATACGCGGACGAATGGATGCATGATTAATTGATAATCGATGGACTCTGCTTCTAATCGCCTCCCCAGCGGCAGTCGTCGGTCAATTGAATGAACTCCACACCACAAAACATGCAGGATCCCTCTGCCAACGCTGCGAACAGCCGGTCACCTCAGTGGTACATGCCCTCTTAACAGAGCCCTACACGGTCACATGGTCGCATGAGTGCATGATGAACTAGGTTTTGACCCATCTCCCCAACAGCAGGAGCGCAGGAATTCTCACCATTACCGTTATGCGGCGGTCTCATGTTTGCATGATTGAATCATGATTGGTTGACTAGGGTTTCGACCCACCTCCCCAACAGCAGCAGCGCAGGAATTCTCACCATTACCGTTATGCGGCGGTCTCATGCTTGCATGATTGAATCATGATTGGTTAACTAGGGTTTCGACCCACCTCCCCAACAGAAGCAGCACAGGAATTCTCACCATTACCGTTATGCGGCGGTCTCATGTTTGCATGATTGAATCATGATTGGTTAACTAGGGTTTCGACCCACCTCCCCAACAGAAGCAGCACAGGAATTCTCACCATTACCGTTATGCGGCAGTCTCATGTTTGCATGATTGAATCATGATTGGTTAACTAGGGTTTCGACCCACCTCCCCAACAGAAGCAGCACAGGAATTCTCACCATTACCGTTATGCGGCGGTCTCATGTTTGCATGATTGAATCATGATTGATTAACTAGGGTTTCGACCCACCTCCCCAACAGCAGCAGCGCAGGACTTCTCACCATTTATACGCGGTCTCATGTTCGCATAGTAGAAACATGGTCGGTGAGGTAACTTTTGACGCAGGTCCCCAGGAGCAGAAATGCATTGCTCGCTCACAGATCTTGTTTTAATGCACACACAACCAACTTTGGCAGGCCGCAGCGCAGCAACCACTGTGCCAATGAGGACCAAGGCATGACCTGACGAGGACTAAGCCATGATCGGCCTACGGCGGTTGGCCCAAGCAGTAGGGCATGCTGCACCAGGCCCCCGTGGCCATAGGCCGTGATGTACCTGTTCTTTAGCTGAAGCGCGCTAACATAAAAAAAACAGTGGATCTCTCACCAGTAATATGCATTCTCAAGGTCGCATGAGTGCATGATGAACTTTGCATCTGCGCCTCTCTCTAGCTCAGCCCGGTGGTGCTCAGCATACTCCTCTATCCATGCCGGGCATGCCTCCCAGTCGCGCTGTGCAAGCTTGGCCATGTTCCTGGAATGCTCTGCATCAGCAGCTTTGCCTCCGCTGCCCCCGCCATGTGCTGCTGCTAATTCTGTAAGAATATGGCGGCTGTGGCTCCGGTCTCTGCTCCACTGGTGCAGTGGGGCCGCTGATGTAGAAGCTGAGACCAGCAGCAGCAGGAGGAAGAGCATTAAGTTCTGTCGCATGGCGCTTGTCTCAGTCATGACGGAACAATGCCGCCTCCCGGCTCATGCCTGCAATTGCTGCATGGCTTCGGGGGTCGCGTCGAAAAATATGCTGAGCAAGTCTGGTCGCAGTATGGTCAGCTATCGGCTAAGACTCGAGTTTCGACCACTTGTCTCGACGAGAACTGTTTCGCTGTGATTGCGGATAGATGAGCACCAGCATGAATATCTCCCATGCGATGAGTAGAAATGATCTGGATTTGAAATTTAGAAAGCAAGGGAGAGTTTGCACGGCAATGTGCGACCAGCTTGAAGGACAGGTTCTCGGCAGCTGCTGCCGAGTGCCGAGACTACTGAATTCAAAATTAATTTCTTGAGGTGTGGACCAGGGCAAGGCAGTTGTCGAAGGCATCACAGTGAGCGCAAGAGTCAAGCATAGCTCACGTGGCGTGCTTTCATGCTAGTTACAAAAGAAGGCAGAAACTTCACAGCAAGGCGCTGGCTGTCATGGACTGTGATGAGGGCAAGGGGCGCATGACGCGACACCTGGCAGCCGGCCATGCAGCGAAGAGGGCCAGGCGCACTCCAGCTGAAGGGACAGCGCACGTGGATGCCACGCTGGACTTGGTTGATGAAGCTGCATGTCATACGGCTGGTGAGTCTATACTTGATTCTTTCAATTTGCATGCCAACGACATGTCCATCATGCAAGCAACGTGTGCATCATGCTTGCTTGGCAGACTACAAGATTTTAAAATGCTGACTGGCTGTCTGGTTTCAATGTGGCAGGTTTTGACGCATCATGCAGGCGCCACGCCCGGGCCAAAGCGGACGGCATGATTGTTGGAGGTGAGGCATATTCGCTTAGTTCGTGTCTGATAACTAGGAGGAAGCGGAGGTGTTCTGCATGAACTTGGTTTCTAGGCAGACTCTTTGGCCTTTGATTATCTGAATATAATACGTCGTTGCGTGTATCGGAGCCATGCCGACTCTGGCTGCCAAGCGCCATGGAGAGGATGACGCTCCCGAGGAGGAGGCCTTTGTTGCCTGGGGTATGGACCTTGATGACCTGCCTCTTGCTGGATTTTCAGGATCCCTGTCGGCCGGTGGATCTGGTAGCCATGGTTACAAGGGCATCTGTTGTGACAACAGTGACATGGCCAAGGGCTGGGAGGCTTACCTCAACAGCAGCAAGGGCAACCCTAGCAAGATCCGCTTTGCCTGGTACGGCAATCCGCACGCAGCAGCCCTCGGGTACAACAAATTTGCAGCGATCTACAACAACCTCGTGGCAGATTTGAATGAGCTGACGCACGAGGCGCTGCAAGCTGCCGAGGAGGAGGAGGAGGGGGTGGGGCAGCTGTGCGCCGGATGCGGCATGACCGTTGCATGCATCTGAAGATCCTGGAGATGCAGCGGCTGAGGCAGCAGCTTGCTGACTTGAGGGTTGCGGCTGCTCTTGCCCGTCCCGTGGTGCATGCAGCTGCAGTGATCTCAGATGCCGGCTTGGCCGGGATGCTGCGGCATGTGGTGTCAGCCATCAGCTCCGGCGCAGTCGTTACCGGGGGCATGCTCCTGAAGGTGATGGATTGCACTAGCAGCAACTGCCTCACGGCGCAGAAATGCGCTGGTGTCGAGCAGCTGCTTGAGGCAAAGGCAGAGAAGAAGGGCAAACCCGCAGTTGAAACGGCGGCGGGCAGTGACCGGGGTTTCACTGGTAACAAGCACAATCGCCTCTACGGCCTGAAGAACCTCCTCGCCATGCTGTTCCAACAGCATTCTGGGACATCAGCCCTCCGTCTGTTGGATGCCAATCTGCCTGGTGTCCCAAGCGAGGCGACCGCTGGCTGGGTTGTGAAGCTGGATAACCCTTAACCCAGGTTGGAAACCTGGCACCTCTGAACCACGTATCCTGCGCTTCCTCGACATGTGCTACGACAAGGGGCTGGCAGCTAACCTTCCTCCTGGGGAGCCCGTGGGTGTGGTGCTCACGCTTGATGGCACTGAACTCAGGGTAATAATTGTTGTAGAAGGTATGCTGAAACCTCCTAATGAATCATGTAGCGTTATCCTCATATCCGTCAGCAAGGTCCTTAGCCAGTCGCTGCTATTGTATACTTTAGATTTGCTTTGCCTTCCCTCGTAATTTAATGTTGTTTAGGGGTGAGGGATTCAATTACAATACTGTTTATGGATCATGAGCGCCAGTTTTCAGTCCATTTTGTGCCTCGAGGACAGCATTAAAAGCAATAATTACTTTATATCCAGTAGGGAAGGCAATTCAAATCTTCGATAGCTCAGTCCGCCTGAAAACTGTTATAATAACCCTTTCCATTTGTATTTGCTTTCACAGGCTGATGTGCGTTGGCAGGAGCTGCGGGATGGTAGCTGTCGGTGGTTGAATGATGCCACGTCAGACAGCGGAGACTCCGAGTATGCGGCCTCCTTCGCCAGCCTGTGGGCCCAGTACTCAAATTTGAAGCAGCTTCTCAGCAACGCGGTATTGGCAGAGATGCTGGCAGAGGGGCAGCCTGTACTGGCCAAGGTCATAGAGTGGCTTTGGGAAGAGTACTTGCCGTATGTGATTTTGCGCGCAGAAGAGGCTAAGCAGGGGCGTCAGCAATGGATTGCGAGGTTCGGGGGCGGGGAGGAGAATGGTCGGCTGCTAGATGCAGATTTCGCAGGGGGGCAGAAGAGGGAGTTGGCAATGCTCACATACGTCATACAAGAGAGGCAAAGGGCTGTCACATCTGCTGAGGCCACCTCGGATGCAATGTCTGACCTGCTCGCAAAGCTAGAGGACATGGAGGCAGCAGCTGCACCGGGCGCAGTAGCTGCACCAGGGGCTGCAGCATCACGGAGGGCAGTAGCAGCAGCTGCACCAGGGGTGGCAGCAGCAGCAGCTGCAGCTGCATTTGCGGCATTTGCTAACCGTGATGCGCTCCTCCTTCAGCTCAGGAGTTGGTTGCGGACCGCCTTGCATTCCCTGAACCATTGGTTCCAGGACCTCTGCGTGCCCGCCACTCGCCTCATCGCCAGCAGGCTGTTAAATACATCCTACCTGAGCTCCTACCTCGTGTTCAAGTTGTACACCACCAAGACACTCGCGAAGGTCAGGATGTCGTTCATCGTCGATCAGATCGGAAAGTCGGTCACTGAAGCCACGGGTGGCCATATGGTGGTCGTTGCTATTGTCACCGACAGTGAGCACTGGGACCTTATCTAGGTCAACACTTAAGCGCCGACATTCATCGTGGATTCGATTTTATAAAAAAAGTTAGTCTTGATAAAATTTTATAAAATATATACGGTAACGGGAAATGAATTATTTTCCTTGATTTAAGTTTAATTTGCACCCTTCTGCGCTACCGTAGGCTTTGCCTGGCTAGGAAAGGACAAAGCCCTTAGCAAGTCCGGGTCACGCAATCCGGGTCGTTTTTTGTGAGCCGCGCCTTTCTTTTGGTGCTGAAATACGGTACTTTTTGTTCCTGGCCGTTTCTTCGTTATGCAAGGGCGCCATCTTCGGCAATGAAACCCCCTGTTTGGGGGGATCGGTCCAACCGGGGTATATCAGGCTCGTAAGGGAGTTACCTCTCAATGTGGAAATGCACTGCGTGTGGAGAGGTTTAAACTCGGAGGGAAAATAGCTAGGTGACATGCCCTTACCAGGGCTAAACGGGCTGGACGGACCAGCTAGGATCAGGGGGGTAGAATGGCCTTTATGTGCCTGGATAGATGGTGTCTGTAATGCTGCCCGTCACTTGACAGTCATTTGGTCCGCACCAAGCCACCTTTGACCCCATGAAGTGGAGCCTGGTAACAGGGGGCAGGCACCAGGGTAAGCACACTGACGACATGTTGGCAGTTGTTTTACAGGCATGCTGTATGCTTGTATGGCAGTGTCGGCAGTGCAGTGATGGTAAGGCCGGAACAAAGCCCTGGTTTTGTACTAGAGTGCCACCGGTTCTGCCAATCTGCCCTACCGGTATTAGCAGCATGTACGCACAGTGTAAGTACTAATTTAAGTTTTAGTTCCTTTGTCTTTCTTTTCCAGCCTGCAGTTTTGTTCCGTCACTTCACTTCCCACTTTCCTCATTCTTTTGCCCTGCCCTCTTTTGTGTTTGTCCGGTTCTTTCCTCCCAACTCATTAGTTGGGCGCCCTAAACGGTTGAGCCTTTTAAGCAGGGCCAAGAGGCGTAACGTCATTGACTGTGTAATCCAGACTCAATTCGCAAGCAGGGCAACATTGACACACTCATTGAGCCCCTTGCTGACATACTGCTCCCGTAGGTCATAGGCCTGTCAATAGCAGTGTCGTCTCTTTGCGCTTCAGGCGAAAAGTTCTCCTTCCACCATATTTCCTTGGGCCTCTGCACAGCCCAGGTAATGTTCTGAGGGTATAACCGTTTATCAACAAAAGAAAGGTAGATCTCAATGCACCGGTATGGGACTCCTCAGTGTCATAAAACACTGGAGACCAGGCTTGACACCTCCCCAGTGAATCATGCCCAGTGACTCAATGTAGTATGAATGTATGATATGCCGGAGAAGTTCTTTATTATTCCATTTACTCCAAGGTGTTTCTGGAGGAGCTCTCAACTCAAGCCGTCCAGACTTTGTTTAGAGACCAGCATGCTGACGACAAAGGGACACCAGATTGTACAGCATCTTAAATGGATCCGAGCACTCAGGTGACTCCCCCAACTTTTGAAACAGCCTGGGAGATAAATGTTTAGAACGGTGCATACCCGCTGGGCCCTGCTGAACGCTCAGCCACGTGGGGCTGGTAGGGAATGACTAAGCTCGATTCCAGCTACCATGAACAGCCAGGACCCTGGTGCAGCCAAGCTACCCTCCTATGTGAGGGGGCAGGGACATGGAACCCGGCGATCTCGACAGGGGGAGAGGGAAGATCGTGTGGCAGGTTCGATCTCTCAAACTGGGAGATATATGTGAGTCACCTTCGTTTGGGCAGTGCTAGCATGTACGGGTGCGGACACCCTGTGCGTGGCCCAGCGGGTATGCACCATTCTTAACCCTGTGCGTGGCTGGGACATTCACCAATGAAAACCTTGTGGCAGGCTACCTTCACATGCACAACCCAGTGCTAGATCTCAGGGTCGGAGAATATAATACCAACGTGACACACTGCCACACTCTTCTCTACTGGTCCTCCGGGCGCTGCCACCAACTTCCACCAGTTGTCCCAGGCTGAGCATGGGTGGGACGCACTTGCTTTTGTGGACTGTGCTGTGGGCATTATTGAGGGTGAGTTTCCAGGGTTTCTGAGGCCGATGTCGTTGGCCTTTCCGGCCTTCTCTGTTGGTCATTTTTTGTTGTTGTTTGCCCCCTTTTTAGTTTCTTCTCTTCTCCCTTCTGATCAGTGGGGCGCCCTCGCGGCCAAGCAGGGGTGGGATACGCTTGATTTTCTGGACTTTTCTTTTCTTAGAGGCTTTGTTGAGGGCTATCTCTAGTGGAACTCAGGTGTTGGACTTGGTCTTCTTTGCCTTCCCGGTCTCTCCTTTTGTTCCTTTCCCCATCTCTTCCTTTTAGTTCCTTCTTTACTCCCTTCTGAACAGTTGGGCGCCCACGCGGCCGAGCTTTGAGCGGGCCCAGAGGTGTAACGTTCTTGATATTCTCTATTAAAAAAAGCAGTCAAACATCTTAACCTGTCACCAGCCCCACCAGAGGGCAGATAATCGACAAATTGCATTTCCTGGACTACAGTTTCCAGACTCTCCATCACACTTTGTTTGAACTGTTCATGAGTTTCGCTTCCTCCTAACGGTAATAATACGATTGCACCATCGCTCAACACGCTGGACAAAAACAGAGTCGCCCACAAATTCTGGTCTTCTTGTTTTGAGTTTGGACTCTCAACACCGCGAAAACTTGCAGCTGCACTCGTGCAGCATGATGCCGGCATGATGCGCAGGCCCTGGACACTAACAAAACAAAATACTCGGACGAAAAGCCACAAAAACCCAGGTGAGGCAACCAGCCCAAAGCCAGTGCCAAGCCAGACCACCTGGACCCCCAACTACGCCGCGATGTCCCGCCTCTGTGGACCCCATCAACCCAGACTTGACCGAACAACTAAAATCTATGTGAACCACATCCACAACCAGGTCCGTGCCAGTACCCTGGACCCTCAGCGCCAAGCTCTTGGACATCCAGCTGGTCTTAGCACTTCCTACTTTTCTCAGCCAGTCTGAAGCAACTTGGCTTGGTCTGGCCTCCCGGCTGGCCCTCTGGTCTCTCAGTCATCCTGAACCAACTTGGCTTGAACTGGTCTCCCGGCTGCAGGGATTCCACGAGCGTCAATGGAACGGCCGCCGCTGCTCCCCAACTATTCTTCGCCCCCAATTCCAAGAAGGCCCCCCGAGCTCTGCAGCAGGCAGTGAGGCCAAGGGCGGTACATGTTAGTTTGACTTTGTTGACCATTGGATTTTATACTAGGATGACAGCTGGCATGCTCCAGTGCTCCACCATCAGCAGGGGGCCGAAACAAACTACCGTTTGTTTCTTTAGCGCATCAGCTACAACTCAGGTACTGTAAAATGGAATAGGGTCTGCGCACCCCTGTTGAAAACTGATATATCATATTCGTCGCGCAGGCAAAAAGTACCAAACTTGAGGTACGGTATTCCCTGGCCAGTTTGTTCTGGTTCACCATGTCCTGTTCGTGCTCTTGTCTCTTGGCCCAAACCCTTAACGGCCCAGACCTTTATAGAACCACAAACCCTCCCTGCTGCCGAAACCCGTAACGCAAGACAGCGCTGCCCCTGCTCTAACTTGTGGTATTCCCTGGCCAGGTTGTGCTGGTTCACCGATTACCATGTTTTGCTCATGCTCCAGTCTCTTGGCTCAAACCAGTGGCGGTCCAGACCCTTAAAGAACCAAACACCCTCCCTCCCTACTGTCCAAACCCGTAGCGCAAGACAGCACAACGCACCTGCCCAAACTTGAGGTACTCTCTGGCCAGGTTGTGCTGGTTCACCATGTCCTGCTCATGCTCCAGCCGCTCGCCCTCCGCCACCAGGTCCCGCAGCTTGAGCTCCACCGGCTCAAACACAGGCAGCGACCGTTTGGCCACCAGGCGCTTACCCAGCTCCTTCAGGTTGGCGGTCTCAGAGATGAAGTCCTGGCCTGCGGAATTTAAACAAAAACACGTATGGACGACTGCAGGAGTGTCTTGGCCTGCAAGGCAAATTGGAATATCCCATGTTTGGTTCCATAGCTATATTGAATACCATACCTTCGAAGGTTCTCATGCCCCGCTCCCCCACATGCCCCGCTCCCCCACATGCCCCGCTCCCCCACATGCCCCGCTCCCCCACATGCCCCGCTCCCCCACATGCCCCACACCCCACACATGTAGGCAAGCCCATGAGGCCTATTATCCCGGCCCAGCATACTAAGACCATCTTGCCTGCACCGGGGTCACCCACCAGACATGATGTCCGTCCGGATCCATTCCCGGATCTGGTTGTCGTAAGTCGATGACCGGAGCGCGCCGAAAAAGTCCAGCGGCTGCCGGCTGAAGCGGTCAATGAGCTGCGAGATGTCACGTTGCTGGAGGCCGTCATCCTTGTACCTGAGGCACGGATTTAGGCAGCCAATGAACCAATAAATGAGTTAGAGATCAAATACCAGTACCAGTGGGACCTGACATGAAGCATACAACATCAAATAAAAATACATATGATTCAGGTCAAACGATTCTAGCAAGCAAGGCCTTCAACACCTGTCCAAGCCCCCGCTTTTAACAGTTCATCAGAGCTTAGATCAAGGACTGACAGGCCCAACCTATCGTCTGCTCGTCCCGGCGCAGAAAAGACACCCCGGCACAGGACCCGAGGATGCATCGGCCAGGTACAGCCAGGCCTGCGGGCTGGGACGTCACCAAGGTTTGGTCCCAATCCGTCCAGCTGAGGCAGCCCAGCGGCCTACCAAAAGGGGGCCTACCAAGAGGTGGCCTACCAAGAGGTGGCCTACCAAGAGGTGGCCTACCAAGAGGTGGCCTATCAAAAGGTGGCCTACCAAAAGGTGGCCTACCAAGAGGTGGCCTACCAAGAGGTGGCCTATCAAAAGGTGGCCTACCAAAAGGTGGCCTACCAAAAGGTGGCCTACCAAGAGGTGGCCTACCAAGAGGTGGCCTACCAAGAGGTGGCCTACCAAGAGGTGGCCTACCAAAAGGTGGCCTACCAAAAGGTGGCCTACCAAAAGGTGGCCTACCAAAAGGTGGCCTACCAAGAGGTGGCCTACCAAGAGGTGGCCTACCAAAAGGTGGCCTACCAAAAGGTGGCCTACCAAAAGGTGGCCTATCAAAAGGTGGCCTACCAAGAGGTGGCCTACCAAAAGGTGGCCTACCAAGAGGTGGCCTACCAAGAGGTGGCCTACCAAGAGGTGGCCTACCAAAAGGTGGCCTACCAAGAGGTGGCCTACCAAAAGGTGGCCTACCAAGAGGTGGCCTACCAAAAGGTGGCCTACCAAAAGGTGGCCTACCAAAAGGTGGCCTACCAAAAGGTGGCCTACCAAGAGGTGGCCTACCAAGAGGTGGCCTACCAAGAGGTGGCCTACCAAGAGGTGGCCTACCAAAAGGTGGCCTACCAAGAGGTGGCCTACCAAGAGGTGGCCTACCAAGAGGTGGCCTACCAAGAGGTGGCCTATCAAAAGGTGGCCTACCAAGAGGTGGCCTACCAAAAGGTGGCCTACCAAAAGGTGGCCTACCAAGAGGTGGCCTACCAAGAGGTGGCCTACCAAGAGGTGGCCTACCAAGAGGTGGCCTACCAAAAGGTGGCCTACCAAAAGGTGGCCTACCAAGAGGTGGCCTACCAAGAGGTGGCCTACCAAGAGGTGGCCTACCAAGAGGTGGCCTACCAAAAGGTGGCCTACCAAAAGGTGGCCTACCAAAAGGTGGCCTACCAAAAGGTGGCCTACCAAAAGGTGGCCTACCAAAAGGTGGCCTACCAAGAGGTGGCCTACCAAGAGGTGGCCTACCAAAAGGTGGCCTACCAAGAGGTGGCCTACCAAGAGGTGGCCTACCAAGAGGTGGCCTACCAAGAGGTGGCCTACCAAAAGGTGGCCTACCAAAAGGTGGCCTACCAAGAGGTGGCCTACCAAGAGGTGGCCTACCAAGAGGTGGCCTACCAAGAGGTGGCCTACCAAAAGGTGGCCTACCAAGAGGTGGCCTACCAAGAGGTGGCCTACCAAAAGGTGGCCTACCAAGAGGTGGCCTACCAAAAGGTGGCCTACCAAGAGGTGGCCTACCAAAAGGTGGCCTACCAAGAGGTGGCCTACCAAAAGGTGGCCTACCAAAAGGTGGCCTACCAAAAGGTGGCCTACCAAGAGGTGGCCTACCAAGAGGTGGCCTACCAAAAGGTGGCCTACCAAGAGGTGGCCTACCAAAAGGTGGCCTACCAAAAGGTGGCCTACCAAAAAGTGGCCTACCAAGAGGTGGCCTACCAAGAGGTGGCCTACCAAGAGGTGGCCTACCAAGAGGTGGCCTACCAAGAGGTGGCCTACCAAAAGGTGGCCTACCAAAAGGTGGCCTACCAAGAGGTGGCCTACCAAGAGGTGGCCTACCAAGAGGTGGCCTACCAAGAGGTGGCCTACCAAAAGGTGGCCTACCAAAAGGTGGCCTACCAAAAGGTGGCCTACCAAAAGGTGGCCTACCAAAAGGTGGCCTACCAAGAGGTGGCCTACCAAGAGGTGGCCTACCAAGAGGTGGCCTACCAAGAGGTGGCCTACCAAAAGGTGGCCTACCAAGAGGTGGCCTACCAAAAGGTGGCCTACCAAAAGGTGGCCTACCAAAAGGTGGCCTACCAAGAGGTGGCCTACCAAGAGGTGGCCTACCAAAAGGCGGCCTACCAAAAGGTGGCCTACCAAGAGGTGGCCTACCAAGAGGTGGCCTACCAAGAGGTGGCCTACCAAAAGGTGGCCTACCAAGAGGTGGCCTACCAAAAGGTGGCCTACCAAAAGGTGGCCTACCAAGAGGTGGCCTACCAAGAGGTGGCCTACCAAAAGGTGGCCTACCAAGAGGTGGCCTACCAAAAGGTGGCCTACCAAAAGGTGGCCTACCAAGAGGTGGCCTACCAAAAGGTGGCCTACCAAAAGGTGGCCTACCAAGAGGTGGCCTATCAAGAGGTGGCCTACCAAGAGGTGGCCTACCAAGAGGTGGCCTACCAAAAGGTGGCCTACCAAGAGGTGGCCTACCAAAAGGTGGCCTACCAAGAGGTGGCCTACCAAGAGGTGGCCTACCAAGAGGTGGCCTACCAAGAGGTGGCCTACCAAAAGGTGGCCTACCAAAAGGTGGCCTATCAAAAGGTGGCCCGCCAAAAGGTGGCCTACCAAAAGGTGGCCCGCCAAAAGGTGGCCAGGCCAGTATGCAAATCAACACACATCTTCATATCCTATTCAACCTAAGCCATATTCATCAAAACGGGGGAAGGCATTTTGCACAGCTACATCAGAAGCGGGTATCAAATATTTTATAATGATTCACTTAAATCACTTGTGTTGGACATGCATATCCTACATTCAGGAAATGTGTCTAGACACAGCCTTTTCACGTCCACCCCTGTTGCACCCAGCCTCCTCACATCTGCCACAGGATGCCTCCCAGATCCTAGTTTAGGGTGTAGGGTTAAGGGTTTGAATATGCGAAACCCTAAACCCTTTTCACGTCCACCCCTGTTGTCCTCAGCCTCCTCACATCTGCCACAGGATGCCTCCCAGATCCTAGTTTAGGGTGTAGGGTTAAGGGTTTGAATATGCGAAACCCTAAACCCTTTTCACGTCCACCCCTGTTGTCCTCAGCCTCCTCACATCTGCCACAGGATGCCTCCCAGATCCTAGTTTAGGGTGTAGGGTTAAGGGTCTGAATATGCGAAACCCTAAACCCTTTTCACATCCACCCCTGCTGCACCCAGCCTTCTCACATCTGCCACAGGATGCCTTGCATATCCTCTCTTTCGGGCTCCCAGTAGAATTTGTCCATTCGCCCGTCCCGGATGAGCGGGGCAAACATCTACAATAGCAGGAACAGCAGCATCAGCATCATCAGCAGCAACAGCATCAGCAGCAACAGCAGAATCAGCAGCAACAGCCCCATCAAGAGCATGTCGGGTACATGTAACTGTGCATTACAGCAATTTATACCCGGGATTTATGAGGAACTCCCGAAAGAAAATGTTGTTTCAAGCATGGCTGGATTGACCTAAAAATTTTGAATCAGGCCAACAATCATAAGTAGCTGAACTGTGGCTAAAGCCTTGTCCACCACAAGACATCAACACCCCTCGCCCCCAGGTACCTTGCTGAACTGTAGCTGAAGCCTTGTCCACCACAAAACATCAACACCCCTCGCCCCCAGTTACCTTGCTGAAGTCGTTGCCCGTTACCACGATGGGCGTCCTCCGGATCACGTCCTGCTCGATCCAGTCCTGGCCGATGCTGACACGCTTGGGGTCGTCGCAGATGTTCATCAATGTTCCGATCACCATCTGGTTGTTGACCGTCACCTGAGCGGGAGAGAGAGTGCACGGGGAAGGGGCAGCGGTGCAGTGGGGGGGGGGGGCAGCGGTGGGGACATAGCAGTGGGGGGGGCAGCAGTGGGGACATAGCAGTGGGAGGGGAGCAGTGGGGACATAGCAGTGGGGGGGGCAGCAGTGGGGACTTAGCAGTGGGGGGGCAGCAGTGGGGACATAGCAGTAGGGGGGGCAGCAGTGGGGACATAGCAGTGGGGGGGGGGGGGCAGCGGTGGGGACATAGCAGTGGGGGGGCAGCAGTGGGGACATAATAGTGAGGGGGGCAGCGGAGGGGACATAGCAGTGGGGGGGCAGCAGTGGGGACATAGCAGTGGGGGGGGGGGGGCAGCGGTGGGGACATAGCAGTGAGGGGGGCAGCGGAAGGGACATAGCAGTGGGGGGGGCAGCAGTGGGGACATAGCAGTAGGGGGGGGCAGCAGTGGGGACATAGCAGTGGGGGGGGGGGCAGCGGTGGGGACATAGCAGTGGGGGGGCAGCAGTGGGGACATAGCAGTGAGGGGGGCAGCGGAGGGGACATAGCAGTGGGGGGGGGGGGCAGCAATGGGGACATAGCAGTGAGGGGGGCAGCGGAGGGGACATAACAGTGAGGGGGGCAGCGGAGGGGACATAGCAGTGGGGGGGCAGGAGTGGGGACATAGCAGTGGGGGGGGGGGGCAGCGGTGGGGACATAGCAGTGAGGGGGGCAGCGGAGGGGACATGGCAGTGGGGGGGGCAGCAGTGGGGACATAGCAGTGGGGGGGGGGGGGCAGCGGAGGGGACATAGCAGTGGGGGGGGGGCAGCGGAGGGGACATAGCAGTGGGGGGGGGGGGGCAGCGGTGGGGAGTGGGGTCGTCACAGAGATTTATCACCATCTGCTTGTTGACGGTGACCTCGGCTGGAGGGTGTAGGCAGGGCGAGAACATGGCAGTGGGGACATATCCAGGGTCTGCGGCCCTTTCAAGTGCATCGCTACCAAACATAACCTTCTATTGCTTTCCTACAGGGTACAATCATCTACCGCGGAAACACAAAATGCTCAACTGCGTATGAAAGAAGTGTCCAGCCCTGTCCATCGAGAACAAAGTCTACCCCCCTCTTGAAGGTAGTAACAGGGTTCAGGATTTCATACACCCATCTTCAATTTGGGATCAGGGTAACCCTTTCCACCATGATTGGATTTCCACCATAATTGGATTTCGAAAACTAAGGCCCACATGCGTGTGCTGGATGCAACCCTATACCCTAAACCCTAGACAAAGGCCCACCTGTGTGTGTGCTGAATGTAACCCTATACCCTAAACCCTAGACAAAGGCCCACCTGTGTGTGCTGAATGTAACCCTGATCCCTAAACCCTAGACAAAGGCCCACCTGTGTGTGCTGAATGTAACCTATACCCTAAACCCTAGACAAAGGCCCACCTGCGTGTGCTGAATGTAACCTATACCCTAAACCCTAGACAAAGGCCCACCTGCGTGTGCTGAATGTAACCTATACCCTAAACCCTAGACAAAGGCCCACCTGCGTGTGCTGAATGTAACCTATACCCTAAACCCTAAACAAAGGCCCACCTGTGTGTGCTGGATGTAACTCTAAAACCTATAACCCTAAAGGAAGGCCCACCTGTGTGTGCTGGATGTGGCCTAGGCCAGCATCGATGTCGTTGATCATGAGGCATGTCATGATGCCCCGCACCTTGGACATGTCCGAGGCCTTCCTGCAGCAGCCATACGCAAGGCCGCAGCGCCACGAGCAAAGCTTAAAAATGTGCACTGGGCAGGCATAAGACCCTCCGACAGCAGTCATGCACATGGCCACTCCCCCATATGCATGGCTCTAAAATGTACGTTGGTGCAGTGGGTAGGCCTACATATATGCCCGGCATCTTGGACATGTCCAAGGCCCTCCTGAAGCAAACATAAGCAAGGCCACAGCACCACACGCACAAGGCTTATAAATATGCACTGGACATGACCGCGGCCTTCCTGCAACAGTCATGCACATGGCCATACGCCCACAAGCATGGCAAGGACATGTACATAGGTGCATGGTGCAGGTGCTTGGACAATCACACGGATGGTGCATGACTGAGGCCTTTGTGCAGCAGGCATGTGCAAGGCCAAGCGTACGGCTTGAACTGCAAAACAAACATCACACGGGTTGCTGGTGCACCATGATCGGCATAAGGGGGCAGCCAATGTGCGCCCATCTAGAAGGACAGGTTCTCGGCAGCTACTGCCGAGTGCCGAGACTACTAAATTCAAAATGCATCTGCGGAGACATAAGGGGGGGGGGTACCATGATCGGCTGCTTGTGCCGCTGGTCTTTAGGCCCGTCTAATTTTTTCCTGATCGTCCCTGTGGTGGCCAAGAGTTGTGAGTTGAGGGTTTCGGGTTAAGGGTTGAGAGTTGAGGGCTTTGGGTAAAGGGTTTAAGGTTAAGGGTTGAAGGTTAAGGGCTTTGGGTTAGGGGTTGAGGGCTTCAATTTAAGGGTAAGGGGTTTCGGGTTAAGGGTTGATGGCTTCGGGTTAAGGGTTTTGGGTTAGGGGTTTTGGGTTAGGGGTAATGGGTTAGGGGTTTTGGGTTAGGAGTTTCGGGTTAGGGGTTTTGGGTTAGGGGTTTTGGGTTAAGGGTTGAGGGCTTCGGGTTAAGGGTTTCGGGTTAGGGGTTTCGGGTTAGGGGTTTCGGGTAAAGGGTTAGGGTTTTCAGGTTAGGGGTTTCAAATTAGGGGTTTCGAGTTAGGGGTTTCAGCTTAGGGGTTTCGGGTTAGGGGTTTCGAATTAGGGGTTTCGAGTTAGGGGTGTCGGCTTAGGGGTTTTGGCTTAGGGGTTTCGGGTTAGGGGTTTCGGGTAAAGGGTTTCGGGTTAAGGGTTGAGGAATACAGGTTTCAGGTTTCGGGTTAAGGGTTGAGGAATACGGGTTAAGGGTTTCGGTTTAAGGCTTGGGGAATAAGGGTTCAGGGTTGAGGGTTAAGGGTTTAGGAATAAGGGTTGAGGGTTGAGGGTTAAGAGTTGAGGTTTTCTCCTGACCGCCCCTGGGGTGGCCAAGGTCCGCCCCCGTGACGAGGTATGGTGCGCACTAGAAGTAGCTTTCGTACCCAGGGAGGACGCTCTTGTTATGAATAGAAAAGGATCTGAAGACCCCCTCCCTCAGACCATTGCAACGCTTGGCTGTGAAGGTCGGCAAAGATCTGGATATGCGCCCCAAGCCGGGTTTTCGGGGTACAGGATCCAAGATCCAAGACCTAAGATCCAAGTTCCAAGACCCAGTGGCCACAGCGACGCAGCTTTTGAACCAAAGACACTCATTTGGTCTGCATGCGCGGCAATACGTCATACAAACCTGCATGCACGACCACGCGCATGCTCAGGAGAACGCACCCCAAACCAGAGACGTACAAAAACTGGAGCCCCCCCCCCCGGCTAGCTTGTGACCCGTTCAAATAAAGCGCTCGGTGCGACCACGCACTCGTGCTGGGAAGCATAAACCCTGACGGAGAAGAAAACAAACATCAACCCTTCGCCAGGCTTTGAACGCTTGCCTGTAGCGCTCTCGAATGAGACGTGCCGGTGTCCCCGCCCATTCGTGTTCCAGCTCCCCCGCGCTCATCACGACGGCCTGGACTCTGCAGCAGGAGAGAGAGTACACACCAGTGGAGAGAGTCAGAGAGAGTCAGAGAGAGATTACACACCAGTGGAGAGATTCAGAGAGAGTCAGAGAGAGATTACACACCAGTGGAGAGAGTCAGAGAGAAAGTTTGCATCCACACCCAAGGGACGCGAGGGATTTGCATCCACACCTAAGGGACGCGAGGGATTTGCATCCACACCCAAAGCATGAGTAGCTCTACCGAATTGGACTCAAAAAGCGGATTCGCCAAAGGGCACCTAATAAGGAGATACAAAGAAGCAGGCAGGCCGGGTGTCCTACAGCACTGTGGTGCGAGCAGTCAGCAACGCCCCCCCGCTACTTAAGTGCTACTGCGTAATGTTAAAGAGACAGCAGCTATTAAATTCGTATTTTGTAGATATGCTGATGACTGTATTATTCTTACTAATGCAAATTTAGAAATAACAACTCACCTAACCTCCCCCTGCAGCGCCGCTGACCCCTCCTCCCCCCCTTCCTGTGAGACTGTCCCCCAGTTGCACTGGCCTCCTCCCCCCCTCCTCCAGCGGCACACATCCCCTACTCCTCCCCCCCTCCGAGGCCCTTCCCCCTCCCCACCGCTCTACGGCTCTGCCCCCTTCCTGGGGCACAACATCCCTCACCCCCCGCCCCCTCCGGAGGCACAGCCCCCCTCACCCCACACCTTCCTGAGCAGGCCACCTCATGACAATAAGCACCCCTCCGTGCTTACCCTATTTGCTTCATAGCCAGCTCTGTCTGGAAGGTCTTGCCCATGCCCTTGGGTCCCCAGACACCCAGGATGAGGGGAATCTGGGAGGAGGAGAGAGCAGGAGCAGGGGAGCATTCTCAACGACAAAGCAGAGTACAAGATCTTGCCCATGCGCTGGGGCTTTCATGCATGGAAGATGAGGGGAATCTGGGTGGATGAAAGAGCAGAGTCAGGGGAGCATTCTCAATGACAAAGCAGAGTACAAGATCTTGCCCATGCGCTGGGGCTTTCATGCATGGAAGATGAGGGGAATCTGGGTGGATGAAAGAGCAGAGTCAGGGGAGCATTCTCAACGACAAAGCAGAGTACAAAATCTTGCCCTTGCGCTGGGGCCCCCATGAATGGAAGGTGAGGGGAAACTAGGAGGATGGAGGAACTACACCAACAGAGCATTCTCAACGATAAAGCAGAGTCAGGGGAGCATTCCCTACGACAAAGCAGAGTACAAGATCTTGCCCATGCATGGAAGGTGATGAGGGGAAACTAGGAGGATGGATGGAGGAACAAAAAGCCAACAGGGCATTTTAATAATTCAATCGAGGACAAGGTCTTGCCCATATGATCTTAAGCCCCCAGCCCCAAAGAATTCAGGATCATCTGGGCGGATGCAATCCTCATCGTGATTGCCCAGCATTGCTTTCGAGATTTTGTTTTGAGCTCAAGATTTTGCATGCGATTATTGCAAGTCAGCCAGAGGACAATGTCTAGACCAAGCCCATGGGCCCCACAAGCGCAAAATATATTTGGGAGTTCAGGTAGGGCAGCAGAAAAACACAGGCCCGGGCCCAGCTTAGATCCAGAGTTTACCCCGTCGACCCCTGTGATCAGATCTAGCTTTGGATCAGTGTTTGCCCTCAATCTTTACCATCAACCCTCAACCGGTCTCACCTTGGTCCGATCGTCAATGGCCCCAAGCTCCTTGAGGTAGTTCTTCGCAAAATGCATCTGTGATAACATCGGGGGGGGGGGGGGGGGGTACGAAGGTAGGGCATGCATACCACCCACCGTAAAACGGGATAGGGTCCGTGCACCCCAGTTGAAAGCTAATACATCAAACTTGTCATGCAGGCAAATTGCATCTGCGGAGACATGAAGGGGGGGTGTACAAGGGTAGGGAATGGATACAACCAGAGAACTCTGGATACAGCCTACTCAATATTTGTTTTACTTTTGACATAAGGGGGGGGAGGGTCCGAGGCTAGGGCATGAATACAACCTACTCGACCTTTGTTTCATTTTTGACTAACTTGTTTGGTTCACACTTTCCCCTTGGCCTTCTAGTCATGTTTTCAGTTGTCCTGTCTGTTGCCCCCTGTCTCCGGCTCTGTCTTCCGTGCTTGTCTATGTGTCCCCCCGTTTTCTCTTGCTGCTTGTATTGTTGTTTGCCCCCGTGTTGCGTGTTTATGTTTCCGTTCTTGTGGCCTGTTTCCCGCCCGGTTCGCTCTGCCTGGCCCTTTCGCAAAAGGCTGTGGGTGGTTGCGTCAACTGGGTAACAACAACAACTAAGCAATGGAGGCGTTTACGTGTGCGTGTGAGCCATTCTCAACTTTCAAACAGACGCATCGCACTGGAGTCCCTGTTGACATTACGGGCATTGATAGTAACAGCAATTGCATGGGTCGCTGCTGGTAAGTATGACATGGATCACTGCTATAGCCATACACCTCTCGTGGCCATCAATGTGGATATTACTGATCATGTACCATGAGCATGAGACCAGCCCCAACCCACCGCAACCTTCTCACCCAGCTCAACGAACCACATCCTCCATTTTATCATTTACATTGTAGCAATCATTCATCATGGCCTCCAGTGTGGAAATAATAATTGATAGTGTATCATGGAGCTCAGACCAGCCCCAACCCACCACAACCTTCTCACCCGCCTCAACCAACCACATCATTCATCACAGTATGAGTAATACCTTGATCATGGCTGCCGGTGTGAATGTTACTGATCATGGAGACATGCACCTAAGACCAGCAGCCCCAGCTTACCGCAACCTTCTCCATGAACCGCGGCGCGACATAGTACTCTCCAACGACTGCGGGGTGATAAAGGGACACGTGACGGTCGGGGAGGCAATGAGGTTCGTCTCAGGGCCCCATGGGAACCAACGGCATGGAACATGCAATGTGGCTGTGGGTGACAAGGCTCATTGGCAGGGTGCCTCAGCTACACTTCAGCTACACTTCAGCTACAACAAGGCCTGTGCCCGGCAGGGGCCTGGTGCAGCAAGAAAGGAAGAAAGCTATGCACTGCTAGAGCATGGAGGTTAAGGAAACAGCGCAGCTTGGGGTCGTAGCCACATCCGCGCTGTTACCATTGGTGCAGCAAGCCCCGTCGCTTGGGCTGCCAGATGTAGGCCTCCCAAGGTTGGGTCCCAGTGAAACCAGCGGTGGCTGTCTTTAGGCCTGACGAAGGCGAGCTGGTGGACACCCGAATAAACTCAAGTGTGGGGTGGGTGAGAGCATTCGCCGGAGCCCTTCCGCCCTGTGGAACTGTTTATTTTAGTGCATTAAGCACACCATACCATCTTTGGTTGGCCAATACATAACAGACCCAATGTGGACTTCACCTCCAGCAGCGTTAAGCCGGTGACCCAAGCAGCAGGGCATGCTACAGCAGTAGGCCGCCTTCTTGATGCGGCTGGATTGCAGCTGAAGCACCCATATAGCACCAGGACTGGGGGCAAGCGAGGTGGTGATGGCTGAGCTGATTTCAAGCTCAAACAACACACACAAACACACACACACACACTGCTGTTGGTTTCAATTTGAAGGTTTGAAAAGGGGTGATCCAAAGCGAAGCCTGGGTGTGTGTGGGGGGGGGGGCAGACGAGGTTGGGCACCCGTATTGCTAATATAACCTTGACATACATAAACCCGATATAACACATCTTAACCTTTGTAAACCCTAAACCCTAAACGAGGTATACCTAACCCCTAACCCCTAACCCCCACCACTCACTGTTGTTGAAAGAGCGGAACTCGTAATTACGCAGCGACCCATCAGCTATGTCGCTCTTCTGGCCCAGGAAGTTGCCTGCAAAAGCGCCACACATGCGAACGTTAGGCCGGTGCCATCACATGTGGTGCAGCCATGCATGGGGCGATAAGATTCGAAACAGGTATTGTTGAGCGGCACAGCATTAGATGGACAGGTGCAGCACGACCTGATGCCATGTGCATAGGAAATGGTCGCATAGCATTCCATGTTGTATCACCCAGATCTTCATGAACACGGGGGCACAGTATTGCATGAGCCCAGCACTTTATGAGTTGCATGATTGCATGACCCATGCAGGATTGCATGAGCCCAGCACTTTATGAGTTGCATGATTGCATGACCCATGCAGGATTGCATGAGCCCAGCACTTTATGAGTTGCATGATTGCATGACCCATGCAGGATTGCATGAGCCCAGCACTTTATGAGTTGCATGATTGCATGACCCATGCAGGATTGCATGAGCCCAGCACTTTATGAGTTGCATGATTGCATGACCCATGCAGGATTGCATGAGCCCAGCACTTTATGAGTTGCATGATTGCATGACCCATGCAGGATTGCATGAGCCCAGCACTTTATGAGTTGCATGATTGCATGACCCATGCAGGATTGCATGAGCCCAGCACTTCATGGACAGGCACAGGATAGCACAAAGCCCTGGACATGATGCAACATTGCATATGGCTCAGAGCTGCATTAGCATAATGCTAATAGTCAATAAAACGGCTGCATAGCATTTATTTTGGTGCATGACACAGCCCTTCAGGGACAGGCACAGCAATTCTCGAAGCCACGATCATGATGCAAGGGTGCATGGGGCACAGTGATGTAAAGATAGCATGCCAATGATGTGCAGATGATGCATCCATACAACACTTTTTGTTGCATGACACAGCTCTTCGTGAACAGGCACAGCAATACATCAGGCCATTAACTTGATGCAGGGGTGCCCAACTGCACATGGCACAGCACTGCTGCATGAGCATCATGCCAAGGTGCGTACAAGAAAACACACTAGTAAATCAGTCACAGCAAAATACGAGCAGGATGCCAAGGTGTTTTAAAAACACACAGCTGATTCGTGGATGATGATCCCTAAATGCACACAAGCTCCTGTACGTAATCCCTCTTGTGGCATCCATACCCAAAGTTTGAAGGATCGATCCCGCCAAACCAACTTCTCAATCCCCCCCGTCTACATCGCCGGGGTCCATGTTCCTGCCCCCTCACAAACGAGGAAGGCATGGCCGCACCATGGCCCAGCCTGTGCACGGTAGTTGAAATTGAGCTTCGTCATTCCCTACCAGCCCCACGCTGTTGAGCTGTATCAACCCAGCGGGTATGCACCGTTCTCAACATACTCCCTCTACTACTATGCATAATTGCAAATGTGTGAGTAGGGACTCGGACTTACCCAAGCAGGGGATATAGCGCTTTTTAATAACGCCTTTTGAAATCTTACTTGTCCAATTGCCTGCTCACCCGTGAAGTGTGAATCCAGACCCAAGGCAGCGGACTGGCCGTGGTCGACGTTGACTGCGGGCAGCAGGGTCCAGAAATAAGCAAAAACAAAATCAGCTAGATCCACTCTGCTGCAGCAGCACACAGGTTGAAGGTAGTGCAGTCACACTGATTGCGGGCTGCAGGGTTAGGAAGGTGCACATATCAGCAAGGTTCACTACTATTCATGGTCAATATTAAATGTGGGCTGCAGGGCCGACATTGACTGTGGCCTGCAGGGCCGACATTGATTATAGGCAGCT
This sequence comes from Limnomonas spitsbergensis, assembly GCA_037349105.1. Lineage (NCBI taxonomy): Eukaryota > Viridiplantae > Chlorophyta > Chlorophyceae > Chlamydomonadales > Limnomonas > Limnomonas spitsbergensis. The sequence continues at coordinate 2,373,261 of JAYJMM010000114.1, forward strand.
GGGTTCATTAGGACGTACAGATCAGCCAGGGTCACTACTTTGCTGCAGACTCTTCAGGGGCGACATTGACTGCAGGCAGCAGGGCTAGGAGGGCGTGCAGATCAGCCAGGGTCACTCGTTGCTGCCAACTGTCCACGGTCGAAAATGACAAGCGGCTGCAGAGTCAATGAGATAAACTAATAATTAGTTCAAACTCATTTTAGATTAATCGATATCATTAAAAAACTAGGTAATACGGATTGAACTAATCAGCCAGGTTCAATCCTCTCCTGCGGCAGACGTCAGCTATTTGAAGCGTCAGCTTTTTGCTGGCGAGGGTGTGAAAGGCTCAGGGTTTGGGGGGTTCAGCTGGAGGCTTCAGACCAGGGTTTAGTGTTGAGGACACGGCTTGCAAAATAAGCGAGGGTCTGTCAAGGTGTCCTGAACTTGTCTCTGAACTTGTCCTGAAAATCTGACAACAGAAAAAATGCCCACCCCTCCACTGTGTCAGGTATCCCCCCTGCTGGCCACCAGCGTTTCCCACTTCATGTGTATTCTTTTATCACCAGTGTGGAAGTGTGACCGAGGCGGCTAGGCGGCTAGGCAGTTCTCCCAATTACCTGTTCGTGCTTAATGGCCACCTCCCAGCCTGTCCGCTACAAATAACCTCATTGGAGGAACACTCCTGGGCACTCGGATTATAGCCACCCAGCTGGCAACTCGCAGTAGACCACATGTAATTTTGGCAAGGTACCTGGTGTGTCTCAGCTGGGCCCATGGGGACACGACCTGGACTGGCCTCTGGATGGCGCCAGACCACCTTTGGGCGGCCGCGGGGCCGCCACCACTGGCCCGATGGGGACCAAACCGGCTTGTATGGCAGCTGGCCCGGTCGGCAGGGCTTGCAGAACCAGGATACCTGGACTGGCCTCTGGATGGTGGCCCAAGCGGCCAGTCTTGCTCTCACGGACCCCACCGCAGCGAGATGCAGAGTAGTGATAATAATAAAAACAAGCTGAATTATGGCCGAGGTAACGAACCGTAGATTTGATTTTCCTTCCCGCGGACATGCTTTTTTTTTTTTTTGTAACGCTGCCCTCAGAACGAACCGTCGACAATCGACAATTAGTGAATTCATGGGTCCCTCAAAACCCCAAACAAAGTTAATCATGAGGGAAGGTAAAGTAAATATACGGTAACACGACCATTGAGTTGCCGGTACCCACTGTTATAATCTTGTGCTGCGCCGAGGTTGTGTAAGTAGTCACGATCGTTGCCCTCCTCGCGCCCGTCCCAGCTGCTCCGGTGCTTCCTGCGAGGCGGGGAACGGGTTATGGGTTGGGGTTAGGGTCAAGGGCTAAGGATTGGGGTTTGGTTTGAGGTTGTTTTAAGCCCTGCAGGGTGCGTCCTGCAGGCTCAAGATTTCAGCAAACAGCTTTCTGAACAGAGAGGAATAAAACCCGTGAGGAAAAAAGTTCAGATGGGCGCTAGGGTATTACCAGGCAAATTGCTAGGGTATTACCAGGGGAATTGCTAGGGTATTACCAGGGGAATTGCTAGGGTATTGCCGGGGAATTGCTAGGGTATTACCAGGGGAATTGCTAGGGTATTACCAGGGGAATTGCTAGGGAATTACCAGGAGAATTGCTAGGGTATTACCAGGGGAATTGCTAGGGTATTACCAGGGGAATTGCTAGGGTATTACCAGGGGAATTGCTAGGGTATTACCAGGGGAATTGCTAGGGAATTACCAGGGGAATTGCTAGGGTATTACCAGGGGAATTGCTAGGGTATTACCAGGGGAATTGCTAGGGTATTACCAGGGGAATTGCTAGGGTATTACCAGGGGAATTGCTAGGGTATTACCAGGAGAATTGCTAGGGTATTACCAGGGGAATTGCTAGGGTATTACCAGGGGAATTGCTAGGGTATTACCGGGGAATTGCTAGGGTATTACCAGGGGAATTGCTAGGGTATTACCAGGGGAATTGCTAGGGTATTACCGGGGGATTTGCTAGGGTATTACCGGGGAATTGCTACTTGCTAGGGTATTACCAGGGGAATTGCTAGGGTATTACCAGGGGAATTGCTAGGGTATTACCGGGGAATTGGTAGGGTATTACCAGGGGAATTGCTAGGGTATTACCGGGGAATTGCTAGGGTATTACCAGGGGAATTGCTAGGGTATTACCGGGGAATTGCTAGGGTATTACCAGGGGAATTGCTAGGGTATTACCAAGGGAATTGCTAGGGTATTACCAGGGGAATTGCTAGGGTATTACCGGGGAATTGCTAGGGTATTACCAGGGGAATTGCTAGGGTATTACCATTACCGGGGAATTGGTAGGGTATTACCAGGGGAATTGCTAGGGTATTACCAGGGGAATTGCTAGGGTATTACCGGGGAATTGCTAGGGTATTACCAGGGGAATTGCTAGGGTATTACCAGGGGAATTGCTAGGGTATTACCAGGGGAATTGCTAGGGTATTACCGGGGAATTGCTAGGGTATTACCAGGGGAATTGCTAGGGTATTACCAGGGGAATTGCTAGGGTATTACCAGGGGAATTGCTAGGGTATTACCGGGGGAATTGCTAGGGTATTACCAGGGGAATTGCTAGGGTATTACCAGGGGAATTGCTAGGGTATTACCAGGGGAATTGCTAGGGTATTACCAGGGGAATTGCTAGGGTGCAGGGCGTGAATAATCCTGGCGCTGATGCCACCTCCACCAGCCTTTCCCATGCCGTGCCAGAATGGCAGTGTATGGCATACATCCTAACCCATAACCCAACCCTTCACCCCTAGCCGCGTCAGACATGAAGTCCATGATGCGTGCCAGGGGTGGCCCATGATGGTGTTCAGGAAATCCAGTTATTGGCTGCCCCTAGACTCCCATTTCTGATCCCTCCCTCGGAAATATCCCGTTTTTTACATACCAGTTTTATAAAAGCTTTCATGAATCTCTATTAAGTTGGAGGACCCCCCAGCTTTTACACCCACACCCTCCCCTCCCCACTGCTTGCCCTGCTACATGAGGTGCTGAGGTGCCCTCTGATAAAATGCTGCGATATTTAAGCGGCATTTCCATCTTAGTGTGGATGCACACAATTAAATTCCTCCCCCCTGCATGGCGGCGTGCATGCACATCGCGAGTGCATGTCCTCGCTCGGGTGGATTGCATGAGGAATGCATGGCGTACTCATCAAGACTCTTACTTGGGCGTCTTCGGTGCTATTGTAGTGGTAGCTTCGAGAGGTGGCGTGGCATCTGCCTGCAAGGCAAAGGCTGCCCTTGGTTTTTTTGGTGATGGGGAAGTGCAGCGTTGGAGCGGACAGAGTAGGCAGGCAGGGCCACCGAAGGATCAGCAGGTCGGAATTCACCATCTTCCTGTCTTATCGGTTGGACAGGTTATGCGCCATTACTCGGCCGACGCCGCACCTTCTGCGCCGTGTGCTTTAAGAGCCTGGCTCTACAGTGGCTTGACCTCGGGGCGATAGAGGGTGCCCAAGTGGACGGACATCCGCTGTGAGCGAGCTTCATGGCGCAAATAGGGCTGATGCCGTTGCCGTCGGTAACGGCTAGTGGAACTTTCGACGCGAGGGCAAAGTCCTCTTGAGCTGGTGTTGGGGTCGGTCACACCGGGGCACGGGGGGTAGGGGGTGGTAGGGTCACCGGGGTAGGGCTACTGCGGCCACAAATCGTCGAGCCGTACTCGGGGCGGGATGATGAACGGCAACAGCGTTTCAAGAGCAGCAGGCTTAATATGCGCAATTGCACATCATCCATGACAGTGACGAACGTTGACAGATGTGATTTCAGGTATGGAGAGAAACCTGCTGCTGCCCCCCTTTACTTGAAGCCAACCTGCATTCAGACGGCAGCAGAACCTTCTCACCAGGCCACAAATATAACGATCTCCAACCCGCTGAGAAGTGAATACAACAAATTAGTCTGGACACTAGGAGGGTATGGGCCTCACGGATTGCTCAAGGGTCACCTTGCCCAGTTCGGCCGTTTGGCCCCCGCACCGTTTGCGAAACGGCCGGGTGCGGTTTCCAGAGTCTTTTGCATGGGTTGCATGCTTGCATGGTGGCCCCAACCTGTGGGCCAGTTCAGGCTCATGCATGGGTTTTAGAAAGCTGCGTCCTTGTACTCAAGCTGTGTGTCATCTGCAACACTCAGTGGCCATGGTATTTTTCATGAGGTGCCTGAAAAGCAAATCTTGAGGGTCTGTGGGGGCCCATATCCCTTACCACTGTTCCACCCAGGGGGTGGGAAGCCACGAGCTTTGATCCAGGCCAAAACCAGGGTGCAGGGGAATTTCAGGAAACAAATTTGTAGGATGCAGCGATTGCTGGATCTAAAGCTGACATGAATGTTTCGCAACAATTCGCCAAGATTGAGTCGGGATTGGGCCCTCGTGGCTCAAAACTTCGAGTTTCAGCAGGTGTCGCACTCTGGCCAAGCTCGGGCAAAAAACATGCGCACACATGGTCAATGCATTTTTAAGAATGAAGGCCTGAAACATCGCTGCAAAAAGAGAGGTGTCCGAACTTGTACACCCCACTCACACAAAATGTGGCGATGGTGCCTCGGATTGTTTGAAAATGATCTGTGCCGAGCAGGCTCGATGCGAAGCAACACGTAATAATAATTTCTAAATGTCTTCAAATCGGCTTGAGCAATGGTCACTCATGTCGCCTGAGCCGTAAAATCCGAGAAAACTTGGCCCTCCTCGATGGATGAGGACAATGAAGACCATCATAATGTAAGAGCAAGTCCCAAACACCAAGGACATTTTAAACATGTCCTTAAATTGGGCTGTGGTGCCAGGGGCGCCTGGTGGCGCAATGCTAACATGAGCGGGAAACAGTCAGCAACATGTTTTGTGCCATAACAAATATTTTCACGTGCAGGTCGGTGTCCAAGGTGTTTCTGACCTTCTGCGCATTCCTCCCATGCATCTGTTCAGCCTGGCAGTCATGCACTGACATTCATGTATTCCACATGGTGTCCTGTCAATGTCTGCATGCATGAAGCCACCACGAAGCATGCCACCATTGATTGATGCATGCACTCCGCGCTATCACTGTCGGCATGGGAGATGGAGGTGCACCAGCGCTCTTGCGCCAGCTGCAAGGGCAGTTGGTGCAGGGCTGGATGCATGCCCTGGGGGCAGAGATGCTACAATGGGCTGGATCAGCTAACAACACCAGGGCGCAGATGGCGCTTCGCGACCGCATCTGCGCCCTGGTGTTGTTAGCTGATCCAGCCCGTTGATAAGCCAGCTACAGCAGGCCGCACCAAGCGGAAGCATCCAGCCGAGGAGGAGGACGATGGGGGCGAGGGCAGTGCTCGTGGGCGTGTGGCAGTGGCGCCGGCACTACGCCATGCACCTGCACCGGCTATGGCTGTGGTCCAGGAGGGTGCGTTTTATCCAACAGCAGCAGCCGAGGGAGCCGAGGCGCAGCCTGCATGCGGCAACTGCCCAACAGCCGTGCCTGGAGCCTGTCCGTTCTGCCCCACTTCCTGCTTTGCTGCCCGACAGCTGTCTGGCTTTGTCATGCGGTGTACAAACAAGTCCAAGAAGAAGCACATCTGAGGCGAGCGGGCTGCTGAAAAAGCAGCAGCGGCAGCAGCAGCAGTAGCAGCAGCAGCAGCAAACACTGGGCCATAAACAGCTGAACATGAAGCGTCATGACTCTTTACTGGCTTTTTTACTTTTTACCCACACCAGCCATTCACCAGCCCATACATGATGCTTACAGCCAGGGCTTGTTCTGTCAGGCTTGAAGCCGCTCCTCTGCATGTGCATCACATTGCCTCTTATTCTTTCTGACTTTATGCTTTGGTCGCTTTGTGACAGCCCGTGCATGGTTGTTGCATGCCGTGCTGACCCGTTATATGAAGCTTTGATGCCATTCGACTGTGCCTCTTATTACAGAGTGCTCATTTAGTTAATTCGTTGCTAATATCCTGCTACTGCCTTTGAGTCTTGGTCTCTCTCTGGCAGCCCATGAGTCCCTGCCTGCTGCATGTTTTGCTAGCTCGTTTCAGGAGGCCTGCTGGAGCCATTCTGGCGCCATTCCGGCCAATTTATGAAGCTCCTAATCTTACATACCGCATATGCAATTACTTTCTTACATTTATCTCTACCGTTCGTGAACGGCTCGCGACGGCTAGCGACAATGAGACTCCCAGGTGTGACCTATTACGTCAGGACAAGCCTCGAGAGTGCCAATGCGAGCGCCCAGCCTCATAAACTGGTAACACATTGTATGAAGTATTTTTGAACTCGCAAACTTGGTCCGAGGTGACAAAGGGAACCTCGGCATGTCGCTTGCCTCGGAACCATCCCCAGGTGTTCGAATTCGCCACGCCAGCTAGCCAGCCGAATCAAATATATTTGTTTAGATTCAATAAAGAGAATTTCATACATATTCGGCCAAGCCCCGAAATTTTTGCATATTCGCCCCTCGTGGCTTCCCACCCCCTGGTCCCACCCAACCGTACTACCCCCATTGTCCGTAGCAAATCTGAACCCGTACCGTACCGTTGCGCCGTAGAGTTTCCCCCCTTTGATTTTCCGTACGGTACTGAGGAACCCAAATCAGTGCATGGCGCCCCACACTGAGACAAAACTCTGTCATGCACATCATAGGAACACGTAGACATCATTTGCTTGGACTTCACAAGGTGTGAGGCTGGCCTCCTAGCCCTTGAAAACGTAAGACACTAGCACAGCAAACAGCCCTCATGAGCAGGTTGCAGAGGTAGTGTAACGTCATTGACAAAATAACAGCATGTGAGCGCTTGCAGCAGGGGCTTGCGGCCCGCGTCGTCAACTGAGAAAAGATGATCAGGAACTAGAAAGGGAACACGACCAACAAGCACCTACACGGTCGCAATAGCTCATGATCAACATTTAGTTTTCGTTCAAAAATAAACCGCTTACCCGCCTTGACACTCCAGGCTTTAACTAGAACACGCTACACCACCAGAAGCCCTCAGCGAAGCGGCTGCAACTGACTTCACTAAAGCTGGAAGGGCAACCAACCTGCAGAGGGAGACAATAACCAGACAGGAATCCAGGGAATGAGCTGTAAACAAACTAATAGTTTAAAGGGCTGAAGGTTGAAGTACGCTCACCCGCAAAGACAGCTCGCACACTAGCAGCCATAAGGCCCAAACTACCAATACCCTGAGTCCCTCACATCACGTAGCAAGACTGCGAACAGGACAAGCACAGGCTTAACCAGGGACTAATTAAAAAATGGGGCGAGAAGGGGCACAGCTCTACAAAGTTTCAAGTTTAAATTCAAAGCGTACAGGAATGCCTCCCGGGGTGCAGCTTCCTCAGGTTGACCGCGTCCATACTTTTCTAGATCACTTGTTTTTGATCTTTCGCGCGATTTGACCTCAGCCCACCCTCCTGTGATGCCAGGGGAGTCATCATATCGCTTCTGCGTTCAGTACTGAGAGACTCCACGACCCCCAGATCATAACGACATGCCGCAACCGCAGGTGCCGCGGTCGGGTGTGGGCAATCGCTGCGGCCCATGCATGGCCTTGACAGCGCTGTGTTTCCTAGTAGTCGCCATGGCCTTCTTGCACGTCGGGCGCATCAACACCGCGCTGCAGAACGAACGGAACATCGTGCACGTGGTGTCGAAACATTTCGGCCTGAACTTGAGCATTCCAAGGCTAATGTCGCCGCAAGAGCTGGTCGATGCCATCGTCTCGGAATTCGGAACAGGTCAGAGCTGGTTGCCAGGCGCTCCTCTGGAGCCTTCCGTGGACGACTCGGCGCATCTGATCATGGACGACAGCAGCAGCATGGACAGCACAATTGAGCAGGAGGAGGCCTCTGCTGCGCCTCCTCCTGCCCCTCCTCCCGAAATGGAAGCAGAAGCAGGGCATGCCACTTTGAAAGGGGATGACGCCGTCAGCGAGCCAGACCTAAACGGTGCATGCGGCCTCTCCGGCAAGGTGCGCTAGCCCCACCCTCCCTGGCTTGCTCAGCGACTATGCTCACGCCCCGGGCTTGCATTGCCCTCGGGCTCGCTTGCACGATGCGTCCCAAGCAAACGCCTTCACATGCATACATGCAATGTCCTAGTATCTGCTGGTGTACACGTGTATGTCCAATTGTCCATGCTTATGGCCGTCTCTTTCCGAGTCAATGATTGGGTTAAGGGTACAGGTGAGGGGGGGTGATCCTAGGTGAAGGGATTAGATCTACCTTATGTCAGGGGGGTAATTTGCTTTGAGATATTCTTGGCCACGTGTTGCCATACTTAATGAACCCAGGTTCCGATGCGACCAGCATCACCCCCCCTCCGGCCACGCCCACCCCCGGCAGGCCGTAGCCGACGTATCTTTTCGACCCCTTTATTCAGGGCATTCAAATCTGAATTTGTTCATCTGACGTGTTTGCCAAGTCCTATTTATGAGGACTTGAGGAGTGCATTTAACTGTGGTTGGACGACGGCTAAATTATTGCGGGCACTGAACTAGCTAAGGCATTGATTTCGACCCAGGGTCTTTGAGCATCTTGCGCCCTAAATAACACATAATCCGTAGTCATATATATATTCATTTTCACCTGGGATGTATGAGCATCCACCTACCGCATCCGCACCCTAAACCCTAAACCACACACATGTCAAAGGATGGGTGTGATGCGTGAGGGCTCAGCTGGTTATCATTAAAGCTATCAAGCTGTTTGGGGCCTCAAAGGCACTACACGGTCAGGTTCTGCTGATGAAGTGATGATACATACTGGTACATCAGAGTTTATTTCAAGGTTTTAAAGGAACCTGAAGTCTACCATGACTCCATTTTGGGGATTTTCTGAATGCTTACGCAACCATGAATCAGAGGCGAAGCCTCGGTGGGGGGGGCTGCGGGGGGCGCCCAAGCCCCTTGCCATGGGACATCGCAGGGCTTGCATTGCCACGTATGCTTGCTCATGCTGTCTTTGAAGCCGAGATCTATCAGCCACTCCCTTCGCATTTCGCCCTCGTCGAAGTACGACTCTTGCAAGGCGTTCATACCAGAGCCCCCGATGCATTTCCAAGCACCATCGCTACGGCCTGTCGAAACTCTATTCGCCATTTAGGCCTTTGTGTCGGAATGACTGTCTAGAGGGCAATTTGACGAGGCACTAATGCAGTCGAACTGCATTAGTGCCTCGTCAAACTGCCCTCTAGAAAATATAGATTTTACCGCGCTGGTCAGGGTTGATTCCCCCCTGTTTACCGCAAATCGCGGTGTACCGAGGCTTAAAATAATTAAATAAACACTGACATACATGCTCATAAGCATGCAACAGCGCACCCTGCACACAACCCAGGAATGTCGGGAAACCCACCTAGAGATGACCTCATCACGCCCCCCCTCTTCATTGGAGGGATGTACAGGGAAATTCGGGAGGAGGGCCCAGGGTTCAGCCCTCTGATATAAATAATTTATAAAAGCAAGAACCTCCCTCTTCCCCCCCCCCCCCCCCCCCCTCCTTTCTCCCCCTCCCTCTAAAAACAATTTACAAAAAACAAGTGCCTCCCCCTCCCCTTTCCCCCTCCCCCTCCCCTCCCCCTCCCCCTCCCCCTTAAAACAAGTGCCTCCCCCTCCCCCTCTTTCTCCCCCTCTTTCCCCCCCTCCTGCTGCCTCGTACAGGTGAGCCACTGCGGTTGTGATTTCGCCACCACGGAGTCGCTGACACACCAGGTGCTGCCGGTCCTCAACCAGCTGGTGACCATGCCGTTCTTCCGCTACTTCAAGGTGTGCGATCACGTGCAGATAAAAAATGTGTGAGGCTACGATAAGCGATTGACCATGCAGGGTAATCAAGCAGTTCACGACGTTTTAAACCCAGCTCACGAGGCAGGTTGAACAAAAAAAAGTAGAGTCGTCTGCTGCCGCTGCTCAATTAACTGGTGGTTATGCTGTTTTTCCGTTACTTCAAGGTGCGCGATCACCTACAGATAAAAACGTGTGTGAGACAGGTCACACACAAATTTGTGAGGCAGGTCGCACAAAAATGTGTGAGTGGGGTCCCCAAATCTTATGCTGATGAAAAATCTTTCACAGGGCGAAATACTGAAAAATATTTCGTTCACAAGATTTTTATGTAGTAGTTTTATTTTAGAAAAGGCTTTTTATTAGCTCGAGACAGGTCACACCTAGAAGTAGAGTGGTCTGCTGCCGGTCCCCAACCAACTCTACATTCCATGTAGGGTGCATATGAACATGCACAAAGGTTACCTTTTTTCGCTGGGGAGACAAAGCCCTGATCTGTTTTCAGGCCTTTGGATCCGCCCCAGTTCAGCCCAGAGCAAGTTGGGTGCAAGGTACCCAGCAGCCCAGTGTCTGCATTGAAGCCCCGCCAAAGCCTTATGCCCCGTGCCTGCACCTCAACCCTGAACCCTAAACTAGGCCTTATGCCCCGTGTCTGCACCTCAAACCTTAACCCTAAATTAGGCCTAGTGCCTCGTGCCTGCACCTTAACCCAACACCCTAGACTAGGCCTTATGCCCCGCGCCTGCACGTCATCCCTATACCCTAGACTAGGCCTTATGCCCTGTGCCTGCACCTCAAACCTAAACCCTAAACTAGGCCTTATGTCCTGTGCCTGGACCTCAAGCCTAAACCCTAAACTATGTCTTATGCCCCGTGCCTGCACCTCAACCCTAAACCCTAAACTAGGCCTTATGCCCCGTGCCTGCACGTCATCCCTAAATCCTAAACTAGGCCTTATGCCCCGTGCCTGCACTTCAACCCTAAATCCTAAACTAGGCCTTATGCCCTGTGCCTGCACCTCAATTCTTAACCCTATACTAGGCCTTATGCCCGACGGCCTGCACCTCAACCCTTAACCCTAAACTAGGCCTATGCCCTGTGCCTGCTCCTCAACCCTAAACCCTAAACTAGGCCTTATGCCCCGAGCCTGCACCTCAACCCTAAAACCCTAAACTAGGCCTTATGCCCCGTGCCTGCACGTCATCCCTAAACCCTAGACTAGGCCTTATGCCCCGTGCCTGCACGTCATCCCTAAACCCTAAACTAGGCCTTATGCCCTGTGCCTGCTCCTCAACCCTAAACCCTAAACTAGGCCTTATGCCCCGTGCCTGCACGTCATCCCTAAACCCTAAACTAGGCCTTATGCCCCGTGCCTGCACCTCAACCCTGCTCCTCACCCGTATCTAGCCCATGGGCCTGCCTCCCGAGTTTCCCTGTCCCATCGTTTGCATGCATGAGCTTATCTCCGGATCAGTACTCCAGCTGTGTGCTCTCATGCAATGCCATGCACGTAAGACAGGTTCAGACAGGCATATGAGCTGCCGGACCTTGATCGATAATCGGCATATTTGAATGCCACACATGTTGTCATGTGCATGGCTACCTTGGTACCCACCTGCACCTGCCCTTCTCAGCAACCCCTGCCGAACTATCTCTACCCGCTGCCAACCTCAGAGCACCTTGTTATGCCAAAGATGCCTGCTCTTTCGGTGTGCAGGTCACACCTCAGCCCTGAAACCCTAAACCCCAAACCCTTTCGGTGTGCAGATCACACAACAGCCCTGAAACCCTTAACCTCAAACCCTTTCAGTGTGCAGGTCACACATCAGCCCTGAAGCCTAAACCCTTAATCCTTTTGGTGTGCAGGTCACACATCAGCCCTGAATCCCTATACCCTTAACCCTTTTGGTGTGCAGGTCACACATCAGCCCTGAAACCCTAAACCCTTAACCCATTTGGTGTGCAGGTCACACATCAGCTCTGAAACCCTATACCCTTAACCCTTTTGGTGTGCAGGTCACACATCAGCTCTGAAACCCTATACCCTTAACCCTTTTGGTGTGCAGGTCACACATCAGCCCTGAAACCCTAAACCCTCAACCATTTCGGTGTGCAGATCACACATCAGCCCTGAAACCCTAAACTTTCAACCCTTAACCCTCTTGATGTGCAAGTCACACATCAGCCCTGAAACCCTAAACCCTTAACCCTTTTGGTGTGCAGGTCACACATCAGCCCTGAATCCCTAAACCCTTAACCCTTTTGGTGTGCAGGTCACACATCAGCCCTGAAACCCTAAACTTTCAACCCTCTTGATGTGCAACTCACACATCAGCCCTGAATCCCTAAACCCTTAAACCTTTTGGTGTGCAGGTCACACATCAGCCCTGCAACCCTAAAGCCTTAACCCTCTTGGTGTGCAGGTCACACATCAGCCCTGAAACCCCAAACCCTTAATCATTTTGGTGTGCAGGTCACACATCAGCCCTGCAACCCTAAACCCTTAACCCTTTTGGTGTGCAAATCACACATCAGCCCTGCAACCCAAAACCTTAACCCCCTTGGTGTGCAGGTCACACATCAGCCCTGAAACCCTTAACCCTTAACCCTTTTGGTGTGCAGGTCACACATCAGCCCTGAAACCCTATACCCTTAACCCTTTTGGTGTGCAAGTCACGCATCAGCCCTGAAACCCTAAACCCTCAACCCTTTTGGTGTGCAAGTCACACATCAGCCCTGAAACCCTAAACCCTTAACCCTTTCGGTGTGCAAGTCACACATCAGCCCTGAAACCCTAAACCCTCAACCATTTCGGTGTGCAGATCACACATCAGCCCTGAAACCCTAAACTTTCAACCCTTTTGGTGTGCAGGTCACACATCAGCCCTGAATCCCTAAACCCTTAACCCTTTTGGTGTGCAGGTCACACATCAGCCCTGAAACCCTAAACCCTTAAACCTTTCGGTGTGCAAGTCACACATCAGCCCTGAAACCCTAAACTTTCAACCCTTAACCCTCTTGATGTGCAAGTCACACATCAGCCCTGAAACCCTAAACCCTTAACCCTTTTGGTGTGCAGGTCACACATCAGCCCTGAAACCCTAAACCCTTAACCCTTTTGGTGTGCAGGTCACACATCAGCCCTGAAACCCTAAACCCTTAACCCTTTTGGTGTGCAGGTCACACATCAGCCCTGAAACCCTATGCCCTTAAACCCTTTTGGTGTGCAGGTCACGAATCAGCCCTGAAACCCTATACCCTTAACCCTTTTGGTGTGCAAGTCACACATCAGCCCTGAAACCCTAAACCCTTAACCCTTTTGGTGTGCAAGTCACACATCAGCCCTGAAACCCTAAACCCTTAAACCTTTCGGTGTGCAAGTCACACATTAGCCCTGAAACCCTAAACTTTCAACCCTTAACCCTCTTGATGTGCAAGTCACACATCAGCCCTGAAACCCTAAACCCTTAACCCTTTTGGTGTGCAGGTCACACATCAGCCCTGAAACCCTATACCCTTAACCCTTTTGGTGTGCAAGTCACACATCAGCCCTGAAACCCTAAACCCTTAACCCTTTTGGTGTGCAAGTCACACATCAGCCCTGAAACCCTGAACCCTCAACCATTTTGGTGTGCAGGTCACACATCAGCCCTGAAACCCTAAACTTTCAACCCTTAACCCTCTTGATGTGCAAGTCACACATCAGCCCTGAAACCCTAAACCCTTAACCCTTTTGGTGTGCAGGTCACACATCAGCCCTGAAACCCTATGCCCTTAAACCCTTTTGGTGTGCAGGTCACACATCAGCCCTGAAACCCTTAACCCTAAACCCTTTTGGTGTGCAGGTCACACATCAGCCCTGAAACCCTAAACCCTCAACCATTTCGGTGTGCAGATCACACATCAGCCCTGAAACCCTAAACTTTCAACCCTTAACCCTCTTGATGTGCAAGTCACACATCAGCCCTGAAACCCTAAACCCTTAACCCTTTTGGTGTGCAGGTCACACATCAGCCCTGAAACCCTATGACCTTAACCCTTTTGGTGTGCAGGTCACACATCAGCTCTGAAACTCTATACCCTTAACCGTTTTGGTGTGCAGGTCACACATCAGCCCTGAAACCCTATACCCTTGACCCTTTTGGTGTGCAAGTCTCACATCAGCCCTGAAACCCTAAATCTCAACCCTTTTGGTGTGCAAGTCACACATCAGCCCTGAAACCCTAAACCCTTAACCCTTTCGGTGTGCAAGTCACACATCAGCCCTGAAACCCTAAACCCTCAACCATTTCGGTGTGCAGGTCACACATAAGCCCTGAAACCCAAAACCCTTAACCTTTTTGGTGTGCAGGTCACACATCAGCCCTGAAACCCTATACCCTTAACCGTTTTGGTGTGCAAGTCACACATCAGCCCTGAAACCCTAAACCCTCAACCCTTTTGGTGTGCAAGTTACACATCAGCCCTGAAACCCTAAACCCTTAACCCTTTCGGTGTGCAAGTCACACATCAGCCCTGAAACCCTAAACCCCAAACCCTTTCGGTGTGCAGGTCACACATCAGCCCTGAAACCCTAAACTTTCAACCCTTAACCCTCTTGATGTGCAAGTCACACATCAGCCCTGAAACCCTAAACCCTTAACCCTTTTGGTGTGCAGGTCACACATCAGCCCTGAAACCCTATGCCCTTAACCCCCTTGGTGTGCAGGTCACACATCAGCCCTGAAACCCTATACCCTTAACCGTTTTAGTGTGCAGGTCACACATCAGCCCTGAAACCCTAAACCCTTAACCCTTTTGGTGTGCAGGTCACACATCAGCCCTGAAACCCAAAACCTTAACCCCCTTGGTGTGCAGGTCACACATAAGCCCTGAAACCCTAAACCCTTAACCCTTTTGGTGTGCAGGTCACACATCAGCACTGAAACCCTATACCCTTGACCCTTTTGGTGTGCAAGTCACACATCAGCCCTGAAACCCTAAATCTCAACCCTTTTGGTGTGCAAGTCACACATCAGCCCTGAAACCCTAAACCCTAAACCCTTTCGGTGTGCAAGTCACACATCAGCCCTGAAACCCTAAACCCTCAACCATTTCGGTGTGCAGGTCACACATCAGCCCTGAAACCCTAAACCCTTTACTCTATCGGTGTGCAGGTCACACATCAGCCCTGAAACCCTAAACCCTTTACTCTATCGGTGTGCAGGTCACACATCAGCCCTGAAACCCTAAACCCTTTACTCTATCGGTGTTCAGGTCGCACATCAGCCTTGAAACTTCAAACCCTTAACTCTATCGGAATGCAGGTCACTCATCAGCCCTGAACCCCCTCTTTCATGGTGCAATGGTCAAACTCTTTTGTGCTGGTCCCACTTCAACCCTGAACCCTCAACCCCCTCTTTACTGGTGCACAGGTCAACCTCTTTTGTGACTGTGAGATCTGGCCAGACGCAGGTGGGGGGCTCACTGTTGTGTGTTGCATCACTCTGACTGAAGGATCTGTCTTTGCTCTAAGTTGTGGGGGGCATGTCTTGTGCTTTATGCTCAACAAAGAGTTATAGGTTGGGGGAAGACCTCCCCTCCACCGAGTGCGTATTTCCCCCCCAAGCTACACCATTTCTGTGTCCCCGCCCCTCTAACTACCCCAACCACCCCCATCTCCACGTGCCTGTCCCCTCAACGCAGCGATGTGCTTTTCCAAGGACTGTTGCGTGGAGGCTTGCGAGGACTCTGAGGTTCCGGAGCCGTGGCGCCGAGAAGCCCACGCACACGCCCAGCAGCAGCTGCAGCAGCAGCAGGAGCAGGGGGGGTGCTCTGACCCCATCTCGCCGGTGGACCGCAGCGTGGACGAGGGGGTGGTGCAGCAGGTGCAAGGGGCACAATTAATCCTTAATATTAACTCGGGGGGGGACGAGGGGGTGGTGCAGCAGGTGCGAGGGGCACAACCAAACCTTCAACCATGCCCCCCCAACCCTTCATCCTTAACTCCGTCTTGCCGGCCGATCGCAGGTAGGACAAGGGCGTGGTGCCGCTGTGCAGCAGAAGGGTATGACAGGGCAAGAACAAAACTCAATCTTTGAACCACGAACCCTCAGTCTGAAGAACTGACCTCGGTCTTCTTGGATGACCCATGCGTTGACGAGGGCTTGGTGCAGCAGGTGCACGTGAAAGGGCACAATCAAAGCCTAAAGTCTCTAAACCCTTGACCATAATCCCCGAATCCTATTACGTCGGTCAACCGCAATGTGGACAACGGATGGTGCAGCAGGTGCGCCCGTCAGGGCATAATTAAGCATTTAAACCTTGACCTTGACCCTGCAGCTCTTTCAACCCTGGACCCTAATTCCTGAAACACCCTTCACCCAGTCCCAGAACCCTTAACCCAGTCTCATGGTCAAGCGCAGTACGGAGATCAGAGTGGTGCAGCAATTGCTCAGGACAGAGCAGGCTTGAGCCTTCAGGGAAGTTATTTTCCTAACCCTAGACCATGAAACCCTACACCAGAAGGGTGTGGTGTCGCAGTTGCACTGGGGGCACACACAAAATCTGAACCCTGTATCCTGAAGCCCTAGGTTAGGAGGGTTTGGTGCAGGATGTACACCAGATACACACAAGTCCTGCACCTTGAATCATTGACCCTGAAGCACTGTACTTTGACAAAAACTGCATCAGGCAGGTGCGGTGTAGCAGGCACCAGGCCCTAGTTTAGGGTTAAAGGTTTAGACAGGCACACATGGCAGTCAGACTGGCACACATGGCACAAAGGCACACACTTGTGGACACCAAGCCCCACCCTGTCCTGGGGTCTCTCCTCAAGCTGGTTCTCGAGCAGCCTGATTATGCCCCGAGGCCTAGGCATTTACTTTCAGCCTTGGCCCGTTCATAAATGTCTCTCCTCCACTAACGACCCATGCCTCGACATTCCATCATGCAAATGCTCCTCCCTTGTCTCACCAGCGTCCATCACAACGTCGTGCACTTCTTGCGACCGCAGGTCTCTTTGGAGCCTGATTGGAGCGGCCTCGAAAGCCCCTACCATCATGCGACCCCTCTCCCACCCCATCAACCCCTGCCTGTGCAATCTCTCCAGCGTCCATCTTTCAACCTCTCTCGCCCTATGGCTCCACACCTCTTTTCAGTGCCGAACTGGAGCGGCCTCTTTCATTATGCAACCTCCCTCCCACCCGATACTGCCACAATCGCTCCTCCCTTGCCTGATCAGCGTCCATCATTTATCCTCTCTTCCCCATGCCTCCACAGCTCTCGTCATTGCCTAATTGGAGCGGACTCAACAACCCTTGGGTCCCGGAGGACGATCAAGGGGTCCACTACAGCTACGTCAACCTGCTGCTGAACCCTGAGCGGTACACAGGTGTGAACAGGGGTGTGATGTGATGGTGCTGGCAAGGATGTGGCCTGGGTCATTTTTTAATGATGGCAAGGATGTGGCTATTGTCTTGCATTGGTGTTGGCAGGGGTGCGGCTTTGGTCTTTAGCCCTTTCGTTGTGATCTCTCGTGCTCTAAGCAAGGAGGGTTTGTCAAAAACTCGGATTTAACTAAATAAGATATGCCGATGATGTCTCAATCATCAGCAATTTCGCCCATGGCATGATGCCCAGGGATTGATGCCCATGGCATGATGCCCAGGGATTGATGCCCATGGCATGATTCATGGGATAAGATAGGGCTGAGGAATCATCGGCACAGGGTAAGCTGGCTGGGCTGAAGGGTGCTTGTGTACGGCATCCAAACTGGAGTAAACAAACTAGTTCACCCTTGTTCACCTGAAGGTGTTTATATGAATAGGACACTGGCTAATAGGCATGGATGGTGATTGTTAAATTGTTCAACTGTATGTCTGCCAGGATGCCTTTGGTTTGTTTTTACACTAACGAACTGGTATTGTTTTACATGGATCTGTTAATTAAAACTATGAAACATCAATGCTAAGAAGCTTATGCCCAGTGCCCTGCGGCATTCCTTATGGCTCAGCCAGATAACCCCGGAAATCCCGATGCAGGTTACAAGGGTGTGGATGCCCGACGCATCTAAGCTAGAAAGCTTAATAGAAATCTTACCATGCCCTGAGCCCTAAGCAATTCCTTATGGCTTTGCCCGTATAACCCCGGAAATCCCGATGCAGGATACAAGGGTGAGGATGCCCGACGCATCTGGGCGGCCATCTACGACCAGAGCGCTTTCGACGGCGTCCACGGCCACGGTGTTGCGCTGGAACGTCAGGTAGGAAATGCGTTCTTTGTTTGTATGTGGCTCTCATTCAGCATCACTCATTCAGCATCACTCATTCAGCATCACTCATTCAGCATCACTCCATCATTATGTCACCCTCTGCCTCACTGTTTTCCACATCATGTCGTGGACTTACCCTGGTACTGCACCGCCTGATGTCCGACAGACACACTTCAATCCCAATGCCACCCATACAGCACCATATCTTTTGTACCCAAGTGTTGTAACCATTCCGTAACCATTCCGTAACCATTCCGCAACCATGAGTAACCATGAGTAACCATTCCGTAACCATTCCGTAACCATTCCGTAACCATTCCGCAACCATGAGTAACCATTCCGTAACCATTCCGCAACCATGAGTAACCATGAGTAACCATTCCTTAACCATTCCGTAACCATTCCTTAACCATTCCGTAACCATTCCGTAACCATGAGTAACCATGAGTAACCATTCCGTAACCATGAGTAACCATGAGTAACCATGAGTAACCATTCCGTAACCATGACTAACCATGAGTAACCATGAGTAACCATTCCGTAACCATTCCGTAACCATTCCGTAACCATGAGTAACCATGAGTAACCATTCCGTAAACATGAGTAACCATGAGTAACCATGAGTAACCATGAGTAACCATGTGGTGTGCCCACGTAACCATGTAGCCATGTATTTTGTACCCACGTGTTGTACTGTTCCCATCTTACATTCACACTGCATCATATGTCACTCAATCAGCATGATGTCACACATTTACCCAGGTTCATATTGGGACAAGATATCCCTAGAGAAATCAGTCTGATGTGCAGTGTGGTCTGCAGATATGACCAGGAAACCGACAGCTTCTGTTTTGTACCTGCCAAGGGGGATGAAGTCATCAGGCAAACCCCCATACCAAAAGTGGTTGGACAAATATCCGCAATACTGTACGAGAATAGCCAGCACCAAGAGCTCCCCTTTCCCCTTGTGGAAAGAGGAGCGTTTGACGCAAGGAGCAACCCTGCCACCCATGCACACCTTTGCCCAGGTGCTGTACCGCCTGGTGTCTGGCATGCACTCCTCAATCACGGCGTCCATCATTCGCAACTTCTACGACGAGACTACAGGTGTGAGGGGGATGGGGATGGCAAACCATGTACACATTCGGATTTTTAGACGAGGGTGAGGGTGTGAGGCGGATGGGGAGGGTTACCGATGTACACATTCAGATTTTAAGACAAGGCTGAGGGTGAGAGGCGGATGGGGAGGGCTAGCGATGTACACATTTGGATTTTAAGATTAGGCTGAGGGTGAGAGGCGGTTGGGGGGGGGGGGGGTAGCGAAGCACACATTTGCATTTTAAAACGAGACTGCACTTGAGAGGCAGATGGGAATGGCCATCAATGTACACATTTGGATTTTAAAAAGAGGTTGAGGGTGAGACGGGGTTGGGGAGGGCTAGCGATGTACACATTTGGATTTTAGGACGAGGTTGAGGGTGAGAGGGGGATGGGGGAGGGGGGGGGGCAAGCGAGGTACACATTTGGATTTTAAAATGAGACTGCAAGTGAGAGGCAGATGGGAAGGTGTAGCGATGTACACATTTGAATGCGAAAAATGTGTATGCAACAATACTTTGTACATTTTTTGTTCGTAGGTCTGCGGTCCGGCAGTAGGCGATGGGGGGCAGTGAAGTGTATGTTTAGTGCGCACCATTGGGGGGGCTGCCGGGTGGCGGCCACTGGACTAATGGGGACCAAAATAAAACCGGCCATAGGCCCGGTGTCCACAAAAGTTGCGCCTGCTGCACCAGGTCCCCCCCTCGGCCGCTGGCCATCATCTAGCTGCCAAGTGCTGCTGAAACGTGCGCTGAACCACTGGGGCTGCAGGGCCGGGTCGTGGGATGGGCAGAGCCCAGGGCCCAGCTCGCTTCGCCCTGATACTAAATGGCTTTGAGAGGCGGTTCTCAATTAATTAATAAGCAGGGGTGGCTCTCTTTATCCACGCCTCAGAATTCGCCTCAGCCCAAATTGTTTATGTATTTCTAGTGTGGCATTGGAGCACCCTTGGAAGGATGGCCACTGCTGCCGCGATCCGCCCCCATTTTGACTGCATGCTTCCGCAACCTTGTACACGCCAAAACCCTCCACCCTGCCCCCATTTCGACTGCATGCTTCCGCTACCTTGCACGCGCCAAAACCCTCCACCCTGGTCCCTGCCCCCATTTTAGACTGCATGCTTCCGCTACCTTGCACGCGCCAAAACCCTTCACCCTGGTCCCTGCCCCCATTTCGACTGCATGCTTCCGCTACCTTGCACGCGCCAAAACCCTCCACCCTGGTCCCTGCCCACAGACACCTGGGGCACCAACCTGCCCTTGTTTAAGGCGCGCTTCATGGGACCGCAGGCCCGGCCGTACATCGACAACATGTACTTTACGTTCCTGTTCCTGTTGAGGGCTGTGATGAAGGTTTGAGGGACCAGGGGTTTAGGGTTTGAGGGACCGGAGGGGGTACAGGGGGGTGGTTTTGAGGCGTAAGGGTGAGGGGGCTACTGACGGGGGGAGATGGGGCTCGGAAGGTGGGGTGTCGAGGGGTTACGGGAAGGGGTAACTAAAGCCATCCAGGGTCTGTGCCCAGGCGCTTGAGGGAGGTTGAACTGGGTTGACAAAACCCTTAACCCAAACCCTAAACCCTAAACTAGGAGGTTGAGCTGGGTCGACAGTTGTTGTTGTTTAAGTGCGTGGGCCAGACCACCATTGGCTGGTTGCTGGGCATTCCACTACTGGGCGGATGGGGACAATATTTTGACCTGCGTTGGTCAGCGGCTCTCAAGCAGAGAGGCGGCATTCAGTAATGGTATCTGAACCTGGCAATTTTTCATGTTTGAGGGAAGCTACTCAAATCCACAGTTTCTCCGTCGGCAGTAGGGGGCGTCTGGCTGTTTCGGAACGCCTGCTGAACCCGACCCGCGCTTCGCGCTTTAGAGAATCATCGGGATTGCTCGAGTACTCGCTTTATTAAGTTTTAACAACCGCTGTCCCGCTGGCAGGGGGAGGGGGGGAGGGCAGTGGGAGAGGGGTTGGCTGATCCTGAGCACCCCATAGATACAGTTGATGCACTAGTTTTCATGCCCAATGCCCTGCCGCCACCGGAAGCTTATTTCCCCACCCATTGTCCATCGTCAGCGCAGGCCAGAGCTTGAACTTGAGGCCTATACCCTCGCGCGCTGCCCCGCCACCAAATGCACATGGTCGCCTACCCGCCCGCTGCCCCGTTACATTTGTTTCCCCGCCCGCTGCTCCGCCATAAAGCTTAAACCCTCGCCCGCTGCTCCGCCATAAAGCTTCAACCCTCGCCCGCTGCTCCGCCATAAAGCTTAAACCCTTGCCCGCTGCTCCGCCATAAAGCTTAAACCCTCGCCCGCTGCTCCGCCATAAAGCTTAAACCCTCGCCCGCTGCTCCGCCATTAAGCTTAAACCCTCGCCCGCTGCTCCGCCATAAAGCTTAAACCCTCGCCCGCTGCTCCGCCATAAAGCTTAAACCCCCGCCTGCTGCCTCGCCGCTTGATACACACCGCCGTTATCCCACCCGCTGCCTCACCGTTGACGCTGGCCAGACCTGAACCCCAAACCCATGCCCGCTTCTCCGCCACTTGATACACACCGCCGTTTCCCGCCCACTGCCCCACCGTTGCCGCAGGCCAGACTTGGACCCCAAACCCACGCCCGCCCGCTGCCCCGCGCCACTTCATGCACATTTCCCCCCCCCCCCACCCCGCTGCCCTGCCGTTCGATGGGCATCGCCGTTGATGCAAGACCTGAAGGCGAGACCTGAACCCAACCCCCCCGCAGTTTATGCAACACTTCAGAGGCAAGACCTGAAGACATCCAAACCCCGCTGTGGATGCAATACCTGAGAGGCAAGACCTGACAACCCCACCCCCCCTGCCTGCTGCCCCACTGTTGATGCAGGCCAGGCCTGTTCTTGACGCCTTCTCCTACGACACGGGCTCGCCAGCAGAGGACGCCTTGACGCAGGAGCTGATGTGCGGGCTGTATGCGGTTCCGGGGCTGGCTACGTCCTGTTCAGAGCCCTTCAACGAGGGCTTGCTGTGGCAGGACCGCGGGCCGGCAGAGAGGCTGAGGCTGGAGCAGCAGCTGCAGGTAATGGGGCATTCTATAAACAAACAAAAAGCTGGCCAGCAGAGAGGCGTAGGCTGGAGCAGCAGCTGCAGGTACTGGGGCATTCTATAAACAAACAAAAAGCTGGCCAGCAGAGAGGCTGAAGCTGGAGCAGCAGCTGCAGGTACTGGGGCACCCTACAAACAATCAATTAACAAATGAACCCTCGAAATAAACTACAAATAAATTACAAATAAGTAGCGGAAATAATAATACCGGTAATAAAAAACATAAATAAAGGATGCGCCCAGAGCCTCAGAAGGCGTGGATTAAGGAAGCCACCTGTTCAGCCGTAGCACTAGGTAGGCTACTGGGCTACTGGGGAACCCTTATACTTTTTATTATAAGATACCCGGTGCTGGAGGGGGCCACTGGGTAGCTACAACTGTGCTGATAGGGGCCGAACCTTTTTCAGCCTACGGGCCATGGCCCAAACAGCAGGGCTTACTGCACCAGGCTCCCACAGCCATGCGCCATCACTGGAGCTGGAGTGAAGGTGAAGTGTAGGGAAACGAGCAATGCCAGGGGATGAAGTGGGTAGGGGTTGCAGCAGCACCTGTGCAGGTGCCAGGCTATAGGGCGGGCTATTGGCGGGCTATTGGTGGTTTATTGGCGGGCTATTGGCGGGCTTGTGACAGTGTTTTATTTTTGCTACAAGGCCGCCATCTGCTGCTTGAAGGCTTCAGCTTATGATGGCCCTCAGGGCTCAGGCTAGTTTGTGACGCCAAAAGATTCACGCTCAGCTTGCCCCCGCGATGTAATTGCTGCGCCAACTCTTGCATGCTTGCAGTCGGCTTTCCTTAACATCACCAAGCTCTACACTATAAACCCTAAACCCTTAACCCTTGCAGTCGGCTTTCCACAACATCACCAAGCTCATGGATTGCGTCGGGTGCGAGAAGTGCAAGCTGTGGGGCAAGGTGCAGATCCTCGGCATCGCAACGGCCCTCAAGATCGTCTTCTCGTCGCAGCAGGAGGAACAGCAGCAGCAGCGGCAGCAGGCACAGCAGCAGGAAGGGGGCAGGGATGCAGAGCATGGAGAAGGAGGAGTAAGTGGTGATCCTGTTGGGGAGCACGTCATGGCGGCCCCGTTACGGCTCCATAGGAACGAGGTGATTGCGCTGATCAACCTGCTGGCGAGGATCGCTGACTCAGTGGAGACGGTGGCCATGTTGAGTGATCAGGTGGCCTTTGAGCTGCCTGTAGGCAGCTGATGGGCGCTGGGCGAGGATATGCAGGTTATTAAGATGGCTTTGGAGCTGCCTACATGCAGCTGATGGGATATGCAGGTTATTCAGGCCGCTAGAAGGGCTGCCTGTGGGCAGAGGAGGGGAGTGGCCATCCTGATTATTCAGGCTGCTGAAGACGTGCCTACAGGCAGCTGCTGCCTCAAACCTGCATGTTGACAGCTGTTGCCTGGGAGTGGTCCATGGGTAGGTGATGGTAGCTGTCTAGCTGACATTTTTTCCCCGCAGCGTATACGCATGCAGCTTTTCAAGGTTCCAGAAAGTGTGAATCTGGGGTGTTGGTGTGTGAGCATGTGTGTGAGCATGAGCATGTGTGCATCAGTTGCTGCTTGACTGCAGGTAGACAGCACCGAGTGCTGGTCAGAATAAATGGTTGACAGGTTATCCAGAGAGAGGTGCACGTCTCCCACGTCTCTTTGCGCCTCATGGCTCGATCTTGACAAACTAATCCTACAACCTGGAAACTGAATTGAGGGTGGGAAAGGATTGGAGTTTTTGTGGCAGCACTTGTAGTCTGCGAGTGCGAGTACCTGCGCCAATGCCGGTATTTCGGTGTCTGTGACTCCTGTTTCTATGTGTGTAACTCATGTGTCAGTTTGAAGCATCTCCGCTGAGGTGAGTATACATGGTTTGCGTCATCACTCATCAGGAATTCGATGTACTAGTCTGTCCATGCGGTATGATTTGTAATATCATAAATCTGAAAATTGCATGGTCCCTTATATGACCCCATACCGTAGTTCACAACAGCAGCGATTCCTTCCGTGCGCGCCATTCCTCTGTTTTGGTAGCCTGTTGGGTGACCTCCACACGATAAGTGAATGGTATCCGACCTTCAGTCCTTCACCGGCCTTTCGCCCAGGGCCCAAGCAACAGGGCTTGCTGCTGACTGCACTGAAGCAACAGAAATCTGAGCCTTTGCCGTTTAACTTCTTCCTTCATATTTGCAAGGTCGAAAATGCTGTTCTCCCCTTTTATCCCATGCTCTGCTCTATCCTTCCCTCCAATGGTCAACCCAAGTGACCCTTCTCATAGTCACCAACCTTCACGGCCCAGCCATCCTCTCGCACCCTAACTGGCGTTTTGCGTTAATAAAAATTGCAGAGTTCGCAGTCGACCTTCGAAACTTTGAAACAGCCCCATACTTCAACTGCAATCGGTTAGCAATCCCTTTCCTTTCAGTCAGTCACTCGGGTATGTCTATGGCTTAATATCACACCCAAGCGCTAGTCTGTTAGACATTTCTTGTTCAAGTTTTCCCCTCTTGCTCAAAACGGCCTTGAGAGGCCGATGCGGTGATTCTGGATGGATACCGATCCGGACATGACGACGCGTTGGGGCGAAATGATCTTCATATTAGGTGCGCCGCCACATTTTCGTGTCTGCTTATGCTTCAGACTGGTGCGCAGCTTCATCTGGCCGCACCGAGAACATCAGTTCAACGGTCGGAACCGCCCCGTACACGTTTTCATGCAGTTTCAGCTGCCTATCGCTCAACATCACCATTTGCTGTATGATAAGCCCATTAGCATTGTTGCACTTAGGGCCATGGCTGCCATCATGGATACTGTCTTACAACACCTGGACCCATGTAGCTAAATGTCCATGCACATCTTCATGGCATGCGAGCCATGCGCGCACGCACCTGGTACTGAGCATCACAGCACAAGATTAAATGTGTCAATCGGCTTCGCTGCACCAAAGTTGACGCGGATTTGGTACACTCCCATGACAGGCCTTTCTGCCTGCTATCCCATCTCCAAATGGATATTGGATCATTACGTGTTCCCGGTGAGAGCAAGTGGGGTTGTTCCAGGGTGCAGTGTTGTTCCAGGGTACAGTGTTGTTCCAGGGTACATGATTGTTTAAGGGTACAGGTTTGTTCCAGGGTACAGGTTTGTTCCAGGGTACAGGGTTGTTCCAGGGTAAAGGGTGGTTCCAGGGTGCAGGTTGTTCCAGGGTGCAGGTTTGTTCCAGGGTAAAGGGTGGTTCCAGGGTACAGGGTTGTTCCAGGGTGCAGGGTTGTTCCAGGGTACAGGGTGGTTCCAGGGTACAGGGTTGTTCCATGTAGTTCAAATAACTTAAAATATATTAAGGCAAGAAATTAATATTAGAAACCTTCTATTGAAACTTGTAAAAATTAGCCAGTTCCGATGTTTGTTTTTCAATTAAGCAAGGCCATGCAGGAGCAGGGGGCCCATAAGATTAAGATTAAGCAAGGGTGGGGTACAGGGTTGTTCCAGGGTACAGGGTTGTTCCAGGGTACAGGGTTAATGCAGGGTACAGGGTTAATCCAGGGTACAGGGTTGTTCCAGGGTACAGGGTGGTTCCAGGGTACAGGGTTGTTCCAGGGTACAGGGTTAATCCAGGGTACAGGGTTGTTCCAGGGTACAGGGTGGTTCCAGGGTACAGGGTTCATCCAGGGTACAGGGTTGTTCCAGGGTACAGGGTGGTTCCAGGGTACAGGGTTAATCAAGGGTACAGGGTTGTTCCAGGGTACAGGGTGGTTCCAGGGTACAGGGTTCATCCAGGGTACAGGGTTGTTCCAGGGTACAGGGTGGTTCCAGGGTACAGGGTTAATCAAGGGTACAGGGTTGTTCCAGGGTACAGGGTTAATCAAGGGTACAGGGTTGTTCCAGGGTACAGGGTTGATCCAGGGTGCAGTATTGTTCCAGGGTGCAGTGTTTCACAGAATGCACCACATTTCAGTCACGGCATGGTCTGTGACAGGGGTCCTGGTGTAGAATGCCCTGGTGCTTAGTCTGACGGACGTAGGCTGCTCGTGGTTTGTCCCGATTGACCCTGTTGTGGCCATCCGGTAGCCAGATCGGTGTATTGGTGCGCACTGAGTCTAATACCGGTACTAACCTGTGTGAACAGCCATTTGTAACACAGCCATGCCAATGTCACATGGCATGCCTCTGATGACTGACACCTTTGCCTGCAATGCAGCACTTTTGTGAATGGCTGATGCCTGCAAACTTCGATGCAGCAAGGAAGAACGGAGGGGGCAGAAGTAGGGCTAAGAAGATGTGTGAGTCATTTTGGAAGGTGAGGAAGATGTGTGAGTCATTTTGGAAGGTGAGGAAGATGTGTGAGTCGTTTTGGAGGGTGAGGAAGATGTGTGAGTCATTTTGGAGGGTGAGGAAGATGTGTGAGTCATTTTGGAAGGTGAGGAAGATGTGTGAGTCGTTTTGGAGGGTGAGGAAGATGTGTGGGTCGTTTTGGAGGGTGAGGAAGATGTGTGGGTCGTTTTGGAGGGTGAGGAAGATGTGTGAGTCATTTTGGAGGGTGAGGAAGATGTGTGAGTCATTTTGGAAGGTGAGGAAGATGTGTGAGTCGTTTTGGAGGGTGAGGAAGATGTGTGAGTCATTTTGGAGGGTGAGGAAGATGTGTGATTTTGGAAGGTGAGGAAGATGTGTGAGTCGTTTTGGAGGGTGAGGAAGATGTGTGGGTCGTTTTGGAGGGTGAGGAAGATGTGTGGGTCGTTTTGGAGGGTGAGGAAGATGTGTGGGTCGTTTTGGAGGGTGAGGAAGATGTGTGGGTCGTTTTGGAGGGTGAGGAAGATGTGCAGATCATTTTGGAAGGTAAGGAAGATGTGTGGGTCGTTTTGGAAGGTGAGGAAGATGTGTGGGTCGTTTTGGAGGGTGAGGAAGATGTGTGGGTCGTTTTGGAGGGTGAGGAAGATGTGCAGATCATTTTGGAAGGTAAGGAAGATGTGTGAGTCATTTTGGAGGGTGAGGAAGATGTGTGGGTCGTTCTGGAAGGTGAGGAAGATGTGCGAGTCGTTCTGGAAGGTGAGGAAGATGTGCAGATCATTTTGGAAGGTAAGGAAGATGTATGAGTCATTTTGGAAGGTGAGGCATCTTCCAGCAGGCACCTGGAAGATGTCTCTTCTCAAATCAGGTGCCCCCCTGTGCCTGGATGCAGATTCCTATGTGCAAACGAAAATAAGACATAAGAGTCACCCCTTCGGAGTAAAGCTTACTCTTTGGGGCCTTCACTTGACACATGTGTAATAGAGGAACCTAAAGCAAACATCACGGGAGGGCACAGGCAGTAACTCAGAGTTTGTCTGGTATCTTAGAGAAGCATGGAGCACGGTCATCGTACGCTGCGTAGTCCTTCACATGGGAGCATTGGCTATGTTTTCCTCCGCATGGCCTTCCAGGTTGTGGAGTTTAAGCATGCATGGGACCCCTGGATGTCCTAGAATATAGTACATATATGAACACGCATGGACATCATCCTGCTCCCCATGTGCCGTCAAAACCAATCCACGTTCAAATGAATCACTCCCCATGTGCCGTCAAAACCAATCCACGTTCAAATGAATCACTCCCCATGTGCCGTCAAAACCAATCCACGTTCAAATGAATCACTCCCCATGTGCCGTCAAAACCAATCAACGTGCAAATAAATCACTCCCCATGTGCCGTCAAAACCAATCCACGTTCAAATGAATCACTACCCATGCTGTTTGCAGCTGTCCTGCTATGGGCTCTTCGTGCTCCTGGCCTGTCCCTTGGTCGTCGCGCAGCCTTGGTTCTGGAGCACCCAGATGCATTGGGAGGATTGGCCACGCCAGGAGGGATCGTGAGTCAGTCGTGGGGAAAGAGGGGGTCCCGGGGTTTAGCTCTCTCCCTGGGAGCATTCCCTGTCTACCGTTTGGGGCCCAAATTGTGCTCGAAGAGTTAACCCCTTCCACAACACGCTTGAGAGAATCATCAGGACTGCTCAGGTGCCCTCAGGGCCCCCCAGCAATCCCAATGATTCTCCAAAGCGCGAAGCGGGGGGTCTTCTGGATTTGGAGTAGTGACGGGTCAGGAGGGTGCATGAAGCCTCCTTCCGAGTGTTTGCGCTGTATTGTAGCAATGTAGCATCCTGCCTAGCCTGTGATTAGATTTCCTAGCTGACTTTGCCTTGCCGACGTGGCCGAGCTTCATTTCAGCATGGCCCAGAGGTGTAACGTCATTAACCTGGCCGGTTACTACAGAGTGTTTGTGGCACACTGTAGCATCCTGCCTAGCCTGTTACTGCCGGCACCAAAACTTATCGGACTGCTGTTGTGGTGCAAGCAGCTGTGATGTATCGATCGTCACCAGTCTGAAAACATATGAAATTCGTTTAGGATCATGCCATTTGCCTGGCACCCTGATGGTTGGCTCACCCTCGGTGTGGGGGGTGTTTGGGAACTGTGAGATGAAAACAACATTCCCAGGCGAAAGTCCCATGCATAAAATGTGATGTCCCGTAGGACAGTAAAAACATCACAAAGTTCACATTCCACTACGGCACTCTGGGTATGTGGACCCTGGGCTGACATGCCGATTCGCACACATGCTGTTTGGTCTCGCCTCCGCCTGATTCGGCCCGTTGATGCCCCACCCCAATCCTCTGTGCCGGTCTCCCTGATACCCGCGCCTGCTTGTGTGTGTGTTTGTGTGTGTGTGTGTGTGTGTGTGTGTGTAGGATTGATGCCCCACCCCAGTCCTCTGTGCCGGTCTCCCTGATATCCGCGCCTGCTTGTGTGTGTAGGAGCAATCTCCGCCGCCTGTTGTCGTTAGAGCTGGCCTACTATGTGTCTGGGGCCATCATGCTGCGCTGGGAGGTGTCGCGGAAGGACCAGACGGCCATGCTGCTGCACCACTGTGTCGTGATTGTTCTCATGGGAGTGTGCTACACCTACGAGTGAGTGGTTGTGGATGAGATCCAAGCCTAAACCCTAAACCCTGAATCCTTAACCCTAATACTTAACTCTAAACACTATATTGTTCACATGGGAGAGTGCTACACCTACGAGTGAGTGGTTCTGGATGAGATCCGAAACGACCTCCCTGCGTCTAGCCCAGCCAAACACTAGTTAAGAGAGGGGCCAGGAGACACGTTTATATGGATACCGGCGTACTGCAATTTTTCACTGGTCTGTTTTCTGTAGCGAAGCGCTTCCACGCTGAGTTCTCTGTGCGTGGTGTGAGCCTGATCCTGAACCCTGACCACCCCAATAGCCCCTGAAATCAAATCCCAAACAGAACCCGAAACAGGAATCCGAAACAGAAAGAAAAACAGAAACAGAAATCCGTAGCAATCCGAATCTCCCTTTAACAATATGGTGACATCAGGGGGTGGGAAGCCAGGGGGGTTTGATCCAGGCCAAAACCAAGGTGCAGGAAATTTTTGCAGATCCGGCCCCCGTGGCTTCCCACCCCCTGGTGACACAAACCAGTGGTGCATGTCCTTGCTTGCTGTGTGTGCAGGTACACTCGGACGGGCTGCGTCATCTGCCTCTTCCATGACATCACAGATGTCCTGATGGAGATGGCCAAGGTCTGCAGCTACCTGCAACTGGAGAGTCTGGCGACGACGTTGTTCGTGGCCTTCATGGCTGGCTGGGTGGTATTCCGCATGGTGGCATTTCCAGCGATTTGTGTTCTGACCACAGCAGCCTCCATCCAGGTGTGATGGGTTTGGGGTTTAGGGTTCAGGTTCGGCGTTTAGGGTTACGCATTTCCAGCGATCTGTGTTCTGACCACAGCAGCCTTGATCCAGGTGTGATGGGTCTGGGTTAGATGCTGGTTGGATGGGTCAAGGATTGATGGTTGCTGGGTGCTTAAATGCTGGTTGCTTAAGTGCTTGGATACGGGGTGCTTGGATGCTGGGTTTGGGTTAGATGCTGGTTGGATGGGTCGAGGATTGATGGCTGCTGGGTGCTTGGTTGCTGGATGCTTCAGTGCTTGGATGCTGGGTGTGTTGGTGCTTGGGTGCTGGATGCTGGGTATGTTGGGGTGCTGGGCGTGTGGATGCTTGGGTGCTTGGATGCTGGGTCTTGTAGGATGGAGATGATGCGGTGATGCAGGTTTGGGAGGAGGGCGTGCGGTGGCATTGATGTGATCTGAATCACTGCGTGCATGGTGTCCATGGGAGCGCATCAAGCCATATGCATCATGCCGCAGTTCTCGTGGTGCAAGTGTTCCTACCATTGGGGCAGTGCAAGAAAGAAAGAAAGCTACGCCCCGTGGGGAGCGTGAGACTTGAGGAAACAGTAAGGAAGCAGCCTGTGTACAACCATCTGCAGTGCATTCATTTTACCTTCAGGTCTTCATTTCCCGTATCCCTTCGAAATCTGATTCCTTGCGTTGCTCACTGACCTGCAGGTGCTGGGTAAGATGCCACCTCAATTCCGGCTGCTCATGAGCTTGTGCGCGCTCTTGTACTGCATTCATATCTACTGGCTCTCACTCATTTTTAGAGTGGCGTGGGACAAGGTGACGGGGAAAAGAGTACAGGATGTACGGGAGGACATGGACGAGGACACAGTGGCAGGCAGCGACGTGAAGCTCAAGGGGAAGTGACTGCCTCGTCTGCAACGTGGCGCGGTGTTTCTAAACTTTATACTTTGCCGAAAATAATTGTTCGGCAAGGTTCATACTTTTAAGTTAAGAGGATGCCCTCACTCCGAACGAGCAATGGAAACACGTATTTTTTAAAGTCTTTTTGAAGTTCTGACGCGACACCCAATGACCGGTCTACTGTTGTGTACCCTGACGCTGTCTTAGCCTGCCACGGGGATACATCCGTGGGTGGACATGGATGGGAAGACCTGTGGGGATACCCTGGGGACTGGACATTGGGTGCCCCACTGTGTGAAGGGGGCACTGATGTTTGCGTGGGGATACCCGTAGGGTAGGTCAACTCTGGGGATGCCACGTACACTTACCCCATATGGTGTACATTCCGTGGATACCCACCTGGGAGGAAAGGCGCCCCACATGGTGTTACCCACCTGCCGATCTGGTCAGACCCACGTGGGAGTGCATGAGGCCCCCACATGCACTATTTCTGACGGGCAATGCAGCCTGCTGTAGCTCGTCTTCTCTTCCTCTTGTTATGATGGTACGTAAAGGAGCAGAAACGGCCGGCAGATGCCGCACTGTCTCCTTACCCCCACGGGGCACGTAACAGAAGAATTCGCCTGCCCAGCATCGTTCCCCCGCAAGGATGGCACACAATCACATGCCAGTGATGCCACCCACCTGAAGCTTACGGTGTCAGAGGGGTCGCTTTGCCGGTCCAGGGGCCAGACATGATTTCCCGTCTCTTGGTGCTGTGGCACTCTGTACATGCGCTGCATCCGCTCCAGGTATATGTCGTTACGGTGCCATCTCTGAAGGTTAAAATTCATGTTGGCGAATAGGACTCTGATAGGACAGGGCAGTTAGGGATCCCCAGATCCGTCTCAGCAGGCTCCCAGCAGCTCCATCCATCCCCCAGCTGGTCCAAGGCAACGAATGGTCCCAAGTCAATTGGATTGCTACATACCGGTACGCGTTTGTTTTTGAGGGATGGGATCGATCTTGGGCAGATCTTGGGACGATCCTAGGACCTAGCTATTACCCAGAGATCTCTCGAGATCGCTGCTATTTCGGCATTGGGGTTACTTTTACAGGACCGTAGACGCTTATATTAGGTCATACCCATGAGGCCATATCCTTGCTAGCATGAAACCAAGTTTTAACCGAGTTGACTGATAGATCCTCCGCAACGACGCCGAGGACGCCACGCAAACGACGCCGCCCCCGCCGATTCAAGCTTGCACTCCTGGCAGTGGCGCGGTACTGCTGCACTCAGCAACATCTTTTCAGGTAGGTTGATACCGAGGCCCACTCGGAGTTCGACTCGGATTGTGCATGGTGTACTGATGTTTATCATCTGCTGTTCCTGCATGGGGCCTGGTCAGCAGCCAATCACTCCATCCCAAGAGTCCAAACACCAGTTAGGCAGTAACCATGCATGAATACATGATACAGTACATCCCTCTTCAGATCAGTGAAGTGAAATCTCATGGCACGAGGTATTGACTGCATGGTACCACCTGCTAGGCGATATGGATAGGGGCATAGGGCCTATGCCCATTCAGGGTCTTGAGTCACGACCCCTTGCCTGTGAGCAGCTTTTGCTCCCCTGCAAGGCTGGATGTATGACTCCCTCAAGTCTATATCCTAGATTCTCTCGCCTCTCCTTGGCTTTTACCGTCCCTTCTCTTTACCATGCAATGTTTCTCCTCTTCGTGCTGCCCCACCCTTCAAAAACTGCATTCCATGGACTGTAAATACATAAGCATTCACACGCCCTGCCAATCCACAGCCTCTAGGACGTCTCACCTTTCTTTCCAGCCCATGCACGGATTCCACGCATCTTGTCGCCCCCCAGTCTTTTGCTTGGACTTACCGATGTGTGCGGCAGGCCTCCCAGCCATCCCCAAACCAAGATGGGACCACAAACAAATACCCCGGGCGCCCTTGTGGAGTTGCGGCCCTTGTTTCAGCTGATAAGAGGCTCGCACAAACAGGGAGGGAGCAACAATAGCAAGCGCTTCAATGCAAGGCCACAAATCCATGTGAAACAGTTTAATTCTTGAAAATAGCCATCCCGCTTGGTCCCCCTTCCTCGGGGAAGGGGACCGAGCATGCTACACCACCAGTACCACCAGAGGCTACCCTAATAGGGGCCGCAAACACCTCAACCTACGCGGTCAAAAACAGGCATTCCACCAACAAAAGGAAACACACAATTTGGAAGTAAGCCAGAGAAGGATCTCCCTGGACTCTAGGAGGGCCAGGGGCCTACTTGAAGGCATGGTCCCCCACCCACGGAGACACAGCCCGCACACTAGCTAGCAGCCTGCAGGATTCCTGCAGGCCTCATAGCTTCATACTGTTTCTCTCCACAAAAAGCTAGACAACACAGCCCCCTTTTCATAACATTACTTCAGGGTTCTGCTCCCACACAATTTCACACTGTCCACTCTGGGGTCCAATACCTTCACACAAATTACAATATTGAGCCTGGCCCGAGGGTTCCCCGGAATCCCCGCCGAACCGGATCCCGAGTGTGCATGTACACACACAACCTCATTGACGTCTGGGCCCAGCCATTTGTGTGTCCCTGTACATTGTTTCCTCTTTCCGGGTCTTCCTGGCCCAGAGGTGTAATGTCATTGACACACAACCTCTTGCTGCCAAACCTGTTACCCATGCAGCCACCGAAGTAAACCTTATGATTCTTTGCTGTCAAGTGGCCGGCTGCTGAGCTGCCATTCCATTGCTGCCCGCATCTCACGAACTAGTCGGAGAGAAGGCCTTGTCCCGTAACATTCCATGGGGCCTAAAATGAATGAAGGGAACCTTCAAGTGCGCACAGCACGCTGCTGCTTGGGCCGAGATCAGATGTCCTCCATCGCTATCACGGAAGCAGAGTTGCTCCCACGGCCGGGTTCCCCCTTGGTAGTCAGGCTGGCCCCGAAAACCGTGGTTTGCATTTTCGGCTTGTCACCAACTACCATGCTCATACCGTAATTGACACATCCTCCTCTTCCACAACTCATCACATGCCCTCTGCCTCACCAGCCAGCAGCATAATCTTCGCCGATATTCCTCTTCCTTTGCGTGATGAGCGCTAATCGGAGCCCTTGCCTGCCTCACCTGTCATGCCAATCCCGGCCTTTTGTTGTCTTGCCTCTCACACCATTTTGAGAGGCTAAAAGTCAAAAGGGCCCTAGTTTGTGCTCTGCCTTTTCTGCCCAATGACTTGTACATTTGAAACTTGAAAGTCCCAGCTCACACCTATGCCAGTCCCTTGTTTAGGTTGCTGGCCTTAGTCCAGCCAACTGATTGCGCAGTCATGCACCCGTTCCCTGCACGAGTCCTCTCTGCACGTTTGTCGTGCCTGCCGGCAGTTGTGCTGACAGGAGCAACGAACCAACTCCAATTATCCTTCGGTTATAAACCGCTTTTGTGTTTTTTCTTCTAAATAATAGTCACAAATTTCGGTGCAGCCCCCCCCCCCTTGCGTAATCTTACGGGCCCCCCGAAGGGACTTAACGGTGCCTTCTGCCCTGCACAGGTCCTCTGCACGTCTGTCGCGCCTGGCAGTTGTGCCTGCAGGAGCAGCGAACCAACTCCTTCACGGTGCCTTCTGCCCGTTCCACTTCATGGCTGAGCAGCCAGTCCACCTGTCGGCGCCAAGTCTGCTGATGCAAACAGTCCCGTGTGATGTGGTCCTCCAGTGCCATGACGGAACTCTCGAGGCGCACAGCCAGATCCTGGCGCTCTCGTCCAGCGTGTTCAACGGGGCTCTCTCCTCGCAGCTGAGCTCACAAGGCCTGATCGAGATGAAGGTGCTTCCGGTTTAGCCTTATGGCTGTTACCCCTGATGGATTGCAAGCATGGCCTGCCCTATATTTGGGGAATGGGCTCGCTTGTAGTTGGGCATGCACTGGGGGTCAGGGGGTCAAGGGGGTTAACTCTAAACCCTTACCCTAAACCTTAAACCCTTGACCCTGAACCCTAAAGCGGTGCCACATTTAATGCCTCTCATCTCAGTGCGGGCATCCTGCCTGAGTGCCTGGTAATCAGTGCTGTGCCAATTGCAGGCCTTACAGTGGCTGAATTATGTAGCTGAGAATCATCCGCCGTGATTTCTAGGGGAATTCTGCTGCTTTACCAGGAAGGGACCGTAAAAGTAGTTAATTACTGACCTGATTTCTGAATTACGGCGCAATTGCACAGCACTGCTGGTAACATCTGCTCCATCTATGATCATTGGCTAAACCATAAACTACCCATGATCTGCTTCCTCTGTTTTCGCCCTCCGGGCATTTGATCGCTCATCCCTCTGTTGCATTTTCATTTCCCTTGAAATTTACAAATTCTGCTCTCCTACTGAGATGGGCAGCTCTCAATCTCCTTCCTCCCTGAATCCGGATGTCCCTTTCTCCTAACGGCGCAGGTGGATGGATCTGTACGCGACTGGGAGACCATGATGGCCATGATGTACCCTGCGATCCCCAACAGCCTGCCCAGCCTGTTGCCACCTTCAAAAACCTCTATGGGCTATCTTGAGGGCATGCTGAGAGTCCTTCCGCTCATCCACAAGTACGACTTTCCTGCGCTCCAGGCTCTCTGCCTCGACCAGCTGGGTGTTGTGCTGCCCAAGAGTCTTTCACTCCTTGGTTTCAGCGGGCCGATGGCCATTTTTTTCACAGGTCCAAAGTACCCTGTGCTGACCTGGCTGGCAATCGCCGACACCCTGAACCTGGACGTCATCAAGGACATCTGCCTGGTATACCTGCGGGAGCATATGCGCAACAAAGATAGCCAATTGCAGCTGATGAAGGCCATATACTCGGAGGTGGAGGAGCCGGGGGAGGCCAAGGCACCTGAGGATGGCAGTGAGAAGCAGCAAACGCCCTTCTCTAAGAGGGAGCTGTCTGACGCGATGCTGCGCCTGAGCCCTGCAACCAGGGATGAGGTGCTGGCATGGTGGAGATGCTGCACTTTGGCCGATCCCGTGGCACGCGGGAAATAAGCCGTCACATTCACTTGAGCCCGAGTTTCAGGTTGATTGAAGTTCTTGCATGTTGATTGCAAGGTCGATTGCAAGGATGGGGTGAATTATTAAGGCGGGTACCTGTGCAATGACAGTACACCTCTGGGTCCAGCTCAAAAAGGCTTGGCCGCGAGGGCGCCCAACTGTCCTGTTGGGAGAATTTTTAAGAAAAGGAACTTAAGGGAAGAGGGGGAATGGAAAGGGGGAAAGGCGTGTACCTGTGCCTGCAATACCCTGGATCGTACTCATGCACATCTTGCAGTCGGTGCAAACATGAATATACGATGTTTTGGGCTAAGTAAACAATCATTATAGCAGGTGATGCGCCCTCATTATGGCCATGGTTTTGAATGTCATATCCCATGGCACGTTATGTATGGCCCTACTCTTGTCTAGAACAAAGCAAAGGTCGGCCACGTGAAGGATTGATGTGGGATGCCTGTCATGCACTGGTTTTCGCTTGCTGTCCCAGCGTTTTTAGTATTTGTACCGGTTTACGGGCACAAGTCCCATGCATCAAATGTGATGCCCCGTTGGACTGTAAAAACTTCACAAACTTCACATGCAGGATAGGGATATCGCTGTGTTGTACTATCCAAAGATCGGGCGGAAGGGAGGACTCTCCGCTTTTACAATGTAGCGGTGGCACCGGCGGCACAGCAATACAGCCCTCTCATGGTTCAAGCCATGGCAGCAGATATGCAGCTTGCAGTCAGCCAGGGCACTCGCGGCCGCGCCTGGTGCTCTGATCTGCTGGGTGCATTAGAAGTGCTGGAGCGGGGGACAGCCACCCCCACCTTGCGCGAGGTAACAGCTGCCCTACAGCATCTACCCATCACAGAGGTGTTGGAACTCGTTGACGCAGCCTACGAGCAAGCACAGCTGGACGCCAGCGGCGGC
This sequence comes from Limnomonas spitsbergensis, assembly GCA_037349105.1. Classification (NCBI taxonomy): domain Eukaryota; kingdom Viridiplantae; phylum Chlorophyta; class Chlorophyceae; order Chlamydomonadales; genus Limnomonas; species Limnomonas spitsbergensis. Next base: position 2,409,992 of record JAYJMM010000114.1, read on the forward strand.
GGGGACCCCATGGACCCTACCACCGAGCACAGATCTGCAGCGACCCACCGCGCCTGGTTCTAGTCCACGGCGGGTGCCGTGCTGGTGCAAGCCAAGAGCCGCACTAGCCAAAGGGAGTGTGCTTGTGTGCGCATGAGTTTGCGACTGCGGCTCGGCGCGATCAGCACGGCTGATACCAGAGGACGGCGCAATGGTCAGCGGCGAGAGGCACGCTGCTGCCAGCAGTGTTGGGCACGGGGGGATAGCGAGCAGGTGGAGGATGCGCTACATGTGTGCTTCCAGTGCCCTAGTGTCAGGGAGCAGTTACGGGAGCGGGGTTGGGCAGGTCCTCCGGGCGCTGCCGCTAATTTCCACCAGCTGTACCAGGCTGAGCAGGGGTGGGATGCACTTGCTCTTGTGGACTGTGTTGTGGGCATTGTTGAGGGTTAGTCTCCAGGGATTCTGAGGCGCCCGTGTCGTTTGCCTTTCTGGCCTTCCCTTTTGATCATTGTTGTTGTTGTTGTTGTTGGTTGCCCCCTTTTTAGTTTCTTCTCTTCTCCCTTCTGATCAGTGGGGCGCCCTCGTGGCCAAGCAGGGTTGGGATACGCTTGCTTTTGTGGACTTTTCTTTTCTCAGAGGGTTTGTTGAGGGCTAGTCTCTAGTGGAACTCAGGTTTAGGACTTGGTCTTCTCTGCCTTCCCGGCCTCTCCTTTTGTTCCTTTCCCCCCTCTTCCTTTTAGTGTCTTCTTCTCCCTTTTGAACAGTTGGGCGCCCACGCGGCCGAGCTTTGAGCGGGCCCAGAGGTGTAACGTTCTTGACCCGTGTTTAGAACAGTTCATACCCACTAAGCCCTGCTGAACGCTAGGCCGCGTGGGGCTGGTAGGGTATAACTATGCTAAATTCCAGCTACCATGCACAGCCAGGACCATGGTGCAGCCATGCCACCGGCCCTCGCATAATCCTATATATGTGAGGGGGGCAGGAACATGGAACCTGGCGATCTAGACAGGGGGAGAGATGATCGTGTGGCGGGTGCAATCCCTCAACCTTTGGAAGATCCGTGTGTGGTGTACTTGTGTGCCCCCACGTGGCCGTGATTTGTTGTTTTGAGCAGGGCCCAGAGGCTGATAACGTTACACCTCTGGGCCCTGCTCAAAAAAGACTCGGCCGCGTGGGCGCCTAACTAAGGGTTGGGAGGACAGAACGAAACAAACACCAGGGGACAGGAAAAAGGGGAAAAGGGAAAATTAAGTGAAGGGACAGACAAAAGGCTGGGAAAGAAAGACTAAGGAAGAGCCAGCCTCTGAATACGTCCACCAGAGGTGTAATGTCATAAACTTGTGTGCCCCCATAAGTCAAAGTCAACGTGCAGTGCTCAATTTCCAGATGATGCATACCCGCTGGATCCTGCTGAGCGTTCAGCCGTGTGGGGCTGGTAAGGGGTGAGCTTAACCAATTCCAGCTACCACGCACAGCTAGGACCCTGGTGCAGCCATGCCAAACTGTTAGGTGAGGGATTAGGAACATGGAACCCAGCAACCCGACTCAAAGTGCGGCCATACCCAAATCCTGTGTGATGGGGCAGGAGCTGGAAAACCGGTGTCACAGGGGCGGGAGAGAATCGGTTTGCGGGTTTAATCCCTCTGCAATTGGGTGCGGATGTCACTAGTGCTGTGAACAATTTCCCAGATATAAACTGCACCTGGCTGCACGGGGGGACGCATCCCAGAATCCCAGACGCAACAGTTTATTCCATGATCCTAACCCCTCACATAGGAGGATGGCATGGCTGCACCATGGCCCATGCTATGCATAGCAGCTGGGATTGAGCCTAGTCATTCCCAACCAGCCTCACGTGGCCGAGCGTTCAGCAGGGCCCAGCGGGTATGCACCGTTCTTAACTCGTTGGGCCCAGCTGAACGCTCGGAAGCAACATGGGGCTGGGAGGGGATGAGCAAGCTCAAGTCCCAGCTACCAGACTAACAGTGAGCCAATACCTTAGTAGTACCTTTTAGTTTCTTCTTTTCTCCCTTTTGAACAGTTGGGCGCCCACGCGGCCGAGCTTTGAGCGGGCCCAGAGGTGTAACGTTATTGACCTTAGTGATATCATCGGAGGGCTCAGCAGCAGTTTGGTCACCATGATGGTCATTCAGTGCAATTTTCGAAACATACACCAACTAGGGTTTGATGACGTTACACCTCTGGGCCATGCTGAAATGAAGCACGGCCACGTCGGCAAACAAAAGTCATCGAGGAAAGTCAAGGGAGAAGGCACAACAGGAAAGAAAAGATAGCAAGATCACCAATTAGGGTGAAAACTTGGACATTTTCAGCCACTTCCCGCCCTCAAAACGAGCGAGCGGCGACAGAACTCAGGTATTCGACATGTACTATCGGCCTGCTACCTTTCCTGCGCACGTTCAATTGAAATTTCAATTCAAAAATAGAGCCGTGTGGGGCATATGGTACTTCAAGCAATATCTTCGTTGCAAGGCAATCCCATCCCATTTCAAATTTTGCATGCAAATGCAATATACCGGTATGCACGGAGATCAGGCATATAAGTCTTATGGAGATAAACTCTGACAACCATTTAATAATTCGGCCAATCTGCAGCTGTATCCTCTTTCCTTTTGGGAGTCTCTCATGCTTCTTGAGGCATGGTATGTACTAAATGTACATCAGTCAATCCATCACTCAACCTGGAAAAAACGAGTCAATGGCGCTACAACCTCCACCCTTGGAATTCCGCATTCCTAATCGCAGCATACGTCGGTAACTTTCGTCGGTTTGAAAGTCGCTTGAATAAAAAACGACCGCGTTTGAACGGGCCGCTTGATTCAAACTCAAGCATAATCGGAGATCGTCCATATTCAAGCATGTTTGAGCACCACTTGAATCAACCGTCGATCAATCATTACATCTGCAATTCAAGCATGCTTGAATCAAACTGAGTCTAAAGCGGCCACTTGCTTGAATCGAGTGGGGTTGAAAAGGGTCTGAATCAAGTACTAATCAAACAGTAAAAAAATAATCAATCGTGTTTGAATCAAACTCAGTCTCAAGCGGACCTTTATCTGAATCATGTGTTGTTTATAACATTCTGAATCAAGTATACTGGTCAAACAGAAAACCATATTTCAAGCATGTCTGAATCAAACCCAGTCTCAATCGCTACATGTCTGAATTAAAGGGGGCCAATTGTCGCATGAATCAACTACTTGACCTCTGTTGGTGAAACAGTAATAACATGTTTCAAACACTATATGAAACGTTCCCTTGTTGCCTGCATTTCAAGGTTGCTACTTCGACTTGCAAGTAATGCGGAGGCCCGCGATCTTGTCCCATCCGTGAGCGAAGCCAAGCCTCTCTACCTCTACCGCCTCTGCTAGGATGAGCGCGAGGTGCCCATCTCCCTTTGCAGTCGCCGACACTCCAGCCAACTCCCTCAGCCGGTTCTTAATCTATAGCACATGAATGCGAAATCATATTATCAGAGAGGTGAATGAGTCATGCACTATTGAAAGTAGTATACTCTGGGTATCTTTAAGATGAGTGGAAGTAAGGACAGTCATGTGTCCCTCTAGTAAATGTTATGATGCAAAAATAGCAGCATTTGTAGTCAATGAACCTTGAATCTAGAGGACATGCCAAGATCTGAAATTGAAATTACCTTGAAACTGAAGAAAGCGAGCCATTGGATGGTCACTGCGGGAGTATTAACCGGTGTGCGCGCGCACGTGAGCACGGCCCTCTTATCCATGCCGATGGCAATGGCTGACACGAATGCGCGGGCGTCAAAAGGCTGAGAGTTGCTGCGGTATACCATGTTGCAAGCCAGAAATTAATCAGCAATTAATGATACATTGATAACAAAAATTAGTAAACCATCTACTTCAAAGAGAGTTACTCTGGTGGCTCTAAGTCTGACATGCACATAGTCTACAAGCACGTCTGAAATGCATATCTATCACTCACCGCGCGCGTAGAGATCTGCCCAACTTGATTGGAAAACTTGTTCTGCCAGACCGCTCTCCCACCCTGACAGCCAGGAAATAGGCCACCGTTGTTGACCACCTTGTAGAAACAGAACTAGTTCCAGTGGGCACGGTTGGTGGCAAACCCAGGGTCGAACTGCTGCTGGAACTCCTGGATGGGTTCGTAGCTGAGAAGGTATGTCTCAGCCTCATTCCCTGTCAGCAAGAACTTGGAGTCTTTTTTTGTCCGGGACAATAGACAGCTCACTGCCTTCCCAATAAGGTCCTGCATGATGTAAATACAAGTACAGAATTAGGTGGCCATCGCTTATTCATTTATGTGCCGCGAACTGTAGGACAAAAAGCCAAGTTACATCTCCCGGCCGGCCCTACTAGGTAGTACTACCCACCCTGGCCAATCTTACGCGCTCATCTTATTCAACTAGTACCACTGATGCATTATAAGCCTCAAACCTGGGAGGCGACAATATAACATGGTAACCTCACCAACAGCATCTTGTTGGCGCGCATGCATGCGTTGGCATGGCCACCACTGCGAAGTCATGCTCCACTTTCTGTCAGGTCCACATGGCTGATGTCCGCCTGTCTTCCGGGCTGAATCAACTTCTCCGGCTGCGAGGAGGAAATTTTCTCATTCAGGGCGGTTGACAATCAGGTAGTGGCAGATGTGATTCCTTACCTCGACCCGGAGCATGCCCAGCTTGACCTCTTCCGCTTTCGCGAGGAGGGCTAAGTAACTCGTTGCCACTAGCGGGTCGAGACCCGCGATGACGGCCATGAAATCGGGTGTCATAAATGTCTCAAGCCCCTGTCCCGCGGACGAAACGCGGGAGTTTCGCGTTGTTTCATGTGACGAACCCTTGCCAATACTGGGCGGATCGGGGAGATCATCAGTCGCAGTGCCTTCTTCCTCCACCCAGCCGTCGTACCGAGGGGAATGATCCAGGAGATCGGTGTCCGAAGGCTCATTGCCTGGATGCAAAAAAAACAGAACAATGAGGACATGCAACGATTTCGCAGATTATGCAAGGGCCGTTGCGTCCTGTGTCCTATACGATGAAGATCTTACCGCTCTGAACAGAATGCCCTCCAGGTTTGCGCGCGATAGGCTGAGGGGTGTATGTCGTCTGACAGAGGAGCCGTGGAGGGGGCCGCGCCGTTGTCTGCACGGAACACACTACTTTAGGTATCTTCATTTCGGTAAATTAAAATGCAGCAAGCTCGTTCACCATTGACTGCCTCTCCCTCTGTATCGACCGCGATAATTGCCCTCTTTTTGCCTATGCAAGTTGTTTTAGCAACTCTATAGAGAGACTTTCCAGCAACAACTCTAACACTAGATGGACGACCAGACATGGTAAACAAAGGCTGATATTGTCGGCGGATGCGCAAGTGTCACCTTTCAATTTGAAACAACGAACTTGGAGAGTTTTGAGGGTTTGGGGTGTTCACGGAGGGCCCCTGCCGCAACACATCTGCCACACAAGTCACACATCTCGCAACGGGACATTGTCCACTCACGAGATGTATGAAGCAAGTGTGGCAGAACAAGGCAGTTGACGCTAACGGGTCCGCTTGCGCTCGTCAACGCCCCCCCTTATAACACACTCAAGCGTTTGTTCTATTTCAGTACGGTCACTCTGATGACAAGTCAGGACATTGCCTCTTCCTCAGAACATGACTCTCCAAGCCTTCTAAGCAGCAGCAAGGTCACTAAGCTGCAGCGACGGAAGCCTACTAGCATGTGTATAGGAGCGAGAGTTATCCGGCAGCTCGGAATTTGGCCGCCCTAAGCAAACGGGCAGCAGCTGCGACAAGAGTAGAGGAGGCAGCACCAGGAATAGGCAGTAGTACACCCCTCAGTGTGGGGTCAGCGCTCTGGGACTCGCATTTCAGCAAGCATGTCTTGCATGGGCATCGCCTGACCCATATACCGTATACACTGATACGCACAAGGCCCAAGCGCAACGTCCCGCCGGCATGCACAACGCCCTTCTTGCATGAGCATATCCCTCGAGTATGAACAGTGCCCCACACATATAATAGCATTTCCTGGTATGCCTATTGCCGGCCTGTTTGCAATGCCCTACTTGAATCCTTAGCACCCCATAACCTCGTGTGCATGCACAGCGCTTGCCCGATGGGCAGTGCCACCCATATGCACAACAACACTCGCATTTATATGTCTTGCGGATTGGTTCAGTTCCCCACCCACAGGCATAGCGCCCACCCACATCATTTATTGTGCACAGCACCCGCCCGTATTACCATGGTGTAGTGCCCACCCGCATGCACGGCACCTACCTCTATGGAATATGCCCTGCCAGTGGGTGCAGCGCTTCACCAGCATACCGCCCGTATGACATGTACCCTACCAGTGGGTGCAGCGCAACTGCCTGGATTTCCTGGCCCTACCAGTGCGTGAAGCGCAACTGCCTGCATGTCCTGTGCCCTACCAGTGGGTGCAGCGCAACTGCCTGCATTTCCTGTGCCCTACCGGTGGGTGCAGCGCAACCGCCTGCATTTCCTGTGCCCTTCGGGGGGTGTAGCGCAACCGCCTGCATTTCCTGTACCATACCACTGGGTGCAGCGCAACTGCCTGCATTTCCTGTGCCCTACCGGTGGGTGCAGCGCAACCGCCTGCATTTCCTGTGCCCCACTGGTGGGTGCAGCGCCACCGCCTGCATTTCCTGTGCCCCACCGGTGGGTGATGCGCAACCGCCTGCATTTCCTGTGCCCCACCGGTGGGTGCAGCGCAACCGTCTGCATTTACTATTCGCTACCGGTGGGTGCTGCGCAACCGCCTGCATTTCCTGTGCCCTACAAGTGTGTGCAGCGCAACTGCCTGCATTTCTGTGCCCTACTGGTGGTGCAGCGCCGCAACCGCCTGCATTTCCAGTGCCCCAATGGTGGGTGCAGCGCAACCGCCTGCACTTCCTGTGCCCTACCAGTGGGTGCAGCGCAACCGCCTGCATTTGCTGTGCCCTACCGGTGGGTGTAGCGCAACTGCCTGCATTTCCTGTGCCCTGCCGGTGGGTGCAGCGCAACCGTCTGCATTTCCTATTTGCTACCGGTGGGTGTAGCGCAACCGCCTGCATTTCCTGTGCCCTACCAGTGGGTGCAGCGCAACCGCCCGTATGGATTGTGTCCTACCGGTGGGTGCAGCGCAACCGTCTGTATGGACCGTCACTGGTGGGTGCAGTGCAACCGCCTGTATCGACCCTGCCCTACCGCCGGGTGCAGCGCAACCACCTGTATCGACTGTGCCCTACTGGTTTGGTGCAGCGTTACTATCCATATGGACTGTGCCCTACCGGTGGGTGCAGTGCTACCGTCCGTATGGACTGTACCTAACTGAAGGTTATAGCGCTCCAATCATATCAACTGCACCCTACCGGTGGGTTATCAATTTACTCAAGAGATGTTTGGGTTGAACAGCCAAGAACTCAGCGGCATGGTGCACACTAGCTAGGTCTACTGGGTAGCAAGCCTACTGCGGGCACATGAAGTGAAGGAATAGAGAGGGAGCACTGCCCGTAGTACGTTGCGGCGAAGCGGTCTGCCTATGTGTTCGTAATTTGCTCAGGTTCATGGGGCTGAAAAGCCAAGGACACTGCAGCATGGTGCCCACTAGCTAGGGCCAGTGGGCAGAAGGTCTAGACAGTTGTGAAAGGATAGAAAGGGAGCGCTGACAACGCTCACCTTTCCTAAAGCAATCTTAAATGTCATGCGGATGAGCTTCACATGATTTACTTCCCGCTCTACACAGACCTTCGATTTCAATTTAACCTTACTTTCCATAATGACCTAGAGGATGAGGATGAGGCCATGAAACGGTACGCAAATGGAAGATGGGGCAAACTAAATGCAGAGGTTTTTGCATCTATGTTATGGAAGAAATTTGGTTCTCTTTCAGTGGATGAAAAGAGAGAATCATCTCAAAACTTTGCCAAATCCCCCTTCTCCCCCCTAATTCTCTAGGTGGTTATCAACCGAACTCTATTGCACCCACGTCAAGTTTTATGACTGGGGCTTATCTTCTGCACTATGGGGTTCATTCCCACGCCACTGTCGTGGTTGTGTGCTAGTTGCTTGCCCAAGCGGGTCACTGGTTTTCGCTTTATGTCCTAGTGTATCAAGTGCATGTACCGGTTTTCGGGCACATGTCCCATGCATCAAATGTGATGCTCTGATGGATTGTACTAATTGTACAACTTCACAAAAAACTTCACAGACCGGTCAGATGCAAGAACGGTGCTTAAATATACTAGTTTAACATAAATAGAGCAGTCAGGCGCCAGTGCGGTACTGCGGTGATTAAAAAAACTAGCACTGGTACGTAAGCTAGAAAGCGGGCAGGCCAAAGAGCAGTGCTCAGAAAACACACCAGTCCAGAGCAACGGAGAATTTAGGTGCAACGTAGCGGTCAGGGGCAAGAGTGGAAGCGCCCGAGAGCAGCGCACGAGTCAGTAGATACAAAAGATTGTATCATTGTACAATTAATCCTGGTATGATTAAAAATCAGTGAAGGGGCACTGCTGTCAATCAGAGACTCACTCAAACACAAGGTCATTGACAGTACCAACCTCGATTTCCAGCCCCTCTCGCAAGGCTCTAGCATGGCCCATACCGGTATCCATGGGTTGATCAGGAACCTGGAGGCCTCTTCCTTAAAAAAGTCGGGCACCGCGTAGAGCATGCGGTGGATAGGCTTTTGGAAGTCAATGATATCGTACCAAGCCGCTCCAGTCGGCCGCCCCTTTGCCCATTCAAAGCTGATGCATCCCTTGCTCTCCAGAAAGCTCATGCCAGCCTTGAGTTGCATCAGTGTACCACCGGATGAAAACTAGATGTTCACCTCAAGCTCGGGGAACCGAGTTACTCCCTGCCCAGATTATGGGTCGAAAGCACGGGCAGGGGACAGGAAGAGGGACAGGGGACAGGTGCATGACAGATTGACAGGGGACAGGGACATGGACAGGGGACATGAGCAGGGACAGAGGGCATGGGCAGGGATAGGGGACATGAGCAGGGACAGGGGCATGGACAAGAGCAGGGGACAGGGGACAGGAGCAGGGGACAGAAGCAAGGGACAGAAGCAGAGGACAGAAGCAGGGGCAGGGAACAGGAGCAGGGGACAGGAGCAGGGGACAGGAGCAGGGATAGGAGCAGGGATAGGAGCAGGGACAGGGGACAGAAGCTGGGACAGGGGACAGGAGCAGAGACAGGGGGCAGGAGCAGGGGCATGCTACAGGAGCAGAGACAGGGGGCAGGAGCTGGGACAGGGGGCAGGAGCAGGGACAGGGGGCAGGAGCATGGAAAGGGGGCAGGAGCAGGGACATGGGACAGGAGCAGAGACAGGGGGCAGGAGCATGGGCAGGGACATGAGCAGGGACAGGGGGCATGAGCAGGGACATGGGGCATGAGCAGGGACATGGGGCATGAGCAGGGACAGGGGGCAGGAGCAGGGACAAGGGAAATGAGCAGGGACAGGGGACAGGAGCAGGGACAGGGGGCAGGAGCAAGGACAGGGGACAGGAGCAGGGACAGGGGACAGGAGCAGGGACAGGGGGGAGGAGCTGGGACTGAAGGCAGGAGCTGGGACAGGGGGCAGGAGCTGGGACAGGGGGAAGGAGCTACGACCGGTATCATGCAACCAGGATAATGCACGTTCATGGTTGCGCATGCGGCCAGTAGCTGTACTGCAGTACTGGTACTGCGCCCCCATGATGGGGAGCATAAACGAGACCGGCCCATACTGCTAGTTGGTCGCCTTAGTAGCACGCACCTAAGCGCGGACCAGTGTAGCAGCGGCCGCTCACTGCTACCTGTTTCATGCAGCCAATATAATGCACGCTCATGGATGCGCATGTGGCCAACACTTGAACCGTCGCGGCATTTTTTTGACAGAGAGCAGGACAAGACTGGCCAAAGGACGGTCGCCTAAGCAACACACACCTAAGCGCGGACCCGGATGGCAGGGGCCGCTCACTGCTACCAGTTACATGCAGCCTGTTTATTGCATGTTTATGGTTGCGCACGTGGACAACAGCTGGACCGGTCATGCACCTTCCTTTTAGGGGGGAAAACAATACCAGCCTAATCTCAGTTGCCCATGCAGGCAGATAAGCGCAGGTCTAGGGAGAAGCAGCCGCTCACTGTCACCGGTTTCATGCAGCCAATATAATACAAGCTCATGGTTGTGCATGTGAGCAACAGCTGTACAATCATTGCACCTCCTTGATAGTGGGGAAAACAAGAGAGGCATGCGGTCGGTTGTTCAAGCGGCACTTACCTGTGCTCAGGGTAGCAGCGGCCGTTCACCGCTACTAGTATTATGCGGTCCATGGCTGGTCACCTAACAAGCAGCACGCACCTCAGCGAGCAACTGGGTAGCAGCAGCGGTGCGCAAGCTAGCCAACCGCCCCATGCTAGTGCGCAAGCTGGCCATGAACCACATGATTGTGGGCCAGCTGGCCATCAGCTCCATGCTCGTTTGCCAGCTGGTCAACAGCTCCATGCTGGTGTGCAAGTTGTCCCTCAGCTCCACGCACGCCGGTGCGCAAGCTGACCACCAACTTCATGCTGATAGCTAGTGTGCAAGATGGCCAGAAGCTTCACGCTAGTGCGCAAGCTAGCCAGATGTTGCAGGCTGTTCACCAAGCTGGCTAGCATCTATAATTTTATATGTTGGCATGGAAGCTCAGCACTCACCCGCAGCTCCATGATGCTGGTATGCATGCTCCCTGTAGCTGCAGGCCAGCAGCTCCAGATTCAGAATGGCTGATGGCTACTAGTAGACCACTCAGTAAAGGTGAAGAAGCAAGCAGTAGACAAGCCGCATGCCAAGCAGGAAGAGTACACGAAGTTTTAGGAGAATGCAGTCGGCCCAACAACAGCCCAGGTGTACAAGAAACTCTCGTTGTCAGCTGAGAAAAGGCAAGCAGGGACAGGAAAGGCAAACGACTAACTAGTACCACCGGGCACCCTGGCTTGTCCTCAGCTATCAGTAGCACTACTTAAAACGCAAGTACGTGTTCATACCCTGTCTGGTCGTTGTGGAAACATCTCGTTGATCGAATTCCTTCAACAGGGAACTCATAGAAGACATGATTATTAGTATTGCCAGGGTGTGTCTGCATCAGGCGGACAAAGAAGCGCAATTAACGGTACTCATATGCAACAGACTGAAGGACGGGCAAGGGAACATATTTCTGCAACTGTAGCCGGACGGACGAGCAAGCGGACTTGGTCCTGCAGCGGATATCTTTCAAGCAGGCAAGCGTGCCGGAATGCGTGCGCAATTCTACAGCTAACACTGACGCCAGCGGGAAGACGGCACGGATGCTGGGGCGACAATGCAGGGGGTGGGGGCACGCTTGATTCAATCACGCAAAATCGCCAGTTCAAACGACCCGTTTCCCCCATCTTGATTCAAACGACCCATTCAAGCGTCGGAAACTTACCGACGTAAACAACAACCACTTTCATACGGGGACCTGCAAGCACCTCTGCATTATTTTCCACGACTTTCCCACAGACCCTGTGACTGACCAGGAAGAAAACCAAGGTAGCACAATCCGGCAAAAGCTGTTTCGTATCCGGAGCAGATCGCTGCTCCGCTCCGGATACGGCAATACTGCTCCGATCCGGCTCACCATGCAACAAGTTTTGTGCAGCCCTTCCGGGCAACATGACAGGCCATGCAACCCCTGCACACTTGCGGCTTAGATGCCTTTGGGGGCGGCTTCAGCAACCACGCGATAGTACGCCTACATACATGACATGTCAGATAGAGCTCAGGACATCGCTGACGTCCCAGACAGATTCGTTGATAACCTGAGTGACTGGTAAAACCTCTCGGCGATATGTGTGCGTTTACGTACGCGCCATAGCCAGTCATGCGGGAAATCGCAAAGTAAAAGAGGTACCGACGAGTGACTGATCCACAGTTCGTTACTATGACTCGGGGGAGGGTGCGCGTATCCCGAACGGGCAGGTTTACCTACGGGTCGCCTATACCTAGGGATAATCCGTCAAATTCACGAACGATAAATGGAAACGACACGTAGTTCTTACGTTGATAACCTCGGGAAAACGCCAAAACTCTCTGACACGTACAAGTTGTCTTCCAATACGCGATAGCGTTGCAAGCAATCCAAGCTTAAGTTGTTTGGCTCCGGTATGACGAAGACTTAAGCCCATTGCAACACAGGGACAGGGAAAGATGTCTGCGAACAATCACTTGCCTGTTTTAAGGAACAACGAACTCCGAAAAAAACGAAACATGTCTGCGACTACTATACGGTATCCGAGCCATCTTCCAATCGTCAGATCGATCAGCAATTCAGCACTTGACGAGCTAAGAAAACCCAGCCTTCCCCGGGGAACCCTGAGCCAAAGTCGCCTCATTCTGCTTATATACCGACGGTATCATGCGAGATTGCAGCCATATTTGAAGGGCAAAGGGGAAATTTGAGGGGATATTACTTATGCATGGCCACCACAAACTGGGGTTGTTAGTTGTTATTGTTTGGACACATCAGGAGTTGGGGACTGCATCAATCATTGGCTGTTTTGCCAAAGCATTTTGCACGGTCCAAGTCCTAACGAATATGCATGCATGCTGCATGGACACATGGTTACTTTGGGGCCAGTAGGGGGGGCATCTGGGCATGCATGGGGGCTGCCTGCAGGCCTGCAACCATCTTCATGTCTTTGTATGCTAGTATGTAAGCCAAAATGTGCCTACAACAAGTTTTTGACTGCAAAGTACTGATACTCTGAGCCTGCCTTATCGAAGCGGAGCGGAGTGGACCGGAGCGAGCAGATGTGCTACCTTGAAGAAAACAGCACCTGGCTCCCTCACATGGCTGGTAGCGCAGCAGTTTCGAGAACTCTACCAGCAGGTGGTACCAGTAGCATGCCCTTGCTTCGGCAGTCAGATACCTGATGCCAGATGGCCAAATAAGGAAGCTGAGTCATGGTGCAGGGAGGTACGACAGGGAGGGGATCCGAATGTGCTCTGCCAAACACAGATGAGCCACAAACAGACAATCGGTGCTGATGAGTCGCGGCGGAGGGAGGGAGGGAACGGCATTAGAATGGACACAACATGGCTGTGCCAACGCATAATTTCCAACATAATTGGATTTAATCCCATGTTACTTAGGCAGATAACAGCTGTGTTATTTCATGGTAATGATTACGTGCTGTGTCCTACGTGGCACCATGGTGGCCCTACGCCAAGCCGATGCGATATCCCGATGGGTTCTACGTGCGCGCAACAGTGCTCACGCCGAAATGCAACATGGTATAGGCTACGATCGACCCATTATAATGACATGCGATCGATGTATCGACAACGCCAATGGCGTTATCAATTGAGCATCCCTCCCACGCCAAGCCTAGGATAGTAGGATCCTGAGGCGCCAGCTAAGCACACAGTTGGCGCCTAGTGGTCGGCATCGTGATTCTGTGTTCACGTTTCTCAACAGACTTGCGCTGATCAGCCCCTGTGCAGTGCATTTAAGCGTGCAAGCCTTCATCTTACAGTTATAATCGCAGATAACATACCGTACGGATCCCCAAGCAAGGACTAGGGATGTAATTCAAACGAGTATCATGCCAATGGCCACCGACATGGCAATGACGTGGCGCAGCGCGACATTCCTCTGCAACTATGATGGCTATGCCCTCATGCTGAAGGCTATGTCCCATGAGCAGCAGTACAGCTTGCACGAGCGCTTCCTGGGCTCCAATGGCTGCGAGGGCAGCTTCTCTCAGTACATCTGCCAGCTAGGCCGGAAGCCGCCTGCAGCGGACTTTGCCGCCACCGGCCCAAAGTTACAGGATTATAACGAGCTGAGGCACCAGAACCCTTATCAGCGGGGCTTCTACATGCCCGGTCCGCTCGAATGTGCCTACCTACAACACGAGGATGGAGAGCACTCCTCAAGTGCCGTGCAAGAGGCGTGGGGCCATGGGCGGCATGCACGCCTCGAGCCAACCCCCGATGGCTCTGGATTTACCTTTGAGATGTGGCATGATGTCAACAACATCGCTCACCTCAAGCAAATGAACTGCCAACGTAATAGGGCCAACAAGAAGAACAAGAACAATGAAGAGCCAAGGCACAATCCGCAGCATGCACATCCCTGGGCGCATCGTCCCACCAGCTAAGCCCGTAGTGGCATCAAAGGCCGCAGTGACAGAGCCCGCCACTGAGGTTGTGCAAGCACAAGATGTGCAAGGGGCACCAGGATTAGTAGAGGCAGTAGCAGCAGGGGCAGCAACAGCCGCACCCATCGAGGCAACCGTGGGCCGCCAGCCTAAACGAGCACGCCGAGATGACGTCGCGGTCGTCTTGGCCACCACGGTTGATGCTGCAGCCGAAGCGCCTGTTGCTGTCGCAGTGGCGGAGTATGACAAGGTGCCCGTGACATGTAACGGCATGACATGCGTCTTCATGCCTTCCATGCTAGCGTCGAGAGGCAAGGCATGCATTGAGACAGCGGACCTCGCATGACAGCAGAATACCTACACATTTGCAGCATTCTGCCAGGCGGCTAACCGGACCAGGTACATCAAGGACAAGGGCCATGCTACCATGCTAAGAGTGCATGCACCTTCTCTCCCTCCACGCAGCCCCCCTCCCGCCATGCACGTTCCCTCCCTCCCCACAGTCCCCCCTCCCGCCGCGCTCCTCAGTTGTGAAACTAATTTATGATGACATCATCACATGCGACGTATGCTACAAGTACTATCATGTCCAATGCCTAGGCCAACCAGTGGACTGGAGACCCACCCAAGACAAATGGACATGCCCGGCATGCACACATGCAACTAGCACCACACAAGTGGAGGGGCTGGTTAGAGTCACATGGAAGCCAAGCTGGGAACCTGAAGAGATGCTCCTTACCGAAGAAAACACGGCCGCCCTCCTACGACAATGGGTGTCTAAAAACCACGACCAACCACCAGCGAGGACCTCCGAAGGCACCATGCTAGATAAGCACTTATCTAACATGGCCCAACAAGGGTTTCACCAAAATCACAGCAGTTGGGATACCACCCTGGGAGACAATATCCGGGAAATGATAACCTTCGATATGGAGCCAATTAACCCGCAACTGGACATCGATGCACCAACGGGAGAGTGTAAAATTGAAGTGAGAGAGATTGAGACATGGAACCCTAAGAGTACCACCCCAATCATGACTACAGAGATGGCATGCGTGTACAAGGGGAACGGCCGGTGCGTCGGGACAATCGCCAAAGACAGACTCATCACCCTCAGAAGATTGTATGAACAGGCTGCAGATGAAGGCATCCATGCTAAAATGACGCCTCCCCCATCCTCCTTTGAAGAGGAAATGGTTGACCTCATCATCAGACACAAGGAGGGGACAAAGACACAGACCAAACAAATGCAGGACAATTTTAACATCCCACCACAATTCAGAGCGTTGATAGACACGCACTTTGGCGTCTACAAGGAACGGTTCTCTAGCCCCCTCCAAGTTAGAGATCACGCCACCACCTATTGGAGTATATACCCGAGGGACCAGGCCTTCCAAGCACAAACAAATGCCTTCCAACACAGGTGGACAGGTTACTCACATGCCTTCCCAAACCGGGACGAACCATCCCTCGAGAAAGCAGTCCGATGGGCAGTATGGTCTGCAGATATGACCAGGGAACCGACAGCTACTGTCTTGTACCTGCCCAGGGGGATGAAGTCGTCAGGCAAACCCTCATACCAAAAGTGGTTGGACAAATACCCGAAATATTGTACAAGAATAGCTAGCACCAAGAGCTCCCCTTTCCCCCTGTGGAAAGAGGAGAGTTGGACGCAAGGAGCAACCCCGCCTCCCATGCACAAATGCCACATGGACATAATCGTTGTGTGGAACAAAGAAGCCCAGTCCGAGCAAATCGGGTGGAAACAGGATCTCCTGATCAGACTGCTCCGCACAACGTCGGTAACATGAGAGCGCTTGATTTGGCCGCTTGATTTGCCCCCTATTTCAAGCCACTGGAAGACAGAGGCTTGAACGCACCTCGTTTCAAACGACAATCAGGCGTGTCCACTGAAAAGTCGAATTGACATCTATCGCCTGGAAATACTGTAAGTTACCAATTTTACCGAGGTAGATGTAGTGAATCACGACGGCGATTGACACAGGCGCCTATCGCAGGTCGCCTAGCGTGTACCGTAGGCAACCGACTTATAACAACTTTCAGCCGTGACTTTCTTACGCTTCGCAGGCTTTGAATGCGATCGAAAGTTGTACTACTGTGGTTAGGCATCAACTTACTGGGACGGCTAGCTCTCATTAACAAAGAAAGGTTGAGGGGCGCTTGAGGAAGTTGTATGATACCGTAAGCACCCCAAGGCTTCTAAGCAGCATACACAAGGTCGCTAAGGTCACTAAGGTCACTAAGCTGCAGCAGCGGAAGCCTACCAGCATGTGTGCAGAAGCAAGAGTTATCCGGCAGCTCATAATTTTGACCGCCCTAAGCGAACGTCAGCAGATGCGACAAGAGTAAAGGAGACAGCAACAGAAGGATTCAGCGGTAGAGCTCTCAGTGTCAGGTGGAGTCAGCACTATGGGACTCGTTTTTGAGCTTGCATGTCTCGCATGTGTTGTGACTTGCCCATACCATATGCACATCGCCCAAGCGCAACGCCCCGCCCGCATGCGCACCACCCTTCTTGCATGCGCATTTCCCTCGAGCAAGAGCAGCGCACCGCACGTATACTAGCACATCCTGGTCTTCCTATCACCGGCCTGTTTGCACAGTGCCCCACCGGTACTTGAATCCGTAGCACCCGATCACCTCATGCGCATGCACATCGCCCCGACGGATGGGCAACGCCGTCTAAATGCCTCGCCAGCCTGCGGATTGGTGTAGTGCCCCACCCACCTGCAGTGCCCGCCCGTATTATTTACTGTGCACAGCGCCCGCCCGTATTACCGTGGCCCTCCGATGAGTGTAGTGCCCCACCCGCATGCACAGCGCTTGCCTGTATGAACAGTGCCATGCAAGTGGGTGCTACGCTCTTTCCAGAGACACTGGCTTAAGAGGGTAACGCATCATGCCGTGCAAAACAACAACCCTAAACCATCAACGGTGTGCACCGCAACCGCCCATTTTTCCTGTGCCCTACCAATGGGTGCATCGCTTAACCGGTGGGTGCACCGCTTCATCGGCATGCACCACAACCGCCCGTGTTTGCCGTGCCCTGCTGGTGGGTTTTGCGCTTCACCAGCATGCACAGTAAACGCCCTTATTTCCTGTGCCCTACTGGTGAGTGTTGCGCTTCACCAGCATGCACCCCAACCGCCCGTATTTCCTGTGCCCTACTGGTGGGTGTTGCGCTTCAGTAGCATGCACCGCAACCGCCCGTATTTCCTGTGCCCTGCTGGTGGGTGTTGCGCTTCACTGGCATGCACCGCAACCGCCCGTATTTTCTGTGCCGTGCTGGTGGGTGTTCCGCTTCACCATCATGCACCCAACCGCCCGTATTTCCTATGCCCTGCTGGTGGGTGTTGCGCTTCAGTAGCATGCACCACAACCGCCCGTATTTCCTGTGCCCTGCTGGTCGGTGTTCCGCTTCACCGGCATGCACCCTAACCGCCCGTATTTCCTGTGCCTTGCTGGCGGGTTTTGCGCTTCACTAGGATGCACCGCAACCGCCCGTATTTCCTGTGCCCTGCTGGTGGGAGTTGTGCTTGAGGTTTCTATAGTGAAAGATTTTGTGAAGGGTCCTGAGTTCTTTAAGATTAATGTGTGGAAATGGGTCCGAGGGGAGCCTTGCACACAGGTATATGCCGTTACCCCCCAGTCTGATTCTGATTCCGAGTGATTCATGCTGATTTAGAGTGGACATCTAAATTATTATTATGCTTGAACTGAGTGTAACAGTAGATTGAACTGATTGTAACAGTATGTGTACTCGATGCGCGGCTCATTGGCTTTTAGTCTAAGCGCCGTCTCTGTTGTGCTATGAATGCTTGTTGGGCAGAAGCACCTACCATGACGGTTACTACACCACTACAAGTATCAATTCACGGACCTTATAACACAAAGTAAGATTCAGAACTAGATGCGGGACTCATTGGCTTCCAGTCTAAGCGCCGTCTATGTTGTGCTATGAATGCTTGTTGGGCTGAAGCACCTACCATGACGGTCACTACACCACTACAAGTATCCATTCACGGACCTTATTACACAAAGTAAGATTCAGAACTAGATGCAAGACTCATTGGCTTTCAGTCTTAGCGCCGTCTCTGTTGTGCTATGAATGCTTGTTGGGTTGAAGCACCTACCATGACGGTCACTACACCACTACAAGTATTAATTCACGGACCTTATTACACAAAGTAAGATTCAGAACTAGATGCAAGACTCATTGGCTTTCAGTCTAAGCGCCGTCTCTGTTGTGTTATGCATGCTTGTTGGGTTGAAGCACCTACCATGACGGTCACTACACCACTACAAGTATCCATTCACGGACCTTATAACACAAAGTAAGATTCAGAACTAGATGCGGGACTCATTGGCTTTCAGTCTAAGCGCCGCCTATGTTGTGCTATGCATGCTTGTTGGGCTGATGAAGCACCTACCATGACGGTCACTACACCACTACAAGTATTTATTCACGGACCTTATAACACAAAGTAAGATTCAGAACTAGATGCGGGACTCATTAGCTTTCAGTCTAAGCGCCGTCTCTGTTGTGCTATGAATGCTTGTTGGGCTGAAGCACCTACCATGACGGTCACTACACCACTACAAGTATTTATTCACGGACCTCATAACACAAAGTAAGATTCAGAACTAGATGCGGGACTCATTGGCTTTCAGTCCTTACTGATGTGTTATATATGGTTGTTGGGCTGAAGCACCTACCATGATTGCAAGTACACCACTACTGGTATTCATTCATGGACTTCATAACACACAGTTTAGAACGGTGCATACCCGCTGGGCCATGCTTAACGCTCGGCCGCGTGGGGCTGGTAGGAATGACTAGGCTCAATTCCAGCTACCCTGCACAGCCTGGGCCATGGTGCAGCCATGCCATCCTCCTATGTGAGGGGGCAGGAACATGGAACCCGGCATAACACAAATCATTATTGACTACATGCGGGACAGAATGCCACTCAGGGACAAGTCACTGACGTTACACCTTTGGGCCCTCCAAAAAAAGGCTCCGCCGCGTGGGCGCCCTCAGAAACAAGTGCCCACACAAATGACGTGTGTGCAACCGAGTCAAGTTGAGCACCGCTTAGTAAATTAGAAATACGACTAAGTAACAGAAGCTTGCACCTGAAGACCATCAATCAGGCAATGGCTGACAGCCTTCAGTCACAACACATGCTTGCACCTCTCTGCATCATGATATATGAATTTGAAAGCTACTTCATGTGTCAGCACAGGGCTGCAATGGCATCACATGGGACGCAGGGGATCAGGTGATTAACAGGGTAAGTGGTGTAAACCGGCTTAACCACACCCTTGCCAACCACATACATGTGGTTGCGCGGCGCAGTGATCCCCATCACATCTGCGTGCGAGGGCCCACCGCTGTGAAGGAGGAAGGGATGGATAATTAGCGCTTGGTCAGGGTGCAACAGCAGGTCGCGCCGCACGAGCATGATGTGGGCGCTCGCAAACACACCCACCCAATCCTTCATAGCCTCGTAATCCTTGCCATCCTCCTCGCCCCTTTTCACCCACTTGGCGAAGTCCATCATTAAGGTGTGGCTCCGAGGCAATAATGCGATGTACAATAGCTCTGTGGTGGTAATCACAACCCAACCATCTGGCTGCTCCGGCTGGATGAGGATGTCGGTGTGCTCCTGCTGTCTCCCAACTTTCTCCTTGCCATTCAGTATCCACGCTGAAGAGGTGAGGTACTCCCTGGCAGCTCCATCAGAGAGTCCACTGGCGCCGTTGACAAATGCTTGGAGGAGGCCACGCTTGCCGAGCTCCGACATGACGTACTCGTCAAACCTCTCCAAACCTCTGAGCTACATCCAGAGGAAGGGAGGGGGGGGGGGGGGGGACCAAAGTAAGAGGGGATAGTAGTGATTGGGGTTCCCCTCTAGTTTTCTAAAAATATAGTAGTACTAGGGTGGTGCGCAAGCAAGCTGGCCAGCAGTACTAGGGTGGTGCGCAAGCAAGCAGGCCAGCAGTACTAGGGTGGTGCGCAAGCAAGCTGGCCAGCAGTACTAAAGTGGTGCGCTAGGAAGCTAGCCAGCAGTACTAGGGTGGTGCGCAAGCAAGCAGGCCAGCAGTACTAGGGTGGTGCGCAAGCAAGCGGGCCAGCAGTACTATGGTGGTGCGCAAGCAAGCGGGCCAGCAGTACTAGGGTGGTGCGCAAGCAAGCAAGCCAGCAGTACTAGGGTGGTGCGCAAGCAAGCAAGCCAGCAGTACTAGGGTGGTGCACAAGCAAGTTGGCCAGCAGTACTAGGGTGGTGCGCAAGCAAGCTGGCCAGCAGTACTAGGGTGGTGTGCAAGCAAGCTAGCCAGCAGTACTAGGGTGGTGCGCAAGCAAGCAAGCTGGCCAGCAGTACTAGGGTGGTGCGCAAGCAAGCAGGCCAACAGTACTAGGGTGGTGCGCAAGCAAGCTGGCCAGCAGTACTAGGGTGGTGCGCACGCAAGCAAGGTGGCCAGCAATACCAGGGTGGTGCGCAAGCAAGCTGACCAGCAATACCAGTGTGGTGCGCAAGCAAGCTGGCCAGCAGTACTGGGGTTGTGCGCAAGCAAGCAGGCTAGCAGTACTAGGGTGGTGCGCAAGCAAGCAGGCCAGCAGTACTAGGGTGGTGCGCAAGCAGGTTGGCCAGCAATACTAGGGTGGTGCGCAAGCAAGCTGGCCAGCAGTACTAGGGTGGAGCGCACGCAAGCAAGATGGCCAGCAATACCAGGGTGGTGCGCAAGCAGGCTGTTCAGCAATACCAATGTGGTGCGCAAGCAAGCGGGCCAACAGTACTAGGGTGGTGCGCAAGCAAGCATGCCAGCAGTACTAGGGTGGTGCGCAAGCAAGCAGGCTAGCAGTACTAGGATGGTGCGCAAGCAAGCAGGCCAGCAGTACTAGGGTGGTGCGCAAGCAAGCATGCCAGCAGTACTAGGGTGGTGCGCAAGCAAGCAGGCCAGCAGTACAAGGGTGGTACGCAAGCAAGCTGGCTAGCAGTACTAGGGTGGTGCGCAAGCAAGCTGGCCAGCAGTACTAGGGTGGTGCGCAAGCAAGCTGGCCAGCAGTACTAGGGTGGTGCGCAAGCAAGCAAGCCAGCAGTACTAGGGTGGTGCACAAGCAAGTTGGCCAGCAGTACTAGGGTGGTGCGCAAGCAAGCAGGCCAGCAGTACTAGGGTGGTGCGCAAGCAAGCATGCCAGCAGTACTAGGGTGGTGCGCCAGCAAGCAGGCCAGCAGTACAAGGGTGGTGCGCAAGCAAGCTGGCCAGCAATACCAGGGTGGTGCGCAAGCAAGCTGGCCAGCAAAACCAGGGTAGTGCGCAAGCAAGCTGGCCAGCAATTCCAGTGTGGTGCGCAAGCAAGCGGGCCAATAGTACTAGGGTGGTGTGCAAGCAAGCTGGCCAGCTAGTAGGGATTGGGGTTCCCCTCTAGTTTTCTAAAAATATAGTAGGTAAGCACATGATCAACAACGAGGTGCATGAGCCCATTGATGCAGCGGTTAAGGTATGTGTGCATTACCGAACCTGTCCATGTTTTATCCACTTTCTCTGTCTCCTCCGGATTGCCACCCCCCTTCTCCAGCACAGAGGAAATGTAGTAGTTAGGGACGCGCTTCCGCTGGCCGCTGGCCTTCGTCTCCGTACTCCTGCTTGTGTTTGAGGCCGAGACATCATCGAAGACGTTAACCAGGTCCTGATCCATCCCCTTGGTGAGATGTAAGAGATGGGACCCCAGATCACTCGAGGATTCGAAGGTGCCAGCCAATCCTGACTTGTACAGGTCCTCTGAGCTAGGAAATAGCTGAACTATCAGGAAGCCGCCCATGCCAGCCTGAGTGTGTGCCAGCCTGAGTGTGTGCCGCCCATGCTAGCCTGAGTGTGTCTTAAAAAAAGGTTTGACCAGCTGGCCTCTAACGAAATATGAAAGAAAGAAATGCACATGCCCGTCACACATGCTAGTGATTCTTCACACAAGGTCGGAATCGTCCCGCGCCATATCACAACGTGGACTATCCACGTTGTGATAATGTGTGAACATCACAAGGCGGTGTTAGGTTTGTGTGGGGCATCTCTCCTATCCCCCCTCTGAAATAGAGAGGGGTATGGGATAGATAGAGGCTGCTAAGAATACAAATAACCGAAGCGTTGCTCGAGGGGCTGTTGGTACGTAATACTAAGTTCGGACGGTGTGGACGTGTGCTCGTTAATGTGCCTGGATCCACCATACAGCTATTCGTCCAGACGCACTAGGGCATCAGCTCCCTATCTATTATTTCTGTCTTCTCTCCTATTCTCCCCTTTCCTTTACCCGCCCTAGAGTCGCTCAATAATTTGAAATCTGACTGAAGGATGTCCGAGGGCCGGGGTGCGCGCCTGAGGATTAGGACCTCCAAGGCCGCGCCTTCTGCACGCATCATAGAGTAATCGACACGTGCACAAAAGAAGGCTCGGAGGGCTGACGCGCAAGCAGATGCAATTGCTGGTTTCCTTTCAGCTGATAAACCTGCAGCTGGAGGGTCAGCTGCGGCCGCTCTGCCGACACCAGCGAGCCTTCAGATTCTGAAGGATCTGACAGCGACGGTGAGATCAGACGTGAGATAATGCATTTCTGGCGGCCTATCCATACTTTCTGGTTCGCTAATTTCCGTATATTGCTATACAGAGAATGCGGTGGAAGAGGCGGAGGCTGTGGGAAAGAAGCGAAAGAGAATGCGGTGGAAGAGGCGGAGGCTGTGGGAAAGAAGCGAAAGAGGGCTCTGTCCTTAGTTAGGCGTCTCTCCTCCGGCGGGGAAGACGACGAGCGAGGCAACGGGGCAGTGGCAAACAAGCATGGTGCGCAGTCAAACAAAAGAGTAGTATGTCATGAAGCTTACCTAATACCTTAAGGCATGTTTACGAGCTTATATCCATCTCCCTGCTTTGTAGTGGAGCCAGTTTACGAATCGCACCACCGCAAAGGTTTCACAAAGGCCCTGACAAAGACGGCCAGCAAGATTGAAGTCAGTGGACAACTTCAGGGCATGGGCTGATGGGCTGCTGGTGGACAACATGTACAGGTGTGTACGTTTGAATGATATTGGTTCACTCCACCTACTGCCAACGAATCACAGGTTCTCCTCATATCATACATTGGCAATTTTGGATTGTTATTGCATAGTTATTTGCTGATTTTACCAACCCCTCACTCACATAGGTCTCTCCCCAACGGTGGCCCCTTCGACCATTATTGCTTTCAGGCATCGCCCGGGCACTGGAGCCGTCATCCGCATCGAGCATAAGCGCTCAGACCCGACATGCTCTCGCCAAAGTGATTGCGTCGCTGGAGCAGCTTGCCTTCTTCAGCTTCAAGGTATGATTATTTATTTTGTTTAAGCTATTCATGAATGGCCATGTTACTTGCATAACAGCTTAGACACCAGCGTATTATTCTGAATCTGAAAGATCCTCAAAAACCCTGTCTCATCCCAAAACATTCCTTATCTTTTGTTCCTGTCTACTCTTTTTAGGTCAAGAAGAGGCTACATAACAAGCCAGGGAGTGAGCCATGCTAAGGACATCATCGAGGAGATGGCGATAGTTCAGGCCGAGGGAGATGCATATGGATGGGAGAAGATGATAATTCAGGTGTATGGCAAGAACTGCTAGCTCCATTGTGAGGCAGCGGTGACAACCACTGAATTGTTGGCATCCAGAGGTGTGACACTAGTGCTAACTTCAACTGAGTGTGGCCCAGGATATTTGCTGATGAGCTAGGATTTTTGTTGGCGGTCTAGGGTGAAGCGCTGGTGGCTTATGAATTTACTCCCGGTGGCTTCGGGATTATTGACTTTTGTAATGACCTTTGATTCGCTCTTGATTCAGGCTCAAATCAAACGGTGGAAATTTCGGCTTGATTCAAACGTTAACCCGCTT
Source organism: Limnomonas spitsbergensis (assembly GCA_037349105.1). Classification (NCBI taxonomy): domain Eukaryota; kingdom Viridiplantae; phylum Chlorophyta; class Chlorophyceae; order Chlamydomonadales; genus Limnomonas; species Limnomonas spitsbergensis. The sequence goes on from JAYJMM010000114.1 coordinate 2,434,087, forward strand.
GATTCATGGTTTGATTCCGGCTTGATAAGAACGCTTGATTCCTGTTTGATAAGAACCCTTGATTCCCGTTTGATTTCGGCTTGATTCCATGCGCTTGATTCTTGCTTGATTCCCGCTTGATATCCGCTTGAATCAAGCTCAAATCAAGCGCTAGCTGCAGTGGCTTGATTTCAAAAAATCCCGCTTGATTCATAGTTTGATTCAAGGGTATGTTTCAAGCAGGATTTTTTTCGTTTCAAGCGTGGATCAAGGGGCCCCATGTTACCGACGAACCCTCGCACATGTAGAAAAACACCGCAAGCCAGGGCCAACCCCCTGCTAACCGCAACATGGACCCAGCCTCCTCCCCAATGTGGGGATAGGGTGGAAGAAGGTCAAGGAGAGCTGAGCCATGCCCAGCCCATGATAGGATCAAGCTCCTTCCAACGTTCTCCAAGGGACACTGACATCCCTAGAGCAACGGAGGTAGACCCAGTGGACGCATGCAATTGCCTCCAGTGATTCCAAGAAAACAGCGCGCTGAAGCACAATTGGAGGGAGATAGCCTACACTGATGGCAGCTGTATTGAAACCAGCCTCAAAGAAGGCAGGAAAGTTCAGCTAACTGGCGCTGGCCTCCACATCCCGAGCGCCACTCCCGATCAACAGGACATCACCATTAACCCGGCTGGAGAAGGTCCCACAAACACCATAAACAGAGCCGAACTGGCAGGGATTTATGGAGCCCTAGTGAAAAGACAGACCAAGATAGCTGTGGACAGCGCCACATCCTTGTACCAAATCCGTAAAGCTATCTGATCCCCCATGTCTCTCACCTACCACAAGCACAGAGACCTCCTCCAACATATCGTGGGCCAACTCCAGATCATGGCGTCCCAAGGGAAAATAGTCGAATTCCATAAGGTGAAGGCCCATAACGGAGATATCGGAAACGAGAAAGCCGACGGTGTCGCTAAACGGGCAGCTACTCAAAAGGGAGAATGCGATCTGACCGTTCCAGTGAGCTCCGAACCCTCGCAGTACGGCTCTTTCTGGCTTTTCACAAAACCTGACGAAGAGGACCCTAACCAGGTAGAGCCACAAGGATTAGAAGATCTGAAGGGTGCCCTAAAGACACACATTCACGAGCGCCAAAAGCTTGGCCGATCCAACATCTATAGCGTATACTTCCAAGGGTGGCAACGGTTGCAATCGATTGCTAATGGGGCCCTCAGCAACAGTTTCTTTAACCACCCGGGAGTCACTCTGGCCGAGAAGAAAACAGCCCTTCGATGGCGACATGGATGCCTTTGGAATAACAAGGTGGCGTTCAGGTGGGGCAAAAGTACCACCGACAAATGCCCCTTGTGTGGAGAGCATGACAGTGCAGGCCATATCACAGGCGCATGCAGGCACCCCGAAATGCAAAAGATGTACATAGAGCGCCACCATGGCACAGGAAGGATTTTGCTGAGGGCTGTATCGAAAGGCAGCATGGGAGGGGACATCGTCATGGCAGACCTGGGAACGGCCGAGAAGTGTGAGAGAGCAGGAGCACCAGCCATGCTAATGAATAAAGTCCCCTCATACTTAATCCCCCACGCTGAGGCACCAACACTTGGAGCCGTCCAAAGGAAAATAAAAATGCAGCCTGACATGTTGTTGATGCAAACGACAGGACAAAAGAAGGACGCTGTAGTCCACATTGGGGAATTCAAGTATTGTAGAGACACCGAGCATGGGGACCAATTAAAAGCTTGCTTAAACCAGCACACCGACCTTGTTGACCTACTAATCTTGAACGGGCACCAGCGAAACAACATAAAAACTATCCCAATCTTGATCGGCACATCGGGCACTATTTATAATAAGCACACAATTGAAGCCATGATGTCTCTTGGGATCTCCGCGTTCCATGCTAAGAAATGCGCCCAGAAAATGCATGTCCATTCGATAAAACTCTTGCATAGCATAGTGCAAACCAGACGTAGACTCGAATATTTTTCCGCCACGAAGCCTGTCATTGGGCCAACTAAACACACCCATAAGAGAAAACCACCGTGAGGAAGTTGCTTCTTTCTTTTTGCCTCATGGTAACGGCGCGGATGTGGCTACGGCCCCAAGCTACGTTGTTTCCTTAACTTCCACGCCCCAATAGGGCGTAGCTTTCTTTCTTTCTTTGTGAAACTAATATCTATTGCGCGCGCGAGGAAGTTTCGACATGAGCGTCCAATCCTCTGGACATCTTTGGGCTCCTAGGTGCCGTCTGCATACACTCTATCCCCTTCCTTGGCACGTTCATTGACATGTTTACACACGTGCAGTTCCTTTTCTACCTGATCATGCTCAAACACGTTCTCATCTACCCTGGGGTGCGAGTCAGGGTGTACATCGACTTTGCCTGCCGCCTGGGAATTACCTGGAGTCGGTTTGTGACCAACCACGGCAAATTGCAGCCGTCTCTTCCTCGACTGCTGCAGCCTTGATGGCGAGACATAAAAGATGCCGACGTGAAGGCAATGCTTGCTTCTGGGGATGCCCTTTAGGATACATCAGGGTGTGGAGGTAGCCAGATGTATTATGGGAAGCAATACCACATGTGTATTTCGAATCTGGAGCGGTACGAGGAGGAGTTGCCTGATCTGAAAGTCCAGGGGGTGAGGCTGAAAGGGTGGCTGGAGCGCACTTGGAGCGCACCTGGCAAAGTAAGGGACTGGGATGTCACAAAAATAAAATTGTCCACAATGACCTGAATCTAGCAGAATCAGGTCAGGCCCAAACAAACGGTGACTGTTTTCAACAATTATAAAAATGTTGGTCCTGCCCCCCAGAGGACTGGCCTCAAAGCTAGCCGAGAGTGCGGACGCTCAAGGCAAATTGGGGCTAGGTTAAACAAAATAAGAATGTCTCAAATTCATCTGAAACTGGCATGATGGACATTGGCACCACCAAGCATTCTAAAATGGTCTTCCTCAAGTGAAATTCTGACAACCTTTGGTCTGCGGGGCAAGCCTTAAAGCTAGCCGAGAGCGCGGCCGCTCAAGGCAAATTGGGGCTAGGCCAAATTTGCCTTGAAAATTTTCTCAAATTTGTCTTCTTGCCTGACCTTAGGCCTAGACATGGGCCTTTGCCAAGTCCTCGGCTTGGGCTATAAGCTTTTGCCTGTCGTGCTCTGTCTATGCATCATGTAGGGTCTTCTTCCTCGCGTTTGAAAGGCGGGGATATATACCTTGCAATTTCTCCGTGTCTTCTGTGTCGATTGCATCCAGCCCCATCTGCTCCAGGATCTTCGGTGGTGTAACTTGTAATGAGACAATAATATATTGTTCAAGTCATGGGTGGATCCACTCAACATTTACTAACCCATAACCTACTCATGAGACAAAGTCTGACCCATCCCAATCCATGGTGGTGGGCTACATAAACCTTGCATGAAAGCTTACCTTGGTAGATGCCTTGGCTATGGTGACCACATGGTTCACATGCTGAAATAAGGTTGCTGAGTGACCTCACAGTATACTTTCGTGGCACACGCAATCTGTCACGCCTGCGATGCTTTGCCTCCTTGGCCACACGGGTTAGGTTGAAATACTGATCAACTGCATTGTGAAGAGTGGATTTGTTGTTTGTTGGGGTTAGGGAGGGTGAGGTGGGCTCAGCTCCCTCTCCTTCCACTCCTTCTATATAGTATATATGTTGTCCCCCTTGAGGTGGGGCTTGCTGTTGAGACATGGACATGCGCATTTAATGGGGCCATGGCCCATTAGGTCTATGACGCATCATGTCAGGTTCCACAAGTTCCTCACTCCCACTGCTGCTTCCACTGCTGATCTCTTTGTCTCCATGCTTATGTCTGCTTGCAGCTCCCCTGTTCTTGCCAACCTTCTGCTGAACTTGCGTTGATGCTGCATGGACGACTTCAGGAGCCAGCTCCTCTAGTTGCCTGGCCTGATTCGGGACTATGACCTCCTTTTCAACTGCGAGCTGCAGGAGCTCACTGAGCCAAGACGCGTCCTTGATGGGCTGGCGATTTTCGCTGGCGAGGGCCAACAGGCTCTCAGACGCCTGCTTGACAGCGACTGCCTCACCGCTGAAGAGCTTTTGCAAAAGCACTCCAACGCGCTCTTAACAGGGACGGACAGATTATCAGCTGTACCGCCGTAAACGTGGCGAGGCAACTTGAGCCCGCAGATAAAGAAGAACAGCGTTCGCCCTCCAGCGATGATGTATCCGCCGGCCTTGTCAATTATGGTGCGAGCTCGTCTGCATAATGCCATCGACACTGCATTCCTGCGCTTGCTGATGTCAACCCTTGTCTCTTGTGCTTGCCCCTGTTCCCCTTCCGAAGGCGATGCGTCAATCTCTGGCTTTCAGCTTAATTTCAGCGGTAAAAATACGCAAACGTGTATAAATTAACCGAGCTGTCTCTTTCGAATCAAAGCAGGTGCTTTCATGCTTCTATGCACCTGCCGGTACATAGTGTTCATCCCCCTCGCCGTACGTAGTAGTTATGGGAGACCTGACTGTGTACCGGTACGTGAAAAGTGCCCTACCCGTTGTACCAGACGTAGAATGAACGAACGGCGACAGGCGGTCGCGAGGGGGCCTCGAGGACAGCGATTTTCGATCTTATTAATATTTAATAATTCCCCGCCCCTCACCCCAAATAATGAATATTTGATGTATCCCTCGGGCATAACCCTCACCCCCAAACAACATTAATTATGAGGGAAGGCTAACCGAATCTACGGTACGTACGCGTACGGTATAATCTGTCGCTGCTACATTTGAATTTACTCTGCGATTTGTCACAGATACCTCTTATCGGGATCAGAATACTTCAAAAACATCTGCTCCGATGGAAATTGAACTGCCTGCACCCATGATGATCGACGATACCGTTACTCGTATCAGTAGTATCAGCGATCTAGAAGGGCCCTCCCTGAAGATGATTCTGAGCATCGTGTGTACGTGGCAGCCCGACATCCCGAGCAGTACCTGCTGGCAGGGACACAGGGAACAGGTTACGGTATCACGTTACGGTACGATACGTTACGTTACGATACGGGCCTTTGGCCCGATACGGGATTCAATACGACCTTCCCCCCCCAAAATCCCACATTTGAGGTGGAGGTGCCATGGCCCAAACCGGCATGCATGGCTGCATGCCAGCCCCATGCATTCTTGCATGGCCCCCAACTAAGTAACCCCTAAGGGTCACCATGTATGCATGCAGATTGCAGATTGACCATGCAGAATGCTAGTTTAAGCAGACAATCATCCGGGCAATAATGGATATTTAACTCATGATTTCAACCAGTCTGTATAAGCACTAGCACATCCCCTCTCAGTTGAGTACCGGTACTTGTGTCAGTTCCTCTTACGTCTCACTCTCCCACCTCATGATCTGTTACATCTGACCAACTGAGCAGCTGAGCTGCAGGCTTGAATTCCGTGAGCTCCTGAAGTGCTAGGTCATCGGAAGGTAAACATAAGAGACGAATGAAGGATCCCCAAGCGTTAAACGGGTGCATTATCCTAATTATCCACGAAATTTCGAACGGCCGGGCTGTCCGAACATGACTTGCGTCTGTTCCCTACACTCTGTGCTCACAAACTCTCAATGCCATTGTAAAGTAGAAGCATATTTTTTGCGCGATGCATCGCTGCAAATGTGCAATGCACGAGTTGCTGGGCTTATCACTAGCGATGGTCGTGTCGCTGTGTGGAATCTCAGCGCGGTCTTTCCACACATACTCAAGAGGTGCGGATTTTCAGTCGGTGCACCGTCGTGGACCGTAACGATACGTTACGTTACGATACGATACGTTACGGGATTTTTGGCTCATACGGGCCGTATCCTGTGTCCCTGCCTGCTGGATCGCTGCATGGAGCGTGTGCCGGTCGTGGCGCGACACAATCATATCTACCCCTGATCTCCTGACATGCTTGCTGATTTCAGTCCACAACGATCCCATGGTTGCTCTCCTGAGAGCTGTTCGCAGCCACAGCCAGGCATTTGATCTGGCAGATAGATCTGGTCACCAAGTTAGTGGCCTAATATCCAGAGGTGGATTTACAGCCACCATTGATGGTAGCTGCAAGGCACGGGAATAAGGCTGTTGTCCGGCTGTTGTTGGAATGGCCCCATGGTGCGTCTCAGGCTGTAGCTGACTACTGTCAAGACAGCGAAGCGTTGATATTGCCTGGCCGCAAAGCATGGGCATCCTGCGATTGTGCAGCTGTTGTTGTAATGGTCCCAACATGCACCTCGAGAGATTCCTCTGACTGAAGGAATGGGCAGGCGCTTTTGGATGCTGCCAGATGTGGAAGACAGGCAGTTGTGCAGATGCTGCTGCGTTGGCCCCAGTATGCACCCAACGCTGACTGCCAAGACGGGCATGCAATACTCCTGGCCGCCCGTGGTGGGCATGAATCTGTTGTACGAATTTTTTCAGCTAGCCGTACGGTGGGCAAGCGTCGTCGACGGTGTGAAGGTGCGGCTGATGTTGTATTGGTACCAAAGCTTTCCATGGTTACCGTAAAGACCGATGGCGCTCGTAATCTTGGGCCAACTAGGTTACATGATGGTATACATATTGAACCATAAACCATTCGTCCATATAAGCATATATAATAAATAAGCATGGTATATCTTTGTGTGACTGAGCGGTAAGACCCCCAAGCCCACTCCATGAGCATGCATATGAATATATGATTGTTGCAATCCCTGACATACAATGGCCATGCGTAAATGGATGGTGCAACATCTATCTACCAAGATCCCTGTCCTACCACTATTGCTTTGGGCTAGGTAGGCAGAGCTGGACTGGGTTGTTAGGCAAGTGGGCATGGCTGGGGCTAGGGACATGGTGGCAAGGGCTGGGCATGGCTGGGCTGGATTGCGCTACTGTCATACCTCCATTGGTGTTGGGTTGTTAATGATATTATGAGGGCTCTAGGGGTGGGCAGGGCCAGGCATTACTATTGGAGCTTAGGTGAGGTGCTGCAAGAGCAATGCAGTGTTCGTCAATCTCGTTGCATCATCAGCTTTCATGATCATTATCAACTACTGAGGAAGCCATGCCCATACCGAGCCCCATCTCATGCCTCATCTCCAACCCCTGCCCTAGCCCCGGTTGTTCTTCATGATTTACCTCCTGAATTGGAAGTTATGGCTATGCCCTTTAACCCAAGGAGCATGTCTGTCGCATAACCATGGAAATTGCCTTAAACTTAGTAGGGCCGGGTTCAACCCCTGGTTGAATTTTCTGGCTTTATTTTAATTTGACCTCTCTAACATGTTTTGCAGAGCACATCTGGGAGAAGTGCGTCTTGGAGGCTCAAGGCTCTGGCACAGTTCAGAAATGAGGGAGGTTGCCCTGGAAAACCTGGAGGATATTGCTGCTGTCTCAAAGCTCACCCATGACGACCATAAGCTATTGAATAACTTGCATTCTGACTTAGCAAAGGCCGTTGGCAAGAAGAGCTCTAGGGGTGAGTCTTGCTTGAAATCCTGACCAACAGATTTTCGCAATTGAGTATGGGACATGTGCCCAGGGACACAGGGAATGGGTTACGGTATCACGTTCCGGTACGGGCCTTTGGCCCGATACGGGATTCAATGCGACCCCCCCCCCCCTCAAATCTCACATTTGAGGGGGAGGCGCCATGGCCCAAACCGGCATGCATGGCTGCATGCCAGCCCCCATGCAATCTTGCATGGCCCCCAGCCAAGTAACTCCTAAGGGTCACCATGTATGCATGCCGATTGACCATGCGGAATACATGCGGAATGCAAGTATACGCAGACAATCATCCGTGCAATCATCGATGGAGTATTTAATTCCTAATTCCACCCTAAGTCCGTATAAACACATCCCCTCTCAGTTCAAGTTGAGTCCGTTCCTCTTACGTCTCACACTCCCACCTGATCTGTTACATCCGAGTAATTGACTAGCTGAGCAGCTGGGCTGTATGCTTAACTTCCGTGAGCTCTTGAAGTGCTAGTTCATCGGAAGGTAAATATATGACACGCATGAAGGATCCCCAAGCGTTAAACGGGTGCATTATCCACGAAACTTCGAACGGGCAGTCCGAACATAAGTTTTACGCGACGTATCGCTGCAAATCTGCAATGTACCAGTTGCTGGGCTTATCATTATCAATGGTCGTGAACTATGTCGCTGTATGGAATCTCAGTGTGGTCATTCCACACATACTCAAAAAGTTTGGATATGTTACGATACGTTACGTTTAGTTACGTTACGATTTTTTTTTGAATTAGGATTACCGTACTTTTTTTCGGGGGGGGGCGTACTTTTTCCGGGGGGGCCGTACTTAGGGGGACCGTACTTGGGTGCACCGTACTGAGGGGGGCCGTACTAAGGGGGACCGTAAGGAGTTTAATTGAATTAGGATGAACGTTACCGAATTATGTTTGCAGACCTTACGGGTGGTGGTTGAAATAGGATTACGGATTTTGTGGTTGTTTTGTGGATTCTGTTGACGTGTGTAGTAGGATCCGGCGTCAGGGGGAGCGTGGCTACCTTATTGCTTGACTAAAATATGTGTCATGTGTCAGTTAAGTTAACACACACCGAACAAGTGGCGAACGCACAAACTTGTGACACTTTGCTGCTTTTGACGCAGTGCATGATAATGACGTTACACCTCTGGGCCATGCTCAAGTAAGGCTCGGCCGCGTGGACGCCAAATGATACCAAAGCAAGATATTCTGATTACGAGGCATCATATTCCTCAGATATTTTCCACAAACTTGTACCTGAGGTGTCCTTGTTCTGGATCTTGCCAAAGGAACTTGTACCAGCTTGCACAGTTTTTTCTGTTCGCCCTGCTTGACTCTTTCGTGAAGGACTTCAAGGTGGCCGTGTTCACGATGTAACAACAATTTACTTCGCCTCATTTCCCGGCATCTAAGGCGGCGATCCTCGACGCAATGTGAAGGCCTGACAGTACCGGTCAGTGAATTGATGTGTAATTAAATTAGTCGCCACTCAAAGTTTGCTAGGAATTTATCAATTTATGATATGGTCAAGGGGCATATCACTGATGGAGGTCCCTGATGGAAGGGAATAAGGGTGCCCCACATCGAATAAGTGTGACCCCACATCGAACAAATGTGCCTCCGGACCACACTTTCCACACCGCGCACCTTCATCTAATACGGCCCACATCTAATACGGTGCTTTTTAATGTAATACGGTACCTAAATGTTTACCGTATCAGGGTTGGACAGTGTTGATGACCTAAACTATATGACTGGCTTGTGACACTTTCTCGTCGTGCCTTTCTGCCGGTATTTTGAATAACACATTGGGTGGGACCGGTGGGTGGGTGACGCTGAGCCTGCCCCCTCGTATCGACTTGCCCCGGTGCAGATGTTAAGCGTGCATCAGGGATTGCCTTCGGCTGGGCCGCTTGGTAACCACCAATGGGCCAGAAAATCTGGACCCATACGGATTGGGGACCAGACCTTGCCCAGCCTACGGCCGGTGGCCCAAGCAGCAGGACCTCGGAAACCAGGCTCCGCTGCTGGCCATGGGCTACGAATCCACGGTGCAGCCGACTCGTGGGTGAATAATCAACCTGAAAGAAGCAATGCCTCGTGCCCACCTGAAATGAATTGCGTGCCTGCTGCATCAGACTGGCTGGCACGCCTGGGCACCCAGGCGCATGACGCGATGCAGCATTTTGATGACTAGGACCCAGGGACAGACATGCAGCCGGCGGGGACCGCATGTGAACTGTTTAGGTATCGCCTCACTCAATGCATTTCCTGTCCTGGCGCATCTCCTGTCCATCTCCCGGCGGGCCGTATACTGTGTCCCTGCATGTGCCATCATAAATGATACATGCTCTAAGTGAGTGGTCGCCACCGTCCTGCTTCTGAGCGAAGCTCGTGTGCCCAGATTCGCTTTGAGTCCTTCTGGATGTATGTCATTGGTTGGATATTTGAGCGCGTGTGCTAGCGGAAGTGAGTGTTGTTTCTACATCCACTCGGGTTCCGCACATCACGACAGCGTCACCGGAGTGGCTCCCAAAGACCCCTTGATCTTGCATAGTTGGGACCTGAGAGCAAGCCTATAAGCGTCTTCCACATGCATGCCACCTCCCATATGTACCATATGTGAAAAATTCTGTGTGATGCATAACTTCATTGAGCGAATTGTTGCAAATAGTGTGAAATCAAAAGTGTGTGTAAGAACCATGTAGATGAGTGATAGAGAAGCAGGTGGGGATGTGTGAAGCTCTAGATAGGGGACTGTACTGTATGGGCCTAATTTACATGTACCTTGCAAGTACATGGACCATACATGTGCAACCATCACAAGTGTTTCGTGCTGGCTGCATGCTAGCATGCATGCTGACATGCTCACTGCCAACACTGACCAGTGGGCGCGCTTGCACGCACACATTTAACCTGAGCAGTTTGGATTTCAGCGGCGCCGTAGCACGCTTCAAGCTCCTTTCCTCTTGAGGCATCGGTCCATGCACAGCAGGCAGCCGGAGGCCGTGGCAAGATGCATGTGATTTGTGTGGACTTCACCAAGGCCTATGATTGTGTGCCACATGGGCAGCTCTGGCGGCATCTGTCAGAGCACCTTCACATGCCATCAGGCATGTTACGCGCTATGCAAGCGCTATATATAACGGTGCCGTCTATAAGCTCACGGACGGCCCTAAAAGCACTGGCCTTGTGCCTTGCACCCGCAGTATCAAACCGGGCTGCCCACTATCTCAGCCCCCTCCTCTTCAGCCTCTATATTAGCGCCGGGCATGATCGCAGCCTAGTGTCCGGCAAAGGGCATTGCGTTGGGGGCAGGGCGGCGACTAATAAGGTGCCTCTTGTATGCGGAAGATCTCCCCCTGCTAGCCAGCAGCCCGGCAGGATTGCAGCGCATGCTAGATGCCCAATAATTCAAATTTGTGGGCATCATTCAGCGCGAAAGCGACAGCATGAAGAAGGTCATTCAAGGTAGAGGCACCTAAGGTTGCTGCGTTGCATCTTGTTCGCCACATGGCCGCTAGGGTGCGTTTTAGGCATTATCTGCCTTGGCGCATCCGGCTAGTGGGCTTGTGGCTGTCTATGCAGAACCTGCGGTGAACTATGGAGATGTGGTGTGGGCCACTGGTCACCTCCGGCCGCAACACTGCCTCCATAGCAGGATGCAGTCCAGCCTACTGCAGCACTTGCACCAGACTGCGGGGCTGCCTGCTTCCGCTGCCAACTGTGGGTCATGAGGGAGCTACATATCCAACCGTTACATCGAGACTGGTGGCAGCACGTGCTCCGCTTCTACAACGCAGCGGTGGCAACTGCAGCACAGCAAGACAGCCCACTTATTATGGCAACATGCATGGCGGCCGATATACAGCTCGCGCTTCGACAGAACACCGGAGGATGCACATGGTGCGGTGAGCTGATGGATGCGTTGAAGGAGTTGGAGCGTGGAGCAGCTGTCCTCAAACTGTGTGAGGCAGTCTCTCACATGCGACCGCTCCCCGTCCCAAAGGTGCTACAACTAGAGGACAAGCAGATGCAGCTTCATGCGACTAGAAGAGGAGACCCGAGGGACCCCGCCACCGAGCACAAGTCTGCAGCTGCCTACCGCACTGGGTTCCAGTCTACGGCGGGTGCTTGTGTGCAAGCTAGGAGCCGCACCGACAAAAGGGCGTTCGCTTGTGTGTGCACGAACATACGACGGCGGCTCGGTGCGGTTAGCACGGCTGACACGTGAGGACGGCGGAGCGGTCAAAACGTGAGACAAGCTACTGCCAACGGTGTTGGGCAAGGGGAGTTGGCGAGCATGTAGAGGATGCTCTGCCTGTCCGCTTCGATTGCCCTAGCGTGAAGGAGAGGCTTAGAGAGAGAGGTTGGACAGGCCCCCCATAGGGCGCCACGGACTTTCAACAGTTGTACCAGGGCAGGCTTGGGTGGGAGGCTCTGACTTTTGTTGTGGACGTGGTAGGCATTATTGAGGCATGGTTTTGTTTATTTTCTTTGCCTTCTTGGGGACAAGTTCTTTCCACCCCCTTTTTGTGTTTCTCTCTTGCTTTATTGTTGAAGGCTTGAGAGGGGCGGGAATACTTCGGGCTGCCTTTTCCTTTTTTAAAGTGGGGTATTTCCTTCTCCTTTAACTACTTCGCCTTCTTTCCATTTTTCATCTTCCACTAAGTTCCTTTTCTTTTCTCCCATGGGACAATTAGGTACCCCCCCTATGCAGTGGAGTTTTGCCTTACTACCCCTCCCCCCCGCTGTGGAGTTTGGTCATTGTCCCCCCCTCCCCCCCCCCTGCATTGGATTATGGCCCTAGTATCCTCCCCCGTCCCCCCCGCCATGCTGCTGTTCTTCCTATCCCCCGCCATGCTGCTGGCCTTCCTATCCCCCGCATTGCTGCTGGCCTTCATATCTCCCGCCTTGCTGCTGGCCTTTGTATCCCCCGCCTTGTTGCTGGCCTTTCTATCCCCCATCGTGTTGCTGGCCTTCCTATCCCCCGCGGTACTTGTCGCACCATAAAGCGATAACTGCAATACTATGGTAAATACCGTGAGTTCCGGTCAGGACGCCTTAGAGAGGCGTCCTCTACTCACAAATACGGTACAGCGCCGTACACTCAGGCTCCTTGTACTACATACAAGAGCCGTTAACATGATAACTGTAAGGCATAGCCCTAGTAGGAGAGTCTTCCTGTCTAGGGCCTGACTGGGTGTCCCTGTCTCGTGGGTACCGCCCCTACTACTTTACTCCACCGAGTCTCAGCTGAAGCGCAATGCGCGGAATCCTACAAATCCAAGCTGTTCAGCCCACTACTGGCTAGCAAACAGAAAAATCTTCAAATTTATCAGGTCAAGCTAAGAACAACCGCTGCTCTCGCCCCACTGCGCCATAGCCGCCTGGTCTTCAATGGCCACAGGAAATGTGCGCCGTAGCAGCGTGATCCGCCCCTGGCTGTGTTATTATCGCCCGAGTTGACTAATTCTCCTCGCTCACCATCTTCATAACATATGTACTACCGCAGCTTTGCTGCTACGGAGTTTGAGAAACAAATTTTCACTATGTTGCTGCGATAGCTTTTAACTCCAATCCTGCATCTTCCGTCTTCGGTCCGCTGGCTGCCGGCCCACTGCCTGCCGGGTACTAGGACAAGCCGCGCTGCGTCTGCATTTCTGCTCTGTAGGCGCCTGCCCGCTCCTTGCCAGTTACGGCGTGGGTAACGTCACGTGCTCAGCGACCTTGCCGCTCTGGGCTCGGCCTCAGGTCTCGGTAAGCTCCTCAAGGGCTGACTCCTCTTCTTCCCTTGCTGCTTCTTTGGCCACCTTAGCCCTTCTTGTAACTGCTCTCGGGGTGACATTGGCCTCTCCCCGGCCAGTGGTGTACGAGATGTCGTACAATCCGTTCGCCATTGGTCTTGCGATGCCCCGCTCCATTTGTCTTGTTGCTGGGTTGGTGGCCATGACTTCCACCTCAGGCCTGTCCATGACACTGGCCTCATGGGCTGTTCTGGCAGCCGCTCTGGCTGCTGGGCTCGGCCGCCCCTGGGCCTTCAAACTGCGATCCTCTGTAGCGGGCCCTGCTATTGCAGCGGGCCCAGCTCCCTTGTCATCAGGTGTGCATTCTGGGCACAACCACTCGCCCTCAGGCACCTTCTCGAGTACTGGCACCAAGCAATCTATGTGCCAACCTGTATTGCAGGCATCACACAAAAGCATCACCTCTCCGCGATCAGGCAGCTGGCACACCTCGCATGACAGGCTGTTATTGGGTCTGGTTCCACTGAAATCAACCACTCCCCTGAGGTTGGGCAAGTGGCATGGAGAACAATTGACAGCATTCTCTGTTACTGTGAGGCCATCTGCCCCCTCCAAAACCAAGGTTCCCGTCACCCCCAGTGTCTTCACCCTTAGGATCTCAGGCCTGGCCTTGGGATCGAGGCTGCGTCGTCCTGATGAATACTTCACATACACGTAATCTCCCTCTGCAAAACGCCTGACCTGGGCACCACACAACGCCTACCATCAGGCATGAGTCTCATCAGTACTCCTCCCCTCTCTGATTCCCACTGGAATGGAGCCGCTCTGCGCTGTACTCTGGTCTGCTCTCCTAGCTCTGTTCCCTGAACATATGTTTTCTCGCGGAGAAACCTCAATACAGGTTCATCTGCCCACACATCAACCCTGGCCGATGGTCCTGCATGACATCCTGGCGGGTCCCTCTCACCCTCTGTGTCCCTAGTCACCTCGATTCCAACATCTACTTTTTCCTCAGGCGCGTTCCCACCTCGTTCCTGTGCCGCGTCGGCCCAATCTGCCGCAGCGGATTCTCCCAGGCATTGCCTGTATGACGCGGCCGCTTCTCCACTGCCAGAGCACGCGTTTCCTCCAAAGGGCTCGAAAAGGGCGACTCCCTCGGTCTCCATGGCCCGCACAGCCCCACTCGGCATGCATGCTGTGTCCAGGCCTGCATGTAAATGAGGGGGCGTCACCCGAGGCAGGTCAGCAAGTACGTCACTGATCATTGTCCTGGCCCGCTCCCTGTTGCTGAACGCCTGTTCTGCCGTACTGACAGGCTGCGCCTGCTCATCATCCTCAGTGGCGGCAGAGGATATCTCTTGCCCCACCGGTGCTGTCACGCAAGCTGCCTCTGCAGCCCGCAACATTTGTACTCTCCTTCTGAAAGGTTGGAGCCGTGCGTCCCAACTGGAACCGGTCTCCCACTCGTCTACGCTATGCTGGGGCACTGCCTCCCGCTCGCGTCTCTCAAACTCATCCCACTGCCCCGTTCTCTCTTTTCTGCCCCTGTTGGGCTGTGCTTCTCCCTGGCTAGGCCCGCTGCTGGTCATCTGCCTGAAGCTGGTTCCTCCCAGGTCACCCATTTCCAGGGCAAACCTCTCCCACAGCACCACATGCTGTGTGAGTACTGCGATCTGGTCTTCATCGGTCATGCTGAGGTACCCTGGCACCGTCATAACGAACTTGCTCAGCTTGGCTTTAGCAACAGCTGGGAGTCCGTCATGGAACATGCGCGAGACAGAGTGGCTTCTGCCGAAGTGATCTACTGCATCCCTTGAGATCTGCAGCAACTCTGCCGTTGTCAGCACTCTGTGAGCAAATGCTTCCACCGTCTCCTCTGGCTTGACGTCCGGGTCTAGAGTAGTTTTTACTCCAAGCCTGAGGTTGGTGATGGCTGTCCTCTCATCTGAAGTTGGCTTTCCCACTTCCGCCTGGACTATCTTGACTATCTTGATCCACAAAGTGAGCAGCGAGGCCTCGCAACACTGCTCCTCTGCTGGGGCGATCCACTGCTGCTTGATCCGTTCCACTTCTCTGGCAATTCTGTTTCCTGCATGGGGCGCCGCCCTGATGGCTGCCATCAGCGGCCCCACGCTAGCTGGCTTGCTGTCCCAAAGCTTGACCAGTGACTTGATCAGCAGTGTCATAGCTGACGGCGACTGGCACGATCCAGCTATTTCTCCGGCCACCACAGCCAGCGCTGGCTGGTCATCTGACATTGCCAGCCTGTTGTGCGATCCCCAGTATCCGCACGCCTGGCAATATTTCCTGGCTGCAACTGCGCCTGGGTGCGACATATCCAGGACTGGCACGTTGCCTTGGATGGCTGGGATCTTGGTGACCTTGGCCACCCCTGTCAGCTGCAGGACCATCTGTTGCTGCAGCTGCAGGGTCACTCTCGCCTGCTCCCTGCCGATTCTCTTCATTTCTTGGTCGCTGGACTCCTGCCTGGTTCTTGGCCTGCGCCTGTCCGCTTCCCTTGGCTCTGAATCCGCTGATTCTGAGCGCGATCCATATCCACCTCCGCCGCCTCTTGATGGACTGCGACCTGGATAGTATCTGTCAAATCTGATGTCATCGTCCTCCCGATCTTGATCTTCCCGTGACGGCTGTCTGCCTGCTCTTCCGGCGGAGCTTCTACTCCCATCGCGCGGCTGCCTCCCGGTCTCACTTCTGCCTGGTCTGTCGCCCGACCCGGGCCTCCAAGGATGTGCTCTGCCCGGTCCTGCCTGCCCCCTGGGCGGCTCCTGGCTTTGCCGATCCTGCTGTGCTCCCCTGCTGCATTCATCTGGTCCCCTGGGTGGCTCCTGGCTGTGCTGCCTTGGCTGTTCACAGCTGTCTGCCTGCCCCCTGGGCGGCTCCTGGCCTTGCCGATTTGGCTGTTCCCTGCCGTCTGCCCGCTCCCTGGGCGGCTCTTGGCTGTACCAGCTGGGTTGTTCTCTGTTGTATTCCTGCTCTCTGGGCATCTCCTGGCTTTGCCAGTACTGCTGTTCTTCACTGCTTGCTTGCCCCCTGGGCTGCCCTTGGTTCTGCCTTCCTGGTTGCGTCCCTTCTGTGTAATTCCTGGCGTAGGAATCAGATTGCGTTTCCCCTCTGGTTTCCTGCCTTCTTGGTCCACTGCTGCGCACACTGCCTGCTGGCTCGTCCTGTTGTGTTCCTCTTGCTGCGCCCTCTTGCCTTTTCCTCAGGAATTCCTCAATGTTATCCAACTGGGTCTCCTGGCATGTGTTCTCTTTGTCCTTGACGATGCGCAGGAGTGCATAAGCTTCTTGCCTGCTTGCTCTGCGCGTTGCTACGCCTTGCTCAGCCATCCTGGCCAGTGATCGGCTAGTCAAATCCACTCTTTTGCTGGCGGCTGGGCTACTGGCCCTGGGTTCTTCCCTGCCCCTTGGCCGCCGCCTGAGGCTTGGCTCACTGTTGACCTCAAAAAACTCCGATCTGGGTGTCGGTGTTGGCGCGGCCCTGGCCTGCTGCTGCCACCTCTGGACTTCCCTGAGATCCTCAGGCTGTTGCGCCGCTGTTTCGAATCCTTCCCACACTTGGTCCTCCTCATCTTCTGGTTCGGATGTGTGCTCCACCTGATGTCCTGTTACCTCATCGCACCACTTGTCTGCGAAAGCCTTGACAGCTAGGGCTGCTTCGTGTCCTACCCTTCCCTTGGACACCTGTCCAAGGGCGGTCAACAGCATTGCCCTGTCCTGCCCGGTGTGGGACATACCCATCATGGCCTTTGTTGCCCATCCCTGCAGATGATGGGCCCTGAACTCCTCAATGGCTGCGACTTGATCCTGGAGTTGCGAGAACGTCCTGGTGCATACTTCCTTCCACAGGTTTGTTGCCCACTGCAAAAGTCCTGCCCAACCGAGCGGCTGCATTTGCTTCTCTGGCTCCTTTTCGCCGCTGACCACATCCACTGCCCTGGAGCGCTCTGGCTCTCTAGGTCTGGCATCCTGCGCCTGCGCTGGACCTGGGAAAAATCCGCGCCGGATTCCCTTGCTGCTGCCGCCTACTTGCATCTGGTTGCTGGATCCCTCCTTGCTGATGTGCTTCATATCCCCCGCCTTGCTGCTGGCCTTCTTATTTCCCGCCTTGCTGCTGGCCTTCATATCTCCCGCCTTGCTTCTGGCCTTCATATCTCCCGCCTTGCTTCTGGCCTTCGTATCCCCCGCCTTGTTGCTGGCCTTCCTATCCCCCCTCGTGTTGCTGGCCTTCCTATCCCCCGCTGTACTGCTGGCATTCCTATCTTGCGCCTTGCTACTGACCTTCCTTTCCCTGCCGTGCTCGTGATCTTTTATTTCCCCGGCGTGCTGCTGGCCTTTGTATCCCCCGCCATACTAGTGGTCTTCCTATCCCCCTGCCTGCCGTGCGGGCCTTCCTATCCCCCACCTTGTTGCTGGCCTTACTATCCCCCGCCATGCTGCTGGCCTTCCTATCCCCCGCCATGCTGATAGACTTCCTATCCCCCGCCATGCTGCTGGCCTTTCTAGCCCCCGCCATGCTGCTGGCCTTCCTATCCCCCGTCTTGCTGCTGGCCTTTCTATCCCCCACCATGTTGCTAACGTCACTAATCCCCCCTCCCGCCAGCGCACTTTGACTTCCACGCCACCAAGCCCCCCTCCCCCCCCTCCCCCCCCTAGGGTGAAAATGTCCGATACTAGGTGAAATTACGGTTTGCGCTGACGGTGCAATTTGCGCGCAATTTACCAGGACCGCCCAAAATGCACCGCAATTACTAGTATTGCAAGCTGCTTTCGGCGTAACCACTGTCGAAACCCTGGTGACGGACCGCAAATGGCGTTTTCGGGTCGGAACCAACCCGCCATTTGATGAACAGTTGTGACATGTTAATGTAGAACTTGTTCAGATCTTCACGATATATATTTCTATGAGCTGACGCACACCGATGTGCAACTTCACACCTTCGAAAATGTATGACTGATGTCCCCAAAAGTCAGAAATGTACTAAAACGTGCTAGCAGTCAAGATTACAGCTCACTCTTAATTGCATGCAAGCTAAAAAGCCTTACATGCGCGCAATTACGTGTAACGCCGTAATTGACCGTAATTACTTGCACAAAAAACGGATTACGGCGTAAGCGCACAACACTGGCACAGACGTAAGTCATGTTCGGACTGCCCGTTCGAAATTTCGTTGATAATGCACCCGTTTAACGCTTGGGGATCCATCATTCGTGACATATATTTACCTTCCGAGGAACTAGCACTTCCAGAGCTCACGAAATTCAAGCATGCAGCTCATCTACTCAGCTAGTCAGATGTAACAGATCACGACCGACATCATGGGGAGTGTGAGACGTTAGTGGAACTGACTCAATTGAGAGGGGATTTGCCAGGGCTTATATGGAATGGGTGAAATTAAGAGTCAAATACTCTATTGACGATTGACGGATGATTATCTGCTGAATTAGCATTCCGCATGGTCAATCTGCGTGCATACATACATGGTGACCCTGAAGGGTTACTTGGGGGCCATGCAAGATTGCATGGGGCCAGGCATGCAACCATGCATACGGTTTATATGCAATACAGGTATGACCCCCCTAGTGACATGCCCTTTGCGCACCCCCCCAAAACGGTGTTTTGGTCCGTGACTGACTGGCATGTGAATATTATATCATGCATCAACTTTGCGCACTACCCCCAAACGGAATTAATTATAAGCGGAGTTAAATCGGTTTCACTAACTAATATTATGTAATGTACTTGTTGCAAAATAGTTGAAATAGTGTATCGTTACGAACGTCGTCAGTAGCCGAAGTGCTCCAGAATGTCAGGTTTTTCGAGGTTTGGCGGAAGAGGTCATAGCGCTTTTAGGGTGCACAACGTTCCCGAGGTAGACGTCGCGTCAGGCCTGGCCCGTCTTGGAGGGATACGTGGCATCACACATTCTGTGCCACTCAGCCGGACTTTTCATTATTCTTGACCGTTCCTTCTTTGTTTGTCTTGTCTACGTTCGGTGACTAGTTTCAATCAACCATGTTGCCAAACTGTTCACAAGATCTCACGGAGTCGTGGTACCCTAAGGTATGCGATGGGTGTGTTAGGCCAAATGGATGGTAAATCATGTTATTGGAGGTACACTGTGGTGACGCCGGTGGGGTCAGGCAGAGCATAAACACATTATGTGCCCCCATGTTAGTTCCATTTCTCCCGTCTTGTCATTTGTGCTTACTTGTGCTTCCTTGGCTGTTTCCATGTTTAATTTATACATATTATTTCACCCCTCATCAACTTCACACCCCTTCCTCAGGAATTCTTTGATGCCATGAACGACCAAGCTTGCCGTGAATGCAAGCAATTGCAAGGAGATATGCCTAACAAATAATGAGCATTGCACCATACGTGGTCGTCTCAAAGGCCAGAGCTTGTCGCTATTGCATGAAACTATGAAGCCACTATGGCTACACCCCCCATATGAATCGGCCTATTAGGGTTGTAACATAGCGGACACGTCATAAGTGCCATGATAATGATAGATAGAGATGGTAGCTAGATAGGATACCATGCTCTTAGGATTATTGATATTCGTGTATTTCTCTGCACGGACTGAAGTTGTTATCTTACGGACTAATACGGACGTATTCTAGATAGATGCTTACGGAACGTAGCTAGGCTTCACTTTATCTTGTAGCTGCCGGTAGCTAGGCTAGCTTTATTCCTTTGAGACACTTTCTTATCCGAATCTTGCGTGCCTGTGTAATGGCCTGTCATGGCCTTCTTATATTGAGAGTCTGTGGATTCGTGATCCTATTACCAGCCGATTTGATGGTCGCTGGTATGACTGTTGATGTAACATGATCGATGCTCGCCGACTGTCCACGCTTTCCCGGTCTCTTCTCGTCCCCCGTTCCCGGTCTACCTAGTCTACCCTCGACAAGATACAAAAGACAAGTAAGGGCGATACTGCCTCTGTTCATTGCCTTAGTGGCCTCACATGTGCCCCCTGCTGCAACTGCCTCTCTTCATTGCCCCTGTTTCAAGGGTTCATTCCGGACGTTTGGGGGGCAAGAAGATGTCGACATACTTATCGTGTCATGTGTAACATCCTTAACTAATCATGCAGTATCACGATTAATTATGTGGTATATTATGATGGAAGGAAGCTTAAAATGACACACTTTTTAATGTCATGAAACTGATTTGTGTGTAAGGGGGGTTATATATAGGCTTGGGTATTGTATTACCTCGGTTCTATTTACATACTCGTGCATCCACTCACGAACTCATGAACAAGCTCTATTAGCCTCCTAGATTCCAGTGAACATTCATACAAGCATAAGGGTAAGACCGCCGGCTCCGAAGATCACCAAGACCCAACGACTTACCCAGCGGAGCGCAACTCTCGAGACACGCGAATAGCAACAATATTATTTTCAAGAGTAGAAGACCAACACACATTAAGTCATACAAGCAGCTTACGTGCGCCAAGCACCGATGATCAAATGCACCTTTAATCATGAGACCATATCGCTATATTGCTTCTAACACCAAAAGCAACCCAAGTGAGAGATCCCTTAAGGCGACCTAGTCCACCCTAAGCTTCATCATACTACGAGTAGGTCAATGACATGAGACCCATGCATGGGCCCTGCTCAAAAGGGATCGGTCGCGTGGGCGCCCAACTGTCCCGTTGAGAGAAATGAACTGAAGGTAAGAGGGAAATGGAAAGAAGAAGAACACGAAGAGAATCACCCCATCCTAAAAAGGAAAAGGCAGCCGAAATATCCCCACCCCTCTCAACGAGAAAGCAAGCGGGAAACAACAGTGAAGAGTGAGAGTTCATTTCATTTGAGCATGACTGCCTGCATGCTACATGATTGTCAATGATGTTACACGAGTTGAATGATAATAAAACATGCTAGTTTCAATGGTGATATATGCAACATTTGATTTTACTAAAGAAGACATTGGTATGTTTCAAAATTTGCAGTGAAATGTGTGCACATCAATAGTGCCAGCCTAAGCTTAGTGGCTATGTCGTTGCTTGCATGCTTATGTGTTCGCCTATGGATTATTGACATGCATGCTCGGGGCTTGATCTTGGATCATGAATCCAAGCCAGGCCAACACACGTTTCAATTAATGTCCAGAGCTTACTCTCAGAGCAACGACGCAGAATTGAAATGCTTGTGCTTGATTGCATGTTTGCAAAACAGCCAATGATCGAACATATGTAGGCCAGAGGACATGAGTGGCACAAGTGACTGTACATGACATACATGTATGCTGTCATTGCCGGTAGTGCATGTGTACGATTGTTAATTGTTTATTGAAACTTGCGTTAATATTTGTGGTTAATATATTAACCGGTCATGCGCCCTTCTTTGCGAGGGGGGGGGGCACAAAAAAACACCCCATCCTAAAAAATGCGAAGCGACCCCTAGCTACCCCCCCCCCCCCGCCTCCGGATCTGGTAAAACCTTACTTTCTCAGCCAAAAACAGATTTGTAGGAAGGGAGCGGGTTCAATTGCAATGGGCTCATAAGCCTTCTATTGGTGTCGATTAATGCAGTTGATTCATTCATGTCAAGCGGTGAAACAAAGTAATATACCGTAGAACGCCTTAGGGTCCGCGCACCCCAAAAACAATTAATTTATTTTTCGTCGCGCAGCCAACGCGCAACGGCCAATTTTTTAATTTAATTTAACGTCGCGCAACACGAAATTTAATTTAATATCGCGCATCACAGAGGATAATTTAAATTTCCGTCCACGCAACACTTTCGGCTTGCACATTAAAACTCTGTTACAACCTCGTTTGATGCTGGCAAGGATAGCACACGGTCAGCATACCGTCGTCGTCCTCCTCCTTCTCCGCCGGTTCCTGGCCTCAGGAAACGTGTGGCTATTGGGGCTTGGTGGGCTTAATGGTACTACGCTGATTGGCAGTCCGCCCTGGGTCTTTGGATCGAATCCTGTCAATGTTCATGTACCAGGTTCCAAGTTTAAGCGGGGAAAACGTCTGGCACTTCGTTAAATGTGCCCTGCAGAATGTCGTGAGCGGGCTACCCTACCAATTTTAATAGAGCTCCTGTGGGTCGAGTGGTTCTCACACCTCCTACTTCGGCGAAGTAGTAGTATTTCTTTCTTCTTTCTGGGGCCCCGAAATGTCAGCAATCGTCAGCACCCGTCTCTGCCTCTAAGATCGAGCTTCGCAACGGGGACTTGCGTAAAGATCACTTGACGGATGTCAAGTCGATCAGTCGCGCGCGAGCGCGCGGTTTTTTTTATTTGCTATTTTTAATTCATACCGCGCACCGTACCCCCCAGATGATTCTTTGGGCAGCTGACTCACACGCCGCGTAGCAGAGATTTTTGAATTATTATTGGCGCGCACCCATGTTCGCACACCCCAATAATTAATTAATTTTGAGCGAAGTCAAAGGCATTCTACGGTACCATTACTCTAGCTACCACCTAAGAGCTATTTGTCCTTGCTAGAGACCACGCGGCTTTAGAAACGAGAGGACTATGCATGAGTGGCATCAAACTATCATCTAACTTGAGCGTGTTGATGTGCTGATTGAGAAGCTTGGTCTTTTGCTTATTGGGTAGCTCTTTGACCCTTAAACTCATTAACGTCGATGGCATATTTCGTCACATCTGCATCCGTCAACTCTTGACCAGGGCGGGCTGACTCCATGTGATCGATGAAGTGATAAATCCACACATAAGGGCGGATGGTACCCACGATGCTCATGCGTATGGTGCAAGCCAATCGTATGTTGGTGCAAGGATTGGTCGCATAACCACTCTCAACATGACATCTTGTATTTCATGGGGCAGCGGGACTCGATAGCTAGCGTGCCACTGGTAGAGCCGTTGCCCAAGTCATTGTGCACATGTATGATGTCTTGTCGTCACACACAACGCCACTGAAGCAGACTGCATCAACACCACCGACTTGGCTCCAAGCTACATGCAATTCCACATTGGCGCAACATGATGTGCGATCCGACGTGCAAACGCATAGCTTATACATTGGTCATCTTCCCGCAGCCATGCACCTTGCACAACGTCGGCGCATCCCCGCTAATGGTTGTCCATATTTTTGTTGAAGACCCTCCAACTCTCGTGGGGGATCAATGCATAGTGGCCAGGGCCTGGCATCATCGCCTTGATGATCATGGATTGGAAGTGTGGCTTCCGCTTAATTTACGGGATATAATTTTTTTAAGTTCCCTGAGACCAACTCAGTGAACAGAAACCAGATGGCTTGCAAGCTGTAGGGGACATTCGCTGATCCGATCGTAGAGGCGGGTTTGTGGTTCGCGCCCCGGTTCCGACCCCCGAAATTGTTTTGCCTACCGTTCCCTGGCTTCGAAACACCTGCTGGGACAATGAGTGCTTCAGAATGGCCATTCACCTTTACTTCGCCGGCTGAAGACACTAAGTTGCAAAGGGGGTGATTCGCTCTCCGTGATTTCTAAGGACATGGGGAAGGATCACAACATCCCAACGGTAGGGACACAACCGGACAATGAAACCACGAGGCTACGCCCAAGGTAGCACAATACGGCAAAACCTGTTTCGTATCCGGAGCGGATCGCTGCTCCGCTCCGGATACGGCAATACTGCTCCGATCCGGCTCACCATGCAGGAAATTTGTGTGCAGCCCTTCCGGGCGACATGGCAGGCCATGCGTTGCTAGCGGTTTGTACACGAGTACCAGAGGTAAACGTCAGCTGGTTTTGGAGGCACTGTTTTGCACACGTTTTGCTTAGACGCCATAGTGGGCGGGAATCAACAACCACGCGATATTACGCCTACATAACATGTCCGATATACATGAGGTAATCGCTGGCGTTCTAGACATATTCGTTGATAACCTCGGGGAAACGCCCAAACCATCTGACCCCACCAAGTTGTCTTCCAATTCGCGATGGCATTGCAAGCAATGCAAGCTAGCTTTTTGGCTCCGGACGAAGCCTTTAGCCTATTGCAACAAAGTGTCAGGGAAAGATGTATGCGATCTATAAACGTCACGTCAAGGGGCAGGGTTTGGCAGGACGCACAGTTTGGCTGTTTTAAGGAATCTTAATGTTGTACATCTGCTTGGATGGAAGGCCACCAGAATTGGCGTTTGATTTGGTCTAGTGTTGTCTTCCAATTGAAATGGCATGCAAGGGGTGTATCATGGTGATCTCGACTGACTTCTTGTCGGAGTTTTGCAAGCTAGCTTTTTGGCTCCGGACGAAGCATTTAGCCCATTGCAACAAAGTGACAAGTAATAATGACTAGGCCTGCATGTGACCAGTAGCCATTGCTAAGGGACCATT
This sequence comes from Limnomonas spitsbergensis, assembly GCA_037349105.1. Classification (NCBI taxonomy): domain Eukaryota; kingdom Viridiplantae; phylum Chlorophyta; class Chlorophyceae; order Chlamydomonadales; genus Limnomonas; species Limnomonas spitsbergensis. The sequence continues at coordinate 2,458,680 of JAYJMM010000114.1, forward strand.
CTCGATTTGTACTGGAATTCTTGAATTATGGGTCAATGCTAGACTCGTTCTTGACTCGTTGCATGAAATCTGGGCAGGACTCGTTATTAACAATGATTGCAAATAGCATTGTTGCATGGACAGGTCCCTGGTGTGGCAACCTGGAAATGGAATCAGTTGGGTTGGTAGCACATGGACGGTACTTCACAGTGAACTCGAACCGTGAGAGAAACTCGCTCCATCTGGCTTGCCTAGTACGTGACAGAGTGGGCTGCTTCGAACAAAATGTCAATGGGTTGTGGTCAGTTACAATGTCTAGGCCATTGCCGCCTTCTACATAGCATCGCTATTCCTTGAGTGCTTTGATAATGCCAAGGAGTTCCGAGTCTTGTTCGCCAGTAGTGTAATTGCGCTCGGAAGGTGAGAACTTGGCAGAGAAGTACGCGACGACCGGTCGTCCTTGCGTAAGCACTGCACCACATCCATTGATGGAGGCGTCAGAAACGAGTTCGTACGGTTGGTCTGGATGTGGGTATGCAAGGACTGGAGGCGAAGCTAATGCTTTCTTTGTCGTCTTCCCCTATGTGTCCAACCACGGACTGTTGGACGCACACGCCGCCGGGCCTTTTGTTATCAGGCCCTGGGGGTTTTTAGCAGGCCCTGCTGAGTGAGGGCCCAGATGTGTAACGTCATACACATATACTGATCAATATGATCTGCTGGGTAGAATGCGCATGGCCATCGAAGGCATGTTGCGAGGACTCACAATGGCAGGTAGTGCTGGTATGGCTTCAAGAGGTGGTGGTAGTATGCCCGCCGGTATCCTGACTCCTCCTTGAACACCACTGAGTTGAGAGGAAGAAGTTGGTCCAGTCTGAAGGCAAGGGAGGCAAAACAAAAAGGGTTGGCAAATGTGGCTATGGGCGGGGGGCCAATGTCGACTAGGTGGCAAGGGGTTGGCGGTAGGCGATGAGGGGCAGAAGCCAGGTATCATGACTCCTGTTTGCACATCATCAAGATGAGGGGCAGAAGTTGGTCCAGTCTGTAGGCAAGGGAGGCTAAACAAGAAGGGTCGACATATGTGGCAGGCTGACCATGGGTGGGAGGCCAATGCAGGCTAGGTGGTCAGGGGTTAGCGGCATGCAATGAGGGGGAGGCAGGGAGGCAGGGGCATGGCAAAGTTTGACCAATATGCAACCAATCAAGCTGTGGCACACATGTTGCCACGGCTTGATAAGTGGGTAGGGGGGCTCGTGATTGTTTTAAGAACGCGCCCCCGTACTGTAGGTTCCGTCCAAGCCACACGACACTTGCATGCCATGCCTCTATTATAACGCAAGCTGCTAACAAGAACACAGGCTCAGGGCAAATAACAGCATACAAAAGCACACGAAAAAGGGCCCCGCACCCTGAGCGCATCACCCTTACCCAATTTAAATGATTGCTAAACTTGAGCTGAGCCGGTCAATGACGTAACACCACTGGGCCATGCTCAACAAGGCTCGCCATCCGCGCCGGTGTCTGGTTGAAAACATGCGCGAACATGGTTGTGCGCTGATATTAATTCAAAAATCGCCGCTGCGTTGCGCAGAGTAGAACTAAGGTTTTCGCCGAATTTGCTGCGCGGAGTGTCGGTCAGTTGCCTATTGTACCTGCTGCGCAACGTTAATTTAAATTAAAAGCAATACATTTGTCGTTGCGCGGCCGTTTTTTAAATTGTTGTTGTTGCGCAACGATTTCCCCCCCCATGCGTGGACCCATGGCGTTCTATGGTACAAGAAAGAGAGAAAATACAGGGAAAGCCCCCCCCCTCCAAAAGGACGGGAAGTCTGAAAACCCATCCCCTCTAGATCTGGTCATCGACAACTTTGACCACACATTTCACAGAAGCCACTTGAGCTGTGACCCGCCAGCCAATCCAGATGCATCACACCCTGTCTCTTGGGCAACCGGGCGTGGGCGGGTCATGATTTGGTGTCAACGGGCTCAGCGGTGGGCAGCCCAGCAGAAACCCCAAAGGTGGTATGGGGGCACACGAGTACATATACACCTATTGCTCCAGTATCTAACAGACTAACACCTCCCTTGCTTGCTCAAGTCTTCAGATACAATTCAGCTACATCACAGCTACCCCCACTGCTCCCCTTCCCCGAATACTGCTACCTTTTACCTACGAACTGAGCCCATGGCCGACAAGGTGGATACTTGTATTGTGCGTGGTCCAGCATGGGCTCATGCGCACCATTCATGACATACTTGTATGTCTGGCTGGTGCTGCAGGCAGGCAGGTAGGCAGGCAGGCAGGCAGGCATTCAAACTTGAGCAGACAAGGATTCAAACTTGAGCAGACAAGGATTCAAACTTGAGCATACAAGGATTCAAACTTGAGCAGACAAGGATTCAAACTTGAGCAGACAAAGATTCAAACTTGAGCAGGTAAGGATTCAAACTTGAGCAGTCAAGGATTCAAACTTGAGCAGACCAGGATTCAAACTTGAGCAGACAAGGATTCAAACTTGAGCAGACAAGGATTCAAACTTGAGCAGGCAAGGATTCAAACTTGAATAGACACGGATTCAAACTTGAGCAGACCAGGATTCAAACTTGAGCACGCAAACAGGCAGGCTGGCAGGCAGGCAGACAGGCAGGCAGGCGGGGTGGCGGGCCTAGACCTCATGGTGGACTGCCAATCAACTTCGTACCACTGAGCCCACCAAACCCAAATAGCTACAAGTTTCCTGAGGCCAGGAACCGGCGGAGGAGGAGGATGACAACTACGGTATGCTGACCGTGTGCTATCCTTGCCAGCATCAAACGAGGTTTTAACAGAGTTTTATTGTGCAAGCCGAAAGTGCTGCGGGGACGAAAATTTAAATTATTCTCAGTGATGCACAATATTAAATGAAATTTCGTGCTGCGCGGCGTTAATTAAATTAAATTTGGCCGTTGCGCGTTGGCTGCGCGACGAAAAATAAATAAATTGGTTTTGGGGTGCACGGACCCTAAGGCGTCCTACGGTATACCGTCCGTATTACTTTGTTACACCGCTTGACATGAATGGACCAACTACATTAATCGACACGAATAGAAGGCTTATGAGCCCATTGCAATTGAACCCGCTCCCTTCCTATATATCTGTTTTTTGGCTGAGAAAGTAAGGTTTTACCAGATCCGGAGGCGGGGGGGGGGGGTAGCTAGGGGTCGCTTCACATTTTTTATGATGTTTTTTTGTGTGTGCCCCCCCCCTCGCAAAGAAGGGCGCATGACTGGTTAATATATTGACCACAGATATTAACAAGTTTCAATAAGCAATTAACAATCGTACACATGCACTACCGGCAATGACAGCATACGGGTCTGTCATGTACAGTCACTTGTGCCACTCATGTCCTCTGGCCTACATATGTTCGATCATTGGCTGTTTTGCAAACATGCCATCAAGCACAAGCATTTCAATTCTGCGTCGTTACTCTGAGAGTCAGCTCTGGAAATTAATTCAAACGTGGCCTAGCATGGATTCATGATCCAAGATCAAGCCTCGAGCATGCATGTTAATAATCCATAAGCGAACACATAAACATGCGAGCAACGACATAGCCACTAAGCTTAGGCTGACACTATTGATGTGCACACATTTCACAGCAAATTTTGAAACATACCAATGTCTTCTTTAGTAAAATCAAATGTTGCATATATCACCATTGAAACTAGCATGTTTTATTATCATTCAACTCGTGTAACATCATTGACAATCATGTAGCAGGCAGTCATGCTCAAATGAAATGAACTCTCACTCTTCACTGTTGTTTCTCGCTTGCTTTCTCGTTGAGAGGGGTGGGGATATTTCGGCTGCCTTTTCCTTTTTAGGGTGGGGTGATTCCCTTCGTGTTCTTCTTCTTTCCATTTTCTCTCTTACCTTCAGTTCATTTCTCTCAACGGGACAGTTGGGCGCCCACGCGACCGATCCCTTTTGAGCAGGGCCCATGCATGCATGGGTCTCATGCCATTGACCTACTCGTAGTATGGTGAAGCTTAGGATGGACTAGGTCGCCTTTAGGGATCTCTCACTTGGTGTTAGAAGCAATATAGCGATATGGTCTCAGATGGTGTCATTTTAAGCTTCATGCCATCATAATATACCGCATAATTAATCGTGATAGTGCATGATTAGTTAAGGATGTTACACATGACACGATAAGTATGTCGACATCTTCTTGCCCCCCAAACGTCCGGAATGAACCCTTGAAACAAGGTGGTATCAGCAATACTGCCCTTACTTGTCTTTTGTATCTTGTTGAAGGTAGACCGGGAACGGGGGACGAGAAGAGACCGGGAAAGCGTGGACAGTCGGCGAGCATCATGTTACATCAACAGTCATACCAGCGACCATCAAATCGGCTGGTAATAGGATCACGAATCCACAGACTCTCAATATAAGAAGTAAGGCCATGGCAGGCCATTACACAGGCACGCAAGATTCGGATAAGAAAGTGTCTCAAAGGAATAAAGCTAGCCTAGCTACCGGCAGCTACAAGATAAAGTGAAGCCTAGCTACCTTCCGTAAGCCTCTATCTAGAATACGTCCGTAAGATAATAACTTCAGTCCGTGCAGAGAAATACACGACTATCAATCCTAAGAGCATGGTATCCTAGCTACCATCTCTATCTATCATTATCATGGCACTTATGACGTGTCCGCTCTGTTACAACCCTAATAGGCCGATTCATATGGGGGGTGTAGCCATAGTGGCTTCATAGTTTAATGCAATAGCGACAAGCTCTGGCCTTTGAGACGTCCACTTATGGTGCAATGCTCATTATTTGTTAGGCATATCTCCTTGCAATTGCTTGCATTCACGACAAGCTTGGTCGTCCATGGCATCAAAGAATTCCTGAGGAAGGGGTGTGAAGTTGGTGAGGGGTGAAAGAATATGTATAAATTAAGCATGGAAACAGCCAAGGAAGTTGAAATTGCATGTAAGCACAAGTAACAAGAGGGAAGAAATGGAACTAACATGGGGGCGCATAATGTGCTAGTGTGTTTATGCTCTGCTTGATCCCACCGGCGTCACCACAGTGTACCTCCAATAACTTGATTTACCATCCATTCGGCCTAACACACACCCATCACATACCTTAGGGTACCACGACTCCGTGAGAACCTGTAAACAATTTGGCAACATGGTTGATTGAAACTAGTCACCGAACGTAGACAAGACAAACAAAGAAGGAATGATCAAGAATATTGAAAAGTCTGGCTGACACATAATGTGTGATGCCACGTATCCCTCCAAGACGGGCCAGGCCTGACGCGACGTCTGCCTCGGGAACGCTGTGCACCTTAAAAGCGCTATGACCTCTTCCGCCAAACCTTGAAAAACCTGACATCAAAATCTGGAGCACTTCAGCTACTAACGACGTTTGTAACGATAAACTATTTTGCAACAAGTACATTCCATAATATTAGTTAGTGGAACCGATTTCACTCCGCTTATAATCAATTCCGTTTGGGGGTGCGCAAAGTTAATGCATGATATAATATGAATTCACAAGCTAGTCAGTCACGGACCAACACAACGATTTTCGAGGGTGTGCAAGGGGCATGTCACTAGGGGGGTCGGACCCGTATTGCATATAAACCGTATGCATGGCTGCATGCCAGGCCCCATGCAATCTTGCATGGCCCCCAAGTGACCCTTTAAACCCTTCAGGGTCACCATGTATGTATGCACGCAGATTGACCATGCGGAATGCTATTTCAGCAGATAATCATCCGGGCAATCATCAATAGAGTATTTAACTCTTAATATCACCCAGTCCATATAAGCACTGGCACATCCCCTCTCAATTGTACAATTGAGTCAGTTCCACTAACGTCTCACACTCCCCATGATGTCGGTCGTGATCTGTTACATCTGACTAGCTGAGTAGATGAGCTGCATGCTTGAATTTCGTGAGCTCTGGAAGTGCTAGTTCCTCGGAAGGTAAATATATGTCACGAATGATGGATCCCCAAGCGTTAAACGGGTGCATTATCTACGAAATTTCGAACGGGCAGTCCGACCATGACTTATTTTGTGCCAGTGATGTGCGCTTACGCCGTAATCTGTTTTTTGTGTAAGTAATTACGGTCAATTACGGCGTAACACGCAATCAAGAGTGAGCTGTAATCTTGACCGCAAGCACGTTTTAGTACATTTCTGACTTTTGGGGACATCAGTCATACAAATTCGAAGGTGTGAAGTTGTACATCGGTGTGCGTCAACTCATAGAAAGATATCGTGAAGATCAGAAGAAGTTCTACACTAACATGTCACAACTTTTTGTCAAATAGCGGGTTGGTTCCGACCCGAAAACCCCATTTGCGGTCCGTCACCAGGGTTTCGACAATGGTTACGCCGAAAGCAGCTTACAATAATTGCGGTGCATTCTGGGCGATCCTGGTAAATTGCGCGCAAAATCGCACCGTTAGCGCAAACCGTAATTTCACGAACCGTAAGGAAGCACAACACTGGTATGTGCCCTATTTGTGCTCACAAACTCACACTCGATGCAAATGTAAAGATTCTTCAAGCCGCATAATTGTTGCGCGGTGCATCGCTGCAAATCTGTGCCAGTTGATGGGCTTATCACGAGCGATGGTCGTGTTGCTTTGTGGAATCTCAGCGCGGTCTTTCCACACATACTCAACAAGTGTGGAGTTTTAGTCGGTGCACCGTAGTGGAGCGTTTCGAAACGTTACGTTACGGATTTTCCCCATACGGGCCGTATCCTGTGTCCCTGCCAGCGGGATAGTACGGTCCATAATGTACACGAGAGAGTTCGAGACTTTCAAGACTGGATATTATCAATCCAAGTCTCTTATTGAGTCTCCAAGTCTCAATAGGAGGCAAGTACCTGACAGGGATTGTAGAAGTAGAAGTCGCGTACAGTATGCAGAATAATAGACAGGCGTGGGTACCATACAATACAGCTATGTATGGCGGTGCTGGGTCGTCAAGTCAATCGAATAGCGCATGGCGGAATCCTGGTACCTTGATGGAACAGCTAGCGCAATACGAGCGTAGGGTAATAGAACAGCAGCGTGACGCGGACTTCGTGTTAGACTTAGGTTAGCCACAAGACGCCCCAGCGGAATTCGGCGGCAGGAGCAGGCAAGGAATGCTAGTTGAGGGAGCAGCGGCACTGGAAATGAGGACAGAACGCTGTGTTGCGCACAGTATGCAGAATAATGGGCAGCCGTGGTAACCATATACCAAATAAAGCTGTGTATGGCGGTGCTCGGTCGTCAAGGCAATTGAATAGTGGATGGCATGATCTTGGTACGTCAATGGAGCAGGAAGCGCAATACGAGAGGAGTGTAATAGAAGAGCAGCGTGACGCGGATTTCGTGTTAGACTTAGCGCAACCACATCATGCCCCATCCAGTGGAATCCGGCAGCAGAGGAGCGTAAACCAGGCAGCAGCGGAAATACAAGAACAGCAAACCAGCTAGGAAGAGCAGCGCATATACAACAGCGCAAACCAGCTACAAAGAGCAGCGCAGATCAGGTAGCAAACCAGCCACAAAGAGCAGCGCAGATCAGGTAGCAAATCAGCTACAATGGCAGCGGAAACACAAGGACATCGCAAACCCAACTACAAAGAGCAGCTTAAATACAGCAGCGCAAAACAGCTGGCTGCAAAGACCAGCGCAAACCAGATAGCGAACCAGTGAGTCGGTGACAGTAGCAGATACAAGAGCAGCGCAAAGGAGCTACAAAGAGCAGCGCAAATACAGCAACGCTAACCAGGTAAAAAGAGCAGCGCAAAACAGCTAGCGAACCAGGTACAATGGCAGCGCGAAGACAAGCAAGGGCAGCGCAAATCAGGTTGAGCGCAAACTAGCGGCTAGCAAATACACGAACAGCGCAATGGCAAGGACAGCGAACAAGACACAGACATCCGTCGGGTTATGCTCGTGCATAAGAAAATAATGCGGGACGATGAATCATGAATGCCGTCATGCCGCCAGGTCATCACTGGCGCCACCTTTTGTCACTGTGTACCGGCATACGGCTGTATAGCGTCGCGTACGGCAACATTTCATGTCGCCATCCTGCCGATTATTCTAAACAATACACTACGTGCAATAAACGATATCGGGCCCAATTCCACTAGGGCGCTCGACGGAACACGTTCCGGTGGCGGTTTATCTGGTTGGGCGAGGCTTCAGCCACGCTGGCTGAAAAAACTTGAAACGCAATTCCACTTGTCTCCGGAATGTGTTCGGGTACGGCTGAGACCGAATCTTTCTGGTGAACAGCCTGTCAGGCATTTGCCTTATCGCTTCGTGTATCTACAGTGTTCTGTCTACTTGTCTCGCTTAGCATGATAGTCGTGCTTGACAAACTGTCGAGTTGCAAGGTACGTGCAGCCAGGGATGCCCTGGCACTGTCGAAGTTGGGTGTAGCAAATTCAGGCCGCTGCTAAACGATAGCCCAGGCGATCTGAGGGTCTACTAGGGGGCACACGTCGACATTCGCCATTGGGTTGGCCAGATCGGTGCCAACTTCTACGCGGGAAAGATTCAAGTGTGGCTCTTGTTAAGGATATGCGTCGGCCATGGCAGCAAGAACGGGCGAAAAGGAGTTTTCAGAACGAAAGAAAGATGACGGCGATGGAAATTTGAACATGAGGACGAAGTTGTCCACGCTGTCGGAGCGTTGATGCGAAGTATTTTTGCATCGCTCAAAATAGGAGCGATGCAAAATATGGCACTTAACGGGTACGGCAGCGCCACGCTGGCGCCACGCTGGCGTTCCGGTGACAAGTGGAATTGGGGAGGGTGAGCTGGCATGCCATTTCCGCGTTCCGGTGACAAGTGGAATTGGGCCCATCGTTGTCACACACAAGGCCTGAAGCCATTTGGGGCCCCGTCACTCTGTCAAGTTGTCGTTCATACCCCATACCACTTGAGTGCGGGACATTTTAAGCTTCCTGAATGACACAGGTCGACTGCCCAAGATCATGGACGTCGATTACAATGACGTTTAAGCCCATCTCTCCCACCGACACGTCAAATCGCACTCAGCGTGAGCCCACACCTAACTGATGATCCGGGCGGTTTGAATAATTCGCGACACATCGAGCTCTTCTAGACGTTACAAGTGCTCAGCTAGCTCAACAAGCTTTGCTTCTTCTGTGGCACGGGCGCTAACAAGGGCAAACAAGTTGCATTGACAGCGCCAACAACATGGGCAGCTGCATAAGGCATCACAATGACAACACATGAGTCAGGCATAGCTCATGGGGCGTGTTATAAGGCTAATCACAAAACCTGTCATGAACTATGGTGCGGGCATGGGGTGCATGCCGCGAACACTCGCAGCCGACCATGCGGCGGCAGAGGGCAAGACATGCTCCAAACCAAGGGACAACGCACGTGGATTCCATGGTGGAGCTAGTGGTTGAGGCTACAATCCATAAGTGGGCTCCTTTGTCGCAAGTCCCGTGTGAAGGTTATACCGGTGGGATAGAAGCTAACACTTGCTTGTGTGCCGAGTGGACTGATGAATTTTGTTATGGGAGACTAAGCTTGTGAAACTTCACCCTAGGGCTTCCCACTTCACCCTGGCACTAAACTAGGCATTCCACTTCACCCCATATCCTTCCAATTCACCCCAGGGCTTCCACTTCACCTCATGACTTTCCACTTCACCCAAGGGCTTTCCAATTCACCTCATCGCTTTCCACTTCACCTCATGGCTTTCCACTACACCACGTGGCTTCCACATCACCTCATGGCTTTCCACTTCACCCAAGGCTTTCCACCTCACCTCATGGTATTCCACTTCACCCTAGGGCTTTCCACTTCACCCTAGGGCTTTCCATTTCACCTTGTGGCTTTCATTTCCTGTTTTTCGTTTCTCCTTTCCCACCCTTTCTGACTGTGGGACGCCCACGCGGCCGAGTCTTTTGAGCATGGCCCAGACGTCTTTAGCTTCGGGTAGTTGGATTCGGGGTTAGGACTTTTGTTTTGTTTTTGAGGGGGTCTCTTTCCTCTCTCTCTTTAATTTCCAACCTTGATGTTGGACGCCGACGCGGCCGAGCTTTGCAACATGGCCCAGTGGTGTAACGTCATTGACCTTGTGGCTTTCCACTTCACCTGCCCATCATGGCTTTCCACTTCACCCCAGGGCTTTCCACTTCACCCTAGCGACATGCAGAAAATTGAAGCATTTGGATATGGAAAATCGGTCACTTAGGAAAATCGGAACAACATCGCTAACGTTTTGCAAAAGACTCACGTAAGGCTACCAAAAGAAGCGACATCGACAGCAAAAAATATGCGAAAGACTCACGAAAGATTGCCGAAAAACAAATCGCTACTGAACTAACGTAAGGCTACCGAAACATTGTTTAAATGAAGTCAGCGACAGAATCACGATAGGCTACCAAAAAAATATCGCTACCGAAGAGCAACGCTGACACTTTGCGAAAGACAGACGAAAGTCTACCAAAAAACAAGCGAAATTGGTAAGCACTGGCTACGGAAAATAGGATTTTCAACGGGTATTCGGGGGACAGTGATAATTCACATACGTGATGCGGAAATGAAATGTGAGCGTGAAATGTACTCTCGGCAAATGTGAATTCACGCAACATCTGCCACGTTGTCTAATGTACATAACGCGGGTTGGTAATTAAAAGCTGTCTCCCAGTGATTCGGGAAGCTACAGATACTGGATTTACAACGAATAGTAAGGGTCAGAATCATGCGTCGTGAAAGCTGTGCAGAAGACAGTCAAAATCCTACCGAAAACATTGCCTGCGACCCTGGACAAATATGCGGAAATTGAATTCGACAGATGCGGACAACATTTTCGTTTGAACAGTTTTCCGAGCGAAAATACGACGTTCACACTTTTTCATACTTCTGGCACGGTGAATACATCACGCAGAACGTGTATGATCCATTGCATAAATATGTTTCAGTTGGAGAATTTTGATTTTGTACTCAGCCAGCCACCTACATACCTACACATTTTACCCCCCTAATATCCCTATCGTCACGCTACGCTTCACACGGGAATACAGCTGGTGAGTGACTCTTGTTTCGATTTTTGAATTTGCATGTGAGCGACATGGCCATCATGCAAGCAACGTGTGCACCATGCTTGCATGTGAGACAGCAACATTTGAAAATGCTGACTGGCTCTTTTGTTTCAACGTCACATGTATTGAAGCAGCATACAGACACAAAGCCTTGGCAAAAGCTGACGGCAAAATTTATTGTTGGAGGTGTGGCATATCTGCTTTCAGTTCATGGCTGATAACTTGAGGGGCTAGGAGAAAGAGGAGATTTTTCGCAGGTGCTTGGTCTCTAGGCAGACTCGGTGGCCTTTAATGACATGGTTCTAAATATGTGTTGCTGCATGTGCAACAGCCATGCCAACTCTGGCTGCTGCCGGGGGTATGGACCTTAATGACCTGCCTTTTGCTGGATCTGCTGGATCACCTGCCCTTGCTGGATATTATGACAGCCATGGTTACGTAGGCATCTGCTGTGACATGGTCCAGGGCTGGGAGGCCTACATCCACACGAGCAGCGGCAAGGTCCGCTTTGCCTGGTACGGCAATCGTCACGCAGCAGCCCTTGGCTACAACAAGTTTGCGGTTATCTACAACATGATAGATCTGAATGACCTGACGCCCGAGGCGCTGCAAGCTGCCGGGGAGGAGGAGGATGGGCCGGGGTGGGGCTGCTGTGCGCCGGATGCGGCATGACCGTTTGATGCATCTGTACAACCTGGAGGTGCAGCGGCTGACTTCACCCGTTCTGTGCCCTCAGAAACATGCCAGCCAATATGGGAGGTTTGACTCGGCAGCAGATCTTATGCTAGCTGGGGAATGCATCGGCCCGGCTGTTGGCGCTCATGAGCTTACCCCCTACTGTGCGAGGGATGTTGAATGAGCGGGCCCTCAACAGCTATGCCTTGGAGGGGCTGTTCGGAGCAAAACATGAGGGTTGCAGGTTCAAGCCGGGGGCGGATGTGACGGATAGTGCCTTGAGCGGCATCGCCTGGGTCTCTGGGCAGGTGGCGATGCCTGAGGCTGAGCGCGGGCACAAGCTGCCTGACGAGGACTACAGCCGGTTGTACCCTCAGGCCTTCAATGCTCCAAACACCATCGCATGGAGCATGGCTGGGGTGTATACAGCCAACCAGCAGAAACACAGGCTCATTATCAGCCATGCATCGACAGCCGCAGCCTTGGCCAAGAAGACGACTGTGAGGGAGATCTTCAAGATTAAGTGTGGCAGCAGCTAGGCAGATAGGTAGTTGCGTCTCTTATGGTGCCTTCTTTGAGTGGCTCATACATGTATGCATGCTCTCATGAGGTTGGTACTGATACCGCATGTTGGCAGCCTGGCAGTGGCTCTGGCTGCATATTTCACTTAGAATAGGCATATGCATTAACTTTGAACCCTGTTGAATTTATGTTGCACCTCTGACAATGGGCATTGCACTGTGCCTACAAGCTTGCTTGCTGCCTTGCAGGCAACAAGAGGGCCAACGACGCATCACTCTAACAGCTGCCCCAGCTGCCCACCTGAGGCATACATTTACATATTATTATACTTTGTTATTAAACAAAGCATTAGACACGCAATCCGGATCGTTTTTTTGGGTCGCGCCGTGTTTTCGGTCGCAGTCGACTCCATGGTTGGCGCCTTAATAGCCCACGGAAGACACGACGGGCGTCCAGGATTTAAATTATTCAAAAAGGAAACGAAACATAAATTTTTTTCCTGGTCAATTCTTCAATGGGGTTAGGCGCCAACCTGGGCCTCGAACCTCCCTGTTTTGGGGGACGGGTCCGCCCCCGTAAGTGACAGGCCCCTTGGGTGCGCAGTAGTTTCCAGGTAACAATGAACAAGTCACGCGCTAGCGTGCGTCTGATTCATTCGGCATTGCTTCATTGATTACTGAGCGTGTACTGTTCTTTCAGACGTCAAACTTTGCTTTTGAGTTGACAGTAAGTAGTGGTTTCAAGTGCTGCGCGAAGTTGACTTAAGGATTAAAAGCGTTGCGCGGACCTTAATTTATGTCTTTCGGACAACCTACGAGAAAGAGATTTTTGAAAAAAATTAGATTGCTCGGCGTTATGGATTTTTTTCCTACCTTAAACCAGATAGGGTCCGCGCACCCCTGTTGAGAACGAATACATCAAATTCGTTGAGTAGGCAAAAAGTACCCTACTCCGCGCACGCGCAGCCGATATTTTTGATGTTTTTTTGTTTGCTTTATCTTGCAGTCAGTCCACAACACTAAATTAAACACCACACTTTCAGTCAATCGTACATCAACTCCGCACAGCTATTTCAGCCACTACATATAGTGAACTCAATCAAAAACCTAGTCAGGTGCGGAAAAAGTACTCCATGCACCCCCAGACTAGGGCCATATACCTGGTATTTTTTATCATGCTTTGACTGAATGTCTGAAACAGAGTAGGCTCGCGACCTTGGTTTGAGTTTTTGGTGTCATGATGGTGTCAATTTGCAAATGAAACGCAATGTTCCCGAGCTCCCACCTTATTGCGCCATCACCACAACACATCAGCATCAATATCAATGATACTAGGACAAAGGTAGAGTAACACCATCCTGCATCGACTCACCTCCACATCACAGTCCCGCAAGATCCACGGCAACACCATGTCTGCTGGTCTCATGGCATAGTTAGTCCGATGATGAAGTGCATGGAACTCTAACTCCAGAACCTGCATACATGAATTAAACAATGGCATATCACTGAGGAACGGAAGGTTTGTGACTAAAACATACCACCATTGCAACAACACAGCATCTCCCCTCAACCTTAAATCGCCCTTGTTGCTATCCGACCCTTGGCCCACATTGTACTAACATCAAACCAGCACGCAATGCCCGACGTGATCAGTCGCCTCATGACCATGTACTCAGCACCTTCAATGTCCATGCGGACATATAAGAAGTCCTGGAGGGCAATGCGGAGGGGGATTAGGGGGCAACTAGTAATAAGAAGGGGGCAATCAGTCATAGTGGGGTAGCAAGTTTTCTACAAACAAACATTGATCTTATGGCAATGAAGTGCACACAACAACAGGGTTGTAACGGTCGTCAGCCATACAGTCGTTTTCTGGCCAGCCAAGCATTTATTTTTATTAGGCTGCGATATATGGCATAAGGTAAAAAGCAATAAACATGTATTTTAACTTTTTTATCCCACTCAATTCCATCGACCAGTCGAACAACGTCACCAAGGGGGAAGAGAGGGAGGGAGAGAGGTAGAAAGAAGGGGAGAAAGAGTGGAAAGAAAGGGGTGGTGTGCAAGCACTCATCAAGGAGGCAGTTACCCGTCATGTTACCCTGCTACTCACCCTACGACTCATCAACATTACGATTTCCTAGGGGCAAATTAGGGGTCGGCAATGTCATTTATATGCCCTCGGATATAAATTACATAATCCTTATGTAAACATTACATTATACATTATGAGGAAAAAGTTGCCAGAATTTCACTAGTTTGGGGGTGTGGGTCCGTCTTGATGAGTGCATTCAGAATATGCAGCTATAACTCGCCCCATCTAAGAAAGCTAGATCCTAAAACCAATGAAAACACAAATTAAATCACACGGTTCGCGGATTTGCGGGCCTGAGCCCTAAGAAGTTAACCAGTTCAGTCAAACCAGGACTACCGTGACTACTTATTGTCACACAAAGTAGCCCCCAGCACGCCAAGGGCCGATAGGTGCTTTGTTGTTCATCTTCAGGAAGGACATCTTGCTGGTGATGACGAACATTGCCATTTCGCGCTCGAACTTTGCCAGCTGGGCCCCCCTAACGATGTGGCCTGTGCTGGTCTGCGCCTTGCTACTCTTGATCGGGCTAGGATCCAGGGAAGACGGGCTTGCATGAGCTTCGGCAGACTTTCTGGGGCTTTTGCGGGTAGCCTTCAGCGCCGCGCATGAGCCTGAATGTGCCTTGACAGTAACAGCTGGGTGGCACTGCGTCAAATTCTGCATGCAGCCTTTGCGCTGTTGGGAACAGCTCTGCGCGCCTGTAGACTGCTCGCCCATCACGCAGATGTATTTGATGTTCCAAGATCGCGGTATCCTGTTCATTTTGGTCAGCAATTGCTCGGGCGTCCACACACCGCCATGGTACAGTTGCTTGTCATCCCCCTGAGGTATTGATCGTTTTAACTGTTTCTAAGGAGGCGATCCAGACAGTTACTGTAAAGCGTTGGATGCAAACGCGAGCACTTCTCTTAGAAATACCTGACAGCAACTAAAAAACCGTATTTTCACGTTTGTAACGTCGATTTTCGGGGTTTTTTCGAATTAATAACCTTAACATGATATGAGCAGGTATTGATTATAATTTATAATATAATTTATATAATGTTCAGTTTATATAATCTTCATATAAAATTGACGACCCTACAAATAATCGATTCCACCTCAGCTGCCAAAGCTTTCCCTTTCGCGACGTGCTTTTAAACATGTCTGACGATAACAGCATCATATCTGTGAGTTCTAACGATTCTTGAGCCAAACGTGCCAAACGCCAACGCTTCGAATTAGGCCGGAAGACAACGCAAACAAGAATCAGCAACTTTTTAGTAGCAAGCGGGCCTTAAACGTTTGATGCTCTCGCTGGAACAAAATGTCTCATGTCGCCACCCCAAAATTGGCTGAGGCGGCTGAGGGGGCAGCAACAAAGGGGGCAGTTGCAGGGCCCTTGGCGGCAGCTGCAGCGTGGAGGGAGGCAGCTACAGGCCAGAGGAGGCAGCAGATGAAGCAGCAGCGCGCTTTGAGGGGCGCTTTGAGAAACCCTTTGTGCCTTGTAGCGAGAGGATTTGTAGATGTTGCAATCTTAAATGTCGGGAGGATGAGCTTCACATGATTTACTGCCCATTCCATACAGACCTTCGTTTTCAATTTAAGCTTACCTTCCATAATTTCCTAGAGGACGAGGATGAGGCCATGAAACGGTACGCAAATGGAGTGTGGGGCAAACTAAATGCAGCAGATTCTGCATATGTGTTCCGGAAGAAGTTTGGTTGTTTTATCTTTCAGTGTATGATGAAAAGAGAGAATCATCTCAAAACTTTGTCAAATTTCCTGTCTTCCCCCTAACTCTCTAGGTGGTGCTCAATCGAACTCTTTTACACCCACGTCATGTTTTATGGCTGGGGCTTATCTTCTGCACTATGGGCTTCATTCCCACGCCACTGTCGTGGTTGTGTGCTAGTTGCTTGCCCAGGGGATCACTGGTTTTCGTTTAATGTCCTAGTGTATCAAGTGTTGTACCGGTTTACGGGCACATGTCCCATGCATCAAGTGTGATGCTCTGTTGGACTGTAAAAACTTCACAGCGGTGTCAAGGGAGGCAATTGCAGCCAAATGTGTGAGCGGTGTAGCAGACTAGCAGTGCAGACACTAGCAAATTTCACCTCTTTCACTGACTGTCTGCCTTAGTGATTGGATACCAGTTGTCTACATGTATCAAATGATTCGGGGCAACTGACTAGGACAATTGGCCGTATTCTAAGCTTTTCAGTGAAGAATTACAAGCATGCACCACATGATGTCTCTGAGGTTGGGCACGGCATGCTCATGCTTTTCAAAAAGCCCGGATTCTAGCAAATTGCAGGTGTTTAACCATCCCTCAGTGACAAAGGCTGCAAGAAACTCACTTTGGGGTCAATGTTCTCCTTGAACCATTTGGCCAGATCCACCGTCATAACAGTGAACACCTACATGTGTGGAAGAGGAGGAGAGGAAGGGTGGGGGCTGGTTTCAGTATATTGTTTTCAGACAGCGATGAAATCAAGACTACTGTTGAACCGGTTTTGCTCCAATTAATTGATGTTGGGGTGCGTATACAACAATAATTAACATTGGGTGTTGCGCAGCCAGTCTGTCATGGGCAAAAAAAGTTAAAAGTGGGCGTGGCCGGGGAGTGGGAGGGATTTACATTGAGGGAAGGGGTAAAATACTTTGCGCTAGGACGCAACTGGCTGATTCCGCATCGGTTCAATTATCCCTACAAAAGTCTGATCAAATAGTCAAAAATTATACTACTGGTGAATCAGATGAGTGCTGCCTAACAGTGTTGCTCAGACCTCCTCTTCCTCCTCCTCCCCGGCATCCACTAGGCATCAACACGAGATCAAACATGTTTCTTTTATTGAATTGACTGTATGCAATTTTGCACGGAGTTTATTTACGGCAGAGGAGCCCTGAAAGCCCTGTAGTAAGCGCTACGCGCACCTGTAAGCGGCCCTGTAAGCGCCCTGTAAGCGCCCTGTAAGCGCCCTGTAAGCGCCCTGTAAGCGCTACGCGCACCTGTAAACGGCCCTGTAAGCGCTACGCGCACCTGAATAGTTAAACAAATAAACCTATTATATATATATATATATATATATCTATATATAACCCTATCACTACTCTTTTACAAATACTGCATTGCGCGAAGTGAGATGCATACTTCGCCAACGCAGAGTTTTTCAGGAAATGTGCAAAATAGGGGTGCTCAGACCCTTTATGGTTCTACGGTATACCGTTCAATGTTCCCAGTGGTACTTCGTGATTGTATTTGTCTACACCCACGCGGTTTGCGTCTAAAGATATGATGGGATACAGGTGGGATACAGATGGGATAAAGATTTGACATTACGCAGTGCCTCAGGAGTGCAATTATACCGGTACATATTTATGTGGACAATGCAATGTATATGTTACCACCCTTAAGCCTTCAAATAGAGGCCAGACATAGAGAACATGAAGGAAAGCTAGAAAGAGAAGCTAAGAAGGAAGTGGATGACGATGCCATCAAAAACAAAGGCGAAAGACACTATCTATTCCCCTCTTCAACTCAAGCCCCCCTTTTGTGTTCCACCTACTTGTGGGCGGGAGGCGATATCACATACGCAGACATACATTTTCTTTGACAACATACACTTAGAAGTGAGGGCCTAATCACATTGGACAGTATCTGTACTTCCAAGCCCCCAACACAGGGTAACCTTATTTCTGACTTGAGTTTGGATTTCCATGATTCCCACTTGATAGTCCACTTTCATATATGTAAAACCAGGGGGTAGAACACAGCACATGAGGCATTATTTGCTATTCCGCACAATACCTTATTGTTATGTGTTCCCAAGATTCCAAGGCCGGTACACCTTGTTTTGTATTATTGCCTTATTTATTACTGGTATTGTGCCAAGGACTTTCACGGCGATGCACGCAGTTTGTTTCTACCATTCCCATGCAACCTGCTGGTTCCCTCTAGGATAGTCTACCTCACCCTCTAGGATAATCACCCGCCGCACCTTCCTCCGCACATCAAGGACAGCCAACCCTTCACCCCTCCAGGATAACTCTTTCACTGTCCTTATTGAAAGTCACCCCTCCCTCAGCTTAAGGTATTCATCTTCCCCTTTACCAAACACAAGTGCCCTATACCTTTGATAAAGCGTTGTTGAAGGCTCCTTCAGCCATCAGGCTGGATGCCTCATCATTTGTGTTGCGAGTGAAATTCATCGCAGTCTCAGAGGTCCATGCAGGCCGCTTTATGGTGGTGCATCCGTGCGCCTTTAAGCAACAATATGGTGTCAATGCAATTGAGTGAAGTTCTTTGCGGTCTCGGAGGGAGGTCCAAGCTGACCCCTAGATCATGGTATAGTCATCAGCCATGCTGTACGAACAGAATAAAACAAACAATATTGTTCTTCACTTTTCCCCAGATTCCAGAAAGCTGATGGTTAGTCACTTCATTGCAGCACTTCCACACACTTTGTACTGCATGTAATAGAAAACACTATGCTTACAACTACTATTTCACAAGCTAATACTCCAATCAAGACTTTTCTTGTCACCGGAAATGTTCTCTAATGGCACTAACCCTAACCCCAGGACCGTGAACTGCTGTGTCCATATATCTTTCCTCCTACTTGTCTTTCCTTGAGCCTACTACACTCAACCCTACACCCCGCAAGCTGATTTGATATTGCTTACCTCTGCCACCAGATCCAAGGCCGGAAACAGGTGTGGCTGAGGCTCGAACATAAAGCAGGAGGGTAGCAAGGGCTGCCCGGTGTTGACAACATCCTTCTTGGCCAAAAGCATTTTCGCGTCGGTCCACTGACCATGGTTGGCGCCAATCTCAATGAACACAACCCGCTGACCCGCGTTGGGGTGTTTATGAGCTGTAGAGACTGCATACATGTGGTTTATACATATAACAGTGGACTTCGTCACTTTGTGTACGTGAAGTTAAGCACAACCACTATCACAATGGCGTCACTATTCAGTTTTGTCTGCGTTTTGATTCAATCTCAATCGACAGTGCACAGGGTGGGGTTGGAAGAGCCTGCTTGCGTTTGCATGTACTATAAGACTATAAGTAAAATTTCTTACTTAACTTTGTTTTGTGATAATCTTGAGATAAATATAAGAAACATAGTAAACTAGTTCAGTTGGAGGCGCATCGGTCGTATGGTCGTTAGATACTGGTGCATTAGGTGCATTCATGTTGACGCATGCTATGATAGACGTGCGGTTCCCCTCACCTGTGGCGCCATGTGGAAGAGTTGCAGACAGTGCCAGGGAGATGATCAACATAATGCGGGCACACGCTCTGGTCTTGCCGATGCTGATAAGTGCACATTTGTCATCCATGTTGTTGCACCTTATGTCACATGCCCCTTGCAGGCATGGCCTTTCGATAATTAGATGCAAAAGCGGGCAAGATAAGATAAGCTACAACAATTTCATGCAGGGGGCGTCGGTGTGGTGGCGTATATGGAAGCATATTGCAGGACGGGCATTACCGAGACAGGGATCGCCTGTATAGCGTACGGGTGCAAACGCACGAGACAGACAGGACATATGCATCACTGGTATGACGATATTTATTAGGTTGCTTAATATTCATCAAACATGGGTCGGACAACGGGCTCGTGTCACTGTGGATTGACAAGGTAAGCGAAAGCATGGCTGCCACACGATAGCAGATCTTGATGACTCAACTAGAAAAGCTTACTCACTTGCAAAGTAGGCTGGGGCTACGCTGCGTGTAAATGTAGTGGATGCAAAGTTTTTAGTAGATTAAGAAAAGAAAAGAGAACGCCGATGCGGCGTGAGTTTGGGGAGTACAGGTTCTCCCGCGCGCCCCGACCGAAGTCGGGCTACGGAGCGGGGCTCCCAGACCGGCGTTCACACCCCGCCCCGACCCAGCGCTACACCGAGCCCACACCTTTCGCGTGGGGCCTGGGGGCTGGGGGGGGCAGAATTCGCGTGGCGTGGCGTGCCTGACGTGTAGGCTTGGTTTGGCTTCGCGTGTGGCGTGTCGACCCTGCTGAAGTCGGTTCGTCGGGGCGCGGGTGTCGGTGTCACTGAAGGTCGTCGTCGTCGTCGCTGTATTCTTTCTTATGTAGCTGTAATACCTATCATGCTTTTTATAATTACGTGGATAGGAGAGATATCGAGGAGAGTCAATTTGAACATCTTCAGCAAGCATCTTCAACATCTTCACGCTACCTTTACGAGCTGAAGTGTGCATGGAAATTATATCAAGCAGCATAACGGTTACCAGTTCTACATATGGCAGTACCCGTGCATGCGACACCCGTGCGCGTAGCACCTGCACATGGCTGGTTCATGCATGGAAATTTGGGGATGGCATACCATAGTACAAACATGGTTTGATAATTTCATCAGTAAAACAGCTTCACGTTTATATTCCCCCTTGGTAGGCCATTACATGGTGGGTTGTCACACACCTCCCCTCTTCATTTAGTAAGACCTGCTTCTGTATGTTGAACACTAAATGATTTGCACATGATTAATGGTGCCCTGGAGGTTTGGATGCCTTGCCAACCCACTCACTTCAGCATACAGAACGAATGCATAATTCTGCAAGAAGATGATTATTCTGGGCTGCTGTTCACACCAGGGCTTCTTTGCTGCCCTGGCTTTCACACTTGCTGGACTGCAAATATTTCTTGACATCCTGGTAGAGCACAATCATGTGCATATGCAGGTATATTTATTATGCCAGGGCTCACTGTTAAGAGTGAAAACAGGGAGTGACTGGCTGGGCTTGAGGAGCAGCATTATTCTGGGCTGCTGTACACACCGGGGCTTCTTTGCTGCCCTGGCTTTCACACTTGCTGGACTGCAAATATTTCTTGACATCCTGGTAGAGCACAATCATGTGCATATGCAGGTATATTTATTATGCCAGGGCTCACTGTTAAGAGTGAAAACAGGGAGTGACTGGCTGGGCTTGAGGAGCAGCATTATTCTGGGCTGCTGTTCACACCAGGGCTTCTTTGCTGCCCTGGCCTCCACACTTGCTGGACTGCAAATATTTCTTGGCATCCTGGTAGAGCACAATCATGTGCATCTGCAGGTATATTTATAATGTCAGGGCTCACTGTTAAGAGTGAAAACAGGGAGTTACTGGTTAGGCTTGAGGAGCAGCATTATTCTGGGCTGCTGTTCATCTTCCAAAAAGACCATTAGCGAAGCTAAAAAGCAGGCCATAAGATTTTGCATGGGATTCTTATTAAGATTTTGCTTAATCTTAGGGGGTTCCCAAACAAAAATAAGATAGTCTTGTAGCGATTTCGAAGATTTTGCATGATTCGCTGCTTCTGATCGGGACTTTCCCAAGGGAAATCTTCTGCATGGTCTTTTAGCCCCCCCCTGCTCAAATGGCTTCCGCTCCAAGAACAGAAGATTGTGTTGGTTGCAAACGCTGTGAAACAGCATGCCCAACAGATGTTTTAAGCGTTCGAGTTTATTTAGGAAGCCGACCATGCATATTTTTTACCCAAGAAGACCATGTAGCCCGTGTCCCTGACCCCCCCTCCCCTCCCCTACCCCCCCTTCTTTGCTGCCCTGGCTTTCACACTTGCTGGACTGCAAATATTTCTTGGCATCCTGGTAGAGCACAATCATGTGCATCTGCAGGTATGTTCATTATGCCAGGGCTCACTGTTAAGAGTGAAAATAGGGAGTGATTGGCTAGGCTTGAGGAGCAGCATTATTCTGGGCTGCTGTTCACACCAGGGCTTCTTTGCTGCCCTGGCTTTCACACTTGCTGGGCTGCAAATATTTCTTGACATCCTGGTAGAGCACAATCATGTGCATCTGCAGGTATATTCATTATGCCAGGGCTCACTGTTAAGAGTGAAAACAGGGAGTGACTGGCTGGGCTTGAGGAGTAACATTATTCTGGGCTGCTGTTCACACCAGGGTTTCTTTGCTGCCCTGGCTTTCACACTTGCTGGACTGCAAATATTTCTTGACATCCTGGTAGAGCACAATCATGTGCATATGCAGGTATGTTAATTATGCCAGGGCTCACTGTTAAGAGTGAAAACAGGGAGTGACTGGTTGGGCTTGAGGAGCAGCATTATTCTGGGCTGCTGTACACACCGGGGCTTCTTTGCTGCCCTGGCTTTCACACTTGCTGGACTGCAAATATTTCTTGACATCCTGGTAGAGCACAATCATGTGCATATGCAGGTATATTTATTATGCCAGGGCTCACTGTTAAGAGTGAAAACAGGGAGTGACTGGCTGGGCTTGAGGAGCAGCATTATTCTGGGCTGCTGTTCACACCAGGGCTTCTTTGCTGCCCTGGCCTCCACACTTGCTGGACTGCAAATATTTCTTGGCATCCTGGTAGAGCACAATCATGTGCATCTGCAGGTATATTTATAATGTCAGGGCTCACTGTTAAGAGTGAAAACAGGGAGTTACTGGTTAGGCTTGAGGAGCAGCATTATTCTGGGCTGCTGTTCATCTTCCAAAAAGACCATTAGCGAAGCTAAAAAGCAGGCCATAAGATTTTGCATGGGATTCTTATTAAGATTTTGCTTAATCTTAGGGGGTTCCCAAACAAAAATAAGATAGTCTTGTAGCGATTTCGAAGATTTTGCATGATTCGCTGCTTCTGATCGGGACTTTCCCAAGGGAAATCTGCTGCATGGTCTTTTAGCCCCCCCCTGCTCAAATGGCTTCCGCTCCAAGAACAGAAGATTGTGTTGGTTGCAAACGCTGTGAAACAGCATGCCCAACAGATGTTTTAAGCGTTCGAGTTTATTTAGGAAGCCGACCATGCATATTTTTTACCCAAGAAGACCATGTAGCCCGTGTCCCTGACCCCCCCTCCCCTCCCCTACCCCCCCTTCTTTGCTGCCCTGGCTTTCACACTTGCTGGACTGCAAATATTTCTTGGCATCCTGGTAGAGCACAATCATGTGCATCTGCAGGTATGTTCATTATGCCAGGGCTCACTGTTAAGAGTGAAAATAGGGAGTGATTGGCTAGGCTTGAGGAGCAGCATTATTCTGGGCTGCTGTTCACACCAGGGCTTCTTTGCTGCCCTGGCTTTCACACTTGCTGGGCTGCAAATATTTCTTGACATCCTGGTAGAGCACAATCATGTGCATCTGCAGGTATATTCATTATGCCAGGGCTCACTGTTAAGAGTGAAAACAGGGAGTGACTGGCTGGGCTTGAGGAGTAACATTATTCTGGGCTGCTGTTCACACCAGGGTTTCTTTGCTGCCCTGGCTTTCACACTTGCTGGACTGCAAATATTTCTTGACATCCTGGTAGAGCACAATCATGTGCATATGCAGGTATGTTAATTATGCCAGGGCTCACTGTTAAGAGTGAAAACAGGGAGTGACTGGTTGGGCTTGAGGAGCAGCATTATTCTGGGCTGCTGTACACACCGGGGCTTCTTTGCTGCCCTGGCTTTCACACTTGCTGGACTGCAAATATTTCTTGACATCCTGGTAGAGCACAATCATGTGCATATGCAGGTATATTTATTATGCCAGGGCTCACTGTTAAGAGTGAAAACAGGGAGTGACTGGCTGGGCTTGAGGAGCAGCATTATTCTGGGCTGCTGTTCACACCAGGGCTTCTTTGCTGCCCTGGCCTCCACACTTGCTGGACTGCAAATATTTCTTGGCATCCTGGTAGAGCACAATCATGTGCATCTGCAGGTATATTTATAATGTCAGGGCTCACTGTTAAGAGTGAAAACAGGGAGTTACTGGTTAGGCTTGAGGAGCAGCATTATTCTGGGCTGCTGTTCATCTTCCAAAAAGACCATTAGCGAAGCTAAAAAGCAGGCCATAAGATTTTGCATGGGATTCTTATTAAGATTTTGCTTAATCTTAGGGGGTTCCCAAACAAAAATAAGATAGTCTTGTAGCGATTTCGAAGATTTTGCATGATTCGCTGCTTCTGATCGGGACTTTCCCAAGGGAAATCTGCTGCATGGTCTTTTAGCCCCCCCCTGCTCAAATGGCTTCCGCTCCAAGAACAGAAGATTGTGTTGGTTGCAAACGCTGTGAAACAGCATGCCCAACAGATGTTTTAAGCGTTCGAGTTTATTTAGGAAGCCGACCATGCATATTTTTTACCCAAGAAGACCATGTAGCCCGTGTCCCTGACCCCCCCTCCCCTCCCCTACCCCCCCTTCTTTGCTGCCCTGGCTTTCACACTTGCTGGACTGCAAATATTTCTTGACATCCTGGTAGAGCACAATCATGTGCATCTGCAGGTATGTTCATTATGCCAGGGCTCACTGTTAAGAGTGAAAATAGGGAGTGATTGGCTAGGCTTGAGGAGCAGCATTATTCTGGGCTGCTGTTCACACCAGGGCTTCTTTGCTGCCCTGGCTTTCACACTTGCTGGGCTGCAAATATTTCTTGACATCCTGGTAGAGCACAATCATGTGCATCTGCAGGTATATTCATTATGCCAGGGCTCACTGTTAAGAGTGAAAACAGGGAGTGACTGGCTGGGCTTGAGGAGTAACATTATTCTGGGCTGCTGTTCACACCAGGGTTTCTTTGCTGCCCTGGCTTTCACACTTGCTGGACTGCAAATATTTCTTGACATCCTGGTAGAGCACAATCATGTGCATCTGCAGGTATATTTATAATGTCAGGGCTCACTGTTAAGAGTGAAAACAGGGAGTGACTGGCTGGGCTTGAGGAGCAGCATTATTCTGGGCTGCTGTTCACACCAGGGCTTCTTTGCTGCCCTGGCTTTCACACTTGCTGGACTGCAAATATTTCTTGACATCCTGGTAGAGCACAATCATGTGCATATGCAGGTATATTTATTATGCCAGGGCTCACTGTTAAGAGTGAAAACAGGGAGTGACTGGCTGGGCTTGAGGAGCAGCATTATTCTGGGCTGCTGTACACACCGGGGCTTCTTTGCTGCCCTGGCTTTCACACTTGCTGGACTGCAAATATTTCTTGACATCCTGGTAGAGCACAATCATGTGCATATGCAGGTATATTTATTATGCCAGGGCTCACTGTTAAGAGTGAAAACAGGGAGTGACTGGCTGGGCTTGAGGAGCAGCATTATTCTGGGCTGCTGTTCACACCAGGGCTTCTTTGCTGCCCTGGCCTCCACACTTGCTGGACTGCAAATATTTCTTGGCATCCTGGTAGAGCACAATCATGTGCATCTGCAGGTATATTTATAATGTCAGGGCTCACTGTTAAGAGTGAAAACAGGGAGTTACTGGTTAGGCTTGAGGAGCAGCATTATTCTGGGCTGCTGTTCATCTTCCAAAAAGACCATTAGCGAAGCTAAAAAGCAGGCCATAAGATTTTGCATGGGATTCTTATTAAGATTTTGCTTAATCTTAGGGGGTTCCCAAACAAAAATAAGATAGTCTTGTAGCGATTTCGAAGATTTTGCATGATTCGCTGCTTCTGATCGGGACTTTCCCAAGGGAAATCTTCTGCATGGTCTTTTAGCCCCCCCCTGCTCAAATGGCTTCCGCTCCAAGAACAGAAGATTGTGTTGGTTGCAAACGCTGTGAAACAGCATGCCCAACAGATGTTTTAAGCGTTCGAGTTTATTTAGGAAGCCGACCATGCATATTTTTTACCCAAGAAGACCATGTAGCCCGTGTCCCTGACCCCCCCTCCCCTCCCCTACCCCCCCTTCTTTGCTGCCCTGGCTTTCACACTTGCTGGACTGCAAATATTTCTTGACATCCTGGTAGAGCACAATCATGTGCATCTGCAGGTATGTTCATTATGCCAGGGCTCACTGTTAAGAGTGAAAATAGGGAGTGATTGGCTAGGCTTGAGGAGCAGCATTATTCTGGGCTGCTGTTCACACCAGGGCTTCTTTGCTGCCCTGGCTTTCACACTTGCTGGGCTGCAAATATTTCTTGACATCCTGGTAGAGCACAATCATGTGCATCTGCAGGTATATTCATTATGCCAGGGCTCACTGTTAAGAGTGAAAACAGGGAGTGACTGGCTGGGCTTGAGGAGTAACATTATTCTGGGCTGCTGTTCACACCAGGGTTTCTTTGCTGCCCTGGCTTTCACACTTGCTGGACTGCAAATATTTCTTGACATCCTGGTAGAGCACAATCATGTGCATATGCAGGTATGTTAATTATGCCAGGGCTCACTGTTAAGAGTGAAAACAGGGAGTGACTGGTTGGGCTTGAGGAGCAGCATTATTCTGGGCTGCTGTACACACCGGGGCTTCTTTGCTGCCCTGGCTTTCACACTTGCTGGACTGCAAATATTTCTTGACATCCTGGTAGAGCACAATCATGTGCATATGCAGGTATATTTATTATGCCAGGGCTCACTGTTAAGAGTGAAAACAGGGAGTGACTGGCTGGGCTTGAGGAGCAGCATTATTCTGGGCTGCTGTTCACACCAGGGCTTCTTTGCTGCCCTGGCCTCCACACTTGCTGGACTGCAAATATTTCTTGGCATCCTGGTAGAGCACAATCATGTGCATCTGCAGGTATATTTATAATGTCAGGGCTCACTGTTAAGAGTGAAAACAGGGAGTTACTGGTTAGGCTTGAGGAGCAGCATTATTCTGGGCTGCTGTTCATCTTCCAAAAAGACCATTAGCGAAGCTAAAAAGCAGGCCATAAGATTTTGCATGGGATTCTTATTAAGATTTTGCTTAATCTTAGGGGGTTCCCAAACAAAAATAAGATAGTCTTGTAGCGATTTCGAAGATTTTGCATGATTCGCTGCTTCTGATCGGGACTTTCCCAAGGGAAATCTTCTGCATGGTCTTTTAGCCCCCCCCTGCTCAAATGGCTTCAGCTCCAAGAACAGAAGATTGTGTTGGTTGCAAACGCTGTGAAACAGCATGCCCAACAGATGTTTTAAGCGTTCGAGTTTATTTAGGAAGCCGACCATGCATATTTTTTACCCAAGAAGACCATGTAGCCCGTGTCCCTGACCCCCCCTCCCCTCCCCTACCCCCCCTTCTTTGCTGCCCTGGCTTTCACACTTGCTGGACTGCAAATATTTCTTGACATCCTGGTAGAGCACAATCATGTGCATCTGCAGGTATGTTCATTATGCCAGGGCTCACTGTTAAGAGTGAAAATAGGGAGTGATTGGCTAGGCTTGAGGAGCAGCATTATTCTGGGCTGCTGTTCACACCAGGGCTTCTTTGCTGCCCTGGCTTTCACACTTGCTGGGCTGCAAATATTTCTTGACATCCTGGTAGAGCACAATCATGTGCATCTGCAGGTATATTCATTATGCCAGGGCTCACTGTTAAGAGTGAAAACAGGGAGTGACTGGCTGGGCTTGAGGAGTAACATTATTCTGGGCTGCTGTTCACACCAGGGTTTCTTTGCTGCCCTGGCTTTCACACTTGCTGGACTGCAAATATTTCTTGACATCCTGGTAGAGCACAATCATGTGCATCTGCAGGTATATTTATAATGTCAGGGCTCACTGTTAAGAGTGAAAACAGGGAGTGACTGGCTGGGCTTGAGGAGCAGCATTATTCTGGGCTGCTGTTCACACCAGGGTTTCTTTGCTGCCCTGGCTTTCACACTTGCTGGACTGCAAATATTTCTTGACATCCTGGTAGAGCACAATCATGTGCATATGCAGGTATATTTATTATGCCAGGGCTCACTGTTAAGAGTGAAAACAGGGAGTGACTGGCTGGGCTTGAGGAGCAGCATTATTCTGGGCTGCTGTACACACCGGGGCTTCTTTGCTGCCCTGGCTTTCACACTTGCTGGACTGCAAATATTTCTTGACATCCTGGTAGAGCACAATCATGTGCATATGCAGGTATATTTATTATGCCAGGGCTCACTGTTAAGAGTGAAAACAGGGAGTGACTGGCTGGGCTTGAGGAGCAGCATTATTCTGGGCTGCTGTTCACACCAGGGCTTCTTTGCTGCCCTGGCCTCCACACTTGCTGGACTGCAAATATTTCTTGGCATCCTGGTAGAGCACAATCATGTGCATCTGCAGGTATATTTATAATGTCAGGGCTCACTGTTAAGAGTGAAAACAGGGAGTTACTGGTTAGGCTTGAGGAGCAGCATTATTCTGGGCTGCTGTTCATCTTCCAAAAAGACCATTAGCGAAGCTAAAAAGCAGGCCATAAGATTTTGCATGGGATTCTTATTAAGATTTTGCTTAATCTTAGGGGGTTCCCAAACAAAAATAAGATAGTCTTGTAGCGATTTCGAAGATTTTGCATGATTCGCTGCTTCTGATCGGGACTTTCCCAAGGGAAATCTGCTGCATGGTCTTTTAGCCCCCCCCTGCTCAAATGGCTTCCGCTCCAAGAACAGAAGATTGTGTTGGTTGCAAACGCTGTGAAACAGCATGCCCAACAGATGTTTTAAGCGTTCGAGTTTATTTAGGAAGCCGACCATGCATATTTTTTACCCAAGAAGACCATGTAGCCCGTGTCCCTGACCCCCCCTCCCCTCCCCTACCCCCCCTTCTTTGCTGCCCTGGCTTTCACACTTGCTGGACTGCAAATATTTCTTGACATCCTGGTAGAGCACAATCATGTGCATCTGCAGGTATGTTCATTATGCCAGGGCTCACTGTTAAGAGTGAAAATAGGGAGTGATTGGCTAGGCTTGAGGAGCAGCATTATTCTGGGCTGCTGTTCACACCAGGGCTTCTTTGCTGCCCTGGCTTTCACACTTGCTGGGCTGCAAATATTTCTTGACATCCTGGTAGAGCACAATCATGTGCATCTGCAGGTATATTCATTATGCCAGGGCTCACTGTTAAGAGTGAAAACAGGGAGTGACTGGCTGGGCTTGAGGAGTAACATTATTCTGGGCTGCTGTTCACACCAGGGTTTCTTTGCTGCCCTGGCTTTCACACTTGCTGGACTGCAAATATTTCTTGACATCCTGGTAGAGCACAATCATGTGCATATGCAGGTATGTTAATTATGCCAGGGCTCACTGTTAAGAGTGAAAACAGGGAGTGACTGGTTGGGCTTGAGGAGCAGCATTATTCTGGGCTGCTGTACACACCGGGGCTTCTTTGCTGCCCTGGCTTTCACACTTGCTGGACTGCAAATATTTCTTGACATCCTGGTAGAGCACAATCATGTGCATATGCAGGTATATTTATTATGCCAGGGCTCACTGTTAAGAGTGAAAACAGGGAGTGACTGGCTGGGCTTGAGGAGTAACGTTATTCTGGGCTGCTGTTCACACCAGGGCTTCTTTGCTGCCCTGGCCTCCACACTTGCTGGACTGCAAATATTTCTTGGCATCCTGGTAGAGCACAATCATGTGCATCTGCAGGTATATTTATAATGTCAGGGCTCACTGTTAAGAGTGAAAACAGGGAGTTACTGGTTAGGCTTGAGGAGCAGCATTATTCTGGGCTGCTGTTCATCTTCCAAAAAGACCATTAGCGAAGCTAAAAAGCAGGCCATAAGATTTTGCATGGGATTCTTATTAAGATTTTGCTTAATCTTAGGGGGTTCCCAAACAAAAATAAGATAGTCTTGTAGCGATTTCGAAGATTTTGCATGATTCGCTGCTTCTGATCGGGACTTTCCCAAGGGAAATCTTCTGCATGGTCTTTTAGCCCCCCCCTGCTCAAATGGCTTCAGCTCCAAGAACAGAAGATTGTGTTGGTTGCAAACGCTGTGAAACAGCATGCCCAACAGATGTTTTAAGCGTTCGAGTTTATTTAGGAAGCCGACCATGCATATTTTTTACCCAAGAAGACCATGTAGCCCGTGTCCCTGACCCCCCCTCCCCTCCCCTACCCCCCCTTCTTTGCTGCCCTGGCTTTCACACTTGCTGGACTGCAAATATTTCTTGACATCCTGGTAGAGCACAATCATGTGCATCTGCAGGTATGTTCATTATGCCAGGGCTCACTGTTAAGAGTGAAAATAGGGAGTGATTGGCTAGGCTTGAGGAGCAGCATTATTCTGGGCTGCTGTTCACACCAGGGCTTCTTTGCTGCCCTGGCTTTCACACTTGCTGGGCTGCAAATATTTCTTGACATCCTGGTAGAGCACAATCATGTGCATCTGCAGGTATATTCATTATGCCAGGGCTCACTGTTAAGAGTGAAAACAGGGAGTGACTGGCTGGGCTTGAGGAGTAACATTATTCTGGGCTGCTGTTCACACCAGGGTTTCTTTGCTGCCCTGGCTTTCACACTTGCTGGACTGCAAATATTTCTTGACATCCTGGTAGAGCACAATCATGTGCATCTGCAGGTATATTTATAATGTCAGGGCTCACTGTTAAGAGTGAAAACAGGGAGTGACTGGCTGGGCTTGAGGAGCAGCATTATTCTGGGCTGCTGTTCACACCAGGGTTTCTTTGCTGCCCTGGCTTTCACACTTGCTGGACTGCAAATATTTCTTGACATCCTGGTAGAGCACAATCATGTGCATATGCAGGTATATTTATTATGCCAGGGCTCACTGTTAAGAGTGAAAACAGGGAGTGACTGGCTGGGCTTGAGGAGCAGCATTATTCTGGGCTGCTGTACACACCGGGGCTTCTTTGCTGCCCTGGCTTTCACACTTGCTGGACTGCAAATATTTCTTGACATCCTGGTAGAGCACAATCATGTGCATATGCAGGTATATTTATTATGCCAGGGCTCACTGTTAAGAGTGAAAACAGGGAGTGACTGGCTGGGCTTGAGGAGCAGCATTATTCTGGGCTGCTGTTCACACCAGGGCTTCTTTGCTGCCCTGGCCTCCACACTTGCTGGACTGCAAATATTTCTTGGCATCCTGGTAGAGCACAATCATGTGCATCTGCAGGTATATTTATAATGTCAGGGCTCACTGTTAAGAGTGAAAACAGGGAGTTACTGGTTAGGCTTGAGGAGCAGCATTATTCTGGGCTGCTGTTCATCTTCCAAAAAGACCATTAGCGAAGCTAAAAAGCAGGCCATAAGATTTTGCATGGGATTCTTATTAAGATTTTGCTTAATCTTAGGGGGTTCCCAAACAAAAATAAGATAGTCTTGTAGCGATTTCGAAGATTTTGCATGATTCGCTGCTTCTGATCGGGACTTTCCCAAGGGAAATCTGCTGCATGGTCTTTTAGCCCCCCCCTGCTCAAATGGCTTCCGCTCCAAGAACAGAAGATTGTGTTGGTTGCAAACGCTGTGAAACAGCATGCCCAACAGATGTTTTAAGCGTTCGAGTTTATTTAGGAAGCCGACCATGCATATTTTTTACCCAAGAAGACCATGTAGCCCGTGTCCCTGACCCCCCCTCCCCTCCCCTACCCCCCCTTCTTTGCTGCCCTGGCTTTCACACTTGCTGGACTGCAAATATTTCTTGACATCCTGGTAGAGCACAATCATGTGCATCTGCAGGTATGTTCATTATGCCAGGGCTCACTGTTAAGAGTGAAAATAGGGAGTGATTGGCTAGGCTTGAGGAGCAGCATTATTCTGGGCTGCTGTTCACACCAGGGCTTCTTTGCTGCCCTGGCTTTCACACTTGCTGGGCTGCAAATATTTCTTGACATCCTGGTAGAGCACAATCATGTGCATCTGCAGGTATATTCATTATGCCAGGGCTCACTGTTAAGAGTGAAAACAGGGAGTGACTGGCTGGGCTTGAGGAGTAACATTATTCTGGGCTGCTGTTCACACCAGGGTTTCTTTGCTGCCCTGGCTTTCACACTTGCTGGACTGCAAATATTTCTTGACATCCTGGTAGAGCACAATCATGTGCATCTGCAGGTATATTTATAATGTCAGGGCTCACTGTTAAGAGTGAAAACAGGGAGTGACTGGCTGGGCTTGAGGAGCAGCATTATTCTGGGCTGCTGTTCACACCAGGGCTTCTTTGCTGCCCTGGCTTTCACACTTGCTGGACTGCAAATATTTCTTGACATCCTGGTAGAGCACAATCATGTGCATCTGCAGGTATATTTATTATGCCAGGGCTCACTGTTAAGAGTGAAAACAGGGAGTGACTGGCTGGGCTTGAGGAGTAACGTTATTCTGGGCTGCTGTTCACACCAGGGCTTCTTTGCTGCCCTGGCTTTCACACTTGCTGGACTGCAAATATTTCTTGACATCCTGGTAGAGCACAATCATGTGCATCTGCAGGTATGTTAATTATGCCAGGGCTCACTGTTAAGAGTGAAAACAGGGAGTGACTGGTTGGGCTTGAGGAGCAACATTATTCTGGGCTGCTGTTCACACCAGGGTTTCTTTGCTGCCCTGGCTTTCACACTTGCTGGACTGCAAATATTTCTTGACATCCTGGTAGAGCACAATCATGTGCATCTGCAGGTATATTTATTATGCCAGGGCTCACTGTTAAGAGTGAAAACAGGGAGTGATTGGCTGGGCTTGTCATAGAAGCTACACATTGTTTTAATGCTCAAAAAAATACATTGTATCAATTGAAATATTTCTGAAATTTATAATCCCAGTATCTTTGTATATGTTTGCACTTTAAACGGTAAATGTACCATTCACAGTATTTGCATCTACACATGCTTTTGCTTCTTCTGATCTGCAACATGCTGGTGCAACAACATCTGGGCATCATAACGTGCTTTGTAAGGAGATCTTGACTCGTCATCTAGATCCCTCCAGCGACGAGCACACGCTGCCATCACCACGGTCTGGCTCACACCTCCTCCACCACCGAGGCTTGTGAGCTCCAGCCTCACTGAATCTTTCACATCATTGCAGAACGAAATATATTGATTAGGAGGCTTCCTTGGCATGGTCGGATCTGCTCTCCTCTTCTGGCCAGCTCCTGTTGAGGTCCCCAGCTGCTGCCCAGCTCCTGATGAGGCTCCCAACAGGTGCCCAGCCACTGATGAGGCCCCCAGCTGCTGCCCAGCTCCTGATGAGCCCCCTAGCTGATGCCCAGCCACTGATGAGGCCCCCAGCTGCTGCCCAGCTCCTGATGAGGCACCCAGCTGCTGCCCAGCTCCTGATGAGGCCACCAGCTGCTGCCCAGCTCCTGATGAGGCACCCAACAGGTGCCTAAGTCCTGATGAGGCCCCCAGCTGCTGCACAGCTCCTGATGAGGCACCCAGCTGCTGCCCAGCTCCTGATGAGGCACCCAACAGGTGCCTAAGTCCTGATGAGGCCCCCAGCTGCTGCACAGCTCCTGATGAGGCACCCAGCTGCTGCCCAGCTCCTGATGAGGCACCCAGCAGGTGCCTAAGTCCTGATGAGGCCCCCAGCTGCCGCACAGCTCCTGATGAAGCACCCAGCTGCTGCCCAATTCCTGATGATAAGCCTATCTGCTGTCCAACTCCTGATGCCCCCACTGTCTGTTGTAACAATCTCAATAGCACTTGGATTTGTTGCATGCTCCCAGGAGAGCCCCCCAATTGCTGCCAACCTCCAGGAGAGGCACCCTGCAGCTGTCCACCTCCAGCGGAGGCACCCTGCAGCTGCCCACCTCTAGAAGAGAGACCATGCAGCTGCCCACCTCCAGGAGAGGCACCCTGCTGCTGTCCAGCTGTGGGGGAGGCTAACAGCTGCTGCCCAGTTGCACGGTAGGCCTTCAGCTTCTGCAGAGCTATGAGGCTGCCCCCCAGCTGCATGCAAGCTGTAGGGGAGGGCACCAGGTGCAGGCAGGTCAACTCCAGGTGAGGGCCCCAGCTGCATGCCAGTGGGAGAGGCTACCATCACGTTTCTCTGGATTTGTGGTCGACGTCTGGACACATGTTGCAGCTCTGAGGGAGACCCACTGCCAATCCTTTCGAGGTATCTCTGACCATTGACCCCAATCCAGTCGTACCACGCGTTCCGGGTGGGACAGTATCCCAGCTGTTTGAGGTGCACAGCAGCAGCAGTGAGGGAGGAGAAGCGCATGGACTCTGCTACCTTCTCGACAAAGTCAATGATCCTCTTCTGTACAGCCCATGCGTGCTTGTGCCCTGTCCTCCACTTGTGGCTGTGCAGCCGCTCTTGCTCGCGACACGCAAGCTGGTTGTGCAGTCCCAAGTCGTAGTCAATGACAAGCTGCTCCAAGTCATTTCCAGTATAAAAAGGTGCCTCCTTGTGCTTGGCATGCTGGCTGGACTGCAGCATGAGCTGCTGGCTGGACTGCAGCATGAGCTGCTGGCTGGACTGCAGCATTTGCTGCTGGCTGGACTGCAGCATTTGCTGCTGGCTGGACTGCAGCATGAGCTGCTGGCTGGACTGCAGCATGAGCTGCTGGCTGGACTGCAGCATTTGCTGCTGGCTGGACTGCAGCATTTGCTGCTGGCTGGGCTGCAGCATTTGCTGCTGGCTGGACTGCAGCATTTGCTGCTGGCTGGACTGCAGCATTTGCTGCTGGCTGGACTGCAGCATTTGCTGCTGGCTGGGCTGCAGCATTTGCTGCTGGCTGGACTGCAGCATGAGCTGCTGGCTGGACTGCAGCATTTGCTGCTGGCTGGACTGCAGCATTTGCTGCTGGCTGGACTGCAGCATTTGCTGCTGGCTGGACTGCAGCATGAGCTGCTGGCTGGACTGCAGCATTTGCTGCTGGCTGGACTGCAGCATTTGCTGCTGGCTGGACTGCAGCATTTGCTGCTGGCTGGGCTGCAGCATTTGCTGCTGGCTGGACTGCAGCATGAGCTGCTGGCTGGACTGCAGCATTTGCTGCTGGCTGGACTGCAGCATGAGCTGCTGGCTGGGCTGCAGCATTTGCTGCTGGCTGGGCTGCAGCATTTGCTGCTGGCTGGACTGCAGCATGAGCTGCTGGCTGGACTGCAGCATTTGCTGCTGGCTGGACTGCAGCATTTGCTGCTGGCTGGACTGCAGCATTTGCTGCTGGCTGGACTGCAGCATGAGCTGCTGGCTGGACTGCAGCATTTGCTGCTGGCTGGACTGCAGCATTTGCTGCTGGCTGGACTGCAGCATTTGCTGCTGGCTGGGCTGCAGCATTTGCTGCTGGCTGGACTGCAGCATGAGCTGCTGGCTGGACTGCAGCATTTGCTGCTGGCTGGACTGCAGCATTTGCTGCTGGCTGGACTGCAGCATTTGCTGCTGGCTGGACTGCAGCATTTGCTGCTGGCTGGACTGCAGCATGAGCTGCTGGCTGGGCTGCAGCATTTGCTGCTGGCTGGACTGCAGCATTTGCTGCTGGCTGGACTGCAGCATTTGCTGCTGGCTGGACTGCAGCATTTGCTGCTGGCTGGACTGCAGCATTTGCTGCTGGCTGGACTGCAGCATTTGCTGCTGGCTGGACTGCAGCATTTGCTGCTGGCTGGGCTGCAGCATTTGCTGCTGGCTGGACTGCAGCATTTGCTGCTGGCTGGACTGCAGCATGAGCTGCTGGCTGGGCTGCAGCATTTGCTGCTGGCTGGACTGCAGCATTTGCTGCTGGCTGGACTGCTGTCCAGGCGATCCAGACACCCCGAGCCAGGAGCAGACCGAGTTCAGCT
Source organism: Limnomonas spitsbergensis (assembly GCA_037349105.1). NCBI lineage: Eukaryota > Viridiplantae > Chlorophyta > Chlorophyceae > Chlamydomonadales > Limnomonas > Limnomonas spitsbergensis. The sequence goes on from JAYJMM010000114.1 coordinate 2,494,417, forward strand.
TGTACGCCACCTTGGAAAATGCCTATAAAGTACAAGAAATGATTCAGGAAATATATGTCTCACTCCCATCAGGGCCCTCACTCTCAACAGGGCCCTCACTCCCATCAGGGCCCTCACACCTGGTGCGAGGAGATAATCTTCTGAGCTTCGAGCATGGGCATGGTCTGCTTGTACGTTGCTGCCAATTCCACGAAGTAGGGCTGGCTTGCAAACAGCAAGACTAAGGGGTGCTTGGGGTACTCGTCAGCGATCGCCAGGGCACCACGCACCGCTTCCACAGCCATGGCCTCAAATGTTGCAAGGGCAGTCTTGGCTGACATGCGCTTCATCAAGAGGCCCTGAGACTGCAAATCTTGGTTGCTGTCGTGTAAATGTCCTTGTAGGGCGCCTTCTCGATCAGGGGACCCGTGCCGGGGTTGTCAGCAAGGAATGCGGCAGCCATGGCAGCATGTATGCCCTTGCACCACGCGGGAGTCTGCGAGCAACGGCATTCACCATAAAACACCACCATTCAAGATCACAACCTAAAGTACTAAAACAAAATCTCATGCAGTGCATGAAGGGTAACATGCAACACACATTCCCATGCAGTTCCTTGCATGGGGGACACTGAGCACTTACTAACCCACCAGAATCCTCATCAGCCTAATGGTCCTTGCATCGCGCTCGTCGTCAGCATCTGATGCCCGCTCTGATGGCTTGTTGTTCTGCTGATGCTCCTCGATCATCCTCCTCCAGAACTTGCAGCATATCGCCACAGTGAGGACGAACAGCCCGGAGACGTGATCCGTCGGGATGCCCAGCAGCGGCAGATATTCGCAGAATATTTTGTAGTTCTTGCTGTGGGATTTTATCGTTCCTGCATGCAGGGTGCTTTGCCTCTGCTTAGCGTACTCTGCGGCATCCCCTGCTGTGAGCCCATCGAAAATGCCCGACACTACTGAGGGATTGTAAGGCGCTGCGTTGCGACCAGCCTGCAACTCTAACCAACTGTTTGTATCTATGGCCCCTTCCAATTCTGTCTCCAATCGCCGAACAGCAGTTTCCATTCTAATCGTGTAGCAACATCATTAGGTTTGCATATTTACTTAACTATACAGATTTCATCTGGCTGGAACAGGTGTTGGTGCCACTGAGTATACTCTCGCCCTCGCCCTTGACCAGGGACTAGACCAGGGTACGGGGGGTCAAGGCCAAGGAGACGGCCAGTGTCTATCGTTTATGCAACACGCAAGTAACATATAACGCACGCATCAGTTTAATTGTAGTGCGGACCTAGAAAATGCAGAGCTCAGTACGAAATCATCGTAAAACCTATGGGAAACTGGTTTGTGAAAGTGCCCCGACCGGCTCGGTCGGGGCACCGGTCGGGGCACCTGATATCTCGGTCGGGGCAGTGGGTATAGTGGTTTGGTTGACGAGACGCTCAAGCCCCGGATTGATCAGCTTTCTAAAGGTGGAGACGCAAAAACACGGTACACTTGAGACGGCTATGTATGGCACCCCTGTATACACGCTTAACCACCCTTCACCAATAAGGACGCTTTAAGGCGGCCTTAATGGCGCACCAATTTGCCTCCCGATAGAGCGCTTCGCGCCTGCTGGTGGCGACAACATTTATATATCATGTTCAATTGAAATGGCCTAACCAAAAGCGCGTGTATCGCTGTTTTTTGTATACTGGTATGTGCTGCTAGCCTGCTAGTGCTGTTGCTAGAGGGGTCCGACCCATAGAACCGCTGTGTCCCTATCCTACTTTCGCGAACTGTTGAAATCGACAGCGCGCTGTCAATTACTGATTTCCACTGTTGAAAATTGCGTTCGCTGTCGATGACAGTGCTGTACCTTTCAACAGCGAAAAACAACAGCCGAGTAGCCGAGTAGCGGAATGCCCACTCTTTCCGTCTTCGCCCCTACAGTTTGCGCGTTCGCTGGCTTTGACTTGTTTCAAAGTATAACGTCGTGATTTATACACATTTCAGTGTATTTAAACGATGGCGGATGTCATATGCCCTCACTGCAGTTGGATTACTTGAGCTGCTGGCTAAATTGCTTTCGCGTCAGCCTGGATGGACGTGCTGCCGAGCTTCCACGCCAGCATAGCCCTTCTGCCCAGGTTATTACTCCAGCCTGGAGCTGCATGTCTGCTTGCTTGTGCGCCAGACTAGACCTGTTGTCAAGCTTCCGCGCCCGCATGGACCTGCTGCCCTGCTTGCGCACAGGCCTTGAACTGCTGGCAAGATTGCTTGCGCACCAGTAAGGACCCTGGACATGCTGCCAAGCTACGACGCCAGCATGGAACTACTGCCCAGCTTGCGCATCAGCCTGGAGCTGCTGGTCTGCTTGCTTGCGTGAGGCATTCCTTCAGGTTGTGCGGGATTCCTCCCGCCCGGCTGTGAGGCATTTTCTCAGGCCGTGCGGCATTCCTTCAGGTTGTGCGGCATTCCTCCCGGCTGTGTGGCATTTTTTCAGGCTGTGTGGCATTCCTTCAGGTTGTGCGGCATTTCTCCTAGCTGTGCGGAATTTTCTCAGGCCGTGCGGCATTCCTTCAGGTTGTACAGCATTCCTACCGGTTGTGTGGCATTTTCTCAGGCTGTGCAGCATTCCTTCAGATTGTGCGGCATTCCTCCCGGCTGTGAGGCATTTTCTCAGGCTGTGTGGCATTCCTTCAGGTTGTGCGGCATTCCTCCTAGCTGTGCGGCATTTTCTCAGGCCGTGTGGCATTCCTTCAGGTTGTGCAGCATCCCTCTCGGCTGCGAGGCAGTTTCTCAGGCCGTGCGGCATTTCTGCGGCTTTTCTTTAGGTTGTGCGGCATTCCTCCCGGCTTTGAGGCATTTTTTCAGGCTGTGAGACATTCCTTCAGGTTGTGCGGCATTCCTCCCGGCTGTGAGGCTTTTTCTCATGCTGTGTGGCATTTCTTCAGATTGTGCGGCATTCCTCCCGGCTTTGAGGCATTTTCTCAGGCTGTGAGGCATTCCTTCAGGTTGTGCGGCATTCCTCCCGGCTTTGAGGCATTTTCTCAGGCTGTGAGGCATTTCTTCAGGTTGTGCGGCATTCCTCCCGGCCGTTAGGCATTTTCTCAGGCCGTGCGGCATTCCTTCAGGTTGTGCAGCATCCCTCCCGGTTGCGAGGCATTTTCTCAGGCTGTGCAGCATTCCTTCAGGTTGTGCGGCATTCCTCCTAGCTGTGCGGCATTTTCTCAGGCTGTGAGGCATTTCTTTAGGTTGTGCGGCATTCCTCCCGGCTTTGAGGCATTTTTTCAGGCTGTGAGACATTCCTTCAGGTTGTGCAGCATTCCTCCCGGCTGTGCGGCTTTTTCTCATGCTGTGTGGCATTTCTTCAGGTTGTGCGGCATTCCTCCCGGCTTTGAGGCATTTCCTCAGGCTGTGAGGTATTTCTTCAGGTTGTGCGGCATTCCTCCCGGCCGTTAGGCATTTTCTCAGGCTATGCGGCATTTTTCAGGTTGTGCGGCATTCCTCCCGGCTGTGCGGCTTTTCTCAGGCTGTGCATCATTCTTTCTGGTTATGCGGCATTCCTCCCGGCTGTGATGCATTTTCTCAGGGTTTGCAGCATTTCTTCACGTTGTGCGGCAGTCCTCCCAGCTGTGAGGCATTTTTTTAGGCTGTGCGGCATTCTTTCAGATTGTGCGGCATTCCTCCTGGCTTTCGCCATTTTCTCTGGCTGTGAGGCATTCCTTTAGGTTGTGAGGCATTTTCTCAGGTTGTGTGGCATTTCCTCAGGTTGTGCGGCATTCCTCCCGGCTATGAGGCATTTTCTCAGGCCGTGCGGCATTCCTTCAGGTTGTGCGGCATTCCTGGCTTTTAGGCTTTTTACCAGGCTGTGAGGCATTCCTTCAGGTTGAGCCGCACCTCCCGGCTGTAAGGCATTTTGTCAGGCTGTGTGGCATTTCTTCTGGTTGTGCGACATGTTACAGCTTTCAGCCCCTCAAGAAAAAGGGTTAGGTGGAAGGGATTGACCTTGCTAGCCATACGAAAGAAGATGACAATTAAATTGTATGTACACCGCGGCCCGTCACTGTAACCTAAAAGGACTCTGCCAGTGTTTCTCAATAAGTCCTTTTACGGCCTTACTGTATTTGAAGGAACTGCTTCATCAGCTCGAAAAATCACAAAGATCAAAAACTTCATCCTATTGATTTTTCTCTTTCTCCTCGCCTATTAAACAATCTGCTTTTCTTGCATGCTATTTTTGTCCTAGCTGTTTCAGCTTATTTTAATTGTACATTGAAAATGAGTATTCCAGCTAATAATTCGTGATCAGACTTGCAAGTTGGATTCCTTATAACTGCAGGATAGGGCCTAAGAAAGGCTATCAATTTAGAATAATAAAAAAGGTTATTATTTGTTGGCTGTATTACACCGTCAATACACTAAATCTCGCACCCATCCACCACAGCGGAGCGGGCTCCTTTGTTGATAATTATTCTATGGACAGCTACTATTATCCCAGGAAGCGTAAAACCTCCCTTTTTTAAAACGATCATAAGACTCCCCCCCTGCACTGTCGGATGAAAAGTATTTCATCACTTACCCCGAAAGCGAATGCGCATAAATATAAATATAAAAAAATTGCCCGGTAAGACTTCAAGACTTCCCATAAGATTAAGCAGGGTTCCATGGTGGAGGTAGGATATAAAAAAAGGGACCTTTAAAAGCCTTTGTTGCTAAAAAAATAAAAAATTAGTAGGTACTAGTTAAAAAAAAGTAAAAAATAACAAAAGTATAAACTTAGCGTAAAATCTTCCAAAAATAAAAAGAAGGGAACCTGCTGATTTTTTTTTTAATAGCTTCTGGCAATCAGATATTAAAAAACAAGGTTCTCTTTACAAGCAGCAAAGGTGCTTTTAAAGCCAAAGGCCCCTTTTTTTGAAAGCTTAGCGGCACCTCTTGTAAAAACAGCTGTCTTTTTTTGTTTTGCTTTGCTCAAATAATCTATAAAGCAAAGTTAATATAGGTTATTTGAACAAAACAAAATAAAAAAGACAGCTTAAAAAAAAAGCTATTCTACAAGTCATAAAAAAGGGTGGGGATCTTTGCCACCTTCACCGGGTTTCTTTTGGTGTCTTTACTTTTCTTGAACCCTTCGCTCTTTTTCAGGGTTGTTTTCTTTCGGGTGCGAACAACATCGCCTACACACGACGTTGGGTACAATCGAATCGCATTGCTAATGCGCTGCTCTTGATCGAGGCCGCGCTTGCGGTAGAACACTTCGTGGCAACCCACCCCTGGCCTGTGCCTGCGGAGCGTCGTGAGCCGTCGCTTCGGGAAAGTAGGTTTGGTGACCGTCTTTTTTTTTCTTTCTTTTAGTCACTTTTTTTTCTAGGCACACTTTTTTTACAGTCTCCCATAAAGGAGATCCCTAAAAAAAAGTAGGTGGAAATAATGCAACAAAAACTAAAGGCTTAAAATGAAGCCCAGATTTTGCATTATTCTTAGATTTAAAAATTTGTGTTTATGTCCAAATCATATAACAAAAAAGTCACCGTTTAATGTAAGCTTTAGTTTACACTTTTTTATTAATTGGAACTCTAGGCACATTAACCTATGTCAGAATTATTTAAAACAGCAGAAATAATATATGCCAATTGTACACGCTTGTGGTGATGCGTCACGCCGTCACCCCGTAAACAAACGGCAACATTCGTGCATTAGCCTGTCAGAATCATTTATTTCTTGCCTTTTCCCTACTTTCCCTTCCCTCCTTTGCTTGCAACACGCCTGCATTTCGCATCTCCTCCATTGCCTTGGCTTTGGCTGCCTCTACAACTTGACGCTCCTTCCTCACAAGAGAATTCCTCACCCTACGCTCTCTACCTTCCTCCAGGGTCGCTGCCACATTCGTTGGAGCCGACATCTGTTGTGGCAACACTCGAAGATCACCCACCGCAGCAAATCCCCCTGGGTTAGTGGCAGCCATGGCATGTTCATGAGCTAGGGTCTCCTCCTTCAAATCTAGCCAGTACTGTGCCTTATCTTCTCGCCACACCATCTTAACTGGGCATAAAACCATCCCGTCTTGGGCCCGGACCTCCCAATCGTAACCAAAATGACATGTTAATGGCATAGTAAAGGCGCGGTCATCCCAATGTATAGAAGTCTGCTCCTTGGCCTTGATTCTCCCACCCTTGACAGTAATATTCTTCAGTAACCTCAGCACCTCGCCATAGTGGACATCAATTTCATCGCATATTTTGGAAGGTGCATTTGCTGCCTCTTTGCTGCGCACAGGATGATGACTCTTCTCGTGATGGGGCTAGGCGAAGCCTGCGTCCCCTTCAGAGAAAGCAGTATGCTCTGATGAATGCTTGAGTAGCTGCTGCAGCTGAGGAGAATGGGTTTCGTGACTTAGAGGATGAAGTGTCAAATAGTGAATAGTGGATCTTTTGCAAGAGGACAATTGGATATGATGTACTGAAATGAGCGTCGGCATGCAGCTTTAAGCTAGCCGTGCATTTAGGTAGCCTGAAAGACACCTTATAGCGGATAAAGATTTGCGTTTCGTTTATAAGGGTTATAAGGGGCTTATGACCACCTTATTCTGACTCTATCCTGGATAAACGTGTGTTAAGGATAATGAGTTTAAGGGTATTTTAAGCCTGAGTTAATGGTATTCTAAGCATTTCTCATTGCGCCTTACAGTGGTTATAAGGAGCTTAAAACCTCCTTAAAGACATATAAAGATTTGCTTTTCGTTTACAATGGTCATAAGGAGTCCATAAAAAGCTCTTATCCCTCAGTGATGTAATCCCCATGACTTGCAGCATTCTTATCCTTGGCTTATCCCATATAATACAAGTCTTAACCATCCTTATTCCTGCCTTATTGTGGCCTTATTGTCGATTATAAGGATGGATAAGGCCTGGATATTCTTCACAGTGGTATACAATGGTCAGTGTTGGGAACTTGCACCGTAAGTTCAAGTCGGATGTAACTTGTTACAGTCATTTACACTGTAACAGTAAGAACGGTGTAAGAAAGAAACAAGTCATCAGCATATGCCGATCCATACCGTGTGAACCCGGTGTGAACATGGTGCTAGCCCAAGTCAAAGTCACTTCAAGTGCACAAATCATGCATTTAGCAGTTTCTCAGAGACCTGACAGCTTGTATAGTAGGTTTAATACATTGCAAGTTATTCATGAAGATGAAATGGGGCATATCTGGCCTTCTACCAGTTGACCACCACTGAATCTGGCGTAAGCATGGGTGTAAGGAAGATTACGGTAGGAGAGGATTTTCTTACAGTGTGGGAGTAAGCCGTATGTAAGAGTAAGTGTAGGTTTTCCCCCCAAATTGCACTGCGATAATTGCCTCGTTGTAAGTTACACCGTAACTACGTGGAACAGTACGGTAGTTACAGTACCTCCGGTGTAAGAGTAGGTGGTCACAACACTGACAATGGTAGACTTAAAACACGGTGCAAATACGGCATCGTGGTCAATTGACGATTGCATGGCGTCATGTTTCATCATAGTGCCAACATGATCGGAGCTGCCTTTTATAACACTGTCGATGGCTCCACCCATACGGTCAATCAACCCTGCATGAAAATGCGAAACTGACACACCACTACTCAAACCCCCTGTTTTGGTAGGTAGGTGGGGTCAAAACTGGTAGGTTTTCTTACTGATTTCGGTCAAGCTACCAAAATTCAGGGCTATGATTCCCCAACCTACAAGAATTGGCTTGCACCTACCATTTCTTGCCCAGTCCCCTATTAAAGATCTCAAAACCTGCCAATTATTGTCCAGTCCCTTGGGGCTTGGTGGCGGAGGAAGTCAAAGTGTGCTGGGGGGAGGGGGGCTTGGTGGCGGAGGAGGTCAAAGTGCTCTGGCGGGAGGGGGGACTGGTGGCGGAGGAGGTCAGAGTGCACTGGGGGGAGGGGGGACTTGTGGCGGAGGAGGTCAGTGTGTGCTGGGGTGGGGGGACAAGTGGCGGAGGAGGTCAGGTTTCAATGGGGGGAGGGGGGCTGGGTGGCGGCGGAGGTCAGAGTGTGTTGAGGGGAGGAAGGACTGGTGGCGAAAGAGGTCAGAGTGCTCTTGAGGGAGGGGGGACTGGTGGCGGAAGAGGTCAGAGTGCGCTGGGGGGAGGGGGGACAAGTGGCGGAGGAGGTGAGAGTGCGCGGGGGGAAGGGGGACTTGAGGCGGAGGAGGTTAGTGTGTGCTGGGGTGGGGGGACAAGTGGCGGCGGAGGTCAGGGTGTGCTGGGGGGAGGGGGGCTTGGTGTCGGAGGAGGTCAGAGTGTGTTGGGGGGAGGAATAATTGGTGGCGAAAGAGGTCAGAGTGCTCTTGAGGGAGGGGGGACTGGTGGCGGAAGAGGTCGGAGTGCGCTTGAGGGAGGGGGGCGGTGGCAAAACTGAGGCAAACTGAGGCAAACTGAGGCAAAACAAGAAGGGTCAGCAGATGTGGCAGGCTGGCCATGGGTGGGAGGCCAATGCAGGCTAGATGGTCAGGGATTAGCGGCAGGCAATGAGGGGGAGGCAGGGAGGCAGGCGCATGGCAAAGTTTGACCAGTATGCAACCAATCAAGCTGTGGCACACATATTGCCACGGCTTGATAAGTGGGTAGGGGGGCTCGTGATTGTTTTAAGAACGCGCCCCTGTACAGTAGGTTCCGTCCAAGCCACACGACACTTGCATGCCAGGCCTCTATTATAACGCAAGCTGCTAACAAGAACAGTAGAACACAGGCTCAGGGCAAACAACAGCACACACAAGCACGCGAAATAGGGCCCTGCACCCTGAGCGCAGCACCCTTACCCACTTAAATGATTGCAAATCTTGAGCTGAGCCGGTCAATGACGTAACACCACTGGGCCCTGCTCAACAAGGCTCGCCAGCCGCGTCGGCGTCTGGTTGAAAACCTAAGAAAGATAGAAAATACAAGAAAGAAAGAAAATACCGTAACACGGCATGGACTTTGCTCAAAATTAATTAATTCTTGGGGTGCGCGAACATGGCTGTGCGCTAATATTAATTCAAAAATCGCCGCTGTGCTGCGCAGAGTAGAACTAAGGTTTTTGCCGTATTTGCTGCGCGGAGTGTCGGTCAGGTGCCTATTGTACCTGCTGCGCAACGTTAAATAAATTAAAAGCAATACATTTGTCGCTGCGCAACCGTTTGTATCAATTGTTTTTGCTGCGCAACGATCTCCCCCCCTGCGTGGACCCTATGGCGTTCTATGGTACAAGAAAGAGAGAAATACAGCGAAAAGCCCCCCCCCTTCCAAAAGGACGGGAAGTCTGAAAACCCATCCCCTCTAGATCTGGCCCTCGACAACTTTGACCACACATTCCACAGAAGTCACTTGAGCTATGACCCGCCAGCCAATCCAGATGCATCACACCCTTTCCCTTGGGCAGCCGGGCGTGGGCGGGTCATGATTTGGTGTGTACGGGCTCAGCGGTGGGCAGCCCAGCAGAAACCCCAAAGGTGGTATGGGGGCACACGAGCACATATACCGGTACACCCACTGCTCCAGTATCTAACAGACTAACACCTCCCTTGCTTGCTCAAGTCTTCAGATACAATTCAGCTACATCACAGCTACCCCCACTGCTCCCCTTCCCCGAATACTGCTACCTTGAACTGAGCCCCTGGCCGACAAGGTGGATCAGGTACTTGTATTGTGCGTGGTCCAGCATGGGCTCATGCGCACCATTCCTGACCTGTATGTCTGGCTGGTGCTGCAGGCAGGCAGGCAGGCAGGCATTCAAATCTGAGCAGACAAAGATTCAAACTTAAGCAGACAAGGATTCAAACTTGAGCAGGCAGGCAGGCAGGCAGGCAGGCAGGCAGGCAGGCAGGCAGGCAGGGAAGCAGGCAGGCATTCAAACTTGAGAAAGTACGCTGAAACATGTTTGTGTTTTGAGGGGAACAGAAATCCGACACCAGTGTCTAACAGACTAACACCTCCCTTACTTGCTCAATGCTTCAGCTATAATTCAGCTACATCACAGCTCACGGCCGTGGGGGCCTGGAGCAGTATGCCATGCTGCAAGGGCCACCGGCTGTAGGCAAATAAAGGTTGGTTACCCGCCAGAGCAGCAGCAGCCACCCATCAGGTAGTCTGGAGCACACTTAAGAAGACACTGTTGTGAGTTCCGGTTGATCAATGAATTGTCTCCCCCACGCCAACCAGTGGGGTCTGACCTGCCTCTCTCCCACGTATTGGGAGGGGGCAGTATGCCTGACCATCTTTACCGCCCATTGTGTGTTCAGGTTCATCACTGACCTGTCTCCCCCACGCCATGAAGTGAACCTTGACCTCGCACTTGGTCGTGTTGCCCGCCACGGTGCAGATGTTGAGGCCGCCGGCCCCCGCACGAGGGGGCATCGCCGGGTCCATGGTGTGGGAGTGGCAGGCGTAGGGGGAGAAGATGCCAAACACGCCCTTCTTCTTCTCAGACCCTGCTATCCAGAGGACAAGCATGCATTGGCAGGTGGGAGGTGGCCAGAAATGAGAACGAGGCCATCTGATTTCAACCTGATTCATTTACAAGTTCAATCTCAACATGGTCACTCGAGTTTACCCAGCCTAAGCGGACCACCGCAAGGCCATGCTCGCAACTACTTACGGTACCAGGGCTTCCCTAAATATATATTATTATACTATATATACCAGTATATAATTATATATAATATATATACATATACGTCCTTGGAATTGGATTGCGGTAGCTGCCCAACTCTAACCACATCAGGACACGCCAAGGATTCATCGCATGACAAAATGACTTAACGTGCGTATCTTAACCCTACACTCCACCAAAAGCACACAAAGGAAAGTGCACCGTGCCCGCGCGGGTTAGGTGGCGAAACATCCATCACACTCCTCACGCCACACTCCACACTCCTCACTCCACACTCCTCCACACTCCTCATGTCGCACTCCTCACTCCACACTCCTCCACACTCCTCATGCCACTCACAGGGGAACCTTGCGTTGTTGTCTTTTGCCGCTGAGAGCAGGTTTTTGTCGTAGCCCTTCATGTAGAAGTGGAAGTTGGGAACAAGGATGTCAGTATGGCTGTCACCCTTACAGAACCTGCAGGCAGACGTTACAGCACAGGAGGTCAGATAATATCAATGCTGATGTATTCCAGCAGCCGTGCAGTGATACAGCTAGGGTGTTCATGCTTCGTATAATCAGATTCCATGGCTCAGATGTTGAAGTTTCATACTCCAGAGCTAAGATGTTGAAGTTTCATACGAGAGGGCTCAGATGTTGAAGTTTCATACGACAGGGCTCAGATGTTAAAGTTTCATACAACAGGGCTCAGGTGTTCAGGCTTCATAAGACAGAGCTCAGGTGTTCAGGCTTCATACGACAGTGCTCAGGTGTTGAAGTTTCATATTCCAGGGCTCAGGTGTTCAGGCTTCATAAGATAGGGCTCAGGTGTTCAGGCTTCATACGACAGGGCTCAGGTGTTCAAGCTTCATACGACAGGGCTCAGGTGGTCAGGCTTCATAAGACAGGGCTCAGGTGTTCAGGCTTCATACGGCAGGGATCAGGTGTTCAGGCTTCATACGACAGGGCTCAGGTGTTCAAGCTTCATAAGACAGGGCGCAGATGTTGAGGTTTCATACGACAGGCTGGGGATTCAAGTCACTCCAGGACTGAGACACAAGGGCGTACTGCTCAGGCTTGGAGTCTGGATAATCTTGCGTTCCATACCTACATCGCTGGCTGACCTGAATATCGGATCATTGTCGCCGCTAGTATTCATTGCGAGGATCACGGGCCGGTCCTGAGTGCTGATCACAAAGTCCTGCTAAGTGACAGAGCGGCTGTCCGTGGTCATGAGAAGTGCTAATGCTCACATTGTCCTGCCATGAAACAGATTGGCCGTTAGTATTTATGAATGCTGATCACAAATCCTGCAAAGTGACAGACTGGCCGTTAGTGGTCGTGAGTGCTGATGATCACAATGTACTGTCAAGAGGCATAAAGGCTATTAGTGGTTCCACGCACATAATCTGGGTTTTAAGTGTCATATCAGGTGATGGAAGGTCTGTTACTCTGTTGGTGGTCCTGAGAGCTGATCACTGCCCTGTCAAGTGAGGAAATGGGTGTTCGTGCCATCAGGGGAATTGCGCGAGCATGTATGGCCCTCCTGCTCCCGTACGCCTGCCCTACGAATGGGGGTCCAAGGTTTCCCCTTGGGAAAACGCGGGGGTATTTTGTACGCCTGGATTCACAAAGCTCCCGTCATCCATTCGGTCACTAAATAAACAGCTGTTAGGGATGAGCCGCGGTAGAAGGCGCACACCCTAGCTACGGTGAAGGAATGCATTCTGCTTGATTTGAGGGCGTGCATTTTCATGTGCCGGTGGGGCTCATCACATTGCAGCCAGCTAGCCAGAAGACAAACAGGAATATACTGCACCCCTTCTGGAATTTTTCAGGGCATGAAAGTGATCCAGGATATTGCAGGCACGATCTCCCTTGCCAGGCCCAATTCCTCCTCCTCCTCTCACCACATCTGGGACATCGAAACTGCATTCCAGATGGAGCAGGGCCTGCATGTTAGTGAAGTAGAGCGATGCGTGGTGCCCGACACCCTGGTAGGAGAGTAGAGGAGGAGAGCTTGAGGACTGGCATGGTGCCCGACACACTGGGAGCAGGATAGGGGAGGAGGGCTCGGGAACAGATTATAACACTCTGCTTCACCTCCCTATGTTTAGCTTACCCATGGTAAGACACGTGGCCACGCTTGGCCTAATAGCCCAAAGGTTAGTATACCCCGCACTGCCATCTTCACTTGAAGTAGCCTTCTGCCCTGGCTTCTATTCTATCCCTGCACCGGAATCGCGCACGGTTCGTATATGATTGCATATAGCATCTGTACATACATCTGACCAACATGCTTGGCCTGATCAGCATGCACACAATCACATCTCACCTGCAGCTTTGGCCTGTCCAAAAGGTATGCTTTGCCCCGCCAGAAACCGACGGCGATTCCCTTCTTGGTGTGGTTGCGCACCGTGCGCTGCATCAGCTCCAGGGAGATGCCATCACTTCGCCACCTGTCGAGGTCCCGTTCGACGTTGGAGTAATGATCAGCGTAGAGGAGGCACTGCGCTGCTGCCAGAGCCCTCTTGCCGCCAGGATGCGGCACATGGGATCGCGCGGTGGACCATGCATCAGTCGCCCCAACTTGGGGCCTGCCGCCTCCGTCATCCTCTGCTGAATGAGCTCCCTGATGGCCTTGATAGGTAGTGAGGAGCAGCTTTGGCTTGCTGCTCTCCTGGACCCGGCTGACCGTTTGAATGCCGCATCACTGCAGCAGCAGTAGCAGCAGCAGCAGCAGCGGCGGCAGTAACAGCTGCCTGCTTGTTTGTCGGGTTCCCGACTGAGCTGGTACGCCTTCTGGTGTTGCCCCGTGATAAATATGAAGCCGATGAGGACAGTGACAGTGTCGCGCTGCTATTAAGGGCTGGCATGATGGACGCCGAGGAAGAGCGAAACTGTGCTGAGCTGGCAGCAGTTGCCGCGCTAGCGAGCAGCTGCCACAAGACGCACCCACAGTAAGCAATGCTGAGGAGATGCGTGTGATGGGAGCTGCAGCGGTTGGGGCGAGGCCTCTCCCGGCACCTATTGCAGCAGCTCGGCGCGTGTGCTCCCCTGATCCCTCTGCAGATGCACCTCGTCGACACGACATCATTTGAACGTCTCTGTTCTTCCTGTTCGAAATTTCTCGCCCTAATTGTAAGGCTATTGGAAGGATGCGTTGAAGTTGTCACGACAGCACGATGGCAGATCGATGCTGGTGGTCAAATTGAGGTGCCAGCTTCCCAGTTGAAAAAAACGAGAGAAGGACATGCTATGTGGGCCGTTGGAAGCAGAGGCGTGGAAGCATGCCTGATAGTGTACTTGTAACCAGGGGTAACAGTCTAGCGGAGCTCTACATCTGATGCACAGGACAGATACCCTCACACCCAACTATTAAACTGACATGTTGTGAGCATACTACCTGGGTAAATGTTGGAGAGCTGCATGTCGGCTACATTGCCATGGCATACTGGAAGAGGGGGCTGGTGCGACAAGACCTGCTGTACCAGCCCCCACTTACGTCGACCGGCTCACAACTGGCGTGTACGAAACTACCGTATTGGCACTGTTGTGGAGTACATGTCATGCTCCCGGCTGCACACCAAGCCCTACTCTGGTCTGCGAAGTGGTGCCTTTCTATCCCATTCCCCATGAGCCCCATGCAAATGTCAAATTTCATGGGAGGCCGTGTGGCAGGTAGGTGAGTGATACAACAGCTCTGGGAACTGCTCACAAGGCTCCGCTATGTAGGCCTCCAAAATGTCCGGTTGGGAGAACGTGGTCAATGGAAAGGGGAGGGCTGTAAGGATTCCCCATATGTAGTTCCCAGGCCTGGGTTTGAAGCAGCTGCTCCACCAGGCTGCTGCAGTACTTTTATTTTGCTTGGGCATGGCGAAGTGTGATACACCACCATGAAGGAATGACCTCCTGAGGGAGTGGTGTCGACCAGGTGTGGATAGGTCCACTTCAAAGGACAGGGTTTCCGGCCTTGCTGATGATCAGCAAATCTTCTCTTCATATTCATAGTGCATAATTATTTGTCTGGAAGATACGTCATGATTGTCCGCAGCATAGGGCTGATACGTGCATCTCTCGGGTCGGCCTGTGCCCCCAAATCAGCTTCTACGTACCGTAGCCTGACATTCTGTCGACCCCAGCTCGGTGATTACGAATACTATCGCCATGCAGTAGACGCGTATGCTCGACCGGAGACCCAGGGGCAGCGCCGACTAGCGGCCACCATCGAACGGTCCATCGTCAACATCCTGAACCTAGATGTGACCTTCAAGGGCCAATTGATAGAAAGACATGGCATGGCGGTGCATAAGGTAAACTGGGAAGCATGGCGTAGAAAAATATGGAGACGCATGGCGATAGAATGGAACATGGCATGGCAGTTGCGGCCTCCATCAAACGTGGCCACCACGACACGGTCCAACCTTAACATCTTGAACCTGGATGTGACTTTAAAGGGCCAATCAATAGAGTGGTATGGCATGGTAAAATGGCAATGCACGAGGTAAACTTGGAAGCATGGCATGGCATGACCTGGCATGGCAAAAGATAGAGCGGCATGGCATGGCAGTAGACGGAAATGCATGACATGGCGGTGCATGAGGTTGGATGAGAAACATGGCATGCCAGAAGGGAGATACACATGGCAGGTTAAAAGATAGAGACACTTGGAATCATGGCAATTTTGGCTGGCTGCCGGATGGAAACCGCTGGGTGGATGGTGACCCAACCTGGATCAGCCTATGGCCAAAGGCCCTAGCAGCAGGGCTTGCTGCACCAGGGATCTTGATATGACTGGGACTAAGCTGTGTTGCGCTGGAAAACAAGGTTTGGACCAAACCTTTGGCCAGTGGGGTCCTCCCGGCAGCCCCCGCAGGTGCGCACTTCAGTACAAGCTGTTCCCAAAGCACTTCCCTCTGATCGCCTTCGTAACAGCTCCGCCCATCAAACACTTTCTTAATTACTGGTAATTACAGTGCTCAGACTTCAACAAACAATGAGAGAAGTAAATGGAAAATCCATCCGTCATCCCTACAACTCTCAAGCCTGTCTTCCAGCCTGGCGCTTACCTTCCTCAGCATGCTCGCTGTGCCCCAAACCCTTACAAAACTTCACTTCCTCTTGTGCTTGCCTGCCTGCCTGCCCGCCGCTGTAGGTGCACCTTACTCGTGACAGGCAGCAGGTACACATCCGCTGGGACTGCTTCCCCAGCCAGGCCAGGCAGTGCACGGAGGACCTGCAGCGCCTCAAGCCCAAGATCCGCACCGCGCTGGCGCGCGTCATGGACATGAAGCGCGTCCCAACTCTGGAGTTTTCGCGGGACGTGCTCACGCCGACGCAGGCGCGCGCCGCGGCGATCCTCGACGGGCTGCAGGGGGAGGAGCAGGAGCGGGAGGGCGGGGAGCGGGAGGGCGGCCCAGCGGAGCCGGAGGTGGTGGATGCTGCCTTGGCGTCTCTGCATTCACGGATGAGGCTGAAGATGCGGATGCGGAGGACGCCGCCAGTCACGTAGCGGCTGCATGGGCCGCGGCCAAAAGGAGAACCTTGCGCGGCACAATAATATGGCTGATTGGCTGGTTGACCCCAGGCCTTAACGAGTTGTAGCCCACCCCAGACGAGCCCTTGTCCAGCATGACCCAGCAGTGTTTCTTTTAGAGCGCTTCAGCTACAAGTCAGCTACATCACGGCCTACGGCTGTGGGGCCTGGGGCAGCAAGTCCTGCTGCTCTGGCTACCGGCGATAGTTCGGTCAAGATTTTGTCCCAATTGGCCCAGTGGTGGCCGCCCGGGTGGTCTGGTGCCCACTAAAGAAACACTGTGACCCAGTGAATCGCCCTGCACCTCGGACATCCCTGTGCCTGCTCTCCCCCAGGTCCTTGCCTGGCTCGTAGTCTTTCAACCGGGCTGTCATTTCTATCCTCCGACATTCCTGCCTGAGCAAACTCCCCTCGGAGATTATCTTCATCCTGACTGGTCAGGTTCTCGGCTGGCCCACGCCACTATCAATCATGCCTCCAAATTCCGACCCTGACCCATTAACCACAACCCTGTTTAGAGGTGTGGGGAAGTGTTCTCTGACACAAGAGGGCGCACCTGGCGACAATGCAGCAGCTACCGGGTTTTTTCCCGCCCTGTGGCTGCTAGGCAGCTACCTCACCCCCCTCTACTGGTTGTATTTTGCTGTGCTTTTAATCCTAGGAGTGCAGCAGGACCTGCCGCTCCCTCATTTATTGAGGGCGCTGCTGGCAGCTGCAAAGCAGCTACCACATTTTGCACACCGGTATATGTTTTTTCTGTCTCGTCACGCAAAATATGGCAGTGTGCCCCGCCCCCCTCTAAAGCAAACGGCTCAATCAGGTTGTTCCTGGCTGTATGGCTGTACGGCTGTAATGCTTGCGAGGATAATTCTAACCAGGGTCTTGCTGGATGCAGGGTCCTGGGGGCCGGTCGGCCACCGACGCCAGAAAAAAAACTTGAAAAAAAACCGACCACTCCAGAACCCTGGCATCGGCGGGGCGCCGATGCCAGATTGCTATATGTAGGCCACGCGTCGGCGTCAGCCGACACGTTTTTACACGCTCGTCGGCTAAATTGTTATGTCTAACTCCGAGATCCAAGAGGGTCCTATAAATATCGATGACGAAGTAGACAGTTGGGCCCCCCGTGTAACGTTCTCGACTTGAAAAAAATGAAATCCGGCTTCAAACTTTTTCACGTCTCACACTTTTTCGCACTTAACGAAAAAAACAAAAAAACAGCCGACCGGGAAATAAGGCCTGGTCGGCGTCTCGACCGGAAAAAATAGGGTGGTCGGCGTCAGCCGACCTTTCTGAAAAGGCCCCCCAGGACCCTGGCTGGATGTACTGCTGGCTGTACGGCAGGCTGTATTGCTGGCCAGGGTATTCCTGGCATGGGTAATGCTGGCCGGAGTATGTTACTGCCTACATAGCTGTCTGTATTGTGTCAGGGTAATTTACCAGGGTGTGGCCAGAGGGTGCCCTTTCCAAAGTTAAGGGGCTTCCACAGGACAAAAAACATTGTAGGGGGGGGGGGGGTCCGCACGTGTCTTGTTTCTATATGCTTGGGTCACCCATTTCTTAAGGTCACCTAATCACCGTGGCAGGGGGGATATGCAAATGAAGGAGAGGAGGTTTGTAACAGTTTTTTTGCTTGCAGGGTTCTTAAAACTAGTTTAGAATGGTGTGTAACTCTGGGCCTGCTGACTGCTTGGCTGCGCGGGGCTGGTAAGGGATCAGCAACCTCAACCCTTTTGGCGGGGGATGAGATTTGTATGTGTCGGGTTCTTCCTGTGCCTCTGTTGTATTCAAAATGAAAATGAAAACTCCTGGCAGTTTCCTTCGGCCAGGGCTTTCGGTCTTCATGATTAAGACAGTTAACTAAGCTACGCTTCTGAGGGATAGCCGTACTGAAAATTCCATGTAGTTGCTTTGAGCAAGGTCTTTCGGTCTTTGCCTTGACGCTGATTGTTGGAGTGGCAGGCTTTCCTTTCTTAGCCTGACGTTCCTCGAGGGGTGCTCTCCTGCTTTCCCTCTCAAGCTCTTTCAGCATTGTAGAGATCACCCTTGGTTTCGAGTTTTTCTCACTCTGCCCTTTTTGAAACTGACTTGACCTTAGCACAACAGCTTTTCGGTTTGTCTGTCTGGGACCTGGCTCTCCAGCACCTCTTCAGATAGATCTCAAGTATTTGGGATATCAGCTGCTCAGCGGTCGGCCCACCATTATAACCAAAATCAAATCAGAATTTCGGGGTGGGGGTCAGCAAGTCGGCATGGACGCCCCTGACTTGTGCTAGTTTGGAGTATGGGTACGCTTTCCTTTATTTTCTCTTATGACTCTCAAGTTCCCTATCAGAATTTTTGATTGCCGATGTGGCCGACCTTTATTTCAGCAAGGCCCAGACGTCGTTGTATGCCTGAGCATACAGATCCTTTTCTAGTCCTGTCTGAACGTCTGGACGATCGTGTGAACAAAATAATGCAAGCGCTACTGTTTTTTTTTGTAGATGTTTAGTCTAACGGATCACTCAAACCATAATATGAGATAGGTTACTGCAAATGAACAGGACCGCATTAGAAACCGGTGCCCCCTGATCCCTCCCACCTGGTCTAGCTACCTGTACAACACCAAGGAGGCGAAAGTTAATGACGGTACACCTCTGGGCCCTGCTTAAATAAAGCTCCGCCACGTCGGCAAAAGTGTTGAGTATTGGAGTAGTCGTCGGCCCAAGATAAATCATGTTAAGGATTCATCAGTTCTTCACCGTTGTTTAGAGGGGGAAAACAAGTATATTTATGTTATATACATGGAGGTTGCAGCCACAGATTAAGTTCAAACGGCTATATGTGTTTGCAAAACTCTGTAGCAGTCAATTACGTTACACCTCTGGGCCGTGCTCCAAAACGGCTAGGCTGCTTGGGCGCCCAACCGAACTCTGCAGCAGTGCACCTGGTTTTAGGTTAAGCTGAAACAGCTGAAGCCCTGGACAGGTAGTGATGTGCATCCCCTTCCCCCCCTATTGCCGCTGACCATCCAAAGGCTGAAGCTGCTGCCTTTACCGATTGGTCCACGTGGGCTCTGTCCCGGCCATTCGTTACTCAGCCCTGAACTCTAAGCAGCAAAGCGCAGTCCCCCCCCCTGCCTGTCATGCGGCTGGCTGTCCCCGAAGGCTTCTTCCTCTTCCGCTGGTGTTGCAGCTGGTGCTGCTGACGCTGGTGCCGATGCTTATGCTGGTGCTGGTGCTGCTTCTGCTGCTGCTGCTGGTGCTGCTGCTGCCGGTGCTGCTGCTGGTGCTGCTGGTGCTGGTGCTGGTGCCCCTCACGCGGCTGACTGTCCGAAGGCTTCTGCTGCTTCTGCTTCTGGTGCTGGAGCTGGTGCTGGTGCTAGTTCTGGTTCCGGTGCTCGAATTGTTTCTGGTGATAGTTCTGGTTATGGTGCTCGTACTGGTGCTGCTGCCCCTGCTCCTGTGGGTGCTTGAACGCCTGAGCGTTGGAAGGCTTCTGCTCCAGCTGCTGCTGCTGCTGCTCCCCATACTTATCCCTTGACGTTAAGTAGCAGCGCGCAGCTCTCTCCCTCGAGCGGCTGGCCGTCAGCAGGCTTCTGCTGCTGCTCACTCAGCTGCCCGCTGGTGGCCGGAGCGCCCTTCACCGGTGGCCACGGGGACACAGAGCTGCTACCACCACCACCACCACCGCCGCCGCCGTCGTTGCGGGCTGAGCCGCCACCACCGCCGTCGTTCCTCTCCCACTGCCCCCGACTGCCCCGTCCCGTCAACCAAACACCGGCCACGGCCAGCGCAACCATGGCCGCCGTGACACTGACAGCTATCAGCACCAAGGCCCAGATGGGCACCGCGACGCTGCCACGCCCACCACGACCACTGCCACCGCCGCCGCCGTCGCCAGCTGCTGGTTGGAAGGAGGGAGGATGGGAGGGAGAGGAGACGGTAGCGTTGAGCCGAGCCGACTTGTTTGAGAAGGGTGTCTGGCTGAAATCCCAAAACGATTCACCATGCTTTCTCCTTGCCCTACATGTCGCCTAAGGCCAGTAGCCTGCCTAAATCACAAGCACTGTTTGGTTCCCGGTCCTCGACAGCCTTTCGCAACAAATGCTGTACGATGCGCTGCAAGACACAATGATTCATTACGTAATATGCATGCTGGTATCAGTATATTGGAGCGGGGCCTGATGGATCCCTCACCCGTGTCAAGCGTTGGTTCACTTAACCCTAAACCCTGATGGATCCCTCACCCGTGTCAAGCGTTGGTTCACTTAACCCTAAACCCTGATGGATCCCTCACCCGTGTCAAGCGTTGGTTCACTTAACCCTAAACCCTGATGGATCCCTCACCCGTGTCAAGCGTTGGTTCACTTAACCCTAAACCCTGATGGATCCCTCACCCGTGTCAAGCGTTGGTTCACTTAACCCTTAACCCTGATGGATCCCTTACCCGTGTCAAGCGTTGGTTCACTTTACCCTTGACCCTGATGGATACCTCACCCGTGTCAAGCGTTGGTTCTCGCTGCTCAATGTACTGTCGTAGCGGCCTCTGGTTCAAACGCTGCAGGATGCGGGAGTTGGCTCCGGCGCCCAGCTTGGAGCAGTTACCAACTGTCAGGTGAGGGAGGGCGGGGTTGGGTGGGCAAGCTCGGACGGGGTATTCGAAATTCCAGGTCATGGACACATACGAGGAACAGGGCAGGTACGGACAGCAGGCCCGGGGTGTAGCTGACGTGTAGCTGAAGCACTGTTAAGATAAGCACTGGGCTAGACTGATGGACAGATACAAGGAAAAGGGGAGGTAGGGACAGCTGGCCCGGGGTGTAGCTGACGTGTAGCTGAAGCACTGTAAGATAAGCACTGGGCTAGACTGATGGACAGATACAAGGAAAAGGGGAGGTAGGGACAGCTGGCCCGGGGTGTAGCTGACGTGTAGCTGAAGCACTGTAAGATAAGCACTGGGCTAGACTGATGGACAGATACAAGGAAAAGGGGAGGTAGGGACAGCTAGCCCGGGGTGTAGCTGACGTGTAGCTGAAGCACTGTAAGATAAGCACTGGGCTAGACTGATGGACAGATACAAGGAAAAGGGGAGGTAGGGACAGCTGGACCGGGGTGTAGCTGACGTGTAGCTGAAGCACTGTAAGATAAGCAGGCTGATGGACAGATACAGGGAAAAGGGGAGGTAGGGACAGCTGGCCTGGGGTGTAGCTGACGTGTAGCTGAAGCACTGTAAGATAAGCAGGCTGATGGACAGATACAAGGAAAAGGGGAGATAGGGACAGGTGGCCCGGGGTGTAGCTGACGTGTAGCTGAAGCACTGTAAGATAAGCAGGCTGATGGACAGATACAAGGAAAAGGGGAGGTAGGGACAGCTGGCCCGGGGTGTAGCTGACGTGTAGCTGAAGCACTGTAAGATATGCACTAAGCTAGACTGATGGACAGATACAAGGAAAAGGGGAGGCAGGGACAGCTGGCCCGGGGTGTAGCTGACGTGTAGCTGAAGCACTGTAAGATAAGCAGGCTGATGGACAGATACAGGGAAAAGGGGAGGTGCGGACAGCTGGACCGGGGTGTAGCTGACGTGTAGCTGAAGCACTGTAATATAAGCACTGGGCTAGACTGATGGACAGATACAAGGAAAAGGGGAGGCAGGGACAGCTGGCCCGGGGTGTAGCTGACGTGTAGCTGAAGCACTGTAAGATAAGCAGGCTGATGGACGGATACAGGGAAAAGGGGAGGTGCGGACAGCTGGACCGGGGTGTAGCTGACGTGTAGCTGAAGCACTGTAATGTAAGCACTGGGCTAGACTGATGGACAGATACAAGGAAAAGGGGAGGCAGGGACAGCTGGCCCGGGGTGTAGCTGACGTGTAGCTGAAGCACTGTAAGATAAGCAGGCTGATGGACGGATACAGGGAAAAGGGGAGGCAGGGACAGCTTGACCGGGGTGTAGCTGACGTGTAGCTGAAGCACTGTAATATAAGCAGGCTGATGGACAGATACAGGGAAAAGGGGAGGTAGGGACAGATGGACCGGGGTGTAGCTGACGTGTAGCTGAAGCACTGTAAGATAAGCAGGCTGATGGACAGATACAAGGAAAAGGGGAGGTAGGGACAGCTGGCCCGGGGTGTAGCTGAATAATAGCCGAATCAGGAGAAATAAGTTCTGGGCTAGGCTGATGGACAGAAACAAGGATAAGGGGAGACACAGGCTGCTTGCCCAGACGCACTAAGATCTCCACCATCACGCATTCTCAACCTGAAGGCTGGATTTCCTGAGCTCCTCCGGGTGGTCAGTAGTTAGGCGTTTCAGCCTGCCAGGCCACCTCTGAATCAAAACGCCACCAGAAAATAGGAATGCTGCATTAAGCACTGGGGTAGACTCGTGAAGAGACAGAAGGAATGGGGAAGGTGCGGAACGACCAGCTTTTGCTTCAGCGTACGCCAGGCCGCGCTTGGGGCCGGCCCCCTGGTGGTGCGGGCCGCCCTGGCGGCGGCCACACTTGGGGCGGGCCCCCATGGTGGCGGCCATTGGACAACTCAGGACCGGATCTTGACCGGCCTAGGTCATGTATGTCCGTGCTGCCCGTGACAAGTTTGAATACAAGCATACTAACTTCAAATTCAAATACAAAAACAAGTACCTGAAGCCGCGCCGCCGCCGCTGCTCTCCTTGCTGCCCTGCATGCCGCCGCCCGTGGCAAGCCTGCGAGGCCGAAACGCCTCGGGGGCGACGCCACTGCTGTTGCCCAAGGAGCACTGGTAGTCGCCCACCGCGATTATAAAGTCCTCGTACTGCAATCGCACACGGGTTCAGGGTGCAAGGTTTTCTTCATTACTTACTGATATTGAATAATCTTCATTTCTTTACCGGTGTGTTATGTTTATTTACTGGTAATTGCTTGGTCCTCTAATATTTGGGGGGGGGGGATTTAATGCATGTATTACAATTAAATATTACTAGACCCCCGTAGAATCCCCGTACCTGTGTGCCCTTATTTTATGTGCTCCTTTCCCTCAATTTGTATAATTTAAATAATAAATAAACCATAAATAAAAGGATGGTTTATTTATGGTTTATTTATAAAACCATAGATAAACCATCAGTTTATTTATGGTTCATTTACTTTAAACCATAAATAAACCAGCATTATCATCTTCACTGCCCTGCCGCCCCTAGGCATATCCACCTGCTCCATGGTGATATCCTGCACCGCCATCATGACATGCCACATGACGCCCTCCGTGCAGGGTGGGGTGGTGAGGCTGCCGCTGTACGTCACGTACGAGCGGTTGGCCGGCAGCAGCTGAGAGAAGTTGAGCACGCGCCCGGGAGGGAGCATGGCATTGACCTGCGTGCGGGGTTGGGTGGGAGGAGGGTCGGAGGAGGGAGGAGGGTAGGGAGGAGGGCAGATACAGGGGGGAGGGGTGCGGGGTGAAAGGGGGGAGGGGTGCGAGGGTGCAAGGTGCGGGGTGGGTGCGGGGTGGGTGCAGGGAGGGAGGAGGGTAGGGAGGAGGTCACAAATACAGGGGGGAGGGGTCTAAGGACGCAGGGACAGATAGTAAGACGAGGTCAAGAGGTTAAGGTTTTGGGGCCTTAGGGAAAACGACCCCTTAGAGTGAGAATCCCGAAACAAACATCGCAAATCTGGACCTACATCTACAATGTATGCTTCGAGGTTCAGGTCGACCCTAAACCCTGAACTCCCAAGCCCAAAGGCACACACCCCCGACCCTGAACCCCCAAGCCGAAAGGCACGCATCCTTGACTCTTAACCTTGAAGCCTCGACTAGGAAAGGAGCCTTGGGCTCCTTTATCTGTACCCTTACCCCTTTATCTGTACCCTTACCCCTTTATCTGTGCCCTTACCCCTTTATCTGTACCCTTACCCCGCCAACATACGGCATGATCTGCCAGATGTCCGCTAACGCACTGTTGTTGGTCGTCGTCTCCGGGTTGGCCTGCGGATACAGGGGAAGGAGCAGGAGTGGCAGGAGACCTGAGGGTTTAGGGTTCAGGGTTTAGGGTTTAGGGTGCAACAGGGGTTTAGGGTTTAAGGTGCGACAAGTAAGAGGGATGAAGGGACAAATAGGGTGAACAGAGAGGGGCGTGTCTTAGGGCTGAGGTTTGAGGGTTCAGTGTCTTTAGGGTTTGCCTCAGCTGGAATAGCACCCCCAGGACAACTAGGCACGGCAGGGGGGGCTGCATCCGCGAGCACCGGCAGCTTCGGGTACTGGGTTCTGGATTTAGGGTGTTAGGTTTGCCTCACCTGGAAAAGAACCCCCACGACAACTAGGCACGACAGGGGGGCGGAGCATCCGGGAGCACCGATGGCCCGTGAGACGATGTGGAGCTCTAAAGGGTACTGCCCACCTGAAATAGAAGTACGGGGGATGGGTGGGTGGTTGGGAGGACAAAGAGAGATGAGTGGGGCAGTGGGGTGCGGAGCCGCAGATAGGAACCCTAAACCCTAAAATACAAGTAGGAGGGGGGGGGGGGGGGGAATGGAGGTGAGTGGGGCAGTGGGATGTGGAGCCGTAGACCCATCCTAACCTGCCGCGGACACCTCCCTGCCACGGTCACCGCCCTATCTCTGCGAGCTTGGCGAGCCCTCTATGACACGACACCGAGACCGGTTGTAACTGTTATTGGGTGGTGCGGAGCCTCTGACCTCTAACCTGTAATCTCAAAAGTCTGAACGCTCTCGCTGACCTTGCATGGCATGTTCACTGTGCGTGTGGAAGTGGAATTGCAGCGGAGTCAGCCTCACGCGTGTGTTTGTGCCTGCAGGGGAGGTGTTCACACATTATAGTATTTTTCACACACAACGATATTTCACACATCATAGTATTTCACACATGCCATGCAGACCAACCATCCTACACAGTTGTCATCCCAGTTGTGTGAAAACCATAATCATCCTGAAGGGGAGGTGTCCCCACTGCTCACACATTCCAGTACTTGACACATTCCACATAGCTCAACCAGCTTACACAGATGTGTGAAAGCGGGCGCATCCATTCCACACCCTTGACGCATTCCATACAGCTCAACCAGCTGACAGGTTGTGTGAACACCAGATGCATCCATTCCTCACACTTCACACATTATGTCCAGGTCTAGTGGTCCACATTTCCCGCCAGATCCTTCATTCATTCATTTACTGGAGTCTCTCATTTACACTAGGGTTCTTCACTACCGTAGATTTGCTTTGACTTCCCTCATAATTAACTTTGTTTGGGGTCATGGGATCCATGCATTTACTAATTATCGGTTGACGACGCCAGATTTCAAATAAAGTTTTGAGTTTTTGTCGACAGTTTGCCCTGAGGGCAACATCAAAAGAAAATCGTGTTTTGATGCTTGAGGGGAGGCAAATCAAATATACGGTAATTTTCAGCCATTTCCTCACATACCCCCCCTCCAAGTCACCACCCCTCACTTATGCTCGATGCCCTAATGTTCAATAAGTATAATAAATTCCCGGGTAATTTCCCCCTATTTACAGTAATTCCTCCAGCCCTCCCCGCGTTCTCTAGCCTCCCCCTTAATTCTCAGTAAATTGCCCTCATGTTCTACCCCCCCCCCCATCGTTTCCAGTAATCCCCCCTCATTATTTCGTTCCCACTTCATGCTCAGTAATTCTCCTTACTTTCTGCCCCCCCTCCATTCTTAGCCTTCCCCCCTCATTTCCTTTCGACCCCCACTTTCATTGCAGCTAATTACCTCACGTCCTGTGCTTCTGGGCCATGATCAAGCCCTCCTTCACAGCCTCTAGATCGGTGGCCTCCATCTTATCCCTGAGCACGTGCTCCCTCAAGCTGTGGTATGCGAGCCCCCCCATGCAACTCCCTTCAATTTCAGCTGATTTTCTCTCACCCATGCCATTCCCCTCATTTCCTGGTCCCCCCCTTCAATTGTTGCTGATTTCCTCTTGTCCATGCACTTCCCCTCATTCCTCCTGGTGGCGCAAGAGTTGCATTTCCCTCCCTGTGACAGGAAGTGAGAAAATATGACGCTCTCACCCGGTAAGACAGCTGTCACGTTGGGCTGGAACCACGGTCCACTGGTCCACTCGACCTGGGGTACGGGGAATACAGGAAATTTAAATTGCCTTCCCTCCAATTGGCGTTGTTTAGGGTTTAGGGTTTCGGGTTTAGGGTCCAGGGGTGTAAGACTCATTCAGATACTGTTCATCGCCTGTCAACGCCAGTTGAGAAGGCAGTGGAGAGAGATCGGGCTTAAGTTCTGTCTCTACAGCAGCATTCACGAAACAATCCATTCATTCAACCGACGGCCGGCATTTTGAATCTCCCGTACCTGTATCGTGTGTCCGTTATTGATGACCTGGACGTTGGTCCCGTCCGAAACGATGGCTCCAAAGTCAAAGGAGGTCTTCTCGACCTCTGCCACCCGAGGCAGGCCTGCGGGCATGATTGAGGCAAGCAGTGTCACGATTGCCTGACAGCGATCGTGTGACTTGAAACAGAGGATCTAGGTATGTGCGTGACGCACGAGGACAGAGGAGACGAGAACTTTTCTCCTTGCCAGCACCCCCCTAGGCAGACCTGTGAGCATGAGGCAAGCAGTGTCACGATTCCTGACCGATCGTGCGACTCGAAATAAGAGGATATGCGCGCGACACGCGTTGGGGTACTTATATCCATGGCTGCACCACCCGAGGCAGACCTGTGGGCATAAGGCAAGCAATGCCACACTTGTCACTCCCATGTTTGCCCTTGATGGCCAGGGCCAATCAATTCAGAACGCCGCCGCTATCCCCCCCCAACTATGTCAGGCATGCCTGCGTGCGTGCATGGCCTACAATCACCAGCTGGTTAACCAAGGATCAAAAGCCTCAACCCTAAACTAGTGCGTGCATGGCCTACAATCACCAGCTTGTTAACGCAGGATCAAAAGCCTAAATTCTTAAGTAGTGTGTGCATGGCCTGCAATCACCAGCTGGTTAACGCAGGATCAAAAGCCTAAACCCTAAACTAGTGCGTGCATGGCCTGCAATCACCAGCTTGTTAACGCAGGATCAAAAGCCTAAACCCTAAACTAGTGCGTGCATGGCCTGCAATCACCAGCTTGTTAACGCAGGATCATAAGCCTAAATCCTAAACTAGTGCGTGCATGGCCTACAATCACCAGCTGGTTAACGCAGGATCAAAAGCCTAAACCCTAAACTAGTGCGTGCATGGCCTGCAATCACCAGCTTGTTAACGCAGGATCATAAGCCTAAACCCTAAACTAGTGCGTGCATGGCCTGCAATCACCAGCTGGTTAACGCAGGATCAAAAGCCTAAACCCTAAACTAGTGCGTGCATGGCCTACAATCACCAGCTGGTTAACGCAGGATCAAAAGCCTAAACCCTAAACTAGTGCGTGCATGGCCTACAATCACCAGCTGGTTAACGCAGGATCAAAAGCCTAAACCCTAAACTAGTGCGTGCATGGCCTACAATCACCAGCTGGTTAACGCAGGATCATAAGCCTAAACCCTTAACTAGTGCGTGCATGGCCTACAATCACCAGCTGGTTAACGCAGGATCAAAAGCCTAAACCCTAAACTAGTGCGTGCATGGCCTACAATCACCAGCTGGTTAACGCAGGTTCAAAAGCCTAAACCCTAAACTAGTGCGTGCATGGCCTACAATCACCAGCTGGTTAACGCAGGATCAAAAGCCTAAACCCTAAACTAGTGCGTGCATGGCCTGCAATCACCAGCTTGTTAACGCAGGATCAAAAGCCTAAATCCTAAACTAGTGCGTGCATGGCCTGCAATCACCAGCTTGTTAACGCAGGATCAAAAGCCTAAATCCTAAACTAGTGCGTGCATGGCCTGCAATCACCAGCTTGTTAACGCAGGATCATAAGCCTAAACCCTAAACTAGTGCGTGCATGGCCTACAATCACCAGCTTGTTAACGCAGGATCAAAAGCCTAAATCCTAAACTAGTGCGTGCATGGCCTGCAATCACCAGCTTGTTAACGCAGGATCAAAAGCCTAAATCCTAAACTAGTGCGTGCATGGCCTGCAATCACCAGCTTGTTAACGCAGGATCAAAAGCCTAAATCCTAAACTAGTGCGTGCATGGCCTGCAATCACCAGCTTGTTAACGCAGGATCAAAAGCCTAAATCCTAAACTAGTGCGTGCATGGCCTGCAATCACCAGCTTGTTAACGCAGGATCATAAGCCTAAACCCTAAACTAGTGCGTGCATGGCCTGCAATCACCAGCTTGTTAACGCAGGATCAAAAGCCTAAATCCTAAACTAGTGCGTGCATGGCCTGCAATCACCAGCTTGTTAACGCAGGATCATAAGCCTAAACCCTAAACTAGTGCGTGCATGGCCTGCAATCACCAGCTTGTTAACGCAGGATCAAAAGCCTAAATCCTAAACTAGTGCGTGCATGGCCTGCAATCACCAGCTTGTTAACGCAGGATCAAAAGCCTAAACCCTTAACTAGTGCGTGCATGGCCTGCAATCACCAGCTTGTTAACGCAGGATCAAAAGCCTAAACCCTTAACTAGTGCGTGCATGGCCTGCAATCACCAGCTTGTTAACGCAGGATCATAAGCCTAAACCCTAAACTAGTGCGTGCATGGCCTACAATCACCAGCTTGTTAACGCAGGTTCAAAAGCCTAAACCCTAAACTAGTGCGTGCATGGCCTGCAATCACCAGCTTGTTAACGCAGGATCAAAAGCCTAAATCCTAAACTAGTGCGTGCATGGCCTGCAATCACCAGCTTGTTAACGCAGGATGATAAGCCTAAACCCTAAACTAGTGCGTGCATGGCCTGCAATCACCAGCTTGTTAACGCAGGATTATAAGCCTTAACCCTAAACTAGTGCGTGCATGGCCTGCAATCACCAGCTTGTTAACGCAGGATCAAAAGCCTAAATCCTAAACTAGTGCGTGCATGGCCTGCAATCACCAGCTTGTTAACGCAGGATCAAAAGCCTAAACCCTTAACTAGTGCGTGCATGGCCTGCAATCACCAGCTTGTTAACGCAGGATCATAAGCCTAAATCCTAAACTAGTGCGTGCATGGCCTGCAATCACCAGCTTGTTAACGCAGGATCATAAGCCTAAATCCTAAACTAGTGCGTGCATGGCCTGCAATCACCAGCTTGTTAACGCAGGATCATAAGCCTAAATCCTAAACTAGTGCGTGCATGGCCTGCAATCACCAGCTTGTTAACGCAGGATCAAAAGCCTAAACCCTAAACTAGTGCGTGCATGGCCTACAATCACCAGCTGGTTAACGCAGGATCAAAAGCCTAAACCCTTAACTAGTGCGTGCATGGCCTACAATCACCAGCTGGTTAACGCAGGATCAAAAGCCTAAACCCTAAACTAGTGCGTGCATGGCCTGCAATCACCAGCTTGTATACCAAGGATCAAAAGCCAAAGAGTCTGTTCTCAGGGGCAGGTGGGCGGGTTTGCCTAAGGGTTAATTAGTGTTCCAGCCCTCCCCCCCTGTCCCTTCTCTCCGGCTTCCACACCTGAAACATCTGCCATGTTGACCGGTGACTGCGACTGCCCAGCCAGGCAGGTCCAGGGTGCCCCAGATGCATCAGTACCCACCTGCGCCAGAGTTAGAAGGAAAGAAAAATACACACCCTGAGGCATGGATTAAGAAAGGCACCCGTTCGGCCGTAGCACTGAGTAACCTAGCATCTAACATCGTGTGCGGCTAACCGTCACCCGGGCATTTCAGAGGTTTGCCATCCCCTCATCCATAATTTCCAGAGACGGATAAATCTCGTGGGGCCAGAGCAACCCTTTGCGCCCTCATGGGATCGCAACAACCGGTATCATAGGGAGTGGAACCCCAGTATAGGGTTAAGGGTTTAGGGTCCATACACCAGGGTAACATTTAGGGTTAAAGGTTTAGAAGCCCCATGCATCCGGGTTCTTATACATGGTTAAGGGTTAGGAATTGCGGTTAAGGGTTCGGGTGCCTGCTACGCCGGGGTTACATACTGTGTATGGTGTAGGGTTTAGAGGCCCACCAATACCGGGGTTTGTGTGAGAGCTTTTCTTGATACAACCCCTCCAGCCCACCCTCCAGCAGCCTCAAGCCCAGTCACATGCCCCTACAGCCACACTTGCTCCCTCAAGCCCACCCGCTCACACCCTCCAGTTCACCCACCCCAGTATTATAATCCACCCTCTACAGCCCACTCACGCCCACCTTCATGTCCACTCACCTTCAGCCTCTAGTCCACTCACCCCTGTAGAATAATCCACCCTCTCCAGCCCACTCACACTCACCCTCATGTCCACTCACCTGCAGCCTCCAGTCCACTCACCCCTGTAGAATAATCCACCCTCTCCAGCCCACTCACCACCACCTTCATGTCCACTCACCTGCAGCCTCCAGTCCACTCACCCCTGTAGAATAATCCACCCTCTCCAGCCCACTCACCATCACCTTCATGTCCACTCACCTGCAGCATCCAGTCCACTCAGCCCTGTAGAATAATCCACCCTCTCCAGCCCACTCACCATCACCTTCATGTCCACTCACCTGCAGCATCCAGTCCACCCAACCCAGTATCATAATCCACCCTCTACAGCCCACTCACCCTCACCCTCTTGCCCACCCACCTGCAGCATCCAGTCCACCCAACCCAGTATCATAACCCACCCTGTCCAGACCACTCACCCTCACCCCCATGTCCACCCACCTGCAGCATCCAGTCCACCCACCCCAGTATAATAATTCACCATCTCCAGCCCACCCACCCTCACCCTCATGTCCACTCGCCTGCAGCCTCCAGTTCACCCACCCCAGTATAATAATTCACCCTCTCCAGCCCACCCACCCTCACCCTCATGTCCACTCACCTGCAGCCTCCAGTCCACCCACCCCAGTATAATAATTCACCCTCTCCAGCCCACCCACCCTCACCCTCATGTCCACTCACCTGCAGCCTCCAGTCCACTCACCTCAGTATCAGAATCCACCCTCTCCAGCCCACTCACCCTCACCCTCATGTCCACTCACCTGCAGCCTCCAGTCCACTCACCCCTGTAGAATCATCCACCCTATCCAATCCACCCACCTCACCCTCCAATCCACCCACCTGCATCCCTCAACACACTCATCCACACCTTTGCCTCCACTCACTCGCACCCTACAGCCCCCTCACACCCCACACCATTCCAACCACCCACACACCATCCAACCCAATCCAACCCAGCCCACTCCAACGGACCCTCCAGCTCGCTCAACCACACCGCCCAGCCCACTCACTTGCCCCCACCAGCCAATGCACATGCACCCTACAGTCCACTCACCTGCACCATCCAGCCCAATCTCATACACCCCCAACCCATGCACATGCACCATCCAGTCCACTTATACCGACACCCCCTAGGCCACCCATCTCTTACCTCCAACCCACTCACATGCACTCTCCAGCCCATACACCTGCAACATCCAGTCCAGCCGCTCACATGCACCCACCAGCCCAATCAGCTGCACATTCCAGCCGACCCACCGCCCCCTGCAGCCCAATCACATGTTCCACCTGCCACTCACCTGCACACTCCAGCTCTCTCTCATGCATACTCCGGCCCACTCACCGGCCCCCTTCAGCAGTCCAGCCCATTCACCCCTCCCCTTCCAGCTCCCCAGGCTCAAGCACACTATCATGCATCCTTCGGCCCCCTCACCGGCCCCCATCAGCAGTACAGCCCACTCACCCCTTCCCTTCCAGCTCCCCTACGCCACCACCTTCCAGCAGTGCATGTTTTGCTGGAAGGTGGTGGGGTAGGTGAGGTGGGGTGTAGCTGACACGCAATGGTAACTCAGTCACCGGCATGTGTCAGCTACACTCAAGCCCCACCAGAGGTCTAGGGCGCAGCCAGCCATGTTGTCTGGGTTGCAATGCCATTGGCCGGTCCAAATTTGGTCCCAATCTGACCGTTGCCGGCCGCGAAGCCTCCTACCTGTAGTGACCTTGTTGCCTGAAAATAAACATTGCCCTTTAGACCACTCACCCAATCCAATCCGGCGAAGTCGTATGTCCACATCGTATTTAGGTGCGCACCCTCCTCCATGCTCTCCGGTATGCTGCTCCCATTGAGGTCTCCGTACTTGTACACGCAAGAGTGGCAACAGCGCTGCTGCGATGTAGCAAGAAGAAGAAGCATGGGCAGCAGCGGATGGGAGGCGAGACCGTGGCGACGTTGGCAGCGGCGTGAGGGGCGAGGGCGTTGCATGGCGAGGGGGGCGATTGAGATGGGGGTCATGCGAGAGGGTACATGGCGTTAGGGAGAGGTGAAGAGAGAGGATGGGAGGAACGTCTGTCCTATTGCGTTAGTGACGCGAAGCCCTAGACGAGGCGAGTGAGGCGGAGTGCAGATCCCGGAAGATTTGTAATACCCCTGGTAATACAACTATGATTTTTAAAAATCAGCGTAGGCATTTCGGGTGCGAAGTTAGAGGATCGAGGGACTGCGCTTTTCGATTTGGCATCAAGCTGATTGCGGGCATTGTCGACTCCAAAAGAACATGCATGGAAGTCAGTGTTGTGGTCGATTTCTAAACCCTGTCCTGAGTCCTGACTGCCGAGTCGAACACGACAGTCAATAACGTTACACCTCTGGGCCCGCTCAAAGCTCGACCGCGTGGGCGCCCAACTGTTCAAAAGGGAGTAGAGAAGGAACCAAAAGGAAGACAGGGGGAAAGGAACAAAAGGAGAGGCCGGGAAGGCAACGAAGACCAAGTCCAACACCTGAGTTCCACTAGAGACTAACTAACCCTCAACAAAGCCTATAAACACTGAAAGTCCAGAAAAGCAAGCGTATCCTACCCCTGCTTGGCCGCGAGGGCTCCCCACTGATCAGAAGGGAGAAGAGAAGAAACTAAAAAGGGGGGAAACAACAAAAACACAAAAAAAAAGGACCAAAAGAGAAGGCCGGAAAGGCCAACGACACCGGCCTCAGAAACCCTGGAGATTAACCCTCAATAATGCCCACAGCACAGTCCACAAAAGCAAGTGCGTCCCACCCATGCTCAGCCTGGTACAACTGGAACACGAAAGTGCTGGGTCTATTACCGCTAGATCTTGCAGACAACCGGAAGTGTCAAAGATGTGCGTTGAGAGACACCTTGGAATAGGTGGGATCCTCCTCAGAGCGATAGCCAAGGGTAGCATGCATGTCAAAGACATAACACCTCTGGGCCATGCTGAAAAAGCTCGCCTACGTTCCAACCATCAGATGCTGGTGCGCGGGCAGACATGGCCCATACTGCACTGATTCCTGAACCCTCGCCCTTGCTGGGCTTGGTCTGTTCATTTCTCCATCTAGGCCATCGAAAAAGACACGGCAGGCTTGCATACTCACTTGCTTTTGTGGCCTTTTTTTTAAAGAGGCTTTGTTCAGGGCCCCTCTCTAGTGGAACTCAGGTGTCGGCCTTGGTCTTCTTTGCCTTCCCGGCCTCTCCTTTTGTTCCTCCCCCCCCTCTTCCTTTTAGTTTCTTCTTTTCTCCCCTCTGAACAGTTGGGCGCCCACGCGGCCGAGTTTTGAGCGGGCCCAGAGGTGTAACGTTATTGGCTCACTTGCTACAGCTGCGGCGGGCATTGCCAGGCAGGGTCTCCGGCGACGCCTAAGAATGCATGCATGGCCAGCCATGCTGCATGGGTGACCAACGACAGGTAATTGCATGCGGCCGTGATGGGTCAGCTCTGCCGCCAAAGATGAACTTGTAGCCAGGGACAAAACTGATGACGAGCATTTTCGAAACCAGCAGCTTCCAAATGCATTTAAATACTTCATATAAGCAAGGTAATATAAATGACATGGTTCCAAAGAGGTGAACAACTTGTATTTCAATTTCTACAAGAAAGTGGCAGCACCACAGCAGAGTCCATCAGAATCCACCGGCCCCCTCGTGCATAACATCTACAAAATGCTGTAGAGTGAGTCTGTCCCCTATGTAGGTGGCGGCACTTGATAGCTTTGCCTCTACCACACATCATGGTGGGGTTCACTTACCCCTTGTCCTTTTTTGTCTGCCCCTTTCAATTAGGCGCCCATGCAGCCGAGCCTTTTTGAGCAGGGCCCAGAGGTGTAACGTCATTGTCACATCATGGTGGGATTTCAACAGGCACACCAGTGTGGTGTGCAGCAGCATGGCGCCCATCGTTGAAACAGGCATGGTAGGCTACTGCAGACCTGTGTTCATTGGTGTTCGTCCCTGTGGCCCCCCCCACGGCCCCACCCGTTCCGTCCTGTTGTGCGTGCTCGTAGATTGTATCTACTAGCGCCATCACCTCTGTGACGGGTAGCAATGGCGAGTCAGTCGCTTCGTGGCGCTGTTTGGGACGGCTGCCCCCCACTCCAGCAGTCCAGCTCCTCCACTGCACCCATTAGTTCACAGCACAGGTTACACTCTCTGTTGCTCTGTCTGACTGCAAGGTGCATGCCTGATGCCATGAGTGGGCTGTCATGTTGTGCTACTGATACAAACCATGCGCTGTAGAAGGGGGAAGATGACTTCCACCAGCCTCGCTGTAATGGCTGGATCTAACGCACCTTCAGGGCCTCAGGTCAACCAGCTGTGGGAATACCGGTACTTGAGTATCGGGAGGAAATGGGAGAGATCGGAGAGGACTGCCCCCTGGAGGGAAGGTAGAGCAGGGGACGGCACGGGAGGAGCGGACAAGACAGGGTATAATTGAAGGATAGAGGGCAAATAATTAAGTTGAGCAAGCGTGGGCTGCATCGTGTTG
The DNA here is from genome assembly GCA_037349105.1 of Limnomonas spitsbergensis. Classification (NCBI taxonomy): domain Eukaryota; kingdom Viridiplantae; phylum Chlorophyta; class Chlorophyceae; order Chlamydomonadales; genus Limnomonas; species Limnomonas spitsbergensis. The sequence goes on from JAYJMM010000114.1 coordinate 2,529,283, forward strand.
TGGAGACATTGCCGCGGCCGGAGGTGGCTGGTGGCCCACACCGCGTCTCCCTGGTTGGCCGCAGGTAGGCGCTGCGTGAACAGCTGCCAACCTGATGCATGTTGGTCGATGGTGCCTTAGGCGCACCTTAGCGGCCATGTGGCGAACGTGGTGCAGCAGCCAAAGACACCTCTCTACCTTGCATGGCCCTCTTCAAGCTGCCGCGTTCGCGCTGAATGATGCCCATGAACTTGAATTAGTCTTGAACACGCTTCAGCGCGGCGCGGTCAGGGCCGCACACGCACACATGGGCTGGCCGTCGGCGCTGCGCTGCTAAGTGGCTTCTAAGCTCCAAGATCTCTGTCTTGCTGATGTTGACCTGAAGCTGTTTTTTTCTTCCGCATACTCAATGAGTATTACTCATGCAGGGCATCAAGCACGCCCTGCAGCCCTGCTGGGATGAGCATGGCCGGCAGGTCGCTGAGGTTTAGACTAAAGAGCTGAGGGCTGAAAGGACAACTGTTGCAAGGCACAGGACCAGTGCGCTTGTGGCTGTCGGTGAGCGTGTAAACTGCACCGGCATAAAGCGTTTGCACTGCACGTATCAGGCATGCAGGCATGTGAAGGTACTCGCATAAATGCCGCCAAAGCTGCCGTTGCGGCACGCTGTGTAGGCCTTGGTTATGTCCACAAAGGCCACATGCAGCTTGCCATGGCCTGCAGCTGCCCGTTGAGCATGGACTGCATGCCTTTGAGGAGCAAAGCAGCCTGGAGCATCATGCTACGCTGCCGTTGAAATCCAAACTGCTCAGGAGGGACGTGGCCGTGCAATCGCGCCCATTCATCAGTGATGGCTGTAAGCATGCTAGCATACATGCGGTATAGCACACTAGTGTTGGCGATGGGCCGGTCGAGTGGGTCGCCCTTCTTTGTAACCATGCTGAATCCTGACTGGCTTCCAGGCAGTATGCACCCCCCCCGCACCGCCATCACAATCAGCTAGTCTTGCAGCATATCTCTCAGCATGTGCCGTTGCTCTCCCTCTGAATCGACCTTCACCACGGCCAAGGTTGATGAAGGGTACCGCCAGAACACCATCTAGGCCCGCCGCGGTGTGCACGCGCATGCGGTAAAAACTAAAAAGCCCTTTCGAAGCAAAAGAGGCAAGTTGTGCATCTGACACGCCTAGGTCCTACCTACGGCTGAGCGGTGGTAAGTTTCTCTATGGTGTCGACTGTCGCGGGAGAAGGAGGCGTAGTGGCGGTGAATTGCTGCCACAGTTGTGCTTTCCACCCCAGGGAGGAGACATCCGTGGTGGGGCAGGTCCGCCGCCTCTCTTGCAGTTGCTCCCGTTTGACGCTGTACTCGTGACGCTGCGGTCTGTCGTCAGCTATAGCTGCTGCCATATGCTGTGGACTTGTAGCTTTGCCTGGTTGCCTTGCGCTAGCTCTGGGCCCGGGGCACTGCAAAGCGACATCGCTCACAGCGCAGCATAGGCGCTCTGAACCTCCGCATCCCACCAGGGGGGCGCTGACGCTGTTCACGCTGGACATGGGGCCGCGGAGTGCGCGCGGCGTCATGCCAGCAACTTCAGCCGCAGACCAAACCACCGCCGCGAGCGTCGCTGCGGCGTCCTCGTCATCTCCTGCCGCAACGGCCAGGCTGCTGGATCGCTGTAGGCCCTGCTCATAGGGTGACTGGCATGTGCTAAGTTGTCACGCTCGCTTTGACAAGCGATAGGAGATGTGTGATTTGATGTTCTTCTGGCCCTTCTCTTATTCTCTATCGGGTGAATGAGATTTTGATCTCAAGCTTTCACCTATACCCTTAAATTCTCCTTAAAGAACGAACCGGATTTTCCAGCACTACTCCGTACCTTACCGCTTAAGTCTTCACCACACTCGTAACCCCCTGCTGGCCTGCTGGTGACAAAAAATCCGGCAATGCCGCAGACTTCGATCCGACGCGGCAACATTCGCAATTACCCAACATAGCGGTATATGAGTACAGTGTGTGCTCATGATGATCCACCACAGCGCTGATACCTATGGATCTTGCTTACTAAGCCACCCATCATCCTAATCGACCAAGCAACTGCGCCACCACGGCCGCAGCTGCGACAAGGGAGAGGCAGCAGCAGACTGCAACAAGGCAATTGATGGAGCTAGTAGCTGTGGAGAGGCAACAGCAGGCTGTGGCACAGCGATTGGCAGGGCAAGCCGCTGAAAGGGTGAGGGAACAGCAGGCTGTGGCACAGCGATTAGCAGGGCGAGCTGCTGAAAGGGTGAGGGAAAAGCAGGCTGTGGCACAGCGATTGGCAGGGCGAGCTGCTGAAAGGGTTAGGGAACAGCAGGCTGCGGCACAGCGATTAGCAGGGCAAGCTGCTGAAAGGGTGAGGGAACAGCAGGCTGTGGCACAGCGATTAGCAGGGCAAGCTGCTGAAAGGGTGAGGGAACAGCAGGCTGTGGCACAGCGATTGGCAGGGCGAGCTGCTGAAAGGGTGAGGGAACAGCAGGCTGTGGCACAGCGATTAGCAGGGCGAGCTGCTGAAAGGGAGAGGGAACAGCAGGCTGTGGCACAGCGATTGGCAGGGCGAGCTGCTGAAAGGGTGAGGGAACAGCAGGCTGTGGCACAGCGATTAGCAGGGCGAGCTGCTGAAAGGGTGAGGGAACAGCAGGCTGTGGCACAGCGATTAGCAGGGCGAGCTGCTGAAAGGGTGAGGGAACAGCAGGCTGTGGCACAGCGATTAGCAGGGCGAGCTGCTGAAAGGGTGAGGGAACAGCAGGCTGTGGCACAGCGATTAGCAGGGCGAGCTGCTGAAAGGGTGAGGGAACAGCAGGCTGTGGCACAGCGATTAGCAGGGCGAGCTGCTGAAAGGGAGAGGGAACAGCAGGCTGTGGCACAGCGATTAGCAGGGCGAGCTGCTGAAAGGGTGAGGGAACAGCAGGCTGTGGCACAGCGCTTGGCAGGGCAAGCTGCTGAAAGGGTGAGGGAACAGCAGGCTGTGGCACAGCGATTGGCAGGGCGAGCTGCTGAAAGGGAGAGGGAACAGCAGGCTGTGGCACAGCGATTAGCAGGGCGAGCTGCTGAAAGGGAGAGGGAACAGCAGGCTGTGGCACAGCGATTGGCAGGGCGAGCAGCTGAAAGGGAGAGGGAACAACAAGTTGAGGCAAGGGAATTTGAGGAACAACGGGTAGCAGGCCTGGAGTGCTGTATATGTGGCGACAGAGCTGCCCGCATGGCTGACGGTTTACAATGTTCAGCGGAGGACGGCAATGAACACTTCACCTGCAAAGACTGTCTCTCCCAGCATGTAATGTATGAGTCGGCAGGGCTGACGCTGGAGCAGCCAGACATCACGTGCCCGGGATGCAAGGCCAACAGGGTTTTGACCCCCTTCAGCGACGCTGCAATTCTGCGAGTGGTCGACAAGGCTGCATCTGAGGCTTTTCACAGAGGCCGATGCAACGCCAGCGAGGCTGCGAATGAAACGAGGCTCCGACTACAGAGGGAAGAGATGGAAAAGAGCGGCGCCAGCGGAAGTAGCAGCGGGGTTCAGCTGCAAGCATCCCGTGGTGGCCATGAGCAGGTGCGGCTCATTCCTGCGCCATTGGTCAGAGGTTGTGTGCTGATTGGTAGCCCTGAGGGAGCCAACTGCTCCTTCACTCTCTGTCCTAGTTTATTTAGTGCCTGAGTAGGTCTTCAGGCGCCTGACCCATACCACCTGTGGGAATATGTGACGCTCCACTGCATTCTTAATCTCACAAATCCACAGGTTCAGCAGCTTGTGGCTTTTCATCGGCGCCACATTGTGGATGACATCCTCACCCACAAGTGTCCACGCTGCAAGACGGCCTTCTTCGACTTTGACGGATGCTGCGCTCTCTCGTGTGGCGTGGCGGCGTGTCGCGCCGGGTTTTGCGCGTGGTGCTTCGAGGACTGCGGGAATAGCAGCCAAGATACACACAGGCACGTTGCAGGACGCTTAGCTTAGGGTTGAGGATACGCTAAAGCAATAAACTATAACCCTACCCCCCTTGCCCTTAACTCAAGCACTGAACCCTTAAATGTAAAACCCTTTAACCCTTAACGCACATCGCTCAACCCTCACCCGTATAACTCATCCACGTAATCCTCAGCCCTAAACCTCAAACCTGCACACAGGCATGTGGCAGGATGCAGGTCCAACCAGCGGTCTCGTGACCCTTACTTCACCTCTGCCAAGGAGTGGCAGGAGTGGCACAGCAGGGAACGGCGCCGCAAGGTCAAAGAGTACATCAAGGACAACGCGCTCAGTCCAGCCATAGAGGCGAGGGTAAGTGTGCTCGACAGCAATCTTTTGCGGGCCAGGGGCCGTGAATGGAACATCTAAGGGTATGAATTTGGAAGGAAAAGAATACCATGTGCATCCATCGGTACTGTGATACTGTGAAGTTTGTGAAATTTTACCATCCAACGGGGCATCACATTTGATGCATGTGACTTGTGCTCTTAAACCGGTACAGGCACTAAACACGCTAGGACAGCCAGCGAAAACCAGTGACCCCCCTGGGCAAGCAACCAACACACAACCTTCGAGCAGTGGCGTGGGAATGAACCCCACAGTGCTGAAGATTAGTTTCAGCCATAAAACATGGCGTGGGCTCGGACGTGGGTGCAAAAGAGTTCGGTAGGCCTAGCTAGGACACTTACTGTTTAGTGCTATCATGAGCGGTCACACCTTCATTTGTGCACATCGGCAAGTGTGAGTGACTAAGCTTGTCATGCATTTATTCCTGGGTGAGGGTTGGGTAGATTTCCTATTGGCAGCAGCATCTGCTTTTCAGAATTCCTTCCTCTTGAAAATATGCCTGTAGAACGAAACCATTTCGTTTCTGTCAGCATGTCAGAACCATGCATTGTTAGAATCGCCTCATCCAGGAGTTAATAGAGTTAGCAAAGTATTATTTAAAACTCCCTTGCTCTGTCTTCAGTATCTTCAGGGACCTTTCACATCTGCTCATGTTGTTTGTCATATCGTCCCTCAGGTGCTGGAGGCATGCGTAAGGGAGCTGGCAGACCTTGGCATTATACTACCCTTGTGAGCATCCACAGACGATGGAATGACGCTTAGAACACATGGCTGTTGCCAGGTGTTGGATAATATCAGCCAAGCGAGAAAAGTAACTGCTCAGTCTCAGTGGAACCCGCTCTCCATGCAGTGGACTCATAGGCAGTCGGTAGCTGGGCCACAACTCCCTGTACTAATTTTAGGTCTCATTTATGGTAGCCGTTCAACTTGAGATTTCTAATTTCAGTTTTGCCTGTTAAGATTTTAGAGTCCACATTTGCGAGTGGGCATGCATTCATGCACCTTCCTAAAGATGTCAAATAGGCACTGCAATCCAAACTCCAAAGGTCACTTAAGCCACTCACGGCACATGGGACGTAGCCAAGTGAGGCATGAGTGCCTTTCGACCACCAGACTTATGTTGCCGATTTAAAGTAGGGCCCAAAGCGTAAGTTTGTTTTGGGGCATATCAGTTTTATGGGCTTGGTTTAGTATGCTCTTGCTTTAGCCCTCAATGCAAACTCATTTCCCTTCAACTACATACTGCATTGATGCCAGTAACATAAGTAGTAGCAGGTTGATGCAAGGCAGATGCAGTGTCAGTAGTGTAAGAAGCAACCAGGCCAGGGCATGTTTTCCCCCTGAGCACCACAATGTTGTAAAATGAAGTTGTAGGAGGGTGTCCGCGGCGTTTCCAAGACTGTACCGTACCGTTTGAAACTACCGTTTTGTCAATTTTCTTACTAGCCCATGCCATTATGTATTTATGTCCGCACCGTACCGTACACGTACCGTACCGTTTGACCGTGCCGTATTCCGTACCGGGTTACCCTAGCTTCCAGGACTGTGGAAGCAGCCAGGATACACACAAGTACGTTGCACGAGCAGGTATGCAGCGTTCTAACACAAGCACGTAGCGCGGTTTCGGGATGCCTATTGGGGAGATAGTAGGCTTCACATAGTACCCTAGTCCATGCCAAAGCCCTGAACCCGTACCCTGTACCCAGTATACCCCAACCCTTCAAACCTTATATCTCTCTCAAAACCCTACGTAAAAGAATGTGGTAGTCTGCAGGTCCAATCTGCGACCTCATGACTTCGACGTCACCCCTGTCACGCATTGGCAGAATTGGCACGGCGGGGACAAGGCGAGGCAACGTCAAACACTGCTTCAAGGACCAAGCCACGGAGGTGTCGGTACTAAGTATATAACGGCTCATACCCGCTGGGCCCTGCTTTAGCACTCGACCGCGTGGGGCTGGTAGGGGATGACTGAGCTCAATTCCAGGTACCATGCACGGAGGCGACGGTAGGTGCTAATGACGTTACACCTCAGCACAGCACAAGATGGACAGATGGTAGGTGTGCAATCTTCAAGCTGCACTTTTCCAAAGCATTGGCTCGGTATTCTGTACTCACTGAAAGCATTCGATGGTCAGGTACCTTCATGTGTCTGATTGTTTCTGATGGACATGTTTTGCATGGCTGTGTGTGCCAGGGTAAACGGGAAAGGATGTTCCTAAGTGCAGAGCGGGTGCAGCCACGTAGGTTAAGAACATTGTATACCCGCTGGGCCCTGCTGTACGCTTGGCCACGCGGGGCTGGTAGGGAATGACTAGGCTCAATTCCAGCTACCATGCACAGCCTGGGCCATGGTGCAGCCGCACAGGTGAAGCAGTGGCGGGAGTGAAGGAGACAGGGGACCATGAGCAGGGGATTTCCTTTTTTGAGGAAAGAGTGGCTGGACGGAGCAGCGAGCGTGGGCGCAGCTAGCAGGACCAGTGCATGAACAGAAGATCAGATGCTGGGTGCATGGGTAACCAGCAGGGAGAAGAAAAAGATTAGCTGCAGCAAAATGGCACATGACAAGGAAGGATGCCTATTGGATTTCGGAGAGAAGTTCAGGAGACTGTCGGAATCTCTCGGCCAGAGAATCTTTGCTCACCTCAAATCCCGCCCGCAGCTTCCGCCGCAGCGTCCCATTTCAACGAAACAGCCCTAGCAAATCTGATTCCCCGCACAACGGCAGACCCAATTGTAAGCCCGGACTAATAACACTGCATCGTCAGAAGTCCACTTTGCTGGACGCTATAGCCCATTCACGCATCATCATCATCTTCGTTCGCAATGAAACCCGTTTCCAGAGGGAAACCGCTGAATGGCTTCAAGAGATGTAACGATTTGAGCTCAGCAAAAATACCAAGGCGATATGCTGGTCGCTACACGACGCCCTACTCATGTTCGGCTGAAAACGTGAGGCTTCGTGGTGCGCGAGGAGCATGTGGTCAAAACGAGCATGTGGCCCTGCTGAGACCTGTCGCCCCACCCGCCGGCGTTGACACGACATCAAGTGGCGGTACGGCGGTTGGTGAGGCTCAATGCAATGCATTTGAAAATCCACGCCGCATCGGCGTTCTCTTTTCTTTTCTTCTGAAGTCTGTGACCTTAATTGTGGACTTGTCTGCCGTCTCACCTCTCCTAGCGCTCTCCTTTCGTCTTTCGGGCCCTCGCGAATTGTGCGAGCCAGATTGGTCGATGCGGGAGGAAGCTTTTAGCGAGCCATGTGGCATAGCCGCATAGGACACGACCCGCACAAACATGAAACGCCCATTTTCATGGTGCCTCATTGGCTGATGCCTGAAATTTAGCATATATCTGAACATTGCGAATTCAAATGGAGGGCTTCAGGTTAGGGCTGAAGCTTTAGGGGTCGGTCAGACTATCGCGTTTGGTGGGTTGCGTTTGACATTCATGATCGTAAATAGCCTATCAGAAGATAAGGGCGCAGTTGATTCCATTTAAACATACCAATGTTTTATCCAAACGCTACCCCCCCCCCCCCTGCGTTTCGCGTCTGCGTTTGCGTTTGGAAGTCCAAACGCAACCTCAAACGCAACGCAGTCTGACCGACCCCTTAAGGTTAAGGGTCTCCTGCCTTGCTTGGCTCACCAGCGTCCCTTTCTCCTGTGCCAAGGCCTCATTAGCATCAATGAAGTTTTCCACTTGTTGTTCTTGTGGAACAGTAACCCCCACCCCCTCCCCTGCCTCCCCCTGCTCTCCATTCCCCCGTGGTCCTGCCCACCTCCTCTGACCAGCTCACCAGCCCCTTCCCCCCTCCTCTCACCGTTTGCTGTCTGCAGCACCAGGTAGACCACATGTCCTCGAGCGCATCAAACACACTGTAGTATCTGCTAGCCTAGCTGCCCTCCTGGCGCTCGGGCCTGCTACTTGCTTCATTCCAACTCCCGCGGTGCATGCAGCTCAGGTCCAGACCATCCGGTAAGATCCGTCCACAACAGCAGTGAGGCGGACTTTTTCTTACAATCCCTGCCGAAAAACGAGGGACCGCAGATCGTAAGCCTTTGCAGGGTTAACCGAACCTAAGGCGTGATTGTGTGAAGTCCTCATTCCCGCCACTGCTGACAGACAGAGATGAATTTGATTTTTAGTGTCCATCACTTTTTTATTACACAAACTGAAGAAGAGACCTATCCTCTTTCCATATTTTGGAGACACAGGTGGCCTGGCCTACACTGGGTCGCGCTGTAGTCCAGTGTATTTTTTCATGTGCACTAGAGGGCCACAGGGCAGCCAACACTGGGCCGAGGGGTCATAGCTTAACCAACCTAAGACTTCAGGCCTACTAAGCAGCAGGGCTTCCTGCACCCGGATCCGGACCCGGACAAAGGACATGATACTCCTGAATTGTAGACTTGTCTTCCAACCCTGGCTTGAAAGGTACTGCGGCGTAACGGCAGGCCAAAAAACATTTTAAAATTCATTCAATACCCCCCGAAGTTGAACCACATGGGTGTATCCCCTGCCCTGATTCAGCCTCCACATGGGTGTATCCCCTGCCCTGATTCAGCCTCCACATGGGTGTATTTTGGGACAACAGTTCAATTCAGCTTGGCTAAGTTTGAACTGACTTGGGACCAAGTGAACTGGCCCTCCCTGCTTCAGCCTCCCAGCCTCCCCAGAACTCAAGGTAGATATGTGCTGTTCCTTGAAACTCACACACCTTTCATCCCATCACCGCTTCAGCCTCCCAGCCTCCCCCAGAACCCAAGGTAGGTCTTTGCTGTTCCTTCAAGCTTACACACCTCTCATCCCCTCCCTGCTTCAGCCCCCCAGCCTCCTTGCAACCCTAGGTTTATATTTGCTGTTCTTTCAAGCTTACGCACCTCTCATCCCCTCCCTACTTCAGCCTCCCAGCCTCCCCACAACCCGAGGTGTACGCGGCCCAGCAGACCCTCATGGAGGCGTGGTCCATCGTCCGCGACACCTTCGTGGACACGACGTTCAACGGCCACAGCTGGCCCGAGGAGCTCAAACAGCACATGCTGGCGGCTTTTGCGGCTCCCGAGCCGGCGGTCGCTGAGCATCAAATTGATGACATGCTAGGAGATCTCGGGGACCCTTTTACCCGCCATGTGTCAGTCGAGTGAGTTAACCCTATGCCCCGAAGCCCTTTCCATCAGGCAGGCGGCGAGCACTAGCCTGCATGTAGCTGATACCTACCCACTCTTCCTCCCGCTCCCTCCCGATCCCTCCCTCCCTCCCCTTTCCTCCTACCTGCTCTCTCTCTCCCTTCAGATCCCTCCCTCTCCTCCCTCCTTCCCCCTCCTTCCCTCCCCTCCCTCCCCTCCCTCCTGCCCCCTCCCCTCCCTCCTGCCCCCTCCCTCCTGCCCCCTCCCTCCCTCCCCTTCGTCCCTCCCTCCTGCCCGCTCCCTCCCTCATCTCCCTTCTGCCCCCTCCCTCCCTCCCCTCACTCCTGCCCCCTCCCTCCCTGCCCTCCCTCCTGCCTTCTCCCTCCCCTTCCTCCTGCCCCCTCCTTCCCTCCCCTTCCTCCCCTCCCTCCTACCCCCTCCCTCCCTCCCCTCCCTTCTTCCCCCTCCCTCCCTCCCCTCCCTCCTGCCCCCTCCCTCCCTGCCCTCCATCCTGCCTTCTCCCTCCCGATCCTCCCCTTGACTCCCTCCTGTCTCCTTCCTTTTCAGAGATTACAAGTCGTTCCGCGTCGGTACCGACGGTGAGCTCCAGGGCGTGGGCATGCTCATTGCCAACGAGATGACTGACGGAGGTCACCTGCTGGTGCTGGCACCCATCAAAGGCAGCCCTGCTGAGCGGTCGGGAGTCCTTTCTGGGGATGAGGTGAGAGGTTGCCCCTTGGAGGGAGAACACCTATTGTTAGTTTCATAAAATGGCAGCCCTGACGAGCGGGCAGGTGTCCTTTCTGGGAGTTGAGAGGTTGCCCTTGGGAGGGAGAACACCTGTTGTTGGTTCTCATAATATGGCAGCCCTGCACAGCGGGCAGGGCCTCTGCCTGATGACAAGGTAGTGAGAGGCTGACCTTGGGAAGGGAGAGCACCTGGCCTGCAGATGGGGAAACGGGGAGCGGTAGGACTGGGTGATGAGGATGCAATCAGACCGAGAAACGAGTTTTTTTCTTCAAAAGGCCATGTGCAGCGAAGCTTGCCTCTTTGAATCTGTACGTGGAACTCTAGATAATTCCTGTCACCCTCGAGACCCTCGTTACTCCCCCAAAATCTCTGTGGCTTCACTTAATTCCCGTTGCTCCACTCAACCCTCGTCTCCCCTCGCTGCCTGCCGTCAGGTCGTGGCCGTTGACGGCGTCCAAACCACGGGTATGGACAAGGAGGCGGCTGCGCAGCTGATACGGGGCCCAGGTGGCACTGAGGTCCATGTGCAGCTGGCCCGCCACACAGACCAGGAGGCGGGCAGCATCCTACAGGGAGCCCAGGAAGAGCCCCCGGAGGAGTACATCAAGGTACGGCTGGCAGGGGCACTGGGGTAGGACTTGTGGGATTTCAGGTGTCTGAGCTGTGATATGGAAGTATCCCCTGGAAGAACGGCCAGGTAGGTCCTCGACCTGGTGCAGCAGGCGGCTGCGCTTTGGGGTGGCAGTGGGGTGGCAGTGGTGCAGCTGGATGCAGACGTCGGGGCCATAGTGGGGCAGCAGTAGTAGGGCAGCTGGATGCAGACGCCGGGGCCACGGTGGGGCGGCAGTAAGAAAAATAGGTACGGAGGCTTCGATCCTGGCTCGTGCCCAACGTTGGCGGCATGCTTATCATAACATCTGCAAGTCAAAGAAGCGGTTATGACTTGCTAATACGTTTGGGGCGTTTGGAAAAAGGGAATGAAATAATCATGGAAATTATCATGGAATGAAATGGAATGACAACTTGCGGCTGGGTGCAGGAGGTGGTCATGAAGCGGGAGCGAGTCAACCTGAGCCCGGTGTACTACACAGCTTTGGCTGGGGAGGCAGGCCATTCAGGGGAGGCAGGCATTTCTGGGGTGGCAGGCCCGGCTGTTGGCGGTGTTGCTCGAGGGCACAACGTCGGCTATGTGAGGCTGACACAGTTCAGTAGCAACGCCGCGAATGAAATGAAGGCAGCAATCCAGGACCTCGAGGTGAACCACCTTCATTGAATATCATGTACCGGTACTGTAGATTTGCTTTGCCTTCTCTTATAATTAACGTTGTTTGGGGTTGAGGGATCCATGCATATACTAATGATCGATTGTCGACGCCAGTTTGCAGTCGGAAATTGAGAGTTTTGATGTCAGTTTGCCCTGAGAGCAGCATTAAAATAAATATTTATTTACCGCCCGAGGGAAGGCAAATCAAATCTACGATATTTTAGAGGTGAGAAGAGCTGCCTTGGATGCCATGTATTTTACATGTGAAGAGAGCTGGTATTACCGAGGATTCACGCAACACGTCTACGCCATCCTTCCTCCCACGCTCCTTTAAGATCGCCCGCACAGCACATGAGTGAAAATGTGTGGATGCATGCACCATGGATCTTCCCCCCACCCCTCACTCCTGAACGCACGCTTCTCCTCCCCCATGTCCTCCACACTTTGCAGTCAAAAGGTGTGGATGAGTACATCTTGGATCTAAGGAGCAACCCCGGAGGTCTTGTATCAGCTGGCATCGACGTGGCATCACTCTGGCTGGATGGTGTGAAGCCTGTGTTCAACATTCAGGGCAGAGAGGTGGGGCAGGGGCGGTGCTGACGCTGAGTAGGGAGGTGGCATTGAAAGGGCTAGATGTCCTGAAGTCTGCGTTTCATAAAGAGATCAGGGTTGAGGGGATGTGTTGAACCTTGGCGGTTTGTCTAGCTCTGGCTGGATGGTGTGAAGCCTGTGTTTAACATTCAGGGCAGAGAGGTGGGGCAGGGGCGGTGCTGACGCTGAGTAGAGAGGTGGCATTGAAAGGGCTAGATGTCCTGAAGTCTGCGTTTCATAAAGAGATCAGGGTGGAGGGGATGTGTTGAACCTTGGGCGGTTTGTCTAGCTCTGGCTGGATGGCGTGAAGCCTGTGTTCAACATTCAGGGCAGAGAGGTGGGGCAGGGGCGGTGCTGACGCTGAGTAGGGAGGTGGCATTGAATGAGCTAGATGTCCTGAAGTCTGCGTTTCATAAAGAGATCAGGGTTGAGGGGATGTGTTGAACCTTGGGGGTTTGTCTAGCTCTGGCTGGATGGCGTGAAGCCTGTGTTCAACATTCAGGGCAGAGAGGTGGGGCAGGGGCGGTGCTGACGCTGAGTAGGGAGGTGGCATTGAATGAGCTAGATGTCCTGAAGTCTGCGTTTCATAAAGAGATCAGGGTTGAGGGGATGTGTTGAACCTTGGCGGTTTGTCTAGCTCTGGCTGGATGGCGTGAAGCCTGTGTTTAACATTCAGGGCAGAGAGGTGGGGCAGGGGCGGTGCTGACGCTGAGTAGGGAGGTGGCATTGAAAGGGCTAGATGTCCTGAAGTCTGCGTTTCATAAAGAGATCAGGGTTGAGGGGATGTGTTGAACCTTGGCGGTTTGTCTAGCTCTGGCTGGATGGTGTGAAGCCTGTGTTTAACATTCAGGGCAGAGAGGTGGGGCAGGGGCGGTGCTGACGCTGAGTAGGGAGGTGGCATTGAAAGGGCTAGATGTCCTGAAGTCTGCGTTTCATAAAGAGATCAGGGTGGAGGGGATGTGTTGAACCTTGGGCGGTTTGTCTAGCTCTGGCTGGATGGCGTGAAGCCTGTGTTCAACATTCAGGGCAGAGAGGTGGGGCAGGGGCGGTGCTGACGCTGAGTAGGGAGGTGGCATTGAATGAGCTAGATGTCCTGAAGTCTGCGTTTAATAAAGAGATCAGGGTTGAGGGGATGTGTTGAACCTTGGCGGTTTGTCTAGCTCTGGCTGGATGGTGTGAAGCCTGTGTTCAACATTCAGGGCAGAGAGGTGGGGCAGGGGCGGTGCTGACGCTGAGTAGGGAGGTGGCATTGAATGAGCTAGATGTCCTGAAGTCTGCGTTTAATAAAGAGATCAGGGTTGAGGGGATGTGTTGAACCTTGGGCGGTTTGTCTAGCTCTGGCTGGATGGTGTGAAGCCTGTGTTCAACATTCAGGGCAGAGAGGTGGGGCAGGGGCGGTGCTGACGCTGAGTAGGGAGGTGGCATTGAATGAGCTAGATGTCCTGAAGTCTGCGTTTAATAAAGAGATCAGGGTGGAGGGGATGTGTTGAACCTTGGGCGGTTTGTCTAGCTCTGGCTGGATGGTGTGAAGCCTGTGTTCAACATTCAGGGCAGAGAGGTGGGGCAGGGGCGGTGCTGACGCTGAGTAGGGAGGTGGCATTGAATGAGCTAGATGTCCTGAAGTCTGCGTTTAATAAAGAGATCAGGGTTGAGGGGATGTGTTGAACCTTGGGGGTTTGTCTAGCTCTGGCTGGATGGCGTGAAGCCTGTGTTCAACATTCAGGGCAGAGAGGTGGGGCAGGGGCGGTGCTGACGCTGAGTAGGGAGGTGGCATTGAATGAGCTAGATGTCCTGAAGTCTGCATTTAATAAAGAGATCAGGGTGGAGGGGATGTGTTGAACCTTGGGGGTTTGTCTAGCTCTGGCTGGATGGCGTGAAGCCTGTGTTCAACATTCAGGGCAGAGAGGTGGGGCAGGGGCGGTGCTGACGCTGAGGAGGGAGGTGGCATTGAATGAGCTAGATGTCCTGAAGTCTGCATTTAATAAAGAGATCAGGGTGGAGGGGATGTGTTGAACCTTGGGGGTTTGTCTAGCTCTGGCTGGATGGTGTGAAGCCTGTGTTCAACATGGACGGTAGAGAGGTGTGAATGGGGATAAGCTGATGTTGTGGTCAAGCATGGAAGGGCTGAGAGCTGCACAATGAATTGCTGCTGTTATTTAGGAGCCAGGCCTTTCAGTGCGGGGAATGGGTGGTGGTGGTGGAATGAGGTGGTCTGTGATGATGATCTGGTGAGGGTACATCTGTTTGTGTGGAGCTCGTAGAGCGAGGTCCCCTGAATAGGCACACGGGTAGGTTCATTTTTGATGGATGCTGGTAGCTCAAGTTTTATTTTGTGCCTCCTGGGTCCGTGGTGCAGCTGATTGACAAGGCTGGCCCTCTGCCCAACTGTGAATCTCAGCCAGGCTGAGATCTCCGTCTGAAGCCTCATCAGCCATCATCCTCTGGCTGGCGTGTCTGACTGAGATCTCATCAGCTGTCGTCCTCTGACTGAGGCCTCATCAGCTGTCGTCCTCTGACTGAGATCTCATCAGCTGTCGTCCTCTGACTGAGATCTCATCAGCTGTCGTCCTCTGACTGACATCTCATCAGCTGTGGTCCTCTGACTGAGATCTCGGCTGAAATTTCACCAGCTGCCGACCTCTGCTGAGATGCCTCTCTTCCAGTGAATAGAGAGATTACCACATCTGCTGCCCTGTGGCTTAGCATGCTGTGTTTACCTCCTGCAGGGTGACGCCCAAGTCCAGACCACCTTGGATATGTCTCCCGCTCTCACACACGCACCCCTCGTGGTCTTGGTCGACAAGAACTCGGCCTCGGCCAGCGAGATCCTGTCAGGTGGGGCTGGGGCAGGGGCTGGGGGGTGCAGCTGGGGGGTGCAGCTGGGGGTTGTCTGGCGGTGGATCCTGTCTGGTAGGGCAGACGGTAGGGGGAACGCATGATGCCTAGCGGGAAATGAGTGGTAGGCCGAGTGTTAGGGTCGAAACATCATCTTGTGTGGTGGGGCTAGGGTCAGGCAGCTGGCTGGACGGCAGATCCCGTACGCACCAGGTTGAGGGGGATCGAGGATTGAAGACGGCATCACATGTTTACGGAACAGCGAAGGAGATGGCACAGCAGTGGCTCAGCTCTGGCCTTGATTAGCCTGGATAGGATGTATGCTGTTATGACTGCCTCAGCCTCCTTTTCCTCACCTAGACCAAGGACTTGTTTTTGCTGTCCTGATTTAAATCATCACAGGGGTGCCATGGCAATTTGGCAGTGCGGCGCTTATCACCATCCCGCCTGCCTTTTGAAATGGGCTCTGGTTCAAGCTGTGCTGCTACCACCTCTACGAATGTCCTAGTGGCAGTGCAAGTCGCACCAAACACTTTTCAAACATGTCAACTGATGACCTCACTGCTCCTTGTCCACCAGTCCTGCAGTCCGTATGCGCCCCGCAGTCCGTATGCGCAGCAGCAAGCACATGTGCTACCTGACTCGTTTCTGCCATTCATTATTCTCTCCAGTGAGCACATTTTCTATTGCCTGAATTTCGTCCATGCAGGAGCCCTGCGAGACAACCACCGCGCCACGATCGTTGGGGACGAATCGACTTACGGGAAGGGGAAGATCCAGGTAGGGCACCCTCAATTTCTGGGTGCTAGATTACTGAAAATACCATCCTGGCATGGGCGTACATCGTATATCCCGTCTCAAATGGACATGTTTGATATACAGACAGCTGCTATCTCATGGCACTTTGATTTCTGAGTCAGCTTTAAAAGCAGAGTCCCCCTGTTCAAAAGCTTGTCTAAATCCCAGGTCACGAATCTAGCTCCGTCGTCTGGGACTCAGCTGGGCCTCACTTGGAACTATGGCTAGTTATGGAAACTAGTCATGATTTTGTCTATTTGCAAGTGTCTTTCAAGCGTGGACAACTTCGACGCCCGATGCGCCAGTCCCACCTTGGCAGCCATGAGTCAGTAAGCTTGGCCGCGGCAGTCTAGTACCAGTATGTGGAGGTCACACTTAAACTGCATCTACCCCTGCTGCCTAGATAGCCGGATTCCATGTTCTTTTCCCCCTCACATAGGAGGGTGACATGGCTGTACCATAGATTGACCTGGCTGTGCTTGCTTGGTACCTGGAATTGAGCTTGCTCATCCCCTACCAGCCCCATGCATGCGGCTGAGCGTTCAGCAGGGCCCAGCAAGGATGCACCATTTTAAAGTTCAAGTGCATGGCCATGCGGTGTTGGTCATGTTCATTTTAGTTCTTAAAAAAAACACTTGGGAGGTCCCGCCAGGTGACCCTTTCATATCGTGAACACGGCAGATTCCAAGCACGTGTGCGCCCTACAAAGTATTGTAGCCCTGGGCGTTGATGTGCCAATGATTTTCATTTGCAATGGATGGAATTAAAATCCGGCTTGAAAAGCGGAGATAAAGGCTGGCCTTGAAGGCCCTGGAAGAAAATAAGCTGCTCACTGTTCCCCCTCCCCTCCACACTCCTGAACCTGCCACCACCATGTCCTGTCCATGCACCCACACGTACCCAATCCTGCCTCTGCCCCCTCCACGACCCTGTTTATGCCCCCACCCTGTTTTTTCCATGTCCCTTCCCTACCCCCTCCATGCCTCCGCCCTGCCCCTGCCCCTGCTCTTACCTCTTACTTACCACCACCATTCCTCTGTCCTGCTTTGGCCTCTATCCTACCCCCTGTATACCCCCACCCTGCCACTGCCCCTGCCCTCCCCCATCCATGCCCCGCCCTGTGCCTGCCCCCTCCTGGACCATGCCCGCTCTGCCCAATAACCTGCTCCTGCCCTACCCCTGCCCGTACCCGTAAGCGGCCCAACCTCTTTTTGCCCCTGCCCCCGCCCCTGCCCCCTGCCCTAACCCCCATGTCTCCTGCCCCTGCCCTAGACTCTGCCCTACCCCTTCTGTGTCTCCGCCCTACCCTTGCACATGCCCCCTGCCCTGCCCCTGCCCTGCCCCTGCCCTGCCCCTGCCCCTACTCTGTCCTACTTTTCCATGCCCCAGCCCCAGCCCCACCCCCTGCATGCCCCTGCCCTTCCTCTCTCAGTATGCATTCCCTCCTCTACACCTCCCTGTCCGCAGACTGTGTATGAGCTTGATGATGGAAGCGCCCTCTTTGTAACGGTCGCGATGTACAAGACACCATCTGGGGCAGTGATCGATCACACAGGTGTGTGCAGCAGGGGCAATCAGTTGGTGTCAGCTAGGATGTACAAGTTGCTATTTGGGGCGGTGATCGATCACACAGGTGTGTGCAGCAGGGGCAATCA
Source organism: Limnomonas spitsbergensis (assembly GCA_037349105.1). NCBI lineage: Eukaryota > Viridiplantae > Chlorophyta > Chlorophyceae > Chlamydomonadales > Limnomonas > Limnomonas spitsbergensis. The sequence continues at coordinate 2,546,635 of JAYJMM010000114.1, forward strand.
GTTGGTGTCAGCTAGGATGTACAAGTTGCTATATGGGGCGGTGATCGATCACACAGGTGTGTGCAGCAGGGGCAATCAGTTGGTGTCAGCTAGGATGTACAAGTTGCTATATGGGGCGGTGATCGATCACACAGGTGTGTGCAGCAGGGGCAATCAGTTGGTGTCAGCTAGGATGTACAAGTTGCTATTTGGGTCGGTGATCGAGCACACAGGTGTGTGCAGCAGGGGCAATCAGTCGGTGTCAGCTAGGATTTACAAGTTGCTATTGGGGTCGGTGATCGATCACACAGGTGTGTGCAGCAGGGGCAATCAGTTGGTGTCAGCTAGGATGTACAAGTTGCTGTATGGGGCGGTGATCGATCACACAGGTGTGTGCAGCAGGGGCAATTAGTTGGTGTCAGCTAGGATGTACAAGTTGCTATTTGGGTCGGTGATCGATCACACAGGTGTGTGCAGCAGGGTCAATCAGTTGGTGTCAGCTAGGATGTACAAGTTGCTATACGGGGCGGTGATCGATCACACAGGTGTGTGCAGCAGGGTCAATCAGTTGGTGTCAGCTAGGATGTACAAGTTGCTATTTGGGTCGGTGATCGATCACACAGGTGTGTGCAGCAGGGGCAATCAGTTGGTGTCAGCTAGGATGTACAAGTTGCTATATGGGGCGGTGATCGATCACACAGGTGTGTGCAGCAGGGTCAATCAGTTGGTGTCAGCTAGGATGTACAAGTTGCTATATGGGGCGGTGATCGATCACACAGGTGTGTGCAGCAGGGGCAATCAGTTGGTGTCAGTTAGGATGTACAAGTTGCTATTTGGGTCGGTGATCGATCACACAGGTGTGTGCAGCAGGGGCAATCAGTTGGTGTCAGTTAGGATGTACAGGTTGCTATTTGGGTCGGTGATCGATCACACAGGTGTGTGCAGCAGGGGCAATCAGTTGGTGTCAGTTAGGATGTACAGGTTGCTAGTTGGGGCAGTGATCGATCACACAGGTGTGTGCAGCAGGGGCAATCAGTTGGTGTCAGTTAGGATGTACAGGTTGCTATTTGGGTCTATTACACAGGTGAGTCCAGCAGGGGGCATTCTTTTGGTGTTGGTTAGGATGTCCTCCTGGTTTAGTTTGAAAGATCTTTCCATGCAGAACCACATGTAATGGTGCCACTCGTAGGCATTTCTCCGGCATTTCTTGGATCCTGAATACTGAAAAGTGTTTATCAGCTGCATCTCACTGTAAAGCATCCTTTCAGTCCATACATGTTCACACTTGCAGGCATCTTTCCAGACACCAGCTGCCACCCAGGTCAAGCCATGGCCCGTATCCCTAGCCAAGGCCCCCAGCAGCGGTTGGCAGCAGCAGCAGGCGCCACAGGTGGCCCAGCGGACGACTTTTCACCGGGCCTCCCATTCGGCCCGGCCATGGAGGCTCGTCTCATCAAGCAGCTGCAGGGTGACAGCTGCGTCCTGGCTGCAGAGCATGTCATGGATCAGAAGGTGACCTCTTGTGCCTGCGACTGCCACTCGCCTCTGGCACCCTCGTGTGTTTTTGCCATCTTGCCTTTTGTTTATGCGACCCGTCATTTGGATGCGCACATCCTGGATCATAAAGTGGGTCTGGTTTTCTAGAACCACGGCATGTCTAGGCACAGAGTCGATGGATCTTCGTGCATACTGTCAGGGGGTGGGAAGCCACGGGGGCCGGATCTACAAAAATTCCTGCACCCTGGTTTTGGCCTGGATCAAACCCCCCTGGCTTCCCAACCCCTGGCACTGTTAACTCTGGGCATTCTCTGGACTGGACCATCAGCAAAACATCATGGCAGAATTCCTGGGTTTCGGATTGCCGCTAGTCGCCAGGCCAGGGTTTAGGATAGGATTCTTTCATGTTCCTGCTCTTCAGGGGTGCACCTGTTGGCACATACTTGAGCAATTCTTGCTGCCTCAATGCAGGTGGGGCGCCAGCCCCTCAAGGACCTCGTGGCGACTGCAACCTCCACCGCTGCATCCCGCAACTGAGACGCTGGCCCTTTACCGCTGCATCCCGTGTCTGAGCCGCTGGCTCTTTACCGCTGCATCCCGCATCTGAGACGCTGGCCCTTAACCGCTGCATCCCGCTTCTGAGACGCTGGCCCTTTACCGCTGCATCCCGTGTTTCCAAATTTCATGACCTCTCTGCATGGGCTTGTCGAGGACCATGTTTGCATGTTGTTTATATGTCTGCCTTTTCACATTTTTTTAGCCTTTTATGCATTTTCAACACTTCTATCTCTTGGGGGGGGGGTAGAGGCTTGGTCGAGTTGACATGTTGTATTGACCACAGGCTTTTATTAATTTATTTAATTCCCGTTTCCCTGACGGGTGCGCACTGGTGGGCCATTATGTTATTTTCCCGCTCAATTTTGACCCTAAGCGCTGACTCTGGAATTTATTTGTGCCCAAGCGTTGACTCTGGAATTGATGTGCCTGACATGTTTCAGTTGAATACCTTGCCCTATACTGTTGCCTGCCTGGTCATCTGCCCATACGTTGTGTCAGATGTCCCCTGGCTGTCCTTCACGCCTGAAGTGGACATGCATATTCAACATGGTAAATAAGAAAATCGACGCGCAACAGCCTGCGGTGGGCGTGGCCGGAGGGGGGGCGAATATCGAAACGGGGGGTGCCGGAGGCTGGAGGCCTCCGGCATCAAGTATTTGGTGTGAACCAGACTCGGTATTGAGTGGCGCTTAGAAGCCTGCGGTACTCTCGGGATTTCAACATTCTGTGAAGTTTATGTCATGATTGTTGAGTTGACCGTGCACTAAGGTGTTTTTCCGCAGCCCTATCACCCCAAAAGAAGTTGATAAAGAATCGGAGACCTCAACTTGGGGGTGTTCGAATTAATTTGTATTTGCTTATGAATAAATTTCGCAGTTCAGGTAAGTACCCGTCTCTGCCACACGTGTCCATTTCTGTTGAGTCGTGGTAAGAAGTTTTGCATTTATGTTGAGATGCCTGGGCCATGGATGGCTGGTCCTGCCTACGAATGCAAAATCTTGCCAATCATGCCGCCTTCAGGGTGAATGTCGGAAATAAAGGCATGTGTGACTCAGGAAGACGTGGCTAAAAAGTTGAAGCACAAAACCCGACAAAAACCCATGTCGAAAAGCTTGGACTCCCAAGGCCCCTGACCATTAAAATTTGTTGGACAGTGCGCTAACAAACACTTGATCAACCCTACTTGTGCTAGCCGGATCTTACCACAAGGCGAAGTCTGCAGTGCTGTTATAGGAAAGGGCAGAACATAGGAAGAAAAAGCACTGCAGCTTCAGCGTGTCATGACAGTCACCAGGCAGATCTCGGAGGGCAAAATCGGTAGCCTACATGCAGAAGGAGACGAACTTACAGGAAGCCAGCGAAGGAGCTGCTTGAACACCAAGAGGGAAAAGGGCAAAAGTATCACCGGAGCCTCAGGTGAGGGCATGGCCCTCCACCCGTAAAGACGCAGCTTGCACACTAGCAGCCATAGGCCCAAAGTACCCAGAGGCCCTCACGAAACGAAGCAAGTCCGCAAACAGGACAAGCACAACCTTAAGTGAGGACGAAATCACAAATAGGGCTATACGGGGCAGGTTCATGTTAATTGCAAAGCATGTGGGTGACCAGCTAGTTCCGTAAGGCAGAGGTTGAGGTTGCTGGAGATGCCATTTCCACCAATGAAGGGTGGTGTGGTGAGAGGGAGGCCCCTCAGGTGGCTGGCAGGGTTTCGAGATCCACAAAGTCTCGGAGGAGGCAACAGAACCAGGCTGCAGCAACCTGGCTGGGAAGCACTGATTGAACCCGCTGTGGGGCCAGCAGGTAGGATGCGAGTTCGGGGTTCCTAGACCCTCCTGCGCCTTTCTCCATAGCATGAACAGCGATGACATACACAGAAGCCAAGACACCTGGGTTATATGATGTTCCGGTCGGGTGGGGTCCCATGGTGGCCAGAGAAGCCAAGCATCTGCACTGGTGAGTGGTGCAACAGTGTCGCGGCACAGAGGTGCACCCTAAGGAATGGGTGCACCAAGCGAAAAGAACACAAGACACAAGACACAAGACAAACAAGTACTAATAAACTCTTACAGAGCTTATAGTAAGAGCTTCTCGATCCACTGCTGTAACTCAGTGAAATCAGCTCGATAACAGGTGATAGCTCTTGCTACTTCACCTGGACTTCTTCGATACTGTTGACAAGATCTCGTAAAGCCTCGACACTTGAGGTACTTATGGGGTTCTTGGGACGATCTTGGGCGATTGTGGCCGTTGATCTGTGTGATGAGTCGCTTGCTTGGCGACTTCTGATGAGTGAAGATATCTCTGATGAATCAGATGGTCGACTTGGAGCCAAAGGAAAGGCTGTAGATTGGAGGTGTGATGGTGGGTTGGTGGTAATATCCAGCTGTAGACTGGAGATATGCCTTGTTAAGAGGCAGGAATAACGCTAATTGCTGCAGATGGTCGACTGTTGGCCTAGATGCTCTGCCAGCTTCGTATCAGGAGACTTGTTGATTGCTTATAGAGTCGCTGGTGGCCTAGTTGCTCTGCCAGTTTCCCCTTAGTAAGACTTGGATTGACGATTAACTTGCAGATTGATAATCAGGAACAATAGCTAGAAACGTTAGGTATCTATTGTAGGCCGTGAGATCAAAGTAAGAAAGAAAAAGTAAAGGACCCAGTTCGGGATTCCTATAAGACGGCAAACACACTTGTTCATGTTCACACATAACTTCCAACCGAAAAAGCAGTTGGCGCAGTCAAACGCACGGTGCAGTCATACGTCGTGACAGCTGTCGCGGCACAGAGGTGCACCCTAAGGAATGGGTGCACCAAGCGAAAAGAACACAAGACATTCCCCCCCCAGATCGAAAAACACTGGAGGCGGTAATGAACAAGCACGACAGCGTTTTAAGAACTGCGTCTTGTTATCAGACTTCCCACCCCTGGGCCCTGCCCAGAGTCCATGGGGCACAAGTACCGGTAGGAAAAATAACCTCCGTTATAATGCGTACGTTAGCTGTGACTTTTACGCATTACCGTAACTCGCCACAGTCGCTTTAAGGGACCCTCTTCAAGCTGAAGAGCCCAGTTTTCGTCACCATCGGTACTGTTCACCTTCCCCCAAGGCCCAATCGACCCCAAGTCCAGAAGACTACATCAGCCCTGCTCTAGTGCAATTGGTTTCCCAATCCACACCATCTCAAACTTCCCGATCACCTAACTAACACCTGATCGAGGATGCCTATAGGCTCGCGCCAGACATATGAGAATGCCACCTCACGGTAGACACCTCCTAAACCCTAAAAGTGCGTATTATGCACAACAACCTTTCCCCCCCCCAGATATTGAAAACTGCACACAATTTTGTTTTGTTTTGTTTGAAATCAAGTATCATCCTAAATATCAGTTTTGAGCAAATACGTAATAGTTTATAACGTAAAACAAATGTTCACAGTCATCCAGTTCCACTTTAGCTCACAAGTCTCAGCACCAGCAAATTTAAATCCTATTTCCCGAAGCCCCCCCCCCAGATCCAGTGAAAATTCCGCTCAGATACACAGTCAATTGTCAAAGCAAACGAAGGAAACTCAGTTATATTCTGTCACAAGAAAGCAGTATATAATGTATCAACGGATGAACGTGTGCATTGGTGGGATCATCCGAGCACGGATAGCTGCCGATGCAAACACAAGGATCCATACTTTATTGCTACAGCAACCGTGAATGGACCGGTTAACTCCCAGACCTGCTGTGAAGCTGACAGACTGCAAAATGACAAGCCGTCTCTCTCTCCGTAGTTGGGACAGCCACTCAAACCTTGCAGGATGGCACTTTAGGAAATCTTGGGTGACTAGGCAACATGCCACATGACGCGCGTACTTGACCGCAAGAGCACAGGAGATATCAGCGTATTCAGCCGGAGGGTTTGTGATAAGGACGTGCAGCCCATGCTGTCGCAGCATAAACTCGTAGGTGGAGGGTTGCAGCGGATCAGAACAGTAGTCTGCAGGGACGTTGACACCGATGCCCGAATTGGTAAGAACATGGAGGGATCGAGGGTAAGGGTAAAGCTGGCTGTTCTGCAGAAGCCCGGTGGCTTGCCCATTATCCTTGAACAGCAAAAGAATGCTGGGGGACAGGGATAGGTCAAGGCAGTCCAGCAGGGTGTTGCAGTTGCTGTCTTCAATGGTGAGAGGTGAAGGAGGGTGGAGTTGGTACGACCATCCTCCCGGCACCCTGTTGCCCGCAGACCGCAGCCTCATCGCGCTCTCTCCACACTCCAGGCATTAAGGACTTGAGAGCATCCACCGCATCTCCGCAGACACCCCAGTTGATGAAATCTGGGGGCACCCAAGGATGAGTGACATGGCTTTCGAACCTCTTGTTGGGGACACGGATTCTCACGGATGCACGGGTAGGGCGCTGATCATCAGGTTGCGCCTCCTCAGCGATTTCCCCCTTGCTGACAACTGCGCCGGTCCCGACAAGCTCAATCGCATTGCTTCCGGCACCGCCTGCGGCGGTCCCGGCAAGACAATCTGCGTCATCTTCCCTGTCTTCAGCGGGTCCTTCTCCTTCATCCTCAACAAGGCCACCGCCATTGGCGGCTCCCATCACCCTTCCCGCCTTCTTTTGCTTAGCAGGCCGCAGCTGGTAACCTGTCACGGCGGCCGCTGGTTCCTCCAGTTCCGCCGCAACATCACGTCTTGCAGCACCAGTAGCGTCAGCTCCAGCAGTCCTACATTGCTTACAAATCCAGTAACCAGCAGGGACAGTAGTAAGCCGTGGTACCAAACAATACGTGTGAGTGCCTCGACCACAACTGCCACACAGAATCATTTTCTTAGCGTTATCAGGCAGCAGACATCTCTGGCAAGGGAAGTCTGGTGCTGGCTTTTGCCATCTTTTGGATGGGGGTAAGAGTCCCTCTATGGGCAGATGACATGGTGCGCAGTTAATAGCGTTCTCAGCCACAGTCACCCCATTGCGACCAACCAGGATAATGACTCCACTTGGCCGTACATCAAACACCCGAAGCACGTAAGGTCTTGCAATGGAGTGCAGCCGGTTCTCATCCCGCACATACACAAACTGCCCCTCAGTATACTTAGCTATTGATGGGAGGTAACCTCCACTACGAAGCCTTGCGTAACGCAGAGTATCTCGCTGTTGAGCAACCAGAAGATTCTGGCCGACCATCACGCAGTTCTTGGCTAGCAATTCAGAACGGGACAGTACAAGTTCAGCAGCAGAATCCACATCCAGGTAATCCACTGTCTGATCCCCATTCAACCTTTCCATGATAGCGGGAGGGATGACTGGTTCACAGGAAAACAGCAGCTGGTAGGGACTCATCAAGGTGCTAGCATGCTTAGTGACTCGGTACCCGAGTGCTATCCAGGGTAAATACATGTCCCATTCTCGAGGCTCTCTTGAAACGTGCAAGTGCCTTGATAATGCAGTTTTTACTGTCTTCACCAGCCTTTCCGCTTGCCCATTGGCTTGGGGATGGAAAGAACTGGTGACTCTATGATCAATCATGGCACGGACAAGCAGCGAGTCCATTTCACCTTGAAACTCCCCACCACCGTCTGTGACAACTTCAGCGCATGCCCCAAATCGTGCCAATATGCCGTGCATGAAATGGTAAGCTACTTCATTAGATGATTTAGCAGTCATAGGAAATACCTCAACCCATTTAGAGTAGCTTTCTACAGCTACCATAACATAGGTGTGGCCACGTTTAGAAGCCGTATAAGGACCAGAAAGATCCAGGTGCCAGCGGTACATAAGTCCTCTGATGGGTAAGGGATGCATAACAGGCTGCATAGCATTAAACGATACTTTAGTGTAATCACAGGCCTCGCAGCACTGGACCACTCTTTTGCAGTCGTTATATAAACCAACCCACCAGTGAGTCATCATGACAAGCCCCGTCGTGCGGCGCCTGCCATAATGACCATTTTCTACATGCATTTTGTGAACGAGTGCCAACCGGTCACCAGGGGGTGGTACCACCTTGGTTGTACCGCCTGGCATTCGTCGATATAGAATATTCTTTTCAGAAGACCAGAGATAGAGCGCAGCTCGTCGTTGAAGACGCTTGCGTTCTACAGGGGTCAGCATGGGCAACATTGTGTCAGTGGTACGCCTCAAATATTGCATAGCATTATTATCCAACCAGATATCTGCGAAGGAGCGAGACTCTTCCTCACGGGTCATGGGCTGCTCTATCAACTCAGCCGCTAAGGACTGAGCTGCATGTAAGATCAGGAGATCTCCATCAGCAAACAAATGATTAAGCTGCTGAGATATCTGATCACCATCCCCCCCCAGCTCCAGTCCTGAAGTGGCAAAGGAATGTGGGAGAAAATAATTGAAGGCAGAAAAAAGTTCCTGCGAAGGCGGAACCGCTGCAAAGCGGACTGCGAGGCCAACAGCAATCAGGTGACTGACAGCATTAGCATAAAAGGCTCCTCCTACGATCCTGTGACGCAAAGAGAAGATAAGATCTTTTTCAGCAGTACAGTCAGCAGCATAACCCAGAGCACGTTCACGCTCATGTATGGTGAGAGAGTGTCCAGTGACAACTCCTGTCTGATCTGTTTCCAAAACAAGTCCAGGTTCATATTCAGGGTAGGGACGGAACACGTAAGAGTCAAGTCTTGCAACCATCGTAGGAAAAACCCGGAGGGGTTCATTCAAGATGTTGGCTGGATGATATGGGTACCTGTTAACTTTGAAACGGGTACGGGGTTCTCTACCATGATCCAGTATGTCAGTCAGGCGCAATGTATCATCACGTACAAAGGACATTATCACCATCTGCAGAGAAGTGGGGGAACATATATTCTGCCAATAATTACGCAGACGGTGGGCATAGCTGCCAACAACAACTGCGTCAAAGCAAACTGGATGTCCCAGCCTCTCCGTAAGCTCCTGGAACCCTTCTCGCATGGCCTGCGATTGGGCAATAGCAAATTGTACAGCGACATTTTTAATGAAGTACATGGGTGGGCGTCTACCCTGTTGCATGTGCTGGAGAGATCCAAGCACCTTAATAAGAGGGAAGAAAGTAGAACTCTTCTCTCCTTGCAGTCCCGTACGTTTCCCTGCAGAAGACAGGTTAGTGCACATAAATCCTGTTGTTAGCATCCATTGGGTACCATCAAGGCATCCAATGTCAATGAGATGTCTTTCATTAATATCGTAGACATCCTGCGGCAGCCGGTTGAATGTGTTAGCAATAGCGTCATGGCTCAGAAGATTGGGATATTCCTCCATGAGTAACTTAAGTCTGTGCTTAGCACAGGCCCTCGCACCATTATCAATGTCGGCATAGTAATAGTGGTTAATGCGGATACCATTTCTTAGCATGCATTCCAATCCACCGCACATGCCACCAAAAAGCTCAATCAAGGAAACACCTTTTTGCACAGCAGTAAGGATGCTGGTTTGGGAACAAGCGTAGAATTTATTGACTGAATCCCTTGTCCCACTGGATTGCCCTCCTGAGAATGCTCTTGCACCTGCAGTGAGGTATAGTGAAAAGGAGGCAATTCCTGCAGATGCTGGCGACATTCTTCAACCTGCGAAGAAGCTGTTCCTCTTAAGGCTTTCTGTTTCTGAGACAGAGAATCCATCTGCGGCACATGAATACGGGTGGAGAATGAAGCAATGCCATTAATCTCAAAATCAAAAGCAGCTGCAGTATCAAATGCATTGAAACAATTTATTTCATCCATGTCATCAGGATGCACGAAAGCAGTAGCTAATGAATTAATTCTGGTTCGTAACCTTAGATGGACCGAACGTGGGGGAGGGCCAATAGGCACGAGTCCTAGGCAGTCCTGGCCACTCGGTTGGTGAAGGAAAAGATACTTCAGCATCCTCAGAAATCATTTGTAATCCAGGAACAGCTTGCTCCTTATCAGGAGCTGGATCAGGATCAATTGCAGGGCCAAAGGGTTCTATGGCAAATCCCCACGGGACTGCACTCTGGGGAGTCCTTGACAAACACACAGCCATGAGGGAATACGCTCGTTTAGAGCTATTAGCAGGCAGGTCAGTGTTTACACCTGATCCACAGAACGCAGAATTCAAGATATGCATTTAAGTGACTGCAATTTAAAAAGTTGCAGTTTATAACATGCAATTTTAAGATCTGCAGCATTAGCTCTGCATGTTTTAGGATCTGCATTTCTAGATCTACAGGTTGTACATCTGCAGATGACGAGCTGCAAGCAGTCGATCTGCGTGTTTTAGGATCTACAGTTTCAGGATCTGCTGATTGCACAAATGCAGCAAAAGTGATATCAAGCTGAAACTGAAATCCCACTACTTGCGTTGTAAGAAACGCTGCAACATCTGCAATTGTGCACAATGGCAGTACAAGGCATGCAATCACGATATTTAAATCAAGGGGTGCCGGACAAAGGCTTGGTACTGAGCCTCTCGGGTGAAATGGGAGAGGTATAGATAAAACCTAGGACACACCCATCAGGGTTTTAGTGAGCTTAAGGGTGCACATAGAAAATCAACCAAGACAGGCAGACTATCGTCTACGGGTTGAGTCAGTTAGGCCAACTGTTCGGGTACATAGCCCCATCAGGTTAAAGGGGTGATAGGGACATGCACGCAGCCAAGGTAAAAGAAGACAAGCAGAACTGTTGTTCTCTTGGCTATGTTACCAGGCAGATGACGACTAGTAGATGTCCCTCCAACGTTGCCCTTACGAGCGGCGCCAGCACAGACACCCTCTTTGAAGTCATGGTCTTCATGTACATCAGTGACGACGCTAGCGGCAGCTCCAGCGGCAGCGCTGATGGTGGCGCTGGCCGCTTTTAGAAGCTGTTGCCACCGTAGGCAACTGAAGCATTCGCGGCTCCGGCAGCGGCAGCTTTGGCCCTTGGGCCTTTCCACACGTGGCTGTCCAGATCCTGGTTTAAGTCTTCGTGGCCGGCTGCCCGGCGATTGGCTTTCCGCTGATTCCTCAGCTGTTTGCGTGCCTTGCGCTGCTCCCGCTCCTCTTCGCTGAGCGGTGGCTTGGGCGCCCTCACTAGAGGAGGTGCCTCGTCACCACCGGACGTCCGGGCCCCATGCCTGCCCTGAGGCATATGCACTGGCCCTTCAGTCAGGCTCCTTCGGCCGGCCGGGTTTTCACCTCTGCCGTCGTTGGAGCCTTAGGCGCCGCCAGTTGTCTTACGCCTAATTAAAGACACGGCTTGACGGCGCCCATCTTGCATCCTGCCCGCAACCGCTTGTCTTCTCATGATTGGATGATTGGCGGCGGCTCTCTTGCTGCCGCATGATGGCTGTGGTGGTGGCTCAGAGTGACGAAGTCCTTGAGGCCATCCATGGCATTTCCGCCAGCTTCAGCGGGAACCGCCTGTCATATGCAGCAGTTCAACACAAATTAAGCCACTATGCGGCTGAACTCATGACAGCCCATCTCCCCCCCCCAACCTGAGGCAAAACCAGGGGTCGAAGGTTGAGAAGGGGCTGTCTAAATTCTGGGATAGAGACCAGGGGAATAAAAAAAATCCAATGAAGGCGCCTTATAGGCGAAGGCCAGCTGACAGCTACGTGTTGCATGTGTGTACTGGCAGATGTGTACTGCAGAAATGTACATCAGACATATACAACAGATATGCACTACAGAAATGTACTGGCTAGCTTAAACAGCAGATGTGTGTTGCATGAACACCATGCACGAGGTACAGCTGTTGTACTGCATGTGTAACATGTCTACCGTACGGTATGAATATCAATAGTGGCCACGTACAACATGCAAGTCCTGTCAGGCATGTACAGCAGTGTACTGCATGATTTGTATTGGCAGATGTACAACACAGCAATCAGTTGATGCACGATCGGATAGATGCATTCATCAAGCTCAGGGTGGAATCACGAAAGTAAATTGCAATGAACCATTTTGTCCATTCAGTATTGGATTGAGGTCAAAGCGAAGTGTCCCTCAAGACAGCCATGACCGAACCCACATACCTTGAGGTGATCATCAAGGCTTCCATCAAAACAAGTAAAGAACTTTTACCGGAGGTTCATGTTACTCCGGTCTGTCTTGGTCAGGCTGGCCTGCCCGTCAAGCTGGCCGCGAGCACCTTGGGTCGGGGCACACAATGGGGAACGCTGCTTGCAGCTGTCAGTCAGCATGGGCAGGGCAGAGCATGGGATGGTCTGGCCTCGGTCACTAGCGGCCTGACCAGTGTCAGCCCACATCTGCCGAATCTCCCACTCCCCAATCACATGAGTTTGCACAAAATGGTGTGCATCAGACACAGCCTGATCCTCCAACTCAATTGGCTTGGGTGGGTCCTTGTTGAGGGGGCCCATCTCTAAAACAATCTCATTCTGCTCTGGACCATGACTCTCAAAGAGCGGGTCTCGTCTCCGGAACCTTGGCTCAGCTGCCAAAGATCTTGTGGGGGTCCCCCCCCCAGTTGTGATTGATACCTCACCTTGTGTGCGTGAGCCACGCTGCCTTGTAACTAAATCTAGGGTGACCTCCTGGTGCCCTCGTGATTCTCGGAACAGCTCAGTGCTTACCTGGATTCTGTCAGTGGAGGTTCCAAAATCGGCTTTTGAGGATTGCACACTACCAACCGAGTCGTGCTGATAGGAACCTCGGTTATGAGTCTGACTTACATCGGTGGTGCTGCCCATGACCACTTCAAACATTCCCTTCACCCTCTTTGTCAGAAATGACCAGATGTTAGGGGACTCGCCGTCGGGGATGGAGGCCGGGTAACATGACTTACCAGCTCCGGATCCACTCTCCGGACCCTCGAACCTTTGGTCGAAGGAGTATTCCTGCATGGGCACCGCCTCCGGGAAGCACACATGCTCTAGGGGCAGTGGCAACAATGACTGCCGGGATCCCATGTGAGTTTTAGGAATCGTCCCCAGAAACTGACCCAAGGTCGACAACAAGGACTCTTTACCTGGCGAGGTGCTCATGAACTGACTGGCCGCATGGCTCATTTCAGACACCGGACTGGATGGCATGATCGACTCACATGCGTAAGAGACTGGAAGTATAGTGTGGTCCTCTACATGCCCGTCCTCGGTCTCCTCATGCAACATGGATGCGGAGGGCATGCTTGCAATACTCTGCATGAGTTGTTCACCTTCATGTAGCCTTGCATGGGCTTGCATGGGACGCTCACTCGTTGTCTCCTCGTGCGACATGGAAGCAGAGGACAAGTGCACATGGCACTGCATAGGCTGCGCACCTTCTGGCAGACTTGCATGGCTCTGCATGGGCTGCTCACCTTCATTGCTCACTGTGGTATGGAATGACTGCGACACAGCAGGCCATGTGGAGCGATTACCTTGTGTATGGGGCTCTTCGTCACTGACTTCTTCACTCGTGCTTCCCCCAGACCCATCACCTTCCGGTTCTTCCGACACAAACGCCAGACCTTGCATCCGAGGCACTGCGTCCTCGTACCGTCCAGACTGTGGGTCGACAGGTGAGGTGTGCATCTGTCCAGCCGACCTTGCAGGGACTTGCGACGGCGGCGGCGGTGGTGGCGGTGGCGGATGTGATGATCCAGATTCCACACCATGACCTTCTCTCCTCACAGATGCACCCTGAACAGGCGCAGCATTGGAGGGAGGGACAGAGGCGGCAGCAGCAACAGGCACGAATACTGGGATGTCCGCAACATGCACATGCACTGGTGCATTCTGCGCCATGGGCTCGTGCACCGCAAAAGGCATTGACACGTGCACAGCAGGGGACAGTTCAGATGCTCTCTGGGGCGCGGCTACTGATGTAGCAGACCCAGACTGAGACCCACCACCGTCATCAGTCACAACACTCTGTTCTGCAAGCCGGGTAACCTGCGTCATCTTAGACGGCGTCCCAGTGAAAGCATACTTGCGACTCTCCTTCTTGAGGTACATATACACAGGATTGTCATATGGCATTGACACCTCTTTCCCTGTTTCCACGTCTATGAACTTCCTTGGAACTTGGGCAGGTGACGCAATCAGGGCTTCTTTAATAGCTTCGTTCCTCTCATCTTCCATAGGAGGAATTGTATTTGCCGCCTCGTCAAATTCCTCAAGGCTGCATGCATCTTGTTTGCTTTCCAAACCTGACATCGCCTGATCAAGCATCTCTTGCTTGAGTTTTAGCTTCTCCATGCATACTCTACTTTGTGGTCCAGCCCTATCATACATCTGTTGCCACATAGACTTCGGTTGCACAAGCGAAACTAGAGGATCAGACGAGGTTCCAGCAACTGAGGCTCCAACTGGCGCACCCTTTGCTGCTAGAGCACCCCTTGTGTTCTTAGCAACACTATCCTTCTCAATCTCTGGAGCGACTTTGGGCGCTTCTACAGCCCCTAGCCCGCTCATCTTCACCGTTTTATCGATCTTGGAACGAACGATTTCGGCCACAGACGATTAGAGGTGATCCTAATCGGACTTTTTCTTTCTTAAACAAGTACTAATAAACTCTTACAGAGCTTATAGTAAGAGCTTCTCGATCCACTGCTGTAACTCAGTGAAATCAGCTCGATAACAGGTGATAGCTCTTGCTACTTCACCTGGACTTCTTCGATACTGTTGACAAGATCTCGTAAAGCCTCGACACTTGAGGTACTTATGGGGTTCTTGGGACGATCTTGGGCGATTGTGGCCGTTGATCTGTGTGATGAGTCGCTTGCTTGGCGACTTCTGATGAGTGAAGATATCTCTGATGAATCAGATGGTCGACTTGGAGCCAAAGGAAAGGCTGTAGATTGGAGGTGTGATGGTGGGTTGGTGGTAATATCCAGCTGTAGACTGGAGATATGCCTTGTTAAGAGGCAGGAATAACGCTAATTGCTGCAGATGGTCGACTGTTGGCCTAGATGCTCTGCCAGCTTCGTATCAGGAGACTTGTTGATTGCTTATAGAGTCGCTGGTGGCCTAGTTGCTCTGCCAGTTTCCCCTTAGTAAGACTTGGATTGACGATTAACTTGCAGATTGATAATCAGGAACAATAGCTAGAAACGTTAGGTATCTATTGTAGGCCGTGAGATCAAAGTAAGAAAGAAAAAGTAAAGGACCCAGTTCGGGATTCCTATAAGACGGCAAACACACTTGTTCATGTTCACACATAACTTCCAACCGAAAAAGCAGTTGGCGCAGTCAAACGCACGGTGCAGTCATACGTCGTGACAACAGGAGGAACTGAGGAAGGACCCACTGCCATCTCTGCCACCATGGCTTGGGTACCTCCAGTATCGTATTTGAAGCGAAAGAAACGAGAGAAGAATTGTCGATGAATATGACGAGCAGGTTGAGCTTATCTCTGCTTAACTGGGGGTTAGATTGGATTACGCTGTATTTGTCAAGCAGGGCCTCAGGAAAGAAAGAAAGAAAACGCCTGAGCGTGGCTTGTGGAATACGGGATTTTAAATGCCGGGAACCCTACGGGAAGTATGCAACAGGGGGGGGGGGTATGCAAGTTCATAAATTGGTAGTCTGAATTAGCTCCGAATTATGTACGGCACCCTGTCTGTCCACCTTCGACAGGTAACAGGCTTTGGCGCGACGTCATGAAATGAGAATTAATATACAATACATCCGATTGTTAACCTGAAATAATTGACCATGTCCACTTCATCCAGAACCACGATGGCCACAGTGACTTGCTCGTCACTTTCTCCTTGAACTCCGCCGTAGAAGCGGTGTGACTGTGTCACGCCGCTCCTCTAATTTTTGAACGCACCAACGCCCGGCATGTCGTCGCAAGTGGTGATGACGAACAAGGGTCCCGCGCCGAGGAGCGGGAGGAGCCGCGCGTCCAGGGTGAGACCATAGGCAGGCACTTTGATGGAATCACTTTCCTGTCCCTTAGAATTGTCTCATACCAAGTGCAACGGTGAGAGCTGTGCGCTGAAGCTCTGGACGAGCTGCAGGGGAATATGGGCAGTTTGGCACTCGGCACTTGTTTGGGGTCCAGCTCACCCAGAGTTGTATGCATGGGCTTCTAACCTCTGCTGGCACACAGATATAGATTTTAAAAAGCAAGTATAGGGTTAAGAGCCTCCTACGTGAGTCTGCTCTCTTTCAGTCTGGATCACTTGATCACATGCTTTGGGCCGGTGCCAACCGCAAGACATTGAACATGCAAGCAATCTTCCATGCAGAATGCATGGTACTGCTGTGCTGTTTCACTCTGACTTACGATTGTGAACCGTCTGCCTGGCCAGTGCATGGCTGATGTATACATGTCCGTGCATGGGCTGACATGGCCTGCATGCATGGTGTATGTGAGTTTCTGTGGTTTTAACGTCTACGCTTCCACAGAACAGCCCTTGTTGAGGGCTAGGAACGATGTCTGTGTGGTGTTCGTGTGCATGAGGGAGTGACCGATCATTGCATCATTGGGTCATTGCATCATGATGTGTGTTTGTGTGTCTTTTGTGTGAGGGCGGCTGATCATACCATGGCATGAATGGTGTGTGAGTGTGTGTGTGTGTGCAGAGCGGCCAAGTTATGCAGCCTGAACCTGCATAAGTTCATCATAGCAGCGGGCTTCTCATAGCTGATCGTTTTCAGCCCCTGCTTCTTGGGTCCCTCAGTCCCTCTCTCTGATGACCACTGGTGGAGAGCAGGTTCCGGATGCTCTCACGTCAGTGTTTATTGTACCGTTCTGACCTTAGTTGCAGCATTTCAGGTGCAACTTGTGTCAGAATGGTACAATATGTTTCAATGGCACTGCAGCTCGTACCAATCACCATTCTGACAACTTAGCTATAAGCTGGTCAAAGTGTGGCCGCCATCGACCCTGTTGTGGCCGCCCGGCTCCCCCTAGGGCAGGGGCCTGGCGGACTCTGAAATAGACACTAGTGCCAGGTTGTCAGGGGCCTACTGCCATTGGAGGCACTGTGCATGGGCAACCACATCATTGTGCCGCGTGTTGAGTTGGGCCTGACGGGGGAGGTGGCTGTCAGCCCTGAAGATATGTGAGCCTTGAGGGGGGGATGGCTGATTGGCCAACCAATGGCCATGCCAGGTCTTTCACACGGTCCCCACTGGCCCAACCCCCTCTTCCCCTATGCATGATTATTGCGAGGCTTTTGAGCCTGCAGCCCCTCACAACGCCCTGGGGCGCTCTTCCGAACCCTACAAAAGGCGTAAGCTTCCAACAACCGCATGCCATCCCCCAAACCCCGGTTTTCTTAGGAGGGCATGGACTTGATGGTGGGGCTGGCGACATGGAATCCAACAGCCACATACAATCTCTCCTCCCCTGCTTTGCATGGGAGGACAAGGACTTGATGCCAGGAGCTGGTGATGCGGAATTCAATAGCCGCAACACATCTCCTCTCCCCTGATTTGCATAGGAGGACATGGATTTGATGCCAGGGGCCGGTGATGCGGAATCCAATAGCCGCAACACATCTCCCCTCCCCTGATTTGCATAGGAGGACATGGATTTGATGCTAGGGGCCGGTGATGCGGAATCCAATAGCCGCAACACATCTCCCCTCCCCTGATTTGCATAGGAGGACATGGATTTGATGCCAGGGGCCGGTGATGCCGAGGCAGACATGAACAGCTTGGAGCGGCCCTCCACCTCCTGCTCGCTGCCACCTCTGGGAAAGAGCTCCAAAGGTGAGATTTAGTTTCGCGGCCCGGTGCTTTTGAGGGGGAAAGCTCTGAAGGTAACGTAAAGTGTAAGGGCTCACCCAATCTGAGAGCTTTTGTGGGAAAAGGTGTGAAGGTATCTTGTAGTTTTGACCTGGCCACAGGGGGTTTGTGGGTTGAAGCCCCAAAGGGTGGACCCTGACACTTTTGTTTTTGAAGTCGTAGCGGTTCCGTGGGGGCCAGGCAATATTTCCTCCCCCATGGCTCAGCATACATTCAGCTACGGTTCGGCTACCTACCGGTGTCCGGCCGGCGGCCTCTTGCATGGCTTGCCATGCTTCTGGGGCTGCCAGTCCTGGTCTGGTTCCAAATCCCAATGATGTAGCTGAATTGTAGCTGAACGACCTGCAGAAAACAGTGCTGTTTCCGCTCCTTTGCCAAGCCTAGAATCGACTAGTATCTCTGCAGGTTGGGGCATCGAGGCATCTGTGGGGGCTGTTGTCCTGTGCGCCACACGCGCAAGTAGGGCATGATGTAGCTGCATTGTAGCTGAATGCCATGTAAGGCTGCCATAAACTTCGTTGTTTTCCGCTCATTTGCTCAGCCTTGGATCTGCTGGGCTCCTTGCAAGCTGAGGCGTCCGTGGGTAATAGTCCGGTACGCCGCACTCGCAAGAAGAGCATGATGACGTATGGGGACAAGTCCATCATCCAGGCCAGCCTGGAGGTCAGCCACAGGGAGCAAGAGCTGGTAGGTAGGGGTGGGAAAGAGGGGGGGGGAGGGGGAGGGAAGGGAGGGGAGGAGGGGGAGGGGGAGGGAAGGGAGGGGAGGGGAGGGGATGGGAAGGAGGGGAGGGAGGGAGGGGATGGGAGGGATGGGAGGGAGGGAGGGGAGGGGAAAGAGGGGGGGGGCAGGGGGAGAAGGGGAGGAGGTGAGGGGGAGAAGAAGGGGAGGAGGTGAGGGGGGGAAGGGGGGGGGGGGGGTGAGGGAGAGAAGGGGGGGAGGAGGTAAGGGAGAGGAGGGATGTAGGGGGGGGGGGGGGGGTACTGGTGAGTGTAGTGATGGGGAGCATGTAAGCGGAACGAGCAAGGGCAGGGTGCTGGAGGCTGGAGGCTGGAGCTGAAGGAGGATCTGTAGCCGAGGGGGATACATGGACTGGGTATCTCACTGTTCAAGGTTTGAGTGTGTTGAATACCCCCTTTGGCAGGTAGCTGGGCAGCCGCCACTGGGCCGATGGGGACCGTAACTTGGCCGGCCCGTGGCCGGTGGCTTAACCAGTAGGCACCTTGCTGCAGCAGGTTCTCCCGATGTGGCCTGTGGTGTGGCTGAATTGCAGATGAAACTCGCTGATGTTAACAGTGCTTTGCCCCTGACCCATCTTCAGACCTTGTCCAAGGAGAACCACCGTGGCCTGGGCAAAGGGCTGATGGAGCTATGGGTTAACCAGGTGTGTGACGCTGGCTGGTGTGACAAGTGTGGTAAGTATGAACCACGTTGGCCTGGGCAAAGGGCTGATGGAGCTCTGGGTCAACCAGGTGCGTGAGGCTGGCTGGTGTGACAAGTGTGATAAGTATGAACAACAATGGCCTGGGCAAAGAACTGATGGAGCTCTGGGTCAATCAGGTGCGTGAGGCTGGCTGGTGTGACAAGTGTGATAAGTATGAACCACGTTGGCCTGGGAAATGGGCTGATGGAGCTCTGGGTCAACCAGGTGCATGGATGTGATGGTGGCTGGTGTGATGAGTGTGAACAGGGTGTGAGGGTCAAGGTGGCTGTGTAACGAGTGTGGAATATGTGTGTGTGTGTGAACAGGGCTGTTGTGATGAGTGTGATGGGTGTGACACATGTGCGAGGTTGGCTGGTATGCTGTGTATGACGTGTTTGAACCAGGCGTGTGAGGGTGTGCCTCACGTTCACACTCTTACCTCAAGTGCACACCCTCATAGCGCGTTCACACCCTGGCAGGCACCCTTGAACTGCTCTCCAGTGACACCCAGTGACAGCATCGAGCTGCTCACATCCACACCCTTGCCTCACGTCCACACTTTTACCTCACGCCCTGCCTGGAAGGTCCTGGACCCGCTCTCCAGCGACCCAAGTGGCCGCACCGAGCCGCTCCACATGGACTCTGCGCTCATGCGGGGCCTAACCTCGTACGGCCTGACGCGAAGGGAGCTCAAGGGAGCAGGCCTGTCCGACGATGCCGTGGACAGGCTGTACCGCGGGCTGTACGTGTACACTATTGGCTTCTTTGACATCATGCAGGTGGGAGAGTTCAACCTGAACTTCACACCCACGCACCTCAAAGGCGCTATCTGTCTCGCTTTCTGAGAGGGCATGAGGGGAGCTGGTGGTGGTGGGGGGCACGTACTGGCCTTGTAACGCACAAGTATCACTTGTACCGGTGGCTGTTCCTACCTAAGGTGGCGATGATAAGATTTGCATTCTTTGCAATGAATGTTTGTGGCCATCCCTGGAGGGCACAAGGCACCGCAGCATCCTGGATTCATTTTTAGTTCTAGTATCTGTTTTTATTGTAGTAATAAGTATCCTATGTGAGGAGAGTGTCCCCTCCACTCTGACAGGAGATGCTGGTGCACTCAATGTATTGCTAACCTGTTTTTCCCGATTCAAAATAAAACAACGTTCACATCATGAGTGTGTCCCTTCCCCTCTGACAGCAGACCCTAGTGCATCCCCTCAGACAGCAGACCCTAGTGCATCCCCTCTGACAGCAGACCCTAGTGCATCCCCTCTGACAACAGACCCTAGTGCATTCCCTCTGACAGCAGACCCTAGTGCATCCCCTCTGACAGCAGACCCTAGTGCATCCCCTCTGACAGCAGACCCTAGTGCATCCCCTCTGACAGCAGACCCTAGTGCATCCCCTCTGACAGCAGACCCTAGTGCATCCCCTCTGACAGCAGACCCTAGTGCAGACGCTATAATTGACGGATTGCGGGATCCTTCATGCGTACCATACCGGTACCTCGTATTGTGATCAAGCATGGAAGTATATACATATATAATATAAGCATCCCCCCTCCTCCCCCTGCCGACAGGAGATCCTGGTGCACAGCGAGTTCCGAGTTGAAATTCTGTCCAACGTGTGGCGCGCCTTCCTGGCCATCTCCGAGTCAGCCCTCAAGGTACAGAAACTAATAGCTGAATAGGACAATCTGGCTGGGACAAGGCGCTGCTGGATCTTTAGGGTCAGCTGTCAGGGTGCGCAAATAGAGAATGAATGGAAATGCCCTGCCAAGGAGCATTGACGGTATCGGATCTTTGAGCCAGCCCTCAAGGAGCCTATATGACTAATTAAATAATATGCCTCGAGGCAATGTCTTAATTGTGTGTTCGTTGAGCATTCCCTCGAGCACATAACGAAACAGCTATCATGTCTTTCTCTTTTTAGGGACCTCCGCCCGGGTACGCCTCAGAGGACCTCAAAACACCAGTACGCCTCCAATCTGCCACATCTGCTGATTTCCATCAAAAATGCTCCTGCTGCTCCTTCTCCTGATGCTGCTTCTCCTGCTGCTGCTTTCACCGATACCTGATACCTGAGCTTTTAAAATCCAAACCCCGAACTCTAACCCCTACAGGTTGTGTTAATCAGCGAATACCTGCAGCTCTACCAGACATACCTGCCGCTGTACCAGACATACCTGCAGCTGTACCCAGTGACGCACATTTCATATTTAGGGATTATTTAAAATTTCGCCCTGGTGTGGAAAAGTGTGAAATTTATGGGGAAAGTGTGAGGGCCGAGGCGAAGCCGAGGTGGGGGGGTGCGGGGGGGCGCCCGAGCCCCCCCGCCTGGGGGTCCGGGGGGCACCCCCCGGTGGGGGTCTGGGGGCGAAATACTGATGAGAATAAGCATTAGATTCTTCATTGAAAATTGCTCAATTTCATAACGTGTCTGAGATTCTGAGGATTCGAAGGTTCAGCTCAGAGCAAGACCTCAGTGCTTGAGCATGGGATTTATTGTAATTTGGGGCAATTCATCACATGAAATATATGAAAAGCCAGTCAAACTCGAGTGCCTGTACCAGACATTCCTAGTTGCCTCCAGTTTCAAAATGCAAACATTTTACTCCACCTCCTACAGGTTGCGTTCAAGAGCGAGTACCTGCAGCTTTTCCAGGCGCAGCAGGTGACGGCTTCGGAGCTGTTGGTGGCCAAGGAGGCACTAGCGGAGGCCAAGCTCGACTCGTACAACACGGAGAAGGCGCTGGCGTGGCTGACATCTGCGCATGCGGAGGAGCGGGCGTTAAGGGTCAGCATACGGTTGCAGATGGAGGAGCTGCAGGTGGGGGTTGCGGGGTGGGCTTAGGGGGGGGGGGGGAGTGGTGGGGGAAGTGGTGGGGGTAGTGGGGTGGGGTGGGGGCTGCAGGGTGGGGGTAGTGGGGTGGGGTGGGGGCTGCAGGGTGGGGTGGGGGGTGGGGGTAGTGGTGGGGGTGGTGGGGTGGGGAAGCTGAGTGGGAGCTTTAGGAATGTGCATTGTGGGGACAGCACCTCGTTGCAGATAGAGTAGCTGCAGTTGAGCTTTGCGGTGTGGGGAAGCTGTGGGGTGGGGAAGCTGAGTGGAAGTTGTGGGAAGCTGCGTTGTGGGGATGCATTCTGGTAATGGTGGGAGGGCTGGCAGGTGGGCGGGCGGGCGGCTGTTATTTATCCATACTCCCTGGGCTGAGATGAAGCTGAATTGTGACTGCAGTGCGCGCTGATAGATGCAGAGGCATGCACCCGGGTACAGGACAGCGAGGGAGCTTGGTTTTCAAGGCGCTGAGGATGCATCGCTGTCTTTCTAATTTCAGTGTGCTTCACCTGCCCCCCCTCACTCCTCAGCTACATCATGCGGTCTAGGGCCTGGGTGGGGGTGGGGGGTCTGGTGCAGGATGTGAGTGAGCCCTGCCCACGGGCCTTGTGCTGGTCAAACGGGCAGTCCCTATCCTCCCCTGCGCTAGCCATCCAGCGGTCTGCCCAAGGTGGTGAGGACTGCAGTGAACACCAGCTGCTCCAGCCCTCCAGTGCCACACCTTTCTTCTCCATTTCTTCTCCATTTCTTCTCCATTTCTTCTCCCCAAGGCCACATTGTTTTCCCATTTCTTTTCCCACTCGCTGTGTTGCTCTATCTGGTTATGCTGGGGTTCACAGCATGCTATCGAAAAGGAAAGCCGACAAGCTTTCCTATCCCCCCCTGCTCCTGGTTTTTGCGGCGAGTGGTTTTTGTGTTTCAGGTTGAGGAATTATTTAAAAGCCTGAGGTGTGGAAAAGTGTGGGGGCGCGGTGGAGCCGCGCAGCCCCCATCCCCCTCTGCCTGGGGGTCTTGGGGCCAGCGGCTCCCGGTGGGGGTTTGGAGGAGAAGCCCCAAAGGTTCAGAAACAGTGTGTGGCATATACCGGAGATTCTTGCCCCACATCTGTAGCAATTTAGTTATAGTCCAGGCAGCTCCTCCGCAGCAGCAAATAGACATGTTATATTTTCGGCCAGGCAATTTTCCTCTATTTCTCCTGAACTCATTTTTTGCCTCGTTTATGGCCCGGGG
This sequence comes from Limnomonas spitsbergensis, assembly GCA_037349105.1. NCBI lineage: Eukaryota > Viridiplantae > Chlorophyta > Chlorophyceae > Chlamydomonadales > Limnomonas > Limnomonas spitsbergensis. Next base: position 2,569,811 of record JAYJMM010000114.1, read on the forward strand.
GCCATTTTAGGCCTAAATTAAAAACACTGCTTACGGCCCTGCATGGTGTTCGGCTCCACCGTTTTGTTTTGCACCTCAGTGCCTTTGCCAAAGGCTCCCCGCACCTCAGTGCCTTTGCCAAAGGCTCCTCACACCTCAGTGCCTTTGCCAAAGGCTCCCCGCACCTCAGTGCCTTTGCCAAAGGCTCCCCGCACCTCAGTGCCTTTGCCGAAGGCTCCTCGCACCTCAGTGCCTTTGCCAAAGGCTCCCCGCACCTCAGTGCCTTTGCCAAAGGCTCCCCGCACCTCAGTGCCTTTGCCAAAGGCTCCCCGCACCTCAGTGCCTTTGCCAAAGGCTCCCCGCACCTCAGTGCCTTTGCCAAAGGCTCCCCGCACCTCAGTGCCTTTGCCAAAGGCTTCCCGCACCTCAGTGCCTTTGCCAAAGGCTCCCCGCACCTCAGTGCCTTTGCCAAAGGCTCCCCGCACCTCAGTGCCTTTTTCCAAAGGCTCCCCGCACCTCAGTGCCTTTGTCAAAGGCTCCCCGCACCTCAGAGCCTTTGCCCTCCTACAAAAAGTGGCAGACAGGCCCCCCGCACCTCAGTGCCTTTGCCCTCCTACAAAAACTGGCATACAGGCTCCCCTCACCTCAGTATAGGGTTAAGGGTTTCGGATTTTTCGAACCCTAAATGCTTTGCCCTAAACGCTTAACGCCGACGTGCTGTTTGTGAGTGCCTTCCCCATGCCCCACCTCATGGCAAAGCATGCTCATGGACCTGTGGCAGCTAGCTTTCTCCCTTTCTGCTTGCAGCCCCCCCCCCCCCCCCCCCCCCCCCCTGCCTTACGTGTTGATATTGAATTGCTAATTTGCACCTCCTCATCACAGAGCGTGTTGGACCTGGAGCAGCTCGCTTAATTCCTTTCTGGGCGTGGGTTCACCCCCCTCCCGTTTATGTGTTGAGATTAAAACCCTCTGATGTGCCCCTCCTCATGACAGAGCATGCTTCATCTGGAGCCACTCGCTTTCTTCCACCACCCTCTCTGGGAGTGGGCCCTTCCTTGCTGATATTCGAATCTCCTGACATACCCCTCCTTTCACAGAGCATGCTGGATCTGGAGCAGCTCTCTCCTTTCTCCCTTTCTGCCCGTGGTCCCCCCCCCCTTTGCTTGCTGATATTCGAATCTCCTGACATACCCCTCCTCGTCACAGAGTATGCTGGATTTGGAGCAGCTCTCTTCTTTCTCCCTTTCTGCCCGTGGTCCCCCCCCCCTTTGCTTGCTGATATTCGAATCTCCTGACATGCGCCTCCTCGTCACAGAGCATGCTGGATTTGGAGCAGCTCTCTCCTTCCTGCCCGCGGTCCCCCCCTCCTTAATGTGTTGATATTAGAATCTCCTGACATGCGCCTCCTCGTCACAGGGCATGCTGGATCTGGAGCAGCGTGCGCACCAGGCCGCCATTGAGGCGTACATCAAGGCCGTGGACACCATGGGGCGCATGGAGGTGAGGGAGAGGCACTTCAAATGGAGCGCTTGGGGCAAATTTGCGTAGCCATTAGCTGCGCAAATTTGAGCCGAGTGCGTACTGGGGAATCAGAGCTCGAGTATCTGCTGAGGATCCATGAAAATCAGTGTTATGGAAGTATGAAGACAGCGGTTTCAGCAAAGTGGATGAAATAAGAGGTTTCCTCTGGTGACTCAGCTCGTGCATGTGACGGCCCACGCTGCAATGGTGGGTTCCTCCTTTATCCCTTTCTTATCCGATGCCTTTCCTGGTCAAGCTGTTTGGGCGGCTGCGTGGCCATGGCATGAGACACCCATGCAGGCGAGCACACGAGCGTTGTTTTGATTGTACGCCAGACCACCTTTGGGTGGCTGCCAGCCTGGCCCGTGCTGGGCTGATGGGTTGGGAACTTTGACCAGCTGGCAGCCCAGGCAGCGGGGCTTGCTTCATCACATCCACCCTGTGTGCCGCAGGCTTTGTGACGGAGCTGCATTATGGCTCAATTATTATTATTATGAAGCAAGCATTGTCGCACGCTCTACCTGACATGGAGCGTGCTTTCTTGAAGGGTTTTAACTTCAAAAACAGGACCACTAGTGGTATTTGATTTTTTTGGCGTGCCTGCATCTTTTTTATATCTTTTCCCCGATATCAGCCTCGCCTGACAGGAGGCTGTTGGCTTCCCATCTTGTCCAGAATGCATCCCCAGCGCAGAGAGGGAGCCCTGATGTCTGAGCCCTGCACCCAGTACCCTGAACCCTGAACCCTGAACCCAGGATTTGTACAGTGCGCAGCGCGTCTGCCCTGATTCTCAAACCCTCAACCCTTACCCCTGTCGATCCTTCCCTAGGTGGAAGGTGTTGCCCGTAACGGCAAGCTGCTGGAGAGTGCTCTGGCCCAGGCGGACGTCATCCAGCAGAGGGATGCGTACAAGGCCCAGCTGGACCACATCGAGGAGCGGTGAGAAACGCAGGGGAAAGAATGTGACTGAAGCCTGTGTCTCATGTGCAGGCCCGACGTAACATGCATGGGTTGATGTCCAGCAGAGGGATATGTGCACCAGGCACAGCTGGACAAACATGAGGCGAGTTGGAATATCATTATACGAAGCAGTGGCCCTACGTGAAGGATTCGGCAGCGGTTCTAGGTGAGGCATGAGGCAGCAGCCCTGATGTTTCTCGTAGGAGGGGTGAGAACATTAGGTGGCAGCTCAAACATTTCGTTCTGCAAGGTGAAAACATTAGGAAGCTGCTATAATATTGCACTTGAGTACAGTGAGAACATGCGGTTGCAGCCCTAATGTTTCTTGTGGGAGAGGTGAGAACATTAGGAAGCAATTTTTAAAATATTTCACCCAGGTACGGTGAGAACATGCGGTTGCATCCCTGATGTTTCTCGTAGGAGGGGTGAGAACAGGTACGGTGAGAACACAAGGTTGCATCCCTGATATTCCACATCTCTTCTCTTATGGAGATGTGAATTATCAAGGCTGGGTACATTCAGCCGGGCTGGGTGTGTTCAGGGCGTCAGGAGCGGGTATGAGGGGGTGTTGTGGAGAGACATCGTGGAGACGTGATGTGAGGGCCGCTGCCAGGATGAGTGTGCAGTGTTTCAGGAGTAGGTGTATGAGGGGGTATTGTGGGGAGTTCTGGTGGAAACTGGAGAGGTGATGTGAGGGCCGTCACCAGGGTATGTGTTAAAGGTCTCAGGAGTAGGTGTAGGACGGGGTGTGGCCGATGTAGTGGGTGTGTTGAAGGTTATAGGTTTTGAGTGAATGTGCTAGTGCTATGTACCGGGGGACAACGCTCCTTTTATCCAGAGTTGGCATCCTAAGGAATACAAGTATGGGAAAGTCATGACATCCAGCAGAGGGACGCGCACCCTAGAAGCCTCGATCGCTGTAAACCGCTGGTTAAAAATCGCTGCATCCTTACCGGTGAAAGGTCAATCCGATCTACTCTCGCCAACCCTACGCCCATCACCCCTTTCTAACCCTATGCCCTAAGCATCCTTACCCCGAAGCATAAGGGTGCTCTAATGTCTTTGACGCCATGGTGAGGAGGCGTTCCAGGTCCAAACCTCCACCACTCCAAACAAGCGATCATGAACACTCGCTGAACAACTCGGCCCTTGACCGACCTATGACCAACTTTTGACTGCGCTTTGACCAACCTTTGACCGGCGTTTTAACGACCGTTGGCGGACCTTTGACCGATCTTTGACGGACCTTTGACCGACCTTTGACCGACCTTTTGACGGACCTTTGCCCTGCCCAGATGCTCCAACGTGTTTCACACCATGGAGGAGGCCTTCCAGGCCCTGCTGCTGGAGGAGTCGCTGACCTTGACTGAGGAGCTGAGGCAGGGCGCTCAAGAGGCTGGCTTCGACGGCATCCGCGGAAAGGCCGAGGCCGTCAAGCACCTCACCACGCAGCTCCACAGAAAGTACTTGGTGCAGGTGGGCTGGTTCATCTGTAGGCATCTGGTCCGAACTGAGACCTGCGCACAACCATAGTGCGTCCGAGGACAGGTCGAGGCTGTCAAGCACCTCATCACGCAGCACCCCAGCAAGGACTTGGTGCAGATGGGCTGCTCAATCTGTAGGTGCCCCGTCCATGCACTTAAGTTTACCGTAGGTCAGACCTACGGTTAGCCATAGTGCATGGACAGGACCTGTGGGACGGCTGTCAAGCACCTCAACACGCAGCTTCATAGTCGGTTAATTTGTGTGCTTCAGTTGGGGATTTTTTTATTTTGGCAAGCCCTTGCCTAAACGCCTAAACCCAGAGTCTCACAATGGGCGGTCAAAGTCCGGCAGGACGTATTTTGTACTGCAGCGCGCAAGCATCTCAGCGTGTGATTAGTGTAGGTCTGTCAGGACGTGTGCCCCCCCTTCTGACTCCCTGTTAATTAATGATCAGTGTATGGTGCGTGTCAGTTAGGGCGTGTTCCTTGTTTTGCCGCCCCCCCCCATATAAACCCGAACGCTGGTCAGTCAGGAGTTAGGACTTTTCATAGCTCGAGTCCATGTCTTCAGTACGCACACTGGTGGGTTTTGGAGGTGGGTCCTCTTCCTCTTTTTGATTTACTTACCGCTGTGCGTCTCCCTGCCTTCTGTGACCCCCTCCCCCCCCTCCGCCCTGCTGTGACACCTGCCTGCTGTGACCCCCCCCCCATCCCGCCCTGCTGTGACTCCCCCCCATGCCCTGCTGTGACCCCCCCCCCCTCCGCCGCCCTGCTGAGCAGACCAAGGACCTGAGAGACACCTCTCAAAACCTGTTTGACACGCGCGACGAGCAGCGCAACACACGCGTCACACTGCAGCTTTCTAGAGAGGTGAGAGCGGTTCCAGGGGGGGGAGGGGGGACGGGTGGCTCCGGAGGCATGTCAATGTGTGCGACCAACAGCCCAGAATACGAGTCAAGCTTCAGCTTTCGAAAGAGGCGTGTTCAGGGTTCAGGTCAGGGGAGGGGGGAGGGTGGTTCTGGAGCCTGTTGATGCGTGGTACAAACAGTCCAGCACAAGTGTCACGCTACAGCTTTCGACAGAGATGAGAGAGGAGGTGAATGGTTTGGGTTTCAGACCTAGGGTTCATGTCTAGAGGGGTTTAGGGTTTAGGGTCCATGTCCTGTATAAACAAGGAGGACGTTTCAAATCATCGTTTATTGGCCGACCACTCACCATCCACTCACCATGCACTCACCATCCACTCACTATCACTCACCATCACTCACCGTCCACTCACCATCCCTTCACTCCTATATTGCAACCCAGTGCACACATGGAACTGAGAACTGAGTACCCCCTCGACTCGCATCCAGAAAAACGAGGAGGATGCGTCACGCATCGCCGAGTTGGAGGCAGGCCTCGCGGTCGCCACGGCGCGGGGAGACCGACTGCAAGAGGAGCTGAACTCAACGACCGCCACCCTCGAGGACACGGAGCAGTGCGTGGGGGAGAGGGGGAGGGAGGCGTGTCATCTGGAGGGGGGCGGGTCTCAAGGCTTTTTCGCAAAACCTTTAGTATGATGATGTAAGTAGGAGTGCATTGCCTGGTCCAGGTTGAGGAGTTCAGGGGTTGATGAAGGGGAACCCTTGGTTTAGGGGGGAGGGTTTAGGGGGAGAAGGACGGGTTCGGTGCGTTACTGCACTGCCATGGCCTGCTTGCTTCTGTGATATATGGCCATGTGGGGGGTGACAGAAATGGCGGTGTAGTGCTGCTGGTTTGGTGTCTAAATGCTGCCAGCGTGTTGTATGTTTATATACATGTATGTATGTGCATGTGTGTGTGATCACGGTAAGGGTAGTGTGCCTCCCAACCTCAACTATGTGTGCTCACGTGAAGGCATGTGTATGCATGTGCTCAAAGTAAACTGGAGCATAAAAACTTGGTCCCCCTCGTCTGTCCCATATGCTGTGAATACCATACGCTCATAATTAGGTATGTAAATATTAGGGTTCAAGTTTCCTCTCATTCCCCTGTTGGTGTTCATCCTCCTCTCATCCTCCCCTCATATTCCTCTTGTATTCCCCTCATATTCCCCTGTGAATGTAAGGGTTCGTATACCCTTTCCCCCTCCCTCTCCCTGCACATGCCTCCCTGACCTGCAGCCGCCGGATCGCCATCCAAGCGGAGGCGGAGCGGCTGCGGATGTATGGAGACGGCATCGAAGGCACCCTCGGGACAGTTTCTAAGGAGCGGGACGGCCTCAGGGTGGGTACAGGCAGATAGCGCCAGTGTTTAGGGTCAAGTGCGCAGCTTTGGCAAGCTGCTGGGCCTTAACCCTCGGGACAGTTTACTTAAGGTACGGAGAAGGTACGGTGAATGTAGGGTGCAGGTACGGTGAAGGTGTGGTGAACATCAGTCAATCATTCACTTTGGGACATGGGTTCAGTTGACCTCCCGCTGATCACCAGGAAGAACGTGCAGGCGTTGGTGTGCAGGGTCCGGGTGTAGGGTTTGGAAACAGGGTCCTGTGTTTAGGGAATAGGGTATAGGTTGAAGGCTAGCTGCTGGGTTTTAGTTTGCAGGGTGTTCTTTCAAAAGCTTGTGTGATTTGGGGTTGAAGGCCCCCCTGCCGCCTCCCTGATCCTGCATCTCACATCTCCTCCCCGTTCCAGTATCTCCCATCTCCTCCCCGACCCTGCATCTCACATCTCCTCCCCGACCCTGCATCTCCCATCTCCTCCCCGACCCTGCATCTCCCATCTCCTCCCCGATCCTGCATCTCCCATCTCCTCCCCGACCCTGCATCTCCCATCTCCTCCCCGATCCTGCATCTCACATCTCCTCCCCGACCCTGCATCTCACATCTCCTCCCCGACTCTGCATCTCACATCTCCTCCCCGACCCTGCATCTCACCCCCCCCATAAATACACATCTCCTCCCCGACCCTGCATCTCCTCCTGCCCCTCCCTCCATGCTTAGGCGGACAAGTCGTACCTGGAGACTACGCTGGCCTCGAGCGACGCAGAGGTCGCGACGCTCAGGGCCTCGCTGACCAACTCCCAGTGGCTGGTTTCGGAGCTGTCGCTGGGCCTGGCTGTGGCCATGCGCAGCCTGTACACCAACCAGGCGGCGAGGAAGGTGCTGCAGCGCAAGGTGGCCGAGGAGCGGGACATGGTGGCACTCAGGGACAAGGAGATCGAGCTGTTCAAGCGGAAGATCCGCGTGGTGGAGGGGAAGGTGAGAACTCGAACATGAGCTTTTTCTCTGAGCTAATTTGAACTTGGATTTGAACCGCAAGTGGAAGATCCACGTGGTGGAGGGGAAGATGACAATTTGAATATAAGCTTTTTCTCTGAGCTAATTTGAACTTGAATATGAGTTTGAACCTAAAGCGGAAGATCCGCGTTGTGGAGGGGGAGGTTGGAAGTTGAATTGAAGTTCTATCGGGCGAGGATGGCAGGGTCGTCCTTTTACGAGGAGAGTGTGCAATGAGGGCAGAGGGTGTAGGGGCGGTGGGATGGTGCAGGTCTGTGCCTGTTTGGACCACGTCTCTTGCGCTGCTCTTCCACCCTTGTGGCCGACTGGTGCATAAGTCATGCATGTCTGCCATTCTCAAGTTTGCCGCATTACAAGTTGCTCAGGGATTTAAAACAGGGATAAGGCCTCGTACTTGACATTTCCGAATCGGTCCAGATCCCCAGGATGACGCCTCGTTGGCCACGCCTGCTCGTCTGACATCCCCTATTCTTCTTTCTAATCCAGGGGTTCCCTTGCTTAATTATTACCCAATTTTTTACCTAATCATGACCCAATTTTTACCCAATTTTTGACCTAATCATGACCTAATTATTACCCAATTATTGCCCAATATTGACCCATCTATGACCCAATGACTGGTATAGCCTAAGTATTGCAAATATATCGTTTCCTATTTATTGCCCACTGTTGTGCCTTATGCACCGGTTCTCCCTAATCGTCCCGCCCCCAACGGTTGCCCTTTCTGCTGCCCCCCACCCCCCTAGCTGCAAGACATGGAGGTCGACGCACAGCACATGGCGCGACAGATCCAGGCGCTCAGCCTCCAGGTCAGGTCCAACAACGGCGGCATGGACGAGCTGCGCGACCAGTACCAGAAGTCGAGGGACGAGGCGGCTGAGCTCAAGTCGAAGATCGAGCAGTTGATAGTGAGTCGGAGGGCGTGGCACCCATGCGTTGACCCCGTTGGTTATACCGTTGGTTTTGTTTTCCATCCTTCTGGAAAATTTACGTTGTTTGGGGGGTCAGGCACTCATGAAAAACTACAAATCGAGAACGTACCCTAGTTATTAGTAGAAAATCGACAGTTCCGGTCGATATCCGGCTCTGAAGGCGGCTGTTACATGAATCATGAAATCATGCCCGAGGGAAGGCAACTTACAAGTATGGTAGATCAGCTCAGCATGGATCTCACACTCATGGGGGGCCTGCCTCCCCCTCAGGGATGATCAATCCTGTTGCATCCACTGACCTCATTGTGTCGCCTCTGACCTGTAACAGAGGGTTAAGGGTTCAGGCCCTTAACCCTAAACTGTAACAGAGGGAGGTGGACCCGGTCAATATGGACCTTTCGATCTCCAGGGTGGCTGCCTTCCCCGCTGGAACAATCAATCGGCTTGCGTCCACTGACATCATTGTGTTGCCTCGTTATACTTACAGAGGGAGGTGGACCAGCTCAACATGAACCTCTCGCTCTCGAGGGCCACGGCCAGCGCGGCGGAGGAGCAGCTGCACGAGGAAAAGGGCGAGGTCATGCGCTTGTATGAGAGCTTGCAAGACCAGGAGAAACAGGCGAGCTTAACCCTAAACCCTGAACCTTAAACCTTAAACCCTTACCCCTATGAGAGCTTGCAAGACCAGGAGAAACAGGCAAGAGCTTTGTCGATCCATGCTTTGATGATTCCACTTTTGATTGTTTATAGAGCTTGTGGAACCAGAAGAAGCAAATGACCATTGCCCTGATCATTCTTTATTTAAAAAAATTGGCTCCCGGGCCTGCTGCTCTGCGAACAGATGGCGCTTGGGCAGGCGGAGCGCGTCAGCATGGTCAAGCAAATTGAGAAGCTGCATGGGGAGGTCAAGCTCGCAGATGAAAGGGTGGGTCGGTCCGCATTACTTAAGGGTTTAGGGTTTAAGGTTAGGGTTTCGGCGGGCATCACGGTGGGTTATTTTTCCTGTCCAGGCGGTAGTGTGCCATAATGCTCAAGCAAAACAAGAAGGCGCATGTGGATAATCAACTGGCAGATGAGAGGCACAGATGAGAGGGTTAAATGCGGCACCTTTGGTGGATGAAAGGCTGTGTTCATTGAAGCACACGCCAGACGTCCAGGCCACCAGCGGCGAGCCGTTGCTGGGCAGCTCCCAAAGGGCCGATAGAGACGAAATTATGGCTGCGGTTTGCGGCCGGTGGCCCTCAAACTGGCACCTTGCAGCACCAAGCCCCCTCGGTAGCTGTATTGTAGTTGGAGCGCTTGCAAATAATGGATGGCGAAAGGGTAGAATCTGGTGTCTCTCCTGGCTTGGCAGCAGGGTGACTTGTGCCCTCTCGGTCGAGGTGTCCGACTGGACATCTGCGGGAGTGGCAGCAGGGTGCTGGGGACTGAAGTACTCAAGTACCGGCTACTTGGGCTGTTGGTCGATGTGTTCAGGTTTTGTCCCAATTGCGTCTTTGGCGGCTGCAGGGCGGCCTACTCAAGGGTGCCTGGAAGCCGAAAGAAGAAGCAATGCAAGTCCGCAGCCATGCAAATAGACAAGAACGGGATAATGCACCACTAGACATGTTTGCATGCGTCGCTTTGAGCGTGTGACCCTTCCTCGATGCAGGGCAAGCGCAAAGAGGACATGCTGCAGCTGGAGATCAACCGCGTGTTGGGTGAGATGGGATTCAGAGAGGGTGGGCACGACGCAGTGGAATGAGGATGTAACCTGTAAGCTGAGTCCCTGGATTTCCACCGTGAACCTGTACGCCTGTACCCAAAGTCAGTACCCTGTGAGAAGAGGTCGAGCTAGAGTGCATCTAGGTACCTGGACCCTTGCTCCTTCAGCGTGAAACCTTCCCCCCAAATTCTTGAACCGGAAATCCTCGCGCGCTGCAAGCAAGGTGAAGCTGGAAAGCTCCAAGCCGCCAAGTTGCCTCAAACCCCTCGCCCCTGGAACAGGGACCCTTCAACCCCAGCCCAGCCCTTGTATCGGAATCCTTGTGCCTTACAGGCGCATTGGCGTTGGAGCGCACCAAGCAACCTCAACCCTTGCCCCTAAATACTGAAACCTTGCCTCCGAACCCTTGAACCTGAATCCACGTGTGTTCCAGGCAAAGGGATGCCCGAGCGCACTAAGCCACCTCACCACGTCCACCCTCTACCCTTGAATCTGAACCTTTGTATCTCAACTCTCGTGCCTCTCAGGCGAGGTGAAGCTGGAGCGCACCAAGGTGTCGGGTCTGGAGATGCAGCTGGAGGAGCGCAGGAGGGAGGCGGAGGGCTCAGGGGAGATCCTGGAGCGGAAGCGGGCGAAGAAGAAGAAGTGGAAGATGTTCCAGAGTGGGTCGGTGGTGGTGGGGTGATAATGCTGTAGCTGGGGACAATAGAGGGCAGATGGTAGAGGGTAGAGGGAAGAGGGAAGAGGGAAGAGGGAAGAGGGAAGAGGGAAGAGGGAAGAGGGAAGAGGGAAGAGGGAAGAGGGTAGAGGGAAGAGGGTAGAGGGTAGAGGGAAGAGGGTAGAGGGAAGAGGGTAGAGGGAAGAGGGAAGAGGGAAGAGGGAAGAGGGTAGAGGGAAGAGGGTAGAGGGAAGAGGGTAGAGGGTAGAGGGAAGAGGGAAGAGGGCAGATGGAAGAGGGTAGAGGGAAGAGGGAAGAGGGTAGAGGGTAGAGGGAAGAGGGTAGAGGGAAGAGGGAAGAGGGAAGAGGGAAGAGGGAAGAGGGAAGAGGGAAGAGGGAAGAGGGTAGAGGGAAGAGGGTAGAGGGTAGAGGGAAGAGGGTAGAGGGAAGAGGCTAGAGGGTAGAGGGAAGAGGGTAGAGGGAAGAGGGAAGAGGGCAGAGGGAAAGGCGTTATTTCTTTTTATTTTCATCGTTGCACACTAAACTAACTTCAGGAGGCTGCTGGCCGGCCGCAACTGCGCCGACCGGGACCATACTGGACCAGGCTACCAACACAAAGGCCCAGGCAACAGGAGTTGCTGCGCCATGCCCTCCCTGCATCCTGTGGCTGAATTCAGGGAATGAATGAGGGGTGGGGGGGAGTAGGCCGGCTGATGCATATCTCCTGCCGATGCAGCTCTCAGCCTCTGGTGCCCCGTTTACACCCTCAAAGATTATGGGTTGCTGCAGCCGCCACCACTGTTACCCGAGCTGCCCAAATCTCTTCCATAGTTAAAGTTGAAGGGCCGTAGACCCTGAATCCCCCAAACGTCATTCCAGCAACTGCCACCTCTACCACCCCAAGCTCTTATTTCCCTTACTGTCCACGTCGCAAAGGGGGGGAAGTTTCATTGTTGTGTCTCCCACTTATTCGGCCACTGTTTTCCCACGCCTGCCCACTTTTCATTCTCGTTGCCTGTCCCTCTCCCATTCACCCAGCTGGGAACGCGGATCAGCACGTCCACGACAAGCGTTCTGCATGTCCTTCGTCACTTTCTTTCACTTTTATGCTACTGTTCCGTCCACTCTTCCGTCTACTTTCCACGCTTGCCTGCCCCACTGTCCCGTGTGCAGTTGAGACCGCGGCTCCAAAAGGTTTTGCATTTCCTTGGTCACTTTATTGCACTATCTTGACACTCTCCAGTCTCCTCCCTTGTCCACTCCACTCTTCACGCCTGCCTGCCCCTCTGTCACCTGTGTAGCTGAAAGCGCGGCCCAGTGCCTCCACCTCAAGGCGCTGCTGGATGAGAAGACGGAAATGGTGGAGAAGCTGACGCTGCGGTTGGTCCACATGGACGTGGACCTGGCGATCCTGCTGGCGGACAGGGGCAGGTGAGGGAAGGGGGTTCTATCCCTGCAGTCTTCATGTCAAGAATAGGAGCCTCCTGTCTTCCAAGGTGGGCCCCCTGGCTTAAAAAGCAGGTCTCGCCAGTCGCCTGACGATCCCTACAGGCGGACAGGGGCAGGTGAGGGAGGGGGGTTCTGTCATGGACAGGGGAGGGAGTAGGATGCGGGGTTATCTGACATCAGAGGTAAGGGAGGGTGGTCTGTCATGGACAGGGGAGTGAGTAGGATACGGGGTTGTCTGACATAAGAGGTGAGGGAGGGAGTTCTGTCATGGACAGGTGAGTGAGTAGGATACGGGGTTATCTGGCATAAGAGGTGAAGGAGGGTGGTCTGTCATGGACAGGGGAGTGAGTAAGATACGGGGTTATCTGACATAAGAGGTGAGGGAGGGGGTTCTGTCATGGACAGGGGAGTGAGTAGGATACGGGGTTATCTGACATAAGAGGTGAGGGAGGGGGTTCTGTCATGGACAGGTGAGTGGGTAGGATACGGGGTTATCTGACATAAGAGGGGAGGGAGGGGGTTCTGTCATGGACAGGTGAGTGAGTAGGATACGGGGTTATCTGACATAAGAGGTAAGGGAGGGTGGTCTGTCATGGACAGGGGAGTGAGTAGGATACGGGGTTGTCTGACATAAGAGGTGAGGGAGGGAGTTCTGTCATGGACAGGTGAGTGAGTAGGATACGGGGTTATCTGGCATAAGAGGTGAAGGAGGGTGGTCTGTCATGGACAGGGGAGTGAGTAAGATACGGGGTTATCTGACATAAGAGGTGAGGGAGGGGGTTCTGTCATGGACACGGGAGTGAGTAGGATACGGGGTTATCTGACATAAGCGGTGAGGGAGGGGGTTCTGTCATGGACAGGTGAGTGGGTAGGATACGGGGTTATCTGACATAAGAGGTGAGGGAGGGGGTTCTGTCATGGACAGGTGAGTGAGTAGGATACGGGGTTATCTGACATAAGAGGGGAGGGAGGGGGTTCTGTCATGGACAGGTGAGTGGGTAGGATACGGGGTTATCTGACATAAGAGGTGAGGGAGGGGGTTCTGTCATGGACAGGTGAGTGGGTAGGATACGGGGTTATCTGACATAAGAGGTGAGGGAGGGGGTTCTGTCATGGACAGGTGAGTGAGTAGGATACGGGGTTATCTGACATAAGAGGGGAGGGAGGGGGTTCTGTCATGGACAGGTGAGTGGGTAGGATACGGGGTTATCTGACATAAGAGGGGAGGGAGGGTGGTCTGTCATGGACAGGTGAGTGGGTAGGATACGGGGTTATCTGACATAAGAGGGGAGGGAGGGGGTTCTGTCATGGACAGGTGAGTGAGTAGGATACGGGGTTATCTGACATAAGAGGGGAGGGAGGGGGTTCTGTCATGGACAGGTGAGTGAGTAGGATACGGGGTTATCTGACATAAGAGGGGAGGGAGGGGGTTCTGTCATGGACAGGTGAGTGAGTAGGATACGGGGTTATCTGACATAAGAGGTGAGGGAGGGGTTCTGTCATGGACAGGTGAGTGAGTAGGATACGGGGTTATCTGACATAAGAGGTGAGGAAGGGTGGTCTGTCATGGACAGGTGAGTGGGTAGGATACGGGGTTATCTGACATAAGAGGGGAGGGAGGGGGTTCTGTCATGGACAGGTGAGTGAGTAGGATACGGGGTTATCTGACATAAGAGGTGAGGGAGGGGGTTCTGTCATGGACAGGGGAGTGAGTAGGATACGGGGTTATCTGACATAAGAGGTGAGGGAGGGGGTTCTGTCATGGACAGGTGAGTGAGTAGGATACGGGGTTATCTGACATAAGAGGGGAGGGAGGGGGTTCTGTCATGGACAGGTGAGTGGGTAGGATACGGGGTTATCTGACATAAGAGGTGAGGGAGGGGGTTCTGTCATGGACAGGTGAGTGGGTAGGATACGGGGTTATCTGACATAAGAGGTGAGGGAGGGGGTTCTGTCATGGACAGGTGAGTGAGTAGGATACGGGGTTATCTGACATAAGAGGTGAGGGAGGGGGTTCTGTCATGGACAGGTGAGTGAGTAGGATACGGGGTTATCTGACATAAGAGGGGAGGGAGGGGGTTCTGTCATGGACAGGTGAGTGGGTAGGATACGGGGTTATCTGACATAAGAGGTGAGGGAGGGGGTTCTGTCATGGACAGGGGAGTGAGTAGGATACGGGGTTATCTGACATAAGAGGGGAGGGAGGGGGTTCTGTCATGGACAGGTGAGTGGGTAGGATACGGGGTTATCTGACATAAGAGGTGAGGGAGGGGGGTCTGTCATGGACAGGTGAGTGAGTAGGATACGGGGTTATCTGACATAAGAGGGGAGGGAGGGGGTTCTGTCATGGACAGGTGAGTGGGTAGGATACGGGGTTATCTGACATAAGAGGGGAGGGAGGGGGTTCTGTCATGGACAGGTGAGTGAGTAGGATACGGGGTTATCTGACATAAGAGGGGAGGGAGGGGGTTCTGTCATGGACAGGTGAGTGAGTAGGATACGGGGTTATCTGACATAAGAGGTGAGGGAGGGGGTTCTGTCATGGACAGGGGAGTGAGTAGGATACGGGGTTATCTGACATAAGAGGGGAGGGAGGGTGGTCTGTCATGGACAGGTGAGTGGGTAGGATACGGGGTTATCTGACATAAGAGGGGAGGGAGGGTGGTCTGTCATGGACAGGTGAGTGGGTAGGATACGGGGTTATCTGACATAAGAGGTGAGGGAGGGGGTTCTGTCATGGACAGGTGAGTGAGTAGGATACGGGGTTATCTGACATAAGAGGTGAGGGAGGGTGGTCTGTCATGGACAGGTGAGTGGGTAGGATACGGGGTTATCTGACATAAGAGGGGAGGGAGGGGGTTCTGTCATGGACAGGTGAGTGAGTAGGATACGGGGTTATCTGACATAAGAGGTGAGGGAGGGGTTCTGTCATGGACAGGTGAGTGAGTAGGATACGGGGTTATCTGACATAAGAGGTGAGGAAGGGTGGTCTGTCATGGACAGGTGAGTGGGTAGGATACGGGGTTATCTGACATAAGAGGGGAGGGAGGGGGTTCTGTCATGGACAGGTGAGTGAGTAGGATACGGGGTTATCTGACATAAGAGGTGAGGGAGGGGGTTCTGTCATGGACAGGGGAGTGAGTAGGATACGGGGTTATCTGACATAAGAGGTGAGGGAGGGGGTTCTGTCATGGACAGGTGAGTGGGTAGGATACGGGGTTATCTGACATAAGAGGGGAGGGAGGGTGGTCTGTCATGGACAGGTGAGTGAGTAGGATACGGGGTTATCTGACATAAGAGGGGAGGGAGGGGGTTCTGTCATGGACAGGTGAGTGGGTAGGATACGGGGTTATCTGACATAAGAGGGGAGGGAGGGTGGTCTGTCATGGACAGGTGAGTGGGTAGGATACGGGGTTATCTGACATAAGAGGGGAGGGAGGGTGGTCTGTCATGGACAGGTGAGTGGGTAGGATACGGGGTTATCTGACATAAGAGGTGAGGGAGGGGGTTCTGTCATGGACAGGTGAGTGGGTAGGATACGGGGTTATCTGACATAAGAGGTGAGGGAGGGGGTTCTGTCATGGACAGGTGAGTGAGTAGGATACGGGGTTATCTGACATAAGAGGTGAGGGAGGGGGTTCTGTCATGGACAGGTGAGTGGGTAGGATACGGGGTTATCTGACATAAGAGGTGAGGGAGGGGGTTCTGTCATGGACAGGTGAGTGAGTAGGATACGGGGTTATCTGACATAAGAGGGGAGGGAGGGGGTTCTGTCATGGACAGGTGAGTGGGTAGGATACGGGGTTATCTGACATAAGAGGGGAGGGAGGGTGGTCTGTCATGGACAGGTGAGTGGGTAGGATACGGGGTTATCTGACATAAGAGGGGAGGGAGGGGGTTCTGTCATGGACAGGTGAGTGAGTAGGATACGGGGTTATCTGACATAAGAGGGGAGGGAGGGGGTTCTGTCATGGACAGGTGAGTGAGTAGGATACGGGGTTATCTGACATAAGAGGGGAGGGAGGGGGTTCTGTCATGGACAGGTGAGTGAGTAGGATACGGGGTTATCTGACATAAGAGGTGAGGGAGGGGTTCTGTCATGGACAGGTGAGTGAGTAGGATACGGGGTTATCTGACATAAGAGGTGAGGAAGGGTGGTCTGTCATGGACAGGTGAGTGGGTAGGATACGGGGTTATCTGACATAAGAGGGGAGGGAGGGGGTTCTGTCATGGACAGGTGAGTGAGTAGGATACGGGGTTATCTGACATAAGAGGTGAGGGAGGGGGTTCTGTCATGGACAGGGGAGTGAGTAGGATACGGGGTTATCTGACATAAGAGGTGAGGGAGGGGGTTCTGTCATGGACAGGTGAGTGAGTAGGATACGGGGTTATCTGACATAAGAGGGGAGGGAGGGGGTTCTGTCATGGACAGGTGAGTGGGTAGGATACGGGGTTATCTGACATAAGAGGTGAGGGAGGGGGTTCTGTCATGGACAGGTGAGTGGGTAGGATACGGGGTTATCTGACATAAGAGGTGAGGGAGGGGGTTCTGTCATGGACAGGTGAGTGAGTAGGATACGGGGTTATCTGACATAAGAGGTGAGGGAGGGGGTTCTGTCATGGACAGGTGAGTGAGTAGGATACGGGGTTATCTGACATAAGAGGGGAGGGAGGGGGTTCTGTCATGGACAGGTGAGTGGGTAGGATACGGGGTTATCTGACATAAGAGGTGAGGGAGGGGGTTCTGTCATGGACAGGGGAGTGAGTAGGATACGGGGTTATCTGACATAAGAGGGGAGGGAGGGGGTTCTGTCATGGACAGGTGAGTGGGTAGGATACGGGGTTATCTGACATAAGAGGTGAGGGAGGGGGGTCTGTCATGGACAGGTGAGTGAGTAGGATACGGGGTTATCTGACATAAGAGGGGAGGGAGGGGGTTCTGTCATGGACAGGTGAGTGGGTAGGATACGGGGTTATCTGACATAAGAGGGGAGGGAGGGGGTTCTGTCATGGACAGGTGAGTGAGTAGGATACGGGGTTATCTGACATAAGAGGGGAGGGAGGGGGTTCTGTCATGGACAGGTGAGTGAGTAGGATACGGGGTTATCTGACATAAGAGGTGAGGGAGGGGGTTCTGTCATGGACAGGGGAGTGAGTAGGATACGGGGTTATCTGACATAAGAGGGGAGGGAGGGTGGTCTGTCATGGACAGGTGAGTGGGTAGGATACGGGGTTATCTGACATAAGAGGGGAGGGAGGGTGGTCTGTCATGGACAGGTGAGTGGGTAGGATACGGGGTTATCTGACATAAGAGGTGAGGGAGGGGGTTCTGTCATGGACAGGTGAGTGAGTAGGATACGGGGTTATCTGACATAAGAGGGGAGGGAGGGTGGTCTGTCATGGACAGGTGAGTGGGTAGGATACGGGGTTATCTGACATAAGAGGGGAGGGAGGGGGTTCTGTCATGGACAGGTGAGTGAGTAGGATACGGGGTTATCTGACATAAGAGGTGAGGGAGGGGTTCTGTCATGGACAGGTGAGTGAGTAGGATACGGGGTTATCTGACATAAGAGGTGAGGAAGGGTGGTCTGTCATGGACAGGTGAGTGGGTAGGATACGGGGTTATCTGACATAAGAGGGGAGGGAGGGGGTTCTGTCATGGACAGGTGAGTGAGTAGGATACGGGGTTATCTGACATAAGAGGTGAGGGAGGGGGTTCTGTCATGGACAGGGGAGTGAGTAGGATACGGGGTTATCTGACATAAGAGGTGAGGGAGGGGGTTCTGTCATGGACAGGTGAGTGGGTAGGATACGGGGTTATCTGACATAAGAGGGGAGGGAGGGTGGTCTGTCATGGACAGGTGAGTGAGTAGGATACGGGGTTATCTGACATAAGAGGGGAGGGAGGGGGTTCTGTCATGGACAGGTGAGTGGGTAGGATACGGGGTTATCTGACATAAGAGGGGAGGGAGGGTGGTCTGTCATGGACAGGTGAGTGGGTAGGATACGGGGTTATCTGACATAAGAGGGGAGGGAGGGTGGTCTGTCATGGACAGGTGAGTGGGTAGGATACGGGGTTATCTGACATAAGAGGTGAGGGAGGGGGTTCTGTCATGGACAGGTGAGTGGGTAGGATACGGGGTTATCTGACATAAGAGGTGAGGGAGGGGGTTCTGTCATGGACAGGTGAGTGGGTAGGATACGGGGTTATCTGACATAAGAGGTGAGGGAGGGGGTTCTGTCATGGACAGGTGAGTGGGTAGGATACGGGGTTATCTGACATAAGAGGGGAGGGAGGGTGGTCTGTCATGGACAGGTGAGTGGGTAGGATACGGGGTTATCTTACATAAGAGGGGAGGGAGGGTGGTCTGTCATGGACAGGGGAGTGAGTAGGATACGGGGTTATCTGACATAAGAGGGGAGGGAGGGGGTCTGTCATGGACAGGTGAGTGGGTAGGATACGGGGTTATCTGACATGAGGTGAGGGAGGGGGTTCTGTCATGGACAGGGGAGTGGGTAGGATACGGGGTTATCTGACATAAGAGGGGAGGGAGGGTGGTCTGTCATGGACAGGTGAGTGGGTAGGATACGGGGTTATCTGACATAAGAGGTGAGGGAGGGGGTTCTGTCATGGACAGGGGAGTGAGTAGGATACGGGGTTATCTGACATAAGAGGTGAGGGAGGGGGTTCTGTCATGGACAGGGGAGTGAGTAGGATACGGGGTTATCTGACATAAGAGGGGAGGGAGGGTGGTCTGTCATGGACAGGTGAGTGGGTAGGATACGGGGTTATCTGACATAAGAGGTGAGGGAGGGGGTTCTGTCATGGACAGGGGAGTGAGTAGGATACGGGGTTATCTGACATAAGAGGGGAGGGAGGGGGTTCTGTCATGGACAGGTGAGTGGGTAGGATACGGGGTTATCTGACATAAGAGGTGAGGGAGGGGGGTCTGTCATGGACAGGTGAGTGAGTAGGATACGGGGTTATCTGACATAAGAGGGGAGGGAGGGGGTTCTGTCATGGACAGGTGAGTGGGTAGGATACGGGGTTATCTGACATAAGAGGGGAGGGAGGGGGTTCTGTCATGGACAGGTGAGTGAGTAGGATACGGGGTTATCTGACATAAGAGGGGAGGGAGGGGGTTCTGTCATGGACAGGTGAGTGAGTAGGATACGGGGTTATCTGACATAAGAGGTGAGGGAGGGGGTTCTGTCATGGACAGGGGAGTGAGTAGGATACGGGGTTATCTGACATAAGAGGGGAGGGAGGGTGGTCTGTCATGGACAGGTGAGTGGGTAGGATACGGGGTTATCTGACATAAGAGGGGAGGGAGGGTGGTCTGTCATGGACAGGTGAGTGGGTAGGATACGGGGTTATCTGACATAAGAGGTGAGGGAGGGGGTTCTGTCATGGACAGGTGAGTGAGTAGGATACGGGGTTATCTGACATAAGAGGGGAGGGAGGGTGGTCTGTCATGGACAGGTGAGTGGGTAGGATACGGGGTTATCTGACATAAGAGGGGAGGGAGGGGGTTCTGTCATGGACAGGTGAGTGAGTAGGATACGGGGTTATCTGACATAAGAGGGGAGGGAGGGGGTTCTGTCATGGACAGGTGAGTGAGTAGGATACGGGGTTATCTGACATAAGAGGGGAGGGAGGGGGTTCTGTCATGGACAGGTGAGTGAGTAGGATACGGGGTTATCTGACATAAGAGGTGAGGGAGGGGTTCTGTCATGGACAGGTGAGTGAGTAGGATATGGGGTTATCTGACATAAGAGGTGAGGGAGGGTGGTCTGTCATGGACAGGTGAGTGGGTAGGATACGGGGTTATCTGACATAAGAGGGGAGGGAGGGGGTTCTGTCATGGACAGGTGAGTGGGTAGGATACGGGGTTATCTGACATAAGAGGTGAGGGAGGGGGTTCTGTCATGGACAGGGGAGTGAGTAGGATACGGGGTTATCTGACATAAGAGGTGAGGGAGGGGGTTCTGTCATGGACAGGTGAGTGGGTAGGATACGGGGTTATCTGACATAAGAGGGGAGGGAGGGTGGTCTGTCATGGACAGGTGAGTGAGTAGGATACGGGGTTATCTGACATAAGAGGTGAGGGAGGGGGTTCTGTCATGGACAGGTGAGTGGGTAGGATACGGGGTTATCTGACATAAGAGGGGAGGGAGGGTGGTCTGTCATGGACAGGTGAGTGGGTAGGATACGGGGTTATCTGACATAAGAGGGGAGGGAGGGTGGTCTGTCATGGACAGGTGAGTGGGTAGGATACGGGGTTATCTGACATAAGAGGTGAGGGAGGGGGTTCTGTCATGGACAGGTGAGTGGGTAGGATACGGGGTTATCTGACATAAGAGGTGAGGGAGGGGGTTCTGTCATGGACAGGTGAGTGGGTAGGATACGGGGTTATCTGACATAAGAGGTGAGGGAGGGGGTTCTGTCATGGACAGGTGAGTGGGTAGGATACGGGGTTATCTGACATAAGAGGGGAGGGAGGGTGGTCTGTCATGGACAGGTGAGTGGGTAGGATACGGGGTTATCTTACATAAGAGGGGAGGGAGGGTGGTCTGTCATGGACAGGGGAGTGAGTAGGATACGGGGTTATCTGACATAAGAGGGGAGGGAGGGGGTCTGTCATGGACAGGTGAGTGGGTAGGATACGGGGTTATCTGACATGAGGGGAGGGAGGGGGTTCTGTCATGGACAGGTGAGTGGGTAGGATACGGGGTTATCTGACATAAGAGGGGAGGGAGGGTGGTCTGTCAGGGACAGGTGAGTGGGTAGGATACGGGGTTATCTGACATAAGAGGTGAGGGAGGGGGTTCTGTCATGGACAGGGGAGTGAGTAGGATACGGGGCTATCTGACATAAGAGGTGAGGGAGGGGGTTCTGTCATGGACAGGGGAGTGAGTAGGATACGGGGTTATCTGACATAAGAGGTGAGGGAGGGGGTTCTGTCATGGACAGGGGAGGGAGTAGGATACGGGGTTATCTGACATAAGAGGGGATGAAGGGGTGAGGTGTTACGACTCCAGAAGGGGCCGTCGAGGAGGTCTGGGAGGAGGGGAGGGGGGGAGGCATTGTCAGGGGCAACTTAGGGAGTTATGTTTTTCTTCTTCATTACGGTAGATGAGCTTGGGGTTCAAATCCCCCAATCGCAACACACGTGGCTGCTCATCCTGCACCATGCACTCTCAACCATGGTAGCACGCTACGGCATGATACAGCGCAATACGGAACAAGTTCAGCCGGATTGTACTACCAAAGTGCCACGATACGGCACGATACGGTTCGATACGGCACAGGTTCAGCCGGATTGTGCTTCCATGCTCTCAACCTTGATTCTTGAGGCCTGGAACCTTGACCCCTTACCCTTGTGCAACACACGTGTCGTACCGGACAGGCCCTCTCCGATGTACGGCAAGCTAGCGCCTGCCGACGACGAGGATGATAACTACATGAGCCTGACGCCTGGCACGCCTCCCACGCCTGCTATCCCCGACCACTTCCTGCCGGAGTCCCACAGGCAGCAGCGGAACAAGGGTGCGTGGGATTTGCCAGAAATGGGTGTGGATGGATTGGATGTCGAAGTATGGATGTTGATGATTTTGTATGGATACGGGGATGTGCATGAGTGGACACATGGATGAATGTATTCTTCAAGCCACGCTCAGGCGTTTTCTTCTTTTCTTTCTTTGAATGGATATGCCAGCCCTCATAATTAACGTTGTTTGGGGCTGATGGATCCATGGATTTACTAAATATCGATTGTCGACGCCAGTTTCAGTCGAAAAAACAAGATTTTTGTCTAAGAGAAAAACAATTTGATGATTTCCGGAGGGACGGCAAATAAAATCTGCGGTACGGTAAGTCGATAAATGAATTGGCGAGTCGATATGGACACCTATGTTATAAATTGCATCAAAATCGGCCCCCAAAGGCATGGAAGCACCAACTGAAAGTAGCAGTATGGTAAACGGGTTAGTTGATAAATGGATGTGCATAAGTGGATACATGGGTAAATGGACTTGCTCAGGGATAATGGATGTGTATCCTGAAAGTGGTCCTAGGCAAATGTATCACGGTACGGACAAAAGGATGAAATATGCCCTGGAGCGTGGCTGCAGGCGATTGTTCTCCTTGCTGTTGAGTCACATTGTCTAGGACTAGCCAGTAGCTACCTACCTGCATGTTCCCAGGCCAATGACTGGTGGCAAACCATTCAACTGGTGCTGCTGCCAGAAGCCTTGGCCTGCTGTCGGCTTCTCCCCCCCCCCCGGTTCCTGTGACACGCAGCCTGCCTCTGCCCGGACTGATTACTGGCGCCGGCAACTGACTGCCCCCGCAGGCTCTGCCACCACCGAGGGGGGGGACATGATCCGCGTGTACGAGATGTGGGACGAGCTCAACAGGCAGTCTCTCACATGTCAGGATAACCTGGCTGAGGTGAGAAAATGGGTCATCAACAGCCTGGCGGAGGTATTAGAAATGGGCTCAAAACAGCCTAGACTCTCAAAAATGTGTCTGAGGTTTATAAAATGGGCTCAACTCAGCCTAGGATCACAACAGGCTGTCTGACGTATTTGAATTGGGCTCCAGCAGCTTAGGATCACAACAGGCTGCCCGACGAATTTGAATTGGGCTCCAGCAGCCTAGGATCTCAACGGCCTGTCTGATGTATTTGAACTAGGCTTAAAGCAGCCAAGGATCACAACAGCTTGTCTGATGTATTTGAAATGGGCTCAAATTGACCTAGGATCTCAACAGCCTGTTTGATGCATTTACAAATGGCTCAAAACAGCCTGGCTGACATTTGAAATGTGCTGACAACATCCTGGGTCTTTCAGAACCTGGCTGGGGTGACTCCAACGGGTTATCAACAGCCTGTTTGACGTATTTGAAATGGGATCAAAACAGGTAAACCCTAAACCCTTGTCATACGCTTTTCATCCCTCCCCAGGAGAATGAGACACTCCACCAAGCCAAGCGTGCGTATGAGAAGGCGCGCTCCAATTTCTACGCCAACCCAACCGACGTCACTTTGAAAAAACGCATGGATGAAAAGGAGGGGGACCTATCTGAGGTGTGTTTGGGGGCCAGGGGCTTTGGGCGGTTCATTGTGAGCGGATGGAGGGAGGGGTAGGGTGCTCTCTGGGGTTTAATGGGTGCCTCCTCCTCCTCCTTTTGACACCTTTCCTTCCTCACAATAGTCATGGATTATTGGCAGGAAGATTGAATACAGAAGGCAGCAGTGTGTCGCTGATGTATCCGTGTGCCACGACATGACAGTGATCTGCACCTGCATCCTTTTCCTCTGATCTGAATGCAAAGGTGGTATCTGAGAAGCTAATTTTACCAGAAAGGTTTCAATGATCCCTTCTCCTTCTTCCCCTGAGTAGCGACTACCCCTGCCTCTGTTTTATCCCCTTCCCCTGAGTAGTGACTACCCCTTCCTCCGTTTCTTCCCCTTCCCCTGGGTAGTGACTACCCCTTCCTCCGTTTCTTCCCCTTCCCCTGAGTAGTGACTACCCCTTCCTCTGGTCCTTTCTCTGCCCCTGACGACCCCTCCATCCCATCCATCCCCTTCCACTGACGACCCCTCCATCTCCATCCCCTTCCCCTGACGAGTGACGACCCCTCCCTCACTCGCTGCCTGCCTCCTCCAGATCCGTGATCGAAGGAGGCAGATTGAAGAAAGGCTTATGGAAATAGCGGAGTACTGCCGCAACCTCCAGGTGGGGAATCTAAGAACAAGTGTGAGATGAGAAGCAACGGTTTGACATAACGTGGTGTGAGCAACGTGTTTTGGGCATGTAGAGGTCGCGGATGACTGCGGCATTTTCTAGGTGTGCAGGGAACGAGGCACCCACTCCTCATCTGCTGGAACATGATGGAACCGCGTCTTTTTTGCATTTGCCCCAATACGCCAGCGTGCCGTATGACAGCTTGGCTCAAGACGTGGTGCTAGCTCGAGGCTGGTAGCTGCCTGGGGCTGTTGCTGCAGTTATATTGTAGTACGCACCTGACCACCTGGGGCAGGCCGCTTTGTCGTTGCCGCTGGGCCAATGGGAACCGAACCTGGACCGGCCTACCACCAGTAGCCCAAGCTCAAGGGCGTGCTGCAGCAGCACGCCCCGGTGTGTAGCTGAGGCGTAGCTCAGGTGTGGCTGAGGTGTAGCTGAAGGCGCTGAAAATGAGGTCAAACACCGGCACTACGAGCTGTACAAGGAGCACGAGATGCTGCACAAAGTAAAGCACGGCACCGCCAGCCTCATAAAACCTAAAGCCTAATTTCCTTGAACCCTCGTCCTCTTAATAGGCCAAGCTCCGGCACTACGAGCACTACAAGGAGCGCAAGAGGCTGCGTGAGGTGGAGCACCGCACCACCAGCCGGGACTTAACAATGCGATCCGAGCTGTCAGCGCGGCTGGATGAGGCGGAGGCGAGGAATATAGCGTTGCAGAACCTGCTGGGCAAGCAGAAGACTGCCTGCGACATGCTACAGGTGGGGAGTGGGGAGGGTGTGTGTGTGTGTGTGCTTGTAGGAGGGTTGTCAGCAGGGGGTGGGGGTGGGGGTGCGAGGCCTGTTGAGCAAGCAGACGACCGCCTGCGACATGCTACAGGTAGGGTGGGGGGAGTGTGTGTGTGTGTGTGCTGGTAGGAGGGTTGTCAGCAGGGGGTGGGGGGTAGGGTGCAAGGCCTGTTGAGCAAGCAGACGACCGCCTGCGACATGCTACAGGTGGGGTGGGGGGAGTGTGTGTGTGTGTGTCTGCTGTTAGGAGGGTTGTCAGCAGGGGGTGGGGGTGGGGGTGCAAGGCCTGTTGAGCAAGCAGAAGACTGCCTGCGACATGCTACAGGTGGGGAGGGGGGAGTGTGTGTGTGTGTCTGCTGGTAGGAGGGTTGTCAGCAGGGGGTGGGGGTGGGGGTGCAAGGCCTGTTGAGCAAGCAGAAGACTACCTGCGACATGCTATAGGTGGGGAGGGGGGAGTGTGTGTGTGTGAGTTTGTGCTGGGAGGAGGGTTGCCAGCAGGGGATGGTGGGGGTGAGGAAGGTGGTAACGTGCTGCACTCCGGAGGGGGAGGGGAGGGGTGCTGGCAGGTGGGGTGGGGTGGGGGTGCAAGGCCTGCTGAGCAAGCAGAAGACTGCCTGCGACATGCTGCAGGTTGGGAGGGGAGACGGGGGGGGCGATGTGCTGGTAGGAGGGTTGTCAGCAGGTGGGGTGGGGGTAGGGTGCAAGGCCTGATGAGCAAGCAGAAGACCGCCTGCAAAGTGCTGTAGGCGGAGAGGGGGGAGGAGGGGGGAGGTGTGCTGGTAGGAGGGTCACCCCAGCAGGTGGTAAGGAGCGAGGATGGGGAGGTGTGTTGGTAGAAGGGTTGCCATCAGATGTGTGGGGGGAGAGGGGTGACATGTTGCACGTGGTAGGGGCAGGGGGAGGGGTGCAGGTACGTGGGGTACGAGGGCTGCGTGAGGTGGAGCACCGCACCACCAGCCGGGACTTAACAATGCGATCCGAGCTGTCAGCGCGGCTGGATGAGGCGGAGGCGAGGAATATAGCGTTCCAGAACCTGCTGAGCAAGCAGAAGACTGCTTGCGACATGCTACAGGTGGGGAGTGGGGAGTGTGTGTGTGTGTATGTGTGTGTGCTTGTAGGAGGGTTGTCAGCAGGGGGTGGGGGTGGGGGTGCAAGGCCTGTTGAGCAAGCAGAAGACTGCCTGCGACATGCTACAGGTGGGGTGGGGGGAGTGTGTGTGTGTGTCTGCTGGTAGGAGGGTTGTCAGCAGGGGGGGGGGGGTAATGTGCAAGGTCTGCTGAGCAAGCAGAAGACTGCCTGCGACATGCTACAGGTGGGGAGGGGGGAGGGTGTGTGTGTGTCTGCTGGTAGGAGGATTGTCAGCAGGGGGTGAGGGTAATGTGCAAGGCCTGCTTAGCAAGCAGAAGACTGCCTGCAACATGCTACAGGTGGGGAGGAGGGAGGGTGTGTGTGTGTGTGTGTGTGTGCTGGGAGGAGGGTTGCCAGCAGGGGGTGGTGGGGGTGAGGAAGGTGGTAACATGCTGCACTCCGGAGGGGGAGGGGAGGGGTGCTGACAGGTGGGGTGGGGTGGGGGTGCAAGGCCTGCTGAGCAAGCAGAAGACTGCCTGCGACATGCTGCAGGTTGGGAGGGGAGACGGGGGGGGGAGATGTGCTGGTAGGAGGGTTTTCAGCAGGTGGGGTGGGGGTAGGGTGCAAGGCCTGATGAGCAAGCAGAAGACCGCCTGCAAAGTGCTGCAGGCGGAGTGGGGGGAGGAGGGGGGAGGTGTGCTGGTAGGAGGGTTACCCCAGCAGGTGGTAAGGAGCAAGGAGGGGGAGGTGTGTTGGTAGAAGGGTTGCCATCAGATGTGTGGGGGGAGAGGGGTGACATGCTGCACGTGGGAGGGGCAGGGGGGGGGTGCAGGAACATAGGGTGGGGCAGGGGGAGGGGTGCAGGACTGAGCAAGCAGAAGACTGCCTGCAACCTGCTGTAGGTGGGAAGGGGGGGGGAGAGGAGGGGAGGAGAGGGGTGCTGGCAGGAGCGGTGCTAGTAGGAGGGACCCATTGGCGGATGCTGCTGGCTTGCGAGTCAGATTATATTTGTTTGGCATCGTTGGAGCCAGAAAGGTGGGGCAAACGAAATAAAAGTAAGAGCTTGTGTACTGCACAGTGAACCTCACCCAGTTTCCCAAGCATGTTTATTATATACCTCCCCCCCCTCATTTCAGGGTGTTTATCTTCGCATATCACAATATGAAGGCATAGCTCAGGTGGATTTCTGTCGCTAATGAACGAGGAGCGGCTTTGCTTGCAGCTCCGAGCCAATCGAATCGTAACCACGCGTCCCACTCGTCTTGGCCCCACCCAGTACCCCCCCTTGGAGGGTACATGCGGTACATATTGTTGCAGATGCGTTTTGCCTTCCCTTACGATTACCATTGTTTTGGTGCGATAGGGGTACCGGTATGTAAAATTGCTGATCGATCCACTTTTAGCAGGAGTGCAAAACCTTTGGTCGAAATTTGCTATGTGGGCAGCATTGCAAAGTAATTTTAATTGATACCCAAAGGAAGGCATTTCATGTATACAGGGGTGTACTCACGTAGCAAAACTGGTAAATTTGCATGGCCCCCACCCAAGGGAACAGCCCTAAGAAATTCAGATTCAAACGTGTCTCGTGTCTCACACGTTTTGAACCAGGTTTTGAATCAGACCTGGATAGATCTTTGTTTGTGTAACGCTTGTTTTTGTCCCCATGTTGCCACAGGCCATGCGCGGAAATCTCGACGGGGAGATCCTACAGCAAGAGGGGGAGCTGCAGGATTTGGCGGACAAGCTGCTGAAGGTACGTCCTGAAATAAAAGCACATTATCAGCCGCATGTTTCCTTTCCCAGCTGGCGCTGCAGCAGCAGCAGCAGAAGGGCAGGGGGGGGAGGGGCTGCAAGAGGTGGCAGATTAGCTGCTGAAGGTGCGTTTCCCGAAACGGCGTCCAAAGCCTGTCTTATTGCGGGAGAGCTACAGAGAGCGGGCAGACAGGCTGCATAGGGCATGCCTTCCTAGGGCCTAGGTGTAAAGAGAGCCCTAAACCCTAAACTAGGCCTCGGTGCAAACAGAGCACCGTTTGTTTGTGAGCAAGTGGCACGCAAGCCACTACAAAGTGTATCGCTTACCCTCACCGCCAACAAAGCCTTTGTTTGTTTGGTGTGCCGGACCAGCGCACATGCTGGAGCAGCGGACATCCCCGTGCACATTATGGACATCTTCCTGTAATGGTGGATACCAAACATTTGTATCTGCCCATAGTGCTCCCCTCACCCCACCTCACATGAACACATCCTTGCTCAATTGCTCATAGTGCCCCCCCTCGTGACTCCCATAAAGACATGCCAGTTCATAATGCCCCCCCCCCTACACACACACAGACACACACCGTCCATTAATAAAACCCTGTTTATAGTGTTCCCCCCCTCCCGCCTCCCGTAAACACGAACCTGCTGCTACTCGTCCCCGCTGCTCTCAGGTGACTGGTGCGAATTTTGACTCGGAGGCAAACGTCTGGGAGGCCCAGATTGGTACACCCTGAAGCCCAATTCCTGCCCCCGCTGCTTTCAGGTCACGGGGGAGAAGTTGGATTTGGAGACAATCCTCCGCCAGGCCCGGAACACTATTGCATACCTGGAGGGGGAGGTAGCCAAGCTCAAAGAGAAGGGCGTCCAGCTGACTGCAAAGCTCAATGTGAGGTGGGGGGGGCTGGGATGTTGGAGGACTTTGACCTCTGTTCCATTTTTTTATTTCAGTTGATAAGGGTTTAGGTCTGAACTTACCCCCAACCCCCGTTCAATTCCTCTTTGAGTTCCTCTGTTGTCCTTGTTGGGACTGCCTGGCCGTATCGAAATACGGTGTTGGGTGTGGGTGAAGACGCTGCGATGGCAACTGGGTTTAGAGTTCAAGCCCTAAACCCTGCGGTGTTGGGTGTGGTTGAAGACGCTGCAATGGCAACTGTTCAAAACGCCTTGCGGTGCAGGGAGCTGTCAAAGTGCATTGCCTGACCCTGTCTGGAGGGGGGGGCGGTGTGTTGGATTACAACAGCCCTGGTATTTCAGGAGGTCCACGGACCAGTGTTCTTTAAAGTGCGCACCGGACCACATGTGGGGGGATGCAACAGGGAACCCATGGGGGGGACAGAACCTTCACCACCGGCCGTCCGAGCACCGGGGATGTCTACGCGGGATCCCCTGGGCTGCAGGCCAAGATGCAGCTGAACTGCTGTGCGCTGAGAATAGTGCTAGCCGGAACTGGGGGGGGCGCCTGTAATGATAAACTGTGTGCCAGGAATAAAGTGTGCGCTGAAGAATATATCTGTGTGCCTACGAATCGAGTGTGCTGAGATTAACTGTGCTGGGGAGGAATCGTCCTGGACAGGGGAGCTCTCAAGCCTAGCCTGGCCGTCCACCTGAAACAGGATCCTGAGATTTGTAAACT
The DNA here is from genome assembly GCA_037349105.1 of Limnomonas spitsbergensis. Taxonomy (NCBI): domain Eukaryota; kingdom Viridiplantae; phylum Chlorophyta; class Chlorophyceae; order Chlamydomonadales; genus Limnomonas; species Limnomonas spitsbergensis. The sequence goes on from JAYJMM010000114.1 coordinate 2,598,756, forward strand.
GCCGTACTGTGGCCTGGAACTGAAGCCTAGTGATCCTTATCACCACCTAGAATCTGAGGAACCGGTCATAATTAGAAAGAAATAAATGTGCCCTTGACAGTCAGCTTCAGGCCCTGAGCCCATAGTATCATTCGTTGCACTCTGTGTTTTAGTGCGCACCCTCGACCACATTTGGCAGGTCTCGCTGGGCAGCCACCAATCACACCACTGGGTCGATGGGGACACAAGCTAAGCAGCAGGCCCCCCCTTTGATTTTCGGTATTGTTTTAGCTATATTGTAGCTGAAGCACCCAGACAGAGAGTGTGGTGTGCCCCTTGCCTGCTTGCCTGCCCCGCCTCGGGCAAGCAGGCAAGGGGCCCACCACACTCTGTGGTGTCGACTCCAACGTCGCCACCACAAGAGGTGCACGCCCGGCTTGACATGTTTTGTTGAGCAGTAAATTGGGAATCGGTGCTAAATTTCATAAACCCAGGTAATGTACCGCAATCGCTAAAAATAACTTCATTTCAATTACCGGTAAACACATCCAAAATAGAAAATAGACCCCAGTAAACAATACACCGATGTGCCCATTTTAATTTCCATCGCCTCAGGCTGCCAACGACACCACCACTGAGGTGCGCAAGGAGTTCCAGGAGTCCGTCCGGAGCTACGAGGCTGCCATTAGGCGGATGGAGATGGACGCCTCGGCAGATCGGACCGCCTTGAAGACATCTCTGGACGAGGTGCGAGTCCCCCGGCACACACTGCTGTGGCTGGGTAGAGCAGCAGATCACCTGTTGTTGCTGCAGCTGGGTAGAGCTGAGCACTGCTGTGGTAGAGCTGGGTAGAGCAGCAGATCACCTCTTGTTGCTGCAGCTGGGTAGAGCTGAGCACAGCTGTGGTAGAGCTGGGTAAAGCAGCAGATCACCTCTTGTTGCTGCTGCTGCTGTCGCTGTAGTTATCATTGCTGTTGTTGCTGTTATTGAGGCCGTCCGTATTTGCACTTTTCTGTTATGGCTGTTGCGGTAGTTGTTAATGCTTTGCTGATGTTGCTGATGTTGCTGTTAATGCTGCTGCTGTGGTTGTCGTCGTTGCTTTGTTTGTTTGCTGTTGCTGCTGCCGTCGTTCCTTTTCTTGCCTTGATGTTGATGCTGTTGTTGCTGCTGCTGCTGCTGCTGCTCCTGCTGCTGCTGCTCCTGCGTAGTATCAGGGTAGGCTCAAGGAGACAATCAGAGTTTATTTCCGCACGCAACTGACCCGAGTTGGGGCCATTTGGGGCACGCTCCTCCTGCGTCAGTCCAATACTCCAATACAGAGCATCACTCACAAGGATGTCCCTTGTTTTATTTTGGCTTGAGTTTCTCTTCAATGGCTTACTGAAATGGCCAGCTTAAATGTATTCGTCATACAGATGAGGTGGTTGGATTATCAGGGACAGAGAAACTGGCGCCGAGCCATGCATGCCGTGGCCAATGTGGCACGCTCCTAATGGCCAGGTGACGCTCTCCTAATGGCTCCTAATGGCCGACATGCTCCACTCCTAATAAGAAATAACCGATGTGACGTGGCTGCAATGCAGGAAAAAGCCATTGTTCAGTACGAGCTGGAGGACACTCTGCAGAAGCTGGAGGTGAGGTCACACAGGGCCTGCAGTGTGTTGATTTCAGTGCGCATCAATGTGCGCCAGTTTCTGTGCAAGCCAGGCCAGCATTGGCACTTTGGCAGGTCTCTGATCAGCTACCCCCTGGCCGATGAGGGAGGTGTGTGGGACAAATGGACAATGCTCGACTCAAGCAGGAAGGCCAACTACACGAGGACATCCAACTGGAGGTCACACTGGAGGTCCTTCACAATGTCCACTCATGTACACATGCCATCATCCTTGTGTGTGGTGCCACCTATTCTACGTCTGAATGAGTGACGTGCACACGCGTGATGTCACACTCAGCAAAGAGGGTGACAGAGGGGGGGCAGTCATGCGTGCTGGGGGATGACGTGCTTTCCCTGGTTGCCGTGCAGTGTGCGCTTGACTGCTGACACCGCAGCGCCATCAATGTCTTAGAATTCAGAATGTATGGTTGTCCTATGCATGTTGCTCATCGCCACTTCCGCCGCTGCCCCTCTGCTTGACTGACCGACCCCCTTGAACCTGGAACCTGGAACCTGCCTTTCTCCGCAGATCATGACAGATCACAAGCTCACGTTTGAGGGGCATGCCACCAAGCTGGTGAAGACATTCCTCTCCAGCGCCGAGTACGCGGACCCTCCACAATACCTCAACCATGTCATGGTGAGTGCAGGACCAGCACAGCTATTTGTTCCCCTGTCTTTCAGCCTCAACTCAGCTACATCGTGGCCTGTTGCCGAGGGGGCGCTGTTCCTGTGAGTTGCGGCTAAACTGTGCGCAAAATACCTCCTGCAATCCACCCTGTGATGTTGTTGTTACCAAGTTGACGCAACCACCCACAGCCTTTTGCGAAAGGGCCAGGCAGAGCAAACCGGGGAGAAACCAGGAATCCCTGTGCCCCCCTGTCCAGGTGGATGGCAAGCTGTTCCCCCTCTTCGTGAGCGCCATGGAGTCTCTCCCCTCGATCTCCATCACCACCAACTTCAAGTCGATGAGCCCGGCACCGTCCACCTTTGGTGAGCTGCCCAGTTAAGAGTTTAGGGTTTAGGAAAACCTTAACTGTCCAGTGTTCGCCTCAGTGCGCTGCAGACGCAACCTTGGGAGCGCGCCTGGGCGGCCGTGACTGGGCCAATCGGGACCAAACCTGAAACCTTTAACCCTAAACCTTGGGAGCGCGCCTGGGCGACTGTGACTGGGCCAATCGGGACCAAACCTGAAACCCTTAACCCTAAACCCTGAACCTTAAGAGCACGCCTGGGCGACTGCGACTGGGCCAATTGGTACCAAACGGCTTGACTGGCCATGGGCCGGTGCTCGGTCTGAGCAGCAGGCACATTGCGGCACCCATCCCTGCCAGGCCCTGCCAGGCCCTCGCCTCCCCCTGGGGGGAGGGGGAAGGGCTGCTTCTACCGTCTGGGGACTCAAATTTCATTTGTGGGGGCAATTGTGCAGAGGCCTTTGAAAAAAGTGGAGGAGGTCGCTGTGGACTGTTCGGGGATGGGGTAACAGCAGCCTCAGCCTGGTGGACGAGCTGAAGAGCCTCCCAGTCCTGCCTGCTTGCAAGGGGGATTTCTGCTTGTATGTCAGAACAGCATAAGTACAGCAGTGGCACTTGCTGCTGAACTACTGGGATTCAGGGCTAAGGGTTAAGCACCCTAAAGACTGAACCCTGAATCCTTGCTGGTGTTCTCCTGTGGTTCAGGGTTTGCGGTTACGGGCCTCATAACCTAAACTTTCAGCCCTTGTTGCTGAACCTGCTGCTGCTGCTGCTGCTGCTGCTGTCAATAGGGAACGATGCGGCCATGTCCACCCCAGTCAAGTTCCCCCCCTCGCTGGACCCCCTGGTGGATTTCCTCATGCCGCCGTACGAGACCGTGCTCGTCATTATCGCCATGGTTTACTGCGAGAAGATAAAAAGAGACCTGGCCTCGGTGGGTGGGTGGGAAGTTGGTGGATTGAGGTACGAGGGTTTGAGGGCATGTCCCGCATGAGACTGTGCCCTTGACCATCGTTATGGCAAACACCCCGTGCGTCCTGCACGCCTTGTTTCTTGCAACCTGCTTTGTTGGGCCGGTAACGTTGCCAGAATCACTGGTGCAAACTAAAATGTACTCCCTGGCGTGGATATGCAGGAGGAGGCCCTGCCCACACCTTTCATCAGTGCCCCCCCGCCCACACTTTTCATCAGCGTCCGCCTGCCCACACTTTTCATCAGCGCCCCCCCCCCCCTCGCACACACTGGCGTGGATATGCAGGAGGAGGCCCTGCTGGGTAGCCACCCCGGGCCACGCACCCCGCTGGACATGGTGCTGTACGAGTTCTTCATCTCTCGCTACGGGGCACGGCAGTGCGTCGACCTCCATTTGTCCGCGTTCATCAAGTCCGTGCAGCAGTGCAAGTGAGTGGGCAGCATGTGGGAGGGGATGGGGTTCAGCAGCGAGCAGGTGAATGGACAGCAGTGCACGTGAGTGGGTAGCGTATGGGAGCAGTGGTGGACAGCAGTGTCTTTTATTCATTAAAGGCCGTGAAATGTTGCTGGAGCGCCCTGTATAGGAGCCAGGTAGGAGCAGTAGCGGATGCAGTGGAGGGGGTGCTCGATTCGTCAGCAGGGAGGAACCGGGTACGAAATGAATTAAATAGGCGTTGCATGGCTGACTAGCTATTTTTTAGAGATTAAGTTCCGGACCTGCTCACAAAATAATAGATAAGAATGATACCAAGGCACCAAAACTCGCAATACTGTCTGTCCCGCTTCAATGCGGGCGCCAGCAGGCCAAGGCTTGGTGGGTTCTTTTCCTTGAGCCCTTGACTCTGGACCATGCACCCTGAACGCCTTGTTTTCCTCTTCTTCCGATGCAGGCACCAGCATCCCAAGATCCGCGTGTTTGCCCGTCTGCTCCGGCTGGACAACGGCCTGGGTCCTCTGCCATCGTCTGCGGCCGATTTTTACGTCGCCCTCCTCAACCGAGTGCATGCGCGTGTCGGGCCCATGACCTCGGAGGCGTCAGAGGGCTACAGCCATGTCAAGTGTAGGGTGAGAGCTTATCTGCACGGCGACATGGGGAGAGAGCTTTTTGAAGTGTTTGTATTGGATTTGGTGTCCTGCTCTTGGTTGATGGTGAGGAGGAGGTGTCAGAGGGCCACCGCCATGTCAAGTGCTGGGTGAGGGCATGTCAGTAGGAGGATGGGGGGGGGAGAGCATGATTGGGTGTGTGTGTGTGGGGGGGGGGGGGGGGCTATTTTGTGTAGTGTTTTGGGTGCGCAACTGAGGAGGCAGGGAACCCTTCAGCCATGTCCCGTGCAGGGCGAGAGCGTGGCGACAAGGGAGAGGGCATGGTTTGGAGAGAGACTGCAACAGCAGAGGGAGAGTGTGTGATCGAGCTTTGCTTGAAGGATTGTTTTGAGTCTTTCAGGATGTGGAGGATTGGGTTCTTTGATGATTCAGGGTTTCTATTTGTTTTGGAAGGTCGTCAGGAATTGTACGGTTCCGTTCCCAAGGTTTCCGCTTGCTTTTAGGTGACATTCTGCGCCTTGGGGGAGGCACAGGGAGGGCGGTAGGGAGCAGGGCGCCTCCATGCTAATCGTGAACAAAAAGGGCTGATTTGGGGGGCTCAGATTGGCAATAGTCTCCGAGATAGAATCAGTTTGAGACTACAGTATCATCAGTGCCTGTTTATAAAGAGGGTGAAAACGTCCGTCAGAAAAGTCGGCGCTTTAAACTGCGGTCATCCCACTCCTCAAGCTTGCACATGCAGTTCACAGTTCGGTGAGGGTCCTGCCCTCGGAAAGTGTAACCAGTGTCGTGGGGGCCGGTTTCGGAGCAAAACTAAATCTGCTAGCACTGAACCGCAGACGACTCGCAAGCTTTCAAAGGGGACAAACTGACGGTTTGGAGCGCAGTGATAAGCCCAATAGCCGCTGGCCAAAGGGGTGCTCCAGGGTAACGGGGAGCATCAGAAGCTAAAGCGGAGGTCAGGGTGGGTGGGTTCGAAAGTAAGAGGAACTTCAAGCTCAGACGTAGAGGAAAAACTTTTCCAGCTGAAGATCTTCTACGAGCTTAGCTCATTTACACCCCATATAGGGGTTTAGGGTTACAATCGAGTATTTCCACTCTTTTAGCCCCCCAAATCCTTCAGGTTTGTGCATTACTATGCTCTAACCTTGCTCATTGTGTTTGCCTCTCAGTCCATCACCATCTGGTTGCCAAGGCAGAGGCACTGTGGATGTAGATGGCAGGCGAGCGCGTATGCTGGTGTTCAAACGAGGCCATTTTTTGCCGATCAGTTTCCACTTTGAGCTCTAACCCCTGCCGTTGTTTTTTTGGTCCATCCCCTCCCAGCTGGTCGCCAAGGCGTGTCGGGACATGCTCAAATCTACCTTCAGCAATCTGAACGAGGAGGCCGGGAACATCACCGAGATCCTCCGCCAGATGGTGGGTGGCTCCTAGCCAGATGGTTGGGTTGCTCCTTGGTGGGTGGCTCCTAGCCAGATGGTTGGGTTGCTCCTTGGTGGGTGGCTCCTAGTCGGATGGTTGGGTTGCTCCTTGGTGGGTGGCTCCTAGCCAGATGGTTGGGTTGCTTCTTGGTGGGTGGCTCCTAGCCAGATGGTTGGGTTGCTCCTTGGTGGGTGGCTCCTAGCCAGATGGTTGGGTTGCTCCTTGGTGGGTGGCTCCTAGCCAGATGGTTGGGTTGCTCCTTGGTGGGTGGCTCCTAGCCAGATGGTTGGGTTGCTCCTTGGTGGGTGGCTCCTAGCCGGATGGTTGGGTTGCTCCTTGGTGGGTGGCTCCTAGCCAGATGGTTGGGTTGCTCCTTGGTGGGTGGCTCCTAGCCAGATGGTTGGGTTGCTCCTTGGTGGGTGGCTCCTAGCCGGATGTTTGGGTTGCTCCTTGGTGGGTGGCTCCTAGCCAGATGGTTGGGTTGCTCCTTGGTGGGTGGCTCCTAGCCAGATGGCTGGGTTGCTCCTTGGTGGGTGGCTCCTAGCCAGATGGTTGGGTGGCTCCTTGGTGGGTGGCTCCTAGCCAGATGGTTGGGTTGCTCCTTGGTGGGTGGCTCCTAGTGAACCCTTTGCCTCAACACAAACTTTATAACAGCCGGTATATTTCCTACTGCGCCAGATGGTGGGTTGCTCCTTGTGAACCCTTTGCCACAACACACAATTGTGAACTGCCGGTACGTTTCCTTTTGGGGGGGGGAGAGGGGGCAATGTCTTGCACATTTCGGGCGTCTGTTTTTTTCCTGCCTGCTCCAAGGATACCAGCTGGGGTGTCCTTTCATGTGTTACATCGTTCAGAAGAAGAATGGTGAGGATGGAACCACCGTGTTCGGTGCGTTAGGGGAGAGAGAGTGTACAGCATTGAGAAAGCGGAAGCGCGCGTACAAGTTAGAGATGATGTTCTAAATTGCACAGGTCATCTGCATATCATGTCTATCCTCTGGCTCTCTTGATGAAAACCACACCTGATCCAGCTGCACGCACCCTTGCACCCCTTGCACCCCTTGCAACCCTTGCGACCTGCAACCTGCACCCCACGCCTATCCAGCTGCTTGCACCCCTTGCGAACCTTGCAACCTGCGCCCACGTCTGCGTGCCACCTGTCCCCTGCCGCACAGGTCGTCAGCATATCATGTCTGTCCCCTGGCTCTAAATAAAACGCACACCTAATCCAGCTGCTTGCACCCCTTGCAACCTGCAACCTGTCCCCCACGCCTGATCCAGCTGCTTGCACCCCATGCGACCTGCAACCTGTCCCCCACGCCTGATCCAGCTGCTTGCACCCCTTGCAACCTGCAACCTGTCCCCCACGCCTGATCCAGCTGCTTGCACCCCATGCGACCTGCAACCTGCACCCCACACCTAATCCAGCTGCTTGCATCCCTTTTGACCTGCAACCTGCACCCCACACCTGATCCAGCTGCTTGCACCCCTTGCAACCTGCAACCTGTCCCCCACGCCTGATCCAGCTGCTTGCATCCCTTTTGACCTGCAACCTGCACCCCACACCTGATCCAGCTGCGTGCACCCCTTGCAACCTGCAACCTGTCCCCCACGCCTGATCCAGCTGCTTGCACCCCTTGCAACCTGCAACCTGTCCCCCACGCCTGATCCAGCTGCTTGCACCCCATGCGACCTGCAACCTGCACCCCACACCTAATCCAGCTGCTTGCATCCCTTTTGACCTGCAACCTGCACCCCACACCTGATCCAGCTGCTTGCACCCCTTACAACCTGCAACCTGTCCCCCACGCCTGATCCAGCTGCTTGCATCCCTTTTGACCTGCAACCTGCACCCCACACCTGATCCAGCTGCTTGCACCCCTTGCAACCTGCAACCTGTCCCCCACGCCTGATCCAGCTGCTTGCATCCCTTTTGACCTGCAACCTGCACCCCACGCCTGATACAGCTGCGTGCATCCCTTGCAACCTGCACCCTGTCCCCCACGCCTGATCCAGCTGCTTGCATCCCTTGCGAACTGCACCCTGTCCCCCACGCCTGATCCAGCAGCTTGCACCCCTTTCGAACTGCAACCTGCACCCCACGCCTGATACAGCTGCTTGCATCCCTTGCGACCTGCACCCTGTCCCCCACGCCTGATCCAGCTGCTTGCATCCCTTGCGACCTGCAACCTGCACCCCACACCTGATCCAGCTGCTTGCATCCCTTGCGAACTGCAACCTGCACCCCACGCCTGATCCAGCTGCTTGCATCCCTTGCAACCTGCACCCTGCACCCCACGCCTGATCCAGCTGCTTGCACCCTTGCAACCCTTGCAACCTGCACCCACGCCTGCGAGCCACCCGTCCCTGCCGCAGAGCCTCGGTGCCGACGAGAGCCCCATCGATCTGGAGGTAGCCCTGGAGGTGGCCTTCAAGGTGGGATCTTGTATTTAGTGTACTAGTTGAGGGGATGCATGAGGAACCCACTGTCGGGTCCTCAAACCCTAAACCCTGAACCCTAACCCTTTGATATACTAGTTGAGGGGATGCATGAGGAACACACTGTCGGCTCCTCGATAGCTATCAGACCCTGGAATTCGGGAGCTGCTGTTACGTGGAGGGGATTCACTTGCGGAGCAGTTGTGGTTTCAGTGCGCTCCAGATCACAAGGGTTTGGTCTGCTGGACGGCCACCCATGCACCGATTGGGACATGCTTTGACCCACCTGCGGGGCTGGTGGCCCAAGAAGTGGTGTATGCTGCACCATCCCCCTTTTGCGGGGGCAGGCTGTGCTGTAGCTGACTTGGTGCTGATGCAGGCAAAACATCACTAGAGCTGCTGTGAAAATGACACATGTTGAATGCACCTTATTTGTTTTGCTTCATCCCAATGACCCTGCAGCTGCGGACTTTTTCGTTGACATGCCTGCGCACTTGACATTTTTGGACAGGCTGTTGTGTTCATAGGCTCCAGTCCATATCTCTCCCCACATATCTCCCCACATGTTTCCCCCCATACCCTCCCCCACACCACCCACCGTACGTCCCCCTGTACCTCCCTCGCACCTCCCCCCCCTCATCTTTACCCTTCCCTCTCCCCCTCACACCAGGGTCACCCTGTAATCCCCCCCCCCCTGTGACTCCTCCTTGCATCTCTCCCCCTCAGGCCTGGTTGAGGCAGTACCACCATGACTTCCATGCGATAACGGAGGCCTACGCCCGCGAGTTTGAGATCAGAGATATGCCCACGCCGTCTGACTTTGCTGCCTTCCTAAGAAAGGTACTTTTTGACTGGGACATGCGTATGACGCTGGTATGACTGATTTCGAGTTCGGGGAAATGCCCACGCCGTCCGACTTTGCAAGCTTCCCCTGTCACTGGGGTTCTGTGGTCACTGGAGTCCTGTGGTCACTTGGGTCCTGTGATCACTGGGGTCCTGTGATCATCGGGCACCTGTGATCACCGGGGTCCTGTGATCACTGGGGTCCTGTGATCACTGGGGTCCTGTGATCACTGGGATCCTGTGGTCCCTGGCGTCCTGTGATCACTGGGGTCATGTGATCACTGGGGTCATGTGATCACTGGGGTCCTGTGGTCACTGGGGTCCTGTGATCACTGGGGTCCTGTGGTCACTGGGGTCCTGTGATCACTGGGGTCCTGTGATCACTGGGGTCATGTGATCACTGGGGTCGTGTGGTCACTGGGGTCGTGTGATCACTGGGGTCATGTGATCACTGGGGTCCTCTGATCACTGGGGTCCTGTGATCACTGGCGTCCTGTCATCACTGGGGTCCTGTAGTCATTGGGCTCATGTGGTCACTGGGGTCCTGTGGTCACTGGGGTCCTGTGGTCACTGGGGTCCTGTGATCACTGGGGTCCTGTGATCACTGGGGTCATGTGATCACTGGGGTCATGTGATCACTGGGGTCCTGTGATCAATGGGGTCATTGGGGTCCTGTGGTCATTGGGGTTCTGAGATCACTTGTGTCATGTGATCACTGGGGTCCTGTGGTCACTGGGGTCCTGTGGTCACTGGGGTCATGTGTTCACTGGGGTCATGTGGTCACTGGGGTCCTGTGATCACTGGGGTCCAGTGGTCACTGGCGTTCTTACCCTTAACCCTGAGGTGGATGAGCACAAGGCGAGCAACACGTCGCAGAACCTAAAACCATAACCCTGAACCCTTGTTGCAGGTGGATGAGCACAAGGCGAGCAACACGTCGCAGACCCTGGCCACTTCGATGTACCGCCAGGCCATCCTGGCGGCAGGCCCACAGCCTGGGACGGGCCTGGCCAAGTTCTTCGCTGTGGCCATGCTGGACCAGGGCTTTGTGGGTATTGCAGTGCACCTGAACCAGGTGGGTTATAATTGTGGCGTCATCCAGCTAGGTTGGCTTGAAGTTGGCTTAAATTCAGCATCCACGGCCAAGCAGGACCGGGGCTTTGTGGGTATATCCCATATTCCCAGTGCAATGGAACTAGGCGGGCTTCTTTTAGCACCACAGCTATTTCTGAGCGAACTGCACCCCGCTCTCCCCTTCTATTCCGTTATGTTCAACGATGGCACATTTGAACTACTGTCAACTGCTCAGGGTTCAGGGTTGCAACCTTCAACCTAAACCCTGAGCCAACCCTGCTATTTAACATTGAGGGTAAAGGGTTGAGACCCCGCTTCAGGGTTAATGCTCAACCCCGCATTCCACTTATCTTCCCATTACCTAGAAGATGGAGCCTGTGACCTGCCATCAACCATTCCGAGGTACAGATGAATCCCCTTGACCCTAGATCGTATATTGAGAGTGACATGCTCATCCCCGTTTGCTGCTTTGTTTTCCGCCCCGTAGAAGATGGAGCCTGTCAACTGCTACCCACCGTTTGAGGAGTTCAAGCTGCTGGAGGTGTCATGGAAGACGCTCAGACCAGCTGTGGAGGTGAGAAATAAAAAACAACGGATGGGATCCGACCAAAGGGACGTGAGAGAGGACGAGAGGTACAAGCACAGCGCAGCTCGAGGCCGAGGCCACATCTGTGCTGTGATCATCAAGCAGGAAGGGTCACCCGCACTCTCTGACAGATAGGGTCATGAGGAGCAGGGTGCAGGAGAGCTGCCTTGAGCTATGGCCATATCTGCGCGCCCTTGCTGTGGAGGTCAGGATGATTCCCCCCCCCCCCCCCTTCTTTCCCTAAAGATAGGGGTCGCATAAAGGAGGGTGCAGAATGGTGTACTGCTGTGCTGTGGTCCGCAGAGACACCCTGCTTTAACTGAAATTGGACACCGGTTACCCTCTCCCCCCCACCCCTCCGATGAAGACTCCCGTTGCATTCCCGTTGCTGTTTGCTTGACATTATGCTACCATTCAGCATGCTAGCATCCTACCTTTGTCCTGAAAATGCCTCGTGCTTCAAACCCTCCCCAACGGTTGTTGTTGTTGTTGCTCCCTGTTGTTCTTGCTCCCCGTTGTTGTTGCTCCCTGTTGTTGTTGCTCCCAGTTGTTGTTGCTCCTTGTTGCTGTTGTCCCCTGGTGTTGTTGCTCCCTGTTGTTGTTGCTCCCTGTGTTGTTGTTGCTCCCTGTTGTTGTTGCTCCCTGTTGTTGTTGCTCCCTGTTGTTGTTGCTCCCTGTTGTTGTTGCTCCCTTCTGTTGTTGCTCCCTCTTTTGTTGTTGCTCCCTGCTGTTGTTGCTCCCTGTTGCTGTGGCTCCCTGTTGTTGTTGCTCCCTGTTGCTGTTGCTCCCTGTTGCTGTTGCTCCATGTTGCTGTTGCTCCCTGTTGTTGTTGCTCCCTGTGTTGCTGCTACTCCCTGTTGTTGTTGCTCCATGTTGCTGTTGCTCCCTGTTGATGTTGCTCCCTGTGTTGTTGTTGCTCCCTGTTGTTGTTGCTCCCTGTGTTGCTGCTGCCCCCTGTTGTTGTTGCTCCATGTTGCTGTTGCTCCCTGTTGATGTTGCTCCCTGTGTTGTTGTTGCTCCCTGTTGTTGTTGCCCCCTGTTGTTGTTGCTCCCTGTTGTTGTTGCTCCATGTTGCTGTTGCTCCCTGTGTTGTTGTTGCTCCATGTTGTTGTTGCTCCATGTTGCTGTTGCTCCCTGTTGTTGTTGCTCCATGTTGTTGTTGCTCCATGTTGCTGTTGCTCCCTGTTGTTGTTGCTCCCTCTTGCTGTTGCTCCCTGTTGTTGTTGCTCCATGTTGTTGTTGCTCCTTGTTGCTGTTGCTCCATGTTGTTGTTGCTCCATGTTTTTGTTGCTCCATGTTGCTGTTGCACCCTTTTGCTGTTGCTCCCTTTTGCTGTTGCTCCCTTTTGCTGTTGCTCCCTTTGTTGTTGTTGCTCCCTGTTGTTGTTGCTCCCTGTTGTTGTTGCTCCCTGTTGTTGTTGCTCCCTGTGTTGTTGTTGCTCCCTGTTGTTGTTGCCCCCTGTTGTTGTTGCTCCCTTTTGCTGTGCTCCCTGTGTTGTTGTTGCTCCTTGTTGCTGTTGCTCCCTGTTGTTGTTGCTCCCTGCGCTGTTGTTTCTCCCTGCGCTGTTGTTGCTCCCTGTGTTGTTGTTGCTCCCTGTGTTGTAGTTGCTCCCTGTTTTTGTTGGTCCCTATTGTTGTTGATGATCCCTGTGTTGTTGTTGCTCCCTGTTGTTGGTGTTGCTCCAAGTGCCGTTTGTTGCTCTTTGTGCTCCAGAGCCAGATCATGATAATGGCGGTACACCCTGCGATCCAAATCTCTGTACTCCTAGCCGCCCTTCCACACTTCACGCTTCCTGCGCTTTTGACCCAATCCTTGACACTTGAAAGCCGCCCTGAGATTCAAAAACCACCTGCCTCAAACCTCCTCTGCTGTGTGCTTTAACAGAGCCAGATCATGACTCTGGAGGGCCACCCGGAGATCCAAGGGGACGTGGGGAAGTACCTCCAGCGGTACAAGGAGCTGGAGCTGTCCATGGAGGACCGCAACATCCCGGCTGTTGCGTGGGAGCACTACCGCCGCGTCGTGGCGTTGTTCATGCGTTACCGCAAGCACGTGGAGCGTCATGCGCCTTTCACCAACGAGGGGTACACGGACGCGTCCTCGAGGTTCAACACCAGGTTCACGCCGCAGGCACGGGTGAGAGCGCGGGGGGTAGGGGGTACTGAGGATGGGATCGGTTATTCGGTTGTGCAGAGGGGATGCTACAATTTGGGGTGGATGAAGAATTGAAATTGTGTCAATAACGTTGAGCTGGGGGCCATACCTGTTAGGGTTGAATAGAGGACACAAACGTAGGTGCCAGTCGTGCCACACCGCCGGCCGGGTTAAGGGCTGCCACCGTTTTGTGTAAGAATATAAATCTTGGATCTGGATACTAGTGAGGTTAGGGCCTATTTTGGCGTGGCGTAGCATTGTTGAGCATGTGCAACGGTAACCCAACCCTGGCCCATTGAATTATAAAAACGCTTATTTGTTGGACGTATCTGCTGGGAAATGTGTTCCTTTTGCGGAGGGGGGGGGGAAGACAAAACAGCATTTACCATCATTGACCAAGAAGCACTGTCACATTGACTGCAGGATGGAGCTGCGTCCCTCTCTGGTGTTGAGCCACTCGCTTTGAAGCCTGGCCCGGCAAGTGGAAGCGGCTGGCCGGGGACAGGCGGTGACTCCAGCGTAGGCGACCCCGTGCGAGCTGCCTCTCCGGCAGCTGGGACCGGCAAGCCCAAGATCGTGTCAAACGTGAAGAAATCGACGTTGCACTGACGAGTGTGTTAACACGCGTCTGAGTTTGAGTATGAACTGGGTCAGAGTTTGGTGAGCCCTAGATCGTGTCAGGCCTGAGGCAGTCAGGATTGCCCTAAGCAGCCAGGTGAACCGTGATGGAGCCTAAGTAACGAGCTGCCTGCGGATAGAGTGTGAGAGCGTGCAGGGACTCGGTGCGTTAAGGCCCCGTCAGGTGGCTTGTGAAGATGCGCAGGGCGGGCGGCATGCAAGGCCTCTGGATGCAGACAACCTCCAATTAAGGGAACCGCGGGCGAGGATTAGCGGTGGATGGACGGGGCAGAGTTTGTTTGTATAGCAGTTCACGCCCCTGCGGGGCGTAGTTTTTTTCTTCCTTTCTTGTATAGCAGTGTGGGCTACCACCAACAGCGAAGGGACCCTTGGCATGCAGTGGCAGTCTTTCAGTGTTTTCATGTGTCAGCATTGCATGATGTAATGCACCATGCACCATGCAAGTCCATGACATCGATATCGGCGGTGCTTTTGGCAGTACAAACCTCCAAGTCCGATCGATGGAGTTCTTGTCATGACGTATGGTTGCTTTGCATGTATCAATCAAGTAGTTACTTCCGCGACAATATGGTAACCTTTCGCGCGCAGAGGTTGACCATGTGAGTTTGAGGCTGGAAAGCTGATTTGTTTTGTGTTTTCGGTTTCGGCTGTGACAGCCTCGTTGCTGCTATATACAAGGATCGTTTTGAACTAGGATTGGTACGACAGGGTCAGTGTGTGTATGTTAAAGCGCACCAGGTCACCTACTGGGGGCAGGCGGGGGGCCACTGAGTGCTGGGACAATCGTGGCCAACCTGGACCGGCCTTCCGCTGGTGATTACAGCTGAAGTGCAGCTGAAGCACCCTCAAAAAGACAGTGGCCACACTATGTAAGAAATACTGTTAAGACACTTCCTGCCGATGAGGGAGGCAAATAATAAATGGAAATACCCCCTTCTACCATGCTTGCATTTGTGGGCATAACAAAAGATGTGTGTGGAGGCATGAGAGATTCATTGGACCTCTCAATTATTTGCATGCATATTTTTACCGACCGCTATACACTCTATAGCTTATTTTGATTACATGCTCCTCGCAAACTAAGAGGCCTCATGTTTCCAGCCGAGCATGAGTACAGCGTCGTGTAGCGCGTACCACCCACCAATGCTGAACAGTGGTGACGTAGAGGTCATGAGGTTGCAGACTGGACCGGCAGACTACCACATTCTTATACGTAGGGTTTATTTGAGAGATAAGGGTTTAAGGGTTGAGGATACTGGGAAAAGGATACGGGACTTGTGATGGATATGGAATTCAACGTGAAGCCTACCATAATCTCTCAAATAGGCATCTCACAACGTGCTTGCATGTATCTTGGCTGTTTCCACTGTCCTGGAAGCACCGCGGACAGCGTCCTACAACTCTTCCTTTTTACAACATCGTAGTGCTCAGGGGGAAAACACGCCCTGGCCTGGCTGCTACTGGCATTGCATGTGCCTTGTCATATCAACCTGCTACTTATGATACTGGTTGCAATGCAGTATGCAAGTTAATTGAAGGGCAATGAGTTTGCATTGAGGGGTAAAGCAAGAGCATACTCGAGGAAGACTAGCATACTTAAGGAAGAGCGTATTAAACCAAGTCCAGAAAGCTGATATCATGCCCCCCCACAACGAATGCTTTGGGCGCTACTTCCAATGGGCAACATTCAACATAGGTCCGGTGGTCGAAAGGCACTCATGCCTCACTTGGCTACGTCCCATGTACCGTGCGTGGCTGAAGTGACCTTTGGACTGCAGTGCCAATGTGAAATGTTCAGGATGGTTCATGAATGCATGCCCACTCGCAAATGTGGACTCTAAAGTCTGAAGTTGCAAATCTTGCTTTATAAATCTCAAGTTGATTGGCCACCATATATGCGACCTACAATTAGTACAGTGCTAGTAGTGGCTTTGTTGAGGGCTAGTCTCTAGTGGAACTCAGGTGTCGGACTGACTTGGTCTTCTTTGCCTTCCCGGCCTCTCTTTCTGTTCCTTCCCCCCCCTTTCCTCCTCCTTTTACTTCTTCTTTACTCCCTTCTGAACAGTTGGGCGCCCACGCGGCCGAGCTTTGAGCGGGCCCAGAGGTGTAACGTTATTGAGTGAGACTGAGCAGTTACTTTTCTCGCCTGGCTGATGTTATCCAACAGCTAGCCGAAGCCTTGTGTTCCAAGCGTCACTTTGTCGTCTGTCGATGCTCACAAGGGCAGTTCAATGCCAAGGTCTGCCAGCTCCCTTTCGCATGCCTCCAGCACCTGAGGGACGATGTGAGAAACAAAATGAGCAGATGTGAAAGGTCCCTGAAGATACTGAAGACAAAGCAAGGGAGTTTTAAATACTGTTTTTGTAAATTCTATTAACTCCTGGAGGAGGCGTTTCAATCAATGCATAATTCTGACATTCTGACAGAAACGAAATGGTCTTGTTTGACAAGCATATTTTGCAAGAAGTAGGTATTCTGGAAAGCCAATGCTGCCATTATGCCAAATTTAAGAAATCTACCCAAACCCTCACCTGGAAAAAATTGCATCACAAGCTTGGTCACCCACACTATTCTCACACTTGCCAATGTGCACAAATTAAGGTGTGAGCGCTCATGACAACACTGAACTGTAAGCTTTCTAGCTGGGCCCAGTATCACAGTCCCACTGGATGCGTAAGGTATTATTTAATTACAAATCCATACCCTTACATGTTCCATTCACGGCCCCTGGCCCGCGATAAATTGCGGTCGTGCACACTTACCCTCGCCTCTATGGTAGAACTGAGCGCGTTGCCCTTGATGTACTCTTTGACCTTGCGGCGCCGTTCCCTGCTGTGCCACTCCTGCCACTCCTTGGCAGAGGTGAAGTAAGGGTCACGAGACCGCTGGTTGGATCTGCATCCTGCCACATGCCTGTGCAGGTTTGAAGGATAAGGGCTTAGGATAAGTGTTACTGGGTAAAGTTATAAGGGTTAGGGTTAAACAATGAGCGCTGAGGGTTCAGGGTTTTAGTGCTAGATTTAAGTGTATAAGGGTGTCAGGGTATGAGGTTATATTCATTGATTCCGCCGGTCCTCAACCCCAAACTAGGTGACCTGCAACGTGCCTGTGCGCATCTTGGCTGTTATTTCCGCAGTCCTTGAAGCACCACGCGCAAAACCAGGCGCGACACGCCGCCACGCCACACGTGAGAGCGCAGCATCCCTCAAAGTCGAAGAAGGCCGTCTTGCAGCGCGGACACTTGTGGGTGAGGGTGTCATCCACAATGTGGCGCCGATGAATAGCCACCTGCTGCCGAACCTGTGAATTTGTGAACATAAACAATGCAGTGGAGCATCACATAATGCTGCATGTGGTACGGGACAGGCGCCTGAAGACCATGTCACTGCATCAAATAGGGCACGGCGGAAGATCAGTGACTCCCCCGCTCTGGGGGATTACCAATCAGCACACAACCTCTGACCAGTGGCGCAGGAATGAGCCGCACCTGCTCATGGCCACCTCTGGAAGCATGCTGCTGCACCCCGCTGCCGCTGCCGCTGGCGCCGCTCCTTTCCATCTCTTCCCTCTGCAGGCGGAGCCTCGTTTCATTCGCAGCCTGGCTGGCGTTGCGTCGGCCTCGGTGGAAAGCATTAGATGCAGCCTCGTCGACCACTCGCAAAATTGCAGCGTCGCTGAAGGGGGTCAAAACCCTGTTGGCCTTGCATCCCGGGCACGTGATGTCTGGCTGCTCCAGCGTCAGCCCTGCCGACTCATACATAACATGCTGGGAGAGACACTCCTTGCAGGTGAAGTGTCCATTGCCATCCTCAGCCGGGCAGCGTATAACGTCAGCCATGCGGGCAGCTCCGTCACCGCATATGCAGCATTGGAGGCCTGCTACCTGCAGTTCAACCAGGGCAGGCAGTGGTTTGATGGCAGGCCCGCAGCAGCTGGCAGCTCAGGCAGCACCTTATTAATCTGGAACTGATGGAGCCGTACCTGAATGGCACACTGGCGGACCTGCTGTTGCTGCTCAATCCGCCTTGCCGCCGCCACCTGTGCCCTCTGCCTAGCCATCTCCAGCTGCTGCCTTTCTCTGTAGGCAGCTGCTTCTGCAGCCTCCTGTTCCCTCCGCCTAGCTGCCACTTGCTGCTCCCTTTCTGCAGCCTGCTGCTGTATTGCTCTGTAGGTAGCTGCTTCCGCAGCCTCCTTTTCCCTCTGTCTGGCTGCCAGTCGCTGCTCCCTTGCTGCCGCCTGCTGCTGCATTGCTCTGTAAGTAGCTGCTTCCGCAGCTTCCTTTTCCCTCTGTCTGGCTGCCAGTCGCTGCTCCCTTGCTGCCGCCTGCTGCTGCATTGCTCTGTAAGTAGCTGCTTCCGCAGCTTCCTTTTCCCTCTGTCTGGCTGCCAGTCGCTGCACCCTTACTGCAGCCTGCTGCTGTATTGCTCTGTGGTTAGCTGCTTCTGCAGCCTCCTTTTCCCTCTGTCTGGCTGCCAGTTGCTGCTCCCTTGCTGCCGCCTGCTGCTGCATTGCTCTGTAGGTAGCTGCTTCCGCAGCTTCCTTTTCCCTCCGTCTGGTTGCCAGTCGCTGCTCCCTTGCTGCCGCCTGCTGCTGTATTGCTCTGTAGGTAGCTGCTTCCGCAGCCTCCTTTTCCCTCCGTCTGGTTGCCAATCGCTGCTCCCTTGCTGCCGCCTGCTGCTGTATTGCTCTGTAGGTAGCTGCTTCCGCAGCCTCCTTTTCCCTCTGTCTGGCTGCCAGTCGCTGCTCCCTTGCTGCCGCCTGCTGCTGTATTGCTCTGTAGGCAGCTGCTTCTGCAGCCTCCTGTTCCCTCCGCCTGGTTGCCAATCGCTGCTCCCTTGCTGCCGCCTGCTGCTGTATTGCTCTGTAGGTAGCTGCTTCCGCAGCCTCCTTTTCCCTCTGTCTGGCTGCCAGTCGCTGCTCCCTTGCTGCCGCCTGCTGCTGTATTGCTCTGTAGGTAGCTGCTTCCGCAGCCTCCTTTTCCCTCTGTCTGGTTGCCAGTCGCTGCTCCCTTGCTGCCGCCTGCTGCTGTATTGCTCTGTAGGTAGCTGCTTCCGCAGCCTCCTTTTCCCTCTGTCTAGCTGCCAGTCGCTGCTCCCTAGCTGCCGCTTGCTGCTGCATGCTCGAGTACGAAGGTCGATCGGTGGCTTACGAATATCTGCGTATTGCAAGTTCAAATTATTGGTGGCGCCAGATCAAACACATTTCTCCCGCATGCGCTGACCGTCAATAACATACGACTTGGTCTTCATTGGTGGCGCGGCCGGGAGGTGGGGGGATTAACTTGAGTGGAATGGCTTGTTGGGAGGTTGGGGACCTACTTGGGAGTTGTTTTTTGTTCCTGGGGCTTGTGGGATTCAGGGCCTGTGGCTCAAGATACTAGAGATGCACCCTCGGGAGGGCGGATGGAGCCGGGAAAGATGGATCTCACAGAAATCCATTTTTATGAATATTACGCATTTTGCGGCATCGCTCGGATATGTCGGAAATATCGGACAGTCGGATACCGGACAGTCATTGGCACGGAGAGCATGATACTGAACGAATATACCTGTTTGCCACTTGTGAGGTGATAGCGAACTTAATCTGATGGCACCACGTAATGATTCAGATGTGTTAAAAATCTTGCAAATTGCCTATGGATGAGAGGGGTCAAGCACGGGGACATTTCATTATTCGCACTTCTACTTCCGGAGCCTCAAGATCTTCGATTGGTCCCTTTCTCTGGTGTGAACGGCCCAGTGTGGAGCGGTTGTACGATTCCACCCGGGCGGCAATCCCCAAGTTGCGCGTTGCGCCCTGCGCCTAGGATTCCGCAAGGACCTGACGAGTGCGTTCCACCTGAGTCATATGGTATCAGCTAGGAGTCCCAATTTCAGCATTTGTCCCAACAGAACAAACAGCCCTCCCGTTTAATTTCCGTTCGGCCAAATATGCGCACCAAAGCGTCGAACGGCAGCTCACGAGGCTTCAAGCTTCTTAAGCACATCATACGATACTGGCAGGCGTGATAGCATTCGCGGCGGTCAACTTGCTATATTTCATATTCTCTGGTCAGGGCCGCGATGCAGCCCCCCGGTTGAAGCTCGTCTTCTTCGAGGCGCCCGACCCCTTAAGGACCGAGTCGAACCTCATGGGACGGCTTTTGTCTGGCCCAGGCCCTCTTAACAGCATCAGACACTCCATGCTGCATGGCCAGCAGGCCACATGGGAGCAAGTGATTGACGGGCTGGCACTGAAGGAGGCAACGTTGAACAGCGGGTACGATTCCAGCTGCTTGTAATCGTTAGCAGGTGTACCATGATGCCGTAATGCTACATCTGATGCTTATGATGAACAGCGGCTATGACAGCAGTAACCAGCATGTAAAGGACAGCTGGTTCCAGGAATGGTCATGGTCCCATGCATCAAATGTGATGCCCCGTTGGACTGTAAAAACTTCACAAACTTCACATGGGTTATTGGGCTGGAGAAAAGTCATCTATATCACACCTCCCTGTCATGCTGGAGGTTCCATGCATGACGTGGATCTCACATGGGTCGAGGCATGGGGATCCAGGGGCAGGGAACTCAGGGAAGGCTAGAAGGGAAGGGTGTCATAGTTCAAGGGAGGGATAGGTCGAGGGAGGGTATCATAGGTCGAGGGTGTCATAGGACGAGGGAGGGTGTCATAGGACGAGGGAGGGTATCAAAGGTGGAGGGTGTCATAGGTTGAGGGTGTCATAGGTCGAGGGTATCATAGGTCGAGGGCGTCATAGGTCGAAGGAGGGTGTCATAGGTCGAAGGAGGGTATCATAGGTCGATGGAGGGTGTCATAGGTCGAGGGTGTCATAGGTGGAGGGTGTCATAGGTCGAAGGAGGGTGTCATAGGTCGAAGGAGGCAAAGAGGACTGGCGTGCGCCCATTGGGGCACCAGAAGGGACCCAACATGTGCGCTTGGGGCAGGGCCGCTGTGGCCTCAGCTGAGAACCCTTGGAGGGACATGGATCAGGTGGCAGTTGGGTTAGATATTAAGGACAGGGGCCACTAAGTTTGAGTGTGAACTGGGGCAGGGTTCGGTGAGCCCTAGATCTTGTCGGGCCTGAGGCAGTCAGGATTGCCCTAAGCAGCCAGGTGAACCGTGATGGAGCCTAAGTTTCAAGCTGTCTGCGATTAGAGTGTGAGCGCGTGCAGGGACTCCAGTGCACTGAGGCCCCGTCTGTTGGCTTGTGAAGACGTGCAGGGCGGCCGGGATGCAAGGCATCTGGCTGCAAACAACCTCCAATGAGGGGAGCCACGGGCGAGGATCGAGCAGAGCTTGTTTTTATAGCAATGTGGGCTACCAACAACGAAGGGACCCTTGGCATGCAGTGGCAGTCTTTCAGTGTTTTTTTATTTCAGCATTGCATGATGAGATGCACCATGCACCATGCAAGGCCATGACAACGATATCGTTGGTGCTTTTGGCAGTATGCACCTCCCAGTCCCAACCAACGGGGTTCTTGTCATGACGTATGGTTGATTTGCATGTATCAGTCAAGTAGTTACTTCCGCGACAATATGGTGACCTTTCGCGCGCAGAGGTTGACCATGTGAGTTTGAGGCTGGAAAGCTGATTTGTTTTGTGCTTACGGTTTCGGCTGTGACAGCCTCGTTGCTGCTATATACAAGGATCGTTTTGAACTAGGATTGGCACGACAGGGTCAGTGTGTGTATGTTAATGCGCACCAGGTCACCTACTGGGGGCAGCCGGGGGTCCACTGAGTGCTGGGACAATCGTGGCCAACCTGGACCGGCCTTCCGCTGGTGATTACAGCTGAAGTGCACTCAGCTGAAGCACCCTCAAAAGGACAGTGGCCACACTATGTAAGAAATACTGTAAAAAGACTTCCTGCCGATGAGGGAGGCAAATAATAAATGGAAATACCCCGTTCTGCCATGCTTGCATTTGGGCATAACAAAAGATGCGTGTGGAGGCATGAGGGATTGGACCTATCAATTATTTGCATGCATATTTTTACCGACCGCTATACACTCTTTAGCTTGTTTTGACCACATGCTCCTCGCAAACCACAAAGCCTCATGTTTCCAGCCGAGCATGAGTACAGCATCGTGTAGCGCGTACCGCCCACGGCCCACCATTGCTGAACAGTGGTGACGTAGAGGTCATGAGGTTGCAGACTGGACCGGCAGACTAGCACATTCTTATACGTAGGGTTTATTTGAGAGATAAGGGTTGAAGGGTTGAGGATACTGGGAAAAGGATACGGGCTTGGGATGGATATGGAATTCAACGTGAAGCCTACCATAATCGCCCAAATAGGCATCCCACAACGTGCTTGCATGTATCTTGGCTGTTTCCACTGTCCTGGAAGCACTGCGGACAGCGTCCTACAACTCTTCCTTTTACAACATCGTAGTGCTCAGGGGGAAAACACGCCCTGGCCTGGCTGCTACTGGCATTGCATGTGCCTTGTCATATCAACCTGCTACTTATGTTACTGGTTGCAATGCAGTATGCAAGTTAATTGAAGGGCAATGAGTTTGCATTGAGGGGTAAAGCAAGAGCATACTCGAGGAAGACTAGCATACTAAAGAAAGGGCGTATTAAACCAAGTCCAGAAAGCTGATATGACCCCCCAAAACGAATGCTTTGGGCGCTACTTCCAATGGGCAACATTCAACATGGGTCCGGTGGTCGAAAATCACTCATGCGGCCTCACTTGGCTACGTCCCATGTACCGTGCGAGGCTGAAGTGACCATTGGACTGCAGTGCCAATGTGAAATGTTTAGGATGGTTCATGAATGCATGCCCACTCGCAAATGTGGACTCTTAAGTCTGAAGTTGCAAATCTTACATTATAAATCTCAAGTTGATTGGTCACCATATATGCGACCTCCAATTAGTACAGTGCTAGTAGTGGCTTTGTTGAGGGCTAGTCTCTAGCGGAACTTGGGTGTCGGACTGACTTGGTCTTCTTTGCCTTCCCGGCCTCTCTTTCTGTTCCTTCCCCCCCCTCTCCTCCTTTTACTTCTTCTTTACTCCCTTCTGAACAGTTGGGCGCCCACGCGGCCGAGCTTCGAGCGGGCCCAGAGGTGTAACGTTATTGAGTGAGACTGAGCAGTTACTTTTCTCGCCTGGCTGATGTTATCCAACAGCTAGCCGAAGCCTTGTGTTCCAAGCGTCACTTAATGTCGTCTGTCGATGCTCACAAGGGCAGTACAATGCCAAGGTCTGCCAGCTCCCTTTCGCATGCCTCCAGCACCTGAGGGACGATTTGAGAAACAAAATGAGCAGAGGTGAAAGGTCCCTGAAGATACTGAAGACAAAGCAAGGGAGTTTTAAATACCGTTTTTGTAAATTTTATTAACTCCTGGAGGAGGCGATTCAATCAATGCATAATTCTGACATTCTGACAGAAACGAAATGGTCTTGTTTGACAAGCATATTTTGCAAGAAGTAGGTATTCTGGAAAGCCAATGCTGCTGCCAAAATTAGGAAATCTACCCAAACCCTCACCTGGGAAAAAATGCATCACAAGCTTGGTCACTCACACTATTCTCACACTTGCCAATGTGCACAAATTAAGGTGTGAGCGCTCATGACAACACTGAACTGTAAGCTTTCTAGCTAGGCCCAGTATCACAGTCCCACTGGATGCATAAGGTATTATTTAATTATAAATCCATACCCTTATATGTTCAATTCACGGCCCCTGGCCCGCGATAAATTGCGGTCGTGCACACTTACCCTCGCCTCTATGGTAGAACTGAGCGCGTTGCCCTTGATGTACTCTTTGACCTTGCGGCGCCGTTCCCTGCTGTGCCACTCCTGCCACTCCTTGGCAGAGGTGAAGTAAGGGTCACGAGACCGCTGATTGGATCTGCATCCTGCCACATGCCTGTGCAGGTTTGAAGGATAAGGGCTTAGGATAAGTGTTACTGGGTTAAGTTCTAAGGGTTAGGGTTAAACGATGAGCGCTGAGGGTTCAGGGTTTTAGTGCTAGATTTAAGTGTATAAGGGTGTCAGGGTATGAGGTTATATTCATTGATTCCGCCGGTCCTCAACCCCAAACTAGGTGACCTGCAACGTGCCTGTGCGCATCTTGGCTGTTATTTCCGCAGTCCTTGAAGCACCACGCGCAAAACCAGGCGCGACACGCCGCCACGCCACACGTGAGAGCGCAGCATCCCTCAAAGTCGAAGAAGGCCGTCTTGCAGCGCGGACACTTGTGGGTGAGGATGTCATCCACAATGTGGCGCCGATAAATGGCCACCTGCTGCCGAACCTGTGAATTTGTGAAAGAAAATAAAGGCTACTCTTCCGCCGAAGCAGGAGGCGTGATGGGTGAATTTGTGAATATAAACAATGCAGTGGAGTATCACATAATGCTGCATGTGGTACGGGACAGGCGCCTGAAGACCATGTCGCTGCATAAAATAGGACAGGGCGGAAGAACAGTGACTCCCTCGCTCTGGGGTATTACCAATCAGCACACAACCTCTGACCATGGCGCAGGAATGAGCCGCACCTGCTCATGGCCACCTCTGGAAGCATGCTGCTGCACCCCGCTGCCGCTGCCGCCGCTCCTTTCCATCTCTTCCCGCTGCAGTCGGAGCCTCGTTTCATTCGCAGCCTCGTTGGCGTTGCGCCGGCCTCGGTGGAAAGCATTAGATGCAGCCTCGTCGACCACTCGCAAAATTGCAGCGTCGCTGAAGGGGGTCAAAACCCTGTTGGCCTTGCATCCCGGGCATGTGATGTCTGGCTGCTCCAGCGTCAGCCCTGCCGACTCATACATAACATGCTGGGAGAGACACTCCTTGCAGGTGAAGTGTCCATTGCCATCCTCAGCCGGGCAGCGTATAACGTCAGCCATGCGGGCAGCTCCGTCACCGCATATGCAGCATTGGAGGCCTGCTACCTGCAGTTCAACCAGGGCAGGCAGTGGTTTGATGGCAGGCCCGCAGCAGCTGGCAGCTCAGGCAGCACCTTATTAATCTGGAACTGATGGAGCCGTACCTGAATGGCACACTGGCGGACCTGCTGTTGCTGCTCAATCCGCCTTGCCGCCGCCTCCTGTGCCCTCTGCCTAGCCATCTCCAGCTGCTGCCTTTCTCTGTAGGCAGCTGCTTCTGCAGCCTCCTGTTCCCTCCGCCTAGCTGCCACTTGCTGCTCCCTTTCTGCAGCCTGCTGCTGTATTGCTCTGTAGGTAGCTGCTTCCGCAGCCTCCTTTTCCCTCTGTCTGGCTGCCAGTCGCTGCTCCCTTGCTGCCGCCTGCTGCTGAATTGCTCTGTAGGTAGCAGCTTCCGCAGCCTCCTTTTCCCTCCGTCTGGCTGCCAGTCGCTGCTCCCTTGCTGCCGCCTGCTGCTGCATTGCTCTGTAAGTAGCTGCTTCCGCAGCTTCCTTTTCCCTCTGTCTGGCTGCCAGTCGCTGCACCCTTGCTGCCGCCTGCTGCTGTATTGCTCTGTGGTTAGATGCTTCCGCAGCCTCCTTTTCCCTCCGTCTGGCTGCCAGTCGCTGCTCCCTTGCTGCCGCCTGCTGCTGCATTGCTCTGTAGGTAGCTGCTTCCGCAGCTTCCTTTTCCCTCTGTCTGGCTGCCAGTCGCTGCACCCTTACTGCAGCCTGCTGCTGTATTGCTCTGTGGTTAGCTGCTTCTGCAGCCTCCTTTTCCCTCTGTCTGGCTGCCAGTTGCTGCTCCCTTGCTGCCGCCTGCTGCTGTATTGCTCTGTAGGTAGCTGCTTCCGCAGCTTCCTTTTCCCTCCGTCTGGTTGCCAGTCGCTGCTCCCTTGCTGCCGCCTGCTGCTGTATTGCTCTGTAGGTAGCTGCTTCCGCAGCCTCCTTTTCCCTCCGTCTGGTTGCCAGTCGCTGCTCCCTTGCTGCCGCCTGCTGCTGTATTGCTCTGTAGGTAGCTGCTTCCGCAGCCTCCTTTTTCCTCTGTCTGGCTGCCAGTCGCTGCTCCCTTGCTGCCGCCTGCTGCTGTATTGCTCTGTAGGTAGCTGCTTCCGCAGCCTCCTTTTCCCTCTGTCTGGCTGCCAGTCGCTGCTCCCTTGCTGCCGCCTGCTGCTGTATTGCTCTGTAGGTAGCTGCTTCCGCAGCCTCCTTTTCCCTCTGTCTAGCTGCCAGTCGCTGCTCCCTAGCTGCCGCTTGCTGCTGCATGCTCGAGTACGAAGGTCGATCGGTGGCTTACGAATATCTGCGTATTGCAAGTTCAAATTATTGGTGGCGCCAGATCAAACACATTTCTCCCGCATGCGCTGACCGTCAATAACATACGACTTGGTCTTCATTGGTGGCGCGGCCGGGAGGTGGGGGGATTAACTTGAGTGTAATGGCTTGTTGGGTGGTTGGGGACCTACTTGGGAGTTGTTTTTTGTTCCTGGGGCTTGTGGGATTCAGGGCCTGTGGCTCAAGATACTAGAGATGCACCCTCGGGAGGGCGGATGGAGCCGGGAAAGGTGGATCTCACAGAAATCCGTTTTATGAATATTACGCATTTTGCGGCATCGCTCGGATATGTCGGAAATATCGGACAGTCGGATACCGGACAGTCATTGGCACGGAGAGCATGATACTGAACGAATATACCTGTTTGCCACTTGTGAGGTGATAGCGAACTTAATCTGATGGCACCACGTAATGATTCAGATGTGTTAAAAATCTTGCAAATTGCCTGTGGATGAGAGGGGTCAAGCACGGGGACATTTCATTATTCGCACTTCTACTTCCGGAGCCTCAAGATCTTCGATTGGTCCCTTTCTCTGGTGTGAACGGCCCAGTGTGGAGCGGTCGTACGATTCCACCCGGGCGGCAATCCCCAAGTTGCGCGTTGCGCCCTGCGCCTAGGATTCCGCAAGGACCTGACGAGTGCGTTCCACCTGAGTCATATGGTATCAGCTAGGAGTCCCAATTTCAGCATTTGTCCCAACAGAACAAACAGCCCTCCCGTTTAATTTCCGTTCGGCCAAATATGCGCACCAAAGAGTCGAACGGCAGCTCACGAGGCTTCAAGCTTCTTAAGCACATCATACGATACTGGCAGGCGTGATAGCATTCGCGGCGGTCAACTTGCTATATTTCATATTCTCTGGTCAGGGCCGCGATGCAGCCCCCCGGTTGAAGCTCGTCTTCTTCGAGGCGCCCGACCCCTTAAGGACCGAGTCGAACCTCATGGGACGGCTTTTGTCTGGCCCAGGCCCTCTTAACAGCATCAGACACTCCATGCTGCATGGCCAGCAGGCCACATGGGAGCAAGTGATTGACGGGCTGGCACTGAAGGAGGCAACGTTGAACAGTGGGTACGATTCCAGCTGCTTGTAATCGTTAGCAGGTGTACCATGATGCCGTAATGCTACATCTGATGCTTATGATGAACAGCGGCTATGACAGCAGTAACCAGCATGTAAAGGACAGCTGGTTCCAGGAATGGTCATGGTCCCATGCATCAAATGTGATGCCCCGTTGGACTGTAAAAACTTCACAAACTTCACATGGGTTATTGGGCTGGAGAAAAGTCATCTATATCACACCTCCCTGTCATGCTGGAGGTTCCATGCATGACGTGGATCTCACATGGGTCGAGGCATGGGGATCCAGGGGCAGGGAACTCAGGGAAGGCTAGAAGGGAAGGGTGTCATAGTTCAAGGGAGGGATAGGTCGAGGGAGGGTATCATAGGTCGAGGGTGTCATAGGACGAGGGAGGGTGTCATAGGACGAGGGAGGGTATCAAAGGTGGAGGGTGTCATAGGTTGAGGGTGTCATAGGTCGAGGGTATCATAGGTCGAGGGCGTCATAGGTCGAAGGAGGGTGTCATAGGTCGAAGGAGGGTATCATAGGTCGATGGAGGGTGTCATAGGTCGAGGGTGTCATAGGTGGAGGGTGTCATAGGTCGAAGGAGGGTGTCATAGGTCGAAGGAGGCAAAGAGGACTGGCGTGCGCCCATTGGGGCACCAGAAGGGACCCAACATGTGCGCTTGGGGCAGGGCCGCTGTGGCCTCAGCTGAGAACCCTTGGAGGGACATGGATCAGGTGGCAGTTGGGTTAGATATTAAGGACAGGGGCCACTAAGTTTGAGTGTGAACTGGGGCAGGGTTCGGTGAGCCCTAGATCTTGTCGGGCCTGAGGCAGTCAGGATTGCCCTAAGCAGCCAGGTGAACCGTGATGGAGCCTAAGTTTCAAGCTGTCTGCGATTAGAGTGTGAGCGCGTGCAGGGACTCCAGTGCACTGAGGCCCCGTCTGTTGGCTTGTGAAGACGTGCAGGGCGGCCGGGATGCAAGGCATCTGGCTGCAAACAACCTCCAATGAGGGGAGCCACGGGCGAGGATCGAGCAGAGCTTGTTTTTATAGCAATGTGGGCTACCAACAACGAAGGGACCCTTGGCATGCAGTGGCAGTCTTTCAGTGTTTTTTTATTTCAGCATTGCATGATGAGATGCACCATGCACCATGCAAGGCCATGACAACGATATCGTTGGTGCTTTTGGCAGTATGCACCTCCCAGTCCCAACCAACGGGGTTCTTGTCATGACGTATGGTTGATTTGCATGTATCAGTCAAGTAGTTACTTCCGCGACAATATGGTGACCTTTCGCGCGCAGAGGTTGACCATGTGAGTTTGAGGCTGGAAAGCTGATTTGTTTTGTGCTTACGGTTTCGGCTGTGACAGCCTCGTTGCTGCTATATACAAGGATCGTTTTGAACTAGGATTGGCACGACAGGGTCAGTGTGTGTATGTTAATGCGCACCACGTCACCTACTGGGGGCAGCCGGGGGTCCACTGAGTGCTGGGACAATCGTGGCCAACCTGGACCGGCCTTCCGCTGGTGATTACAGCTGAAGTGCACTCAGCTGAAGCACCCTCAAAAGGACAGTGGCCACACTATGTAAGAAATACTGTAAAAAGACTTCCTGCCGATGAGGGAGGCAAATAATAAATGGAAATACCCCGTTCTGCCATGCTTGCATTTGGGCATAACAAAAGATGCGTGTGGAGGCATGAGGGATTGGACCTATCAATTATTTGCATGCATATTTTTACCGACCGCTATACACTCTTTAGCTTGTTTTGACCACATGCTCCTCGCAAACCACAAAGCCTCATGTTTCCAGCCGAGCATGAGTACAGCATCGTGTAGCGCGTACCGCCCACGGCCCACCATTGCTGAACAGTGGTGACGTAGAGGTCATGAGGTTGCAGACTGGACCGGCAGACTAGCACATTCTTATACGTAGGGTTTATTTGAGAGATAAGGGTTGAAGGGTTGAGGATACTGGGAAAAGGATACGGGCTTGGGATGGATATGGAATTCAACGTGAAGCCTACCATAATCTCCCAAATAGGCATCCCACAACGTGCTTGCATGTATCTTGGCTGTTTCCACTGTCCTGGAAGCACTGCGGACAGCGTCCTACAACTCTTCCTTTTACAACATCGTAGTGCTCAGGGGGAAAACACGCCCTGGCCTGGCTGCTACTGGCATTGCATGTGCCTTGTCATATCAACCTGCTACTTATGTTACTGGTTGCAATGCAGTATGCAAGTTAATTGAAGGGCAATGAGTTTGCATTGAGGGGTAAAGCAAGAGCATACTCGAGGAAGACTAGCATACTAAAGAAAGGGCGTATTAAACCAAGTCCAGAAAGCTGATATGACCCCCCAAAACGAATGCTTTGGGCGCTACTTCCAATGGGCAACATTCAACATGGGTCCGGTGGTCGAAAATCACTCATGCGGCCTCACTTGGCTACGTCCCATGTACCGTGCGAGGCTGAAGTGACCATTGGACTGCAGTGCCAATGTGAAATGTTTAGGATGGTTCATGAATGCATGCCCACTCGCAAATGTGGACTCTTAAGTCTGAAGTTGCAAATCTTACATTATAAATCTCAAGTTGATTGGTCACCATATATGCGACCTCCAATTAGTACAGTGCTAGTAGTGGCTTTGTTGAGGGCTATTCTCTAGCGGAACTTGGGTGTCGGACTGACTTGGTCTTCTTTGCATTCCCGGCCTCTCTTTTTGTTCCTTTCCCATCTCCTCCTTTTACTTCTTCTTTACTCCCTTCTGAACAGTTGGGCGCCCACGCGGCCGAGCTTCGAGCGGGCCCAGAGGTGTAACGTTATTGAGTGAGACTGAGCAGTTACTTTTCTCGCCTGGCTGATGTTATCCAACAGCTAGCCGAAGCCTTGTGTTCCAAGCGTCACTTAATGTCGTCTGTCGATGCTCACAAGGGCAGTACAATGCCAAGGTCTGCCAGCTCCCTTTCGCATGCCTCCAGCACCTGAGGGACGATTTGAGAAACAAAATGAGCAGAGGTGAAAGGTCCCTGAAGATACTGAAGACAAAGCAAGGGAGTTTTAAATACCGTTTTGTAAATTTTATTTACTCCTGGAGGAGGTGATTCAATCAATGCATAATTCTGACATTCTGTCAGAAACGAAATGGTCTTGTTTGACAAGCATATTTTGCAAGAAGTAGGTATTCTGGAAAGCCAATGCTGCTGCCAAAATTAGGAAATCTACCCAAACCCTCACCTGGGAAAAAATGCATCACAAGCTTGGTCACTCACACTATTCTCACACTTGCCAATGTGCACAAATTAAGGTGTGAGCGCTCATGACAACACTGAACTGTAAGCTTTCTAGCTAGGCCCAGTATCACAGTCCCACTGGATGCATAAGGTATTATTTAATTATAAATCCATACCCTTATATGTTCAATTCACGGCCCCTGGCCCGCGATAAATTGCGGTCGTGCACACTTACCCTCGCCTCTATGGTAGAACTGAGCGCGTTGCCCTTGATGTACTCTTTGACCTTGCGGCGCCGTTCCCTGCTGTGCCACTCCTGCCACTCCTTGGCAGAGGTGAAGTAAGGGTCACGAGACCGCTGGTTGGACCCGCATCCTGCCACATGCCTGTGTGCAGGTTTGAAGGATAAGGGCTTAGGATAAGTGTTACTGGGTTAAGTTCTAAGGGTTAGGGTTAACCGATGAGCGCTGAGGGTTCAGGGTTTTGGGGCCAAGGGTTTAGTGCTAGATTTAAGGGTATAAGTATACCAGGGTGTAAGTATATTCATCGATTCCGCCGGTCCTCAACCCCAAACTAGGTGACCTGCAACGTGCCTGTGCGCATCTTGGCTGTTATTTCCGCAGTCCTTGAAGCACCACGCGCAAAACCAGGCGCGACACGCCGCCACGCCACACGTGAGAGCGCAGCATCCCTCAAAGTCGAAGAAGGCCGTCTTGCAGCGCGGACACTTGTGGGTGAGGATGTCATCCACAATGTGGCGCCGATGAATGGCCACCTGCTGCCGAACCTGTGAATTTGTGAAAGAAAATAAAGGCTACTCTTCCGCCGAAGCAGGAGGCGTGATGGGTGAATTTGTGAATATAAACAATGCAGTGGAGTATCACATAATGCTGCATGTGGTACGGGACAGGCGCCTGAAGACCATGTCGCTGCATAAAATAGGACAGGGCGGAAGAACAGTGACTCCCTCGCTCTGGGGTATTACCAATCAGCACACAACCTCTGACCATGGCGCAGGAATGAGCCGCACCTGCTCATGGCCACCTCTGGAAGCATGCTGCTGCACCCCGCTGCCGCTGCCGCCGCTCCTTTCCATCTCTTCCCGCTGCAGTCGGAGCCTCGTTTCATTCGCAGCCTCGTTGGCGTTGCGCCGGCCTCTGTGGAAAGCATCAGATGCAGCCTTGTCGACCATTCGCAAAATTGCAGCGTCGCTGAAGGGGGTCAATACTCTATCAGCCTTGCATCCTGGGCATGTGATGTCTGGCTGCTCCAGCGTCAGCCCTGCCGAATCATACATAACATGCTGGGAGAGACACCTCTTGCAGGTGAAGTGTCCATTGCCATCCTCAGCCGGGCAGCGTATAACGTCAGCCATGCGGCCAGCTCCGTCACCACATATGCAGCATTGGCGGCCTGCTACCTGCAGTTCAACCAGGGCAGGCAGTGGTTTGATGGCAGGCCCGCAGCAGCTGGTAGCTCAGGCAGCAAGTTAATCTAGAACTGATCGAGTAGATCGAGCCGTACCTGAATGGCACCCTGGCGGACCTGCTGTTGCTGATCCATCCGCCTTGCCGCCGCCTCCTGTGCCCTCCGCCTAGCCATCTCCAGCCTTTTTCTGTGGGCAGCTGCTTCTGCAGCCTCCTGTTCCCTCCACCTAGCTGCCACTCGCTGCTTCCTTTCTGCTGCCTGCTGCCGCCTTTCTCTGTGGGCAGCTGCTTCTGCTGCCTCCTGTTCCCTTCGCCTAGCCATCTCCAGCTGCCACCTTTCTCTGTGGGCAGCTGCTTCTGCCGCCTCCTGTTCCCTTTGCCTAGCCATCTCCATCTGCCGCCTTTTTCTGTAAGCAGCTGCTTCTGCTACCTCCTGTTCCCTTCGCCTAGCTGTCACCTGCTGCTGCCTTCCTCTGTAGGCAGCCTCCTCTTTCCTCCGCCTAGCTGCCAATCGCTGCTCCCCTTCTGTCGCCTGCTGTTGCAGCCTTTCTCTGTGGGCAGCTGCTTCTGCTGTCTCCTGTTCCCTCCGCCTGGCTGCTGCCTGCAGCCGCCCTTCCCTTACTTTAGCCTGCGCTTCCATTGACCTTCTCACAGCTTGCTTCTGTTTTATTTCCCTTGCCGCATCTGTTGTCACAGTTGCTCGAGTATGTAGGTCGTTCGGTAGTGGCTCACGAGTATCTGCGTATTGGAGGCAAACATGATCGGTGGCGCCATATCAAACACATTTCTCCTGCATTCGCTGACCTTAGATAAGATACAAAAACTTTGTTCTTCGACCGGGTGGTGGTGGGGATTTACTCGAGTGGAATGGCTTGTTGGGAAGCGGGGGGCGACCCGATGTCCTGTCGCCGGTGGCGTTGGGAACCCATTTAGGAGTTCTTCTTTGGGTCCTGGAGCTTTGTGATGCGGGGCTGTTGCTTAAGGTACTAGAGATTCACTCTCGGGAGGGCGGGTGGAGCCGGGAAGGGTAGGTATCACAGAAATCCGTTTGATGAAATATAGCGGATTTTGCGGCATCGCTCGGATATGCCGGAAATATCGACCAGTCGGATCTGGACAGTCATTGGTACGGGGGACATGACAAACAAAGAATTTACCTGTGTGCCACTGAGAGGTAATAGCGGATCTTTTCGAACCACAAACTGATTCAGATCTTGCTCATCGTCTGTGGATGAGAAGGGTCAAGCACGGGGACATTTCATTATTTCACACATCCACTGCCAGAAGCTCAAGATCTGCCCTCTTTCTCTGGTGTGAACAGCCCAGTGTGGAGCGAGCGGTCGTACGATCCATACCGGGCGGCAATCCCCAGGTAGCGCGTAGCGCCCTGCGTCTTGGAATACACAAGGAACTGACGAGTGCATTCGACCTGAGTCATATGGTATCAGCTAGGAGTCCCAATTTCAGCATCTGTCACAACAGAACAAACAGCCCTCGCGTTTCGTTTCCGTTCGGCCAAATATGCGCGCCAAAGCGTTGAACGGCAGCTCACGAGGCTTCAAGCTGCTTAAGCGCATCCTACTGGCAGGCGTGATAGCATTCGCGGCGGTCAACTTGCTATATTTCGTATTCACTGGCCAGGGCCTCGATGCAGCCCCCAGGTTGAAGCTCGTCTTCTCCGAGGCACCCGACCCCTTAAGGACGGAGTCGAACCTCATGGGACGGCTGCTGTCTGGCCAAGGCCCTCTTAACAGCATCAGACACTCCATGCTGCATGGCCAGCAGGCCACGTGGGAGCAAGTGATTCACGGGCTGGCACTGAAGGAGGCAACGTTGAACAGCGGGTACGATTCCAGGTGCTTGTAATCGTTAGCAGGTGTACCATGATGCCGTAATGCTACATCTAATGCTTATGAATTTATGATGAACAGCGGCTATGACAGCAGTAACCAGCATTTTCAGGTTCCAGGAATGGTTATGGGCTGGAGAGATGTGACCTAGATGACACCTCCCTGTCATGCTGGAGGTTCCATACTTCCATGCATGACGTGGATCTCACATGGTTTGAGGCATGGGGAAACAGGGGCCGGGAACTCAGGGAAGGGGCTAGAAGGGGAGGGTGTCAGTTCAAGGGAGGCATAGGTCGAGGGAGGGTATCATAGGTCGAGGGCGTCATAGGTCGAAGGAGGGCGTCACAGGTCGAGGGAGGCAAAAAGGACTGGGGTGCTTCCCTTCGGACACCAGAAGGGACCCAAAATGTGCGCTTGGGGCAGGGCCGCTGTGGCCCCAGCTGAGAACCCTTGGAGGGATATAGATCAGGCGGCAGTTGGATTAGATATTAAGGACAGGGGGCTCTGGTGACATGAAGTGGCAGCAGGTGGGCGAGACGCGTAGGACTGGGCGAGGGGAGCA
Organism: Limnomonas spitsbergensis; assembly: GCA_037349105.1. Taxonomy (NCBI): domain Eukaryota; kingdom Viridiplantae; phylum Chlorophyta; class Chlorophyceae; order Chlamydomonadales; genus Limnomonas; species Limnomonas spitsbergensis. The sequence continues at coordinate 2,632,878 of JAYJMM010000114.1, forward strand.
CTGGGCGAGGGGATTCAGGATGAGGATTCAGCCCTCCTCTAACACGGGGGCCCTTTCCCCCATATGCTCTCACCACCTGAGTGTCTCAGCTCATGGATGGAGCTCCGTGGGATCTGGGGTGAGATCTGGAGTGAGATCTGGAGTGAGATCTGGAGTGAGATCTGCACAGCTGCGGTCCATGTGTGGTTATACATTAGCAGCAGGCAACTGCTGTGCACTAGCACGTGGGATCTGGAGTGAGATCTGGAGGCCTCAGGATGCACATGCTGCTGCCCCTGCTGCTGCAAGTTGGATATGTATGGGGACTAGGATTTGGAGTCCGTTGTCGGGTGTCTTGCAGCATGCACTGCCTGGCTGCCTCCCCCCCTGATGCCTTGTTGGGAAATGTCTTATCCTCGCCTGACTGGCTGTTCCCTTGTGGGAATCTCCTTGTGGTGCTTCCCATGCCCATGTTGCCTGGGTGCCAAGGTGCAAGTCGCTGTTCCACCCTGCCCGCTGACCTGCTCCAAATCTCCTGCCCCCCCCCTCCTGCTCCAACCCCTCCTGCCCCCCCCCCCCTCCTGCTCCGACCCCTCCTGCTCCACCCCCTCCTGCCCCTGTCCAATCCTTGTGTGACACCCAGGGCGAAGGTCGCGAAGGCGCACGTCACCTTCCTGTGCTCCGAAGATGACACGTGTCCCACAGTGTGAGTGGATAGTGCTAGGTGTTCCTCACTTTGTAATATAATGGCTTTTAGGTTGCAGGTAATGAACTGCTGCCCCGCAGTGTGCGATGGGAATTTCAGGTTCCATTGAGTCTGTAGGTCACAGGTTGCAGGTAATTAAACGCTGCCCCGCAGTGTGCGATAAGAATTTCAGATGCCGTTAAGTGTGTAGGTCACAGGTTACAGTTGTGTAACAAGTGCCAGTTCCTTTCCGTACATTTCCGTACATTTCCGTACATTTCCGTACCATTCCGTACCTTTCTGTGAGTTTTTGGTCTTGAATGAGTAACGGGTAACAGCAATCTGACAGGTAACAGTTCATCAGCACCAGTTTTAGATAACCCAAAGTAACGTCGTTTAAGGCGTCTTCCCTCAGAGTGTAGGTTATGACATAGGACAGGTCACGCTGTGGCAGGTGACAATTTTATGAATGCTTTCTTGTTTGTGCGTCTCTGGAAGTGGATGAACCTGATGGAGATGCTGTCCCACCTAATGCTATCCCACTTAACGTCCCACCTCATGCGCCAAGACAGCTGTGTTTCTATTTCGTGGCTCGGCTACATTTCAGCTACATTTCAGCTACCTCCTGGCGCCTGGCTGGAAGCCCTGTACTCTCTGCCAGCCACGCTGCTTGGGCCTGTGCCTGTAGGCCGGTCAAGCTTTGGCCCCGATCGGGCTTTTGGCAGATGCTGGGCAGCCTGTCGAGATGGACTCGTACAAAAAACATTAGCTCTGCATCCCAGAGCTGTGTATGTGTGTGTTTGTGTGAACGTGTGTGTGTGTGTGTGTGTGTGAACATGTGTGAGCAAACATGTGTGGACGTGTGTGTGTTGACGCTGGCCTGATGCTCTCCAGTGACTTTGCCTGCCCCTGCCTCGATCTCAACACAGGGCTGCCAGTGGGAAGTGCAGGTCAAGCCCGGAGACTCTAATGCAGTGTAAGGTGATATTCAGGCTGGAGAGTCCGTGTGTAGGTCAGGGGCTGCTTAGTCAGCTGGGTCCGTGTGGGGGGTCCGTGTGGAGGGTCCGTGTGGGGGGTCAGGGGGCCGCTTAGTCAGCCGGGTCAGGGGGCTGCTTAATCAGCTGCGTTGTGACAGCATGCACACAGCCACCCACTGGCTCGTATGAATTTCACGTGTGTGTGGCTGGGGGGGGTGCAAGACACATGAACGCTCTCGAATGCATGCGGGACCACCTTTGGAAGGCCGTTGAGAGGCCGTTGGAAGGCCGTTGAGAGACCGTTGGAAGGCCGTTGAGAGGCCGTTGGAAGGCCGTTGAGAGGCCGTTGGAAGGCCGTTGAGAGGCCGTTGGAAGGCCGTTGAGAGGCCGTTGAAAGGCCGTTGAGAGGCCACCGCTGGGTGCGTGGTAATCGAGCCTGTGCCAGACTGAGGCTGGTAGCCGAGGCAGTAGGGCTTGCTGTGCCAGGCCCCGTCGGCTTCAGAACGTGATGTGGCTGAATTGTAGCTGAATGTTCCTGGATTGTAGCTGAATTGTAGCTGAAGCACCGTTACCTTGTCTGTTAAAGTGACGTTGGCATGGAATAGTGCATCGCATTACCGGCGGGAGTGCGCACCCTAAACCCTAGATCCTAAACCCTAAACCCTAAACCCTGAATTAGTGCACATCTGACGACCCAGCTTTGGTCCTGTCTTGGTTTCTGCGGCGGGTTTCAGCCCAGTTCGCTCTGTCAGGCTTGTTCACTCGCTCTAAACCCTAAACGCAAGCTTACAACCTAAACCCTAAGACGTCGTTATGATACACCTCGGTCCCATGTCCCTTCGAAAATGGCTTTTTGGATGGCTCTGCGTTAACTTTGTAACAGAAACCCTACCTGCTCCTCCGCCGCCGCCGATCCGCACAGGAAAGCTGCGGCCTTTGTCCCTACCTGGCCCGCTCCATCGCGCATGACTCGGGCCTGCCGGTCGTCCAGCAGGCACAGGGCCCTCTGGCCTGCCGGGATGCTGAGGACGGCCAGTGCCAGGAGCGGGTGCTGGAGGGCCACTGCCAGAGCCATCCGCATGCCATGGCGGCTAGCTGCATGGTATGCTGGGGGTGGGTGAAGGGCGGCGGGGGTTGGGGGGGGGGGGCGGGGGGGTCTTGTGGAGGACGGCCAGTGCCAGGAGCGGGTGCTGGAGGGCCACTGCCAGAGCCATCCGCATGCCATGGCGGCTAGCTGCATGGTGTGTTGGGGGGGGTGGGGGCCGGGGGCGGCAAGGGGGGCGGCGGGGGGGGCTGGTGGAGGACGGCCAGTGCCAGGAGCGGGTGCAGGAGGGCCACTGCCAGAGCCATCCGGATGTCATGGCGGCAAGCTGCATGGTATGTTGGGGGAGGGCGGTGTTGATGCTGGAGTGCGCTAGTTTTAGGGTTTAGGGTTAAGAGTTTAGATTTTTGGGGTTTAGGGTATAGGAGCATATTTGGAGCACATTCGGGGGGCCTGCCGGGCGGCCCCCAATATCCGGAGCCTGTTCGGGGGGCCTGCCGGGTGGCCCCCACTGGGTCAGTGGGCACCAAACCAATATTTTATAATTATTTTATAATGGTTTGGTGCCCACTGACCCAGTGGGGGCCACCCGGCAGGCCCCCCGAGCCAGAGATCATGATGTACCGTATATTTTCTTTGCATTCTACCATAATTAACGCTGTATGGGGTCTGAAGGCAGCATGAAAAGAAACATTTTTTTCATACCCGAGGGAAGGCAAATCAAATCTACGGTAGCTGAATTGTAGCTGATGCACAAGAATATGAGCAGAAGTGTGGGTTGCTACAAAGCTGAAGCCAGGGCTGGGGATGGACTAGGGTTGCGATGGGCACGGCAGATGGGACTGGGGATGGACTGGGTAGATATGCACGGCAGAGTCAGCAGACTAGGCTCGGGATGTGGCGGTTGGGTTACGCGGTCGGGGATGTCATATGTGCCTGCTGGGTGTACAGGTGGTCCTGCGCACATTTCAATGAAGTGTGTCAATGCTTTCTGCCCTGCCTGTTCATCTTCCACCCAGTTTGTCTTTCTTTGTGAATCAGCTACATGTCAGCTACATTCTGGCCTCTGGCCGAAGACCCCGTTTGTGGCAAACCATGCTGCTCCGGCCACCAGCCGTAGGCCGGTCCAGGTTTGGTCCTAATCAGGCGGCGGCTGCAAGGCGACTTGCGGAACACGAACTCGTGGCCAGAAAACAAGCCACTGTTCTGCTCCCTCTGCCCACCAGGCTTCATGTGGCATGTGCAACCCCAAGCCCACAGTCCCCTCTGACTGCATGGACGTGCTTGACCTCTGTCCCCACCTGGCATCGAGCCTGGAGCTGTGTTCCATGCCCTCGGCGGCCTGGTGGATGCTCTCTCTGTGCCCCAACAGCTGCGGCACTTGTAACCATCTAACAGGTGCGGGGCGAGAAGGCAGGTAGGGGGGGGGGGCTTGCCTTCTGAACAATGCGAGGGTCGAGGGCTGGGGACACCTGGACAAGCGTCTTGGGGTAGGGCTGCGTTGGCGTGGTGTTTTTACCTGTGTCCCGATTGCTGCCGCACCTGTAACCATCTGACATGTATGGGCCGAGGGTATAGGTTGAGAGGGCGTGCACCTTGGGATGCGGTGGCATGGGCCGCAGCGGGGGCGGGAGGGCATTTAAGTGCAGGGCAGGTGTGGGGCGAGAGTTGGGGTGTCGGGTTCAGGCTTTCGGGGGACGTGTGCATGGGCACGGGTCAGGTGGGGGCGGCGGGGCTGCCTCTTGGGGTGGGGCCGCTGTGGGGGTGGGGGTGGGTACGCAAGGGCAGGGCAGGTGTGGGGCGAGGGTTGGAGTGTAGGGTTCAGGCCTTCGGGGGTGGCGCATGGGGACGGGGCCAGGTGGGGGGGGCGGGGTTGCATCCGGGGTGGGGCAGGTGTGGGGGCGGTGGAGGGCACACAAGGGCAGGGCAGGTGTGGGGGCGGTGGAGGGCACACAAGGGCAGGGCAGGTGTAGGGGCGGTGGAGGGCACACAAGGGCAGGGCAGGTGTGGGGGCGGTGGAGGGCACACAAGGGCAGGGCAGGTGTGGGGGCGGTGGAGGGCACACAAGGGCAGGGCAGGTGTGGGGGCGGTGGAGGGCACACAAGGGCAGGGCAGGTGTGGGGGCGGTGGAGGGCACACAAGGGCAGGGCAGGTGTGGGGGCGGTGGAGGGCACACAAGGGCAGGGCAGGTGTGGGGGCGGTGGAGGGCACACAAGGGCAGGGCAGGTGTGGGGGCGGTGGAGGGCACACAAGGGCAGGGCAGGTGTAGGGGCGGTGGAGGGCACACAAGGGCAGGGCAGGTGTGGGGGCGGTGGAGGGCACACAAGGGCAGGGCAGGTGTGGGGGCGGTGGAGGGCACACAAGGGCAGGGCAGGTGTGGGGGCGGTGGAGGGCACACAAGGGCAGGGCAGGTGTGGGGGCGGTGGAGGACACACAAGGGCAGGGCAGGTGTGGGGGCGGTGGAGGGCACACAAGGGCAGGGCAGGTGTGGGGGCGGTGGAGGGCACACAAGGGCAGGGCAGGTGTGGGGGCGGTGGAGGGCACACAAGGGCAGGGCAGGTGTGGGGGCGGTGGAGGGCACACAAGGGCAGGGCAGGTGTGGGGGCGGTGGAGGGCACACAAGGGCAGGGCAGGTGTGGGGGCGGTGGAGGGCACACAAGGGCTGGGCAGGTTTGGGGGCGGTGGATGGCACACAAGGGCAGGGCAGGTGTGGGGGCGGTGGAGGGCACACAAGGGCAGGGCAGGTGTTGGGGCGGTGGAGGGCACACAAGGGCAGGGCAGGTGTGGGGGCGGTGGAGGGCACACAAGGGCAGGGCAGGTGTGGGGGCGGGGGAGGGCACACAAGGGCAGGGCAGGTGTGGGGGCGGTGGAGGGCACACAAGGGCAGGGCAGGTTTGGGGGCGGTGGATGGCACACAAGGGCAGGGCAGGTGTGGGGGCGGTGGAGGGCACACAAGGGCAGGGCAGGTGTGGGGGCGGTGGAGGGCACACAAGGGCAGGGCAGGTGTGGGGGTGGTCGAGGGCACACAAGGGCAGGGCAGGTGTGGGGGCGGTGGAGGGCACACAAGGGCAGGGCAGGTGTGGGGGCGGTGGAGGGCACACAAGGGCAGGGCAGGTGTGGGGGCGGTGGAGGGCACACAAGGGCAGGGCAGGTGTGGGGGCGGTGGAGGGCACACAAGGGCAGGGCAGGTGTGGGGGCGGTGGAGGGCACACAAGGGCAGGGCAGGTGTGGGGGCGGTGGAGGGCACACAAGGGCAGGGCAGGTGTGGGGGCGGTGGAGGGCACACAAGGGCAAGGCAGGTGTGGGGGCGGTGGAGGGCACACAAGGGCAGGGCAGGTGTGGGGGCGGTGGAGGGCACACAAGGGCAGGGCAGGTGTGGGGGCGGTAGAGGGCACACAAGGGCAGGGCAGGTGTGGGGGCGGTGGAGGGCACACAAGGGCAGGGCAGGTGTGGGGGCGGTGGAGGGCACACAAGGGCAGGGCAGGTGTGGGGGCGGTGGAGGGCACACAAGGGCAGGGCAGGTGTGGGGGCGGTGGAGGGCACACAAGGGCAGGGCAGGTGTGGGGGCGGTGGAGGGCACACAAGGGCAGGGCAGGTGTGGGGGCGGTGGAGGGCACACAAGGGCAGGGCAGGTGTGGGGGCGGTGGAGGGCACACAAGGGCAGGGCAGGTGTGGGGGCGGTGGAGGGCACACAAGGGCAGGGCAGGTGTGGGGGCGGGGGAGGGCACACAAGGGCTGGGCAGGTTTGGGGGCGGTGGATGGCACACAAGGGCAGGGCAGGTGTGGGGGCGGTGGAGGGCACACAAGGGCAGGGCAGGTGTGGGGGCGGTGGAGGGCACACAAGGGCAGGGCAGGTGTGGGGGCGGTGGAGGGCACACAAGGGCAGGGCAGGTGTGGGGGCGGTGGAGGGCACACAAGGGCAGGGCAGGTGTGGGGGCGGGGGAGGGCACACAAGGGCAGGGCAGGTGTGGGGGCGGTGGAGGGCACACAAGGGCAGGGCAGGTGTGGGGGCGATGGAGGGCACACAAGGGCAGGGCAGGTGTGGGGGCGGTGGAGGGCACACAAGGGCAGGGCAGGTGTGGGGGCGGTGGAGGGCACACAAGGGCAGGGCAGGTGTGGGGGCGGTGGAGGGCACACAAGGGCAGGGCAGGTTTGGGGGCGGTGGAGGGCACACAAGGGCAGGGCAGGTGTGGGGGCGGTGGAGGGCACACAATGGCAGGGCAGGTTTGGGGGCGGTGGAGGGCACACAAGGGCAGGGCAGGTGTGGGGGCGGTGGAGGGCACACAAGGGCAGGGCAGGTGTGGGGGCCTGAAACCGCATTAGGATTCGTGGTCGTCTCACCTTGGGTCTGTCCCCATGCGGGTCCCCTTTTTATTTTCCCTCCCCTCAGCCGTTGTATCAGATGGCTGATACACCTGAGTACCTGACTGACCAGTAACAGCTGTTTAGTATGGAAGGCTGCAGAGCGGATGCTTGATGCGGCGCTGCATCAAACTCAGGGCCCCCGGACAGGTCCACCTGACAGGCCCGACCGTCATTCCCATTGGCCAGGCCGACCTCACAGGTCCTCTGGGGAGGGGCCCTCCTGTAGGCCCAACAGCAGGCCCAACCACCCCGGCCTCCCGGCAGGCCCAACAGGCTGTCCCGACCGCCCAACTGCCCAGTCCTCCCGACAGGCCCACCCAACAGGCCCACCTGACGGGCCCACCGGACAGGCCACCCGGACAGGCCACTTAGACAGGCCCACCTGACAGGCCCCCCGGACAGGCCCCCCTGACAGGCCCACCCAACAGGCCCCCCGGACAGGTCCCCCGGACAGGTCCCCCGGACAGGCCCCCCGCCCAGATACGTATCTCTCTTGGCCCCAGGACAGGTTTCAGGATGCCCCTGGATTTGCCCCAGGATTTAATTCAGGATCTACCCCGGGATTCGCCCCAGGACTTGTTTCAGGATCTGCCCCGGGATCTGCTCCAGGATCTGCCCCAGGACTTGTTTCAGGATCTGCCCCGGGATCTGCCCCAGGACTTATTTCAGGATCTGCCCCGGATTCGCCCCTGGTCTTCTTTCAGGATTGCCCCAGGATTTGCCCCAGGGTTCGTTTTACGATGCCCATCGATGCCCTAGGCTCTGCTCCGGCATTTCACCCTGGACAGGATCTGCCTCCCTCTTGTCCCACAATTTATCCCAATACCTGCCCCCGAAACTGCATCTCTCTTTGCGCCGAAACTCCCAGGATCCATCTCAGGATCTGCCATGGGGTTTGCTGCAGGATCCGCCCCGGGATCTGCTTCAAGATTTGCCCCAAGATTTGCCCCAGGACCCGTCCTAGGATCTGCCCCTGGATCCGCCTCAGGATCTGCCTCTCTAATAACTCTGAAATCTGCATTTCCCTCTGCCCTGGGAGATGAGCGTCCCCCTCTGTCACGCCCCTGCCCCTGCAGGAGCGGCACACCCCACCTTGAGCCTGTCCAACCTGCGCCAGGCGCGCTCGGTGGACGCCTGCGAAAACTATGACCAACGCTGCGAGAAATGGGCCACACTTAGCTGCTACTCTGTTTGGATGCAAATGCACTGTCGCAAGTAGGGTTTGTGGTCTATCTAGGCTTAGGGCACAGGGGTTTGTGGGGTGAGAAATGGGCCATGTGTGGATGCAAATGGGCCACACCCGGCTTTGCTACTCAGTGAGGATGGGGATGCACTGTCGCAAGTAGGGTTTGTGATCTGTCTAGGCTTAGGGCACAGTTGTGTGTGGGGTGAGAAATGGGCCATGTGTGGATGGATATATGCTGTCGCCAAGTAGGGTTTGTGATCTGTCTAGGCTTAGGGCACAGTTGTGTGTGGGGTGAGAAATGGGCCATGTGTGGATGGATATATGCTGTCGCCAAGTAGGGTTTGTGGTCTGCCTGGGGCACAGGGGTTTGTGGTGTGAGAAATGGACCATGCTCGGCTGCTACTCTGTTTGGATGGGGATACACTGTCGCGAGTAGGGTTCAAGTAGGGATGTGCATGGTACATCCCTACTTGAACCCTACTCGCGACAGTGTATCCTCTGCATGTGGGTCAGATGTGTGGTGTATGAAATTTGAAAACTGTGCTGTTACATCAGCGGGCAATAGAACCAATCCTGTGCCCTCATCGTCACATAGGAGCTGCTTCCAGTGTCCTCGCACATTCGGGGGGCTGTCCATGAGCCTCACGAAAATGGGAAACCTCTTTTCTGTTACATCTGCGGGCAAAGGACCAATCCTGTGCCCGCATCCTCTCGCAGGAGCTGCAACCGGTGTCCGCACACATTCGAGGGGCTGTCGTGGAACACTGTTCAATCTGAGAGCGTTTACTTACCAGGCCTGCAGATCACCCAGGCTGGCAGCACAATCTCGCCATTTGTGGGCCTTGACGAGCACGGGCACCTGACGCAGGTAGAACTCACTTTTATGAACGGAGGCCAAGGTTGTATCCCTTGGGTTGAGTATTTGACCTAGCTTAGGGCTGCAGTGTTTTAAATCCTGAACCCTTAACTAGGCTATGAGCGGAGGTCAAGAGTTCATGTCTGGGGTTGAGTGTTTGACCTAGCGTAGGGTTTCAGTCCTTTAAACCCTTAACCTTTCAGTAGGCTTTGAGCGGAGGTTAAGGGTTCATCCCTGGGGTTGAGTGTTTGATGTAGCTTAGGGTTTAAGTGCTTGACTATGGCCCTTTGAGACATGCTCTCATGCCCTGCAATCTCTTCCCTTGTCCGTCTGGCGGCAGGCCCCTATAGGAAAGCTGTACATCCAGACCACAAAGATCTATCATGCTCAGACGACGCTGCCGCTGGGGTACGAGGGGAGCGGGAAACCGTGTATGGACCGTCAGGTGTGCGTGTGCAGCTGATGAAGGGGCTTGGGTTTGGGGAGATTTGGTTGAGGGGCAGCAGTTTGAGGGGATTTGGTGCCGTTGATTTAGGGGCTTGAGTTTGAGAGGATGGAGGGCAGCTGATTGTGGTGCTTGTGTTTGAGGGGATTAGTTTGAAGGGCAGGTGGTTCTAAGCGCTTGGGATTTCCAAAGTGATGCCATGTACATGCTGCTGAGTTCGAATTCCTGAGCTGCAGGTAGTGCTTGTGCAGGTACGTGGGGGTGTGACATGTGGAGATGGGAGTCTCTCTGAACGTGTGTGGATGTGCTGGTAGTGTTTGTGCACCTGACTAGGATTTTAAGTGGTGTGGGGATGGCAATCTCTAATTTCTTCATCCGAACATGGCGTGTAGATATGCAAGTACTCACGCGCGCGGGCAGCTGAGTTGGTTTGAGGTGCAGGCATTGGGTGTTTAGGGTTTAGGGTTTAGGGTTCATTTGAGGTGCGTCACAAAGCCCCGGCCCATTGCTGCCATACCAGGCACGATTGCCGTCACATAGCTCCCGTTTATTGCTGAAAAGCACGCCACGATCGCTGTCGCAAAGCCCCGACCCATGGCTGCAATACCCGCCACGATTGCCATCACATAGCTCCTGGTCCTTGCTGCAATACCCGCCATGATTGCCATCACATAGCTCCTGGTCACTGCTGCAATACCCGCCATGATCGCTGTCGCAATTCTCCTGTTCATTGCCGAAATGCTGACGCGGTTCCACTCACGTACATTCCCTTTCACCAGGAGAGCTGTTTGGGATGGAGTAAGATAGGGGAGTGCATCACGAACCGAGTGTTCATGCTGGCAAGCTGTCCCGCAAGGTGATATGAACGGCAAAGGGCCGCTAGGCGCTGTGCACAGCCCTCTCAGAGGCTATTATATATTTATATACTGTAGATTTAATGTGCCTTCCCTCATTTATAACGTTGTTTGGGGGAGAGGGATCAACGAAATTACTAATTATCGATTGTGAACGCCAGATTTCACTCAGAAAATAAGAGTTTGGGTCGAAAGTTTGCCCTGAGGACAGCAGTACAAGAAGTCATTTTTGCATACCCGAGGGAAGGCAAATCAAATCTACGCTGATGATACATGTATGACAGAGTGCCATCACGGAGTTCCATATAATTATATGGAACTCCGGGATGGCACTCTTGCTCTCGGATATGAGGTTACATGTAAATCCTGGATAGCACCCTTGCTCTCCGAGGCTGTTATATGTAACTCCTGGAGAGTACCCTCGCTCTCGGAGGCTGTTTTTTGTAACTCCTCGATGGCGCCCCCCCCTGGCAGACCCTGGAACATCCTCTCATTCTGCACGTTGGAGGCTGTTATATGCAACTCCTGGATAGCACCTCCTCGCTGCCCTTGCACAATCCTCTCTCATGTCACCTCTTGGAGGCTGTTGTATGTAACTCCTGGATGGTGACCTCATGCTTCCCACTGACAGACCTCTCTCCTTCAACCTCTTGGCTCTCACGAGGTACCCTCAGTGGGCCCGTTCCTTACCCCCTTCTCCCTTGTAGCGTTTTACGTTCAAGCCCTTCACAGCTTCCGTGATACCCTTTGCCGAGCCGTTTCCTTCGGTCATCTTCTTGGCCTGTGCCACACAAAGTGCACAATCTGTCCCCCCTGCACTCTCTGTCGGATGCCTTTTAAATCGTCTCGCAGAATGTGCGTGAAGAACCCCTCGATGCTCGGCCCACTCGAGCAGCTTTCTCACACAACCTCTTGCTGATACCGGTATGGGCTGCTGCTAACCCTTAACCCTAAACTAGGGCTGCTAACCCCTGGTTGCTTGTCCCACTCCCACTGCAGCTGCGGGGCATGTGGTCCTCCGCTGCCGAATGATGTGCGCTTTGCGATTCAGACCGTCGCCCCTGCGCCTCCGGAGCGTGTGCCACTAGCCCCGGCACTGGCACCGGCAGCGTCCGAGGTCCTGCTCAAGCCTCTGGCCTCTGTGAGCGAAACATTGCAAAACGTCGCGGGGGCGGGGGGGTGTTGCCCTGGAGTGTTGCTCGGGGTGTTGCTCTGGAGTGTTGCTCGGGGGATGTTGCTCTGGAGTGTTGCCATGGGGGCGGCGGATGTTGCTCGGTGAGCGCTGTTGCAAAGCGTTGCGGGGGGGTGTTGCCCTGGAGTGTTGCTCGGGGTGTTGCTGTGGGGGCGGCGGATGTTAATCGGTGAGCGAAACGTTGTGAAACGTTGCGGGGGCTGTTGCTCTGGAGTGTTGCTTGGGGTGTTGCTCTGGAGTGTTGCTGTGGGGGCGGCGGATGTTGCTCGGTGAGCGCTGTTGCAAAACGTCACGGCGGTGTTGCTCGGGGTGTTGCTGTGGGGGCGGCGGATGTTGCAATGAGGGAGGGGCCCTGTGATGGTCATATGCTTATATGGTATGCCTCCCTAGCCGTTAGGGGGCCCCTGTTCAAGCTGCTCCTTCTCCTTGCGTTGCACGAGGGGATGGAGGTAGAAGCCCCTGTTGTGGGGGCCCGGAGCAGCAGGCCTTGCTGCTTGGGCCATCTTTGTTAGAGGATGGAGGGGGGGGGTATAAAAGGGGGTTGACCCCTAGCCGGCGTGAAAGCCAAAAGTCAGACGAGGCACAGGGCCCACGGGCCAGTTTTTCCCCCCATCCGACCAGTGGTCGCTGCCTAGCAGCCCCCAAAGGCTGCCAAAGGGGTGCGGCTCGGACTAAGTCAGGAGCGCAGGCTTGGACATGTAAACCTCACGAAACTTGCGCAAGTGGAGAGATCAGTATTGCAGAGCTGTGTAAATATGTATCATACACACACTGGTAGCTTTGTGCCTACCTTGACCCCCCCTCAAAGCTAGTAACCTCGGTTTCTTAAGCTGAGAGCAGGTTGTGCACTTCGTTTTCTCGTTAGCAGTTTTGCAGTAAAAGATTTGCAGTTTTGCAGTTTAAATTTTTTTACAGCAGTTAATGAGTTTTCTTCACCCCAGACAGGAGTGGCAGTAGGAACTGTCCCTGTGATTTGATCCCCAACTCCTCCTCTATATAACCTGTGAACACTTTTTGACCCTACCGTAGTACCGTATAAACTTCAAATCGTGAACAGAAAAACCTGAAATCCAAACACTGAAATTGAAACTCATAGCTTCAAACATTTTTTGAAAGCCCGGAATTGAAGCCCTAGACTTCAAACCCTGAAATTCAAACTCTTGACGTCCCACCCCGTCCCCATGGCTGTACCAATGGCTGCCTTGATCAACACTTGAGGCGGTGTTATGTTTTTCTCTCTTGACACAAACAAGGACTGCCCACATAACCCTGAACCCTAAAACCTCAACCCTCTTGATCCAAACCAGGTCTACCCTCGCAACCCTTTACCTGAAAACCTCAACCCTCTTGATCCACACAGGTGCTCCTGAACAACGGAGTGATGATGCCCACCATTGGCTTTGGTACTGCAGGCCTGGGGCTGGTTACGGAGCAGGCAGTACACGACGCCCTGAGTGTCGGCTACAGGCACCTGGACAGCGCTCAGGTGGGTGGCTGGATAGGTGCTGAGCTGGTTACATTGATCCCCAATAAGGTGGATTTGGATTTCCCTCCCTGGGGTTCGAAATGAGTACCGTAGATTCAAATAGCCCTTCCTCATAATTCACGTTGTTTGGGGGTAAGGGTTCTGTCTGAGGGCTAATTAAATAATCATTGTTTGCGTACCGGTGGCATTAATAGAATTGAAACATTTTAAATCGAGGGAAGGCGGGAGGGCAAATCAAATCTACGGGATCCAACTATTTCAAACCTGAGGAGGGGCAAAAACCCTTTTATGCCTCTATCCCCACGTGGCGGTTTACGCTACCTCCTGTTCCCTCCTTCCGACGCACCCTAAATGCAAACCCACCCACACATGTTGAAATCCACACCTGGTCAAAATGAAGCGGTTGCTGCCTGGGCCCAGGCATGACTGAAGCTTTCTTGAGACCCTAAAACGCACATGGGTCGTTATTTTCGTTCTCTTTCTCTCACTTCATTAGGATCCTCATGAAGGATCTTCCCGCACACCGCGGAAGACCTGCCCCATGCTATGCTGAACCCTAAACCCCAAACCCTAAACCCCTCAATCATGGAAGACCTGCCCCATGCTATGCTAAACACTAAACCCTTAACTCGAGGCCCTAACCCTTGCAGGCCCGAGAATGGTATCGGGAGGATCTGGTTGGGGCTGCCCTGGACAAAGCGCTTGGACTCTTTTCTGCAGCGGGCTTGAAAAGGTCCGTCTGTGAAGTTGTTCATAAATGTTGGTGGGGTGTTCACACATGTGGAGGGTTGTTTCACAAGTGGAGGTCCCTATATTGGTTAGGGATGCCCTAGACAAAGCACTCCGATCCTCCTCCCCAGTGGGCTTGAAAATGTTGGTCTGTGTTCCTCGTGTCAATCTGAGCGTTGTTTGCCATTTTCAGCTCTCAGAGGGTTGTTCATACATGTGGAAGGGATGTTCACACATGTGGAGGGTTTCTTACACAAGTGGAGGGTCCTATGTTCGGGCTTTGTTCACATGTGGTGGTGATCTGTTTTGCTCAAAAAAGAGTCAGTCATACTTTTTGTGTCGTTTTTTGGTTGTTTCCCTGCAAACTGATCCCAAGCTAAGTATAATAGCTAAGCAATGGGGCTGAGGTGTCAAAGATTGTACAGCACGCACATATGGAACGCACATCACACGTTCTATATATGTATGCAGGGAGGTGCACATATCGTATCCATCTTCGGGCTTGTTTTGACATGCCGTCCAAAAGGGCTGCCGGAGCCTTGCGAATGTAAACCAGGCTGTCTGATTTCTTGGATGCGCCCCCCCTTGTTTTCCCAAGCTTGCAGCATGACCACCGTGGGTGGCCACTACCTGGCCGATTAAGGCCAGCACTTGACCGGCATGCATGCGGGCGGTGCCCCAAACAGCAGGGCAGATGCTGCACCAATTCCTGCAAGCCATGGGCCGGATTGTGGCTGAGGTGTCAATAAAGCACCATGATATAATCGATGGGGTAGAGAAAAAAAGGAAGAAAGAGAAAGAAAGAAAGAAAGAAAGAAAGAAAGAAAGAAAACGCCTGAGCTTGGCTTGAGGAATACAGGATTTAAAATGCCGTACAACGGATACGTTTGCAGGTCAGACGTCTTCATCACCTCCAAGATCCACCCTGAGAATCTGGGTTACAACCGGACACTCGAGGTGAGAAGATCGCGCGGGCTGGACGTCCTAAAAAGATTAGGAGGTATATAGCGCTTGATATATTGCACAGTCTAGTAGGATTTAAATAAATGAATTTGGTGGCTGCGCCCTAGGGGGTGGCTTATAGGAAATTAAGACCGCGAGATGACAGCTGTAGCAGAGAGTGTGTGCTTTGGAGCTGCTGTTCCTCTCGCACGCTGTCGCAGCGAGTGTGGGATTTGAAGCTGCTGTTCCTCTCGCACGCTGTCGCAGCCAGTGTGGGATTTGAAGCTGCTGTTCCTCTCGCACGCTGTCGCAGCCAGTGTGGGATTTGAAGCTGCTATTTCCTTCACACGTTTGATCAGCCAGTCCAGGCCCTGGGCACTGAGTGACCTTGAGTCGATGCATGGTGAATTTGAGGGTGAACTTCCATTTTATAGTGTTCTCCATTGTACAGCTCACGTGGACTTGTACTTTCTCCTTTGTACTTTCACTTGGACTTGCACTGCCCACTTGGACTTTCCCTGTTCCTTCGCTCCGCACCGCTTCTGGGCCCCTTTCGAGAAAGGGGCTGCTGGGTACAGGTGTGGTCGCTGCACCAAACATTTCTTTTTGAAGTAGACCCGAAACCCCGCGTGCAGGCAGTGTGGTAGCACTTCCTCGGCCTCACACAATGGCTTTAGGATTCCTTTGATTCATACCTTTGATTCATACCTGACGTGCACTTTCGATGTCTCTGCAGTTAGTATGCACTTTCGCATATGTGTGTGTGTGTGAGTGAGTGGAGGGGGGTCGTTCATGCAAACTGAAAATGCACCAGGCTTGAACCCTGGTCACCCGTGAGAGGCTGAACCCCCATTATTGCTGCACCTGGCGGCCGTGTACATGAAAGGCTCCGTCCCGGCCCGAAACCCCTTGTTTGGGGGGACTCGTCCGCCCCCCTAAGTGACAGGCCCCTTCCCGGCGGTCATGTTCTCATGCAGGTGTTTCAAAAGCCCACCAGGCTTGAACCCTCGTAACCTGTGCGGCTGGACCTCCATTCATTGCTGCACCCGGCGGTCATGTTCTCATGCAGGTGTTTCAAAAGTCCCTGGATGACCTCCGCAGCCCCTACGTTGATCTTCTTCTGCTGCACTATCCGAGGTGCGTTCTGGCTTTCCTGACGGTTGTGATGCATGCCCTGCTTGGACACAGCGGGGCCTGTCTGGGGCAGGATGGGATGTGGGGCAGGATGGGATGTAGGGCAGGATTGGATACCCCTGAGTCGAAGACCTTGTTCGATGTAATCATACCGTACGGGTGGTTCCCCTTCGCGCACAAGTATGAATTAAGTGCACGGACATCATGCGCGCTAAAAATTTATCTGAAAACGGGCACTACGAACTGGGCAGGGTGGGATTTTAAACTTTTCTGGCCGGGTCGAGGATATAGGTTGAAAACCTGAACCCAATTATAAAATAGAGGTTGCTATTCTGGGTTGAAAGTGTGAACTATGAGCACAACCATGAAATAGAGGATGCTCATATGAGTTGAAAGTGTGAACCCTGAGCCATACCACGAACAGAGGACGCTAATCCAAATTGAAAGTGTGAACCCTGAAACCCAACCGTTAAACACAGGGTGCTCATCCGGGTTGAAAGTGTGAACCCTGAAACCCAACGGTGAAATATAGGGTGCTCATCCGGGTTGAAAGTGTGAACCCTGAGCCATACCATGAAACAGAAAGTGCTCATCATCTCCCCCCTCCTTGCAGGTGCTGGTCTGGTTTACCGGGATGCAAGGACGGCGTCGTTCCTCCCGACAAGTCCTGGCAGGAGTCTTGGAGGGCACTGGAGCAGCTGTATATGGACAAGAAGGTGAGCTGGTACGCTTAACCCTGAGACTCACAACAACGGTATATACCGGTAGACAATCAAGAAGGTGAGCTGGCACGCCGCACGCTAAACCCCGAGCCTTATCACAATGGTAACGGTCCTGGTAGACAATAAAGTGAGCTGGCACGCTTAACCCCGAGCCTTACAACAACGGTACATAGACAAGAAGGTGAGCTGGAATGCTTAAACCTGAGCCTTATAACATCCGCAGGGAGGAACCTTTAGGTTCCGGTATACAAACCCTACATTGCAGTGGATAACGGCCTAGGGTATGGGCATGGGTGAACTTGGTATGGGTGAATTATCATGAGCTCGTATCCCATGAATGAACATGGAGCAATTCAATTTGCGCTTTAGAGCTTGTGCTCTACAAACGCGAATATCACGAAAATGAGTTTCCCTCCGAAATCCGAACGCTGGTTCGATCGGGTCGACAGATTTGCACGTGTCGGGCTTTCGCAAACTACTGCGAAAAGCAGGCGTAGGATACGTATGATAATTGCCGGCATTGCATAAACAATTGTTCACGAAGCAAACGGCGCGCTAACGGTTGGGCCCCCGTGTCTGAGGCTCTGAGCGCGCTTCCACCACGCAGCTTCTGGAAGCACCGAGGCACGAATCTGGCGAAAGCTTTGCGACGCGGCCCGATCTAAAATTTTGAAACCATCGTCCAGTTTTACAAGCATAGCATTACCACATTTTTTCAGCACTGACCCATTTCAATGGCCATTGGATAGATGCCCGCTGAGATTAGTAGATACACCTGACATGTTCCCCCCCTGGTCAAGCCATCTAACACCACACCTACTGACCAGTTGGTTGGGAATAACCCCACAGGTTATGCAACACAAGCACATGACGGCTACTCGCCAAGCAGCGGCCGTCAAGGCAAAGCTGGCTGATGCGCAGCATGCGGCTGCAGTTGCGCGGTTGGAGGTGGCGGGTGCCAAAGCAGAGATGTCGTATGTGCAACTGGATGCAAGGAGGGCCAAAGCAGAGCTCGCTGATGCGCAACAGGCAGATGCAATCACACTGTTGGAGGTGGCGGGTGCCAAAATAGGTATGTCGTCTGCACATCTAGATGCTTGGAGGGCCAAGGCAGAGTTGGCTGATGCGCAACAGGCGGCTGCATCTGCACAGTTGGAGGTGGCGGGCGCCAAATAAATATGCCGTCTGCGTAGCTGGATGTTGGGGCCATGTCAGCCATGGCCCTCCCAGCATCCAGGTGTGCAGATGACATCTCTGTTTTGGCGCCCGCCACCTCCAACTATGCAATTGAAGCCGCCGGCTGTGCATCAGTCAGCCCTCCAAGCATCTAGTTGTGCAGACGACCTCTCTGTTTTGGCACCCTCTGCCTTCAACTGTGCAACTGCAGCCGCCTACTATGCATCAGCCAACTCAGCCCTGGCCCTCCCAACATCCATATGAGCATACGACATCTATGTTTTGGCGCCCGCCGCCTCCAACCACACAACTGCAGCCTCCTGCTGTGCATCAGCCATCTCGGCCTTGACAGCCGTTGTTTGGCGAGTAGCAGTCATGTGCTTGTGTTGCGTTACCTGTGGGGTCATTCCCAACCAACTGGTCATTGTGGGGGTGTAGGTAGCTTGACTAGGGGGGGCACAGGTTTATCCACTTATCTCAGCGGGCAACACCATGGTCCATTCTGATGTAAGGTTCAGTCGCGGCTAACCGCGGGCATTATTACGTGGGTGGGTGTAGGCTTCAGCTGCAAATGAGGACCTCATGCATTATTACGTGGGGCGGTTTAGGGTTCAGCTGCAAATGAGGACCTCATGTATTATTTCCTAGGTGGGTTTAAGGTTCATCCGTGACTGAGGACCTTAAGCGTTATTACGCAAGTGGGTTAAGGGTTCAACTGCGACTGAGAACCTCAGGCATTATTATGTAGGTGGGTTGAAGGTTGAGCTGTGACTGAGGACCTCAGGCATGATTATGCATGTGGGTTTAGGGTTCAGCTGCGAATGAGGGCCTCAAGCATTATAAGGGTGGGTTTAGGGTTCATCAGTTGGTACAGTCAGGTGCGACCAAGCCCGGACATTATTTATGAGGGTAGGTTGTAAAGCATTTATCTGCTTGCTAGCCTTAGATTATAACCAAATTAGTGATGTAGGCATTCACTGTATGTGACACTGATACTCGGGTATATGTTGTTAGAGACACACACAAAATCACCTCAAGGTATTTTATGATATTGGCAAGCCTGATCTGAACCTCAAGAACCTCAACCCTCTCCGCGATCACCCCCCTCATAATTTGTGGAGCGTGGGCATGTGTTGCAACAGAGGAACATGACAGCCACATGAGTGCGAGAACATGGGAAAGCCGGGGGGCAGCGCCATCAGTGACAGTGGGTGGAAAGTGGCCGGTCACGGATGATAGCGGGTAAAGTGGGTAAAAGTGGCCGGTCATGGGCCTCTTGCATGGCTCCCCCAGGTCCACTCACACCCTCCTATCTAGGCAGGGAGATGGGTGTGTCACCATTCGGACATGGGCACATCCACACCAGAAGAACAAACTTATATACAGGGGAATCGACATGTTCGCCCGGCGATTGCGTTGGTTCCGATGCAGCAGGAAATGCTAGACGCTACACGATACAGCCGCCATTTTTTCACAAAATAAATATAGAAGAAGACAGGAGATCCAACAAGAGGTCATGAAATGACTGCTATTCCAAACCTGACATTTTATTGTATGCGAATGAGCAACCAGCAGATCAGGGACCCTAGCCTCTTCCCCAAAGCATATAATGTTTAAAGGATTTGTGTGTGCAAATGACAGGCAGATAATAAACCACCCATGTGGCAAACTAAATTCTGTGAGCTGCATATAGACAAGAAGGTGGGCCGGCATGTTAAAACCCGAGCCTTATAGCGACAGGGTTTTGTAGACAAGAAGATGGGCCGGCAGGCGAAAGCGTTGCGCTTGTTGCTAGAAGTCATTGCTCATTTTGGATTGACTGTGACTTAGACTTGGGCAGCCGCAACGCCTCAGCCTGGATGCCGTCGCCTGAACCCAACGCTGGCGACCGCCCCCACAACATACTTTATGTTAGTGAGCTGCAGCAACACTTGAGTTACACCACGGCCTTTGGCCCTGTTCCAGGCAGTAAGCCCTGCTGCCGATTGAGCACCTGTCGGTGGTATTGTCAAGCTGTAGTCCCTCAGTGGTGGCCGCCCATAGCCTGCGGAAGGTGGTCGGGTATCAGTGATGTGCAACTGCGCCGAGATTCAGAAATCGCGAGAGTACTTACGATCCCTTCCTGGTAAATGATATTGAATTTGCCTTGAAATTAAGGTGACTGAAACTCAGGTACGTGACTCAGCCACCGGAAGGACCGTAAATGGCGCAGCACTGTCTGGTATGCGCGGACATTGACACTGCTAGGACAGGGCCCACTGCAAATTGAGGGATATCTGACTGAAACTGACTCCAAATGGCTTAAAATTACTCAGACAAGGCATGCATAGGGATAAGCACTTGGAACTACTGGTGCATTTTTATTTTTGCTTAAGAAATAAGATTGCTTGACTTCTCTGGGGGTAGACCGACTTTGACTTGTAGGGGGCAGATCAAAATGGGCTTACCAGGGGCAGCCTCATCTACATCTGTTTCTAGGTGCAACCTTACACAACAATTGGTAAGGTCGCTGATTCGAACCCTCATCTGCATCAGTCTTACGACAACCGCTTTACAACTGAATATATTTGCCCCTTGCGTCGTCTGTCGGGGGGGCCAGGTGCGGGCGATCGGGGTGAGCAATTTCGACTTGGCCGAAGTCAAGGAGCTGGTGGAGACAGTGGCAACACGAGTGCAGCCGCAGGTGGTGCAGGTGAGACGCACCTGGTGAGGGGAAGGTTGGTTAACGGTTGGTTTAAGCCTTGGTGTGACACTAGTGGTGCAAAGGCGAGCCGCAGCCGCAAGTGGTGCAGCGGTGTCTGTTGCATTTGAAGGGAGGCCAGGGGGCCGATGCCTTCACTTGTGATGCCGCAGGTGGCGCAGCTGGGCAGCGGGTGACATTGTTCTGGTGGCAGGGGGATGGGACTGGTAATGTGATTTGCAATTTGGCTGAGAATGGGGTGTGAAACCCACTGAATTGGTATCGTAGGTTGAGCCCTTTTTCCTCATCCTGCTATGGTCGCGGCGCGGACGCGGCCTAGGCCCATGCTGTTCCCTTAACCCTCACGTCCCTACGAAGCGTAGTTTTCTTTCTTTCTTCCCTCATCCTGCACGCGCTTCTTGTTGATGGTGCCGGATTCCAAAACCGACAGAGTCCTAATCCAATCATCCCGCAGCGCGGCAGAGTAGGTTACAGAGCCGGGTTTTCAGTGTCGCACACTGGACAGCACCCCAACTCCCGGGCGCACCCCTTGGGGACTCCTTGCAACACGTTGTGTGTCGCCTCATCTTCTTATTGTTGTTGTTGCGAACGTCGTTGCAGTGCCGTCCTCAGCACTGGAGGCGTTTTGAACGCCCAGGCTGCTCAAGCGACGGTGCCTTCCTGACCTTGGCACTCTCATCCCCAGGGGCGCGCCTCCCTCCCATGCCCTTTGGCACTCCCATCCCTTGCAACGCCCTGGCTGACCGGCCTGGCAGCCCTTAAACGCACCTTGTGCTGCACGTTCCGCTTGCGCTTTGATGTTGGACAGTATACACCGGATGCCTTTGAATGTTGTACCACGGTGTCTTAATTCTGGTACCTGAACATCGACAGGTGCACATGGATCCAGTATCGTTCAGTCCCTCGCTGCTGGGCACGTGCCTGCGCTCTGGCATCCAGATGGTGGCGTATAGTGCTCTGGGGACCCAGGTGAGAGTTGAAGTATGGACGCCTAGGGAAATGCAGCGCACTGAGGACTCAAGTGGTCGTTGAAGTGTGGACTTGAGGGCCTGATGTGCTCTGGGGACTTGGGTGGGCGTTGAAGTGTGGATGCGACCCCGGGCTTATAGTGCTCTGGGGACCCAGCTGAGGGTTGAAGTATGGACGCCCAGGGAAATGCAGCGCACTGAGGACTCAAGTGGTCGTTGAAGTATGGACGCATGGGCCTGATGTGCTCTGGGGACTTGGGTGGGCATTTAAGTGTGGATGCGACCCCGGGCTTATAGTGCTCTGGGGACCCAGCTGAGGGTTGAAGTGTGAATGCTCCCATGGGCCCATCTAGGGCTCTAGGGATCCGGGTGATGGATCAAATGGGGATGATTCGGGGGGCGGTCAATTGAGTGCGCATCATACCTTGTTTGGGAAGCTGACAGGAAGCCACCACTAGGCCGATGGGGACCCAACCTTGACCGGCCCACTGCCAAAGGCTTCAGCTAGCATTGCATGCTGAGGCAAGGCTTCGGCCCAGGCTGCGCTGTTTCCTTAACTCTCACGCCCCCCACCGGGGAGTAGCTTTCTTTCTCTCTTGCTTCAGCAAGCCCTGCTGGCCGTAGCCGGGTTGCAGGTTCGAACTCCATGAAGTGTGATCAGGGTGTGCCAATTTGTTTTGGTGC